>OX421482.1:792500-2072000 GCA_949126895.1 Eilema caniola | reverse complement strand
CACCTGGCCTTCAGGGATTTTTTGTGATTGATTTTTCTTATTATAATTTATTACTTTTAGTGATTATTTTTTCTTTTTGTAATTTATTACTTTTTATGATTATTTTTTCTTTAGGTAATTTATTATTTTTTGTGATTATTTTTTCTTTAGGTAATTTATTAATTTCTTCTGACAGAAAATTAGCAGAAAATAAGTGATAGGTTCTATGATTAGCGCTATATTATAGGTATGGTATGGTATGTTCTTTTTTATCTTTTTCTATGTATATAACGAAGAAAGAAAAAAAGAAAATGTTTTCACTTCTGCCGGCACTCCCAGAGTGCAACCCGTCTTTTTTTTTAACCCCGTCGGGGTTCAGTTAAGCAACCTGTAAGCTAAGAAGCCAGGGGTCGCCCTAAATGCTGTTGATCCTGTAATGGTCGTCCCTATTTTGACGGTGTGGCCCACGCCTCGCATGGAGAATCCTGGTTTATAAGCCTAGAGCTGTTATCATGGCGTTTATTTAAAGACTAGTGTTAGAAGACAGTTAAGTAGATATTAGTACTAACCAGAGGCCTCATTGTAATATACGGAGATGCGTTCAAGCTGAAGGTCGCTGGTGCCGCGGTACACGCCCGTGGGGTCGATGCCGTGCTCTTCGGATATGATTTCCCAGAACTGTGGACAAGATAAGGAGAATGTTAGATAGAATTAATAGTACCTAATTAGCTACTTATAATTAACAGATTAATTTGCTACGACTTCGATAACTTATTTCTATATTCAAACTGGGGTCTCTATCAGTACCCCAAGCACGAACAACTATCGTAATCGTATCTTAAACGTATTGAGAGAACGGAGCATTGCGATTGGCTGGCTTCACATACACACAGATCCACAGTAGGCAGGCGGCCAATCGGAATGCTCCATTCTCTCAATGCGATTACTATAGTTGTTTGTGCTAGGGGTACAATTTGTAACGATTAAGTTTATAAACCACTTTATAAAAGTGCTGTCTGTCTGTTGTAATACGTAATTTTTATTTTTCCGAATGACAAACCGTTTCGCGTGTTCGTAGTTGGTCTACTTTTACGCTATTTCTCCCTTCTATGTTAATCATTTGTAATCCAAAGTCTTCTCTCGTTACGACTACGTTTGAAATTAGATGTCAATCAGAATAATGCACCTAGATCGAAGTGTAAAAAAAATAAGACCCTTTGTTAGGGGAAACTTAAAATAATCCGAGTAAGTAGACCAATAAAATCGTATTGATCAGTTATGCATTCCAAAATCAATTTTCAATTCGAACATCCCTAAGATTTCAAACAATACAAATGTACCTAATCTGTGACCATAATAAAAATAATTCGACTTCAGAACCGGATGTTCTGTATCTTAACAATAATAGCCCACTTCCCGTAAAATAAGTAAAAACGAACATGTCTAATCACGTTCCCCCAGATGGGTCAGAATCAGGTCACATTTTTGATTGCCATATTATGACAACAAAATAACGGTTACACTGATAAAATTGAATGTTACCAATGAAGATAAAATAAAGTTAGTCATTTCTTTTAAATAGATTATGTCACAGGTTATAATTATCTAAGTTCCTTGTCCTGTGTTATCTATGTTGAGTAGTGACAGTAATAATAATAACCATGACACGTCACTATATACACAACACAGTTGAATTTTATACCGATTTTAATGCTCAATAATAAATTTATAACAGTTGATATCTATTTGACTATTACTAGATACCTAGGTTTTAATTGGAGATATTTTAGAAAATAAGCTTGGGTAGATTTTTTCCACAGTATTTATTAATTGAACCTAACCGATTTAGCCTTACGGCATTTTTAAAGGTTTAAATTGATGTTTATGAACATTTCTAGTCTTAAACACCCTGTGAAAAAGTACAAGTGTTCTCAATATGACATGTGTAACAACGAATTCCACCAAGTGCCGTCAATTAATAGTATAATAGTTTGGGTGGGTACCTAATTAACGATTCTGAGCACAAAAATATATATGTTTTTAATAATTGTCTGTAAGTTTGCAATGGCAGCAAAAACGACTTAACGGTTAGATTTACAATCTGCCGTATGTATCATTGCAATTAATATGATCCAAAGTGGCGAGCGAAAAAATAAAAAAGTTATTGCGAGTTAACAGTAATTTCCTTCGGACTATAAATCTATCGTACACCAAACACGTGCACCCCTATGCACCAATTGTGTTCAATCTAAGACTATTGACACATCACTGAATGGACCCACATTCGATTTTCGAGTAAATTATCAGATTGAATAATAATATGTTATTCTATGATCATTGTGTATTGTGTAGATTACAACACCTGGATTTGCATTTCATCTCCATCTTATGGAAGAATTCTGTCAATACAACATTACTTCATTTCATCAAGAACTTTGGGGCCCTATTCAACCACGTCTGCAAGATGGTACACATGCCGATTGTCACTCCCGTAAAATTTAGGGTAAACCAAATCAAGACAATCAGTAGATAGACAAGACAGTAGTAGAGGAGAGTAGACCACAGGCTTAAAGTGCGAGCTTAGAATACAAAGACTTGGTGGTCGGATGAAGAAGAAATTTTTAACATTTAACATTATCCGCTGACGCGCTCTCTCGCTTAAACACCTTTTCTAGGTCGCGTAAAAGCTCCAACGAGCCGTAATGTGAGTTCCTTCGCTCCAGTCTACCCTCAATTCAAATACAAAGTGCTAACGATAATAATCACAAAATTGGGTTATCAAATCGATCGCTTCAGAAAATTGTAGTGACCATCGCGTGCACGTCTCTATAGGCATCTAGCAGACGTTGACCTGTGCTTGAATAATAGATCACATTTCGGTCACCGTTTTAAGGGTTGCTTGTACCTTTTTGTATAGACTTGTAGGCGAAAGGAAATTGTGTGTGTATTATAAAGTACGTATGGCTTTTTTTTTTCGCCTCTTAATTATTGTAACACAAATTCTTATTGATTGTGACATGTAGATTTGTTATCAGGATATTTTTTTTGACTATTGCTATTATTGTTTTATGCCTTTATATAATTTTGATTGACATTTTTTTTGTGACATTTTGGAATTATTGAATATTTTATTTTATTTTACTGACATTTATTTTGTTATTCTTGTTTATATTTTGATCTTTTGTAAAAAAAAGCATGATGATGATTCGGCATGATTTTATTTTGTACTTTTATGTTTTTATTACTGTAAAATTCAACACAATGTAAAAGTTGTTCTGAATAAATAAATAATAATGTGCCCACAAGGAAACCTTTTACAGCGGTAAATAGATATTTTTTCCTATATTAAAAGACGTTATGTTTTATTTTCAAGTTTTCTAAGGACTAAGGTATAAATATCTTTAAGGGGTTAAGCCAATTTAGGTAATCTGTGGTTTAGCGGCTTAAACGTGTAATGGTAACAGAATGCTAAACGAGATAAAAAAGTTCAATTTTATACTGTTTCCGAATCTAATTAAATACCTACCCACTTAATATGCCTAGTTACAGTTCGATTTTAAAATATTTGGCGCCTAAATGATAATAAAAGAGTGTATAAAAACCAGAGAGTCACACAATTTTATTTTTTATATTACTTAGTAAAGCCATTAGAATAAAGCTACTTCGTATCGCAAAAAGAATGCAACCTTTTTGCTCAGAAACATTTAAAATTCCAATTCTATCGATAATGGAAAACAGCATTCCTTGTTGACTCTATCTGAATATTAATGTAGTTCTTGGGGTGGCAACACTGGTAACATTCTGTCTAGCATCGATCTGTCTGGGCCGGTTTGGATTAAGATTAACCCGACTTACAATTACCGGCCCATATATCTTGACGCCAATTACGTCACAAAGTCTGTTTTATTTATGAAGTAGGTACGAGATTTTTGGGTGTTTTGAGGATAGCAACCGGTTCTAAGGTTAAAGAAACACAAATCCACCAATCGTAGATGAACCGCATTTACCTGGTAGGAACCTATTTAATCATAACTGGAAGACTCCCTCTAGCTTTTAGATAACACGAGACTTAGGCAGAAAGTTAGACTCGATCGATCGATATTCGATACACCCGAGAGTCCAGAGAGTGCCATACATTTTTTTTAATGGCTGATAGGCTCGCACTTGACCACTTTCGACCTGTTGGTAAGTGACGATGTGGTCGATGGTGGAGCACGCTTGCCTAGAAGTTATCTATTTACTCTAGTCTTAAAGAAGACATTCGAGTTGTGGTTGTGGCTATCCGGAAACACAGATTCGGGCAGGGCATTTCACTCCTTGGCAGTAGAAATTAGATACGCATATTTCCAAATCGTTACTTGTACTTGTTAAGTTTTTTAAAAATATGAATCTGAATAAACCAACCACCGCATACGTTAATAAAAGCTTGTACCTATCAACTATACAAAAAAGTATCACATCGCGTTTTCACTTTAATTTATTGATTTTTAAACCGCCCACCCTACCATGTCTAACTACCGGTGTCCGGTAACAGTTCCTAGTATCGATACCGCATCGGTACAGCACTAACAGTTGATGGGCTTCCCTAATTACCGGTTCCCTAAGTACAGGTCGCGTGTGGCGCCACTAGTCATTTTCGTATTGGTATCTGTTATTTTTTTTACTAGTATTATCGCGCGACTTCATTTATGTGGATGTTAATATCGTTCACGATGACATGCGTGTCAATATCTCACTAACCTAAGACCGTACAAAGTGGATGACACGTATTAAAAGACGAGCCTTTTACCGTAAAGTGGGAATTTACTCCTTATTACCCGATGTATTCATTCCACTCTGCTGCTTACTGGACTAGCAATATAATAAATATTTTTATATGTGGTACCCTCAATTCCGTTGGCAATTAGTAGTTCGTAATTTAAAAAGATTTATTTAGCTAGTAACACTAAAGCTACGTTATCTATGGCAATTAATTTAATGGCGGCACTTAAGCCATTAGGCGATTAATCGATCACTGTCCATTGATTTATTAATTTATTTATGAGATCAAGAAAGTGCAAATTGAATAATTTATGGGTTTTAGTCTAGTTCCTTAGATTAGAAAATATAAATTTAAATTCAAATTCGTGTGAACAATTTTGTTTTCCACTTTGCAACTTTTTCTAATTATATTCCCACGCTAATTGGGTATTTTACTGTTTTAAATAAATATATTTAGCTGTAACTTATTAAATTAAGAATGGTAAAAGAGTGATAACAATTGCATCATTTCTTATTTTTTTATCGTTTTTATTAATTTTTAATCATCCACCCAACCTAGTATTATGACGTCTCTAATAAATTTCGAACAATTTTCTTATAACTTACCGTTTTGACGTTTAGTAAAAAGTAACTAATTTGACTAGTCAGTCAAATACCCAATTTCTAAACGGCTTATCCCTATTTGACGCGTTTTAATCCTAGGAATAGGTCCCTATGAGTAAAAGGGAACGTGATCAAAACTTCACGCAGGCAAAACCGAGGACATCAGCTAATTGCAATGATAGATACACAAAAAGGTTCAATTCAAAGTATCTAAAATGAGTAGTCAAGATGATGAAACGCGAGGCTAAAAACATTGTTATAACAACACGGCTTCAGTGCAATGACAATAGACACCGCATCAACGCACTATTGTTATTAAAAACATAGTTTACTGACTGTGACATATAATGAAAACATATTACGCTAATATTGCAGTTGGTTCTGGGTCAGATGACAATCATTTTAAGGAAAATATTATAGTTTAACCATGTGGTTGAAAAAAAAAAGTGGGCGGCTTTTAGTCTAACTGTGATGTCACAGTTAGAATAAAAGCCGACCACTTTTTTTTAAGTGCGGTAAGTCCCCAGAAGCCTGAGGGGGAGGTTATATCGGACTCGAACTGACTAAGCCGCACGCCGTCTGTGGGTAGTTGTGCTAGACCGAAGGTGAGGTTGTCTACAATATATCTCTCGCACCCCGGCTGACCCAGGGCCATCCCTCTCGCACACGGCCCCCCAAGTGCAAGATGGGGACTTTATTACAACAACTTGGAGTCATCGCGAACTCAGATAGCACTAGGTCAGCCGGAGTGTGAAGGAAATGCCTTATGGGATGGCTTACATTTGAATTTGGCATTTAAAGATTCAAGACGGTATTAGTCGGTTCTGTTCGAAAAGCTACATCAAAACGCAGATCGTGGCGGATAAAGTCGTGGGCAAAGCTAGTGTAATTGAAACAAGTACCTTTCATTACACTAACTTACTCCGACATGTCTGTGGCGCCAGTTTTTAAGGTCACCAGTTCAAAACTATTTAAAAATGTATAGCAAATAACGGTTACGTGAAGGTCGTGATTGCAGAAAGATTGGAAATCAATAAATTCACCAGCGAAAGTCTCAGTCACGAATTATTTTAAAGTAAACTTCCATAAAACGTGAGAGTGAAGCTGGCAACACTGACAGCACTGAGCGAAAAAACGTTCGGAAATCTAACTGTAAACCGGTAACAAAAAGTTTAGATGCAACATGACTTGTAATTGCTTGATGACTGGTAGATGAAAATACAATATGATGACAGTGTAGGTTCTGATAGAAAGACATTATGGCCGTCAGTTTAGGATTTCTAATATAATAGAGACGGAAATCAATCAATAAGATAGCCTTAAAATAATAATGAAGTAAAATAATAAAAAATAAAAAAAAAATAAAAATAATAAAGTTAAAAACAATGATTACGTTCTGTACGGTCATAAAAAATAAAAGACTACTTTTGGACCAGCAACACTGCGTAATAATTTTTGCAGCTGTCGCACAGATCATTACAAAAAAGCCGCTATACAGATTAAGGTGGTAAAAAATAAACGTCCAAGATGAGATTTGAACCCGCTAACTGTCCCTTACAGGGGGAACGCTCTGGCCAACTGAGCTACTCAGATACGTCTTGGACGTTTCAAACTCTCAAAAAAACAATCGATATTATCATTTAACTTTACTACCGGTAGTTTCTGCGCCTTATTTAAAATTTGTCAATAAAAATGCTTTTTCGTGGTCTGACTAACCCAGAACCGTAACAGAGATTTAGTTTGAAAACGTTTGTCTAATAAAATAAGTATACACAGGAGTCATTGATTGAGTTTTACCTACGCAGCTCTCATGCATAACGTTTTCTATTTACTTAGAACATTTTAATTTATTTACTAGACAGCCATTTCTGAAATATGTTAGCATACAAAAAGTTCACTTTGACAACTTCAAGCAAGATTTCAATGTTCTGAATACGGACAAAACGGTTGTTCTTTTTTGTTGTCAGCCATATTGGAGACGCTCTCCACTGCAATTTGAAAATAGAACGTATTATTTTTCTCTTATTGCATCGCGCTTTGGCCGTTGACATCAGACTGCATTTTATTTTCGGCCAGTCTCCGGGAGTGTTGCCATAAATGGAATACTAAATTTACCGTGTAAGATGAGATGAAGGGCTGGCTTGAGGTTGCATGTTGTCTGATCTCTTAAATAGTTTATTGTGAAATTACAGGGCATTTGAACCCTCAATTCGACGTGCAAAAAGATGTCAGACTCTTACTCTTATAGAGATATTTCGGATGCACAGAGATGGCTAAGTATCTTTTTATACGAACTTCAGAGATAGAATGCCTTTGTTAGATGGTTAAGAAAACCTGCACTGACTCTTTTTGGAAAAAAATACCAATGGAGTTTGTAGCTGTCATAAGAATATGAAATGAAGCATGGAGCTGCAAGTTGTAAGTAGTTTTGACCTTTACTATCAACTTCTAACACAAGCAATTTAGTTTAGCCAAAGAGGTTAGGTAACAGATTTAAGTGAAGAAAACGTCAAGTAAAGAAGTTTTTAAAAACATCTCGTAATGTATTTTTATTAAGGTAGCAATTTATATAATTAGTTTAACAAGGCTTAGATTGTGACACCGTATGGCGATTAATGATAGTTTGACGTTTGACCGTCGAAGCCTTGCCTAAAGTGGGATTAAAGGATCTTAATTTTGTTTTCGATCGGAGTGTTTCAAGTTTATGGACTATAAAATTGAAAGAACACAGGCAGGCAAGTGTTTACGCATAAAAATTAAAAATGAGACTCAAAGCAGATGTTGTCGACTGATCGTACTTTCAATAAAACATCTACTTTTATTGAAGTGAAAGCTTCTGAAGGAAATTTAAACCATTATGGTGGAGACTACTTAAATAAACTGTCAAGAAGTTGAAGACTGTTATGAGGTCTTATAAACTTGATTGAAGGGATGTTGGTAAAAGCTTTCTATTCCCGTATCTTATAAATTTGTTTGTAAAACTTTATTGTAAGATTAAAAATTATTTGTGTCTATACATTGGAAACTCTTAAAAAAGAAATACTGAGATACCTAACCTAGTTTAACGATTCTAAACGACATAAAAAAATATATACGTAAAAGTACTGAACGGAATTTGATGTGTTTTTTTACAAAGGTTTTGGTGAATAGAGAGAGATTTGACCATAGAATCAGAGATTATGTCCTAAAGTCCAGATTAACCGACATCCACACGGGCGGACCCGCAGGCAACAGTCAGTTGCCCATAAATATTACTTCATGTCTGCATGTACCTAACTGTTTATTTATAATCATAACATAAAATAAACGATGATGTGTTTAATGTTCTTTATCATGAAAAACAATTTACTCACACATTTCTAATTTAGACAATCAGCAGACAAAAATGCTGATTTTCTATTCACCATTTACAAACAAAGAACTACCTACCATATGTTAGTAGTCTTATTTTAAAAATATCAAATATAAACAACTTGTACAGGCGCTGTTGAAATAAGCTGAATGTAAACATTCATTAGCCTCTTGCTGTGAGTGGTGAAAAAAAAAACGGAAGCGCCGCTCGCCGCCATCTTGTAATTTTAGACTGATGAAACATGATGAGTGCCTTGTGTTGTTTATTGTTTAAAGAAAACATAAAAGTGGTATCTTTTAGTAGTTTTGGGTCTTATTTCTTTTTCTATATGTTATGATAGGTGTTAATTTGGCTACTGACATTATTTTTAAGTTTGTCTTATGGCCGAATGACCGTGTTGGTCCCCAGCACCACATCTTTTACCGTGGAGGTTGTAGTGGGTGACTAAGGGATAGAGTGCCTTTCTTCATCCGATAAAAACAATGCAAAGACAAAGTGTCCGCTTGATTAAAATATGGCTCGCCCCCTATTATGTCAATACCATACCAACCATAGGTACATACCATCAACGTCACTCAAACCTCTCATTTGCACAGTATTAGGTAATTTACGAGGTAAATAAACACTAAAATAAATAATATAGGTACCTATTTTAGGTATAGGTACTTTCGTATTATTATTAAATTAATAAACACATATGTACTATATGTACAACCAATTAAATTTTCTACAGCACAGAATAAATAATAATACTTTATTATAGCAATATTGTACAAAACAGGATAATAATTATGTTAAATAACAATAACAATTTAGCGGTAATGAACTGACGTAAATATGATAAATATTTCATGCAATATACTAGCCGATGCCAGTGGCTCCGCTCGCTTGGATGTCGGTTATCGCGACTTTTGGTCATATAATCCATATTATCCTGTCAATCGGCAGATTTTATGCCGTACCTACCTTTGTTTGATGGCAATATACATATACCTAATGCAGACACAAAAGTAATAACATTAATTTGTTGTCCAATAGGAACCTCTCTCCCCCGTTAGTAAGTAGGTAAGTAGGTACGTCAGCGTCAGAAATATCTTGACTACAAAGTCTCAAAATGAGATGAACAAAACTGTTCTATTGATTTTAATTGTATTATTGTCAGAACTAAAGGCGTGTACCAAATATTAGAACAATCCGTCAACAGCCAGAAGGGGGAATAATCAAGGCATTATGGTCATTTTGAGCACTTTGTTCATCAAGATCAATCTTCTGCTGGCTGTACCTGTCTACGTAAATTAAAGAACAGACTTTCAAAAATGAACTCTTTATTTTCTAACTCACACAATACCAATTTGAACTTAATTATCTGTAGTCTTTTATTTAACCGTAAAGTTGTATCACGGGCTGTTTCCGAACGAACAAAACCGTCCGCAGACAGCCACAGATTAGCGATCAGTCAGCGGCGACGGGGTCAACGACCGGAGACGCGGTAAAAAAATGTACCTACCTAACACGTTACTCACTTCAGTTAGATAATTTTCAGTTCTAAAATGCAATTTTAAAATTGTGTAGTCGCTGGCGCTAGTAGAATATTTTTATCTATATAGCCACGGTTGAATAAGTCATAATATATGAATGAAGATTCACGCAAGGACAGATGTGACAAGATGATGAATGTTAATTTCTTTCTTAAACGTCAAAATCGGAATGTCTATGGAAACCAGAATGAAATAGCAGAGTTAGCAGTTTTGCTGGATGATTAAACATCAATAAGAACGGAAGTACATACTTTTTACCTCTATTCTGGTAATTACATACTTTCCATATTCATATAGTTCTTTAATATTATATTTTGGGTTTCTATTCTCCAACTAGTCGTAGGTAATTCCTGCCAACAAAATTTAAAAATCGATCACGCATTAGTCTATGATCATTTTGATTAAATTATCCAATCGGCCATGAATGTCTCTATGATCTGACTGTCAATACTTACTTTGTCCTCACTAGTAGTAGGAAGGAAATTGACCAATGACGATCCCTTATATTTGTACAATATTTTATCATCAGGGAGCTAAATGCTTGAGAAAGTAATGTCTGTTTGCCTGTATTATGGTTCGTGTTCAATTTTCGTGTCCATGTTACGCCTCCCAAAGCCCGGAGGACATTATTTGGACGTGATAGGCATAATAATATAGAAATTGAAAAGCAATATGTGACCAATATGACATGACTGGAATTATTGGCAAAAGAAAACTGTCATCCAATATCTGTTCAATTGATGATCTTATAAGATGGGTGCTTTCCCTTCCTACTTCCTTAAATACTATATTGTCGCTAATATACTCCCCCTCAATAAACTTCACCCTCTGTATATTTATAAAACTCAACAAACAATATTAATCTTTAAAAGTATGCCTGCATTCTATGCTGATTGATGTATCCTCCCCTCCCCTCTTCTTTATTTGGTTGTTCATTCTCCCCCCCCCCCCCCCCTTTTCTGAACATTTGATCACTACTTACTGGTGTTTTTTCTTTTCTCTGCAAATAATTAATTATTTATTTTTGAACCAATCACTTTATCTTGAAGTTTATGACACTCCTGGACGTTGTGACACTGGCAGAGTCGCAGCAATATGCAAGAGGAGCCATAAACCAAGAACTGAACTGAACTGAAGATGGGTGCTCGTCTCTTAATCTTCAATTTATAAGAATAAATTATCCGTCTGATCGTCCATTGTGGACGTATTGATGCGATTGAATGCGCTCCGAATCATTCAATTTAGTAGTTTCATTTTTAATCATCAATTTGACTTTGGCCGGTGCAGACACACTTTGAAGCTTTCAAGGACGAACCTTAGTATCTTTTGCCATAGATGAGAGGCAATACATTTTTGAAAGTATTGTCTCATCTTTTTATCTTTGCTGTCACTGTATGTATCTTTCTCTCAGTAAAATATACTAGCTATGATCAATTTTAGCAACATGTTTTTTTTTAACATTGGGTTAGACAGACTTGATCGATTTTGACATTTAGGAGATTGAAAGTAGATAGAGCGAGACTGAATTTTGGTTATCTTTTTATTACGAGAATGCTACCAAAAAATCCGATCACGTCTACCTGAATCTCGTTGGGACACGGTAACAAATTCACTGGCGTGGCTAACGTGGCTCTGGTATACCTACTTGACATTGGCGATTCGCCATTAATAATGTTATAATAAATTTTACTTGACATTGGCAAAATTGTGGCGATTTACTGCAGAGGCCATTTTGAAGAAGTTGAAGTTATTACGAAAATTGGCCCTATGGCCTTGCCTTGAAACGTCCTCCATTTGATTGATAGAAGTCTTAGTCGACCTTTAATAGGTCTATCTATTATGTATAATAATTTAAATAAATAATTACATACAAGAAAAAACAAGTACCTACCTAATCTTATCTACAGGATCGATGAGGCAGTTTTTATTGTCTAACTGAACTATAAAAAGTATTAATTCACTTCTCAGAAGCCCATAAGTTGAGCTAGTGACTAATATATGATGAAAAAGTTAATACTCAATTCTTCATGGAAATGTAAGCAGGCAGGTTATCATTATCTGAATGAATCAGGGTCGTGCCTCAGCACTAGAATGAGTAACTACGCAATTGTAATATTGCTTATTTTAGGCTAAGATATCATGATTCTGAAAACAACACGCACTTCCTTAGGATCAATGTCTCATCATTCTCTGATTATTTTTCACTGTAATATGCCACTTTCTTATATTTGTGTGAGTTGTGGAGACTTTAGGTCTAAAAATCTACCATTTTTATATGCATAAAAACTCGAATTCACATCATTTTCGGAAAATAAAATGATACTGCGATGTGCCCTTTCCCGCTTTCGCGCCAAAACTCTCTCCTTCTCTGAGGCTTTCCCTAACTCAGTTGAGGCAACTATTTTATAGGTAATTTGTGACTGGAATCAGCTTTCCAGGCTTACTGCGATGCGGGTGAATTTCAATATGATACATGAAGCGACTGCTATCTGACTTCCACAACCAATGGCGTTATGTTTGTATCGAATTATCGTTGTTGAGTTTTTCCTATGGTTCCTAATATCCTATAGTTAAGACAAGTATAGAGGATCGACGAAAGGGGATCTAGTCGAAATAGATAAGACAAGAAGAATTAATGAATGGGCTAGAAAATTATTATGAAAGTTGAAGAAGCGAAATGTGAATAATATGAGCCATGTTCGCAGTAAGTGGATATATTATAAACTGAAGTAATACTTGATGCAGCAACAGAAAAAAATATCAACGCGGATGAAGATCAGTATTCAACCGGCGTATGACCAAAAATATTCTGTTTACATATAAGGAGGTACAATACGATATGCCTTTGGAACTGTCCAAGATATGTAAGTCCGATTATATTGTTCAACAATGATTTCTTTTCAAAATAAACCCACACGCTAGCAGTCTTTGTTTTGAAACAATACATATTCCCTTCATCGGTAGGCGAGCATGACTGTTTATGCAACGAGATAAAATATAACAGTTTGTATTGCGACCACGGAATTGTGATACATATCATATACAGTACATGTGTGCAGTACATTGACAAGAATTAAGAATAACAATTTAGAGCGTTGAGCGTTTTCACACTCATTTGCTATCCGATATCGGTGTCGGACGCCGATAGCCGACATCCGATAGCCAACACCATGTGCTGTTTTCACATATATCCGATAAATCGGCCCGATACGGCCATTTGTTCTAGAGCACAGACAAGTTAGGGGTGATAAAAATCAATGCAAGCAATTTTCGACCTTATTGACATTACATAGGATCGAATTATTTTTTCTTATATTCGTGCGAAAAGACACGTAACTAAAAGAATTGCTTGCAGTCGCTGTTTTAGTCTCTTTGTAATCCGATATCGGAGCAACACAGTGGTGTTGGCTCCGATAACCGATATCGGGCCGAGAAATGTGAAAGACAGATACAAATCTCATACATTTGACTTCCTGCGATATCGGATGTCGGATACTGACAGCGCCAGAACGGTCTTGACTACATAGTCTCAAAATGATCTTAATACAAAGGTTTTAAGAGCAAATAAAACTGTTTTATTGTTTTAAAAACATTTTGAGTACGTTATTCGTCGACATCGATGTGATGCTGACGTACAACTCCGTAAAACTGAACCGGTTATCCGAACCGAAGAACTAAATCACCGGTTAACCGAAAACTCTTCATGAATGATCATAATGATATGCAATGTCTCGGTGCTATTATTACATTAGGCCTCGTAACACTAGTCTGTAGTCTGTATTCAGCTTTAGGTTTCGTAAAACAGGAAGAATATATCCGCTGTTATGGAGCCTAATTTCGTTACGGACCAACAACAGCAACATTAATCGTAAGGGATAAGCGAGAGATCCGGTATCCATCCATTGTCGTACACAGAAATAAACTGAAGAGGAAACGTCTTAATGCTGCAAATATGTTCAGTTCAAGGACCAATCTAACGGTAATATTCGATACCGCGGCCATAATAACCTCGTGTTGTGTTCCCGGCAGTGATTAGAGTAGCCAGAGCTCACTGGAGAGTTCTTGTCTTGTTCTGTCTATGGAAAGATCAAATGGTTGTCATGCTTTGACTTCTGTTCTGACGGCACAGGAACTCTCTGTTCTTCGAGGGTCGGCAGCACGAGTCTAACTCCCTTTGCACAAACTCCATAGGCCACGGTAACCACTTTCCATCATGAGGGCCGTGTGATTGTCCGTCACTTAAGTGTTATAAAAAAAACAACTACGCATTTAACATAATCTGCTACTGACATTTGTCATAAATTTTTTGTTTATGCGCTGTTGAAAATTGTTACAAATCACTTCGCTGTTTTATGTAATGTAATAGGCCATATTTATTTAAGGAGCTGGAATGTTCTGCCCGCGCACGTGTTTTTCTCTTCCTACAGTCCCGGGTTCTTCAAGCGGAGCGTGAAAAAGCATCAAGGTCGTCAAGTTAAGGACCACCATTTTAAGGCCGATAGCGTCAGAAATTATGGTCCGTGTCTTCTGGAGTGCTCAGTTTTTTACCATTTAGCGACAATTTTAATTGACGGACTAATTAAAAAAAAGTGATTTAAAAAAAGCATGTGAATAGGTGATACTAGCTCCCATACTAAACTAACTAACAAGTATTTAGGTGCCGTCTAATTAAAATGTGACATTTTATAGTGAATCTTTGACATTTAAAACGTACAACAGAATACAGTATAACTAAAAAAGGACTAAATTAATTTATATAGTGAATTTTGGTCGCGTCAAACTAGGTAATTTTAGGTTAGTTCAGAATACGAAACGACATTTGTCAGACCTAATCTACATTTTAGAGATTTTTAGCATATTTAAGTTTAGTTATGCTTATGACACGCCTGAATTAGCATCACTTCCTTTAGATGTTATTTTTTCATGGTCAGTCAATACAATATTGAAATAACAGTGCATGATTGAGTAGTCGAGAGACAGCGATTACTTTTTTATTACAAGTCTGGCTAACTTTTTTATTTTCATGTCATTGCCGTGTTCACCGTTATGAACTTGCACCGTCTCTCTTTTCTTTACGACTAAATTTTTTTACGTCATTTCCTAGACGGAAGTTTGTGTGTACAGTAGACAAAGGAGATGCGGTTGCATTACATTTATTATAGAGTTAAATGAATGTAAAGGTTCATTCCATTCTTTAGTATGTGTGTGTAGTCTCCTTTGTCGAAAGTAGGTAGGTAGCCATTTAATGAAAAGTACTCATCGCGACCACTGTGCATCTTTGACATTATTTTATAATCCTTTTTGATAGCTTTATACCAATTTAGTGGCAGACAACAGACGGCCCACCTAAGGGAAAGTGGTTACCGTGGCCTATGGACGTTTGCAACACCAGGGGCGTTACACTAATGCTGCCGCCCCTGAAGAAACCCCAGCAGGGAAAACCACAGTAGGAAGTTCATTCCACAACCCGAGCGTGTGTAGAGTGAACTTCATTTCAAACCGCACGGTGCGCACTGGTCGCAATGTTTTTACCCCAATAACAAACTACACGTAAATGTAGGTCTTAATTTTAAACTAGCACATTGAACTATATAACGAACTTACAAACTGTAATCTTTGAATGCCCAGCCCACATTCTGCAATGCATATCATAAGTTAACTAAAAATAGATATAGGTGCGAATACCTACAACATAATGCTATCTATATTAATATGCAGGTACCTATGTCAGTACCGTTCTTTAGGTCTATCTACTTAGTGCCATTTTTAGTTTTTCAAATAAAAAATCAAACACTGATCACCTTTAGACGAGGATGAGAAGTGTTGATTTAGCATGTTGATATCAATTTTATTAGGAATGTTATCTTGGTGTGACTTTCCAACTCCCAGTGTTCTAAGGAATTTCCAAATTTTTGTGGGGTCTCCGTTCTCGACCGAGCTATAGATAGGTATATTGTTCGTTTTTTATTCCCCTATGCGTCATACGTTCTATTGCCGCCACATTCCTTGTATGACAGCACACTTAACTCGCCTTAATTGTAAGGATAACACACTTATCTTTTATGTCGTCGTCGTCGTTATAACAACCGCCACAAAACTAAAAGACACGCTATTAAACTTGCATTAGTATTCGCTCTAATTCTCTTCATAAGGAAGTCAAAAAATGGAGTGAAATAACATTTTTAATATATTACGTGACGAGACAGCGACGATGCATTATGGCGGCACATGAGTACCGTTAAAATTACCATCTAAGGATAAAAAATGTCACAAGTTATGCCCAGTTAATATTATTCCAGTCCTGTAACCCAGAGAATCAATCCAGTAAAGTGCTGGACTGGTCTGAAAGTATTTGTTTATGTATAGAAGAATAGGCCGTACGCACGATACCTATGTCTGTAATTTGTCACTTTACTTCAAAAAAGGAACAGTGAAACTATTTTGCGCGCGAATGTGCGTCACCATGTTGTTGTATCGAGTTTGTGCGAATTATACACAAATATCACACCACAGTTGATAATATTACCTTTTAAAGTGTCTAGAGATCGTTCACTTGACAATAAATAAACTATATGTACAAGAAAATTGGATATCCTACAGAAAAATCTAGCAAAAAATTGGCTTTCAAATATCAATACGCACTATTAAAACAGATAATTCTACTTACAGTTTTCCAAGAGGATGTTTGTGCTACACTCAACACGTCTGACTCAATAGCAGGTAAAATTATAACTAAACGTGTGTAAACATCAATATACATACATACAGACATACATTGGCTTTAGTATTTATTCGCGTCTCAAGGGTAAAGTATTGATATGAAGATTTTCTTTGCACTATTTAAGTGCTAAAATGTTGAAAGAGGACCTTCACTTTGACATACATTGTATATTAACACCTGGAAACGTCGAAAGGGTAGGCAGAGGCATATTGACATCCATATTTCGCCCATTAAGTATGATTTCTCACGTGGGTAATAGGCTTGAGTCTATTGCCTACAACAAGGTCCTTTGTCATGAGCTGTATGTTAACTGCCGGATGAAGAAAAACCCAGCCACGGAAAGATACATAACCTCCTCCTTCGGCTCCGGCGTGGAGGGGGTGGGGGGGGGGGGAGTTGAGGTTGCCCTATTCTACTCCACCCGGGAGCGAATGCATCTGAACTTCCAACCCTGAGAGAAAATGTGTGCCAGACACTCATCAGTGTGTTTCGTTGTCCGTCGATTGTGAACCAGCAGGTGAGGGTTAAAAATATTATAAAGAGTTACCATGAACCAAAATGTCAGTGAAGTCCATATAACTCAAATGTTAATATCAAAATCAGCATTCAATTGAAGATCTAAAATATCTAACTAAAATGTTTACATGATACAATGGAAGCGAATTTCTTACGACGCCTTTTGACGTTAGTGGAACAGTTTGAATGACATGTTTTCTCTTTTATTAGGTCTGAGATAGACAGTTAAATAATGAGTTTACAATCCAAAATATTAATTAAAAAAATAATACAGGTATAATTTTAATGTTGAATGCTTTTTCTTTGTCTATTTGATTGAGTGAAAGAGACGATGGTACAAACAATACACAACTAGGCTAGACTTTTACTAGTTGAGAGAAATGTTTAACTAAATGGGTTAACGACTGTATAGTTAAATGTATAGTTAATGGAGGTGACTGATGGATTCTTTGTGCTGGTAGATAAAAAGAAAAATTATGACGTCGGAGGACGTCCGATATACAACAGACCCAACAAAAAAGATTGAAAAGAAAAACCAATCGAATTGAAACCTTCTTCCTTTTAGAGTTTGGTAAAAAATAAGCAAAATATCATCATGATTTTATTTTGAACTAGCTTTTGCCTCCGACTTTGCCCGCGTGGATGTCAGTTATCGCTATAAATTGTAGCCTATGTGGTATTCTGACGTATAAGCTATATTATTGTAAAGTTTCATTAAAATCCATTCAGTAGTTTTTACGTGAAAGAGTAACAAACATCGCTCTCTCAGATGCACAACGTCGGTTCACGTCATTGATACGCGGATAAAATCAGGGGCCAAAAAATCTATTTATAAAACACATACTCACGCCTATTTCCCTTCAGGGTAGGCACAGACAACAGCCTTCCATTTGACTCTATCTTTACATGCCTCACGAGCTTCCTCTACTGACATTAAACATTTCATGCAAGGGGTTAACAAATTTCTTTTCTACCATTTAGTTGGCAGACACGCACACGGTCCAACTGACGAAAAGTGGTTACCGAAGCCTATGGATGTGTACAACACCAGGGGAGTCACACTCATCACCTGGAATCACAGAGAGTTTCTGTGCCATCAGTGCAGAGGACATAGCAAGACAAGCCTTTGGTCTTCCCACTGACAGCACAAGAACTCTCCTCACTCCTTGACTTACTAAATTGAAAATAATTTAGGTAGATACCTACCTAAATTATTACCTTACAGTTAGATAAAGCAACAACTTTGTAGTTAATTTTGTACACTATGTAATTATCACTGTATATTTAAACACGCACTGACCACAATAACTAGTTGCAGTTACAAGTTCTCAACGAACACTGTCAGTATTTACGAGGTTATCACCGCGTATCACACTACGTGAACCAGTCGATCACAGACGTAATACAATTACGCCGAAGTCGTTATATGACGGTGTTGTAAACCAAAACCGGTATTATTGTGACAGTTAATGTACTGTGACGTAAGCAGATAGTCATTGGAATTATTTAAATTTCTCATCCAATACGCGTCAGTTGCACGTATGCTGGTGACCGCACTACGTACGATAGGTACACAGTCAGCATCAAATCAATCTTGACTACAGTCTCAAAATGATCTTAATTTCAAAGTATTAAGAGCAAATAAAACTGTTTTATTGATTTAAATTGTATTATTCTGAACTAAAGGTGTGTACTAAATATTAGAACAAACAGTCAACGGAAGGGCGGGAAAACCAAGGCATAAGAACATTTTGAGTTCCACCACGGTAGCCTAGTGGTATGGACTATGGACTGCTGAGACGAGGTCTCGGGTTCGATCCCAGGTTTTACCATGGCACACACCAATGACTTTTCGATGCTTTTCGAAGTTATGTGTGTATTTATCGCAGGTTTATAAGTGCCCGGTTAATGGCAATAGGCTCGCCACCTATTACATTGGAACCTAAACATAAACTGGCGAAATGTGGGTGCTAGTACCTCTGCCTACCCCTTCGGGGATACAGGCGTGAGTTTGTTATGTTCACCAACATCGAACTGATGCTGACTGTACCTATCGGATTTTTTTTATATTAAGTTTATCTAAGTCGTGCAACTGTTAGCCGCCTGATGATGAGCTGGAGTGCAGTCTAAAGAACAGTGGCCGCCATTACAGATGCTGTGTATCAAATGTATTTTTTGCAAGAAATTAGCTCAATATGTATTATTTAATACGAAACATACGCCTACAAACGTGCGGCAAACTAATATAAATCAATATCATCCATGCGTTCATTTCAGTTGCGCCTCTACTCTTCGAAGATACAAAACATACAGGATAAATAAATAAAACTGGGCACAAGTAAGCTTTACGATCGATAGGTCCCAGATTTGAAACCTAGCTATTACACTACCGACGTGAAGTCTCACCTTAGCTGAATCAGTTAGGGTTCACGTTCAGAATGTCCCTTTCCTAAAATGTCCCTCGGTTTCAAATAGTACCTTTCCCGAAACGTCCCTTTCCCAGAATGTCCCTTTCCCGAAACGCCCCTTGCGCAGAATGTCCCTTTCCCTAAACGCCCTTTTCCCAGAACGTCCCTTTCCCATAATTCTTTATATGAAAATGACAATGGTCACACTCAAAAAAAAGTTTCACTAACGCCGCGGGAGCGAGAGAAGCGAGCTCGTGGACACCGCGCGCCCCGACACTGATAGATATAGGTTAGAAGGGTAAATGGCGGAGGTTTCTTGTGGTAGGTTTCTTATGCTACCGCAAGAAGAAATAGGAGCCCCGCCAAGCGGGGCTCCGTCGACCATTTGACCTTTGTGTTAGGTTTCTTGTGCTAACGCAAGAAGAAATAGTCCCGTCGACTATCTGACGTAAGAAGGGGACATTATGGGAAAGGGACGTTTCGGGAAAGGAACATTCTAGGAAAGGGACGTTTCGGGAAAGGGACATTCTGGGAAAGGGACTATTTGGAACCGAGGGACATTTTCGGAAAGGGACATTCTGAACCTGATCGTCGGTTAGGGGGAATATTAGTAATTTCAGTTACAAATATTTTAAAAAAATTGCTACTTCAAGAGGTGGTTTGAAAAATACTTCTCTACCTAGGTTTTCCCAAATATCTGGGGATTTTCAAAAGCGTATCACGCACCTTGTAGACGTAAGCAGACAGTCATTGGAATTATTTAAATTTCGGCCCTGGTGATACAGACGTCTATAAACGGTGGGTAATGAACACTTTCTATGAAGCCAGCCGTATTTTTGTGTACACTCTACAGGTTAGTATATTTTTTAGTATATTTTGAATTACACACCTCTAAAATAAGTAAGAACAACTCGCTCCCAAAATAAAAGCATAAGTCGAAAACGTTAACTTTTCAGGAGAGCAAAAAACTGTTTAACCTGTTGTACTTACACTTTGACGAAACGAATGATTTCCTTCATTTTACGTCAGAATATTACAAAAATCTATATTACAAATATCTTTACTTGTACTGTCTAAAACTGCAAGAAGAAAATTTACGTATTCGTACTTACACCCTTCTTTCCTTGGGAGTGCGAACTATACCTTTTCCTAGGTATGAACGCGTTAGGGCGGTACCAGAAACTTGTTTTGAATAATAAAACACTAATGATGTAGGTAGGTACCTATGTCAAACGTCCATTGGCCTCAACCAAATTAGTACTCCGATTCTTTATTGTCAGTTGCCGGTGCCTAGATATAGCAAGCACTAGGGCACATAATATATTATGATACTACCTACGTACTATTAGGGCGATATCAGAACCTAATAAATCACAAGTAACGTCAATTGACGTCAAGCGTGGACCAAAGTAGTTAGAACAGTTCATAAAACGAAATTAAATTCTCACCTCGTATAACAGACAACATTATTATTTATAACTTAATAATACTTCTATGCCTCGATATAATGCATCAAGCAAGTGTTTATTTATAATAATGTTTGTGAACAAGATAGTTAAATAGTCAGAAACTGTTTATTGTATGTTTATCAATGATTTCATGCATCGTAGAAACTGCTGCTTTCAAAGGAAATTAAACTAAGTTCAAATTGGTCTCAAAAGTGCCAAGAAGTGCCATGGCTTCCCTATAAACGATAGGTACCTAAATTGGATTTTTGAAGTTGCGTGTGATAAGGAATCTTGTAGGTTAGAGTTATTATGTATACGATAGCATCGCCTAGTCCCTCTACCATCTAAAGACACAGTTTATTAGCACAAGGTAAGTTAGGCAACAAACACCAAAAAGGAAAATGGCTAATTAGTTAGGACTTTGTAAGTAAGATAGCTCATAAAGCAGTACCATTGTAAGTACCCAAAATGGCCAACTTACTCCCTTATTTCACAAATAAGTCTTGAAACGTCCAAATATGATAATGACACCATAATGGTAAGACAAAACGGGCCGGATATTCGTCAGCTGTGCGCAATAGGACAATGCACGCCATTTGCCAATATGGCGGGCGCCATTTAGCAACTAATGACATATTCAGCGCATGCGCACAACTTCCCAGCCCTATCGTGATTCACGGCCGGGCCGGTTCGATTATTGAATTTCGAATAATCTTGTTTGATTTATTGTTTTTATTCCGATTGTCCGGAGAGTTTTTATTCATATCAGATTCGTTTTTTATATCCGTGGTTTGCAGTGTGCATAGAAATTAAGTTACCAACGCTGATTACCGAAATTATAATCAGCGTAACCTTCTTTTGTAATCTTGATCGAGCCCCTAACGTCCCCAAACCCCGTGGTGTTTGCTGTTTAGGCGGAGTACTTATCTCGTGTGAATTAGAGAAGATATCTCAGAAAGCCCAACAGGCCTTGGCCACCAGCATAGACGATCCCATACACTTCCATAGTACGGCCGTTATCAATCGAGTCAGCTGGCCATGGTCATGACACCAACCGTATATTATTATGATGGTCCCTAAGCACACTGAGTGTAAACGAGACAGATAATAAATAAAAATAAGATATGATCAGACGACTCAGATGATAACGTATTAGGTACTATAGCAAAAAATTGATTCAAATGAACTTGGTTGCAATATATCAGTACTTACACAGTTGGACGACCAGTGTGAATACATTTCTATGTAACATGTCGTGACTAATCTGATTGTGTTGATCATAATAAACGTTTGATCATCTTTTAACGATGACATATACGTTTGTGATTGGAGAGAGTCAGCCACACTGTTGTTACTGCCATTGGGAATTAACGCGGTGTATTAGAATTAATATTTATTATATTAAGGAAATCATTGCACCAGGAAAGGTGTTTTCCTTTCCCTATAATTAATAAAAAGCAACTTCATCCTAAATTATGCTACGTCATTGGAGGCGTCCAATTTTCGCTGTAATTTATTTTCAGAAATCTCAAATGCTTCGCGTAATTAATGGATGCCCCTTTTACTCTAAACTTGAATATTTTCTATGGCATTTAATTTTGTTTTCCAATGTTTTTTCATGATGGTTTTACACGACTGCCCAAAATAAGGAATGTTTACTATTTATTATCACTTGACATGTTAGTGTTAATAACTTGATAAATTATCACCATATTTATCACTACCAGTGATGATGGTCAATCAATAATATTTATCAGAAAACTCTACAATAGATGCCTAAGATACTTATGTATACAAATTTCTATTTAAACTAGGATACATGTCTCTAGAACTGGATGAAAATTGAGTTTTCATGTTTTACCTAATTGAATTAATTAAGTAAAATGTGCTAATCAACTACAAATTGAATTAAACACGTTTAAATTGTCCAGCGTCATTGTTAATTATTAAAATGTGGTATTGCAATATGCAACAAATAACAAAAATCGAAATCTTAAAATATCATAAAACCAACAAACAGGAATGCAAGTATAATTAAATTACCATTCAAGAACGAGACATAACGTAGGTATTCTAACCGCACGCCGTCTCTGGGTCGTAGTGCTAGGCCTCAGAGCAATAAACCACCAAATTGGTTTATTGCTCTGAGTGCTAGGCCGAAGGTGAGGTTGTCATGCGACATATGCCTCGCACCCCGGCTGACCCAGGGCCATCCCTCTCGGTCTGGCCCTCTTCGGGAGGAGGTACCACGCGGTCACCGACTCAACTCCGGTGTGGGGAGGCGTGCATCGTCCTACGACGGAGACGGAGGTCGGGGCGGGGCCTTCGAACAGAGGCTCCTTACAATCAAACTATATGTTGATATTACAACTGCGACTATTACTGTAGACTTCAACTTCCCCACGTCGGTAATCTCCAACTAGAATCAATTAGTTTTGGACAATGGCTAAATGCGACCTGGTTAAAATGTCACAAGATTTAGCTACACTACAGTACAGTAATTTTAGTTA
Organism: Eilema caniola; assembly: GCA_949126895.1. Classification (NCBI taxonomy): domain Eukaryota; kingdom Metazoa; phylum Arthropoda; class Insecta; order Lepidoptera; family Erebidae; genus Eilema; species Eilema caniola. The sequence goes on along the minus strand of OX421482.1, from coordinate 2,048,164 downwards.
ATGAATAAAAATACTTCTAGAATAATCTACCGGCCAAAATGTTTCTAAACAAGTTAATTACTTACTTTGTAAGATATCCGTGAACAATTATTTTTGTTTTTTGAAAGAAGCTCTTGCTAGATATCTCATTATAAATTATTATTGTTAAACCTAATCATGTCTTTGAATAAAACGATACATAAATGGAATTCAATTGCAAGTAGAATAGCAAAATAAGTCCTATGTGCAGTGCTTAATAATAAATTCAATTGTTACTATGGCAGAAAAACAAGTGAAGAAAATTCCATATAAATTGAGAATGATTATCACAGGCATTTAAACAAGTTCAATGGTTATATTGCCGTCCTTCGTCCCAGGGACCGGGGTTGGGTACATTTTAAGGCAGTACCCATTAATTTTTCTTTCGGTTTATGATTGGCAATAGGGTAGAGCCAGCTGTCAAAGTTGCTTCGATCTTTAGACAGCAGTCGAGATTTTTATTTGCTTAATATTTGTTAATTGTAATTGACATTTGACCGATACTGCTAGGGACGAGTCGGAGCAGAAGTCACCACCTCTGATCGTGGAATTAACATACTTTAATAATTAATAATTAACGAAATGAGGAACGAACGATTCTGTTTTTGACAGCCAGCAGACTCAAGTCAATGTTGCTTCTAAGATATCGGGGCTATCAAGTTACAGATCTCGATTTTATAACACTCTTTTTTTTCGTTTGCAGGAAGTATCACTTCTTTACATTTGAAATGGTCATACCTTTAATAATAAATTGTTCTAATTTGTTATACTGGGATTGAAGCTAGTAATTACCAACCGACAGACAAAAATGAGTGTACTACGTGAGTTCGACACATGGAAGTGCGATTAACGTTTGTGTGACAAAACTGTACTGCGACTCACCTTAGTTCGAATGCACGCTAGTGCGACACACTGAAGGTCGACATTACTCTAGTGCGACAAACGTTTGTGCGACACTAGTTCGACATCATGGTATATAGTTCGACACTACGGTAGTGCGACAAATCATTGTTGCATTACCGTAGGAGTAACAACAATGCTAAACCATTGTTGTTACTCTGATTTAATATGAATTTAACGTGACGAGGTTCTTTTTACATTTAATATTACCGTAGTAAACAAAAGGTAATTACTTAACAACAATGGTTTGATTTAACATAACTGAGTTGAATTTAACATAACTGAGTTACTTGTCAGGTCTTTTAAAATAACAAATATAGGACAGACTACGTAAGAATGTTAACAAATCCATGGTATCTTTTTTTTTAATGATTTTTAATTAGTATCGCACTGGTGGATTGGATAGGGGTAGTTTGATGAGATTTGTGATGAAAGGTGGCGCTCGCTCCCCGCCTGAAGTAAAATGTGGCAACGACCGAGTATATGGCGTACTCCACCGATCCTACACCCGACCGCACAGGTGATGACTTGGCGTCAACGCATGCATTGCTACTGTATGAGTTAAGCGGCGTGAGGTAACAAGTGGTATTTGTGACCCCAAGAACCTGTCCGCTTACACGGCTGCGAAGCATGGCCTTTTCTAGGGCAACACCAGCAGGAGCTGCGTGTTACGGAGATGAATATGCTGCGGTGGATGGATTGAGTACACCTAAGCAAAGCGTGAGGAAGTCACGCATCCGGGGCAGCCTTGTCATGTGCACCGAGCCCCGGTAAGAGAATAGACCCAAAAAGTGCTAACTTTACGTCATGGAGGATGATATGCATGCCAATAGTCTCACAGCATAGGTGCCCAAGACCGTGTAAAGTTGAAAAGTAAAAGCCGGAAAGCGGATCACGGACTCCGGGGTGAAACCCCGGATGCGACCGGGACTAATGCAAAGATGATGATGAATGACTGTCTTGACTGTTCTAAAGTGTAAAAAGTTTGAAGTGTGACCGGTATTCAACTCTGAGATGGTGATGATATGTTAAAAAGGTTTAGCAGTAGACATTAAAGTTGGAAGAAAATAAAGTACCAACTTACTTGTTTATTTCTGAGAAAACGTAAGTTAATGTTAAAAAACATATTAAAACTTGGAAACCAGAATATCAATATTGATAACATAACCTCGTTGCCCAAGATTAAGTTGATAAAATTTCGCAATATATGCATTTTTTATATTATTTAATGTTACATACTCCCTTCTTCCAATCTTAATATTCGTAATTTCTATTACATTGTCAATGGATGAAGAATGTATATGCACAGTTTTTCAAATAAATAAATTTCCATCCACTTATTTGTATGTTTATGCATCTCCGATAATAAATATGGGCAATTACTATAATTTGACCCCATAATATTACGACATAAATTATAAGAAAACATAATAATTGCAAATGAAATGTTCAAACTTTGAAGCCGATTATCTCGATATTTAGAAATTGTTAGTTACCTCCTTCATCCACTCACCTCTTCATTTATTAGTTTAATTCAAGTAGGTAGTTTAAAGTAAAATATTATTATAATTGATATTTTTATTTTTAACTTATACCTACGTACTTGTTGATTCATTAATAAATCTTCCTGCTAATAAGGATGCTAGGCTTGTGAACAAGTAACAACATACACCAACGTTTGTCGCACTAGAGTAATGTCGAACTACAGTGTGTCGCACTAGCGTGCATTCGAACTAAGGTGAGTCGCAGTACAATTTTGTCACACAAACGTTAATCGCACTTCCATTTGTCGAACTCACGTAGTACACTCGACAAAAATAGACGCGTTTAATGCAATTTATACTGCGTTTAACACATTAAACTAAACGTACTTCCTCGATTAAAACGGAAAAACAATATTATGAATAATTATAGATTTAAAAGTTTTTCATTGGTAAAATCCAGTCTAAAGGGGCGTCCACTGATTACGTGAAACTATTTTTTCTATGTATTTTTGACCTACCTCCTCCCTTAATGAGACGTAATATTAAAAACATCGAATTAACGATTCACTTTTTTTTAAACAACTTCGTATTAATAAAACATAACAGGTCGATGTTCATTAGTTTATAACACTATTTATGGGTTCAGTTATTTTCACTAATAGCTACCTACCGTTATAAAACGTATTACCGTTGTTACAATAATTTTATCGTAACATCTGCCTCCAACACGAAATTCTTCAATTCATTCTCGCTCTAAAAGGAACGAAACGTGACCGACACATTAAATATTTTTAATTGCGTTTAGTTACACCGTCAATTTACTTTGCTGCTCCATTTGCTGTAGTCATAAACTTTTTGGTGTTTATTACTCTTTATGGGAAGTCATGATGGTAACCTCTTTCCGTATGTTTGTTCCCGTTTAGTAACCTAATATACGCTAATTAAACCATGCTGAGGTACTTTAGATCCAGAGAGCGTTCTGTAAAAAGTCGTAGAATGTACTACCATCAACTTCAGATGTATGGAGTTGCAGCCATGTATGTGGTACAAGAAGCTCAGTTGGCAGTCCGCAGAGTATTTATCCTAGAGAGAGACTGTTGCTAATGCAAATCCTGTTTTGAATTTCGAACTAGTTTCTAAATCTAAATTTATTTTGTACTTAAAAACTTAAGAAGCCGTTGAAGCACATCACACTATAATTAATACCCATGTGTTAGGCGAGAGCAAGTCAATTTTCAAAGTTAATTGTATTCAGAATAACATCATTCCTTTAATATAAAAATACATCGACGTATCGTCAAACTGAATTAATTGTATTGAAATTTTAAACAAATTACACAAAACAGTGTTACAATTAAAAACTTTTTACGGTTATATTATACTTAATATTTTCTTTAAAACATTAACTGAAACCGAAATATATTTCAAAGCGACCATTTTACGTTAGAAAGCATATCGTTATGCTTTGCTCCAATAAAAGTTGTAAAAGCGTAGCACAGGCACCGTTACACTCAGAATGAAAGGCATAGATAATAATAGATCTGCGCATTTTGATAGAAAAAAAGTATCTTTTTACTTTTGTATGCATTTGCTGCGTCTTTTGGCTTCTGGCAAAAAAAAGAGTATAGAATAGCGCAGTTTTAAAGTAGGCGCCTGTGTGCTATTGAGCGCATCAATTTGAATAGAGAATATCTACAATTTTTGAATAGCACCAATTCAAATCTTACTTATCAAAATCATACCATAGACTAAATGAAATAATCGTGGTGCGATTTAAAATTAGATGGAATAGCATGTCCCATTTAAATACCACTAATTCGAATTGTACAAAACTTATGCCAAAACCAGAATAGAATAATTTTGATACGATTCAAAGACGATGCGCTTAATGGTGCCACAATACCTGTTTCATTTCTAAGCGAAATAAGTAGTTAGGTCTGTAATTTTGTATACCCAAAGTAAAAATGAAATAATGCAGCAAAAACTTAATTAACATGATCCGTTTCTTTAAATATGTACGTAGCTTACGTCAGAGAAATAATTATGAAATAAAAGAATAGTTCTCGCCTAGACTTTTCATACACGTTACTCTATTGGAATGAATAATATAACACTCAGTCAATAGCTCAGAAAATAACTGTAAGTACCTAATGTACTGTACTGTTAGCGAATAGACATGAACAAATATTAAATGTCACTGTCAAACTGTCAGGACCTAACTGGTCCAGTTATAATTTTTTTTAATTCATAATTTTTATCAATTAAATAATCAGATATTTCAGATTGATTAATTACTTCGCACAGTTTGACAGTTTGCTTAAATAAATATCACAAAAAATCACGCATTCGGTATTTGAATTATTGAATGAAATTTTAAAACATTTAGCATGCTAACTATTCAAATCGATCGTCACCCCGAAAGACAGATATATAAGGAAAATTTGGACGGATTCAGAGACAGTTCGGTAACTCATTGGTCAGAGCATTCTTCCTGTAAGAGAAAGATTGCCTGCACCTGTTTCCCGGCGGTGCGTAAGGTAGCCAGAGCTCACTGGAGTGTTTTTGTGCAGTCAGTGGGAAGACCAAAGCCTTCTTCTGCTTTGTCTTCTACACTGACGGCACAGAAACTCTCTGTGTGTTGCACACGTCCATAGGCCACGGTAACCACTATCCTTCAGGTTGGCCGTGTGCTTGTCTGCCAGCTTAGTTGTATAAAATAAAAAATCGCAGGTTCGAATCCCGCCTGAACAGATTTCATATTTCCTATCTTAATCGTTTTCAATTATTTTCAAATTTCATCACGGTATTTGATAAGTGTCATAAACACGTCAAAAAGATATTACATCCTTGTTAATTTGTTCAAATTAAAAGCCTAATCCCTTCTCACATATTTGGTCACATAGTTATTCGCAATTTCCTATAAATCAGTTGTCATCTGTTAAGGTGCGAGAATTATTAGAGACGTATTTTATAGAATCGTAGAACTTGAAAAATTAAATCCGAAATAAATCGTGAAATAATAAAAACAAACATAAATTGCCTGCACATGTGTGGCAAGCAGAAGAAAATACAGAAGCATTGCAATGTGAAACGCACAGGCTTTAGTTTAAAGAGTAATTTAATAAAAGGAAAAGGATGGGCAGTGATAGTCTTCAGTTCAAAATAATAACTGTGCATACAGCTGATAGCCACTCTGGCACGTAGCTGTGCGGTTTTGTGGGCCTTTCTTTTTCTACTTCTAAGTAATTACTTAATGTAGGTTGGTATAGTAAGAATTATATTATATTATCTGTGGTATAACCTACTGAGTAAGCTGTTTAACAAAATATTTCGCGGTACCTGACTAAGGTAAGGCGGGAATTAATTTTGAATTTCAAATTTGGAATACAGAAACTAGAAACATTTGCTAATGAATTTTTACATTAATTTGGAATGAAATACTTATAGTGTAGATTTTTATAATCTGTTATGACAGCAGCAAAATTCTTAGTCATTTGCAATTTTTTTTTAAGTTGATGTCATTGTCCCTTTGATTTATCCAGCCTACTGGAATATAACGAAATCTACCTAGGTTCCTACCTACCTATATCCTAGTGGGCGAAGTTACAGGTGCCACTAGTTTTATTATAATATACCTGTTGCCCGCGGCTCCGCCCGCGTGGATGTCGGTTATCGCTTAGTGTAAGTTGAATCAACGCTATTGAGCATATAAAATAAAATTAGCCTAAGTTACTCCTTATTACATCAGCTACCTGCCAATAAAAGTCCCGGCAAAATCAGTCCAGCCATTTCAGAGATAAGCCAGAACAAACAAACAGACAGACACAGATAGACAAAAATTGAAAAAAAAATAATGTTATTTTGGTGTATGTACGTATTACATTCATATGCATGTAGTTAAAAACGGTTATTTCAATATTACAAACAGATACTCTAATTTTATTTATATGTATGTATGTATGAATGTGTAGATGGGTTTTATATAATAAAATATATATGTACTTAACTAATGTACAGCTATTAATATAACACCAATTTTTACTTATTTATGTAAACAAACAATGGTAATAATAACCAAACCAATGTCGATTTTCCGATTAGATATGTGATAAACTCGATTTTCCGTACTGATAACTACAAACAATGCCTACACACAACTGTGTTATGTTCTAACCTTTTAGCGGTTATGTTTTAGAAATCATATTTCCTCTACCATCATCACAGTGATTTCCCAGTGACGTCCAAAATTAGCACTGTTTGATATTTTGTATGTATGTGTGTAGTGTGTCGGCTTTGCCGGGAGCACCTGCCGCCTGACCACCTAATCCTCAGAGGAAAGCCTGCGCCAGAATCTCACCCATTGTTTAGCAGGTGCACCACTTTCAGGTGAGGTTGGTAGGGCCTGAATAGTATCAATAACACTTACTGAACCACACCGCTGTCCTACTATTTCGCCATTGATGTAGCTTAGTTTGGCTTTTACAGGAATTACTCTCGTCTAACCACACCCCTTCTCCCACCTTCGAGGGGGAAGCATTATATACCTACTATGTATAAAATTAATCAGATTTTTTCCTTGTCTATGTGCATGAAAATGGCTGCTGAATAATAGGTAAATTACTTGGTGCTTGCTTACCCAGTGCTTCTATTAGCGCGCCAATGAATACAGATTAATTATAAAAACGCATTTCAAATTGAATTTGGAATTAGATGCGACTGTAAACCTCTTTATTAACCCAATTAGGAATCGTATTCATTCTATATTTAAATTTTATAACTGGCCGTGAAATTGTGCTTCACCGGCCGGTGTTTTAATTTGACCAACTTCGATAAGGATGAGGTTTGTATGTTCGTCTGTATTATAGTTTTAACGTTGTTCTTGGTTACTTTCAAGACTTACACCTCAGAACCTGGGGAACATTTACTCCTCCTTTCGGTTTAGCTTGTACGACTTTTATGGGAGCGACTCTTGTCTGTACTCCCAATCCCGACGGTTAAGCATGTGCCAGAGCCTCGTCCATAAATTAGCAAAAATGTCGACTAAGGGGGATCTTATACACCCATTCTATACCATCTAGGTATTCTAGATTTCATTATCCTACTAATATTATAAACGCGAAAATTTGTAAGTATTAATGGATGAATGGATGGATAGATGCATGTTTGTTACTCTTTCACGTAAAAACTAATGAATGGATTTTAATGAAACTTTACAATGATATAGCTAATATATCAGAATATCACATAGGCTACAATTTATAACGATAACTGATATTATAGCGATAACCGACATCCACGCGGGCGGATCCGCGGGCCATAGGTAGTTTTTTAATAAAATAAAAACAAACGATTCTACAATTTTTAAACGATATATGAATCGAACAAAAATCTATGGTAACTTCCTATTTACTTTTAAATCATATATTTTTAAATGAGGCCAGTAGCATTTTCTAAGAATTAAAAAGTTACCTATGAATAATAAATAACATCTATAGTCTGTAGTCAGCGATGTTTTTTGTTTCCGCGCTGCTCGGCGCGTATTGTTATTTCATGATGTCCTATCGCATTATAGTTTTTATCGTGATCCGTATTCTAATTATAGTCATATTATGTACTCAGTTTATTTTTTAGTTCTGTATTCATGGCATGTATACGTACAAAGATACTTTGATGTACTTTCATAGTTCTAAAGATTTAAGTAGATAAATATTATCACAGGAGCTAAACACGACCACAAAATATTTACTTAATAAAGTTATTTAATTACTTTTTTGTCTTGTTATGTACCCACATCAACACTAATGCCTACTGTTTAAGTTAAATAGGTACTACTGTACCTTACGGATGTCACTGAACTTCAATAAGTTATAAAAATTAAGAAAAATTCCATTAAGAAATAACAGGAAATATAAAATAAGTAAATATGGGTGTAACAAAAGTAGGCTTAATAATCAAATGACGTGAAAAAATAAAAACAAATCTAAAAAGTTTTAACTGTCAAATGGAACGTTGCGAATTTAAAAATTGACATTCAATAAAAACAGTACTCACTTTAGCTCCGATCTGGTTACCGCACTGTCCGGCCTGCAGGTGCACTATTTCCCTCATATTTAATGTGTTAAATTACTATTTATTATTTACTAAATAATTATTTTGCTCTGCACAATCCCGTCACCGCGCGGACGGGCTGCACGAATGAAATGAAATGAAAAAGGAACGGTGAACGGCGAACGAATCGGTTCTGCTTGGGGTGTGTGTGTGGCGGCGTTATGGAATTTTCCCGAAATTTGGGGTACTTGCTACCAGTACAAGGCAAAATAAGTAAGCATGGTAAGAAAGCATCGAGGGGTTTAATAGAAGAGGTTAATTTTATCTATGACACAAGCGATAAGTTTTTGCGTGTTGTTTTCCTTTTCATGATTCAGTTAATTAAAATAATTTATTTTTTGATGTCATTAACTTTGTATTTAGTATGAGTAATGAGTTTATGTGTTTGTGAGTACACAAAATGTGCGCAAGCATCTGGAAGATATAAGTTTACAAAAGTTGAATAAAAAATATAGGTATTCAAACTAAGTATTTGCAGCAAATTACTCGCAACGATACGGTATTTTGTGTAAACGGAGCTGTTTTGAATCCTTTTTTTTTTTGTTTCCAATTTATGACTCACATAATAAAGGATGAAAATACAATAAATTTTTACATTATTGACAAAATAGATACAGTCAAGTAATCTACAAGAAATAAAAATTCTTCAAACTACAATTATTTATTTAAAAAAAAACTTATTTCATATACCTACATAAATTCCGATTTTTGGGTAGTTATTTTATGAAAGGATAATTAGTTAATACAACTAAACCAATATTTCATATTTACACATACAATTAAAATTTCAGTGATATTATAATTACGATCATTTCGATAGTCAAACAAGGCAGACTTCAAACGGTAACGCTAACAACACTGGCGCATGATTCACGCTGAGTAGCGACGCAAGTTCGCGCCGACAATGAAACCATAAATTAATTCAAGCACTAATTACATTCTCTATGCCGACGACCGGTGACGACCGCAGCCACTGCACGCCGCGACGCCCGTGTTTCCGCTACAAATAGTTATAAAAAACTTTGAAATCTTTCCATTTCAGTTTTCTAGAAGATTCAAAGGACTTCTATGAGTTTAAATGGTTATTTGCTTTGTTAATTTGCAACACTTGGACCGCCACAGTGTGACATTAGTCATGCAAAAAAATAAAAAAAGTCTGCAGCTGTGGACATGCAGTGCTTTGTGCGATTGTATTCTAATTTTAAATTAACTTACAATGGCATAAGTAGAATAATGTAAGTTGAATGCAGGCTAAATTTCAGTAAAAATCAGTTTTTCCTTGTAATTAATTATTAATTTCAGATTATATGAACTTATTTATATAGAAACTGATAGTATTCGTAGTAAAAAAGAAAATGAATTCATCGTTTTAATTAGCGTTAACTACGGAAGGAATGATTAATTGACTATTATCATGGATTTAGATAATTATTAGGAATCCCTTTACATCACAGATAAATTCTAAACCGTGGTATACAACAACAGGGGTATACTAATACATAATATATCATGAAAAATAAAACAACCATTATAATATAAATGAGATAAAATTAACATACTAAGTATTAAAGTTATATCTGCCTACCCCGATAGGAAAGAAGCATTACTGTATGTAAGTATAAATGAATATGAGTTCTTCACGCAAAGGTAGAAAAGAATTATATGAAAAATCATACAAAACAGTAAAAGCAAACAATTGACTTAAAACATTAAGCGTTCTAAGTGGCCTATTTATGGCAACAAGCGTAAAGTCACGGGAATGGCATGTGGAGATATGCTAATAAGTTCATCTTGAAAAAGGGATTCGGCTTGTAAACATAATACACCAGTTTGCGAGATCCCAGCTCATATTTTATTAAACGTATTCTTGTAAACTTAAAGCTGAGGGATATTTCCCTTATGAGTAAACCGAAAGTTACTTCTATTTTTACATTTCCTGCTCTAATAAAAACAATTTGTTTTCAGCTACTACATCGTTCTTGGCAATCCAAGTATGTAATTCTTTTTTTTAAATACTTTACCTAAACCGAAAATATAAAATAATTACTTATATTAATTAGTAATATTCTTCCAAACCCCTCCAGCTTTACTAAATTGCTTGTGTCTGGTAGTGCCTTACTTCGTAAGTAAAAAATGGAGGAGTCAAACCTTATAACAAAACAAACATACTTATAATCGTTTACTATTCCGATACTTCAGTCGGGTCATGGGTCGTTACTAATATCATGATTACAATGATTATTATAACCTTACTGTGAATGACCATTGGTATTTAAAACCTTACATTAAGACCTCACGATCCTAAGGCTGTCTCCTTAAGCACTAAGCTACCAATCTTTCATAATGAGAGGTAAAAGTGACCGCTAGTGTCGGTCGATGTTCACTACATGTTCGTAACCCGGTTTAGGACTCATGATTTATATTCCGTTACTTTTAACGATAACAGTGACTCCCTACTTCGGCACGTTTGGTAACTTTTAGTATATTTTTCAGTTCTTGGCCAGACTAAAAGCGGCGGCGGACGTGAACGCGGGCGCGGAAATATCAAATGTATTAAGCTCGTTGCAGCCACTTACGGTAACATAGGTGGGAGCCTAGCGCGATTGCTTTGAGCGACTTACCGAACCGATGTGTACGCGATGACCGCTTTTAGTATACTTATTATTGCATCCGGGATCACGTCACACGTTCGATGTCAGTATGTACACCAAGCACCTCACCCATGGTTACCAAATCGCTAGTCGCTTGTTGCACGTCGGTATGGAAACCCAACTGCTTCCACGCCCGAGCCCGCTGCCGCCTTTAGTCCGACCATGGGGTACCGATACTAAGAAAATATCTTTAGTAATATTCAAAAATGAATAGATGGCACTTGTAGACTCACTAACAGAAATAAAAAGTATAAAACTATGTTAAAACGCTTATTTGCTGACTTAGAATCACGTAAATTATTTCAGAACTTACACACATGATAAACCTTACTCTACTAACTCGTTGGTAATGTAAAAAATAAAGATTTCGTGACAATCCTGCTATCTATTTATTTTTGTGCCATCTAGCGGCATAGTTCGTTAAGTCTGTAACTTTTACAATTATGTACTGCTGAATCTGGCAGAATCAATATAGATAAGAATATTTATAGTTTTATTCAGTCATACTCAATAATGTGTTTAGTGTTTGTTTTATTTTTGATAAGTTAATTTGAATACTAAAAATTATAAAAAGTTTGCCAAAACAATGTCGCCATTTAATAATAACTCCTGAACTAAAAAGTTGCCTGTCTGCTTCTCGAAGTAACCATTTTTTGTTCCTGATTGTGCATCTGTATAAGAATTATATTATATTATCTGTGGTCTGGCCAAGCACTCACTGTGATTTTTTGTACTTATTTCAATTTTGACCACCAGTTCTTACATGTTAGCTTCTCCGTTTGGTCCTATTTAAGATATATTTTAAAACCAGCCGCGTTTTCGGTTTCACTTAGATGGCGTTTAATATCTCCAATTTACAGACAGGACCACTTTATCTATTTAATAATATAGATAAGTACCTACTAGATAAGTATCATCTCATCAGTAATACCAGCGGCTTTAGTTATCCAAAGCTTACAATTATTCGGGTCCTCTCACCTACGCTTTCTTCTGCCTAGTGGTATGGGTAATGGACTGCTGAGACGAGGTCTCGGGTTCGATCCCAGGTTTTCCATGGCACACACCAATGACATTTCGATGTTTTTCGAAGTTATGTGTGTATTTATCGCAGGTTTATAAGTGCCCAGTTAATGGCAATAGGCTTGCCACCTATTACATTGGGACCTAAACATAAACCGGCGAAATGTGGGTGCTAGCATCTCTGCCTACCCCTTCGGGGATAAAGGCGTGAGTTTATGTTATGTTATGTTATGTACTTATCTTGACTTTTACGGGAGCGACAGCTGTCTGACTTGTCAACCTCGAGAGGGAAGTCTACTCGTCTATTAATCAGTAGGTAAACCGACTCGCAGTGAGGTTTGCAGACGGTTGTTAAATCAATCCGAGGTTTTGGCTTTTTATAAGAATTTTAGAACTAAAGACAATCTAAGCAGGAGACCACCATTGTAACATTGTTGGTGTTTGTAGTGAGACTTTGTTTTCAGCTTACCATCAAGCGAGATGAAGGCATATAATGTCTCTTACATAAAGAAATCCAAAAAAAGAAAAATCAAAACGACAAAAATCTAAAATTTAAAATCTAGAATTGCTTGGAATTTCATCATTTATCATTTAAATTACTCCAATATGTCCTTCGAACCTATTATTTAATGACATAATGTATGCTATTAGATTATTTGTTCTCTATTGGGGTTAGTGAAGTTAACCTACTTACATCTAGCTGAATTTTTTAAGTTATTTCGTGATGTATCAACCTTAATTCACACGTCAGTGTTGCCTAGAACTAAACCCAATCTCCCTGTTTATTTTTCTTCAAGATTACACGACGCGCGACGCGCGACGGCACAATTTTTTTTTTGAATTAAGTATTACAAAAAAATTTGAATATCGAATATAGGTCATGAGCTTAAAGAATCGTTAAAAGCAGAATTTTTATGGAGGTAATTAAAAGTTTTATAGCTTGTTGCCAAACTCATAGGAGTAACATGACCAATGGTGTGCTATTTCTATTTTGGGCATTACTTCCTCGTAGTCAAGACAGTTATTTTGAGATCCAAAGAAATGGAACACCAGGATATTGAGATTATGGGATACAGTGTTCAGACTCAGATGAACACGGGCGGGATAGCGACAATCTGGGAACTCTCATATCGCTTGCTGAAAACAGTGAAGGTTTTACTAGGAATGATAGGTATAATCACGCCTTTATCCCCGGAAGGTTAGGCAGAGGTGAATTAACACCCACATTTCACCAATCTGTATTCGGTCCCACGTAATAGGGGGTGAGCCTATTGCCGTATTCCGGGCACTATTGTTGACTCGAGCCATGCATCTGAGGCTGAGTCTAGGCTGTACATATCTGTCTGATGTTGAAGTTAATCAGCCCTATCCCTTAGTCGCCTTGTACGACACCACATGGGAAGAGATGGGGTGGCCCAAATTCTACTTTGCCGGGAACCACGCGGCTGCATACCATACCGTTGCCATAGCCTTTAGACGTGTGATGGTTTGTTCCTATTACTTCTTACCATGATTTGGTTTATATGAACTTTTACTAGAGCTCGTTCCATCTCACCTTCTAACCCCGAAAGGGAAACTTGCGTCAGCACTTCATCTGTTTATCACCAGAGGTTAATCACCTATGTAGGTCCGTTTAGCAAGAGATCTAGATGGAGTCTATACACAATGATAAAAATGCATGGTCATCCTAATCTTTTTGCTTGCTCGCATAATATAAATCTATTAAAAAAAAAAACAAATGGTTTTAAAAAAGAAACGATAATATTTTTTTCACTGAGTTTCTTGCTGGTCTCTTCTCAGTAGAACCAACTTACCGAACCAGCGAAAGAATCATTTTCAAATGATTTATTTACTTAATTTAATCTTATATTAGTAATTTCTTGACATGACTGTAAAATTTTGACGTTCATATGTGCTCTTTGTGTGCCCTACACTGAATAAACGAAATTGATTCTTTGATTCTTTGACACACGTTATGTTTGTATGTATAAGTATGTTTGGTAATAAAAACATTTTTAAAAAGTGAAGAAGTCTTTACAGACTCTTTATGTACCAACTAGAAAGTAGATCCTTATTCTGCGGTAGGTATAAGAAACATTGATTTAATAAGTAAGTCAAATGATTCACACAGATAACGTCAAAATATGGTGAAAGGCGTCTTAAAATACGATTCATCTTCGTGATGTTTTTAAAAATATGATTATATAGTGCTGACTTTCGTGTTCTGCGATTTAGTTTAAGTAGATAGCCAGCCGCTGAGAAGATGTACTTAAAGTAGCGAAATACCAGTAGGTACCACCAGCCACCATCCGTAGACACACCTAGTTTTTTTTCGTGTGGTCGATATCCCCACGGATATCCTAAGCTATATAATATTATCTGTGCCCTAAGTCAGGCCAAGATATAGAAAGCGGTCTTACTGGAAAATGCTGAAATAATCTGACGGTTCTTGCCATCATTTAGAAACTTTCTTGACCTCTCCCTAATGTTGGTTAAGACGTAATGTAGGTCTTTTTTTTTATATGCGGGAAATTCCCCACTGATATCCCCGGAGTCGGAGGGGCGGGTATGTCAAACTCGAACCGACTAAACCGTTCGCCGTCTGTGGGTCATTGTGCTAGGCCGAAGGTGAGGTTTTCTCGGGAATTATCCCTCTCACCCCGGCTGACCATCTAAGGCACTCATTCCAGAACGATACTTTTTTCAGTATGGATTGAATACTGGAATAGGTATCAGTTGAGTGGAGATTTTATAAACATACATACACACCTTATTATATTCACGTGGAGGGGTAGGCAGAGTTCAAAGGTGTATTAACACCCACAATTCACCAAACAGGCCTCCAATTCTGCTAATTTTATGACTTACCAAAACCACAGTCATACTGCTGACATTGCAAAAAATGTCATTGAATTTTAGACTTTATATCAGACAACTTAAGGTCTAAAATTAAAAGAGAAAGAGTTCATAACATTTCACATTCACTCTACAAGATTGTCATTTAATTTTAGACTATAACAGTATTTTGGTAAAGTCTAAATTTAAATGGCACTTGTTACAATGTCAGAGGTATCGTAGTGGTTTAGCTATGAAAAAAAATTAGCAGAATCAGGGCCCAGGTTGGTTCCCGGTGAAGTAGAATAGGACCACCCCAGCTCTTCCTGGGGATGTCGTAAAAGGGGACTAAGGGCCGTTCTTCATCTGGCAGTGTACACACAGCGCAAGTCAAAGTGTCCGCTAGATGGCTATAGGCTAGCTGGGAATCATAGTTGGCGAAACGTGGACATAAATACACCTCTGCCTACCCCTTCGGGGATTAATAGGCGTGAGCGTATGTAGGTATGTATGCCATTCATCCATACTAATATTATAAATGCGAAAGTACCTCTACCTGTCTGTCTGTCTGTATGTTACGCTTTCACGCCTAAACCACTGAACCGATTCTGATGAAAAGCTAGTCGACTATGATTTTTGATCCCATGTTATAGGCAGCAAGTCTGTTGCTTTTACAACGGGATTATGTCGTGGGCTGAGCCCTATCCCTAGCCTCTACTCCTCCGAAAACCAATAGCTTTAATGATTTACAGCAAAATAATATAAAAAACCACTCAATTCTAATATTCCTACACTGTTTAGGGAAATAATTAGTACCAACATCACGAAAGTATCGACAGTAAATAAACCCGTAGTCCTTTGTGAGTCATCGTTCTTCAGTCTAGACTCCAGACGTTATTAGTTCAGAGACATGAGTCACGGTGATGTTTATAGGCTGGACGCCTGTGTCGCGATTGTCGCGAACGATCTATGGAACTACCATGTGTATCGCCGAAACTTGAGGCCCGCACCAAACACGAAAGAAAGACCAATGATGAATTAAACTGTAGATGCGTTATCCGGACTCTAAATTGGCGATAAAAATTTATGACTTTTATAAGATAAGATAAGATAAGATAAATCTTTATTGTACACCAAAGAAATACAGTACACATGTACGGACAACATATGAAAAATGTACAAATAGCGGCCAAGCGATCTCTTCCAGGCTTTTATCATCATTTTATGTGCCAATCAGCTACGCGACAGTGCACTACAGAAAATAACGTTTTAAATAATGGAATCGTAACAACAGTATATTTTTTGGTATAAATAACATTATAATTCATATAAAGTAATAATAATGATTAGCAAGTAGCCATATTATGTTTATTTTTAGTGTTTGCGCCATTTTTGAAGGCCATCGTGTTCTTGCATAACACAACGTTTAATTTATAACACATCAGGGATGTCAAAGATCAATACGGCCCGCAATCGCAATGTTTCACAGAAAGAAGAATCATGACTACACTGGATACGGAAGTTTTAAAATGAAATGGAATTCACAAAAAATGTTATAATAATTCAGTACATTTTTTTTTATTTGAATCTGGCCCGCCTACACATTCTAAATTTAATATATGGCCCTCTGCAAAATTGAGTTTGACACCCCTGTAATACATTATTGCCAAAGACGTAGCATTTAGGCAGCCATCCGTCACTCGCCCGAACTACGGAGATAAGTACCTACGGCACACTATAGCCCCGGGGTGCAAGAGCACTCAGGGCTTGCACGCGTTTGCTTGCGAGTCCACGCGTGACGCGTTTTGCAAAGGAGTGCAACTTCTGTACATAGTACTATTATTGTATTCTGTGATTTAGTTAGGTCACTCAGGAAACGCGACTCAAATTTTTCTTCAGAAACTTCTAAACAGATTGTCTAGTCAGTCATTGGCAGGTCTTCTTCATCCCAGTCGTATCCGAAGCTTTTATTTCAGAGTCTGGGGTCGTTATTTCCAGTTTAACTGCGTGTTTGACTGATTTTCTATATTTTAGGTGATATTAGTATGTACCTAGAAGTAGAAGTTATTATGGTTTAGGTCGCAAAAAGTGACGTGTGCTGACTTCAGTCCCGATTGCCGGATAAATGCATTCGTGATATCGTTTGCCCGAAACTTCGGTCCGCCCCAACTTCGATCGAACGTTTCGTGGTAGTATTTTATTATTCTATGAATAACATTCTCACAAAGCTTATCTACAACACATTACATTTTATTTGTTTGTTTACCAGCTTATTCTATACATCTATATTTCTATACATATAAATAAAATTGGAGTGTCTGTTTGTAATATTAAAATAACTGTTTTTTTACTACATGCATATGAATATAATACGGTACCATACACCAAAATAACATTTTTTTAAAGTTTTGTCTGTCTGTCTGTCTGATTGTTCCGGCTAATCTCTGAAATAGCTGGACCAATGTTGACGGGGCTCTTATGGGCGGGTAGCTGATGTAATAAGGAGTAACTTAGGCTACTTTTATTTTAGAAAAATAGCGTTGACTCAACACTAAGCGATAGCCGACATCCACGTGGGCGGAGCCGCGGGTAACAGTTAGTAAAATTATAATATCGCATGCTCTGCTAAGACGGTCACACATTGAGAAGATGGGTGATAGAACATTGACAATACATTTTTCTTTACATTTATGTAGCCAAATTGACTACAGCCCGCCTGATGGTAAGCTTATAGATTTATAAAGCGAGAGGCCATAAGTGTCAACGTTTGAGGACATTTTACGGAAAAGTCAGGTTATGAGGTAAAAAGCAAGTGTAAGGTAGCTTTGTAAGAGAAAAGGAAGCTGTATGCCAGGATCATTATCATCGTCATGAAGCCTCATCATCATCATATGCCATCCAAGGCCGGCGAACTCCTGGATTTGCTAACTACACCTCTTAGTCTGACTTATACCTACTCATTTTCATTCAAATAAAAAAAAGCATTTGGCCTTGAAGCATGTATAGCTTTGTTGATTATGATTTAAAAAAATACGAATCGAAATAATAACCAATATCAATTTAGTTAGTACCATTAAATGTAGCTTGTTGTAATTTTTAACTCTTTTCGGTAACCCTTTCTCTGTTTCTTTTTGTATGACACTGTTGTGAGTCACAATCCAGTTCAAAATGTTTGCTAGATGCTTATGTATCGTTAATGATATGATTGATTGTAATTTGGTGTGTATCCAAATAAAAAAATAAAAAAATTACTAGCAATGATCACTACATAGTATAAAACAAAGTCGCTTTCTCTGTCCTATATCCCTTTGTATGCTTAAATCCAACGACTGATCAAGAGTTCGCCCTAGACTAAATATGAGGAAGCGCCCCCGCCAGGTGTGTTACGGACGGCCTAAAATTAGTGAGTAGAGTAATAGTGTGAAAATTTCAAAATGGCACAACTAGGCTGCACTGTTTAAATTCCGAATTTCCCATACAAAATGAAGTTAAAATTTACGCTTTCCCATACAAAATGAAGTTAAAATTTACGCCCGTTATCATAGTAGGTACGAAGCGCGCTTTTTAAAAATATTGTTAAAATAAGGAACTCTCAAGCGCATTTAGTTTTAGTGTTTTGTCTCGGTGTAGTTGAAATGTGTAGGGTAGATGCGATGATGGTAGATTAGTGCATAAGAACAGAGAATTTCAGCGCGTCCGTCCTCCCGATCCTCGCGCCCTAGGCTGCAGCCTAATTAGCCTAAGGGTTAATCAGGCCTTGCTTAAATCTTAAAAACTATGCAATGGATTTTGATGCAGTTTTTTTAATAGATAGAGTGATTCAAGAGGAAGGTTTATATGTATTATACATGTGTAATATAATAGAGGGTGCAGCGGGAACGGAATCTGACGCCCCGCGGGCGGAAAAATATTGGCGGTACGAAGTTCGCCGGGTCAGCTAGTGTATTATAAAATATAGATGCGTTGTCCGGACTCTAAAAGCGTGACAAAAAATAATGACTGTGTGGCTATCATTTTTTTAGCAGCGAGCCGTTAGTGAGCTACGTAAAAAAATACGTCTTTAATAATAAATTCGTAATAATAATATTATTATTGATATTAATAAGCATAAGTGTACACATTTAATAACTGACTATTCGCTAATTATACGTTCTGCTATATAGAACATCTGTGCCCTGATTATGCTATTATTTTTTTAATTGCAAACCCACTGCGGTATCACAGAAACTGTAACCAAAAAAAAACTTTACCATTGTACTGTTAAAGTCTAAAATTAAATGACAATATTGTAGAGTGAAACAAAATGTTATAAAAGTCGTTCTCTTTTCATTTTGGACCTTAAAACTTATACATTAAGTCTAAAATTTAATGACATTTTATGCAATGTCAGCGGTATGACAGTGGTGTTGTTATGTCATAAAATTAGCAGAATCAAGGGCCTTTTGCACGTTTCGCGATGTTGGACATTCAGCTACATAATCAATAATTTTGACGTTTTATTTGTAAGTAGCTATATTTTTTTTTGTATTTACTGTTTGCGCCATTTTTGAAAGCCGCCATGTTCTAGCATGACGTATCTTCAGTTTATTTATAATACATTATTGATTACTACACTACCGGCACGGTATAATGGCCTTTAAGTACTCAGAGAACTTGGCAAAGCTTGCTTGCACTCTCTCTTTTTTTACACGGCCGTTAAGTACCACCTTATCTACTGCCTTATCAACTCAACTACAGATGACTAGAACGTTTTATTCGGTCAATGTCGTAACTTAGTTAATATGTCAAAACTGCCATCATAGCGTGCCGCAAGTATAGTAATTCCCATAAAAAAGTTTATATCGGTAGCGACCAGAATTCCAACGCGGGGACTTTCGATCGTAAGGCCGACTTTTTAACTTCTAAACTACCGTACCTATTTTACCAGCTCTCGAAGGCTAGACAAACAACTCCACAATAGATCAAATAGCTAATCTAGATCATAAGAATTACCTGGAAACTAGACTGGAACATAATAATTAGCATTAAAATGTGTTTGTTTAAAAAGAAAGCTGAAATTATCATTAGAATTGATATTGTATTCATTTCTCGCACTTCATAATTTTTTTTTGTATCGTTCTTTAAATACATTTTAGGTATTCTTTTTTATTATAATTAATATGCACATTTTGTTACATTAATTAATTAAAGTTTCTCAGTTAGTGAACAATGGTGAACAATGTAGGTAGGTTCTTTAAGAAAATACAATAAAATCTATCATTTATTTACATTAATGTTTATTGTAATAAATAGGTATATTTTTGTGTTTTGTTGTTTTCTCAAATCCTATTCTACGTTTTTTTTATTTACTTTCTTCAACAAAGGTAGGTACACAATTCAATTCTTACAATAAAAAGAATCCTTTGTGGGAGACTAAACCTGTATGTAGCTAAACTAATAAAGTAAAAATAAGAATAATTTAACTGTCCCTGCCTCTGTGACGTGGCGGTAGTGAACGCGGCAGGAGGCGCGAGTTCGATTCCCGCTCACGGCAAATATTTGTATTAGATGGTCGTGTATTAGAGAGCACGTCAAGCCAGTTGCCATACGAACCTATGGCTGACCTAAGCCTAGTAGTTTCGAATGACGTTGCAGCGATAGGTCGTGGTGGCGTCAAACTTTTAGCGTGGTACGTTGGAGCGAAAAGTCCACCAGGGCCTCCGAGGTGAAGGTCTGGGATTCGACTGGGATTTACGCAAGGGTGATGAACTTTGCCATCTTTTGCCCAACGGGGTACGCAGAGACAACTGTCTACTATCTGCTTGTATCCAACATTTCTCCAGCTTCCTCCTTTTAGGTGCCAGCTCATCGGTTCGAGTGTTTCTGATCAGTCCTTTTTACCCCACGGCGCCAGAGGTTATGCTTTTCGAGAGTATGTATGTATGTATGTATAAGTGTTTGGCTCGCTCTGCAGTCTGAATGGTTCGATGGATTTTGGCTTGAGAGGTGTCGTTAGATTCGTATTTACTGTGAGAGTGACACTGGGTATATATAAAAAAAAAACAATATGGCGGATTTTGGTAAAAATAAATTCAATCAAATTTATCCAGTGGGCTATCAAAATGAAGGAAATTATTAGTAAAAGACGATAAAAAAATATATATTTCATAACTCAAAAGAATAAAATAAAATAAATTATTAAAAGTTAAAACCCGACTGATGCTGAAAAGATCGAATCAAGCTTTATAGCAGGCGGTACCCATTTGCAAATCTCCAACCCGATGAAAATTAATGGATACCGCCTGCTATAAACCTTGTTTCGATCTTTTCAGCATCAGTCGAGTTTTTTTTTTAAATAATTTATTTTGTTCAATACCTACATCATTATTTTTTATCACATAGAAAAAAGTACAGGCCTATGGACACTTCAATGTGCAGTACTCGTTATTTGGGGTCCTTTGAGGATATCACGCAGTGCTACGGCAGTGGAGGAGTTCAACTCCTCCAAAGATTTTATCTAACCAATCAGCGGGCGCCAGGGCCTCGTTTTTCTCGTGACTTGGGGCCAAGATATATGCCGGTAGTAACAGTACAACACGTTGACACCCAGACAATGCTATATCGTATCTTTTAATTCGTTACACTTTCTGTGTCCTTTGAGAATTGGTATAATATGGAATAGAAATCATTCCCTTGTGTTTACTTACTTTCTTTTATAATTTTAGAAAATTATTATCATGGACCAAATTAATTTATTTGTCTACGCTACATTAATAACAGGATATTTACCATATTAATTTGTTTAAAAAGTTAATACATACAAGCGCCATAATCAAGTAAAAACTCGATTAAATAAAACATGACATTATATTGTAAGGAAGTTGCCTTGTCTATCTGCTTTTTAATAGTAAAATTCTTTTATTATGAAGATAACGTTACAGCAACCTAACAGACAGACTACAGAAATCACTGCCCGCGGGCACAGATACATAATGCGGCTGCGGGCGTCGGAGGGCGCAGAACGACCTCCGCCCCCCATGAGGGTTGGCCTGATGGTGACGGGTGGAGCAGCCCGTCACCCTAGCAGAAGCAGGCCACGGCGACGGCGCGTATCTTGTGATATGCGCCTTCCCACACCGGGGGGTAAGTTGGAAACCACTTGGTCCCACCTCCCGAGGAGGGCTATACCGAGAGGGATGGCCCTGGGTCAGCCGGAGTGCGAGGGAAATGTCGTTGCTAACCTCGCCTTCGGCCTAGCACAACGACCCACAGACGGCGAGCGGTTTAGTCGGTTCGAGTCCGGCTCCAGAGGCGGGAGGTCGCAACGATTTCCCGCACATTAAAAAAAAAGAAACAGTCTAACGAAAACTTCTAACGTAAAGTCCAAAATCCAAATATGCCAATTCGAAACCAGAATATCGATCGATTCGGTTTAGTCTAGGAATGACCGATTCGCCTAATTCTTGGAACGTACAATTCTATAAATGACTGTTTCTACAAAAGACTGTTTTTTGTGCCACAAATTGTAGTAGTACGTGACATTATAAATATAATAATTAAAAAAAGTGATGAAAATGACTAAATAAGTAATTTTCATCATTTTTTTAATTAAAACAAAAACTATTAGAAATATGTGATTTACCAATCCTTACGTAGCATTTTATTTACCGTATTCCTATTCAAACTACTTACTGTATATAAAATTGAAAAAGCAGTCATTTGAAGAATCGGTCTTTTGTAGAATCAGTCATTTATAGAATTGTTCGTTTCAAGAATTAGTCAATTGTGGGCCATGTAGTCATTCCGCGAATCAGTAGTTTTTTTTCATCAAGCCCATAACTGAATAGTTTGACTAATTAGACACTTCCAAAGTGGAAAAATTAGAGAATGATAAAACAAAAAAAATATATGATGTACATTACCATGCAAATTTTCACCGAAAATTGGTTTGAACGTGATCTAGTAAGTAGTTTTTTTTTAATAAGTACGTCAAAAATCGAAAACCGCAATTTACCTACTTGCTGCTACGGAAACCTTCATGGGCGTCTCCGACTCGCACTTGGCCGCTTTTTATTTTAAGTTTAATGTCATTTTTTTTTATTACAAATGAGGTGGCAGACAAGCACATTGCCTACCTGATGGAAAGTGGTTACCGTGGCATTTGGACGTATGCAACACCATGGGAGTCACACTCGTGCTGCCGACACAGTAAACACAGAGAGCTTCTGCGCCGTCAGTACAGAAGACAAAGCAGGAAAAGCCTTTGGTCTTCCCACTGACAGCACAAAAACTCTCCAGTGAGCTCTGGCTTGGTATTCTGTAGGGTGGAAGTACTTCCCCAGTCGGACTGCTCAATTGGGCGGTCTTACTCATGGCCGTGGTGACCTGGGGAGGATTCTCGTGCAGGTCAGTCTCGTGGACAACTCATCTCGGAGTGCTATATCGGTCCGATAGCCTTGGTGCTTTAGAGCATCCCCAACTGAGGGCTCCGTGGAGGGTGAGGAGTCGGATCGACGAATTTTATTAAGGTACGGTATGGATTTATCAAAAAATACCACTCAAGGTGCAACAGCACCAAAGGCTGGAAACAGCAACAAGGCCGCCACCGTGGTCAGCGAAGGAGACTCCCAGAGTGGCTGGACCGAAGTATCTCGCAAGAGATCCTCGGGATCGGCCCTCCAGGGAAGAACCGGAGCCAACCCGGGAGGCAGTAAGGTTCGAGGGGAAGGGAACCAGCCGACCGGGCTAGTCGAACGGGCCCAATTGGGCCCGAACGGCGCCGGGGAAGTCGGGACCCAACTCCATATCCAACAAGGCAGCCATGCAGCAGCGAAACTCCGGGCTAGGCGTCTCCGCAAACAGCACGCTGTGGTAGGCGGAACCATCACCGATACGCCAGCAAAGCGTATTAGGGAGGTGAGTGACGAAAAAGCGGAACTCGGGAGGGACGCCAAAAAGGTGAGGATCCAGGGTTCCTACAGGGACGCTGCTGCAGGCTTCAGGATGGCGATCATCCCGGCAACATACCCGGAGGCGCGATTTGAAGCAGAGGACAACGCGGCGTTACAGGATCTGTTGTTCAGTGGGATGTTGGCGGCACGAGACCCACTCCCACTGATAAACATGGGTAACATGACGGCGGGCGCACTGCACGTAATATGTGCGAACGAGGCATCGGTGGGCTGGCTGAAGGGACTAACTGGTTCGTCAGTCAGCACCCACAAAATTAAGGTGGTGTCAGCAAACGACCTTCCAAAGCCAGTTAAAATGGCATGGAAGTCGCGACACACGGCTGGAACCAACATTCAGTTGGTACTCCAGCTTCTGCAGAGGCTCAACCCGGGTTTAAAAACGGCAGAATGGCGGGTGATCGCCACTCTGGTCGAGAGCACCCACGTTCGCCGTATCATCCTTGTAGATAGGGTCTCTGCGGAGGTCATAAAGGCCTCCAACTACACCCTCCCAACGGGGATCGACTACAGCCACTTTAAGTTGCTGGAGGAGTCGACCTCGAAAGGAGAACAGGAGGCGAAGGCTGATGAAGTCAAGAAGATGGAGTCGTCATCTGCGGATGCTGAAATGCAGCCAGCAGAGGCCATCCGCGATGGCATAAAAACGACGGCATCAGGGACCAACAAGAGTCAAGAGCGGCCCACGGTCGCTACTGCATTGGCGTCGTCAACAGGCGCCAAAGAACTGTGCAGGGAGGCAGACGATCTCGACCTAGATGAGGACCGGCTCCTTGCACAGTCTCCGGGCTCCGACGACAGTCACTGAGAAAGTGACTGTCCAATAACGACAGCGAAAATGGATGGCTTAAGGTTAGTACAGATTAATCTGCAACACAATAAGGCGGCGACAGCCCTTCTGGCTAGAGCGCTGAAAGATAACAAATACGACATTGCCCTAATTCAGGAGCCTTATATTTATAAAGGAGAAATAAAGGGTTTAGGTGGAACTGGTGGTACTTCATGGTATCACAGGACCGCAAATGATGCAAGAACATGCATATATATCAAAAATGGTATAGATGCATGGGTTTTACATAATTTCTGTTTCAGGGATCTGACGGCAGTCAGGATCAACGGTGGAGGAGAGGCTGGCAACAGAGATACAATCTTTGTATCGGCCTATCTTCCATACGAACAAAAAAATCCCATCCCTAGTATACTAGAAGGATTAGTGGATCACGGCATCCGAAATAACACGGAAGTAATCATCGGATGCGACGCGAACGCGCACCATGTGATCTGGGGCAGCTCAGACATCAACGAACGAGGGGAAAAAGTACTGGAATACCTGGTAAGTTCTCCTTTACAAATAATAAATAAAGGCAACAGTCCGACTTTCATCAATCGGAAAAGGACTGAGGTTATTGACATCACTCTAGCCACAAACATGGCCAGCAGAGATATCATGAACTGGCAAGTATCTAATGAAATCTCATTATCTGATCATAGGTACATATGTTTTGAGTATAAAACTTCAAAGGTGATTGGGGTAGAAATGCGAAGGAACCCCAAACACACAGACTGGATCCAATATAAAAAGGATCTGAAGGTCTACTTAGGAGATCCAAAATGCAAACTCAACTCGATAATCGACATTGAATTTGAAGCGGACAAGATAACAGAATCAGTCATAAAAGCATGGACAACAAACTGTCCAGAAAAGGAAATAAAACCCAAAAAGGTGCCATGGTGGAACAAAGAATTAGAGATGCTACGTCGCAAGACAAGGGCCATCTTCAACAAAGCCAAGGCACAAGGCGATTTCAGAGAATACTCCAAAATGCTAACTGAATATCACAAGGCCGTACGGAAATATAAGAGAAAGTCATGGAGAGAACACTGTGACCAAATAAATTCGCTTCCAGAAGGCATGAGATTGGCTAAAGCCCTGGCAATAGCTAAGGAGAACCCACTCACCAGTGTAAAAGACGGAAATGGGAGGCTCACGGAATCAGGTAAAGAAACACTACATGTAATGATGAGTGAACACTTTCCTGGATAGGAAATAATTCCAGAAGTGCCAAAAAATCAAATAAAAATCAATGGTACTGAAGGTACAAAAACGAATAGGGCAGAATGGAACTCTGCACGGAAAATAGTTGATGGGAATAAATTGCAATGGGCCATAGGAGATTTCAAACCCTATAAATCTCCAGGCCCTGATGGTATCTATCCTGTACTGTTACAACAAGGCATGAACATACTAATCCCTCATCTTGTGAGATTATACAGAGCATGCTTGGCTTTTAACTATGTACCGACTATATGGAGGAAAGTAAACGTAGTTTATTTACCCAAACCTGGCAAAGCAAACTATGAAGATGTAAGATCATACAGGCCTATCAGCCTAACATCTTTCTGCCTAAAGACGGTGGAAAAGCTGATAGACAAGCATGTGAGGGAAGGACCCTTAAAACGCTTCCCATTACACAGGCTGCAATGCGCCTATCAGCAGGGCAAATCAACGGAAACAGCGCTACACCTAGTAGTGGAACGCGCTCGTAAGGCACTGGAATGCAAAGAAATAAGCGTAGCAGCCTTCATAGATATTGAAGGCGCCTTTGATAAAACCACCTTCGAAGCAATCCAGACAGCAGCGATAAAACACGGGGTGGATAACACCACCTGTAAATGGATAGAGCAGATGCTAAAGAGCAGAATAATTTGCTCTCCTAACGTAGAGCAAATTATGCAGGTGAGAAAATATATGCCAAGACCACTAGAGGATGTCCCCAAGGGGGCGTACTCTCACCCCTACTATGGAGCTTGGTAGTCAACTCACTAATAACAAGACTAAATGAAGGACCATTTTACACGATAGGATACGCTGATGACTTAGTGATAATGGTAAACGGTAAATTCCCAGACACTGTCTCGGAACTACTACAAAAAGGTCTGAATATAGCGCACAGATGGAGTACGGAAAATCATCTGACGATAAATCCATCCAAAACATCAGCCCTATATTTCACACGCAAAAGGGACCTAAAAGTTTAAAAAGACTTCAGGTAGCAGGAGTAGAACTAGAGTGGGCCGAAGAGGTGAAATACCTCGGAGTCATGTTGGATAAACAACTAACATGGAGGTCACATCAAGATTTCATCACACAGAAATCAATGAGAGTCCTCGGCATGTGTCGCAGGGCGTACGGCAGAACATGGGGACTTAAACCAAAGATTCTGTACTGGATATATAACATGATGATACTACCGATAATCAAATACGGAAGTATAGTGTGGTGGCCAAGAACCACGACTGTAACATGCAGGAAAGAGCTCAGCAAAATCCAAAGGATAGCCTGCATGTCTATCACGGGTGCATTCACAACAACACCCACAGCAGCGATGGAACGGTTACTAAGTATGCTACCGCTACATTCAACTGTACAAATGGAGGCAATAAAAGCCCTTAAAAGACTTAAGGATGCAGGATATATAACCAGCATACCGACAAGTTACACAAAAATGGGGATAACACCTGATGTTCGGGAACTACTAGAAATGAGGTCTGACAAACAACAGCCCAAACTAGTACTTCATAGGAATTACAAGGTGACAATTCCTACTAGACAGGAATGGAAACAAGGTCTCAGAACCAATCAAGGTAAAAGACAAATCTGGTACACCGATGGCTCCAAGACGCTAGATGGCACAGGAGCAGGAGTACACGCAGAAGACTGCGACATAAGCGTTAGTCTAGGCAAATACGCCTCCGTGTTCCAAACGGAGGTGTACGCTATAACAGATTGCGCTCAGGAGATTATAAATAGAAATACCCATGAAAAGGAAATTTATATTCTCAGTGACAGCCAAGCAGCCATTAAAGCGCTAAGCTCTCCAAAAGTAAATTCAGAAATAGCACTGAATTGCATAAAAAGCCTAAATAAGGTTGGCAGAGCCAATAAACTGAGGCTCATCTGGGTCCCCGGCCATGAGGGGATAGAAGGGAATGAGAAAGCAGATCATCTAGCCAGACAAGGATCTGCAAAAATACCCATAGGTCCAGAACCATTTGTTGGACTCCCTGAAGCCACACTAAAGAGGGCTATTTCAGAACAGGCCAAGAATAGGCAGCTTAAAGAATGGAAGACCAGACCAGGCCTAACACATTCGAAAGAATTCATAAGTAATGAATTAGGAAAGCTGAGCAATAAAATAATTAATCTCAGCAGGGACAAAATCCGGAAAATAATAGGAGCGTTCACTGGCCACTACTGCACAAAGTACACCTTGAGCAAGATTGGTATCATGAACGACGCAAAATGCAGACACTGCGAGGAGGGCGATGAAACGATGAAACACATACTGTGCGAGTGCCACGCCTTAGGAAGACATCGTATGGATCTTCTAGGGAAGGGCTATCCAAAACCAGAGGATTACAGGCATCTACAATTAAGAGGAATAGCCACCTTAATAGAGAGGGCTATCCCTCCTCAAACGTAGGGGCCAGGTTGGGGTTGACACAAAGGATCCAATAGGGTCGAAGTGTCCGCGATAGCTCCAAAGCACGCACCCCTATAACAAGATAAGATAAGATATATTAGGATAAAACGACCATATGAGCGGGAAACGCGTGGCAACTTACAAGTCAATTCTTTCGAACGCTTACTTGGTACTGTTGGCCTTAACAACCCCTCTAGACAAGTAGCAATTCGCTAGCCGGCGTTTGGTGGAATAGAATGACGAATGTATGGGATTTGACGTATATGACAGTCGTTAACGACTGTCATATACGTCAAATCCCATACAGTACCGAGTAAGCTTGTAATAACATCGTTAAAAATACCGTGAATATGCCATATTGTGCTAACTGTAGAATAAAAATGAAGAAGTAAATTTGAAAAATAAAGGTATTTCTTATCTCTCGTGAATATATATAATAAGAATAACAGTGAAAAAGTGACTGTTCTATCCTAAAATTATATCTGTGGTTAGTGCACCTGCGGCTTGGTAGACGGACGAAGTTCACTCGCGAGGTTTCTTCTTGAGGTTGGGGACTCCGATGGCAGTCGCGACCATAAATATCATATTAATAATTGAAATACCTATGTTTTTTACAACAGCTTTCTGTTGGAAACTGCCCGTTCCGCTAGAAACTATCTAAGGTTGATGTCACAAGTAATTAGGTGGTGTTAAAAAGTAATTAACTTTTATTTGACTTTATAATCGTTTTAATAAGAATATTCGAGAGTTACCGGCTTTTATAGTATAACGCCATCTATGTAACTTTATAGGTATGAAACGAGCTCGTTACAAATTGAATGATAAAAATTATGACAAGTGTCGATTAACGATGACGAACATAAAATAGTCGTATTAAATAAATAAAATATAAACATAAAATAAAATAAAGATTAGGATTAAAAATTTCACACGAATCATTATGGAGGAGGTTCATAAGTCAAATTTAACCTTTTATTTAATTTGTAAATACGAAAAATAACATCCGTGTTTGTTAGAAACATTCGATCCATAAGATTGATCCTATCGATTGATGCTATAAAAATACAGGATGTGATTTATTCAGGATTTTAGTCGATTAAATCGGGATGCCGACGCAATACTAATTGTAAATGGCAGCAGCAAATGACCAAACAACAATAATTTTACAATACCAGACTACACTACATAGTATAAAACAAAGTCGCTTTCTCTGTCCCTATATCCCTTTGTATGCTTAAATCTTTAAAACTACGCAACGGATTTTGATGCGGTTTTTTTAATAGATAGAATGATTCAAGAGGAATGTTTATATGTATAATACATGATTAATATAGTAGAGGGTGCAGCGGGAACGGGATCTGACGCCACGCGGGCGGAAAAATATTGTCGGTACGAAGTTCGCCGGGTCAGCTAGTGAAGAGATAAACAATGAAATCTACGTAGATGACACCTAACATTGGCCATTACGATGCGCCCTCTGTAGGGATAAAAGCGCAATCGGCATCCCCATTACGGAGTGTGGTAAGCGAGTTTCCGAAAATATCTGAAAGCAGTTTTGTTTGAAAAATAATGTAATTAGCTCTGTATAATTGGAGTATTTTCACACGATGTAAGGTCAGAATTCTGTATAAAATATAGATATAGCAGAATTTTGATAGTTAATGGGGCTTGCAAGTCATTCGTTGCCGGTGTCGAAGTTCAGCCAAATCCGCAATTAGACTGGTAAAAGCGGACCCCAGACTCCAAGTGGAAGGCTTCGAATGCGACTAGGATTAACGCTAGGATGGAAAAGAAGATAGCAGTCGCTCCCGTAAAAGACAAAATAAACTAAATTGTGGCTTCAAAGTGCAAGCTTGTTTAAAACGGGGATTGACACACAAACGAAGATAAATGAGTTAAGGCATGAGTCAAAGCTAGTTGTGTAATCTCTCAAAGAGTTGTTAAAAGCAAAGCGAAAAGCTTTTTAAGCCGCGATTGTAACTTAAGCGTTATCTTGAAGGTTCTTTACGAAGTGGGCTTTAGGTTAAGTAATGTTAAGAATTTGAACCGAATGTAAACAGTGAATAAAATTTTGAAGCATTTACTATGCTAACTTTTCAAATTGATTAAGATAGGAAAAAGTGAATCGCTCAGGCGGGACTCGAACCCACGATCTTTCCCTTAAAGGAAAGATCGTGTTAGCATAGTTAGCATAGTAAATGCTTCAAAATTTCATTAAATTATTTGGGCGGAGTCATCAAAAAACAATGTTTAAAAATGATTGTAACATCAAACATCTTTCATTGTTTCCGATAGTTCGTATGAATGTCGGTAGATGGCTGCCACCGTTGCCCTAAGACGGTAGTATAGGAGAATTTGGATAGCTTCAGGTGTGGCTCGGTGGCTCAGTGGTCAGAGCATTCCCCCTGTAAGGGAAAGATCGTGGGTTCGAGTCCCACCTGAGCATTCACTTTTTCCTATCTTAATCGATTTGAAAAGTTAGCATAGTAAATGCTTCAAAATTTCATTCAATTATTTGGGCGGAGTCATCAAAAAACAATGTTTAAAAATGATGGCAACATCATTCATTGTTTCCGATATTTCGTATGAATGTCGGTAGATGGGTCCCACCGTCGCCCTAAGGCGGTTGTATAGGAGAATTTGGATAGCTTCAGGTGTGGCTCGGTGGCTCAGTGGTCAGAGCATTCCCCCTGTAAGGGAAAGATAGTGATTTCAAGTCCCATCTGAGCGGTTCACTTTTTCCTCTCTTTATTGATTCAACTGTAAACAGTTTTTAAGGCAACCCTGATAAAACTCGAAATGTCACCGAGTATTTGATGCTGACTGTACTCACGCAATTTTAAGTCTGTGCATTTAAGCAATGCCTGAAGAATGGCGCTGTCTTATGCAATAGAATATACATGTATACTTAACAAGGGGTCACACACCAAAGTAGCATTTGCTGCACAATAAGGAAATTGCTATAAAAATGCTTCTTATTGTGTGTGTTTGTAGGAGGTGGGACACGACGGTATTTCCGTCTAATTGAGCTGTCTGACTGGGGAAGTACCTCCACCCTACAGAATACCGCGGGTATAATAACCTCGTGTTGTGTTTCCTGCTGTGAATAGGGTAGCCAGAGCTCACGGGTTAATAGTTTTTGTGCTGTTAGTGAGAAGACCAAAGACTACTCCTGCTTTGTCTTCTACGCTGACGGCACAGACACTCTCTGTGTTTACAAGGTCGGCAGCACGAGTGTGACTCCACTGGTATTGCACACGTCCACGGTAACCCCTTTCCATCAGGTGGAACTTGAGCTTGTCTGGCACCTTAGTAGTACAAAAATATGTCAAGAAGCATTTGCTGCATAAATGTAGGGTATCAAAGCAAGTCTTGGTTAGGCTTAAACCTACCGTAAGTACGTTTAAATGATATCCCCGAGTCCGGATAAAAACGCCTTAAGCAGGAGAACCAGGTCGAACTCTAACCGACTTAAACTGCACGCGGTTCTGGGTCTTTAGGTGTCCGAGTGCGTGATTGTCTGAGACATACCTAGCGGACCCGGGTCCGGTTCCCGGTTTCAACATACCCCCTCGAAATTCTTCCACTCCTACACAAATCACTTTGTCAGATTTAATTTTTATTAACTTCCATTAAAGTCAATTTATTTTCGAGAAAGCTGATTATTTTAAAACTAAAGAAGGAAGCTAGTTTGGCGTTCTGCCAGCTTTGTCCATGGCGACCAAGCGGCGAGTGCAGGCAACTATTAACATTTCTTTTCACTGCACCTCTTTACCGGAAGAACTCTCGACTTTGTGCTCACGGGTTCACCTACTTATAATTTTAGATTTGTTTAACGACTATATATAATTAGCTTTTGCCCACGACTCCGCCCGCTGTCGGTTATCGCGACCAAACATAGCCTATGTCCTTTCTCAAGGTCCAATCTACCCCTATACCAAATTTCATGAAAATTGGTTCAGTAATGCAGCCGTGAAAGACAAATAAACAGACACTGGATTTTGAGTAATTAGGTAACTCTAATTACCCGACTTCAAAAAGATAAGTTCTCAGTAGGTAGTCAAAAAAGAGAAGAATAACCATAGATCGATACGAACATCTATGATAGTCTTTATAGGTAGTTGGAGCCCTCAAAAGTTTAACTATAGAACTTCAATATAACCAATTGCTCGTGAGGGTCAAATGGCAGTCGCTACACGGAAAATATCGGCGATCAGCCATATCCCAGTTAGACTGGAAAGCAGACCCCTATTGTGCTGGGAAAAGGTTTAGGGAATGATTAGGTGGACGTGGACGATTGGGATAATTTTAACGGAATTTTCCCGTACGGATCCGGGACAAGTCCGCCAGTAAATCAATAAAAAATGGTTTACATAGTTCAATAGTGTTCATTGACTTGGTTATCTGATACTACCTTGAGTCACTTGCAAATACACACAAAATACCAAAAATACTACTGGCAACACACAGCTAGGCGGAACACGAAACAGGGTAACGGCCTTTTTGTCGTAAACACCAGCGGATGGCGAAGATGGCTCGGGATGTAAACACATACCATTAGGTACTGTAAAATGTCAGTCAACAAACATGGCGTAACTTCTACCTTTAGGTACATAAGTCCATAAAAATTCGTTCGGAAATAGATAATTTGAAGTAAGAACGCGGGAGAAATTTGATTTTCATACAAATATAGACTTAAAACAGGTATAGAACCGAAAACCCTATACAAGTGGCTAGTTTATCATCCTTCTAGAATTGTAAATGTGAAAGTGTGTGAAAATGTTTGCTTCACAAAACTAGTGGTTGAAATTTAATGGCACATATTTATCACAAATTTCGACATAGTAATCCAATCTCGGTTGGATTGCATTCAAGCGTCAGCAAGTGCATAGCCGGGCAGGGGGATTGTGGTCGCAGCACTAGTGGGACCAGTGGGTGTCACGCGGTGCGCAGACGACAATCCCCTTTTGATGAGGCCGTCAAGCTTAGTGCCACCATTGTTAACATGTTACTTACGCGTATATAATGGTGACCCTCTTCCCTGAAAATTTGCCTTCATCATACCATCAGGTGAGGTGAAGTCAAATTGACTGTCCTATATATAAAAGAAAGCTCTTTCAAAAATGGCCTCCGTGTTTTTAGTCCTATTGTTTTTTAATGAATATTTTAACCCCTCCAACTAAGCTTGCTCCAATTGCTTTTGCTAGGAGTAGGTACAGGTCGGTAGTGTAATGGCCAGGATTCGGACCTCTCAATCGTAAGGCTGACTCCTTAACCAGTAAGCTATCGACACTTTCTGTCTACTTAATATCTACTCTTTTACCGTTATAAAGATTCCTCCCGCTTTATCCGAATGCCAATCTTGCTCGCTTAGAATTTGGGGCACTCAAATCTTTAGATCTACCTTATGGCTCCGTCTAAGTATAACAATCATCAAATGTACCGGCTTACAAGTAAAATGGATTTGAGCGTTGAAGATCTTGACTGAATATATACTAAACTTTAGTTGTATAATAGGATGACATTTTTATGCATTTTGCATGCTTTCATTCATATTGTTTGGGCGGAGTTGTCAAAAATCAATGTTAATAAATGATTGAAAAATCATTAATTGGTTCCGATAGTTCGTAAGAATATCGGTAGACACACCACACACACAGATATAGACGACGAATTTCAAGCGAGGTCTGGTAGCTCAGTGGTCAAAGCATTTTCCCTGTATGGCAAAGATCGCAGGTTCAAATCCCGAATAGACTGATTCAAACTTTTCCTATTTTAATCAATTAGTATATTAAGGTTCCGTACCCAGAGGGTAAAAAAAGAATCCGATTATGTACTGACTTCAAAGTATGTCTGTATCTCATGAATCGTGATGGACAGACAGTTGAAACTTGCACAGATGATTTAGAATTGAGATAATTTTCTGTTGCTACTTTGACAAGAAACACTAAAAAATATCCCCTCCCTAGGAGGCCAGACCGAGAGGGATGGCAATGGGTCAGCCGGGGTGCGAGGGATTAGTCATTGTCAATGACAAACTCAATTTTGGCCTAGCACAACGACCTACAGACGGCGTGCGGTTTAGTCGATTTTGAGTCCGACATAACCTCCCCCTCCGGCTCCGGAGGGGAGGGGGATATCGAAGGGATTTCCCGCACGTAAAAAAACCACAAAGTATCTAATGTTGCTGTTGTGTAAATAATGGTACGGAACGCTACGTGCGTAAGTTTGACTCGCACTTGGCTGATTTTTAATTACTCTGTGGATTCCTCTTTGCCCACATTATAGAATATCGTTATTTTATCTGTATCCATTTACAGTAAATACCTTTGCCACACAACTCTCTCGAATAAGAGAAATAATGCCGTAAATAGCAACTAATCCCTGGCTCCTAACGCAGACGAAATAAATAAACTAAGAAACAGAAAGCTTACCATTTAAACTTAAATTTTATGTTATCTCTATAAAAATAAGGTTCAAATTGGCCTATCAGTTCTTTTTTAAGTGGCAACATTAAGTTTGTCGTTTGTTTCGTTAGAATGCGCTTATTTTCAGAGCGGATGACAAAATGAGAGTTAGCTATTCGAAATTGATGTCTATTTTCATGCGTGACCACACGCGAGGGTGGAGTTTGGACATGTCCTTTTGAATTTAAGTATCAAATGCCGGTAGCTTCAGCTTTAATCACGTGAAAAACTGATCCTTTTCCCAAGAGTCGCGGGCACTTTTTCCCGGCATAAAAATAATCAATCAATCACTTTGCCCATCGCAGTCTACTTGTTGACATAGGTCTCTCCCAATGTTGGGGAGAGGCTGACCAGACGGATTGGCACAGGGTTTTTTTTTTGAGTAGGTTTTTTTTCTCGCGCATCATTCGCATATTTTTTCTAAATTCTATCGCAGTGATATCTATTGTTTTGAGTATTTTTCATGCCCAAACACACACAGTTTACCACTTGATGGCTCCACTCATTCCCGAGAAAAAGGTCTAGATAGACAGACAGATGGACAGACAAACAGACGGACAAAGAAGTGTTCTATTAAGGGTTTCGATTATCTCAATAAACCTATCAGTAAATTTTCTGTGAATACATTTCTGCCTATCCCCTTGGGAATTTACAGGCATGAGTATATTATTTATGTATGTATGTAATCTATACAAATAAATAAAATTGGAGTGTCTGTTTGTAATATTTTTTTTTTTTTTTTCCCCCTTGGCACTAGCAAGCTGTGTGCCAACGACAAAGTTAAGGAAACTACTAAACATTAAAAGGTATTACCGAGGAAAGGAATAGGAACGGAATTTGGATAATTAGATAGGTTTACCTAATAGTTAAGTCCAAAAAAGTAAATTAAAAATACATATAAAGGATCTTAAAATATATAACTAAAAGTCATAATTACAATTTAATATCATTAAGTAGAAGAAAAGAGGAAATAACATTATAATATAGTATGGGATTCATTAATAAGCAACTCATTCGGGTAGGAAGAGGGACCGACAAGGAAATGATAGAATGCAGGAATGAGGAACGGTCATAACGCGGACATGAGAAGAACATATGATCAATGTCTCCAACATCCATTCCACAATCACACAAATCGCTGTCTACAATTTGCAACCTAGCAAGGTGGGAGGGAGTACAAACATGACCTAGCCGCATTCGTATAATAATTGAAGCTGATAACCTTGAACATTCAACCCTACTAAACCACGGTTTTCGTGGGATTTCAGGTTGAACATCGAAATATCTCTTACCTTTAAATTTACAGGAATCTGTGAAATATTTAGACCATCGATCTGTTAAGAAATTCATGGGCAAATTCACGAGATCATGACAATATAAGGTATAAGGATAAATATCACCATCGTGAACTGCTTCTTTTGCAAGTTGGTCGGCTTTCTCATTTCCCCAAATTCCACAATGGCTAGGTACCCAAGTAAATATAACAGAGTGACCTTTGGATCGGCAAATATTAAGTAGTTTTCTGATGTCAAAGATAATCGGATAATATGGTTTCTTAAATGGGAACTTATCTATAGATTGAAGCGCACTTTTAGAATCGGAAAAGATTACAGTCTTTGGGAGCTTGGCTAATAGTACATACTCTAATGCTTTCAAAATACCAAAGCACTCTCCAGTATAAACTGAAGTTTCAGGGGGAAGCTTAACCTTTTGTGAAATTTTAAATTGTGAATGATAAATGCCTATACCTACACAAGTAAAACTACTTTTAGAAGAGTCAGTAAAAATATGGTGCCATTCACACCAATTTTCGTCCACTGTCTTATTGAAATTAAATTTAGCATCTGGGTCTCCTTTATTTATACCTATACTATAGCAGATGTCAGGGGCAAGGGTTAATGATTCATAGGATATATTGTCAAAAAGGGCAAGCGATGGCGAACGAAAGACCCGTCCATGTATTGAATGAAATTTCCTATAACTGTTAATTATGCATGGAGTGCTTTGTCGTCTCCAGAACTTGGAGTTCAGGACAAGCTGATCAAGAGCATCTAGTTTTTTATGTAATAAATGGTTCGTTGATTCCATTATTTTAAATATAAACCTATCCGATAGGTACTGGCGCCGGAGGTAAAGTGGTGGATCCTCACACTCTACCTGCAGGGCATTAAGGGGGCTTGATTTCATTGCGCCCGAAATGATTCTCAGAGCCTTGGATTGTATGTCATCTAATTTTTTGGTACCTTTTTTGTTGCCCCCGTCTAAAAGGAATGTTCCATAATCTAGAACACTGCGAATGATTGCATTGTATAAAAGCTTAAGGCTAGTGGGATGAGCACCCCACCAAACACCCGTCAAACATCTCATAATGTTAAGCAAACGTTCACACTTGTTCACAACATACATAAAATGCGGCTCTCCAGTAAGTTTCTTGTCTAAAATTAGACCTAAAAATTTTACGGAGTCTTTTACGGGTAAAGTAGAGTCATTAAATTTAACTATGGGATCAGAAAACGCTTTTTTTCTAGAGAAAACAACAACAGTGCTCTTGTGAGTTGATAGGCTTAGTCCATTTTCATCCAGCCAACATTTTAGTAATTTGTGAGAAATTGTTAACGACTCACAGGCGTTGTTAATGGATTTATCTATAGAATATAATAATAGATCATCAGCATACTGTAAGATATTAACTGTGCCCTTCAGCGAGGGCTCCAAATCATAAGTATATATATTAAAAAGTAAAGGGCTGAGTACTGATCCTTGTGGAAGACCTTTAAAAACTGAATGAGTTTTTCTGCTACCATCAGTAGAGTACACGGATACATATCTAACGGATAGTAAGTTTAAGATAAAGTTACCTAAAAGATGCGGAATTTTAAGAGCTATTAATTTGCGTTTTAGGATAGATAATATGACATTATCATAGGCACCATTGATATCTAAAAATGATGCAACCACAGATTCGTTATTTGAAAACGCGAGATGAATATCAGTAGTGAATACACTTATACTATCTATTGTACTATTTCCTTTGCGGAAACCAAACTGGCTTCTTGATAATATGTGTTTACTCTCAATGTACCATTCCAGACGGTTTTTAACAAGGTGCTCAGCCACTTTAACAAGAACAGACGAAAGAGCTATTGGTCGGTATGATTCAGCATTGTTGGGTGGTTTACCAGATTTTAAAATTGGGATAACCTCTTGGAAACGCCAAGAAGAAGGGATGTTCCCAGAGGCAAGAGCAGAGTTAACTAGTTTTAAATAGTAATTTAGACTATCATCACTTAAATGAACAAGAAAAGAGTAAGGTATACCATCTTCACCAGGGGCAGAATCTTTAACAGATGATAGAATCCCCTTCAGCTCATACAAACTGAAGGGCATGCACAAAGGAGTACCCGTGTGAATGACAGGGAAAAGAGCTGTGGTGGGAGAGTGTGAGTCTTTCTCTGCAACATAAGGAGGAGCTAATATATTAAGAAACCTGTTAGTCAGAGAAGAAGGTAGTTGATACTGAGAGGATGAGTCATTGAAAGCAGATCTAAACCGTTTAATGCTACGCCACACCTCTGAAGGACACGTTGTCGGAGACAAAGAGGCACAAAAAGCTCTCCATCCTTGAAACTTTTTTCCCTTAAGGATGGTACGGGTTTCTTTCAATGTTTTTGTAAGTTTATCTAAGTTTTCGGGTGACATATCTTCAGCATATATTTTCTCAGCCTTTTTCCTTTTTTTAACAGCATCAGAACAGTGTGCATCCCACCACGGTGGTAACGGAATCCTATTGGAGGAATTATTCTTAATGGGAAACAATTGATCAGCAACATTAATCAGACACTTGGCCAAAGCGTCGTTGCAATCATTCTCGCCACCACGCACAATTTCTGGTAGTAGTGAAATATTGGCATCTACTTGGGTTCGAAATTGGTTCCAATCAACATTATTTAATTTGTACTTTAATCTGGGGCATCGCTTTTTGATTAAAGGACTACTTATAGGTGAGGAGATTATAATTGGAAAATGGTCACTTCCATAAGAAGATGAAAGAAGGGACCACGACAGTGAGGAGGCTAGGTTAGGTGTACATATTGATAGATCCACAGCACTAATTATTTGGTTTGGACCTGTACGGCGAGTGGGTTGACCCGAATTTAATAGGCATAAATTATGATTGTCCAAGATATTCAAAAGTTTTCTACCATTACTTCTCGTCTCGCTACTTCCCCAATATTGATGGTGACAATTAAAATCACCCATAGCTAAAAAAGGTCTATCAAGCGAAGAAATTACGTTTTCTAACTCTCTTATGGCAGCATTGGTAGCATACGGAATATATACAGACACAAAAGAAATATTTTCAATAATTACACCAACAATATCAATAAGAGAAACGTTATTATTTGCAAATGGAATACGAGTAAATGGTAAATTATTTCTAATCAACATGGCTACACCACCGTAGCCGTCATTTCTGTCACTACGTATGCAGGTGTAACCTCTAATACCAAATAATTGCCAACTTAATAGCCAGGTTTCTGATAGAGATATTATAACGGGATTAAACTTATTAACAAGATGAAGAAGATCAGTTTTTTTAGGAATTACTGATCGGCAATTCCACTGGATTATGCTGTCCATTACTGTATTGATTGTTTGGGGAAATGTTTGCAAAGTCATTGATGTCGGCGTGGGACGGCTTTATAATTTTTTTATGAATTAACATACCAATAAGGTTTTTAATCATGTCAACAATGCAATCTAGATCATCACTTTGATGGAACTGGGACTGTGCGGGCTCTTTTGATTGAGATAATCCGCAACCATCATTTGGAATTGGAAATCGAAACTCACTAAGGATAGCTTTATGGGCTGCCTGATCGTAACCCTGTGTTAATTTCGCAGGAGCACGTGGCTTTTGCCAAACCGTTTTCTTGTAAGAAGTCGGAATGTTATTAGGACCAGATTGGGAAGATGGTTGAGCAGATTTATAAGGACTAGAAATCAAAACCTCAGCAAATGACTTTGACACTGGTGGATGAAGTTTTAATGCTTCTACATAAGATAAACAGGAATGAGCCATAGAATGCTTTATATCTTTTTGCCTTAGAAATTCAGGACAACTTTTACTAATTGCAAAATGCCTTCCAGAGCAACAAATACATGAAGCATTATCTTGCTCAACAGAACATGTTTCTCCTAAATGGTTTTGAGCACATTTGTAACATCTAGGTTGGCCAGACCGGCACTGATTCTTGGTATGTCCGTAACGACAGCATCGATAGCACTGAATAGTGGGATAAACATAGATGTCAACTGGCAGAGCATTGTAGCATATGTAAACCCTTTTGGGTAACACTTGACCATCAAGGGTGATTACAACAGACTGAGAGGGCTTCCATGTGTATGTACCATTTACATAGACCTTATAATTTAACCGTCTCACTTTTAATATCTTCCCACAGCCAATTGGGACAGATAAGTTATCTAAAATTTCATCAAGAGACCAGTCAGCAGGGACTCCACGGACAAGTCCCATTCTGGTGATATTAAATGTTGGCAGAAATGCCTTAAGATTACTGTCTAATGAACTACATTTGTCAATAAAATTGTTAGCACTTATAAAATTTGTGAAGGAAACAGTGCATTTATTTCGTCCTATCCTTTTCACAGAACCTGTAACTATATTTTCAAATTTATTTTTCTTCAGAAAGTTACCAAAGGTAATGGGATGTAAACTAGTAGGGCTGTTATCCATATCAGCTTTACGTTGTACATGGACTAAGTAAGGTGCAGCATCAGTTTCTATGTACTCTCTCCGACCAATTTGTATAGGTTCAATCTGGTTGACTGGTGCAGTACTATTAATATTTATTTCAGGTTTAGCATCAGTGTGTGTTGGATTGTGAGATGGAAGAGATAGACAGTTGCACTCATTTTCATTACAAACATTAGAATCCTCTTTCAGGTTAACTACTCCTTTATTATTTTTTTTCTTTTTATGACAACTTTTGCACACCCTATGTTGCCTACGTTTTCTGCTTCTGTCATTACCTGTTACTGAATTATCAGTATCTCTACCGCTACCCTGAATGGATGCGTCCGTGTCCATACCTTGATCGATTGTGACGTAACTAGCCACGGGGGGATTTAAGCCAGAGCTTAAATCCCCCATGAAATTTATAGGCGGATCGTTCATACGATCCTGACCTTATAAGAGATTACCATATAATAAACAATATAAATAAACTTACCAAATAAACACCTAAACTACACAGAATATAAGAAGATTACTACTAAGTTATTAACTATACAAATTTTCAAACCAATCTAATTATTTTACACGTTTAAATTAATTTTAAAATTTTCGAAAGAAAAAAAACACCCGCTCAAACCGAAGTTTCCCGCGCTTTTTTTTTCGTTTGTAATATTACAATAACCGTTTTTTATTACATGCATATGAATTTACTACACCAAAATAATATTTTTTATAATTTTTGTCTGTCTGTCTGTTTGTTTGTTCCGGCTAATCTCTGAAATGGCTGGACGGATTTTGACAAGACTTTTATTGGCAAATAGCTGATATAATAAGGAGTAACTTAGGCTACTTTTATTTTAAAAAAAACTTAATGCTCAATAGCCTTGACTCAAAACTAAGCGGTAACCGACATCCACGCGGGCGGAGCCGCGGGC
The DNA here is from genome assembly GCA_949126895.1 of Eilema caniola. Classification (NCBI taxonomy): domain Eukaryota; kingdom Metazoa; phylum Arthropoda; class Insecta; order Lepidoptera; family Erebidae; genus Eilema; species Eilema caniola. Next base: position 2,006,556 of record OX421482.1, on the reverse strand, counting down.
AACGGCTAGTTATTAATATAATTTGTGCTTTGATACATTTTATGTTTTCTTCATAACGACAATGACCTGGTAAGCACCTAAACAGTTCTAAAGTCTAAAAATGACCTATCCATAACTGGTTTTCATAAAAAATATCATCAGATTTTATCTAAGTAGGTATAGATACGAAGCGATAAGTTCATACATAAGTTAACATTATTAAGAAAACACTAATAAACATTAATATTCCATTTTATTTTTATAATGACGACAACCAAATAATTAGATTGCCAATAAAAATACATAAATGGATCAGTCAATAATAAACTATACATAAGAATCTTAAGTAAATTTTGATCATTATCTGTGGATTCTCATTGCTCATAGACAAAAAGAATCAATTAGGTACACATTTACTTTTAATATTGTGCAGATTGTGCCTATTTGAATTGGAGCCTCAAGCTATTTTGACCAATGGAGCTCGCTCAGTAACACAAAAAGCTATAAATTAACCCCGGGAATGTTATAGTCGAAGGTTAAGGCGAAAGGTACTCCGCCTTAACCTTCTACAAACAAATTCGTTGTCTGGTCTTCTTCATCCTAGCGTTTATCCCAGTCGCAACCGAGGTTATGTCGGACTCGAACCGACTAAACCGCACGCCGTCTGTGGGTCGATGTGCTAGGCCGGAGGTGAGGTTGTCTTTTGACATATCCCTCGCACCCCGGCTGACCCAGAGCCATTCCTCTCGGTCTGGCCCTCCTCGGGAGGGGGGACCACGCAGTCCCCGACTCGCCCCCGGTATGGGGGGGGGGGCGCGCATCGTCCAACGATGCGCGCCGCCGCCGTGGCCTGCTTCTGCAGGGTGACTAGCGGCTCCACCCGTCACCGTCAGGCCCGCGCTCATGGGGGGCGGAGGTCGGTTTGCGCCCTCCGACGCCCGAGCCGCCTTCGAACGCGGCCAGCGATGTCCGCAAGTATTTCTCGCTCGCTGCGCCGCGCCCGCTCTGCTGTCTCCTTCACGAGCATGACCTGCTCGCAGAAGGAGGCGCTGGCCGCCCACGCATCCGCGCAGCGGACCATCGCCGCGAGCAGGGTGGAGAGCGTGAGCACTCTCACCCCCAGGGCCGTCACAAGCTTCCGCCTCGGCGCTTCAAACGCCGGACACTCGGTGAGCGTGTTCCACTGTGCCGTCTGTGTAAGTAGGTCACCTGGTAAGCCTCCGAGCAGCCTCACGCCGTAGCCGGTATTTGCCATAACCGTCAGCTTCTTCCCTGCAAGAAGCGCTGCCGTTTCCGTTGCCCAGGGTAGCCCGGGGTCCAGGCTACACCGTGTGGTGGGTCACGAGAAGTCCTTCAAGTTTATTTCCAACCTTTCATAACTACCTATATCTGCCTACCTACTCTGTGGAATAATAATTTCCTTATCGCTATCGGTGACATGTTTTATTACACTGTCTGTCTGGGCATATTACGTATGAACGCATCAATATCAATAGGTATTTAAATACGAAAGTTACTCTGCCTGTCACTCTGTTACGCTTTTAAGCCTAAACCACTAAACCGATCTTGATGAAATTTGGTATAGAGATGGACTTGAGCTCGGAAAAGTTTTTCACGTAGATATATTTTTTTTAATGTGCCCTTTCTATATGTCAAATAGGTTATACTGGCCGTATAGAATTTAACAAAAAACTAGTTAGTGAAATGGTATCGTTGCTGAAAGAAAGTCGCGTTAACTTTCGGGCAGGTGGAGCCGCGAGCATCAGCTAGCTAATATATAAAATAATACAGCTAACATGTGTTTTTATTGGTCAAAACATTATTAGTTTCAAGCAAAAAACTAATCGCCCAGACCAAAACAAAAACCAGCTTCTCGATCAATGTATCAATATCCGTTTACAAAAAATTATAAGCGACACCGGATACTCGAACTATCTTAAAAATAACTAACATATACATTTATATTATACCTTATACATGTGTTACATAGCTGATCAAAGTTGTTGACTATTCTATAACAAGCTCTTATTCTGAATACATGTCTACGGAAACTACAAATAAAATTATTATTCAAAATTCAAATTCGCGCCTTTTCGCCATTTTTTATGGTCAATTTTTTTGATGTGGAAACTTAGCAATGATATTGAAGTGATTCGGCCAGCGAATACTGATTATACTGAATCGGATTTTTGTGCAATGTGATAGTTTATTTAATAAATAAAAAGTAAGTATTTTTCTATGTATATATATATATATATACTTATCTTAATAAATTAAAAAAGTTGTGACATCATTCATACATTAGTCTTTAATGGAAATAGATACAGTATCAGTATAGTAGAGGCAAGGGTCCCGCTATTGCGAAAAAACTTCTCTTTTCCACTTTCGACATTTTTTTAAAGAAAAAAATGTTACAAATCCTAGTTATGAAGAAAATGATTTTTGTTGTACAACGTCCGATATAATGGTGTGTGATTCATAGATGTGATTGATGTGAAGCGCTTAACGATAAGTAAAGTTTACTACCTGAAAACTTCAAGGGTAAATATCTATTTTAGTATTATTTTATTCACAAGAGTTTTGAATTTTTTTTTATGATATACACGTGTGTGTTGATGATTACCGTCCTCGTCCCTCTTAAGACCTTCATCGAGTCTCAATGGCGCCTCTTCGGTAATCACCAACTTTACAAACTTGTACCTTAATGTACTATAACAAAATCAGTTAGGCATGAGAAGGTAATAAATTGAGTTTGTTCCGCATTTATAATAAGGTTAATGTATATGTCAGTGGATTATTCCATGATCGCAGCCATGGCCAGAGAGCCAACCGGTCACTGTCCACAATATCACAGTTGAAATCAGGCTATACTGTCCACATATTGGTTAAAAGAAATACAGATCAGTGTGAACCCGGACGTAACATACATAAGTATCTCTACTTGTCAAATAAATTCTCCACGAAGGATTTTATAAAATGTGAGTTTTTATGGTTATTATTGTATATAATTGCAAGTATTATATAATTTTTATTTCACGTATATTTTTATTTTTAAATTCAAAATAAAACTGAAACGCTCAAACTAAATATTTACAAGAATGAACCAAATAGGCCAAAGAGTTAGGCGTCGAAGAATTCCTTGCTTATTGTAGGTATATTAAATTAAGAAATTGAAGTGATTAATGGAACTTTTCGAATGTTTACACAAATAGTACCTACTACTTATTTTCATTGTTAATTTATGTAAAGTTAAGGTGATCGATACCTTGAAATTTATAAAGCTAAATTGATGGCGACTATATAGTTACAATAATCTGTACTTAATCAATTATAAATGCGAAATTTATTCAGTCTGTCTGTGTGTAACGCTTTCACACCTAAACCACTGAACCGATTTTGATAAAATTTGGCACGGAGATAGCTTGACCCTTGGGAAAGGACATCGTTTATGTTTGGACGCGATAACCGATTTTCACGCGAGCGGAGCCTCGGGCAACAGTAAGTGATAGAAGAAATCCGTTTGTATGATAAAGACACAGTCTAACAACTCTTATTTTATCACTATTACTTGTTATACGTGATAAAGATCTACATACTTACCGACTGAAAAATACTACAACACAATAAAATAAATTAAATGACAAAAGCAATTCTCAAGCAAGCTCATCTCCTATGATGTGGAACAGAGTTGGCGAAATGAAGGTTGGTTAATACATCTTTGCCTAGCCTACCCCTTCGGGGATTCACTGGCGTGAATATACCTAAATATTTAGCGTGAATTGCGTACAATATCACAAAACTGATAAATCTGTCTGAGTATAGTAGGAATAATGTCGTCTGTTCATTCTCACAATATTTATTACATACTTCTCAATGCCGACAAAGAACAATGATCCTTTGTGTATCGAAATAATAATATATTAATTTCTTCCCATACGGCGGGATGTTTTTTTTTTTTTTACGTGCGGGAAATCCCCATGGATTCCCACCCCTCCGGAGCCGGAGGGGGAGGTTATGTCGGACTCGAATCGACTAAACCGCACGCCGTCTCTGGGTCGTAGTGCTAGGCCGAAGGTGAGGTTGTCATGCGACATATCCCTCGCACCCCGGCTGACCCAGGGCAATCCCTCTCGGCCTGGCCCTCCTCGAGAAGGGAGGGACCACGCGGTCCCCGCCTCAATCCCGATGTGGGGAGGCGCGCATCGTCCTACGATGCGCGCCGCCGCCGTGGCCTGCTTCTGCTAGGGTGACAGGCGGTTCCACCCGTCACCCTCAGGCCCGCGCTCATGGGGGGCGGAGGTCAGTTTGCGCCCTCCGACGCCCGAGCCGCCTTCGAGCGCGTGCAGCGTCTCGTCTCTCTGCTGTCTCCTTCGCGAGCATGACCTGCTCGCAGAAGGAGGCGCTGGCCGCCCTCGCATCCGCGCAGCGGACCATCGCCGCGAGCAGGGTGGAGAGCGTGAGCACTCTCACCCCCAGGGCCGCCACAAGCTCCCGCCTCAGCGTCTCAAACGCCGGACACTCGGTGAGCATGTGCAGCCCCGAGTCCACGCTCGCGTCGCAGTCATGGCACTCGGGCGTTGGCTATAGAGCCAGATACCGCCCGAAGCTACCGTGCCCGGTGATAATCAACGTCTGACGGTACGAGAGGGTACCGTGTGGCCTCTCTAGCCACTCCCCCATGATGGGTCTTACCGCCGCAATCACGGGTGCCCTGTCCGGCGGGGTGTAAGAATCATCTGAGACTTGCACCTTGCACAGTGTTGTCACTTCCATTTTCTTCTCGAATACTGTAGTCATTATCATAGGAACCATCAGAGCAAAACTTCCGCGAAGTAACGACTTCCAGATTATTATTTTTTTTATCTCAATAATTAAGTATTTTCAATGCCTGGAATGCAATCGAGAACATCAAGTATATCTGAATCTGGGTGTCACCATACATCTAGATTCAGAAACACATGATGACGCCGTCAACCTGAGGGCCACCATTGTGGCACCCTCATTTTCCTGAGAATTTACCTTAGAGAGGTGGAGTCATATTGACGTGTCCTTAAAAAGATTAATGAAAAAAATACTGTACCAAACTATGGTTGTTATTTAGCACAGGAGACAAGACCTGATTGTATTAACGCCATTTCCCGCTTAACTAGAAAATGGCCGACAATGGTAGTAATTATAGTTTTTGAAGCGGTGACGAAAATCGTGAGGGTATTGCGCAAGATGTACGCGCTTCTTGCAAATATTGTGCAATACAAGATAATTTATATTAGAACCAGTTTAAAAAATATTACTTACTACTTATTCATAAACTAACAGAGCTATTCAATCCAAACAACTCTGACTTTCGAATAAAGCGTCTATAATTCATTTTAGTGATTCACTGACTGTTGTTGAAAATTAGAACTGTCCGTAACCGAGACCCACAGGGTCCAATTCTACTTCCCGTCATATACCTACTACCCCAAGTCGCAAGAGAAATGAAGTCCTGGCTTGCGCAGATTAATTTGATATAATCTATAATCTAATTGGTGGTTTTTTTTACCTCCGTCGCCCTAGCACCCCGTGCTATTCCAAAAGACACCCGAAAAACCGCGGACTACACATAAAGAGTACATTTAGTGATGGGTATACCGGGATAAAGATTTTTAATACCACTGAGCTGGCAGACAAGAACACGGCCCACCTGTTGAAAAGTGGTTACCGTGGCCTTTGGACGTGGGCAACACCAAGGGAGCTACACTAGTGCTGCCGACCCTGTAAACAGTAAGTTTCTGTGCCGTCAGAGTAGAAGACAAAGCAGGAATAGCCTTTGGTCTTCCCACTGACAGCACAAAACCTTTTCAGTGAGCTCTGGCTACTCTACTCAGCGCCGGGAACACAACACGAGGTTAATATAGTCGCGGCTACCTTCTACTAGTCTATGTGCTATTCCAGACTGTAAATATTTCCTATAGCCTATCCGTGTGTGCCAAATTCCACCCATACTCATAAACTTCCACAGAATTAACGATTATCAAATGATTGTATCCGCGGCTTCATCCTGGCAGCCCGAGATTTGCTTGCTCCCTTTTCTCTTATGATTTAGCTTATGTGTTTATTACGAGAGCGACTGTCATGTAACTTCTCGTTTGATAATTCCTTTTTAAATTCCATGTTCCAGACTATGTTGTCTCTAGAGGAGCTAGCAGTGCGTCTCTTCGACGCGGGCGCTGTGCGTCTCGGAGACATTGAGGCGAAGATCGGACGACGCACGCCCATTTATTTCGACTTGAGAGTCGTTGTGTCACTACCGCAAATTATGGTTAGTAAGTGATTTTATATGACTGATGCCCAGATAACTACGTGTCACTCTGTGCTGCGACGACAATCCTCTTTTGATGAGGCCGTCAAGCCGAGTACCACCATTGTTAACATTGTACGTGTATGTAATGGTGACCCTCTTTCCTGAGACTTTGCAGGCGAGGTGTAGCCAAACTGACGTGTCAGAAAAAAAAAACTAACTTAGCGTCTGTACACTTAAACTTAAGTCAATATAAATCCCTCATAAATTAAAGCTGTACCCCCTTGTATTACATTTAAGTCAATAAGATTATTATAATCGTCACCGCGACACAATAAATATCTATAATACCTACTCGTACCTATTTGACCGCGTCAGTAAGGTTAAAAAAAGATTATTACAACAGTCTCATAAACTAATTTCATTATAACTAATGGCTTGACAAACATTTTTTAGACTTAAGTAGCTACCTAATTCATTCATAGTTTTTATAAAAAAGAAATTTATGTTTTGTTTTTACAGATGGCAATATCACAGCAGCTACAGACATTAGCGCGGGAAATAAATCATGATTTACTCTGTGGTGTGCCGTATGCTGCCCTCCCTATAGCTGCCGTCATGTCCGTGAACACCAACACACCCATGATCATGAAAAGAAAGGAAACAAAACTATACGCAACAAAAAAAATACTTGAAGGACTTTTCGAGAAAAATCAGAACTGTCTTGTTGTCGAAGACGTAGTGACATCTGGTGGTAGTTTATTAGAAACTGTTGATACTTTACGCGATGAAGGTTTGATTGTGACACACGCCGTAGTAGTTCTAGATCGCGAACAAGGTGGCGCTAGGGTGTTGAAACAAAATGGTGTTCTATTGAAATCTTTGTACACAATGACTGGTTTGTTAAAAATTTTAAATGATGCCGGTAAAATCGATAGCGAAACTGTTGATATTATTTCAGAACATATAGTTGAAAGTCAGTTTAATTCGGCTATGAAGGATAATTTGGAAGTTTTAGAATAGTGTACTTAGCTTAGGTCTTTTTTTTTCGTGCGAGAATGCGTACCCACGGATTCTGTACAGCAGTTTTGGCTGTTCTGATAGAAACGCCACAAAGGTTATAAATAAATATATCTATGTTAAGTACCTATGTACTTTTTAATTAAAATGCAAATGACACACTGAGTGTTGATGAGGAAACGTGTATCCGTCGCAATACGCGCAATTATTATCGCTCACGATCGTACGAAATGGCGTAGATTAGGAGAGTCCTATGTCCAGCTGTGGACTGCAGTGGGCTAATTGACTGACTGACTGTTCATATACTTATGAACTGCACACGCGACCAGTAGGTAGGTACCTAATACCATGCTGACATAGTAAAAGAAGATGCTGTTCATTACCATCTAACACTTATCTCGTACTTACCAAAAGCGACTACAATAGGTACGGGATTCTTCAAGAAGGATATTGGTAGGTTCGTATAGGGTCGGCAGCACGAGTATGACGCTTCTGGTGTTGCACACGTCCATAGCATAGGGCACGGTAAGCTCTTTCCATCTGGTGGACTGCCAGCTACTTGTCTGCCATCTAAGTGGTATAATAAAAACGTCCCTCAAGTTTGACTTACGCGGTTTTTATAGAAGGAACTGCCGTTTGAGCTCATCGTCATCAAACTGTAGATGCACCAACCTCTAAAAAAAAAATACTATTGCCGCACTCTAAAATGGCGACAAAAAAAAATGACTTAAGTAGGTCATCATATTGTGCAACAATCAGCCCAAGTAGCACAAAAGTGCATTATAATTTATCACACTAGGTCACATTGGACCTATGAGCATCTTAAATGAGTTATAAGGGTTTACTCCAACTGCAACAGCTGAATATCAGAAATTCAGGCCCAATTTAAAACATTCTGCTGAACAATGACTTTATTATATATCATGAAGACGCCACTATAGTGTTCTTGATGTTAGTATTGTGCACCGAAGTTGTATTATTAAGCCGTTAGCAGTTGTGGACATCGTAAGCATTATGAGAGCATTTTAGTAGATGCACATTATGATTATTGTCATATTAACGGTCACGCGTGGATCGCTAAATTGCTTGCATATTAAGGAAGAACATTTGGACTATTATAATGCAAGCAGTTTTTCAGTGAACTTTGTTAACCATCTTTTAATGCATCACGCTGTATTTCATTGAACTTCGACAGTATTCTTCAGCTGTTATGACTGCTCTTATAACGGCATTTATGTGGTTCACGAGAACATTATTATAGAGCTTTTCTGCTGATGTATAACAGCAAACTACTTTAATTCGTTTCACATGCACCTCTCTATTCATGACTAGGCTGTATAATCAGACTGGCTGCGCACTTAATCTAGTGTTGATGATAAAATGATTCTTAATCAGAGTGTTTTAATGCCATAGCTGGTATTTTTGAGATTTTGTGAACATTCATATATATTCAGTTAGACGTTCACTTCCCGATGGACGCCATTACGTGAACAAATAAGGGCTCCTAAAAGCTTATAAAAGGTAAATGCATAATGAGCATGAATTCAGTTCACTCTTGAGCATTCGAAGTAAATGTGAATCATTATTACTACATAGCATTGCCATTGGCTAACTTCCATGGCACATAAACCACCCTTTCTTACTCGTTACTGAATTATTATGGACAAGTGAACGTACATACAGCATATTGCATTTTATTGTAGTATATACGTTTCACATTGATTTTCCACCATTTTTCATTTTTATAACCTATAAAAATATACTTTAATTGTTAACTTATTTTAGATTTTAGAAACTGTACAACTGAATAATTAAGCTTTAATTTTAAGTTCTTTACGCACAAAGAATTTAATTCTAACTCTATTTCCAGATAAAACAAATTTAAATTAATTTGTGTACCAGTAGACCCATATCTGGTTTTAGTTTTTCTGTTAAAACATTCATATTTTCGGGGCGCGTGAAAATTTTCCACTAATATTGATAGTATTTCACCATACACTTGCATTCCCAATAAGATCACACGTAAGAATTATGAAAAATGAGAGTTTAAGTTATATAGTAACTCTCTACCATTCTCGCCGCAATACTTTGTTTGGCACCATTTAAATTTACTTATGTAATATTGAAGACGAATGAATTAATTAAAGACACAATTTTATCCAAAATTGTGCTCTCAACAGTATAGAAGCGTAAAAACTGTTCCAATTAATTGCATTAACTGCCTAAGAGGTAACACACGCCCTCGATTTCAGCAGATGTTCAGCTCTTGGGGTAATTGTGCCCCAATTAATGCTGATATAACGTCGTTAAGATGCAATCAAACAGGCAGATAAGAACTAATTGCAGTCAAATTTGTGCCCAAATCTGAGTTATAGCACCGTAGGATACGCATCCTCTGCTATTATGCAGCTAACTACAACTGCTATCGTTACCTAGGTGAACCGTAAATCTGTAACTGTACAGCACTTTTGTGCTACTTGGGAGCGACGAGACAGTGCTCCACGGAAAAAATATTTAATAATAATATTTTTTAATGAAATAAATAATAATATAATTCATATTAATTACTAATATCGACGTATTTTTTTTAATGTAGGACACATCAATTTGACTTCACCTCGCCTGATGGTAGGTTGAAGGCAAAATCTCAGGAAGGAGGGTCACCATTACATACACGTACTATGTTAAAATATGTGGCTCTCAGCTTGACGGTCTCATCAGATGCTTTTTCACACCCCGTATAAAGGACCCGGGACTGTAGGAAGAATGAAACACGTGAGCTGGCAAGGAGTTGCAGGTCTTAATGGTGCGACAAAGAAAAGAGACACCGAACCGCTTGGATCTTGAAGGAATGTTCTGCACCGTATACGGGTGACATCTAAGCCCTGCACGTGTTGTCCTGTATAGGAAAGGAGAGGGTACGACTAATTGGAATAGCTATAATTTTTTATATTTAGAGTTTGCGCCATTTTTGAAAGTCGCCATGTTCCTGCATGACGTATATTTATTTTATAATTATAACACATCCGACTATTTAATCGAAGAATACCTATTTAACTTTTAACTGAGAATCATCCGTCACAGCAGGTGTACCATGTACTTCCTGTGTCAGCATAGCGCAAAAAAAATTAACCCAAAGGCAAGTCCACGCACACGAAGTCGCAGCCTCAGCTAGTATAATATAAGACCATTGGATTTAGGTATTCACGTGCAGCAGTGAGACGCAGGAAGGGAAGGAGGGGCCGGGAAACGTGAGTCATAATCCCGACGAGGAATGACGTCACCCGCCGACACGTGTCGGGGAGACATTGGGACGGCAATGACGCGGTAAATAATGGCGATCTATCCCTAGACAAGCGGCAATTCGTTGGCCGCTGTTTGATAGAATAGAATGACAACAAATGTATGGGATTTGACGTTTATGACATGCGTTATCGACTGTCACTGTTCCCATACATTTGTCATTTTATTCTACCAAACACCAGATAACTAATTGCCACTTGTCTAGAGGGGCTGCTATGCAATGGGAATGCCGACTGCGCTTTCATCCCTACAGAGTGCGCCTTGTAATGGCCAATGTTAGCTGTCATCTACGTAGATTTCATTGTTTGTCTCTTCAAATCTGACAGCTATGGGGCCAACAAAACGACTGTGGCACCATAGACACTGTAACCAATGCCATTTAACTTTAGACTTTATCCTCATACTTTTAAAGCCTAAAATTGAATGACAATCTTGTAGAGTGATAAAAAATATTATAAACACTTTTTTACTTTTTAGCTAAGTCTAAAATTTAACAACATTTTGTGCAATGTCAGCGGTGTGACCGTGGTTTTGGAATCGTAGGCGAATGGTTATTGTTGTTTGGTCATATGCTGCTGCCATCTACAATTAGTTTTGCGTCGGCATCTCCATTCTCTAAGCATACAGCGCCAAGCACTACGCTGATATAGATTGTCATTGGTTTTTCTCCAGACGTCACCCAGTCCGACCAATCACAATCTGTATCAAGGTTGTCTCATCGCTGTGCTCGACGCTAAATGCTTAGAGAATTGCACAGCAATGGGTTAAGTTCCTAGGCGAAGGATACCATTTTGATGGGACTTCCGTGCTTCGGAGGGCACGTTAAAAGTCGGTCCCGGCTGTCAACAGTCGTTAGGTCAAGCTCTATATAGGCGACTTGAACAACTCTCTCACAGGTTGAATTACACGCAAAGAAGAAGCATTATTCTGCGGTTTAGTCTTGATTCCGTTGGAATATAGAATTTATATTGATATCGGGTTCGATTCCCGCTCAGTGCAAATATTTTTATGAATGAATTTGTAGGTAAGTATGTGTATTTGGGTCTGTGTTGTGTCTATATTTGTATCTGGGTATTTCAGTGCCTAAAAGAGCACACTAAGCTGTTGGTCCCGGTTACCATACTAACATCTATGGCCTTCGTTACGAGTTGTTGGAACACCAAAACATCCTACAAAGTAGTCTAATTAGGTTGTGGAGGTCAGATGGCAGTCGCTTCATGAAAAATATCTAAGTTCGGCCGCATCACAGTTAGACTGAGAAGCCAACTCCAACTATATTGGAAAAATCTCAGGCCCATAGTCTAGAATATCACTCAGCTGAACGTCAAAAAAAATTAAAAAAAGGAGAAAAAAAGTTTTACGTGACAACGACTTTGAGTGGTAAAATAATTTTAATGTGAATATTCATTCGTATAGTAGGAAGAAGGATGAAATAATAGTAACAATTTAAAAATGTCTGTCTCTCTCGCTCTTAGGCGGGCTAACCATGCCCGAGTGGAAGGGACGCGTGCCTCTCACTCGCTCTCATTGTGAGCGCATAACGTGAGCGGAGCGTAACGCAGTTTCTTGAAGTGTCACCCGGCAAACCAATTTATAAGACGTTGTCACGTCAAAATTACCTGAGCATATTATCTGTGCCTGAGCAAAAATTATGTAGACAATCTGCCAGACAACCTGGCATTCTATAATGCGGGCCTCAGAGAATAAAAATTGGAATGATATAATGGATTAACAAATAAGTGAAGACAAAAAATGGTTGTAGGTATTTTGTTTTTAATTCCTTCAATTTCTTCTACACTTATTTATTTTGTACAATTTATTTACAACGCCGTCATTATTTTTATGAGCATTTTATTTCATAATCACAGATATTGAACTCTTTCTTCAAACAAATCAAGAACGTTCCTACTAAATATTAATAACTATCTTTTGCCCGTGGCTCCGCCCGCGTGGATGTCGGTTATCGCCATAAAATCGGTTATCGTTATAAATTGTAGCCTATGTGTTATTCTCATGTATATCCATACTAATATTATAAATGCGAAAGTAACTCTGTCTGTCTGTCTGTATGTTACGCTTTCACGCCTAAACTATTGAACCGATTTTGATGAAATTTGGCACAGGGGTAGATTAGACCTCGAGAAAGGACATACGTTTTGTTTGGTCGCGATAACCGACATCCACGCGGGCGGAGCCGCGGGCAAAAGTTAATAAGCTATATTATTGTAAAGTTTCATTGCAATCCATTTAGTCATTTTACGTGAAAGAGTAACAAACATCTATAAATCAATACTTACAAACTTTCGCGTTTATATATTAGTAGGATTATTGAAAATAATAATTATGAAGTTTCAAAATTGAATCTAGGAAGTCGAAACATATGGTCTCCGTCCACTCCTTTAAAAAAGAGGCGTAACTTGATTATAATGTTCATCAACTTGACATAAGTCTCTCTGGACACTTACAACTATTTGAGTAGGTACTCTAATAACGAATATAAAATTGGAATTTTGGTAATTGGATTATTTTAACTACTTTTGTTAGCAACATTTTAATGATGCTGACTGTACCTATAATGAAAGGTTACTTATAGCTGCTCATATCTATAAGTAATTTCAAACAACATTTTTGTTTCACTAAGAATAGAACCGGCTACAGTCCGAACAAGCCCCGGAAACCCCGTACGATTCCGTTTCTGTCGACATATCTACAACCGTTTGGGCCGAGCGCGAATGGGGCTATAGCAGCGGTCTGTAAGAAGTATACGCCTTCAGATCCGGGCTCACTACCGTAGCCCATGAAACTGCAAAATAAAATAAGTTGTTAGAATTGTTTATTTTAAAACGCACAGTCATTAACAGCCCACCTGCGGTTTCCGATCTGCCCCTCTAGACAAGTGGCAATTCGCTAGCCGGCGTTTGGTGGAATAGAATGACGAATGTATGGGATTTGACGTATATGACAGTCGTTAACGCATGTCAAATTCATTCTATTCGTCGTATTCGTCATTCTATTCCACCAAACGCCGGCTAGCGAATTGCCACTTGTCTAGATAGCGCCCACACACTAAAGCGATTTTGGCCTGCCGGCAATTCTCTGTTGTCAGTTTTGCAACCACACATTAGCAGTTGTGAGTCGACAGTTTCCCGCCGTATGATCGCCTGCCGGTGTGTGCTCGTTCGCCCTCTAGGGCCTATTATGAGTGTTCGGAATCGTTCGGCGGACACACACTATTGGATGACATTAGTCGTTAGTCCAAAATCGTAAGCGAAACTGTGAGTGTGTGGGTTATTGCGATTAACTGTCAGATTTATATCGTCCGGCCGTCGTCCGGTAAAATAATAGCGGGTGGGCTCTTTAAAAAAATATCAAGGCATGATGAAATTTATATAGAAATGAGGCCACCCCATCCTTTTCTGTGGGTGTGGATTCTACATCCAACAGTAACCATACAATTTCAAATTGCCCACTTGATAATAAAAGGCCGACAATTACGTGGGGCCGAAAATTATGGTTGACGAAATGTGGATGCTTGATACATCTTTGTGTGTGAATATTTATGTAACTTTATCTAAGCTCCAATTTCGGTTACATTACATACATTTAAAGCTTGCATTTTCGAGCCCTTCTTTCTCCTAGAGAGAGAGAGAGAGAACGACAGAAATATAAAAATATACACACCTGTAATTATTAAAATCGCAGTTCCCCCTCTGGAAACCCTTCCAGTTAGGACACCTGACGGCGGGGAATCCCTGAGGGTTCATCACCGACTCTGTGAAGTATATCCAGGCGCGGTCGTGGGAGCACACCTGGAACGGACAGCCCGGCTGCTCGGAGCCGTGGTTCGGGTAGAAGTCTGCGTGACCTGGGAGAGAGAACGAAAGATCTGTATAGGGAAGGAGTAATTGAGGTTTCCGTCGAAATCACATGATTAGCTAAAGGTTATTTGCTCTTAGGGAACCCGTGGTCCCCCCACTCGAAGAAGGGACCAGATCGAGAGAGATGTCTCTGGGCCAGCCGGGGTGCAAGGAATATGCACTAGCTACCTCACCGTCGGCCTTGTACTGCGACTCAAAAACGGGGAGCGGTTTAGTCAGTTCGAGTGCGACATGGCCTCCCCCTCCGGCTCCGGCGGAGGTGGCATCAGTGGGGATTTCTCGCACGATAAAAAAAAGTTATTTGCTCTAATATACCTACCAATATAATTGGTTTGTTTTGGATATATCTTCCAAGATGTCGTGTGCGATGGCCAGATGATAGTCGCTTCATGGAAAATATCGAAGTTTGTTCTTTTATATAGTCGACGTCAATTTGACTTCACCACGCCTGATGGTAAGCTGCAGGCAAAGTCTCAGGAAAGAGGGTCACCATTACATATACGTACCATGTTAACAATTGTGGCACACAGGTTGACGGTCTCATCAAAAGAAGATTGTCGTCGCAGCACCACGTGACACCCACCGAACCACTAGTGCTGCGACCACAATCCTCCCTGCCCGGCTATGCACTTGCTGACCCCTGAACGCAATCCAACCGAGATTGGATTACTATGGAGGGTTTTTCGCAATCGTGCATGGTGGTACCCAGCCGGCCGAAATTTGAGACAAATTTGTGCCACAAATTTTGGTCAAGCCCGCAGTTAGAATAGTAACAGCGGACCCCGACTTCAAGAAGACTGAAAAGGCATAATTGAATAAGTTAGAAGGTATAACCAATCAGAAACACAGGCTAAACTATTTTCTATTGATAGAAATTATGCTTTCAAATCTTCTTAGGTATTAGAAGAATGTTGGGGTGATAGTTAAGAATCTTCCCGTGTTGCACCCTGAGGAACTGAGACGGTAGCACCTCTCTCTCACAGAGGTTGATACCCCACTACTTTACCCTACAGTGGATTCTGAACGAGGCAGCAGCAACCCTTTAGAGGACTGTAATTTCCACGTGTCCCTCTGAGGAGCAAAGGGCACAGAAGATCAGGCAGGGGCGGGCTTTTCAAACTCTGGCCTGGGAGTGAAAAGTTCGGTCTGCTGTTATCCCAGCAGAAGCAGACAAGTAATATAATAGTAAGGTAATTTTATCCAAAACCTTAGTAAATAAATAATTCACTCACCAATAGCTTCTTCCAAGCCCAATACTCCAGCATCGGTATGAATAACATCCACATATGAAGCGTCATCCCTGTCCAGCTTCAAGGTTTTGTCGACGCCGCTAAAGCAGGGTCCGGCGGGGTCTAACCCCGAGATGCGACCTATGCGAGTGCCAGTTAGGGCTAGCACGGTTTTGCCTGCGAACCCTGCGATGTGAGACCCTAGGCTGTGTCCTACGAGGTGGATAGCTGATGGGTTCAGGCCGGCTGTGAATGAGACGGTATTTTTTTAAGTAATCAGTACAATATTAGGCGGTTTAGTGCCATCACTCTCATCCTTGTATTAGTCCTTGTCAATGGCGAGTGCGCCATCACATCGGGGGCCGGGATCTGCTAAAAAATGATGCGACTTGGATTTTTCGCCTATATTGGGAACTGTCCGAGACAGCCATGTGCTCTAAAACACAGACTAGTTAGGGATGCTAGGGATGAAATAAAAAAGAAAAACAAAGACGGGTTGCACTCCGGGAGTGCCGGCAGAAGTGAAAACTTATCCTTTCTTTCTTTCTTCGTTATATACAGAGAAAAATATAAAAAGAACATACCATACTATACCATACCTATAATATAGCGCCAATCATAGAACCTATCAATAATTTTCTGTCAGAAGAAATTAATGAATTACAAAAAGAAAAAATAATCACAAGAAGTAATAAATTACAAAAAGAAAAAATTATCACAAAGAAGCCCAGGTTCGAACCTGGTAACATCTGAATCCGTAAGGACTCACAGTCGAAGCGTTTAGCGGTTAGCTACGAAGCTTCATATCGTAACTTGACAAAATAATCTATCTTTTGCTAACTTTGTATGACGTCAGTCGTCGGTTACGGTTCAAAGGTCAAGCGATCCAGACGCAAGTTTAATATTTTTTACACATCCAACGCCGCTAAAGAAGTTTTCACTTCAAAAAGCAATGAAAGACATGAAATGGTATCGATTTTTTTTTTCTTATATTCGTGATCAGCGTCATCAAGTAACGCGAAAAGACGCGTAGCTAAGAAAATGACATTAAGGTCGAAAATTGCTTGCAGTCGCTGTTTTAGTCTCTTTGTGATCCGATTTTGGGCCAACACAGTGGTGTTGGCTCCGATAACCGATATCGGGCCGGACAATGTAAAAGAGAGATACATATATCATGTCATACATTTGACTTCCTCCGATATCGGATGTCGGATATCGGACGATGTGAAAACGCTCTTCAGGTCACTCAAATAGACCTCCGTCTTGACTTAACGACTATTGACAGCTGGGGCTGACTTGTAACGTGCCCTCCGAGGCAAGGAAGCGTTCAGATGAAATGCCACTAGGCGGTCACCCAGCGACTGATTAAGAGTTCTGACCGCCCTAGGCTAATTATGAGGACGCGCCCCCGTCAGGTGTGTAACGGACGGCCTAAGAAATAGTGAGTAGAGTAGTAGTATGAGAATTTCAACATGGTTCATACTACCTATAAAAGATTTCAGATAGATCTGCAAGCGAAACCAACGTTGTCCTTTTAATCTGCATGACATTCAACCTTAGGGTGGCAAACCATTTTTAAGCTGACTGTACATTAAGGCAAAGTACCTCTCACGCATTATAAGAGCAAAATCATGACAAGTGACTGCAGGCTAATTTTTCTAAGTTGGTAATTGTAAAAAAAAATTCTTCATATTATCTCCACATTCAGGAACATGCATGAAATATTAAAACGTTTTATTAACTGCAACAAACCCTTTAGGGTTCTGGCAGAAACAGAATGCTCGGCCTCGATGTCAGATTTTAAAAACGGCGTTAAATGGACGCATTTTTCTACAAAGGTTTCTTCTAAATCAGTGACACATAGTTCATATAACTCCTTTGATTTGCTTCTAATAAATTCACTGTCGTCTAGTTCATGTAGTTTCAAGTAAGAAATCAAACTTTTAGACCAGGGTCGATAATTTTTAAAACAAAAAAAAAATAATAGTAGTATAAAACCCATTAGAAAAGGAGGGGAATATTATAAAAATTAAAG
Source organism: Eilema caniola (assembly GCA_949126895.1). Lineage (NCBI taxonomy): Eukaryota > Metazoa > Arthropoda > Insecta > Lepidoptera > Erebidae > Eilema > Eilema caniola. Next base: position 1,988,832 of record OX421482.1, on the reverse strand, counting down.
GAAAAATGAATTACGGGCGATCTGAGATCGGGAAGGGGCCCATCCCCTTCCCGACCTCAGATCACCCGTAATTCAGTGAGTTTTAAGGGTAAAAAACGGTTTTTCTCGATTTCCGGCAAAACTAAAAGTCCTATGGAAAAAAGTCCAATGGCAAAGTTGTAGGTAATAAAAAGATCTAAAACTTTTTTCACATAACCTCAAAATTTATGTGAAAAATTCAAAAAACCAAGATTTTGGTTTTTTATTTTTATCTTTTTCAAATAAATTTCATTTTTCATGAAATTTGGTGAAAGCTTACCTTTTTATGTCCCAAATACGCTGTAATTTATTTGATTAGAAATATTTATTTTTTCACCTTATTTTGAATTAATATCGAAAAAGCACCCTAATTTTCAATTGAAAATTCACCCGTCAAAATATCAGCTTTTATCAAAAAGTTGGTATGTTTTCTGTTCAGATAAAATAACAGATAAAAATAGAGATAGTATTTATCTTCCTATGCAGATTCGAACAGTTTTCTTTTCTTTTTTTTAAGTAAACTTGTAACGTGTAATCTTACGTTTTTCGAGTAATTAAAGTGTAAATTTTAATAAATGGCTCAAAATTGTATATAATAATTAAAAAAGAAATTTCGAATTCGAGTCTTTTTCGATTTTTGGCATTTTCTGAGAAGATTTACTATAGTAACATTTTTTTTTACCATCGGAATGTAGAGATTTCAACGAACAGAAAACATAGGTACCAACTTTTTGATAAAAGCTGATATTTTGACGGGTGAATTTTCAATTGAAAATTAGGGTGCTTTTTCGATATTAATTCAAAATAAGGTGAAAAATAAATATTTTTAATCAAATAAATTACAGCGTATTTGGGACATAAAAAGGTAAGATTGCACCAAATTTCATGAAAAAATAAATTTATTTGAAAAAGATAAAAATAAAAAACCAAAATCTTGGTTTTTGAATTTTTCACATAAATTTTGAGGTTATGTGAAAAAAGTGTAAATACAAAAGTTTTAGATCTTTTTATTACCTACAACTTTGCCATTGGACTTTTTTCCATAGGACTTTTAGTTTTGCTGGAAATCAAGAAAAACCGTTTTTTACCCTTAAAACTCACCCCCATTCCCTTCCCGACCTCAGATCGCCCGTAATTTATTTTTCCTTTAACTTTTATAATATCCCCTTCCTTTTCTAATGGGTTTCATTCTACTATTTTTTTTTCTCTTTTTATTATTTTTAAAGGCTTCGACCCCGGTCTATTTGTGTTTCCTGTATTATAAAAAAATGTCGGTTTTTTAAGTGCACTTTAAGACAATTCATAGCTGCATAATAATTATCAACGATGAAAGATCGCCTCCCTTCTAACTCAACGTGCCCCGTTTTGATTTCTTCAAAATGAAATTTTGGTTTCTTTCTTCTTCTTACATCTTTTTTCTATGTCGTCATTTCGCATCTCTTGATTGCCTCTGATTCAAAATTTTCAAACTCTTTTTCGTTACGCAACGTATCAAGATAAGCATGTAATGTCTCTTAGGGAGTTATCTGAACGTTAGATAAATCAACAGAACTTGCTTGTAGCTGTGCACTAACGATTCGAAACTTTACGAGCACAGAGTACCAAAAGCACAACATTATTGTAATTTCTAGTTTTAATTTTTTTTCTATTATTTCTTTAGCTTCTATTTTGGTCTCTTTACTTTGATTTTCATCTTCGCAAATAGAGTTTTAATGTTTTCTGAACTTGTTTGTATGAACTGTATAAGGCCTGGTTTGCATCTGCTCGCGCACTCCATCAAGTTCTCGATAGATTTTTTAGTCCCGTCGATTTTTCATCTAATTTGGATACCAAAATTTGCTATCCGCTGGAAGATCCAGAAGATAAATTGTATAGTTGTTGTTCCAGTCTAATAAAAGCAGCTGACTCGTCACTCCTTGCCGTGGTAGCCGATTCCACGAGTTGTAAAGAATGGGTTGCACAAGGAGCAAAAGTAGCCAATGGATTTACAGCGTCCCATACAAAATGAAGTTAAAATTTACGCCCGTTATTGCAAGGCGAATTAAACAAAACTCGCATTAGGCACTCTGTTGCCAGCTCACCTACTCGCTCAACCACCGACCGATTCGAGTAACAAGTCAGTGTTTGTTTAACGGGCGCTATTTAAAATTTCAAAATTTATTGTTAAAATTAGGAACTCTCAAGGCAATGATGCTAGATTAGTGCATGCGATGACACGATTTTAGCGCGCCCCCTCGATCCTCGCGCCCTAGGCTGCAGCCTAATTAGCCTAAGGGTTAATCAGGCCCTGCGGTCACCCATACAAATGGCAACTGTGCATGGGTAAGCCTCACCCAGATCTTTTGGCTACAGATCCGTACGGCCTAAAAATTTGTACCTCATCTATAGAACCGTCTTAAAATAAGGGTCATAAGGGTGTTTTTGTGTTAGGGTCTAAACTAGTTAGTCTTAAGGGTACGGAGCCGATCCTCCAGGTAGTCAATCATCAAGCACTGTATAGACTCCTCGACATTTTCAAATGTTGTGTAGATTATATGTGAACTAACCGTAGATCATAAGGGTGAGTGCTCTGCCCAGTTCCTCCCCTATGTGCCGCACCAGGGTACTGGAACGAAGATACATGAAGCCGATGAGGGGACTGGCGTCCAAAACGAAAACATTTCCGATGCCTGGAATAAAGAACCATGATTTATTAGATGAATCGTCAGAAGGGGTGGACTTTTTTAATTTCGTGTGGAAATCCCCAAGGATAACACCCCCTGACTAAAACCGTTGCCCTGGGTACACCTTGTATAGTCCGAGCCACGCAACCCCCGGTGCGATTATCTAACCAATAACGAGGAGCACGGCGCTTCAACAGCCTCGATATATTGACCAATAACAATCTTTTTTTTTATACTACTGAGGTAGCAGATAAGCACACGGTTCACCTGATGGAAAGTGGTTACCGTGGCCTATGGATGTGTGCAACACCAGGGCAGTCACACTCGTGCTGCCGACCCTGTAAACACAGAGAATTTCTGTGCCGTCAGCGTAGAAGACAGAGGAGGTTTGGTCTTCCCACAAAAAACTCCCCAGTGACTCTGGCTACCGTACTCACCGCCGGGAACACAACACGAGGTTATTATAGTCACGGTATTCTGTAGGGTGAAGTTACTTCCCCAGTCGGACTGCTCAATAAATACCGTCGTGTTCTCGTGTGCAGGGTTCTCTATCAAGGCTGTGCTGGACGACTTACGGACTGAATTTAGACAGTAAAATTACATACATATCTTAAATGTAGCTGAAATACTATTTTATATAAATAAATATCCCACAAAATTTCACACAACGCTATCTAGACCCATGGTAAGCATAGCTTAACTAGCTTGTGTTATGGAATCTAGAATGCGGATAAACATACTTAGATACGCATTTTTTTTTTTTGTAAATACATTCATATTATACATAGAAACACCCAGAACATATTCATGCATACAAATATTTGCACTGAGCGGGGATCGAACCCGCGCCTCCTGCGTAGCGGCCGCGTTCACTACCGCCACGCCACGGAGGCTGTCATACTTCGACATGTAGCGAACTTCGAAAACACATAGATCGACAAGTCATTGCTTCGACAGACAATTATTGGACAACACACCTTCGAATGACCACTACTTCGCCAGACGATAATTCTACAGACAATACTTAGACAAGACACATCTTCGAATGACCACTACTTCGACAGATGATTTTTTATTATTCTCCTATTACTGGGTGGTTTAAAAAAAATAACCACGAAGGCTAAAGCGGGAGCTTCGCTCCGCTTCGCCCCACCTTAGCCTTCTAACCTAACCTATCCGAGACGGGGTGCTCTGAGTCGGGGCGTTAACAATAATGAAGTAATTTGAGGCATAAAAACCAAATAAAAAACAAAAACAGTTACAATTCAACGAAAGATGAAGATGTGTCTTGTCTAAGTATTGTCTGTCGAATAATCATCTGTCGAAGTAGTGGTAATTCGAAGGTGTGTGTTGTCCAATAATTGTCTGTCGAAGCAATGACTTGTCGATCTATGTGTTTTTGAAGTTCGCTACATGTCGAAGTATTGTACTGTCTAAATTCAGTCCGTAAGTGTTGCTGGACGCTGTATACTTAGAGAATTGCCCTGTAGCTATCTGTTAGTTGCAACTCAATTACTATACCTCTGTTCAGAAACGCGCTGACTGGCATCTGACTGCTCTCCTTGTCAGGATGGTCAGTGAACCCGTGGAAGTAGATGATGACGTCCTCCTTTGGGTTGAACCACTTTGTGGATGTCACGGACGCCAGGTCAATCAGATTGTATTTTATTCTTGTTTCGCTGTAAATGAACAAATACAATTGATCAGTTTTTCCCTCTTCTTTGTTTCAGTGACAATCATTTGATATATAGATAAATGTGGCCAGCCCAAAACTAGGCGACATTGACCGCACCAATGATATTTAGGTATATGGATCAATCAATCAATTAGCCCACTGCAGTCCACTGCTGGACATAGGCCTCTCCCAATGTGCACCATTTCATACGATCCTCCGCCTTCCGCATCCAGTCACAAATTATCATCCATAGAAAATCCTGGTGGTCCATTATGGATATATGGAACACCACTAGGATCTTTTCAGCCAACTTCATCTGTGATTTCCTCTCATGGTTGGGAGAGTCAGGCAGCATTCCGTTCCTGTAAATACGCCATTGACTCGGGATTCAATATCAGTCGCACACAAGTTGCCGACGAGGAGACGTCTGCGCGTTAGTCGCCGCCCGGGCCACTGAAGATGTGACGACCGCAGTGATCGACGAAACTTCTGGAACGCAAGTTCTATATGGACCACGGCGGCCAAACAGCCCGGAAGCAGCATATTCTACAAGCAGTCGTTTCCGTAAAAGCAAAGAAAATATAATCAAAAGAAAGAGAAGAATGAATTGGCGGACCTAAAGTTCCCACGTGAAGCATACACATGTTAAATTTTAAAGTATTTAAGCTGAGAATTACTCTTCCTATTTTTAATAGAACATGGTAATACACTCGGACTTTACACTCTTTTTTATATCACTTAGGTGTCAGACAAGTACACGGTCCACCTGATGGAAAGTGGTTACCGTGGCCTATGGGCGTGTGCAACACCAGGGGCGTCACACTCGTGCAGCCGACCCTGTAAACACAGAGAGTTTCTGTGCCGAAGATAAAGCAGGACAAGCCTTTGGTCTTTTCACTGACAGCACAAAAACTCTCCAGTGAGCTCTGGCTTCCAGTATTGTATTAAAATAACTTACTTGGTAAAGAAGTTGACAGTCAATTTAGACAGGCCGCGATCATCGCGCACAGTCGCGTAGTCTACGCCCATTAGTTGCTTAATACCATTACCTAGAACAATAAGGAAAAATTTACCCCGTGACCAGTATCCAAATACCTTTCCAGGGGAATATCTGACTAACTGTGCTTCCTGGACAACGGAAATTCACTAACACATAGGACTGTCCCTGGAGGCCATCGTGCTCTGCGCCGTACGGAGCAGAGGCAGGAATCTGGCCTCCAGGGTATCCGCCCACACGGGGCACCCGTATAGGGCCATGGACCGCACGACACCCGCGTAAAGTTTCCTGCAGGAGGCCTCTGGGCCCTTCAAGTTGGGCAACAACCGACCCAAGGCATTTGCCGTGGTCATCAACTTGGGGCGCTGACTTCGGAAATGCTATCCGAAGTCCCATCGTACGTCAAGCACGAGCCCCAGGTATTTTGACCGGGGCTTGATGTCGATGGGAGTGCCTCCCACTGTTAGGCTGGCTCCCGGACCTGGCCTGCGCCGAGGACCATGAAAGAACATGGCTCGGACTTGTGCAGAGCCACCTCAAGACCCAGCCGCCGGATCCGTTCGACGACTTGAGTCTTCACCGTCACCAGCGTGTCGTCCGCGTATGTTATCTGTGCCAGTACAAGCGCGCGACGCACGCAGCTTTAACTACACCGCATAAAGGTAATCCTTTTTTTGGCTCTTCTGAAAAATCGTGATTTGTACCTTACCTTATTTCATACTTTTTGTTTTACGTCTCGGGACTTGGGACTCATCTAAGTTATCCCTAAAGAAAGACATCGGTCGTGTGTTCAATTTAGAAGTACCTACCGTACTGAAGGTTAGAAAAAGTTAGCATAATAAGGAAATAAAAAGGTTAAGTCATGCTACAGCAGAGTCGAAGCGTATCGAAGCGTTTTATTTTAAGGTTACAAAACCAAATTCGCCCTTATCACAACTTCGAAATGCTTATAATCTCTTCCGAGATAAGAAAAATACACGCGAATTGGGCAGGTAATTTGCTGTAGTAAAAAATCAAATAGTGAGGTTATTAAGGTAGAAGGGCAGTAAAAGTTACGTCAATTCTTATCATTTTTTATTTTAAATCATCCATCCAATCTATAATAGTTAAGAATATATAATAGACGATTAAGAAGGGTGACGTCACAATTTTATTGTTCATTTCATACAAGTTACTGATTCGACGTTTAGTAAAATAGTAGTTTATGATACTGTTGCATAATAAGGGTTCTTATAACACGAGTTCGTGTGTTTTAAAAAAACGAGCCGTAGGCGAGTTTTTTTATATTATCACACGAGTGTTATAAGACCAAGTTATGTACAGTGTCATACACTACTTTATCTACTCTCATACTATAATACATAAACTAATTTATTTTACAAACCAAACCAAACTTTGTTTAATTTAAATGTATAGAACAAAAAAGAAATGTTCGCGCCAAGGCGCAAACTCACTCGATTGCGCATGCGTGTTTCTTTTTTTTTTCCCGAATCGGCGGATTCTTTTTTTAAAGTAGAGGTTTAGTCCAGCAGGGCTAACATGAGCGCCACGAGATAGCTATCTCGAGGCATTTTGCCGTTTTATGTCGATATGTCGACTGTTGGTAACATGCAGGGCTAACATGCGCGCCACGAGATAGCTATCTCGAGGCATTTTGCCGTTTTATGTCGATATCGACTGTTGGTAACATGGCAAATTTCATGGCGATCTGTCAGATGTCGACATAACTCGACTTCGAGAAATCATCTCTACTTGGTGTCTGCAAATTGTAACATACGTGCCCTTATTTACTCGAATTTTGACATTTAAAATGTTTTGTCTCCCGTCGTTCATTTGGCCGACGAGAAGTTATCTCGTATATTCTTTTCTTGAGCTCGGTTCATTTTGGACTAAAACAGCGACTGCAAGCCATTTTCGACCTTAATGACATTTCCTTTGTTACGTGTCTTTTCGCATTAATTGATGACGCTGATCACGAATATAAGAAAAAAAATCAATAGCATGTCATGTCAATAAGGTCGAAAATTGTTTGCACTATTTTTTCTCTTTTTTTCATACCTAGCATCCCTAACTAGTCTGTGCTTTCGAGCAAATGGCCGTATCGGGCCGATTTTATCGGATAAATGTGAAAACAGCAACTAACATGTTTAAAAAATGTGTATGCCATAGACAATAATTGAAAAAGTTTGACGTGACAAAATATGTCGATGTTACTTCGCTCGAGAAGACTCGAGATGATATCTTATCTCGATTAGAGATATTTGACGACGCGCGCATGTTAGCCCTGCAGATGTAGGTTGTATAGGTGTATCGTTATGATTAAAAAGTTATTTTATGATATAGGTGTCCATACAAGACCTGTATCGTAATAAAACTTTTTTTTTGGCTTGTGCGTAATGTTTGTCATAAGAGTTCTAATTTCAATTTTATAATCTTTGTATTATAGTATCAGAGTAGATAATAGTAGTTTATGATACTGTTGCATAATAAGGGTTCTTATAACACGAGTGTGTTTTTAAAATAAATTAGTTTATGTATTATAGTATGAGAGTAGATAAAGTAGTGTATGACACTGTACATAACTTGGTCTTATAACACTCGTGTGATAATATAAAAAAACTCGCCTACGGCTCGTTTTTTTAAAACACACTCGTGTTATAAGAACCCTTATTATGCAACAGTATCATAAACTACTATTATAGACTATCCCCAATATTATTACACAATTCGCGCGCATTTTACAAAAAAAAGGCGCGTAAACGACAAACGCTGATTGGTGGATTTAGAATATATTTTGTTTCGACTCTGGGGTATCATTCTGCTTGACAATGACCTAATCGCAGACGTAACGCGATCCGAGTGTACATTTCAAGAGTTTAACATTGAATATAGAACTAAACTGTGACTAAACCAACTTTACTCACACTGGCTAAACATAGCTGAAGTGGCCATTTTAGTTATAGGGTCTACAATAGCAGCAGCTTCGTTGGCAAGTCCATTCACCATATCTCCAAAGGCTCTCAATAGGGTTGCAGAAGCCATTGATAGGCACAACATCGACAGCAGAAATGTACAACCGGCCATCTTGGCGCGAAACACTGAAAAAAAAAAACAAATATGTCAACAGAGAATTTGAATATGCTTACAGGAAATAAAAATATTTACAATGGATTCCGAATTTTTTTTCCTTTTATTAATGTTAGCCCGATGTTTGGTAGCGTTTGTGCAGTAATGCAGCCATTGCAATGTCGAGCTCAATGTAAAAATATTAAAAAATCACGATACAATTCGATCCATGCTATTCGATTAAATTTTTGACAGTAACACTTTTTTCCCCCCTTTTGGCACTAGCAAGACAGTAACACTTACAGGACTTTGAAACTAGGTGGAACGTAGGTACAGTCAGCGTCAAAAGTTGATGATCAAAAATAGAATCTCAAAGAATAAGATTCCACAGAACGTCAAAATCAGGACTTATTGCGACAAAGTTTCAAAAGTAAGTGATGATTACAAAGGCACCATGACGATTAAAATTGCGCCATAATACACTCGAGAGCAATGAATCCGGGTCACTCAAAGAATCCAAAAAATCTCGGAAAGTAAGAATGCTAGGTTAATGCAATAAATTGTATTTAATAGACAATTTAATACTCCTTAAATGAAAGTATTAAAACTTCTTAGTTATTGTAAAGTTATATCATAAAAAAATCAAATTTGAAAAGGGAACACTGTCGAAGATGGAACTACGAAATTACAGGATTTGTTTTTGCTTTTGTTTGTAATCTGTCATTTATGTTGGTACATAAACCAGGTTGATAGTGCTCAATATTCATTATTCAAGCTGAAATCATGTCGCTTACACTTGAAGAATGCACCAGAATACTTACATTGGTGGAAACCGGCCGGAGTCAGCGCGATACAGCCAGGACTGTCGGTGTGTCGCTGTCAACAGTACAAAGAGTTCTCCGACGTCACGAAGAAATTGGTTCTAACCTACGCAGACCAGGAACGGGCAGAACTAGGTGTACCACAGCACGAGAAGAGCGATACTTGGTGAACACCATGCTTCGAAATCGCTTTCTCACAGGAACTGAACTCACAAATCAGTTTCGACGCCTCGGAGGAAGTAACCCAAGTGCATGGACAGTAAGACGTCGGCTTGCTGAATCTAACTTAAAACCCCTTAGACCTGCAAACGGCCCTAAACTGGAGCGTGGCCATCGTATTTCAAGACTAAGATATGCCCAGAACCACGTAAATTGGAGTATTGAAGATTGGTCGAAAGTTATGTTCTCCGACGAATCAAAATTTATGCTCTACAAGCACGATGGAAGACACAGAGTGTATAGAAGACCAGGGGAAAGATTCAAGCAAGCATGCATCGAAGAAAAAGTAGCCTACGGTGGTGGGTCTGTACTTGTGTGGGCCGGAATTTCCTCTTAAAGTCGCACAGAGCTGGTGATCATAGAAAACGGCTCTTTAACTAGCGTAAGATATGTGGAAGAAATCCTCAACGAACACGTTGGTCCATTTATGGTCAATTTGGGTGAGGATGCTATATTTATGCATGACAATGCCCGACCTCATACAGGTAGGATTGTGAATGACTACCTTCAAGAGATGAACATTACTTGTATGGAGTGGCCAGCGCGCAGCCCGGATATCAACCCGATCGAGCATGCTTGGGACGAGCTAGGGAGATGCGTAAAACAACGAAACCCTCCCCCAATCACGCTTCCTGAGCTCAAAATTGCTCTCACAGAGGAATGGGAGAATATTCCCCAAAATCGTATAAGGAACTTGGTGTACAGCATGCCAAACCGCGTAAACGCAGTAATGGAAGCACGAGGAGGTAATACGAAGTATTGAAATTCAAGAAAATCGTCATAAAGTTCAAAAATTTCATGTTTCCTATTTTTGTTTTAAGGAGAGATCAGCAGTTTTTTTTCTTTATGTAATTTTGTGTAAATAAAATGTATGGTGACTCATATTTTTTTAACTTTCATTTAAGGAGTATTAAATTGTCTATTAAATACAATTTATTGAATTAACCTAGCATTCTTACTTTCCGAGATTTTTTGGATTCTTTGAGTGACCCGGATTCATTGCTCTCGAGTGTAATTTAATATTTTTATCATAATTTTAGCGCAATTTTGAACGTCAAGGTAACTTTGCACTCTTCATTTGCTTTTGTAACTTTGTCGCAATGCATACATTTGACTGTCTGTTGAATTTGACACACTGATTGTGATTATCGACTTTTGATTCTGACTGTACTTTTCTATGCACCAATATCGTAGGCCTTACAGCTATGACAGTCTTTGTGGCGTGGCGGTAGTGTACCTATGAGACTGCTTCGCAGAAGATGCGGATTCGATTCCCGCCCAGTGCAAATATTTGTTACATGAAAAAGTAAAGTACGTCTCTTAACATGGGCTCGGTGTTTTTGTGTCTCGGAGAGCAAGTCAAGTCGTTGGTCTCGATTGCCATACAAACTTCTATGGCAGTCGTTACGGGTAGTTGGAGCCCTAAAAGTCCGACTAATAATCTAACTACAGAACTTCGATATCGCCAATTGCTTGTGGAGGTCAGGTGGCAGTCGCTTCACGGGAAATATCGAAGTTCTGCCGCATTCATAGACTGGTTAAGTGCCACTAAATAGAGAAAGGGCTCAGAGGATGTAGGAGGCCTTGTGCAGGTAGTCCTACCTACTTTTTTTTTTCCCATTTTCCCCACGGATACCCACCCCTCCGGAGCCGGAGGGGTAGGTTATGTCGGACTCGAACCGACTAAACCGCACGCCGTCTGTGGGTCGATGTGCTAGGCCGGAGGTGAGGTTGTCTTTTGACATATCCCTCGCACCCCGGTTGACCCAGGGCCATTCCTCTCGGCCTGGCCCTCCTCGGGAGGGGGGACCACGCGGTCCACGCGGTCCCCGACTCGCCCCCGGTATGGGGGGGCCGCGCATCGCCCTACGATGCGCGCCGCCGCCGTGGCCTGCTTCTGCTAGGGTGACGAGCGGCTCCTCCCGTCACCCTCAGGCCCGCGCTCATGGGGGGCGGAGGTCGGTTTGCGCCCTCCGACGCCCGAGCCGCCTTCGAACGCGGCCAGCGATGTCCGCGAGTCTTTCTCGCTCGCTGCGCCGCGCCCGCTCTGCTGTCTCCTTCACGAGCATGACCTGCTCGCAGAAGGAGGCGCTGGCCGCCCACGCATCCGCGCAGCGGACCATCGCCGCGAGCAGGGCGGAGAGCGTGAGCACTCTCACCCCCAGGGCCGTCACAAGCTCCCGCCTCGGCGCTTCAAACGCCGGACACTCGGTGAGCGTGTGCAGCCCCGAGTCCACGCTCGCGTCGCAGTGATGGCACTCGGGCGTTGGCTCTATGCCCATCAGATGCAGGTACCGCCCGAAGTTACCGTGTCCGGTAATGACCTGCGTCTGACGGTACGAGAGGCCACCGTGTGGCCTCTCTAGCCACTCCCCCATGATGAGTCTTACCGCCGCAATCACGGCGTGCCGTGGTAGTCCTACCTACTACGGTTGACAGATTGTCACCACCAGTGCCTAGTGGTATGGGTTTTTTTACCTTCGGGATCCCCCCCCCCCCCTTCGAAGCCGAAGGGGAGGTTATGTCGAACTCGAACCGACTGAACTGCACACCGTCTGTGGGTCGAAGTGCTAGGCCGAAGGTGAGGTTGTCTCGTGACATATCCCTCGCACCCCGGTTGACCCAGGGCCATTCCTCTCTGCCTGGCCCTCCTCGGGAGGGGGGACCACGCGGTCCCCGAATCGCCCCCGGTATGGGGGGGTAAATATATATAATAAATATAATAAAGGCCACGGCGGCGGCGCGCGTCGTAGGACGATGCGCGCCGCCGCCGTGGCCTGCTTCTGCTAGGGTAACGATCAGCTCCACCCATCACCCTCAGGCCCGCCCTCATACGTCCCCGCCTACACTACGTTTGCCCGTACGTGGTCGCCATTCCAGAGGCCTATGTTCAACGGTGGACTATTTGCGGCTGATATGATGATGATGATGATCAGAAATAACAGGTGCATGCATCAGCGGCGAGGGGTCCCTATTAACCCGATTCCTGCCGGCTTTACAACCGCTAACGTGCTGCATGCCAAACTAGATCACGGTAAGTTTTTTCTCCCGGGTTTCCTTCTGAAAATTTTCAGCCATCGCCACTGGCGTGCTTTGGTAATTAACAGAAATACTCACTTGTTTCTTAGATAGAGTTAAACTTGGGTCAGCCGGGGTGCGAGGGATATGTCGCAAGACAACCTCACCTTCGGCCTAGCACCACGACCCACAGACGGCGTGCGGTTTAGTCGGTTCGAGTCCGACATAACCCACCCCTCCGGCTCCGGAGGGGCGGGTATCCGTGGGGATTTCACGCAAGTAAAAAAAAAAAAAAAAAAAAAAAAAAAAAAAAAGATATAAACTTCAACAGTCTGATTGACATTCTTCACAGGCACCATAAAACTGACCAGAATGAGCTAAACAGTTTGCCTGTGAACATCAGATGGGAGACACATAAAAGTAAATTTAAAAGACTGACAAAAAAAATTATATTAAATAATATTAAATAAATATCAGTACCTACATATATACCATTAGACAAATAAATAAACCAATTTTGTTCTTATCACAGAGACTCAACTGAGTTCACAGACAAACTGTTCAAAACAGTTTTGTGAAATTGTAGATGCAATACTTATAAATTGTACGCTTAGTAAATAAAAAAAAATAAAAATAAAAATTCAGCATCATATCTTTCTATACTTCTTCGGTTATCCTAATCATGATGCGAATATAAGTTAGACAAATGTACAAAGATAAAAGATAGATCAGTTAAATTGCTGTTGATGTCATTTTTATCCGTATTTTATTTTATCTCCATCAATACTTCGGGTCTTTAGTCGTTTCGCACCACGCATTTTCGAACCGCGGTTCGAATCGCCCAAGTACTATTTCTGAATAGGACCATTCACACCGCAGTGGTTGGAGCGGTGCGAATAGCCCAAGGTATCTTTTGGAATGGGTCGATTCGGAGCATTGAGCGAAAGTACTTAATACTCATATTGTAGATCCTGATTTAAACTTTTATTTATTTGTACAGACGATGAGAAAAGTGGTAAGTGCATATCAAGTGTAGGTATAACAAGTGTAATATTAGTTATATTTTTATAGTAAGACGGTAATGGTTTAAAATCACAGTTTGATCAACATGTTATCACAGATTAGGATTTACATAATGTTGTGATAATTATATCTAACGACAACGAGGTTGTCTTTGAATAAATGTCAGTTGTGGTCCGGTGCTTGGTGGTTCCATTGAATTTACAACATGGTAACAGCGGTATTCGGTTTAATATTATCATAATTAGCATTTTCATGCGCAATATTTGTGATTGCAATGGAGCACTCCCGACCACCCGCGGAATTAGGTTTGGACAGCGCCGGAGGACCGGCTGGCCGTGCCGAGGTATGGAAAAAGTGGAAACAGCAATTTCAATTGTTTGTGAAGGCGTTAGGTGTAGACAAGGAGGCGGCGAGTGTGCAGTCTATTTTGTTGGTGAACCTGATTGGCACAGAGGGCTTTGAATCGTGTGAGACTATGGGGCTCGTTAAATGTCTTAGATCTATTCAGATTTCAGATTACAGTGATCTATTTAAAAGCTTAGGGTGTCTGCCAGGGTAATATCATAATATAGTAATCGATAAATCGGTTCCACCTGTTATTTGTGCTCACAAAGCTCCTCACGGGTTACGCGACAGTTTAAAAAGTGAATTGAATGCCATGGAACAGAATGGGGACATCAGCAAGGTTAGTCACCCCACTCTTTGGGTGCATCCGTTAGTATTAGTTGCAAAAAACAATAATGGTATTCGAGTGTGTTTTAGATTATCGTGAATTGAACCGCACGGTACAGCGCGCGCACTTCCAACTGCCCACTGTAGCGGAGCTAGCCACCCGCCGGCACGGTGCGCGGTACTTCTCGGTGCTGGATGCCAACGCGGGGTTTTGGACTATACAGCTGGATGATGAGAGTGCAGACCTGTGCACATTCGCTACTCCATTCGGCAGATTCTAATTCCTAAGGTTTTGTTTTGGGGTAACCTGTGCTTCTGAAGTGTTTCATGCTAAAATATGAGAACTTCTGAAAGACTTCGAAGGAGTAGAGAGTTATATTGACGACATAATTGTATGGGGTTCTTAGAAGGAAATTCACGATCAGAAGTTAAAACGTTTACTTGAAAGATCGAGAGAAATCAATTTAAAATTCAATAAAGAAAAACGTAGATTTTTTGTGGAGGAAGTTAAGTATTTAGGGCATGTGTTTGATAAAAATGGAATGAAGCCGGATCCGGAAAAAATTAAGGCTATTAAAGAAATTCTTAGAATGTACTTGCGCGTGCACCTTTTTGCATCTATTTAACATTGTTTAGTATCAGTATTTTAAGTTAATCAATATATTTAGTAAGTAAAAAAGGTTACCTATTTTAATCCCGAATTTGAATATTCCGAATATCATAATCCCGAAAACGTTTGGCCATTTTTTCATAATCCCGTTTTTTCAAATTTCGAAGTTTTATTTGCCATATAATCGCAACTCCTAATTTCATTTGCCTATTTATTCATTTGTACAACGTTTTATAATCCAGATGAACGAGTTCCAGACACACGAAATCTAAATACACAAAATCCACATGACCGTAATCCATATACACGAAACGCGAATATGTAAAACGCAAATTTTTGAAATGCAGTTAATTGATATTCAGACAAACAATATCCAGATTTTTAAACCTAAAACTAAACCTCATATATGGCGTCTACTAACTAAGCTCGACGGAGCCCCGCTTCGCGGGGCTCCTACTTCTGGGTGGTTTAAAAAAAATGGATTGCAGGATTGCACTGAGTCGGGGTGTTAACGATAATTAATTTCGAAGAATTAAGCGATTATAATAGAATCTGATATAGAAAAAATGATACTAGGTGAACCACAAGTGAAAAGGAGGAAAAAGTATATGCAAAAGGAGGAAAAACTGCAAAAACTAATAAAAATAAAAGAAAATTTAAGTGAAATTAAAAAATTAAAGTAAATTTCTAAATTACTTACTGTACCTAATAAATGAATCGTACAAATTTAGTGAGTTTTACTATACTTGTATATAGTTTAGCTGGAACACGATTGTATGGGAACCAAATAAAAAGATTATGAAAATTTGGTGATAGTTTATTTGGAAAATGGTACGATGGGAAACAAAAAAATATTCTGAGAATCTGGATTATGACAATATGGGAAAGAAAAAAATACTATTTGAAAATTTGGTTTTAGTGCACCTGGAAATTGATTCATCTGGGAAATTAAAAACGGAATTATAGAAAGTTGTCATTCATTACATCTGTCTTTTAAAAGTTCTACCAACCGTTTTCGGGGTTTTAAGATTCGGGTAACAGAAATTCGATATTTCAATAGGTTACCAGTAAAAAAATGTACAGTGCAATAGCACCAATATTTTATGTAGCGGGCTTATGACAAATGTAATTGATAAATTATTTTGTGCCTGGTTGTACTGTAAGGAATGTACAATAAAACTACATGTCTTTTCTGTCCGACTTCACCTATCCAAAAAGTGAAACAATGATCCCTATACTGTGGTCCGAATCAACCCATTACCAAAAGTTCTTGGGCGATTCGAACCGCGGTGCGAAAGGACTAATTGAAAAACAGCTCTTGGGCAATTCACACCGCGGTCCGAACCGCTCACTGTCCGAAACGACTAAAGACCCAATACTTCTAATATTATAAACGCGAAACTTTGTAAATATGGATGGATGGATGTTTATTATTTTATTATATATTATTCTTTTACTTACCTGTGTAATCTGTAACCGGCCACAGTACCGTGATATGCCAAAAAATATTGCCATAACTTTAACAACGCCTATAGCGTGGGAACATTAAAGAAATCAGACTAAACAATTCGTGTAGTTTTGAAAGTTGGTACAGTTATTCCCTAAAGGTGCCCAGATGAACGTAGTAAAAGTCCCCGAGTGTGGGACACGCTTCGGCGGATACTAAACTACTACTACTTTTATATTTACCTACTGAATGGATTTTATTGAAATTTTACAATAATTATACATCAGAAAGTTCAGAAAACACATAGGATACAATTTATAACGCTAACGGATATTATAGCGATAATTCCGATATCCACGCGGGTGGAGCCGCGGGAAAAAGCTAGTCTTCAATAAATTGATCTATTAGTAAGGTTGGTTATCCATAATTTTGAAAATGATAATATTGATATGGTGGTACAGATTACCTAAATAATGCCGGTGGCTAGAAAACCATTAGATGAATATATTTCAAGATAAGATAAGATAAGATAAAGCCTCCGTGGCGTGGCGGTAGTGAACGCGGCCGCTACGCAGGAAGCGCGGGTTCGATCCCCGCTCGGTGCAAATATTTGTATGCATGAATATGGGTATTTGCATTGGTCTGGGTGTTTCTATGTATAATATGTATGCATTTACAAAAAAAAATGTATCTAAGTATGTTTATCAGCATTCTAGATTCCATAACACAAGCTAGTTAAGCTACGCTTACCATGGATCTAGATAGCGTTGTGTGAAATGTTGTGGAATATTTATTTATTTATTTATTGTACACCAATAAATTATAGTTCATGTATAGACAACATTATGAAAAATGTAAAAATGGCGGCCGTACCGCGACAAGCGATCTCTTCCAGGCAACCTCAACGGAATATTTCATTCTTTTTAAAGTAGGTACCTACCTATATTTAGTAACCGAAATCACTATAAGTATATAATCCCGTTCATAGTAATCCTGTTAACCCTCCGGCTAAGCCAAATTGCTTGTGTTAGAAGTGAGTTGACGTCTAGTGTAACAGTTTCCATAACGCGGACCGTGTCCTTGTCTGCCACCTAGTAATTTACAACAAATTCAAATCGCTGTCCTGTAAAGAAGAGATTATAAAAGTAAATTTAGTCGTTAGATATACTTAGGTCGAAATTGCTGTATGACATTGCCACCACGTCAGTCCAATTCTAGCACCATATGAACCCCATAACTTTACCTATAGGGTGGAGTGAGACAGAGGGTGTCATATCCCCTAATTGATCCACCAACGCTCTGGGCTGAGGCTGAAGGACGTGAATTGAATTTGTTAACTTGCTAAACGCCTGCAAAAACACTTAGCAATTATACTATGGAAGAATGACGTAAATAAAATTTATGTGCAGGCGTTTTATGAGCTTGTTAAAGTGGAACCAAGTGGCAATACCATGGAGAATGAAATGATAGTCATATTCTGTCCTCCGTGGGCAATATGCATGATTGGAGAATAGATTGATTAATGTATTGGATTGACATACATTGACGATGGGATTAATCGATTGATATTGATATTGATAAGACAATGGATTGATTGGGATGGGTGACCGTTTAGTGGTGTTTGGACGCTTCCGTGCTTCGGAGGGCACGTTAAAAGTCGGTCCCGGCCGTCAACACTCAACAGTCGTTAGGTCAAGGCGGAGACCTTTATGTGCGACCTGAACAACTCAGTCACAGGTTGGCCACTAAGCACACGAAAACCATTCTACAATATGGCCAACGATTTGTCACTTGTCTAGTGAGGCAGGTAGTAAATCTTTACAATAAGATCGGCGATGTATTTCATGTGCTAATCGCGTTGTCAATGTGAAGATAAATTGCGAGAACTTGGTGGTTAGGTAGGTACTGGTAACCTCGTGTCAGAATAACTGACCACTGGTCATCATGGCTTCACCGGCGTAGCAGTGAGCTCTGCACCATAGTGAATACCTACCTACGTGATGTCCTACAGTAGCGCATTGGAAACCATGGCCCATCACAGGGACGACATATATAGATTCTAGGGAATGCAATCTCGTTCTCGCGAGATCTCGTTCTCGCGAGATCTCGGCCTTTTTTAGCGAGATTCTCTCGATCTGTCGGTTTCGTTCGGTGCGTTTCGGTTGCGGGACGAGGTGTCTCTTAGATTCGTTCGTGCGTGCGATTGGTCGAAAATTGAGCCGGCGTGCAGCGCTATCAGCGCGCATTTGTTTAACTACTAAAACTAGCTGGCTCCTTGAGAAAGCGCATTGTTGAGCGTCGGATAAATTTGACAGCATGCTTGTTGTATATTAGAGATCCAGTTAAATACCAAGCAGATAAAGAAGAATTTGCGAAAGACGAAACATTTAAAATGCCTCTGAAAAATGTGATTCGAACTGAAATTAAATCACTTATAGAGCGTTTGCATCCGCAATACAATCTGACTAATTCACAGACACAGACAAATTCAGATCCATCTTGGTCGATCGCATCAACATCAGCTGCCACCGCTAATGATATAGCTGAATTTGAGGATGACGATGACGATAATAAACAGCTTTCATCTCTTTCTGAGACACGCAAGAGTATTTCATTGCAAGAAGAACTTCAGGAAACATTGACTGCTGCGTTCAAAGAACCTAAAAACAGAAAACCAACTACGAATTCTCTGGAGGCATTAATCAAAAAGGAAATGAATTTATACGAGTCCGGGGGGGTCAAAAGGCGAACTTTTACAGTTCGTGCATAACTGCCTGAGATCTGTGGTTCCAACTAGCGTTGAATCCGAAAGCGCCTTCTCAGCGGCTGGTTATCTGGCCAACAAAATAAGAAGCCGTTTAGCAGATAATTCTTTGGACATTTTGTGCTTCTTAAGGAGCTACTTTCAAAATAATTCGTAATAATGGCTCGTGATTTGAACTGAACAAATCTTTCATTTGATTGGTATATTTTGTTAATTAATCTGTAATTTCTAATAGTCTGACTAATTGGTATATTTTGTTAATTAATCTGTAATATCTAATGGATCTACTGAGTAGTATAGATTTATTTAATTGATAATAATATCTCAGTTTAATAGTCAACTCAACTTAGATAATAAGTTTTATTTTTATTGACTTCTCGTTGTTTTGTTTGTTATAAAAGAACTGTTTTATTACTAAAAGATTTTTGTTTGATATTAAAAGAGATGACTGGTTGTTTCTTTTATATGTTATTTGATAGACGTACGTCGAAGTTTACTACTTAGAAGTTTATTGAAAAATTATAGACAGATACGTCAAACAATGTTTGATGCATAAAAGTCTATTGAAAAAATTCGTGAAAATAAATGTTTATCTTATAATACTTATAATTTTTTTCCTTATTTATTTAAATATTGTGATTATTTGCAGAAAAAAACACATAAAACTAATAATCTCGCGAGATCTCGAAATTGGCGAGATCTCGCAGTATTGTTATTCATAAACTCGCGGGATCTCGCTTGAGCCCCAATCTCGCGAGATTTGCATTCCCTAATAGATTCCCTACGCCCCGCAACACCGTCGCCGTCACTAAAATTTTTGACATACATACCTAGTCACTTGAGCGGTTGTCAGACTCGAACCGACTATACCCGCACGCAGTCCTCACATCCCGGCCGACTTCGTGCAATCTATGGTAGGTATAGCCCCATTCTACCTCGGGTAACAGCTCCTCGCAGAATAGTGGTAGTCAGCAATAGGGGTACCCGCCTTGCGAAAATTCACTTGCACCATTGATAGGAAGGAATTCGCGATTGAAATGGGTAACTTCATTTTCATTACCTACGAAGTGCCAAGTAGAGACTTCATTATCTTGACTTGTCAATCATACCCCCTGTAAAACAGTATAATTGGGCCTGTTCATGTTGTTAAAATAGTAGTTTATGATACTGTTACATAATAAGGGTTCTTATAACACGAGTGTGTTTTAAAAAAACGAGCCGTAGGCGAGTTTTTTTATAGAGTCACACGAGTGTTATAAGACCAAGTTATGTACAGTGTCATACACTACTTTATCTACTCTCATACTATAATACATAAACTAATTTATTTTACAAACAAAACCAAACTTTTTTTAATTTAAATGTCAAATGTTGGCGCCAAACATCGATTGCGCATGCGTGTTTCTTTTTTTTTCTTCCGAATTGGCGGTTTCTTTTTTTAAAGTAACTGGTTCAAACTTCTTGGTCCAGATGGAGGTTATATAGGTGTATCGTTATGATTAAAAAGTTATTTTATGATATAGGTGTCCATACAAGACCTGTATCGTAATAAAACTTTTTTTTTGGCCTGTGCGTAATGTTTGTCATAAGAGTTTTGATTTCAATTTTATAATCTTTGTATTATAGTATCAGAGTAGATAAAATATTTAACTGAATTTTTAGTCATCAACTTAACCTATAATAGTAAATGATTTGATTATTAAATATTTTGAAGTCGCATTTCACTAGTCAGCCAAATACCCAATTAGTCAGTGGTAGGTATATCCTGAACCTACTGTATGTAGTGTCAATGAAATAAAACGATAAGTAAAATCATTGTAGTTTTATTACTCACTGGAATATAATAATTAAAAACCTTTGATCGATTTTGAATTGTTGTACTAGCTTTTTAGTAAAAAAAGCCAATGAATAAAACATTATCTGAACAGTTATATCAAAATGAAGTATTAAAATTAAAACTTAGGCATTAAAAAATAGTTCAGCCTTATCAAAATAAAGATCTTTTCCTTTGTGTCATGAGTGTGTCGACAGCACTGCTCAGGTGGTCGGGCGAAGGGCCTACGTCGTTTGGGGATCTGTTTACTTGTATAAACACCCGAGAGCCGCCCTTCGGTCAAGGAAAACACACGGGAATGTAGACGCAACGTCACCAACGCATAGGTAATCCTACGAACATAAGTCAACGACGGTACAATTACACAGAAATACTAATGCAAATAAGAAATTGTGCGCGCCGCACGAACGCTCCGACGGAGCAGATGGAGGGCACTGCGCGCGGGATGTGTGGCAGTGAGTACTTAGTTGTCTTCAATCTCCTGCTCCTGCTCTTCATCGAACTCGGCGTCCTCATCAGCCGTAGCTTCCTGGTACTGTTGGTATTCCGACACCAGATCGTTCATGTTGCTCTCGGCCTCTGTGAACTCCATCTCGTCCATACCCTCGCCAGTGTACCAATGCAAGAAAGCCTTGCGCCTGAACATAGCGGTGAACTGTTCCGAGATGCGCTTGAACAGCTCCTGGATAGCAGTCGAGTTACCGATGAAGGTGGCCGCCATCTTGAGACCGCGGGGCGGGATGTCACACACGGCGGTCTTCACGTTGTTGGGGATCCATTCAACGAAGTATGATGAGTTCTTGTTTTGGATGTTGAGCATTTGCTCGTCAACCTCCTTCATGGACATGCGTCCACGGAAGATAGCGGCTACGGTCAGGTAACGTCCATGGCGCGGGTCGCATGCCGCCATCATGTTCTTGGCGTCGAACATCTGTTGTGTTAGTTCGGGCACGGTGAGGGCGCGGTACTGTTGGCTGCCGCGGGATGTGAGGGGAGCGAAGCCGGGCATGAAGAAGTGGAGACGCGGGAACGGAACCATGTTGACGGCCAGCTTGCGGAGATCCGCATTCAGCTGGCCAGGGAACCGCAGACACGTCGTCACGCCGGACATGGTGAGCGACACCAGGTGGTTGAGGTCGCCGTACGTGGGTGTGGATAGTTTGAGCGTGCGGAAGCAGATGTCATAGAGAGCCTCGTTGTCGATACAGTAGGTTTCGTCTGTGTTTTCTACTAACTGATGTACTGATAGTGTGGCATTGTAAGGTTCTACTACTGTGTCTGACACTTTTGGCGAAGGTACAACTGAGTATGTGTTCATAATTCTGTCGGGATATTCTTCTCTGATTTTGGAGATAAGTAGTGTGCCCATACCGGAACCGGTGCCGCCTCCGAGCGAGTGTGTGAGTTGGAAACCTTGTAAGCAATCGCACGACTCTGCTTCTTTGCGAACGACGTCTAATACTGAATCTACAAGCTCTGCTCCTTCTGTGTAGTGACCCTTGGCCCAGTTGTTTCCTGCTCCAGACTGTCCAAAGACGAAGTTGTCGGGTCTGAAGATCTGTCCGAAGGGTCCCGAGCGCACCGAGTCCATGGTGCCGGGCTCGAGATCGACGAGGATGGCGCGCGGCACGTACTTGCCGCCGGAGGCCTCATTGTAGTATACATTGATGCGCTCCAGCTGCAGGTCTGAGTCGCCATGGTAGGCGCCGGTGGGGTCGATACCATGTTCGTCTGAGATGATCTCCCAGAACTGAAACAAAGAAACCAATATTCATTACTAAAAGTTTGAAAACTGCAATCAAATGTTTTAATAAGTGTAGGTATGAATTAGTTATCGTATTATTAGCACAAGGCAGGTTCGCCAACCCACGACTAGTATAAGGCAATGTGTGCGTCGGATGAGTCACGGTCGCCACGACGACGGGTCCGCAACAAACGCCTGCTCCCAGGGCGTCGCCGAGAATTAACATATTTACGAGGCAGCCATTATCGATCCAACCCACTGCCATAAAGGTACAACGACTATTTAAACCACAGCTTGAATCGATGCACAAGTATAATTGCTGCAAAAAACGGTCGCCCACTTTCGTGTTTATGTCATGTTACCTTAAAAGCGGAGAGCGCTGTAGGTTCGCTCAGGCTGTACGGATTTCTCGATTAGTTTATGTCAATGCTGTCAATCAATCGAGTCATGTTCAATCATGAATTTGTATGCCTGTGTGACATATTTAGGACAATATCAACATAATTCTTTGTATAGAACATAGATTGCAATTAAACTGCAAAGATTATCTCTCGAATCAATGGACGGGTTTTCTAGTTAAATGAAACTCGACGAACGGTGCCGATAACATCTGTGTGTCGACTCACTTGCGGAGAGATTATAAAAGTAAAGATTTTAATACTAGTCACGTAAGTCTTTTTAATTAAGCTGCCTTTCACAGGCTAGCCAACTAGAACAATAGGCAGTATTTTCCTCTAAATAGGAGCAACTGTACGCTTACTTACAATGACAAGCGGACTAGTCACCATCGACTCTTTTAGCCTACAAGACATGACAAATTCATTCTGGGAAATACAATAAATAAGTATTTATCAATATTATTTACGATTTTATAAACAGATACCTTTTATCGGGGATTTATCAATATTTATTACTTGTATAGATAATTCAGATACTTTGTAGTAAACATGTATCGTGATATTGGTGGCCAAGGTGCGATTTCCACACCCCGACTTCATCTTAACGAAATTCTATAGCGCCCTGTTGGTAGGGATATCTGCAGAAAGCATAATATACCTTCAAATGAAGCGCACAATATCTCACAACATCTAATAACCGTAAATCAGGCCTCCCATTTCGCCTTTATGACCAATTTGGGAGATTTTATGAGGAGGAAAGCCGATCGATATGCGAATCACGCCACCGTAAGGGGGTCAACGCGGAAGAAACCGCGGGATTGGTGTAGCTCGTAAAATCGCGGAGTGGCACGGAGACAGTCGCGTGTGGCTGACAATTATGGTCATTGACATGCAAATAAGTATGAAAGTTTCATGAAAACCGCTTGGATTTTCTTATTGATATTTTGGTACCACAGTTCAAATAATTTACTATAAATACACCATTATTTGTTAAAAAAAAAAGGGTTTTACCTATCAAATACATTTTCGAAAAACTGCTCATCAAATTAAAATCTCAGCTGCTACAAGCATTATGAGACTGGCTACTAATGAACTTATAATCTCAACGTGTTTGTGTGTTATTAGTTTGTGTGTTTCGTTGAACTGCGAAACTGATATCAGTTTTAATCTATGATCGACGAGTATAGGGGTGGATATACTGTGTAATTTTTTAGTTGGACAATTCTATATTACTAGCCCAAACCATAATGAAAAGTTTGTTACGCCGGTCGCTGGATATATTTAAACCCTTTCCTGACGGGCAGGATTACATGTACCTATTTATTCCAACTGGCAACTGGTTATGGAGGTCAGGTGACAGCTGCTTCACGGAATATATCGAAGTTCAGCCGCGTCGCAGTTAGACTGGTAAAAGCGGACCCCTTACTCTAACACGAAGGCCCCGGATGCGACCGGGATTAACGCAAGGCAGGTAATGATCTTTTAATTAATGATAATCTCGAATGACGTCCAATTTAAAGTCTGAAATCATTTTATGAGCCATAGGACTGACTAAACGTGAGATTACGCAAATGAGATTACACTAAAATGTATCACCGCTGCATTTTTCAAGAACGCTTCACGTTTTCTCTTGAAATGAACGAAATAATGATCTTTTGGTGCGTTTTAAATATTTTGGAGAGTGGGCACGGTGCCAACACTGGACTTTTCGCTTCCGACATTCTCGAAACGGTCAACAACGAGATGTTTTCAAGTGTTTTGTTTTTAATTTGGTTTATTTAATGATTTCCTTGTTGGCAACATTTTGATTTTGATTTAAGAGGAGAAATTTCAAGTCAACTAATTTTTGCTGCAATTTTGTTGAGAGGCGTATGGAGAAGGTAATTTTATCAATTAATATCTGAACTACGGAATTGGACGGCTACAAGGAGAAAGGAACACCTAAAGAGTAGATGGATAGACTGTGTGAATGATGATATACTTTTTTTATACCACTGAGGTGGCAGACAAGCACACGGTCCACCTGATGGGAAATGGTTACCGTGGTCTATGCACGTTTGCAACACAGTCTTTGTGCCGAAGACAAAGCAGGAATAGCCTTTGGTCTTCCCACTGACAGCACAGAAACTCTCCAGTCAGCTATTATAAGATATGGCTAGGAAGACAATTGAAATTCACAGATACAAGTATTTCTGTTGCAGTTTTAACAACAAATATTAAAAACAGGATATAATAAATATCCAAGGGAGGCTCTCATACAAAAAAAAACGTCATTTATGACACGGAACCCTTCTTAAACTAGTCAGACGCACTTGCGATGGTTTTTTATAGAGATGCGCCGAGTAGCACTTTTGCCGAGTAACGAGTACCGAGTTTTACTCGGTTCAATTTTTTTCCAACCGAGTACTCGGCCGAGTAACTCTGTTCAATCAAATCCCCGTTTCGGGCGCGTAAACACGTAAAAATAGGTTCTTGCGGCACGAGCGGCCGGCTCGCGTTGATACACCCCTCACCCCGCCCCGCCTTTCATCTATCTGTCGCTTGCTAGTTTACAAACAAATACGTCAACCTATTATATACTCTTTGACGTTACCTTGCACGTCATGGTAGATAAATAATTGAAAAAGTTTGTTAATTAACAATTGACTGTGATGACTTCACGTGAAAGATTCTGAATTTGGCCGTTTTAAATTGAAGAAGATAAAACGAAAGTGCAATGCACCTTATGCAATTCTCTGATTTCACGTAGTGGTGTTTGACGGAAGGCTTCTACGACAGCAATGTTAAGCCATTTTAAAATTAAACACACAGAAGAGTTTAAAGGTTTGGAAAATGAAACTTTGAAAGAAGAAGAAAGAAGAAAGTAAAACCTTTTATTTTAGTGCAGCACCGATTACACAATTAATTATGTACTAACACACGCAAACAAGTTAATCAGGCACGATTGTTCTTCGCGCTACACCAAAAAAGGAGTCAGTTCAGCATGGTATCAGGCACAAGTACCTGACACTGGTTTTCAACTGGCTCCTATGTGGAGGAGATGCGACATGAATAATAAATAGAAAGATATTAAATTTACAAAAATCTAAAAAATAAAATAAAATAAATAAATAAAAAAATAATTAAAAAAAAATATATATAATAAAATATATAATAAATATATATAATAAATATATATAATAAAAATAAAATAAATAAATCTAGAAAAGAGAAGGAACACAAAACAAAAAAATAAAAACACAACAGCAGAAGCCAACATGTCGGAAATATCGGAAAATCGTGAGCCATTTGCGTTAACGTCAACAACCTAAATATATTGCTTTATCTAAACCGAGTATACTCGGCATTTAAACCGAATTATTCGGCCGAGTACGAGTATCAAAAAACCCGCCGAGTACGCCGAGTACCGAGTAGCAACCGAGTACTCGGCCCATCTCTAGTTTTTTAAGAGCTACTATTATTTGATTAAAAGCTATTTAAATAATTACAGAGATAGGCATTTGCTAAATTGGTTAAATATAGATAATTACTGGGTAAATGAAAACTGTTTAGTCAATTAGAAAATTGACTAGGTAAATTGCCAATTAAGGTACCCATCAGACCAAAGAACGTTTGAAAGATCTGGACTAGTGAAGATATCTCGACGAATTTTCATCATCCCCATAATTATCTCGGTTGTCTTCAGTTTACCCACCGATTGGCTTTCAAGAGGCGACTATCATATGACCTCTCAATTTTGAGAGAAAAGCCTGCGCCAGGGCAAATTAATTGTTTTTATAAGACTTGGCAAACAAGCAGACGGTTCACCTGATGAGAAGTGATTACTGTGGCCTATGGACGTGTGCAAGTGCAACACTCAAGCACGTCACACTGGCGCTGACGACCCTGGTTTGCTTGGGATCAAAAATGTAATTAGGGTCCTGTGCATCAGTGGCTTTCCTTCAAGAGCCAGAGGAAGACCCTCGTTCTATTTTTTATTTGGGATGCGCGCAATATTTGTTCTTTTAATTTTAAACTCTCCCTAGTTGCAATTATCTCAACATCCATCTAATCTTAGCTTCTCTTGTCCTAAGAGTCTATTCACATTAATTACTTCAATTAGTGGGTTTAACAAACGCGTTAATACCTACGTAAGTTTTCTTAAAGTCAGAAATTGGAATAACTTTCCATAAGGTCCATGAAGCATTTCCAACTCACCCCGGCTGACTCAGGGCCATCTTGGCCCCCTTGAATGTGGAAACAAACCCCCCCCCCCCCCCCCTTTTACTCGGGGTACGCATCGTGCCAATAAGGCAAATTGATTAATTACTTGAGTATCTATACATTTGAATCTACCTAAGCATAAAAGCACATAGGTAATATGATCTGGTTGTCATTTTAGTGTCAAAACAAATTCTAAACAACATTCGCTGGTTGGTCAGGTCAAGATTTTGCGCCCTTGGTAGATATGTGCTTACAAAAAATATTACTTGCCATTTATTTCACATAACAGAGTTCTCGATGAAATATCTGAGTTGGAATTGAAATTGTTTTTATCATTTATGAAATCCAACCCAGATTGTTTATCTATGTTTTAGAATGACTACCTAAATGAATTACCCTTCTCATTAGAATTTAAGTCAGGTAGGTACAATATTTATTTACTAAACCTGACCGGCTTTGTCTCAGGGAACATCTTCAAAGGCTTATGACAACCATAGCAGCCTCAATTTGCATGATTATGTTCTTTCTTACAGGAATTTCATACCCCTTGGGCAGTTTTAGTGTCAATTACTTTTCTGACTTTATCAGCTTTGCGCATCTGGCTATAAAGCTTGCTTTGTGACCTACTTCAAGATTGATATAGCAACAAAAAAAAGCTACTTTTGTCAGTTCTAAAACTCCACTTTACACCATCTAATTATCCAGCTTTCGAAAATACGTAACAGGAGAGTTTTCATCGTAAACAAGCAAAGTTTCCAACGAACATGTGCTAACAGCGGTGCTATTTCGGCTACCGCGGAAGAATAACGGTCATCGAACCTACGGCTACGCGTACCTAACTGCTTTTTACTATTTAAATTTCATAATTAACTTTTTGCAGGTTAAAACGCGCATAAATTAATTTGCAATTAATACACGCGTCTTTTCCCATCGGTATTTTCTTATAAAAACGTATCAATAATCAAAAGGAATGCGTTTAAAATACACAAATACATTTATTCAATCAAACTTTTTGAATAGCGACTTATCAAAATTGGCGGGTCGGCCCATAGGTAGGTACCTACCTCTACAATTATTTTTTTACAACCCGCGGCGGCAGCAGCAGCTGTCGTTCATTTGGCGGATAAAACATATTGGCTTTGAATTTCGAACGTTACGAATGGAGGCCTACGATTGGTCGACCCTTATCATAGGACGCGCTAACGACAACCTTGAAGTCGTATTCAAAACATACGTCCCTTTTATAACGGTTTTTTACCTCTGTTGGAACATTGCGCTATTGGAATAGAAAAGCAAAATATTTTTTTGTTTGCAATGAGTCTTGTAAGACTGATTCCACTTAGAATAAAACAAGAATTAGACTGATTCCACTTAGAATAAAACAAAAACGAATTCTTTTGTGCAAACCGGATTGAAACCAAGGGCTCTTTTACACACACATTGAATGAGAATACTAGTAAGACCGGCTCATCTTAATGGAATACGAAGAATTTGCTTATAATAATGATAATTCGCCCACTAAATCGCGACTTAACACGTGGAAGGTGGCAGGCTCAATACGTTTCTCACATATCGATCGATAATCGTCCCGATATTACGTTGGGTGCGGTTTTCGCCAGTTTGCGAATTTACATTATTCTTATAGACTACTCCAAGACGTCTTTGGTATGAAAGATATAAAAATGTCATGGCACGAAATACAGTCGAACAGTCGGAAAGTATTTCGACCACACCCACAGATCCGAACAATGACAAATACTGACTTGGCGCTAATTGAACACAATTTAGACATTATTTGAGTGAAATAATAAAGGAAATAGTAGTCAATTGTTTTATTTTTCGAGTCGTGGCGTGAGGCCGGCGTCACAAAATGCCGGCCGCTAGCCCTCGTTCGAATTATAAAAGTTCGAAAACAATAGAATATCAATCTTACCTTGGCTCCAATTTGATTACCGCACTGTCCGGCCTGGATATGCACGATTTCCCTCATTTTGTTTTATGTGAACTTATATTACTTAGTAAAACTATAAAAATGTATTTTCTGCTCCGCACGCACCACGTACTCTCGTGGTCGCTTGAAGAATAATTTTCGTTCCGTTTCGTCCGATCGACCTAAGCTACGGATGCAATAAGGATGTGATCACGACACTAGTAGATACTATCGATAAAAATTGACGCATTGCGACATTCTTCAAATCGCATGAAACTTGAAAGCTAGTTTAAATTTCTGTATAAAAACAAATTGTTAAAAACAAAAAGAATAGGCACTAAGTTAATTAATTCCATAACAATGATTTTTTATTAAAAGCCATAAAAAAACGCATTGGGAACGTTTGAAGATGCAGCCTATCAAACATGGACAATTTATTTAAATAGAAAGAATCTTTCTAATTTGGCGGGTAATGTATTTTGACAATTAATTATTAATTAAAACACTGTTATGCACCTATTATAAGCGTTGGCACAAAACATGCGGCAGTAGCGGTATTATTAGTATTTCAACAGAAAAATAAAAACATTAATATTAGCTCCTTACGTATGAAATTGGCGTTTTGTACGGGAGGAATAAAGAGTCGATTTATTTTTTGTAAAATATATTTAATTAATCAAAGTATACATCTATGCACTTTTGCCATTTTATGGGTAGTTCATTGATCCCTTTAATATGAAAACCATGGGGACGAGAATCAATAAACTCTTTGAGGGCGGTTTGAACTGCTGCATCGGAGTGGAATTTTTTTCCTTGTAAGAAGTTGTCCAAATTCCGGAAGAAATGATAATCTGTTGGAGCAAGGTCCGGGGAGTACGGTGGATGTCGCAGACATTCCAATTGTAGCTCAGCTAACTTAGTGATTGTTTGTTGTGCAGTGTGTGGTCTTGCGTTGTCGTGAAGCAGCAGTGGCCTAGAGCGATTGACCAATCTCGGTTGTTTAACAGCTAGTTCTTCCTTCATGGTTTGCAGTTGCTGACAATAGATATCTGCCGTAATCGTTTGACTAGATTTAAGAAAGCTGTAGTGAACGACACCGGCGCTAGTCCACCAAACACTTACAAGTAACTTTTTCTGAGTCAATTTTCGTTTAGGGCAGGATTTGGCTGGGTCTCCAGGGTTCAGCCATTGCGATGAGAGCTTTCGATTATCGTACAATATCCACTTTTCATCACAAGTAATGATTCGATTTAAAATCCCTTCATTATTGTGTCGGTTAAGGAAAGTAACACAGCAGGCGACCCGTGTTTGCAAGTTCGATTCACTCAATTCATGAGGTACCCATCGTTCGAGTTTCCCGATTTGCTTCAAGTGGATTAATACAGTTTTGTCACTTACCCCGAAGCCTGCTGCTATCTCTGAAGTGCTTTGTGATGGATCCGCTTCCACAATAGCCTTTAATTCTTCGTTTTTCACTTTGATCTCCGGCCGTCCATCGGGTGGGTTCTTAAGATCGAAATTTCCAGAACGAAAACGTTGAAACCAAAAACGTACCGTGCTGTCTTTAGCGACACCAGCGCCGTACACATCATTAATTCTTCGAGCTGTTTCTGCAGCACTGGTGCCACGGTAGAACTCGTACTCGTAAATATACCGATATTTCACGTTTTCCATTGCGCGGTAATAAGCGACGCCAAAGAAAAAATAATGAGGAAAATAACAAATGAATTACTGTATTCCAAAGAAAAAAAAACCAGCTAAATGAATTTATTAATTTGAATTTGGAATTCTTAACCAAAGAGGAGATATTTCAGATCAAATTGATCAGTACGACAAAACGCTAATTTCATACGTAAGTTTGGGTGTTTTTTTATTTCAATAGCCTCGCGTATCATTCTCGATATATTTCTACGCTTTTTAGTATTTAGTAGATGTCACCCGCCTACGATACAGAACATTCCTTCAAGAACCAAGCGGTTCAGTGACTCTTTCCTTTGTTGCACCATTAAGACCTGGAATTCCTTGCCCGCCCCCGTGTTTCCCTCTTCCCATAGTCCCGAGTCCTTTAAACAGGGCGTGAAAAAGCATCTGATGATGCCGTCAAGCTGAGTGCCACCATTGTTGACATGGCACGTGTATATAATGGTGGCCCCTATTTCCAGAGACTTCAGCTACCAGCTTCAGCTTACCATCAGGCGAGGTAAAATCAAATTGACGTGTCTCATATGAAAAAAATCAAACCTTAAATAATGGTTGGTTCCTTTTTGCACATATGACACAAATATGGTTATATTTCAACTTTTTAGGATATCAATTATTTCCTAAGTAGGTACTTAATTGAATAGGTAAGATATGTAAAATATTTTAATTTAAGAATAAGTGAATTAATAATTAAAATAATCTTAAATAGCGATGTGCTCCATCGCTATTTAAAAGTATCTTAGATATCGTGTTTTTTAATAACTTACACGCTCTTTTGTTGTTGAATCGTGTAAAGGACACTTCTTTACTTTTTGCAGGGGGCATGCTCTATTGTAATGTACCGGGTACATTACAATGGAGCATGCGGACTGCAATGGTTCATTGTGTTCATCATAACCAGATGTGAGAAAAACAAGATTCATTTTTACTTTCACGTGCGTACCATAATGCAATTATTGCAAACAAAAGACATGGCAGTTATATACTTAAGTGGGAGACAAGTCCATAAGTTCTAGGAAAAGGTTAGGCTATTATAACCAAGTAAACCTCTACTGCAAACCTGTACACCTGTAGATTAGCGAAAGAGTCTTTCCTCTCGGAACTGGTAGTTCAAAAGGTAGCTCCCGTACAAGCCAAGATGAACCAATCAAAAGAAAGTGAAGAAGAATGTACTCCGGGCACAAAACGGAACAATTTACTATGCTAAAATCTGTGGTAAAATATTCTCATGATCATCTCATGGCTTTACAAATAAATGAAATCGAACTTGAGAAAAAAATAAAGAACAAAATTATGTAACCATTTATTATTTTACAAGATAGACGAATAATAATATCAACATTTCATATTTAATTTAATTTTCTCTTCTATATTGACATTCAAAACATATTTTATTTTCAACGGTATCGATAGCTGATGTCGACATGGATACGGCACTAAAACTGTACTCGTTCTCCTATTGGTTGAATAGCGCCATATTGCAATCAAGGTAGGCAACCTAACAAAAATATTTGGCGTCCTATTTTCGAGTTAATTAACTTTTACTTTATTTTTTCTGATGCATCCAGCCTCAGAATGTTGTGTTATGTACATTTTAAGTTAATACATAAGCTTGTATTCAAGTATTCCACGATTATATGAAAAAAGATACTATATTTTTAACTGTGAGTCACATATGTATTGTATCGATTTATGATGTTGGCAATGGTTTGCATGCCGGGCACTTGGGCACGTTAACGGGGCGTCTCACCGGCCGGCGAAAAAAGAAAAACAAGACTGTATTCCTACTGCGTAAACTTTACACTTGTACAGGCCTATAAAATTATTTTTTTAGACGATAAGGAAAAAAAATAGTTAACGCTATACCTATCTACATTCTATATTTTTTTTTATTTAGTATCATTGATCCATAAATTAAATTCAATTAAGTAGGTCAATGTTTTTAATATAGGTAGGTAGGTATTCAGTTTCCTCAGAGTTCGGACCCACCATTATTTATTAGTCATATGGTATCAGCCTAGCTAACTTCCTTCCTGTTATTAATTCTAATAAAATTCTGTAATGTTATACCTACCTACCTAACTAGGTAGGTTGGTTGGAATGGGTAAAGAATTAAAAAAAGAAATCTATTCTCATTTTTATACTTATATTCGTAAGATCGTTGCAGCCATAGATTGCAACATATTGCAAATTAGGTATAAAACACCTACCTAGGTAGATAGGAAGTAGGTACTAGCCTACCTTTTTCCTTTTATTAAATCAATGTTCTGTATTTTTTATAGTTTTATTTGTTTTTTCCGACAAAAATATTTAGGACATTGCAGTTTTTTGAGCAGGTAGGGTAAAACACTCAGTAGTCAGTCTTTTAGTGAGTTGTCCAACTTCAATAATTGGTTGGTGTTTTTAGCTAATTCAATAAATATAGTTTGGTTGTTTTCAAGCATAGTGTAAAAAAAAAATTGAATCCTCACTAAAAGGCTGACTTCAGGGTGTTTTGCCTTAGTCAATAAAACCGGTGCGCCAAATGGCGACAACTTGGCACGTGTCTACCCGGCACCCGGCACCCGGGTATTGGCGCAATGACGCAACTCCCGGCAACCGGGCGCGCCGGTCGTTGCACCGGCACCGGGACTCATTAGGCTAAATAATAATTATGTACAGAAGTCAATCTCATGCGTTTTCCATTTATTAACAAATTATTATTATTTATATTATTTGTAATAATAATTTATTACTTCTCTGTATTTTACTAGCCTGGCTGTACGTAATAAAAAAAATGGCTTCGATTTTCCACTTAACTTAACCAGCGACATTATTCAACTATGTCGTTGTGATCGCCAATAAGTTTTCTTTCTTTTTGTGTGTGTCCAATTGGAAATCGCCATATTGGCGCTGATAGTTGCGGCACGCGGTAGCGAGTGTACTTGGAAGTTGGAACTAACACTAATGATGGACAATAATTATTGTCTTGATATCGATAATTTAATATAAACTATAGGTCTTGAGTATCAAATTAACAATATGGCTAATTTAGAATTTTTTATAGTAAACGATCAACGTCCATTTGCAAACTAATTAGTTCTCTGTACACTCACGGTGGCGCTTCAAATAGACACAAAACGTAAGCTGTCATTTTCTATGGAATAGCCAGTCCAGCTTGTTATAGAGGTCAGTGGTTGCGCCAAAGCAATTTGTGTTTTTTTAACCCGGGTTAACTAATAAGGGTAGAACTAACAAGAAAGATTAAATCTTTACCACAGAACAGAAAAAACTATTAGAAGTGTGATAGGACAGATTCAACAGCGGAACCAATGTCGCCAAACTCACACATACAACCAGATAATAATACGTTGCACTACTAGTAAACAATTGTTTTGATTGGTCGTATATCTTTAACACTAAACTAGCCTAAAATATGCACACTGCAAAACGAAAACATACCTTATTCAATCGTTTTAGTGATTACTTTTATATAGATAAAAAAAGGAATTTACGACGTTTTGTATCTGGATCAAACTTGCTTCTCACTCTAACTCTATTCCGAAAAAGTTCAACTACTCCCCAACAGATGTCCGTTTATTTCAAGAATGTTATTTAAAACCTTAAATGTTAGGAATACGGTTGATATTACTTTGAAGTATTATCTCTCTCACTCTAAATCCTTAATTTTAACGCTAGACCGGTGACATAAAATTTTGGCAATATCGATAGATTTGAAATTTGTTTTCGTAATGTCAAAGGATTCCAAACGCTGTTAGTAATTATAATCTAAGAGTACTAAAAAAGAGGGATTTTATAGCTTGTTGAACTGTTTTTTATTAACGATTAAAAATGTATAAAGCCGTCAAACTACGTATGTACCTATTTAATTGACATAAAACAAGTGTCCAATTATAGCAGATATTTTATGTAACTGTTGCAAAATAAAAACGTTTTCACACCATATATATATCCGATATTAGTGTCGGCTCCGATATCGAAGGAAATAAAATAAAGTAGAAAAATATGTTGAAAATAATTGCTAGGATATTTTTTCTTTTTTTCATCCAGTCTGTGCGATCGAGCAAATGGCCGAATCGGACCGATTTTATTGAATATAAAACAGCACATGGTGACGGCTATCGGCGTCAGACACCCAATATCAGAAAATGTGAAATCGTTATACTTAAAATACAAGTGCGAGTATTTTACAGTATCAGAAGGGTGTTTTAAGACCATATTACCAGCAGTTTCATACACTAGTTACTTTGAAATAATTAATTTAATTTGCATAAAATGGGAAAACGTAGAGCACCAAAATCTATTTGCTGATCGCGTATGCATGTTGCGCCGCGTTCACAAACTAGAAAATATCCAGCTGGAGTTGTTCAATTCGGAAGTTTATATTTTTGTTTGTTTGTACGCGCATAGCTTCGTCATGTGTAGACAAATTTGCAAAATTCCTTCTTTGTTCGAAAGAAGACTATTCCGGAATGATACCACTTATTTTTTGTAAAGATCCGATAAAGGGTTTCAGAGAGAGACCACGAAACACTTCAATATTAGATGCTCTCGACAGGTTGCAGCGAGGTACGGTCCGCATTATCGGAAATCCTGAGGTCACGAGTACCCTCGAGCCTTTGCAGCTGCGTAGAGATGTTGCTTCCTTGGCAGTATTTTACCGTCTCTACCATGGAGAATGTTCTGAAGAGCTATTCCAATTAGTCCCACCCTCTCCTTTCCTATACAGGACGACCCGTGCAGGACTTAGATGTCACCCGCATACGGTGCAGAACATTCCTTCAAGAACCAAGCGGTTCGGTGACTCTTTCCTTCCAATTAAGACCTGGAATTCCTTGCCAGCTCACGTGTTTCCCTCTTCCTACTGTCCCGGGTCCTGTAAGCGGGGCGTGAAAAAGCATCTGATGAGGCCGTCAAGCTGAGTGCCACCATTGTTAACATGGCACGTGTGTATAATGGTGGCCCTCTCTCCTGAGACTTTGCCTTCAGCTTACCATCAGGCAAGGTAAAGTCAAATTGACGTGTCCTATATAAAAAAAAAGACGGGTTGCACTCTGGGAGTGCCGGCAGAAGTGAAAACATTTTCTTTTTTTCTTTCTTCGTTATATACATAGAAAAAGATAAAAAAGAAAATACCATACCTATAATATAGCGCTAATCATAGAACCTATCACTTATTTTCTGCTAATTTTCTGTCAGAAGAAATTAATAAATTATGAAAAGAAAAAATAAACACAAAAAGTAATAAATTACAGAAAGAAAAAATAATCATAAAATCCATATTATTATAATTATAATATTATAATTATCCATATTATCGCACCCGATGGAGCACGTCACCGCATAGTTAGTCTTAGTGAGCTGCATAGGATCGGGCCTCAAGACATGGAAAAGGTCAATCCGGAAATGAAGACGACAGCAAAGGCCAAAAGGGTTACTTCGAAGAAGAAATAGGTTATTTCCAAAGGCCGGGTAATATTGCATTTACGCATTTATGTTCACTATTATTTCCACCTTCACTATATTTCATAAATATTTACTAGTACCTACTATTCTTATTTCTGTTCTTCGCTTTGGATTACCGTCTTTAATCTTATTTTTTGTAAATTCAATGCTTGTTTGTTGTTTTTTGTTTTTATTTTCTAAAGTATGTATGACATGACAGTCACTGCAAATTGTCAAAGCTGTCATTGCTGTCACGACAGAACGTTCTGAAACGTGTCTGAGTATGAGTCTTTTAGGAAATTCATGTAATCTATTTTTGCTTATTTTTATTTTTAAATTCTTTTTACTTCTTCTTTCAAACAAGCACTTCTTCCTATGTTATTTTCTATCACCTGTTGTTCTTGATCTGTTCCTTAGTATTAAATTATAGAATTTGTAGCACAACTGGCAGGTGGTGAATATTTGTTGGTATTGTGTATTAGGCTGACTGGTAAGAAATTTAGTATATATATATATATTTGATATATTATTTTATATTGCATTATATATTATTTTAGTATTATAGTATACTCATATATAATTTAGTATTGTAGCGTATATAGTATATTCATCATATGAGCAATTTTGATAGTGTTGATAGTGACTCAGAGAGCTTCCTTTCGGCATGTAGCTTTGCTAGTGCCGATGATAGCTATAATAGTGCTGATGATAGCTTTACCAATGTTCCATCACAATCATTAGCTGACCACCTAAACTACCAGTTTTCTGATGTACCTGAAAATTTCAATGTGGTACACCTTAATGCCCAAAGTATTCCGGCCCATTTCCCAGCGATGCTGACGACCTTTGACTGTAAGAATATCCATGCTGTCCTCGTTTCCGAGTCATGGTTTCGGCCCTGTCTCCCTTCTACCTTATATTCTCTACCTGGGTTTCAGCTTATCCGAAATGATCGTTCGGATCGTGTTGGTGGCGGTGTAGCTATATACTTAAGAACACATATTCCTTATACCAATATTAGTATGTCTGCGCAGCCTCCACCAGCCAATGCCGGTGAACATCTATTTCTCGAAGTTGAACTCAATCATATTAAGGTCCTACTCGGCGTGTACTATTGTCCTTCGTCAAAAATAAACTTCTTTTCCTCATTTGAATCCTTGTTAGTTAATCTCATACCCTCTTACAGTCACACTATCATAATGGGTGATTTTAACACATGCTTGCTTAAAAATGACAGTCGTACTTTATCCTTCCGCGCTATTTCTAACTCATGTAACTTGACTATTCTTCCTTCTACTGCAACTCACCATGTTCCCAACTGTATTTCAACGCTAATTGACCTTATCTTGGTTTCCTCAGGAGAATGTGTCGCTAAACACGGCAAATATCCAGCTACCTCTTTCTCCTATCACGACTTACTCTATCTGTCTATTAAAGTACGTGTCCCTAAGGCTAAGTGTAAAGTCCTTTTGCAGCGAAATTTTGGTAGCATGAACATTGGGAGCCTTCGTGAGGATGCTGGCAATATCGATTGGACTCCACTTGTCACTTCCGAGTCAATTGATGAACAAGTGAACATATTTACGTCGAACGTCATTTCATTGTACGACAAACATGCGCCCATAAGGGCAGTTAAAATTAAACATCCACCATCGCCATGGCTCACCGCGGATATCAAGCGACTCATAGCCAAAAAAGCAGCAGCTAAATTTAAATATAGAATCAAGCCAACCGAGGCTAATCACAAGAAATATGTGACAATACGAAATCATTGCAATAGGGTGTGTAGGAACGCACAACGCCAGCACATTCATAATAGTATTCAAAATGGAGATCCGGCAAAGGTCTGGAAATTTCTGAAAACATTGGGCGTTGGAAAAACACGTGAAAACACCATTCCAAAAACTTTGAATATTGATCTACTAAATCAACATTTCGCCGCCTCGTCCAACCTTGGTAGGACCACAAAAGCGCAGACTTTGGCTTTTCTTTCATCCCTTCCAACGCCCAGCTACTCACCTTGCGTCTTTAATCTTTTCACTGCTTGTGATGTTAAGAAGAGCGTAATGGCAATCACATCAAATGCAATTGGAGATGACAGTATCAGCCGTAAGATGATCCTTCCCATCCTCGATGAAATCCTTCCTATCATATGCTACATCCTCAATTACTCCATATCCAGCTGTTCTTTCCCATCCTCATGGAAAGATAGTCTAATTGTTCCTTTGCCTAAAAAATCTAAACCACAATCGTTCACGGACTATCGTCCCATATCCATACTCCCATTCCTCTCAAAGGTCCTCGAACGTCTCGTACATAACCAAATTAGTGCATTCATCACTAGAAATAATATCCTCAATCCCTTCCAATCAGGTTTCCGCCCTGGACACAGTACTGTAACAGCCTTAGTCAAAATTACGGATGACATCAGGTCTGGTATGGAGGGCGGGAGGCTGACAGTCATTGCCTTGCTTGACTTCAGCAACGCCTTCAACACGGTTGACTTTGATATTATGCTCTGCCAATTGCACTCTCTTA
Organism: Eilema caniola; assembly: GCA_949126895.1. Classification (NCBI taxonomy): domain Eukaryota; kingdom Metazoa; phylum Arthropoda; class Insecta; order Lepidoptera; family Erebidae; genus Eilema; species Eilema caniola. The sequence continues at coordinate 1,950,046 of OX421482.1, read as the reverse complement.
ACATATCTCCGACGGTGATTGATTGGCTTCGTAGTTACCTGTGTGGTCGCCGGCAACGTATACGTAACGAAAATATTTTGTCTAGTTGGTGTAATACTTCCGTTGGCGTACCCCAGGGCGGCGTTCTATCTCCTTTACTCTTCGCAATTTTTATCAATTCTATCACAAATCAACTTCGTTGTTCCTACCACCTCTATGCAGATGATCTGCAAATATACTCACAGGCGCCACACGCACAGTTGGCGGAGGCTGTGGAGATGGTCAACGAGGATCTGGCTCGGATAGCTGCCTGGAGTAAAACCTATGGCCTTAAAGTCAACCCCGCGAAGACTCAGGTGGCCATTGTAGGCAGCTCTTTTGCAGGAACAAGGGTAGATGCTTCGCAGCTTCCGCCGGTTGTGTTTGATGGCACAGTAGTCCCTATTACAGATAAAGTCAGGAACCTCGGCATATTTATAGATTCCAATCTTTCCTGGGACACGCAACTCCAGGAGGTGAGCCGTAGGATGTTTGCGTCGATGGGATCACTACGAAAACTGCAATACTTCCTTCCTGTTGCAACCAAAATTTCGCTTGCAAACGCATTGTTACTCCCCATTCTTGATTATGCGGACGTCAGTTATCTTGATTTAACCGAAAGCCAGCTAGATAAACTTGAGCGCCTCCAAAACGTCTGTATAAGATTTATATTTGGTTTACGCAAGTATGATCATGTTTCGCAGTTTCGAACAGAGCTTAAGTGGCTACCCATACGACTTCGCCGGAATACTCACATCCTTTCTTTGCTGTACAACATATTATTCAAACCGACAACCCCGTCTTATCTTAAGGGACGTTTTGAGTTCCTACATGATGCTCATTCGAGACATCTAAGGTCATCAGAAAACTTAAAGCTAAGGATGCCGTCGCATAAAACCACATTTTACGACAACTCCTTCACAGTTACGGCGATCCGTCTCTGGAACAAGTTACCAGTAGACATAAGAAAAGCTCAGAATTTGCATAAATTTAAAACTTTGGTAAGGGAGCACTATTTGTCATTGTGAAATGCTCTTATATACCAAGTTTAGGGACTATATCAAGTTATTATCTGATATATATATATTGTATATGTATTATAATTATGTAAAGTATATTTATTATGTGTATGTATTAGATAGGTTACGGTATTATATGTATTTATGTATATATGTAAATTTATTTATGTGTGTATTAGGTATAAATATACCAAGTATGTACTTACTATATGTATTTGCATTGTAACGCCAAACAACTACCACTCATTCCTGCAACTTTTTCACCATCCAAAGGTTGCCTGGCAGAAATCGCTTGAAGCGATAAGGCCGCCCATTGTACTGATTCCTTTATATAATTTAATAATAATGTATTTTAATTGGTGTACAATAAAGAATAAATAATAATAATAATAATAATAATAAATTACAAAAAGAAAAAATAATCACAAAAAGTTTCAGAAGGCCAGGTGGTTTGAACCCGATACTATCTGAAACTATGAGGACTTACAGTCGAAGTGCTTACCGTTTAAGCTACGACGCTATCTCAGGTAAATTGCAAAATAGATAGTATTTACCTAATCTTGTATGACGTCAGTCGTCGGTTACGGTACAAAGGTCAACTAATCCTGACGCTTCCTTAACATTTTACACCCATCCAACGCCGCTAAAGAAGTTTTCACTTCAAAAAACTAACTTTTAAACTCTCGCGTTCCATGATATATAATTTAGAAAACGGGAATTAACGCGATCATGGTATAGGTACTTACATACCTTTGATTGCCTGACGTTTCGACCAGGTTACACCGGCCGTGGTCACAGGCTGACTGAGGTATATAAGTACCTATACCATGATCGCGTTAATTCCCGTTTTCTAAATTATAAAAAAAAATAAACCAGGAAATCAGCAGTAATTGCTGCAAACGCATATTATTGCTATGTCTATGCCACTACACATCATAACATCACGCCCGTATCCTTTGAATGGGTATGCAGAAGTGTTCAGAATGTTCCGTGATATAAAAAAAACAATAAAACCATTTGACAAAAGTTTATAAATATTTCTAAAAAAAGTAGATATCGATAAAGTTTGACTACATCACTAAATGAATAGCGAAGAAAGTTCTAGAATAAATAAGTATGACATGTCTATTGTGTGTAATCAAAAACAAGCTTTATTGATATGTGGTAAGGTTGATTTTTTATTTTATTTTATTTCTTTACATTTCAATAAGATTAGTTATAAATTCTGCTATATCCTGACTTATCGATGGTATAAAACGCCTCCATTTCGAATATTTATGCTCCTACTATCATCGGTGCACTACAAAATGACCCAGTAAGGCATATTTCTATTAAATAGTATTAAATAACACACGGTCCAAAACTGTCAAATACACGTGATGACAGATACGACTGAAGGTTGAAATTGTAAGAGCTTGCAAATCTCCGCATATCAATGACACGCGTGCCACGCCTACTTCACACTTCCATCGTTTTTTCTGTTCCGTGATCTTTACCAATAATGGCGATAGGAATAAAAAGAAAAGACGGAAGGAGATGTAATAAAAAACAAAAACGGTGCCCACCGTTTTTGTTTTTTATTACATTTAAATTTAGAACTTTATAATGATAAAGTAACTAAAGAAATATTATTAATAGTTTTCAATATACAAGCAAAAAACTGAAAAAGGGACCTTCGTGTTCTACATTCGGGGACATTTAGTAGGTATGTTCATCTGGGCACCTTAAAGACTTTTAAAACTACACGAATTATTTTGTCTAATGTTTAATTTTCACGTTAATTTAAACGGACTATCTTTATAACATTCGAAAATAACACCAAAAAAATTAATACTTTGATTTTTAACTCAATTTAACATGGGAGTACTATTAATTATTCTGTGACATAGGTGGGTATACAGTCAGCCACAAAACAATTTCTATACCTACTATCTAATCGTCATTTTGACTATAACGTGTGAACATTTACCGTGATGGTTAAGCAGAGGAAGTACAATAAACGATACTGTATATCTTTGTTTGAACGCAAATATCTGTGGTTTGAACAATAATAAAAATATACACGACTTATCGTTCTTTACACTTCCATATTATCCAGAAAGGTAAGGAATACTAATTTATGTAAATAGATCCTAACTATAAAATCTAGCTTCAATTTCGGCTTCAAGGGTGCAGCTTCAGGTATAGTCAGCGTTAAAAATAGATGGACATTTGCCTACTTTGTAAGTTTAGTTTTTGAGCAGCGATTTAAATAGAAAAAAATGATCTAGGCGGGGTTTGAATCCGCGATCTTTGCCTTACAGGGGCAATGCTTTGACTACTAAGCTATCAGACCTCGCCCTAACCAATTCAAATTTCTACTTCTATATCTGTCTTTGAGGCGACAGTGGAGCATCTACCGACATTCTTACGAACTATCAGAACCAATGAATGATTTTTCAATCATTTTTAAACATTGATTATTGACCTACTCTACCCATACAATTTGAATAAAAATTTTAAGCATTTTTCATGCTAATTATTCAAATCAATTTGAATAGGAAAAATTGAATCGGTCTAGGCGGGGTTTGAACCCGCGATCTTTGGCCTAACAGAATAAATAAGTAAAGTAGGTAATTTTTAAACCACGTAAGAGGCATGCAAACAAAATGGCTATTCTGTGCTCCTAGCTACACCATCAAATATGCAGTGTGATTATTTGCTACCTTTGTACCAGCAAAATATCATTATCATCATCCACGCACCAGTCCCAGTTCCATCCAGACCTCAGCTTAGGGTCCACTCTCCTGCTTTTTCTTTTAAGGAAGTGACTGTTACCTGACCCCCTAACCCCGAGAGAAAAGACCGACGACGACACGTGCACCGACTTTGGCTAGGGACTTAAGAATGTACTTTACTAACATCCTTGAAGCAAGCACGGCCTCCAAAAAGACCGTAAAACGCTTTCTGCGCAGCTAGGTACACACATATACTCACGTCTGTAAATTCCGAAGGAGTAGTAAGAAGTGTATTAACATCCACGTTTCTCCAACTATGATTTTCGGTCCCACGTAATAGAGGCGAGCCTTTTGCCGTCTAGCCGGCACTTTATCTTGGACTGCATGTTTACCGTCGGATAGAGAACAGCCCTATTCCTTAGTAGCTTTTTAAGACACCCACAGGAAGACCTGGTAATTCTATTTTCTCAAACATGGTTGGAAATGTGAACATTATTTTGACAACCTTCTTCGAGATAAATCGAAATTGCTGTACATGCGAGCAGCGGCCGGCAAAAGTTGTATGAAAATCCATATCTGTCGTGTTTTAGCGGCCAAATAAATTACTATGTAAACTCATATCTGTCGTGTAATTTAAAAATGGAACCATTTTTTACTTCGAACCATGGCAACCAAGGAGGTAATTTATCCAAGGCATTATTTAAATATAGAACTGGCTTGCAAATAGAATGCTGTTTATTAAGAAAAATAAAAAAAAAATTTGGTTGCCTGTAAAGTCGGTATACAGGCGAAAGTTTTACGTGACAACGACTTTGAGTGGTAAAATAATTTTAATGTGAATATTCATTCGTATAGTAGGAAGAAGGATGAAATAATAGTAACAATTTAAAACATTTATTTATACAAAGAATTATAAACAAAATTAAATTTTAAATTATTAATTACAAGACATGAACCGGTGTGTATGCCTATCTCTCTCACTCTCTCTCTCGCTCTGTCTCTCTCGCTCTTAGGCGGGCTAACTGTGCTCGAGTGGAAGGGACGCGTGCCTTTCACTTTTTATGTCTGTCTCTCTCGCTCTTAGGCGGGACGCGTGCCTCTCACTCGCTCTCATTGTAAGCGCATAACGCGGAGCGTAACGCAGAGCGTAACGCAGTTTCTTGAAGTGTCGCCCGGCAAACCAATTTATAAGACGTTGTCACGTCAAAAACAAAAGAACATTTCGCCGCGTGAAAATTACTTTTGTTCGTTGTTCGTCATTGATTTTGAAAAGTAGGTAACTAAAATGTTTTTAATTACCGCGCATTGTTTGAGAAAAGCACTATACAAGCCTTGGCCACGAGTGTGCGTTGCCGGACTCCGTCCCGCATACCTCACGATCGTCCGGCAACACTACACTTGACGGCCGCGGCAGTAATGTACTATATTCTCCAACGGGAACCAACACGCTAGAGAAAGTACAATATCGAGATTTTTGATGATTAATATGACAAGCAAGTCCATCTTCTACTTTCACTGTAATATTTTTACATGTACATTTGCTCCTTGTCAATAATACTCAATATATAAATAAGTAATGAAGTATTTAGTTAGGTATGGTGCTGTTGCTTTGACCATCTGTTCGTCAGACGATGTACGAATTTCTCTGCATTGCGGCGGTGTCGGCGCCGGGCCCGTCTAGCGGACATCTTGCGGTGGACGGTATACATTGAGCGGTCAGTGCTAAAATGCTTTTGTTAAGAGGCTTGTGTCCTATTTTTTATTATTATTATAGTAAACTGTACCTTTTACAATAGTATAATAAACTTTTGTGACGATTAGTTTTATAGATATTTGATTTTGAAATTTTAATTTGTTGAGCCGCCCGACAACGCTCCATACCAAAAAAATCGCAAGACCGGCAACTCTTCTGATGTCATCTTCCCAGCGTTTCTATTGTTGTCCTCTGCTTATTTTATCGTCCCTTGGATACCACTCTAATATTATTCTAGTCTATTTCACATTATGGTCTCTTAAAATGTATCCTGCACATCGCCATTTTAATATTTTGCATATATTTATCTCATCTTTACATTTAGTTATGCTCTTTATGTTTTTTAGTCTTAAGTACTCTATATTCCTTTCTCGTGACCCCAACACTCCTCTCTGTTCCGTATTGATAGACATTTATTTTATTCATTAGTTGTTCTGTTAATGCCCATGGTTGATAACCATGTTTATGTTAAACATGGTAAATTACACGTAAACTTTTCTTTTTTCTTTGATAGGCATAGCTAAGTCTTAATAGAAGTTGGTAAAAAAAAAGAATGGGCCCCGGTTTCCTAACTGCAAGTTTTGGATGCAACCATGACTGAAGAAGAAACAAATTGTTTTCATTGTGGTTTTCATAGTATAGATGACTCTTCATAAGGGCATGCTATGCTATGCAGGTAGGTGTCATACAGACAGAATTAATTAATTCATTTATTAAATTTTTACGTCCCGTTCCAAATACGAAATTCAAAATGAATTCCCGCTTCACCCAAGAACCGGGACACATTTTTTTTTCCACGCAACTTGTCTTTACCACAGATTATGTATGAAATAAGACAGCAATGCATAAAACCATTACCAACATCACCGTAATCTCATCGTGCCAACATTACAATACGAATAATTTCGTAAACCAAACCAACCCATCGAGTGCTTGACTCATACACTTTCTCGCCGCCATTGATTCTCTCTATATGGGGCTACTTGTTTTGTAATCGGGCGTAAAAGGCTTATAAGATACAACATTACTTACTGAAAGATTAATAAATAAACTTTAAATTATACTTTATATGGTTTGAAATGAGATAAAGTTCAATTAAATTAAAATCATTTATTGCTTACCAAGTTTCTATTATGGGAACAAATATTTTTTAATGTTTTTGCTACTGTAGATAATTATGTTATTAAAATGAAGCTGATACGGTAAGAGGTGTGTACATCACTTGTATTCTGTGAGCCAGTAGGTACACCTGCAGATTGGAAGTTTTTAAGAGAGCGACCACCGTATTACCTTCCAACCCTGAGAGAAGGGAGAACAGAACTGTGTGTGTGGGGGAGGCTGTCAATTGGGTATTTGAATAACTAGTCAAATTAGTTACTTTTAACCGTCAAAACGGTAAATGGAAAAATTTATGAAAATTTTATTTGTAATGTCATAATATTAGGTCGTTACATATGAAATTGGCGAATTTTTTTAACAGATCCATGAATTCGTTATTCCTGTAATTTTGTAGCTATTTCAATTATTTATACTTGTTTGAAAGTTGATTTCAAGATTTTACAACTCTGTATTAAATTTTGTTTTTATTGGCCGCTTGATAAGTTAAATTCGATTTTCAAAACAGTTCTTCCTGAATGCCATCCATTTTGTTGATTTTCGTATTACTTTTTTACAGCTGTCACTACAAAAATGTAATAAAAGTTGCTGTTAGATTAGTTAGATAGTTGTCTCATTCATACAAAAAAAAAAAAAAAAACATAAAATTTGGATTAGTCATTCCTAAAAAAAACGCAAAAATGTTAGTACTGCAAATTGGGTTTCCTCCAATTTCTTCAATAAAACGGCAATTTCATATGTAACGACCTATTATTTAAAAGTCAAATTATTTACTGTTATAGGTTAGGTGGGTGGCGCAACTTTTACCGCTCGTTCGTCGACCGAGAGGGATTGCCCTGGGTCAGCCGGGGTGTGAGGGATATGTCGCCTGAAAACCTCACCTTCGGCCTAGCACAACGTCTCACAGACGGCGTGCGGTTTAGTCGGTTTGAGTCCGACATAACCTCCCCCTCCGGCTCCTGAGGGGGTGGGGGTGTACCAGTGGGGTTTTTCCGCGTGTAAAAAGAAATGGTGTGCGTTTGTGACTTGGGTCCCGAAGATCTAAAGAGGATTTTATATTTTGTAGTAGATTATATATATCGGCAATCGGCATATATGTTGACTCCAAGTCGCGAGAGGACGCGTAAGGAGTAAAGATATATGCCGATTATCATACTTATACTTAATTATTTCCTCATTATAACATTTAAAACATCTAATAATAGGTTTTGTTACTAAGGTCAACTTCAATATTACTACAGTTCGAACCAATAATGAGTTGTTTATTTAAAATGATGTCGTGTCTATTTCTGTCCATAACATCACGACTATGGCGCTATGTTGTGGTAAAGATGACGAATAAAACAGCCTTATTTTGACCTTGACATAGCTAAATAAACAATTTTCCTGTGTGCCTCGGAAAGCATATTAAGCCTTCGGTCCCATACAAATATCAGCTGTGGCATAGCTGTGCTTTTTACCCGACTACTAAGAAGGGTTAGCGTTTTTATTTTATATAGTACACGTCAATATGACGTCACTCGCCTGATGATAAGCTGAAGGCAAAGTCTCAGGAAAGAGAGTCACCATTATAAACATCAATGGTGGCCCTCATCGGTTCGCCACGGACGCACTTCGTGTTTACCACTCGCGGGCACATAATGCCAATCCCCTTGTTCGGGAGAGCGCGCCGCTCGAGACGACAGGGATAAACAATTACATAATATGTACGTATATAACAACATATATGCAGGATTGTTAGAATTTATCTCCTCCGCCGCCATAGCTAGCACCCCGTGCTTTTCTCAAAATACACCCAAAAAACGCGTACTGCGTATATACCGGGTGTAAGGGGACCGCTCCCGAAGCCGAAGGGTCCTGGTAGTACCCCGAGTACACTACATACTGGCATACTATGATTTCGAATTTGTGAAAAAAAAAAATCATCCGTTTCATTGGCATTATCTATTCTACATCGTATAAGTAAAACTCAATGAAACGGAAATTTCATATAAAAAAAAAACATCACTATGAAAAAGCACACGCTTGGCGCCATTTGTTTTTTTTCTGTAGATAGTGATGTTTTTTTTTATGAAATTGTCGTTTCCTTGAGCTTTCCTAATACTATATCCCCCCATTACGTGGGACCGAATACAGATTGGTGAAATGTGGGTGCTAATTCACCTCTGCCTTACCCTCCGATGATAAAGGCGTGATTAAAAGTATGTATGTAAACGTATATAAAATGAAAAAAATAAAAACTCGTTTTTTATCCGCCGCGTCTTCGGCAGCGGCAGCGGCTGAGACAAGATAGTACGGTGTACATGTAATATATTAAGTTATATTACCAATATGTTTAAAATATGTCTACAATTTAGGTGTAGAAAACGTCTACAAAACACTAAATGGCTAGGCATTTAAATATCAGTAAACAGATAAGTACACTGAGCGACAGTGCCTAAGTTTAAAAAAATATTATATGTATACGCATAGACAACTTTCTATTTTGTAACTTTTTTCAATGACGTCATTAGCATACCTGCTATAGTTGTTCTAATACCGTTTTGAGATCATAAAATATTTTGGACAATCCTCTTCATTATAACTTATAGCTTTGACTTTGTACAATTTGACTCCTATTAGAACTTGACATTGTTATAATTTGAACTATTGACATACTATTTTGACTGCACGAAAACCTGTTATGCTACAATGTTGACATTTGTACAATTTTTATTTTATGTGTGAAAAACTTCAGATGTTTTAAGAAGAGGAAGTTAAATGGTTAACTTGCTGTAATATAATATATGACGTGTAATTATTATCCTTATGAATAAATGAGTTATGAGTTAACATTGTGCCATTGCTTCTGAAGCTTCCATTCTGAAACCCGTGTATCACTTTTCTACGTCGTTAGCCGTCAGTTTGCCGCAATACAGATATATTGTGACTGGTTTGACATCTCTATTTCTGGAGGGGCCCGGTTGCCATAGCACGCCATTTTTTAAGTTGTAAAAATGGCGTATATGTTGGTGATGATCCATTAGTTTGGCCGCCTTAAAACGCACGGTTTGATCGATTACCTGAAGAATCTTGTGGGGGGTTTGAGGGCACACGGAAACAAATATACTATCATGCGGCTCTGGTCCTGGTAGAATTTCTTGAAAAACTTGACATTGGCGTTTCGCCAAATTGCGTCGATTCGCTGCAGAAACCATTGAGGAGAAGAAGAAGATTCCATTAGTTTGGCGCCATTTGGTCATAGAAACCAACTTTTTAGTTCCATACAGCCAGTCTACTATTAACATAGAAGTCCTGTGGTCTATTACTTATGTAATGCATTATATTATCTGTGGTAATACCTACGCTTCATAATACGAACTTCAATCAGTCGATCAGACATGTTGGTTACATTGTATAACGTTATCATTTAAGTCTCGGCCTTAATACGACAGGTACTTAACAGTTTTAATACCCAGTGGCATCTCATAGTTTAAATGTTAGGGCCAATTCCCACTGACTCCGTGTTTATGTTTTTTTTTTCGTAGATTTCTATGTTTAATCCGTCATTTTGACTGCAAAAACGCGGGGTTTTACATGTTCAGCTTGTCAATTGACTACACCGCGTTCAATGGTGATAAATTATGGACATAATATCATTCTAGACGCTGTCGATCCCACAGTTGTTGTCTCTACCCTGACGGCTTCGGAAGATACTATTTGTAGTCTTCTAAAGGAACAGGAGGGAAGGTTGAAAACAAAAATAAGGAAGATCAGGCTTCTGGCCGTTCCACCAAAGAGCTTAATAAATAAAACATTGAAAATAATAGGTACCTAGTAGTACCTAACGAAAATCATTAGTAGGTATTCCCTATAACTCCTCCAGCTAATTTGCCTGCGTTATAAGTAGGTAGGTACATAGTTAGTATAATTCCAAAATTCGATCCTGAGACCTCTGGCTCGAAAGTAAGGCCGCCTCTTACCCACAAGCTAGCCATCTTCTATTTTTAATTAATTTTTTCAGCATTTAGGATAAGTAAATTTTACGCATTCACAACCTTTTTTCACCAAACCGTTGAAGATTTTGACATCGTGCTAATAGGAACCAACCTTTATGTTATATCAGTGAGATCAGGAACTGTTGCGCGATGGACCGTAGGCGTCTGGTTGTCGGCAAATGGCAACAACCTTGGCACGACGCCTTCAATTGTCACTTTCATGAAGAATACTACGGCCGCTGGCCGCCCACGCCGGTAACAAATTCTAACCACAGAGGCACAGATTTAGAGCACTTTAGATACCACAAACCGTCCTCGCATATCTTCAAACGAAAGCTCTATCACAGATTACCTAAATACCTAGTTCAATCTACCTTCTTCTCAACCGAAAGGTGCCGTAGGTAGTGACTAACTGAAAAACACGCAGACAAAATCACTACGAGAGAAAAAAACACAAAATAAAATCCTGTACTGTACCAACCCATCCAAGGCCACGACCTCTCAACATTGGCTAAGCCTATGTTCAGTATTGATTCAAATTGATTGACCTTTAGTCTATACGGTCAACTTTCATCATCACCATAATCCCAGCATTATATACCTTGATCACAGGTATGGAGTAGCAAGAGAGTGCACTCGGGCACGTGCTTGATATGCGTGAAGTACTCGGCGCTATGTTTACACGTACCGAGCACACGGCCGAGTGCACTGTCTGTATCCTAAGCTTGCACTTTGTAGAGAGGTTCCTCTCCTACGCTTTCGTCCCCTGATTTGATTCTCTTGGCTTTTTAGACAACAACTGTGGTTTGTCTTCCCCACGACGGAGCATCGTCCTTAATGTTGAGGTTAGTTCATAGCTGGGACACGGAGATTTTAATGGGACAATAAAAAACAAACTGTTTATATTGTATTAACTAGCTGTTGCCCGCAGTTCCGCTTGAGTGACATTCTTATTCCGTGACCGCTAGAGCGCCGACGCCGATATATGTACCAGCATTTGTCAGCGCTGCTGGTCTATTCTGGTAAAAGTTACATAGCGCAAGCAGATTGGATCAGTCAATTTTAATTTGAATCAAACATAATATTAGTAGGATTACAAAATAGCCCGCGTATTGTCAAATGCTGATAGGTAAAAATATCACACTTGGTGTTCACAAAATTTTCACACGTATATAATGCACATTTTGTTATCTAGCTCACACTAAATCTGTGGCTCTAACATTCACGTGAGCAATCTGCGCGAGCGACAGAGGAAGTAAGAAGGATGTTTGTTCGCTTTTTATAAAGATTACTGTTTATATAATTATGTGGGATGATTATTATGACGACTGTTCTAATGTAGTAGTGAGGGTAGTGGTTTGTATCAGGGACTTCTTAGTGGTAGAGAATCTAAACGTCTGCTAATAATAGGTCCTTAGATATGAAATTGGCGAAATTTTCTTACAGATTCATGAGTTCGTTATTCCTGTAATGTAATAGCTATTTCCATTATTTATATCTACTTACTTTGTTTGAAAGTTGATTTCAAGATTTTATAACTCTGTATTAAATTATGTTTTTATTGGCCTCTTGATAAATTAAATTCGATCTTCAAAAACAGTACTTCCTAAATTTTGATGATAAATTTCGTATTACTTTTTTACAGCTGTCACTTTTAAAAAATGTAATGAAAGTTGCTTACTGTTGTTTCATTCATACACAAATAAAATCGCAAAATTTGGATTTGTCATTCCTAAAAAAAATACAAAAATGTTAGTACTGCAAATTGGGCTTTTTTTAACGTGAGTAACTACGGTAACTACCGACTAAAAAACCCTCACGTACCGCCTAATAGCCTACGGTTGGTAGCCCCGGGTAAGCCCTCGGAAGGATGTCCCAGGACTACCAACAGACCTACGGCTACGGCCTCACCTAGGAGGTTCGGGTGTTATCCCGCGTCTATGGCGTATATTGCAAATTGGGTTTCCTCCAATTTCTTTAATAAAACGGCAATGTCATATGTAACCTTGAACGTCTGTGAATCCTTCTGCTAGACAAACAATTTAGCTAAGTTGGAGGGGTTAAAGGGAATATTAGTAATTTCGGTTGCTAATATTCTTAAAAAAAAGAGATGTAGGTAGTAAGCGTAAGTAGACTTCGAGCTCCAAGAAGCTCCTGCAGCTGGGGAAATGGCGTTGTTGTATTAGATGACATGATATGATTCTAAAACAGTTACATAATCCGCCATATTGAATTACATGTACAGGTATGTACAGCCACAGATAACATAATACTAAAGTACAGATACCTCATCCCATACAAAAAAATGAGGCCATCATAACTCGGGCAATTTTACGGGCTAAATTTAAATATTAATATTCGCCACTAGATGTCAACAATATAGCCCGAGGTTCAGCTTACGTTTTACAGTAGTAGCTGCTAGATGGTGGTGTACTATATTTTCAACGATAAGAAGTGTCATACATAAATGACAATATAAATAAACATAGGTAGGCACAATATTACTACTATTTATTTAAGAAGATTGACTGTGAATGATGTTAGTATAGACCGCATCTCCAAACTCGCAATCGGGCTTTTTCCACAGCGGATCTTCGCAAGAAAAAAGGGTAATACCCTCGTTTGCCAGATAAGAGGGTTCTTGAGTGTGTTGATAACGAATTAGATGTCATTTTTGGAATCCATAATGGCCACCACGGTGTCCTAGCTAAATTGCAATATGGGTATGGTTTTATGGGTTTTCGAGTATGCTGAGTTCGAATTTGACGTCAGTTTTGGCCTCCAATATGGCCGCCGCGCTGTCGGTAGAAAATTGCAACATGGGTATGGTTTAATAGGTTTTCGAGTGTGCTGAGTGTGAATTTGATGTCATTTTTGGGATCCAATATAGCTGCCGCGGTGTCCTAGATAAATTACAATATGGGTGTGGTTTAATGAGTTATCGAGTATGCTGAGTTCGAATTTGACGTCATTTTTGGCCTCCAATATGGCCGCCGCGCTGTAGGTAGAAAATTGAAATATGGGCACAGATAACATAATACTAAAGTATAGATACCCCATTCCTTACAAAAAAATTAGACCACCATAACTTGGGCTATTTTGCGCATTATTTTTAAATATTATTTTTCACCACTAGATGTCAACGAAATATCCCGAGGTTCAGTCTACATTTCGCAGTAATAGCTTCTAGATGGTGGTGTGCTATAGTTTGTCAAGAAGTATAAATAATTAATCTAATATTCTCGTGTCACAATGTTCGTTCCCATACTCCTCCGAAACGGCTCGACCGAAGTCTAAGAATTGGCTACTATTTATTTTACATACCCCAGTCCGCGATAACGGACATCCACGCTGGCGGAGCCGCGGGCAATAGCTAGTAATAATATAAATTACCAAAGAGGTAAAATAATATAGATCGCATCTTCAAACTTGCAATCGGGTACTTCACATTTCTTGTATGCTGAGTATGAATTAGATGTTAATCAAAGTCCAATTTATACAATATTGCAATACGGGTATGGTCTAACTTGTTTTTGAGTAGGTGTGCTGAGTACGAATTTTGTGTCATTTTTGGTGGTTATGTTGAACTCGAACCGATTAAAAACGCACACCTCATGCCAGACTAGGTTATCCAGTCGAGTTCAACATAACTGTTATCACCGGCGGCTGGCGCGGCGGCACGGCGCGGTGGTCGGTGGACATGTCGGACTCGAACTCGAACCGACTAAGCCGTCGCGGATGCACCGCGTATATGTCGAGTACGACATAAGCAATCCCGCCTTACATATGTACTTATGAACGACGTGGGACGTCGGCATACCTAGAATGGGACAAGAATATGTAAATATCGTATGTAGGTATCTATGCACCTATATACACGAATAAATATGACTAGGTTCCTACTCTCGCCATTTTGTTCCGGCACGACGAACGGCTCAAAACAAAGTGCCTCAGCCCCTTGACTTTTACATGAGCGACTGCCGTTTGACCTACTATCCTCAAGAAGCAAAATTGCACTAGAGTCGCAACCATTAATCAGTGGGTGGTACGAATAGCTCAAAATGACTCAGCCCCTTGACTTTTACATGAGCGACTGCCGTTTGACCTACTATCCTCAAGAAGCAAAATGTGCCAGACTCGCATCCGTTAATCAGTGGGTGGTACGAATAGCTCAAAATGACTCAGCCCCTTGACTTTTACATGAGCGACTGCCGTTTGACCTACTATCCTCAAGAAGCAAAATTGCACTAGAGTCGCAACCATTAATCAGTGGGTGGTACGAATAGCTCAAAATGACTCAGCCCCTTGACTTTTACATGAGCGACTGCCGTTTGACCTACTATCCTCAAGAAGCAAAATGTGCCAGACTCGCATCCGTTAATCAGTGGGTGGTACGAATAGCTCAAAATGACTCAGCCCCTTGACTTTTACATGAGCGACTGCCGTTTGACCTACTATGCTCAAGAAGAAAATTTGCATTAGAGTCGCATGCATTAATCAGTGGGTGTACGAATAGCTCAAAATTCCTCAGTCCCTTGACTTTTACATGAGCGACTGCCGTTTGACCTACTATCCTCAAGAAGCAAAATTGCACCAGACTCGCATCCTTTAATCAGTGGGTGGTACGAATAGCTCAAAATTCCTCAGCCCCTTGACTTTTACATAAGCGACTGCGTTTGACCTACTATCCTCAAGAAGCAAAATTGCACCAGACTCGTATCCGTTAATCAGTGGGTGGTACGAATAACTCAAAATGACTCAGCCCCTTGACTTTTACATGCGCGACTGCCGTTTGACCTACTATCCTCAAGAAGCAAAATTGCACCAGACTCGCATCCGTTAATCAGTGGGTGGTACGAATAGCTCAAAATGACTCAGCTCCTTGACTTTTACATGAGCGACTGCCGTTTGACCTACTATCCTCAAGAAGCAAAATGTGCCAGACTCGCATCCATTAATCAGTGGGTGGTATGAATAGCTCAAAATGACTCAGCCCCTTGATTTTTACATGAGCGACTGCCGTTTGACCTACTATCCTCAAGAAGCAAAATTGCACCAGACTCGTATCCGTTAATCAGTGGGGGGTACGAATAGCTCAAAATGACTCAGCCCCTTGACTTTTACATGCGCGACTGCCGTTTGACCTACTATCCTCAAGAAGCAAAATTGCACCAGACTCGCATCCGTTAATCAGTGGGTGGTACGAATAGCTCAAAATGACTCAGCTCCTTGACTTTTACATGCGCGACTGCCGTTTGACCTACTATCCTCAAGAAGCAAAATTGCACCAGACTCGTATCCGTTAATCAGTGGGGGGTACGAATAGCTCAAAATGACTCAGCCCCTTGACTTTTACATGCGCGACTGCCGTTTGACCTACTATCCTCAAGAAGCAAAATTGCACCAGACTCGCATCCGTTAATCAGTGGGTGGTACGAATAGCTCAAAATGACTCAGCCCCTTGACTTTTACATTAGCGACTGCCGTTTGACCTACTATCCTCAAGAAGAAAGCTTGCGCTAGAGTCCCATCCGTTTATCAGTGGGGGTGTACGAATAACTCAAAATGACTCGGACTCCTTAAATTTTACCTGACCGACTACCGTCTGACCTACGGGTCCTACCCCTACTGTTAGGACAGTAGAAGAGCTAATGGAGCTAATGGAATCTTTCAACAAAAATTCTTTAATTGAGGAATGGTCACCAAGTCACCAATCCTATGAGAGATTTGACATCGGTCTTCGCCA
The DNA here is from genome assembly GCA_949126895.1 of Eilema caniola. Lineage (NCBI taxonomy): Eukaryota > Metazoa > Arthropoda > Insecta > Lepidoptera > Erebidae > Eilema > Eilema caniola. The sequence continues at coordinate 1,933,700 of OX421482.1, read as the reverse complement.
TTTCGCATTTGCGATATTCGTGTAGAAGCGAGAAAGTCGTCTCATAGGAGCTCGTTATAGGTAGGTATATCATCCGCTTGCTTGGCTCGTCGCCGTGTGTCGTTGTATGTGCGGTAGGTACTACTACTACTGACTACCTTGATGTAGATACATTTTATTAAGTTCGCTTTATGTACTTAGGTATAAATGTTACCCTATTCCTGTTGAGTAATTGATCTGATATTAAATTTGATAGGTAGGTAGGTAAGTAGGAAAGCGTGTGTCTTTTCAGACGACAATATACCTGCCTGAGATGTCATACTTTCAATTAATAAAGCCGTTTAACTAAAAGGTATTACGTAGATACCTACCTACCTTCTTGTTATTTTCACGGTCACCCATTCGACCCACCGACCTGGCTAATATCGCTTATAACTTCAAATGTTAAGAACGGTCACCCAGGGTTGTGCAAAAGTAGAAAGAATACTAATTTGGATACGGATTCTCAGTCGGGCGTCGGCCACCGGGGGTCTAAGCTCCAAAACCCGGTACTTACCGATTGAAAAAGTAATTTTAAGAGTTCTAACTCCAGTGGAAACTGGAAAAATGCCTGTGGCAAAATTATATAAATTCATTATTTACACTACACCAACTCAGAAAGTACCCCAGTCGATAGGTAGTCTTTAAAAAATGAGGCAGAAAGTAGGTACCTACCGTTATTATTTCAGTAGAAATATGCGAGAAATATTCCAAATATCATTTTTTTTTTCAAATCCGTACTCAGCATGTTTAAAAGCCCTTGTTATTTCTAATAGGTAAGAAGCAGGTACTACCTACCTATCTAGTACTACCTACCTAACCTAGTATTACCTACACAAGGCGCGCGCAACAGGAGCGTTATTTTTCTTAATTTGTTTAAATTGCTTTAAATATTTCAAATTGACTGCTCCCCGCTTAATGGTAAACTGGGGTGCAATCCATAAAATAGTGACCGACATTACAAAATGCTGTCCCTAGTTTGACAGTTTTGACACCCTCAGAAGGTTTTATGCAAGTGCCTTCTAATTTTCCCTTATTTTAATAACCTTATTGATAACTTAGAGCGAAAAAAAATAACAAAATACATTTTGGCGCCAAAAATCCAACGTTTTGCTTTTGTTCACCCAAGTACTAATATGTGAACTAACATGAACAAATATGTACCCTAGAACACTGGGGAGAGTTTTTATAATTTTTTAATTTTAAACAAATAATATTATTATGACTTATTCTTTTCGCGTCGGGGGTTAAAAATAAATAAGCATTCTAAACGTTTTATAGGATTGTTTAATTTTCATTGACAAAGTGACAACCCTAACACTCAAGTTGGCGGCATTGTATGTTCGGAACAAAGGGCGATACCTACGAAATTTCGTAGATTATAAAAACAGCGGTTTTCTTCAACAATAAACGTTAAAAAAATACAGAACAGAAGTAACTTTTTAATTGTTAGTTTTAATCATACTCCTAAAATAATTAAAAAAGAAACTAATCAATTGTTAATTGCAGTAAATCTCGTTCGATATGTTTTTTGTTTGAGTAACAGCCGTGAAAATATAGAGAATTGAATAACACGCCATCTATTGTGTGTAACGTAGTGCACAGTATCGGCAGTATCATTATAGTACCGATAAAAGACGGGAAGGGCGCTGCATAATTATAACAAATTGTCGAAATTAGGTTTCAAAGTTCATTATTATATGTTTATGAGGAACAAATATTAAAGTTTTATGAGAAAATAATATTTATAGGATTCAATTCTTGTTCATTTAGAATTTTATGTTAAATTGATACACATAACGCCATCTAGAATATTTTATTAGTCACTAATAAAATTTGTTCGTAGTGGCACAGATAACATAATACTGTACAGCATAAACAAATTAGGTTCCTAATGCACCGTGAAAGTAAATTTTGAAACTACATTTTACAACTTTACATTAAATAAAATGCAAGCTTTAGAGAAAGTTGCTTTTTATAACATGTAATTCCATTGATTGTACACGATCTAGCAATCATTCGCGAAATAAGAAGTTAAGTAGGTAGGTATACTTTGATTTGTTATAGCTTATAGCAAAGCTTAGGTAGGTATACACTCACAATTTATATCAGAAATTGATACCAGAGACTGTACCTACTTATAGTTTTATTACAGTTTTATAGTCCAAGATCCAGATCATTACATTAAAAAAAAGGTCTGGTAGCTTAATGGTCAAAGCTTTGCCCCTGTAAGGTTAAGATAGGGATTCAAACCTCGCCTAAACACATTCAATCTTTTTCATATGTTAATCGATTTAAACATTTTCAATATTTGTTTGAATATTTTTAAACACTCGGAATCTAATTTTTACGTTGTTATAGTATCTAAAGTGAAGAGCCTCCGAGCAGCCTTCTACAGGAACGTTCCTGCCTCAGGTGGAATTAGCCGGGCGTAGGAGTGTAGCGTCTCTGTGTGAGAGAGGCGCTATCGCGTCCTTTACTCAGGGTGCACAGCGTGGAGTTTCCGGACAAAGCACTTCACCTGATATAATATCCGGGTTGGTATCACCATGCACGATTGCGAAAAACCCTCCATAGTAATCCAATCTCGGTTGGGTTGCGTTTAGGGGTCAGCAAGTGCATAGCCGGGCAGGGGGGATTGAGGTCGCAGCACTAGTGGGACCGGTGGGTGTCACGCGGTGCTGCGACGACAATCCTCTTTTGATGAGGCCGTCAAGCTGAGTGCCACCATTGTTAACATGGTAAGTGTAAGTAAAGGTGACCCTCTTTCCTGAGACGAAGTAAAATTGAGGTGCGCTATAAAAAAATATATCTTGAATGTTTGCATACCTGCCAGCTGGATCCGCCCCAGGCTCAGAGTGGTTTTTTTTTTTTTTTTTTTTACGTGCGGGAAATCCCCACGGATACCCACCCCTCCGGAGCCGGAGGGGTAGGTTATGTCGGACTCGAACCGAGTCCGGACGCCGGACACTCGGTGAGCGTGTGCAGCCCCGAGTCCACGCTCGCGTCGCAGTGATGGCACTCGGGCGTTGGCTCTATGCCCATCAGATGCAGGTACCGCCCGAAGTTACCGTGTCCGGTAATGACCTGCGTCTGACGGTACGAGAGGCCACCGTGTGGCCTCTCTAGCCACTCCCCCATGATGGGTCTTACCGCCGCAATCACGGCGTGCCCTGCTCAGAGTGGTCTGCTAACTCCTTCTCGTACGGCATTTAGGGAAACGACTGCCGCCTGACTTCACAATCCCGAGAGGAACCCTGCCCCAAAGTCTTGTCTGTCAATTAGCAGGTGTACCGTACCGGCTTGCTATTGAAGTAGTGGCCGACAAGCACACGGTCCACCTGATGGAAAGTGGTTCCCATAGCCTATGGACGTGAGTCACACTCGCGCTACCGACCCTGTAAACACAGAGTTACTGTGCCGTCAGTGTAGAAGACAAAGCAGGGCAGCACGAGTGTGCTTGCGAGAGGTTGCTCTTGTTCCGAAGGGGGTTCATACACCCCATACACTCGCGTGAGTGCATATTCCATCAATATCTATCAACGTAACAGGTACCTAGATGTTAAAAACATTGTTTGAAACAATATAAATTGACAAGTTGCATTTTTCGCGATAAGTTCCGAGAATTGAGCTAACTGGAGCAAAATGTCAATGTGTAATGAATCAGTTTTATTTAAACATGACGCCATATTGCCTTTATTACATACGAAACGAAAGAGCATTTTAGTTACATTACTTCATTATCATCAACCGAACACAAACTCCTGGGGTATCTAAACTTAGGAGCCCGAGGTTTGCTCTCCGACATCTTACCACAATTTGGTTTATCTTGGCTTTAATGAGGGTGACCACCGTCTTACCATCCAGGCTCATAGCTTATGTTTATCTGGCCGGATGATTGGCCCAAGTGATTGTTCAGTCTACTTACTTAGGTACCATTATTTTTTTAAATAGACTGGAGAGTTTATTGCTATCAGTGGGAAGACCTAAGGCTTGTCCTGCTTTATCTTCTACACTAAAGGCACAGCAACTCTCTGTTTTAACAGGGTCGGCAGCGCGAGTGTGACGTCCCTGGTGTTGCAGACGTGCATTGTGTATTGCAACCACTTTAGTCGTGTACATGTCTGCCACCTCTACGTTATAAAAAAAAAGACGGGTTGCACTCTGGGAGTGCCGGCAGAACTGAGAACTTTTTCTTTCTTTCTTTCTTTGTTATATATACATAGCAAAAGATAAAAAGAACATACCATACCATACCATACCATACCATACCTATAATATAGCGCCAATCATAGAACCTATCACTAATTCTCTGCTAATTTTCTGTCAGAAGAAATTAATAAATTACAAAAAGAAAACATAATCACAAAAAGCAATTAATTACAATAAGAAAAAATAATCACAAAAAGTAATAAATTACAAAAATAAAAAATTATCATAAAAGTGTCAGAAGGCCAGGTTTGAACCCGGTACTATCTGAAACCATAGGTAAAGTCGAAGCGCTAACCGCTACGCTACGAAGCTATTTATCGTATTTATGCAAAATAGACAGTCTGTAGCTACTATGGTATGACGTCAGTCGTCGGTTACGGTTCAAAGGTCAAGCGATCCTGACGCGAGTTAAACACTTTTTACCCATCCAACGCCGCTAAAGAAGTTTTCACTTCAAAAATTTACTCATTATATCAAATAAAGGAAGCTTCTGACACGGGTTTCCTGTTGAAGTTGAGGGGTCAGACGCTAATCATTCCAGTAAAAGCGAAAGCAAACTAAATTTACTAAAATAGTAAGAAAAGGGACCCCTTGTTTCAAATTGCAAGTTTTAGATGCAAACAATGACGACATTATGATAGGTGGCCCGGCCCATACGACGTACAGGTGAGCACTCAAAATGATCCTAAATCCTTGTTTTCTCCTCTTCCTATTGACTAACTGTTCTGGCCCCCGATTCTGCTAATATTATGACATAACAAAACCACTGTGATACCGCTGACATTGCTTTAAATGTCATTAAATTTCGACTTTATTGCTATGCTTCAAAGTCCAAAATGAAAAGAAAACGAGCTTAAAACATTTTTCTGTTACTCTACAAGATTGTCATTTAATTTTAGACTTTAACTGCACCAAGTAAAGTCTAAAGTTAAATGGCATTGCTTACAGTGTCTGTAGGTTTACTATGAAAATAATTTAGCAGAATCAGGGCCCTGATATTTGGTACCTACACACCTTTACTTCGGACGATCTTCATCCTAGCGTTAATCCCAGTCGCATCAGAAGCTTTCAGCTTGGAGTCTGGGGTCCGCTTTACCAGTCCTACTGCGGTTTTGGCAGAACTTCGATATTTTCCGTGAAGCAACCTAACCTAACCTCCACAACCCAAAGGCGATATCGAAGCATTGCAGTTAGACCAGTTGTTGAACTTTTTAGGGCTTCAACTACCCGTGAAGACTGCTATAGATGGTCGTATGCTAACTGCCGTAACCGGGACCGACAGCTCTCCGAGGCATGACCAGACCAATGCAAAGCAAATACCTACCCATATTCATGCAAAAAAATATTTGCATTGAGCAGGGATCGAACTCACGCCTCCTGCGTAGCGGACGCGTTCACTACGCTACATCACAGATGCTGTCCTTTAGTTAGGAAGATAATACAATAATTTAAATAAATAAAGCAGTTTCATTTATTCTCAGTTTGCTCATAATACTTTAGTTTTAAAATCATTTTAAGACTATCATCAATATCGTTTTGACGCTGACTGTTCCTACGTGCAAAAGTAAAAAACCTCAGTATTTACCTCCTTGATAAAACATAGGCGTGAGCATAAAAACATGTTACTTGTAGTAACCTCGTAATCTAAATCATTCGAATGTCACAGAAACCTACATGACATAAGTGTTGTTTGTTTGATACAAATTACGTGCATGACATCATGCTCGCACTCGGCCAGTTCTAATTGAATCGTCATGATCCCCTCCAATTTATTCATTACTTGAAATTACTTCAAATAAAGTCTATAACGGTAGTTGACAGGGCTCAAACTAAAATGGCCGCATGATAAGTGCATTTCTATATTTAGATCAAGGCGGTGATGTCAGGTGTGTATTGCCTTGTTTTCTGTTGCCAACTTGTATTAAAGTAAGTAATCGTAACTTTAAAAAGTAGGTAAGCGATAATTTATACAATAATAATAATTGGTAAACTGACTACCTATATTACTTACTTATTTTTTTATTATGTTGGTACTTACGAATGGTGTAACTGAGTCATAGATAGTAGAATCTTATCTAGGTACAGATTATGTTTATAAGAGTGACGATTATTGTTAATAATCTGTTGATAATATCACTAGGTTATACTGTAACCTTCTTAGAACTCGTATGGGTGACGTGTTTGTTTATGTTTCAGTTCATGACGTAATCGTTGCCGCCTTGGAGGATTTAAAGGAAACAATTCGATAAATAAAAATCTTTATTATATACATTAAATTATTGTTGACAACAAAATAATTATAAACGTAATATAACTTCGGTTATTGAAGCACTCAAAAATTTTATGCCCTTTTTACAGACATCTTAACTTTATTATAAATACATAAAGAGTGTCTATCAGCCTTAGAAAATGTTCAGATCTTGTAGTTAACGAGGCTAGGCATGGAATCACAGGAATGTATAATATTAAATGCCTTGTAGTCACGTTATAATGTCTTATCCGGGATTTTAGTCGTGCATTCTGTTAAAAGTTAGAAAGCATAATCTTTTGCATTCAATACTCATCGTAGGAATCATTAATGTTACTTAAATAAAAAGTAACGTGTATATAATGGCAATGTACTAAATGTCGCTCCGTCGTAGTCCGCGCGTCGTCTAGTGGTCGTCGACCTCCTGTTCGTGTTCCTCGTCGAACTCTGCGTCCTCGTCGGCGGTGGCCTCCTGGTACTGCTGGTATTCCGACACCAGATCGTTCATGTTGCTCTCGGCTTCCGTGAATTCCATCTCGTCCATACCCTCGCCAGTGTACCAATGCAAGAAAGCCTTGCGCCTGAACATAGCGGTGAACTGCTCCGAGATCCGCTTGAACAGCTCCTGGATAGCAGTCGAGTTACCGATGAACGTTGCCGCCATCTTGAGACCACGAGGTGGGATATCGCACACGGCAGTCTTTACATTGTTGGGGATCCATTCAACGAAGTATGACGAGTTCTTGTTTTGGATGTTGAGCATTTGCTCGTCAACCTCCTTCATGGACATGCGTCCACGGAAGATGGCGGCCACGGTCAGGTAACGTCCGTGGCGCGGGTCGCATGCCGCCATCATGTTCTTGGCATCGAACATCTGTTGCGTCAGCTCGGGTACAGTGAGGGCACGGTATTGTCTGCTGCCACGGGATGTGAGAGGAGCGAAACCAGGCATGAAGAAGTGGAGACGTGGGAAGGGAACCATGTTGACAGCCAATTTACGAAGATCAGCGTTCAATTGACCAGGGAATCGAAGGCAGGTAGTAACACCGGACATGGTGAGGGAGACTAAGTGATTGAGATCGCCATAGGTGGGTGTGGACAGTTTAAGTGTGCGGAAGCAGATGTCATAAAGGGCCTCGTTGTCGATACAGTATGTTTCGTCTGTGTTTTCTACGAGCTGATGGACTGAGAGAGTCGCATTGTAGGGTTCAACTACGGTGTCTGATACTTTGGGCGAGGGGACGACTGAGTATGTGTTCATAATTCTGTCAGGGTACTCTTCACGGATCTTTGAGATAAGGAGTGTACCCATACCGGAACCGGTACCACCACCAAGTGAGTGTGTGAGCTGGAAGCCCTGTAGACAGTCACAGGATTCTGATTCTTTGCGGACTACGTCAAGAACGGAATCAACCAATTCCGCGCCTTCTGTGTAGTGACCCTTGGCCCAGTTGTTTCCTGCTCCAGACTGTCCAAAGACGAAGTTGTCGGGTCTGAAGATCTGTCCGAAGGGTCCCGAGCGCACCGAGTCCATGGTGCCGGGCTCGAGATCGACGAGGATGGCGCGCGGAACGTACTTGCCGCCGGAGGCCTCATTGTAGTATACATTGATGCGCTCCAGCTGCAGGTCTGAGTCGCCATGGTAGGCGCCGGTGGGGTCGATACCGTGCTCATCGGAGATGATTTCCCAGAACTGGAACAAAAGCATTACCGTTAGTGGAACGAAAGCAGTTGCGTATAACGTGGAAAGGAATGTACGCAATTAAGATGCCTACATGAAAGCTCTTGGCGAACTATTTGTAAGTACACCGCAGCACGGCACTTTCAAACCGGTTTAGCTACTCGATATTACAGGAGAGCCATTCCTTTGCGAGTTTCATTGTAGTTTGATAAACATTTTCGTGATTCTATTCGAAAAAGATTTTCTAAAGGTTATAAAGCTCAATGAACCGTCGTAAAAGGTAGACAGGATACATAATACATCGTTAATGAATGCTCAGCTTCGGAAGGGTTACGCAAGACAATGGCAAGAGTTATGAGCACGCTCGAACGTGCACAATGGTTCGCCATGACGGCAGCCAACACCCACGTCCTCCCGTATTTGGTTTATCTCACCGTATAAGTGCACAATATCTTGATGCATCGTTACTATTCGAGATTTCGATCCTTCTTCAAGTCTCTCAAATTACGTAACGAATAAAGAAATTTTAAGAATTATTGACGTTCATATTACTTTCATTTGATATGGATATGTGACATTAATTGAAGTAATGTCGCTATTCCAACGGAATTGATGTATAGAAATCGGATCCAGCTTTTGTTTGACTAGCTTGTATGAATCTATTGATATTAATAAGGCTTCACTAAAAGCTTATAGCATGATAAATCAATTTTCCATATTTACGCTATTAGTGAAAACATGATACTTAGCAACACAAGGCTGTATGTGGAGTTGTGTGCTGTTTGTACGTTAATATTCAGTTCTGCGCGCACGCCGGCGAAGTGATGTCATCCAAGTGTGTGGGTACACTTCAACATGTACATATATGGTAATATGACTAAGATGGCTGCCTTTTTGGTTCAGGGTTTAGTTTGAAGTTTTATTTATTTACTGTCAATGTTTAAATTAACTTGCGTCCTTATGTGGTTGCTTAATATTTTTTAAATGAATCGATGTACGTTTTGGGCTCTGGGGTAATAAAATACCTTTCACAGTGTTGCTTTCGCCAAATATGTAAAAGTTTTATTGATCCGTGCTACTTTTAGCCCGGAAAATATTTAATAGCATTTTATAATGTTGCCAGGCAGTAGAAACATTCGTAGAATATTTTTAGCTGTTACTTTTACCAGTTAAGTATAACATTAACTATAAACTCGTAATTTTCTAGCCACAATAATACGGATGATAGCGATACGACGTTGTCTTAAAAAACCAATTCACAATACGCATCAATTTATCAAGACTTTCAAAGATGGCATTGTAATGATTTTTAATAACAGCGAAAAGTGAAAGGCAGACAGTTGGAAAGGCAGAAAGGCTGCTTTCTTAGTAACTAGATAGAGCAGGCGGGTTGAAAGTATCGTGTGAACAGACGAAGGGAAACTATGGTGGCTGAGTAATGGTTGCATGCTCGTAATACTATTACTATTGTATACGATTTCACCTACACCGTTGGGTTTTATGTATCTCTGTTGGCGTTCGAAATTCAAAAGATTTGGAACGTAAAATCCGTGTCTTTCATGCGTATTCATAGACTACATTGACGTGGGGCCAACATTCTGAACTCACGCTGTCAAAAGTATTCCATTTTTAAATATTTGCATATAAGAGAAGTATTGCATAGGTATATTATCGTATTTGTTCAAAAAATAATTGTCTGAGCAGACATAAAAACTCGAGAAAGTAAAAAAATTATGATATTTTTTTATTTCAGAACTATGCAAATATTTTGTAATGTAAGTACAGGTTCTGTAAAAGTTTCGCCAAGCCATTTACAGCTATCAACTTCAAGCGTTTTGGCGTATGTTTCCTGGAGCTAATCCATCTGAGATATGCATGCTTTACACTTATGTATTATGTTAACGGCACTTCGCATGCAGCTATGGCGGGCCATGGCGCTATTTATAACTGGGCATCGACCGACAGTCTGCGGGCCGTTGAACTTTATAATCTATGGCCTCTGTTGCCAAACGTTGATAAGATAACTGACTATTATGTCTTCAATTAGGGCTGAGATGGAACAGACCTCTTTAATACTTCAAATTGAATAATGTAATCCTTTTGGGTAAGAGAATCTGTTTTATATTTTAAGAACTTTAATCCTTTTGAAGTTATAATCAAATAACTTTTTTTTGCCAATAGTTGGTCATTTTGTTTGCCAATATGTAGGTTACTTTTTTATAGACATGATAAATTGATATTTAGCAACATAATAATGAATATAATTTAATAAAGGAAGGACAAACAGATCAGACGGATTTATTAATGTGACTTCCATAGACTCATGATGTGAAAATAGTTCAGAAATTCGTACATTCAATCATTATAATATGTTCAGCTATTTATGGGCACATGCTTCTTCAGCAATAATGGAGATTGACCTAAAAGGTAAATTATTTTTATTGCGTCTTAATATGGCATGTCCCTGGTATTTGATACTTTATGGAATACTATTCTTTATTATTATACTTTAATAACTAATCATCCACCTGCCCTTGTCGCAATTATATGGGGTCGGTGCAATTCGTCATTCTCCACCTTCTTTCACGCAATTCATCCACCTTCACTTTGACTTAGATGAATGGATGCGTGAAACAGAATATCTCGAAGAAGGACTGTGGGAAGTGACTGAGGAAATAACTACTTTAATAAATAAGTAATATCCTAACACTTAAATAAACATTATGCGAAAAACTAAAAGTTGAACCAATGAATCATATTTAAATGAATCACAGACTGTGATGGATGGAGTAGACAAAAAGATCAGTATTGTTTTTTTTTTATTATGCTGTAGGTAATTTTCTCGGCCAGTGAGCAGGCCGAGTTGTCGGTCTATGGTTTTAGACAAAACCAGCAGTGACGCATAGACACTCGTCACACCATAGGTAACAATATACTCGATGGAATACTAAATAGGTGTTATAATATGGTAATTGGTACTATTTTTGTTTTTGTGTACAATTAATACACTTGTTTATCAAAAATAGGGTTTGATTGTGAAAAAGTGAGAACGTTTTAATTGATCTTGCTTCAAATTTGTCGGTGAAATGAAGATATCTTAGGTCCCTATATTTTAAGTGACAAAACGTACCCTACTATTAATATTAATTGTAAAGAAACTAAACTCATTAAGACTATCGATTTTTTTAATGGCGGTCTACATTATACTTTTTTTAAACTTTCAGAGTCAACACAACTGTTTTAAACACATTTGTCTTGTATGTGTGTATTTGTTCAAATCGAAATGCCATTGCATGATTCATTTTCTGAGTAACAACTGAGTTACAGACATAAATAGGCATGATGGGCATGAGAGCTTCTATCAATAACACTCTTTGTAAGTATAAGATTACCTATACATTTATCGAGTCTGAAGTTCTGATGTACATTAAGATTATTACTTTCGTTCTAAAAGCTTCACATCCATAAACACTATTGAATTTATGTTTTTCATCCGTAAGGAATGTTCTTGTAAGTTATTTTGAGTCAGTTTTCAAAGCGACTCTCACAAGGAAGCAATTATATTTCTGGTTTCATTTCATTCAGTTTTTCCTTTAATCAAAATGAAACTGTAATTCAGTTTATGATTCAGAACGTGAGCTGAAAGAATTTTTTAATTAGGTGACAAAGACGACAAACTTGTCGCTTAAGCTGAAATGATTAGGTACACCTATTTCTTAGAAGTTAAGCTGACAATACCAATTACCGCTAAATCCAGAATAGTTTATTTCATTATATGATTGAATTAAACGAAGAGATGCAATAGACATTTGTAATTGACCCCAAAAGAACAATATAACCGATCGGCGAATCGCATTGATGACAAAGCTATTTCAATCAAATGTTTAAATCTAGAACAAAATGGATTGAAAAGAAAATGTGTGGTTATCTATGGAAGGCGGCAGAGCGTCGAATGGCATGTTGATTTTATTCATGCACCAACGGTGAGCTGGAACTTTGTAGTTAGTTTCGCTCATTTATTTAATAAGAAAGTATCTAATTGAAGTTAATTTGCAATGCAAGTCTAGACGAGGTATGTGGAGCAATGCATATGAGGTTATCCGATATTTGAATAAAACCTTTTGACCTTAATGGCGTGAGCAGTAATCGTACATACCTACTTGCTTGTTTCTATTTTAAATTATCTTAATTACAGTCAACTTCTTTGTGCCGAAATTTCATTGTAATGTAACTATTATGTAAGCTGATAATTACTTAAATATCTACATTTAATGTTTGAGTAGGTATAATTTTCTTTATTTTCAAACTATTAATAATAATGATATTAAATATTCATGATATTGAATGAATAATCTTTATATTAAAACGTTTCAATTATTAAATCCAAAAAATAAATAAAGATGATTATTACTTTACAATCGATAAAAAGGTTTTGTCAATTTACATGGAAATGTACATAAATATTCATCTTTGCAATTCAAAACAGACTATTAAAGATTTACGACATCAAAACAAGTATCCAAGCATATTATTTGGAGTAATCCGTGGATTATGATCGAAACGAGTTCTATATTATTCTATAGTCGCTGGTAAAACTTGTCATTCTCCAATCAAATCACACCACGCATGTTTACCCATATCTGTCAGGTACGTCACTATATACGTGTTGATATTCATAATATGTATATAAATAGCTTTCACGAGAATGACTATCTATCATCTCATCTATACCGTTTTAATTCTTCTAATCAGGCTCAATTATGTTTAGTTGTACCTATTTGTAATCTACCATTTTTTGTGTCGAATTAATTGTTCGACCGTACGTCGTGTAGTTCATGCATATTTAATATATTGTAGAAACAGATGTTCAATTTGCTTCTTGACTCTACACAGAGATGAATCTTCTCTAGATAAGTCTAACCCTAATAGAGACCTATGTCCAGCTGTGGACTAGCAATGGAGGATATGACCGGGAATGTATGCTGGAGAATGATATCTTACGCCGACCCCAAATAATTGGAACAATTGATGGTAGAGCTTGGACGTGAGAATTATTTACATTGACTCTTCTTCAAGTAGCAATTATCTCCAATCCTTATTTTGTTATGTCATCGTCTCTATATTAAAAATACGATGATGGCCATAAATTATATAATTTTACAAAACCAGCTGTGTGAATAGCCGGTTTATAGATACAGCCGGTTTTTTCTTTAGACTGTAGGTATTACAATTTAGGTACAATATAGCGAATGAGAAAAAGTATTGCCTCACTACTAAAAAGTTCCATTTCATATCTACTGAACCCATTTAATGTGCCGTTGGAATATATTAAAATAACAATTGAAATATTTGTACTGTAGTGTATAGTTTAGAAAATAGCATTATTCAGTTAGGCTTCTTTTAAGAATCTACAGTGAGTTCTACACGCGTCAGCGACCTAAACTAATAGGTACATGTATCATGTATCTTTGTAACTCTCCAATGATTCGCAAAAACATATTACCAAGTTACATTAACGATATAAAATTACATTTTTTTTCCCAATCAAGTCATCTTAAACTTGTTTCTCCGACAAATCTCATGTTACGACATATTTTTTGTGACTACGATAAAAATACAGATTATATTATAATAATCTATGTAAATTATTAAAAATAATATATTGAATCGAATTGTAGGGGTTGATGCAAATGACTATTTTTCCGTTCATGCGTAAAAATAACCTATTGTCTATGCCCCATTACTGAACGGAATTATGCAAGAACACGACATTTTTAACCAATATTGTTGTTCTATGCAAAATTACACAACAATACAGTTTCTTTTATTGTATTGTAAGTACCAACTGTAACTTGGCTAGGTACAAACCTAATTGAATTTTATAGCGGTAGATTTTATAAAAACCGTTAGAGACCGTTACTCCAGGTGAATCTAAAACAATACGTGTGTATTCCTTACCTTAGCTCCAATCTGGTTACCGCATTGGCCGGCTTGGAGATGCACGATTTCCCTCATATTGATTTAATTTAAAATATTCGTAATAAATAACATAAACACTATACGCGACTCTCGCACAACACAACTCGCAGATTTGATCAACCGGCCGGCTCGGTGGGGATTTTTGAGGCACGCTTCGCCTCCGCTCTGCGGTATGGTCCGGCGTTGTGATTGGTTGACAATGCTGCCAACTTCACAGCACACTAGACGCTTATCAATTTAAGAATGGAATCATTACACATTTCTATACATGGATGGTTACTGCGATCGTATGCACACTATACATACATTTTTTTTACATTACGAAAACCAATGAGTATTATAGTTATGTTATTTGACAGAAGACATGATGATGCAAAAGTATGGATGGTTTATTATTTTTATTTAATTTTCCCTTTTGGTTCCGTTTTGCATGTGTGCGTGGCGTTGTTTGATACTGATCATGCGTGTATTTTTAACTTGAGTTTTGCTCGCATGCACGGCACATTAGTTGTCAGCTGCCGTGTCGACACCCCATTTCACAGCCCCTTTACACGTAAACCATTTCAATTTTTATATTAACCAGCTTTATCGGCTACCTAAACTACCTAAATGTAATTTGTTATGTACAGTCGCCAAAGGAAATAAGGTTGCAATTTACATGCAACTTATATGAAAAAGTGTTACATATTTTCATATAAAGTATGTCATTTGTCGACTGTACATACGTCGTTACCAAATGTCTACTAGATAACTAGACAAACAATTTAGAACTAGACAAACAATTTATGTGCTGTAAAGATTCTGTAAAGAGACAAGATTCAGTTACCCCTTTATGCAGTTTCTGTCGTTTCTGCGCTCAATTCTCCCGTTCACATTCTTAATTTGAAATTCAAAATTCTTTCCCGCCAAATTCTTTTCCAAGAAGGTAGTTAGAAATCATAGAAAATTACTACTAAAAAGTTAATTACTTAGCGGAAACAAACAAACTTCCAATAAGCGTAATTGTGTAATTTTATCAAACACACTTTGCACAAGTTACTTTAATTTCCAAAAAACAAGTCTCTCTTTAATCATTTTCACGCCTTTATCAACAGGTGAGAGCTAAACAAAGTCAACCTTTTTTTGTACCATAAAGCCGGTCTACTTTTGTATCATGCAGTTTTTATTCATCTCTACTGTTTTTTTTTTTCTGAAAATAGCGACTACATCATTAAATATAAAATTTTGGTGATTTGTTGTAATTTGTCTGGATCTACTTTCGAATTAAGGTCTGCTATTGATCACAATTAACTGTGAAATCATTAACCTGTCCGTATCGATGATTGATACGAATTATTGCTATCGAAGAGTCTTGTTATGTGAAAACATCAGACAGTTAATGAATTTTTGATTAGTTTTCGAGTTCTCATGATTACTGTGATCGGCTTAAGGGGTCATTGTCGTTTTTTATTGACTTTATGTGTTTGTGGGTATTCCTGGTACCTGTATAACACTACATAATAGCCTTTTTCTGAGGGTTAATAGAAGGTGAAACCGTTCTAAGATGTGTGTTTGTATGTATCTATTACTCGTGCAATCAATGATGGCCGACAAAATGTCTTCGTACCAATAATTTAATATAAACGATGAGTCTTATGTAGGTATCAAATTAACATTATGTCCCTTTTAGATATTTTTTTGGTAAACGCATACCTACATAAAAACAACGAACAACGTCCATTTGCAAACTAATTAGTTCTCAGTACAGTCACGGTGGCGCTTCAAATCGACACAAAAAGTAAGCTGTCATTTTCTATGGCATAGCCAGTTCAGCTAGTTATAGAGGTCGGATTGAAAGGTGTAGAAGTCGTGAAGATTAGTAGATTATGTGTTTTATTATTCTAACATAACTTCTAAATGCCTTCAAATTATATGGATGTGGGTGTGTTATCGTTAAAATCCTTAAACCATCCTGATAGACATTGATTGTAAATTATATTGCTTTTTACTTATTAGTTATTCAATTCCCGAACGGTAATACCTAATTCTGTTCTGAATTCAGATTTAAATGTTCCAAAGAGTCTGAATTACGTGTTGAAATAATAATATGGCTCCCTTGGCTCCTCACACTTTCCGAAACAGCATTGACATCAATTAAATGTCAGGTCACTTGTTTATCACTCGTTATTTTTGGAAGGACGTTCACAGCAGATTGTTATTTAAGTATTTACTCTTTTTCATGCCACTTAGGTTGGCAGACAGGCACACGGCCCATCTGATGGGAGATCGTTACCGTGGCAATTCTAGAAGCGTCCCGCGTCACACCTCGATTGGGATGAAGATATATGCCGGTAACTATACATATTATGCTTGTTTGTCTTCTTTGTAGTATAAAACATTTTTTTAACCGAACCAAAGTCACAGCAATCTGCAAAAAAATTACTACAAACATACTAAAAAAAGGGAAGACTAAAAGGTCGTGGATGTTGGAATTTTGATTCGTAATCAATTTCGTCTGGCCTTCATTTTCGAACTGCTGGGTGTGACATAATAATACCTGCGAGGCACACATAAAAATTTCGTTAATTTGTGGTTTCCGTTGTAGCACATGTTGTTGCTAAAAATATTAACACGATATAATTAAACAAGAGACCACGAAAACACGGCAAATAGAAGGTGGGGACGCCCCTAGTAGAATGAACGGATGACTTACTTCTTCTCACGACATTTATATCTTACAAATTAATAAAATGTTATCAATAAATGTTTTAGTATTTTCTTTTGGCTTAATTAACTTTTCTATAATGTTTACGGCCGAATTTCGACAAAAATGGACGATCTCCAGTAGGTATTTATGTATTATAATAGCGTAGTTACCTACCATTTATTAATATTTGTATTTCTTAAATTTGCTCACCTATCAAAGGTAATAAGTAGAGCACTTGCACTTTATTATGTACTACCCAACTCTTCGTATACCTACCTGTCTTATGCAAATAAAATGAGGTTTCCGGCGACTCGGACCGCGATTAACTCGGACCGCAGTCCCAGTCGCCGGATCCGTAAAAATTAAATAATTTTCTTTCGGCGACTGGGACCGCTCATAGGTAGGTAACTTAAAAAAACTAATTTCATTTTGAAAGTTTCATTTCCCATGATTGTAATAGGTTTGCGTGGTTAGTACCTACACCGGAGGGGATTACCAGCCAACAACGATATTCCAAGGTCTACTTTGAAGACATTTTGTCTTTGTGCCATGGAGGTGCTCCACCCCCGAAGAGGGATGGCCGATAGGGATGGCCTTGGGTCAGCCGGGGTACGAGGGATATGTCGCCTGACCACCTCACTTTCGGCCTAGCACAACGACCCACAGACAGCGTGCGGTTTAGTTGGTTCGAGTCCGACAAAACCTCCCCCTGGAGGGAGGGGGGGGGGATCCGTGGGGATTGCCCGCACGTAAAAAAATTAAGGTGCTCCACCTTATAATATGTTCCATGTTTCGGAAACGAAAGATCATACGATGACCACAATAGTATAATTTAAAAGTAAGGCGTTTGTCTCAGTGATAGCGAGTAGCGTGTAGAAAACGGGGTTTGATGACATTATTGTGTGGAAACTGATGGCCAAATTCGTAAGCAATTTGCAAGCTGCGCCCAAAGTCTGCATTTAAGAGTCTGACTCCGGACCTGCCCCACAAAATAAGTTATCCCACCAAAAACCTTTTCATGTAAAAATGTTGCCAAGACGAGTTTACGTAGCTTAACTACCCTGTGAAAAAGTTATCAGATCTCGTATAAAGCCAAGCTCTAAAGACTGCGCGCTGTAAACCTACAAGCTCTACACTACACCTTACTCAAAATATATGAAAAAGTGGTCAGATCTCATATAGAGCCAAGATTTTTGATCTATGCGCCCTAACTTTACCAGCCCTACGTTCACAAATTATACATTTTAGTCAAAACGTGTGGCTTGGCCGTTTTGTTTCACACCCAATGAACGATTGCCTAGGAAATCTTCGTGACGATAGCAAAACGGCCAAGCCACGCATTTCGACTAAAATTTAGAATTTGTGATAGAGATAGTACATACTACTGCCTGCCATCTGATCTTCTGTCCCTGAAAGAATAGCCTGCGTCAGAGCCTCGTCCGTTATTTGACAGGTGCACCGACTTGCAGATGAGCAGGCTTGAACCTCAATGATATTGGTATGGCCTTCTATCTATACTCGTAGTTCCTAAAATCTTTATCATCTGTGGGATACTCCCCACCCTTTCAAAACTTTTATGGATTCTGCTTGCCAGGCGATACATGTACCGGGACACTCATATTTTGTATTGTAGATCGAATAATTTAGTTTTTTTCTTATTTAATAAGGCAGTACATATTAAATATCTAGCGGCCCGTGGAGTATCTGCCAGAGATTATGTCTCGTGACGGGCTCTTCAATTATAATCACTGTCCGCTTGCAGTTAGGCCAAAACCTAAACCTATTAGAATCTTCCATCTCGCTGGACCGCAAGTCTTTAACATGAGAGTTAGTATCAATC
Organism: Eilema caniola; assembly: GCA_949126895.1. NCBI lineage: Eukaryota > Metazoa > Arthropoda > Insecta > Lepidoptera > Erebidae > Eilema > Eilema caniola. The sequence continues at coordinate 1,915,036 of OX421482.1, read as the reverse complement.
ACAATAAGGATATCCTAATGGGAACTGAGCCAATGGCGCGCTATAAAAGGCAACATTATGATTGATATAATCGTTTATGGCAATGCGCTCGTGTGTGGGCGCGTGATTGTGTGATCCAATCTCATTCGACAATGAACTACTGGTTTATTGAATTAAATATTGAACTTCATATTGGAAACGACCCACGTTTGGCCGATGGAGAGGGATAAATGTTACTGTAAAAGTATGACTCCGAATGTGACAGTATACGACAAGTACAGTCGCAGCAGATACGCGTAATTCATTGCGGCTTCTCAATGGTCGCGTTTATCTCTATCGTAGTTTAACAAGTAATGTATGTGCTGCATGTTACATGCGTCGGCAACTTTGTCATAATTATACGAATCATACCTTAATGCTGCCATTCATGAAAATTATGAATGTTCAATCATTAGATTGTCTATTAAATTATATTGTAAGCTATGAGTCTTTAGAGTGGAGACCGCAAACGGAATGTAGGAGGGAGCCAAAACGACGGACGACTTCAAACGATGACTGGGACAGACTAAATGCGGTAGGCGGAGGATTAGGAGCAATGGTGAATGAATGAATGAATGAATAATACTGTACACCAGTAATTAACGCATATATTTTTTACATTAATTTATGTAGTGCAATGATGATGGTTTTAAACTGGACAGCCTTCAATGGGGATGCTGCCTGCGCTTTTATTCCTACAGAGGGCGCCTCGTAATGGACAATGTTAGCTGTCGTCTAGGTACGTAGTTTTTATTGTTTGTCCTTCAAATCTGACAGCTATGAGTTTGTTATTGTCACAGAACAGATGGTTATTGTTGTTTAGCGTAGAGGGAGTTTGTTTGGTCATATGCTGCTGCCATCTACAATTAGTTTTGTGTCGGCATCCCCATTGCAGAGCTTGAGCGTGCGTGGGTTAAATGATAAAGTGCCTTTCAAACCGCACGGTGCGCACCGTCTCCAGTCTCAATGTGTGAGCATGAACTCCCTGTCTATGGTATGAAGCGTCGGTAGCTTAATGGTTAAGGAGTCGGCATTACGACCGAGAGGTCCCGGGTTCGAATCCTGGCCATTACACTACAGACGTGAACCCACTCCTAGCACAAGCAATTTAGCTTAGTTGGAGGGGTTAGAGGGAATATTAGTAACTTCGATAATTTCGGTTGCTAATATTCTTTTACAAAAAAAAAATGGCTGCCTTTGACAAAAATCTCCAAATATCACAAGTTTGACAATATTTTTCGAACGAAAAACAATTTTTTTAGATGAAAAAAAAATAATGATGTGATATTTACAAAGCAGGTACCTACCTAAATTAAATTTTGTTTCACATTTTTTTCCTTAGTAAAATATCACGTGTATTTATTTTAAATGTAAACCGAAAAGTCTAGTCTAGTGCGTCTAGACATTTTTATTATGTTCCTTAATTTCAGAATATGATATTCAAAAAAATTTTTGAATATCATATTCTGAATAGAGATTACATTGGTACAATTCTATCAAGCCTGTTGAAGCGCTGCGCTCGACGCTATTTGCTTACAATCAGTGTTCTAGCATTTTCCTGCCTGTCAGCTGGCCAGCTATTTAATAAAAACAAACATTTCTAGGTACCTTACTATGCCAAGGACATTAAGTCATCTGTCGACTATGTATCATCGTTTCGTAGAACATGGCCGATTCAGTTTGCGGTTAGCTTGCATCAAAATAGTGATGGATAATGGAAAAATTTCGGAATGAAAAGAAAAGAAAAAATGAAAAATTTCCAAATTTTTTTCAATTTTTCAAATATTTTTCAAATATTGGAAAAAATGGGGAGTCGACCAAGATCAGAAAATAAAACAAGATAACAAATTTTTATTTGTTACTTTTTATCAAAATACTAAAATTTCTCATATTTAGGATTCCGTACCCTATTACTAAGACTGTTATTTATTATTTTTCTTAAAGACTTTTATGATTTCTTGCATAAGATTATACCGTTCATCACCGGTATACCGGTGAAGTTCATGCGAGATAAATTTACAAATCATTAAGTTTGAAATTCTAATGTTCTCATTTTCTTCCGCTTTGTACTCTGGTTCTGTCATCACTGCCGCATCACAAAACTGATTTTCTGAATTTGGGATTTGTTTTTGGGATTCTTTAACTGTATAATCTGGACTAGACCAACGTTGAGCGTACTGACTGTACTCATCTGGTTCTGATATGTACGTATCACTTCTAGGTAAGCTGCAATTTGGAGTATTGTCTTTTCCGGCGACTTCTGAAAGCTTTTTTTTTTTCTTGGAATGTAATCAGCATTTTCAGTGAATAAATTTTCTGATTCATTACGCATATTGTCAAAATTACAGTTAATTTCAGTATCTGATTCACTATCTGAAGCTAGTATAATCTTTTCTGAAAAACAAATAAACATACCTACATAAACTCACACGAAGGCAAAGCCACTGAGTCTAAAATATATTATAATGCTACGTGTACGAGTAGTTATATGAACGTGCAATATTAAGTAGATAGATACCTACTAGTTTGTTGGTATTTCTGTTTAATAGTAAAATATTAGTTTTAGGTGCTTACCTTTGGACATCGCTGTCTACTAACAATGGCAGTTTTGTGGGTCAGATCAGTCAAAAACACTCATAAAAGGAGGGAGGTTATGTCGGACTCGAACCGACTAAACCGCACGCCGTCTCTGGGTCGTAGTGCTAGGCCGAAGGTGAGGTTGTCATGCGACATATCCCTCGCACCCCGGCTGACCCAGGGCCATCCCTCTCGGTCTGGCCTTCCTCGGGAAGGGGGGGACCACGCGGTCCCCGACTCAAACCCGGTGTGGGGAGGCGCGCATCGTCCTACGATGCGCGCCGCCGCCGTGGCCTGCTTCTGCTAGGGTGACGGGCGGCTCCACCCGTCACCCTCAGGCCCGCGCTCATGGGGGGCGGAGGTCAGTTTGCGCCCTCCGACGCCCGAGCTGCCTTCGAGCGCGTGCAGCGATGTCAGCGAGCCTTTCTCGCTCATCGCGCTGCGCTCGCTCTGCTGTCTCCTTCGCGAGCATGACCTGCTCGCAGAAGGAGGCGCTGGCCGCCCACGCATCCGCGCAGCGGCCCATCGCCGCGAGCAGGGTGGAGAGCGTGAGCACTCTCACCCCCAGGGCCGCCACAAGCTCCCGCCTCGGCGTCTCAAACGCCGGGCACTCGGTGAGCGTGTGCAGCCCCGAGTCCACGCTCGCGTCGCAGTGATGGCACTCGGGCGTTGGCTCTATACCCATCAGATGCAGATACCGCCCGAAGCTACCGTGCCCGGTGATAATCTGCGTCTGACGGTACGAGAGGCTACCGTGTGGCCTCTCTAGCCACTCCCCCATGATGGGCCTTACCGCCGCAATCACGGCGTGCCCTGCGCGTGGTTGCCCAAGTCGTCGCTCCCACTCGGCCACCATGACCTGGTGGAGCCGGGATTTCTCGGCCCGAATATCCTCGGGCTCGGGATAGAATCCCCGCTCCCGCGCCTCCTTTCGGAACTGATATAGTGCCGAAAGGGCCCTCGCTTCCAGGATCCACGGTGGCGATCCGGCCAGGAGACTCGCCGCTTCGAAGGATATCGTGCAGTATCCCCTGATGGCCCTGGAGGCCATCGTGCTCTGCGCCGTACGGAGCAGAGGCAGGAATCTGGCCTCCAGGGTGTCCGCCCACACGGGGCACCCGTATAGGGCCATGGACCGCACGACACCCGCGTCGATTCTCCTGCAGGAGGCCTCTGGGCCCTTCAAGTAAGGCAACAACCGGCCCAAGGCATTCGCCGTGAGCACCAACTTGGGGCGCAGACTTCGGAAATGCTGTCCGAAGTCCCATCGACCGTCAAGCACGAGCCCCAGGTATTTCAACCGGGGCTTGATGTCGATGGGAGTGCCTCCCACTGTAAGGCTGGCTCCCGGGCCTGGCCTGCGCCGAGGGCCATGAAAGAACATGGCCTCGGACTTGTGCACCTCGAGTGTGTACCTCGAGACCCAGCCGCCGGATCCTGTCGACGACCTGAGCAACCGCGGTCGTGGCCCTCAGGGTCGCTTCGCGGTGCGTAGCCCCGCTCACCGTCACCAGCGTGTCGTCCGCATAACACGGGACGGTGGCACCGTACGCGAAGCACCCAGTCGTAACCGATGTTCCACAGGAGCGGCCCCAGGACCGAACCCTGTGGAACACCGCACGACAATGTGTAAAATAAACCATTGACCATGAATCTGTATTAAAATATAACTTTGATCATTTGTTTTTTTTTTTAAACAACATGTAAAGCCATTAAATCATTTGAATTTCAACTTATTATGAACTATATTTTATAAACTATTTCATTTAAACTAATAATTTCGATAAAAAGATATATTTCCATTATTTTTCCAATTTTTCAATTTTTCAGAAAAATAAATTGAAAAATTTCCGGTATTTGAAAATTTTCGGACAATTACCCATCACTGCATCAAAATAACTTGAAACATTGATTCAAAGTGACCAATTTGGGTCACAACTTCAATAAATATTAATTTTGTCGCAGGAATATGCGTTGAAAATAGAATATTGACTTGCTAACAATAGTATTTAGGTACAGGAATGAGACTGATATTCTTAGCAATCCATGGATTCTCCGTGCGGGTGCCGGGTCCATCGCGTTGCTGAGTTGGGAACTCGAGACAGTGCCTGGGACTTGCGACCCAAGTGTAGGTTTAGAAGAGGCCGCTTTTGTTGATGTACATCAATCAACACTCACCTTCACTACCCAAGTTCCCCTGCCTGCCTAATCAAATTTGATACGAACCTACTAGTGCCGCTTTAGACATTTGTCCTAATAATGAGCTTATTGTAGCTCTCGATAGGCCTAAATCTTTAATTTTAGTAATAAAATATATTATCATTCATTCATCATTATCATCCAAAAAATATATAATATAAACTTACTGTATCTAGGTAATGGTCAAAAGTTTACAATTCGTGGCCTTCCTGAGATGTGCTTATTGTTTTTGACCGATATTCCGATATATTCGCGAGCAACTGCCGTCTAACCTCAAAACCCTGAGGCCACACGCCATCTGTGAGCTGCATGTATTGTACACTAAAATGTAGAAAGCAACTGAAACTAAGTTCATTAGTGGAGTATAATGAATTCATTTTGCTGTGACAAAATTCTAGACAGGTACTAGTAGGTAATGCAGTGATTTGCTGCATATAAGCTGAGATTGTGGACCTGTTCAGACACGCACAACTCTGTAACCTATTGCATACATACATGTACTCACGCCTGTAAATCCCCGAAGGGGTAGTCAGAGGTGTAAGTACCAATACCCATATTTCGCCAACTATGATTTTCAATCCCACGTAAAAGTGGGGGGAGCATATCGCCGTCTAGCTTAACTTTGTTTTGGGTTGTATGGATATTATCGTACCCTATCCCTTAGCCGCCATTTACGACACCCCCAGGAATTGGGGAACACGGGGAACCTATTTCATTGATTATCTTTCTCTCTAGGTACGGGTCGCCTAAACTTCTTCAAATTATCAATAAGTAGGTATGAATTAGAAACTTATTGAGACTCAGTAATAGATTGCATCTCATCAATACCACCGTGGGTGTACTGATTGCAATCTTAATTAGAAATTATAAACAACAATCAAATGTCTAGAACTCTAGACCGCCTAGCTAGATTTGGTCCCGGCAAAATGAATTCATTATTATAATCCATTAATAACCTCTTTATAGCTTTTTTTTTTTTTTTTTTTCCCTTTGGCACTAGCAAGCTGTGTGCCAACGACAAAGTTAAGGAAACTACTAAACATTAAAAGGTATTACCGAGGAAAGGAATAGGAACGGAATTTGGATAATTAGATAGGTTTACCTAATAGTTAAGTCCAAAAAAGTAAATTAAAAATACATATAAAGGATCTTAAAATATATAACTAAAAGTCATAATTACAATTTAATATCATTAAGTAGAAGAAAAGAGGAAATAACATTATAATATAGTATGGGATTCATTAATAAGCAACTCATTCGGGTAGGAAGAGGGACCGACAAGGAAATGATAGAATGCAGGAATGAGGAACGGTCATAACGCGGACATGAGAAGAACATATGATCAATGTCTCCAACATCCATTCCACAATCACACAAATCGCTGTCTACAATTTGCAACCTAGCAAGGTGGGAGGGAGTACAAACATGACCTAGCCGCATTCGTATAATAATTGAAGCTGATAACCTTGAACATTCAACCCTACTAAACCACGGTTTTCGTGGGATTTCAGGTTGAACATCGAAATATCTCTTACCTTTAAATTTACAGGAATCTGTGAAATATTTAGACCATCGATCTGTTAAGAAATTCATGGGCAAATTCACGAGATCATGACAATATAAGGTATAAGGATAAATATCACCATCGTGAACTGCTTCTTTTGCAAGTTGGTCGGCTTTCTCATTTCCCCAAATTCCACAATGGCTAGGTACCCAAGTAAATATAACAGAGTGACCTTTGGATCGGCAAATATTAAGTAGTTTTCTGATGTCAAAGATAATCGGATAATATGGTTTCTTAAATGGGAACTTATCTATAGATTGAAGCGCACTTTTAGAATCGGAAAAGATTACAGTCTTTGGGAGCTTGGCTAATAGTACATACTCTAATGCTTTCAAAATACCAAAGCACTCTCCAGTATAAACTGAAGTTTCAGGGGGAAGCTTAACCTTTTGTGAAATTTTAAATTGTGAATGATAAATGCCTATACCTACACAAGTAAAACTACTTTTAGAAGAGTCAGTAAAAATATGGTGCCATTCACACCAATTTTCGTCCACTGTCTTATTGAAATTAAATTTAGCATCTGGGTCTCCTTTATTTATAACTATACTATAGCAGATGTCAGGTGCAAGGGTTAATGATTCATAGGATATATTGTCAAAAAGGGCAAGCGATGGCGAACGAAAGACCCGTCCATGTATTGAATGAAATTTCCTATAACTGTTAATTATGCATGGAGTGCTTTGTCGTCTCCAGAACTTGGAGTTCAGGACAAGCTGATCAAGAGCATCTAGTTTTTTATGTAATAAATGGTTCGTTGATTCCATTATTTTAAATATAAACCTATCCGATAGGTACTGGCGCCGGAGGTAAAGTGGTGGATCCTCACACTCTACCTGCAGGGCATTAAGGGGGCTTGATTTCATTGCGCCCGAAATGATTCTCAGAGCCTTGGATTGTATGTCATCTAATTTTTTGGTACCTTTTTTGTTGCCCCCGTCTAAAAGGAATGTTCCATAATCTAGAACACTGCGAATGATTGCATTGTATAAAAGCTTAAGGCTAGTGGGATGAGCACCCCACCAAACACCCGTCAAACATCTCATAATGTTAAGCAAACGTTCACACTTGTTCACAACATACATAAAATGCGGCTCTCCAGTAAGTTTCTTGTCTAAAATTAGACCTAAAAATTTTACGGAGTCTTTTACGGGTAAAGTAGAGTCATTAAATTTAACTATGGGATCAGAAAACGCTTTTTTTCTAGAGAAAACAACAACAGTGCTCTTGTGAGTTGATAGGCTTAGTCCATTTTCATCCAGCCAACATTTTAGTAATTTGTGAGAAATTGTTAACGACTCACAGGCGTTGTTAATGGATTTATCTATAGAATATAATAATAGATCATCAGCATACTGTAAGATATTAACTGTGCCCTTCAGCGAGGGCTCCAAATCATAAGTATATATATTAAAAAGTAAAGGGCTGAGTACTGATCCTTGTGGAAGACCTTTAAAAACTGAATGAGTTTTTCTGCTACCATCAGTAGAGTACACGGATACATATCTAACGGATAGTAAGTTTAAGATAAAGTTACCTAAAAGATGCGGAATTTTAAGAGCTATTAATTTGCGTTTTAGGATAGATAATATGACATTATCATAGGCACCATTGATATCTAAAAATGATGCAACCACAGATTCGTTATTTGAAAACGCGAGATGAATATCAGTAGTGAATACACTTATACTATCTATTGTACTATTTCCTTTGCGGAAACCAAACTGGCTTCTTGATAATATGTGTTTACTCTCAATGTACCATTCCAGACGGTTTTTAACAAGGTGCTCAGCCACTTTAACAAGAACAGACGAAAGAGCTATTGGTCGGTATGATTCAGCATTGTTGGGTGGTTTACCAGATTTTAAAATTGGGATAACCTCTTGGAAACGCCAAGAAGAAGGGATGTTCCCAGAGGCAAGAGCAGAGTTAACTAGTTTTAAATAGTAATTTAGACTATCATCACTTAAATGAACAAGAAAAGAGTAAGGTATACCATCTTCACCAGGGGCAGAATCTTTAACAGACGATAGAATCCCCTTCAGCTCATACAAACTGAAGGGCATGCACAAAGGAGTACCCGTGTGAATGACAGGGAAAAGAGCTGTGGTGGGAGAGTGTGAGTCTTTCTCTGCAACATAAGGAGGAGCTAATATATTAAGAAAACTGTTAGTCAGAGAAGAAGGTAGTTGATACTGAGAGGATGAGTCATTGAAAGCAGATCTAAACCGTTTAATGCTACGCCACACCTCTGAAGGACACGTTGTCGGAGACAAAGAGGCACAAAAAGCTCTCCATCCTTGAAACTTTTTTCCCTTAAGGATGGTACGGGTTTCTTTCAATGTTTTTGTAAGTTTATCTAAGTTTTCGGGTGACATATCTTCAGCATATATTTTCTCAGCCTTTTTCCTTTTTTTAACAGCATCAGAACAGTGTGCATCCCACCACGGTGGTAACGGAATTCTATTGGAGGAATTATTCTTAATGGGAAACAATTGATCAGCAACATTAATCAGACACTTGGCCAAAGCGTCGTTGCAATCATTCTCGCCACCACGCACAATTTCTGGTAGTAGTGAAATATTGGCATCTACTTGGGTTCGAAATTGGTGCCAATCAACATTATTTAATTTGTACTTTAATCTGGGGCATCGCTTTTTGATTAAAGGACTACTTATAGGTGAGGAGATTATAATTGGAAAATGGTCACTTCCATAAGAAGATGAAAGAAGGGACCACGACAGTGAGGAGGCTAGGTTAGGTGTACATATTGATAGATCCACAGCACTAATTATTTGGTTTGGACCTGTACGGCGAGTGGGTTGACCCGAATTTAATAGGCATAAATTATGATTGTCCAAGATATTCAAAAGTTTTCTACCATTACTTCTCGTCTCGCTACTTCCCCAATATTGATGGTGACAATTAAAATCACCCATAGCTAAAAAAGGTCTATCAAGCGAAGAAATTACGTTTTCTAACTCTCTTATGGCAGCATTGGTAGCATACGGAATATATACAGACACAAAAGAAATATTTTCAATAATTACACCAACAATATCAATAAGAGAAACGTTATTATTTGCAAATGGAATACGAGTAAATGGTAAATTATTTCTAATCAACATGGCTACACCACCGTAGCCGTCATTTCTGTCACTACGTATGCAGGTGTAACCTCTAATACCAAATAATTGCCAACCTAATAGCCAGGTTTCTGATAGAGATATTATAACGGGATTAAACTTATTAACAAGATGAAGAAGATCAGTTTTTTTAGGAATTACTGATCGGCAATTCCACTGGATTATGCTGTCCATTACTGTATTGATTGTTTGGGGAAATGTTTGCAAAGTCATTGATGTCGGCGTGGGACGGCTTTATAATTTTTTTATGAATTAACATACCAATAAGGTTTTTAATCATGTCAACAATGCAATCTAGATCATCACTTTGATGGAACTGGGACTGAGCGGGCTCTTTTGATTGAGATAATCCGCAACCATCATTTGGAATTGGAAATCGAAACTCACTAAGGATAGCTTTATGGGCTGCCTGATCGTAACCCTGTGTTAATTTCGCAGGAGCACGTGGCTTTTGCCAAACCGTTTTCTTGTAAGAAGTCGGAATGTTATTAGGACCAGATTGGGAAGATGGTTGAGCAGATTTATAAGGACTAGAAATCAAAACCTCAGCAAATGACTTTGACACTGGTGGATGAAGTTTTAATGCTTCTACATAAGATAAACAGGAATGAGCCATAGAATGCTTTATATCTTTTTGCCTTAGAAATTCAGGACAACTTTTACTAATTGCAAAATGCCTTCCAGAGCAACAAATACATGAAGCATTATCTTGCTCAACAGAACATGTTTCTCCTAAATGGTTTTGAGCACATTTGTAACATCTAGGTTGGCCAGACCGGCACTGATTCTTGGTATGTCCGTAACGACAGCATCGATAGCACTGAATAGTGGGATAAACATAGATGTCAACTGGCAGAGCATTGTAGCATATGTAAACCCTTTTGGGTAACACTTGACCATCAAGGGTGATTACAACAGACTGAGAGGGCTTCCATGTGTATGTACCATTTACATAGACCTTATAATTTAACCGTCTCACTTTTAATATCTTCCCACAGCCAATTGGGACAGATAAGTTATCTAAAATTTCATCAAGTGACCAGTCAGCAGGGACTCCACGGACAAGCCCCATTCTGGTGATATTAAATGTTGGCAGAAATGCCTTAAGATTACTGTCTAATGAACTACATTTGTCAATAAAATTGTTAGCACTTATAAAATTTGTGAAGGAAACAGTGCATTTATTTCGTCCTATCCTTTTCACAGAACCTGTAACTATATTTTCAAATTTATTTTTCTTCAGAAAGTTACCAAAGGTAATGGGATGTAAACTAGTAGGGCTGTTATCCATATCAGCTTTACGTTGTACATGGACTAAGTAAGGTGCAGCATCAGTTTCTATGTACTCTCTCCGACCAATTTGTATAGGTTCAATCTGGTTGACTGGTGCAGTACTATTAATATTTATTTCAGGTTTAGCATCAGTGTGTGTTGGATTGTGAGATGGAAGAGATAGACAGTTGCACTCATTTTCATTACAAACATTAGAATCCTCTTTCAGGTTAACTACTCCTTTATTATTTTTTTTCTTTTTATGACAACTTTTGCACACCCTATGTTGCCTACGTTTTCTGCTTCTGTCATTACCTGTTACTGAATTATCAGTATCTCTACCGCTACCCTGAATGGATGCGTCCGTGTCCATACCTTGATCGATTGTGACGTAACTAGCCACGGGGGGATTTAAGCCAGAGCTTAAATCCCCCATGAAATTTATAGGCGGATCGTTCATACGATCCTGACCTTATAAGAGATTACCATATAATAAACAATATAAATAAACTTACCAAATAAACACCTAAACTACACAGAATATAAGAAGATTACTACTAAGTTATTAACTATACAAATTTTCAAACCAATCTAATTATTTTACACGTTTAAATTAATTTTAAAATTTTCAAAAGAAAAAAAACACCCGCTCAAACCGAAGTTTCCCGCGCTTTCCCCTCTTTATAGCTTCGTTTTCTTTTCAATTGAATTCGTTTTTATAAAACACGACACCTAAGCTTTTTATCCCTGAAATTGGTATCAATGAATTTCGGGAATAGAATCAGAAGGCCTCTATGAAACATCTACATGACGACGTTTTTTTTTAAAAAAAAAAAAGGATTCCTACTGAATTTTTTTGGCAGTGTTTCTCAGTAGTTGCCATGTCACGCACTGCACGGTAGGGGGAAAAATAATGACGATTCCAAACAAATTTAATATATTTATGGAATAAATGAATTTTTGAATTTGAATTTGAATCTGCAATTGCAGACCTAAGTTTCGGGCTAGCTAGCATCCTACTAATTTTATAAACGCAAAAGTTTGTAAGTACCTATGGATAAATGGATGGATGGATGAATGCATATTTGTTACCCTTTCACGTAAAAACTTTTGAATAGATTTTAATGATACTTTACAATAATACAGCTTATACATAAGAATAAAATATAGGCTACAATTTAAAACGATAACCGATATTATTGCGATAACCGACATACACGCGGTCGGAGCCACGGGCAAAAGCTAATAATTTCTTTACCTTATATTTAGCTGCATAAAGTAAGTTATTCAGAGAAGCCCGTCACGTTAGCATTTCTAATAACAAAATGATGTCATTACCCGCAGTGGCCAACAGCGATTTACATTTGCTGGAGCGAATAACATTCCCTGACAACGTACAGACAGACATGTTGATTCGCAGAATTATTGAGCTTTAGATGCATATTGAGTATATCGTGGGACCCAGCGCTGATGGATAAAGTAGGTGTATAATTTCGTTCTGGCATTGGAATAATCTTCCTGCTGTAGTTTTTCTGACTACAACATGGGGATCCTCAAGAAGGGCTTTAGAAGGTTACTACGAGTTACACACGTTCATAAACCACGGTAACCACTTCTCAACAGATGGGCCATGTGCTTTGTCTGCCACTATGGTACGAAAAAAAGACAGTTTATATGAGAAAGAATGCTGTGTGACTCCCTCAACTCAAAGAGGAAGTCCTGCACAAGACCCTCATCCGTCAATCAGGAGGTATTTCTACCAGCTTGTAGGTTAGCTTGGCCCTGGAGTCTTAGTGGGGCCCTGCATCCACCTAACGTTATACTTAATTTTTAACTAGCTTTTGACCGCGGCTCCGCCCGCGTTTTTATCGGTTATCGCGACCAAACATAGTCTATGACCTTTCTCAAGGTCTAGTCTACTCCTATACCAAATTGAAACGTGGCTTAACCGTGAAAGACGGAAAAACAGACAAACACACACACACACACACACACACACACACACACACACACACACACACACACACACACACACACACACACACACACACACATACACACACACACACACACACACACACACACATTTACATCTTTAGGGTTCACATCACATTTTTTGTGATTTTTTAGCCCTTTTTCATGCCCATTTTCAGTCGCCGAGCTAGATCTCAAGAACCGTAATAGCTAGACAGTTAAAATTGTCATAGATTTTGTATTTCTGTTGCCGCTATAACAACAAATACTAAAAACAAAATAAAAATGATAATTAAGGGGGCTCCCAAACCAAAAATGTGATATTTTAGCCCTTTTTCATGCCCATTTTCAGTCGCCGAGCTAGATCTCAAGAACCGTAATAGCTAGACAGTTAAAATTGTCATAGATTTTGTATTTCTGTTGCCGCTATAACAACAAATACTAAAAACAAAATAAAAATGATAATTAAGGGGGCTCCCAAACCAAAAATGTGATATTTTAGCCCTTTTTCATGCCCATTTTCAGTCGCCGAGCTAGATCTCGAGAACCGTAATAGCTAGATAGTTGAAATTTGCACAGGTTATGTATTTTTACTGTGGCTACAACAACAAATACTAAAAATAAAATAAAAATTATAATTAAGGGGGCTCCCAAACCAAAAATGTGATATTTTAGCCCTTTTTCATGCCCATTTTCAGTCGCCGAGCTAGATCTCAAGAACCGTAATAGCTAGATAGTTGAAATTTGCACAGATTATGTATTTTTACTGTGGCTACAAGAACAAATACTAAAAATAAAATTAAAATAATATTAAAGGGGGGTTTCCATACTACAAAAGTATTTTTTTTACCGTTTTTTGCTTGATATTAATAATGGATACACGTAGACGCTAGAAATAATTATAAATTATTTAGGTTATATATTTACTTTTAGCCTTTTTTCTGGTACGGAACCCTTCGTGTCATAATATTGATTGTATCTCAAGACTTTTGTATTCTAGCAGTGAAAGCACCCTTACACCTTTAATAGCCTAATCATTTCTGAACGAAATGAAAAAAAAATTATCCCTTTATGTCATGGCATAAATAACAGACATTTATCGAATACAATCTAAGTAAATATAATAATATTATCTATCACATTGCTCACAAAGTTACAACATATTTTTGTAATTTTAAATTAATTTATCAATAACGTCCATTGAATAACATCTTGTTACACTTGTTTTTATTATCTTTCTTCATTACCTACATTTTTAATTATCTTTACAATGCCTTTAACGTACTGACGCGGACGGTTTTGCAGCTTTGTGGCGCAAACAATGAAGTCGATGATGTGTGGAATGCGAGCCAGTGGCAATAATATCTAAGTGTGCCAATGTTTCTAACCAAAAAATGGATTTTAACTGTCTGATATATAAATGAATTATTATTATTATTATTTAAGTCTGTCCCATTCTGGCGTTAGTCCTAGTTGCTTCCGACGTCCAAGAACTTCATCATTCTACTTCTCCATTTCGGTTTTGGGCATCCATGGTAATGACTAGTAATTGAGACCATTCACGCACATCACTCTTTACGAAGCCACGCCAGCATTTTTTGGGTCTACCTCTCTTACCAGCGCCCGGTAAAGGCCTCTTTTTTCCGCTATCAAAATCCGAGGAAGTCGTAATTACAAAACGCAACGGGAAAAGCCGTAGCTGTGGCCGAGGGGTCTAAATAATAATACTGGAAGTCCATTGACTAGGGCACGCCGTGATTGCGGCGGTAAGACCCATAATGGGGGAGTGGCTAGAGAGGCAACACGGTAGCCTCTCGTACCGTCAGACGCAGATTATCACCGGGCACGGTAGCTTCGGGCGGTATCTGCATCTGATGGGTATAGAGCCAACGCCCGAGTGCCATCACTGCGACGCGAGCGTGGACTCGGGGCTGCACACGCTCACCGAGTGCCCGGCGTTTGAGCGTGATTCATCACACTCCGCCATATCAACCGGCTCTTCTTCAGACTTGATATGTCTCACTTTTTCAACATTCACCATTTTTTTTCTTTTTTGCGTTTTCGCTTCGACATATTTCCTATGTTTATTCAAAATAGCTTTCTCCTTGACGATATTTGCAAAGTTTTCCGTCAAAAATTTGTCACACAACTTGAAGAAGACACCAAACTCTGACTGTGGTGTCTTCATTTTGAGGATCTTCTTGCAGTCTTGTAGTTCTTGCTTAAGAGATTGTACTTGTGGGTCATTTTTCGTCATCCATTTTGGTGTTTGTGTATGAACACAGCAAGTAAATAAGCTGGTCTGTGTTAGTTTTGGTGTCATGCATACTGAAGCTTGGGTTGCCGTAGACTCGTATTTCTTATGTGGCAACATCAGCTTGGGAATTGTCTTTTGTTTTAAAACTTTTCGGTTGGCTGACGCTAGAATGTCCTCAGATTCGAAATGGTCCTCGCAGACGCGACAGTGTTTAGCAACTTGGTCTGTTAGGTCTTCGCGGTGAATTATTTTTAGCCATTCGTTACGTCTGGAACAAAAAGAATCGTGAATTCATGTACCTACCTACAGGACAACACGTATTAGCGACGACGCCAAGACTTGTAATTCGTAAATAGTTCATAAGGTTATAAAATAAGTTTTGTAATTAGATTTAAGTGAATAAAAAATCCCAAATGAGTCTCCAATCATTTCCGCTTGGCGGCGCCACCTACGCAGAACGCGCCACGAAGCTTAGCTACTGTAGAACTTTACCGTAACGAGAGCCGATAGCTATTTTTATAATTTTTAAGGTCTAAACTAATGTTTTTATTGTTAAATTTATGTTATTAAGTAAATATAAGGTATTATCTATAAGATAAAAATGTAAAATATAGAATCCGTGAGGAAAAATAAAATAGGCAATGTAAACAAAGCCGCTGATTGGCTAAAGCAGTTTGTAGGTAGAATCCAAAGGGCTCTGATTGGTCAGAGTACCCTATATAAGCCGGTCATTTTTCCTCCCGAATTCAGTGCGGAACCAGCAGCCTTAGAGAAAAAACCTCTAATAAACAAGAAGAAAGAAATCGCTGTTTCACTGGAAAGACCCTGGAAATTGAAGTACCCTTCTGCAGATCATCATTCATCAAGCCGCAAGCATCTCAGAATCCACGCTCCCAACGGCACCTTCGTCCACCCGCCAGCATCAAGATCTACATACAGTCCACTCGCCGCACGACAGAAGCGCCAGCGGTACAAAATATTAGGCCATCATATACCTCTTGGCCGTCTATCCTGTTTCTGTCGTCCCCAACATTTTTTGGTCCATCGATAGCCGGATTGGGTCAAGATTTGAAGAATAGAAGATGCCAACCACAAGAGCAGGATCAGAACAATCGAAGACTTCAGAAGAAACCACCTCGTCGGACTGGAGCATGAATACGCCGAGTGAAGCGAGCACCGCCACGACGAGCACCGGTTCATCGACCACGGGTACTACGGGGTCCGCAAGTACAGTAAACAGAAAAAAGCCAGTTCCGCTGATTCAGAAGCAAGCAAGACTACAATCATTCGATGGGTCAAGATTGGAGTCTGCGCAGGGGGAGCCGACTCGCACGGCGCCTCCGCCCAGCATCATTGAAGAGGAATTTGAAGATTCTGAGGAGCAGAGTACCATCACAGCCAACCATACAACGTTGCAAGACAGTCAGCGAAGTGTCACTTCACGTCGGGACGAAGCAAGCGCACCGACACCGAAGTATGAAGACAGTCTGCAGCGGCCTCACCCTAAGAAGTCGACCCGCAACACGGACACACCGTCCCGCTCGTCGCATAGGAAGAGAGCAGAAGTGCAAGCGAAGATGGCGTTGGCACTACGGGAGCTCGAGCTAGCCGAGGCACGATCCAAGGTAGCTCGGGCTAAGTTGGAACTCATCGCCGCAGAATCAGAAGAAGAAGATACTGGAGAAGAGTCGTACGAAATAACCCAAGTTGAAAAATGGGTCGTCGAGACAGGGGTCGGGCCCGCCGAAGAAAGAAAGTCTCCTGAACGTGAAGAAAAGAAGAGCGACATCCAGGAGTTGGCTCAAGCTATTAAAGAGATTTCTCAGAAGTCGCATGAAACAATGTCATCAAAGATGGTTGAACTCCCTCACTTCAACGGTTCCTGTGAAGAATGGTTGGCGTTCAAGAGGACCTTCGAAGACACGGCTGCCTCGTTTTCCAACATACAGAACATGGCACGCTTCAGAAGAGCGATCCAGGGAAGAGCAAAGGAAGCTGTCCAGAGCCTACTGTTCACCGCTGAAGATCCCTACGAAGTACTCAAGGCGCTGGAATCAAGATTTGGAAGACCTGGGGCACTAGCACTGGCGGAATTAGAGAAGATCAAGAGCCTACCTAAAGTCGCTGAAAACCCAAGCGACATCTGTACGTTTGCAAGCAAAGTCAAGAACGCTGTTCAAACAATCAAAGCCTTGAAGAAGCCGCAGTATCTCAGCTCTCCTGAAACATTGAAAGCTATCATTGAGAAGATGCCTCCAGCTATGAAATTCAGATGGTTCGCCTACCATAGAAGCCGAAGGGAGGAAGACTTACAAGAGCTACTACTCATTGAAGAATTTTTAGAAGTAGAAGCAGACATGTGCGGTTACTTTGCCCCAATTGAAGAGCCTTCAGACCAGAAGAGGGGTACAAGAAGACCCGTGCATACGATTCAAGGAGAGTCTTCACATGAAACTGAACGAGAGAAGTTCAAGAAGAGTTGTCCCATATGTCAAGAAGAGCATTTCCTGATAGAATGCAAGAAGCTGAAAGAAGCAAACATTGATGAAAAATGGGAAATAGTGAAGAAAGCTAGAACGTGTTTCAAGTGTCTACGGTTCCAGCATTCAAGAACCAACTGTAGAGCTCCAAACTGCAAGAAATGTGGAAGATGGCATCACACTATCTTACACTCCGACAAGCCGCCGAAACCATTTGAGAAGAAAGAAGAAGGAAGCTCATCAGAAGGGAAGGTCGCCTCCATCCACAACACCATCAGTGGAGAAAAAGCATACCTGAAGATCGTGCCAGTCGACATCTACGGGCCGAAAGGGCAAGCCCGGGTGCTGGCGCTGCTGGATGAAGGCTCAACCATCACGCTTCTAGACCAGGCGGTGGCAGAGACGATCGGAGCTGAGGGCAAGACAGAAACGCTAACTATTGAAACAGTCGGTACAAAGATCATCAAGGATTCCCAGAAGATACAACTGAAGATCAAAGGTGCCTTCAGAAGAGACAAGAAGAATATCACTGCAAGAACCATCGACGATCTCAACCTGTCAGAACAAAGAATAAAGAAGGACACTATTACCAGCTGCCAGCATTTAAAGAAGATTGAAGATCAACTTCTCTACACAACCGAGAAACCGAAGATGTTGATAGGTCAAGATAACTGGGGCCTTATCGTCACAAGAAGACTGAAGAAAGGAAAACCATCCGAGCCCGTAGCCTCACTCACTAGTCTAGGGTGGGTGCTACATGGGTGTGAAACGGGTTCCAGCGCTGCGGTACACTTCATCCACTACGGCAGAGCCAAGACAGCAGATGAAGCCATGGAAGACGTCATCCGAGAGCATTTCCAACTAGAATCACTTGGAATTCAGAACAAGCCGCCAACGAACGACAGCGACAGAAGAGCCCTGGAAATCCTCGAGAAGACAACGAAACAACTTCCCAGCGGTCAGTTCGAGACAGGCCTACTGTGGAGGAGCGAAGATGAGTCCCTACCTAACAACTACAATCAAGCTCTACGACGCTTGGTGAACGTAGAAAAGAAGTTAGATCGAGACAGCGAGGTCAAGCAGTCCTACGAGAAGCAGATCAAGAACCTCATTGAAAAAGGTTATGCAGAGAAGATCTCAAACGTCGTCAGTGAAGGTAGAACCTTCTACCTACCTCACTTCGCCGTGATACACCCGATCAAGAAGAAACCAAGAATAGTCTTCGATGCAGCCGCCAAGTACGACGGAAAGAGCCTCAACGACGTGCTGCTACCAGGCCCAGACCTACTGCAGTCGTTGTTTGGGGTGTTGCTGCGCTTCAGAGAAGGTCCAGTGGCAATCATGGCTGACATTCAAGACATGTTTCTTCGTATCAAGATTAGAGAAGAGGATCGGGACAGCCTACGGTTCCTGTGGCGAGGTGAGAAGAGGACAGGCAAGCCAGAAGAATATCGCATGACGTCAGTCATCTTTGGAGCAGCGTCATCACCGGCGACGGCGATATACGTCATGAACAAGAACGCAGAAGACTTCAAAGAGACTCGACCCGAAGCAGTGAAAGCCATCAGCCGAAATCATTACATGGACGACTATCTCCAGAGCTTCGAGTCGACCCAAGAAGCAAAGAAGATAGCCGAGCAAGTTAAAGAAATCCATGCAAGAGCAAGTTTTCATCTCAAGGGCCGGGCCAGTAACTACGCGACTGCGTTGCCTGACATAGAAGAAGCAAATAAAGAAGATTCACTGCCACTCGCGAAAGAAGAGAAGACTCTCGGTCTAAGATGGCTGGTTAAAGAAGACGCATTAGCCTTCAACATTGGGCTACGCAACACGCCAGAAGAGCTGCTGAATGGGCAACGGACTCCGACCAAGAGAGAAGTCACGAGCGCCGTTATGTCTACATTCGACCCATTGGGATTCGCCGCGCCAGTATTAATACAAGGGAAGAAATTGATTCAAGAAATCTGGCGTACTAAGACGGACTGGGACGAAGCTATAAGTGAAAAACAAGAAGCAGCCTGGCGAAGATACCTAGAAGATGTATCAACATTATCAAGTTTGAAGATCCCGAGGTGCATCTCACCGTGCAGTCGAAGCGGACAGCTGCATACATTTACCGATGCAAGCGAAGAAGCCTATGCAGCAGTCGTCTATTGGAGGACAACCGAGCCCAGTGGACGAGTCCACGTCTCTATGATCGCCGGCAGAGCCAGAGTCGCGCCCACGAAGCCAGTGTCTATCCCAAGGCTTGAATTACAAGCGGCCTTGCTTGGTAGTAGGATGGCGGCGTCGATCAAAGAAGAGATGGAGCTCGAAGCATCAAAGACAGTATACTGGACCGACTCCAGCACTGTACTACAATGGATCAACTCAGAACCTAGAAAATTCAAGACGTTCGTGGCAAACCGACTGGCAGAAATAGAAGAGAAAACGAAACCTGAAGAATGGAGATGGGTGCCTACTAAGCAAAACCCGGCAGATGACGCCACAAGGGGTGTCCCAGCCGAGTTCGACAGCAACGCCAGGTGGTTCCAGGGGCCGTCATTTCTCCGCCAGCCAGAAGAAGAGTGGCCACATCGAGACTTCAAGCAAGGAGGTGCGCTGCTAGAAGAAAAGAATCAACTGAAAGCGATGGCAACGAAAGCAACAGACAAGACTCTACTGGACCTGGAACGTTTCTCAAGCTGGGAGCGATTGCTGCGCACTACTGCGAGAGTCATCGCCTTCGTCAGCCGCCTGAGAACCCGCAAGGCAACCACCGTCGCCGCCCGAGAGAAGGACGAGCCCTGGAAGCCACAAAAGAAGACCCAGCCCGGTAAGCTACAAATCTCCGCCAGCGCAGACAAGCGGCTATACGTACCTCTACACGAAGAACACTTGAAGAAGGCTGAAAAGTTATTATTGAAGATGAGTCAAGCCGACAGCTTCTCGGCTGACTTAAGAAAATTGAAGGATAAGAAACCATTAGAAAATGCAAGTCGAATAAAGAAGATTGACGTCTACATGGGTGAAGACGACATCATCAAATTAAGAAGTAGAACGAACAAGTTTCAAGATGAAGGCGAAAGAAAAATGAATCCTGTTGTGCTAGATGGAAGGCACAAAATCACACGCCTCCTCATCGAGCATTACCACAAGAAGTTCCTACATGCAAACAACGCGACGGTCATGAACGAAATCCGTCAAAAGTATTGGGTCCTCGGCTTAAGAACAACACTGAAAGCTATATCTCACGGCTGTCAGTGGTGCAAGACAAGGAAAGGTACGCCGGGGATACCACCAGCGGGAGACTTACCAAGAGAACGTCTTCAGCATCACCAGTTCCCGTTCACCAACGCCGCTGTGGATTACTTCGGGCCAATGCACGTCACCGTGGGGAGAAGAAGAGAGAAGCGTTGGGGGGCACTGTTCACTTGCCTCACCACCAGAGCTGTACATCTGGAGTTAGTGCCATCTCTAAGCACTAGCTCTATGATTATGGCACTCCGACGGATGGCAGCAAGAAGAGGAACCCCGAAGACAATCTTCAGCGACAACGGTACGAACTTCGTCGGGGCGAACAAAGAGCTGCAGCAAGCCGCACAAGAGAGAGGGATCACCTGGAAGTTCATCCCTCCTGGTTGTCCGAACATGGGAGGCGCCTGGGAGAGACTCGTAAGATCAGTCAAAACAGCGTTAGCAGCGGTCCTCGAAGAGAAGTCACCGCCAGAAGAAGTGCTTCACACGCTCCTAACCGAGGTGGAGCACACCGTCAATTCAAGGCCCCTCACCCCCGTCAGCATGGACCCCACTGAAGAAGAAAGTTTGACCCCCAACCACTTCTTGTTGGGTAGGTCATGCGGCATGTCAGCACCCGGCGAGTTCAACGACACCGAGTTGATAGGAAGACCCAGCTGGAAAACTACGCAAAGGCTAGCGGACCACTTCTGGAAGAGATGGATCAAAGAGTACTTACCCCTCTTGATGCCTAGAAAGATAGAGGGTAAGGAAACTAACGATCCGAAGATAGGCGACATCGTGCTCATAGTCGACGCGACGCTGCCGAGAAATTCGTGGCCCCGAGGCGAGGTCATCAAGGTGTATCCAGGACCAGACGGAAGAACTAGGATATTGGACGTGCGGACTTCGGGTGGAGTACTCCGACGGCCGACACGTCGAGTCATCACGCTGGTACCTGCCACATCGTCGCTGCCCGAGGATGCAGTGCCACGCACCGTGGGGGAGAATATTAGCGACGACGCCAAGACTTGTAATTCGTAAATAGTTCATAAGGTTATAAAATAAGTTTTGTAATTAGATTTAAGTGAATAAAAAATCCCAAATGAGTCTCCAATCATTTCCGCTTGGCGGCGCCACCTACGCAGAACGCGCCACGAAGCTTAGCTACTGTAGAACTTTACCGTAACGAGAGCCGATAGCTATTTTTATAATTTTTAAGGTCTAAACTAATGTTTTTATTGTTAAATTTATGTTATTAAGTAAATATAAGGTATTATCTATAAGATAAAAATGTAAAATATAGAATCCGTGAGGAAAAATAAAATAGGCAATGTAAACAAAGCCGCTGATTGGCTAAAGCAGTTTGTAGGTAGAATCCAAAGGGCTCTGATTGGTCAGAGTACCCTATATAAGCCGGTCATTTTTCCTCCCGAATTCAGTGCGGAACCAGCAGCCTTAGAGAAAAAACCTCTAATAAACAAGAAGAAAGAAATCGCTGTTTCACTGGAAAGACCCTGGAAATTGAAGTACCCTTCTGCAGATCATCATTCATCAAGCCGCAAGCATCTCAGAATCCACGCTCCCAACGGCACCTTCGTCCACCCGCCAGCATCAAGATCTACATACAGTCCACTCGCCGCACGACAGAAGCGCCAGCGGTACAAAATATTAGGCCATCATATACCTCTTGGCCGTCTATCCTGTTTCTGTCGTCCCCAACAACACGTTTAAGGCCTAAGTCAATGTCGCTATTTCGTGTATTTGCTAATCCACAGACGAGATTCTAACTTACGCTCTCCTTTCGGGGTTGGGAGGTCAGACAGTAGTAGCTCCCGGATAAGTCGACATACAAATCAAAAACATAAGCGGACCCACGGCTCTGAAGTACAAACTTTGGCCGCAACTGGAGCCAAAACTAGTTACTTTAGTATTTTGTTATCTGTGGTGCAGTGTAGCTAACTCTACTTCCACCCTATAGCATTTTGGGTCCAAGATATATGTCCCGAGATTGCCGTGAAGCATACGATGTGTCAGTACAGTCCGCTTCCCACATAAAATGTATTTATCATTCTTACCGTTCTTCTTTGTTAGGTAACTTGAAAAATGACAATTCACCGCGGTTTCGTGTACTATTTAAACAACCAAATACACAACAATTGAAATAAGATCGTTTAGACATTTTGAGATCACAGAAAATTATAATTCCTACACGTAATGTGTGTTGTCAAAACGCGGACATTCAGGACTAGAGTTGCGTCCGAAATGTTCCGAGATCACCCGATCTTTGCGTCAGTAGTGATGTGCTTGATACTTTCGTCGGTAGACTATCGTATATTCATCGATAACCTGACAATGATACTATTTACTAAATATCTTAGTAGGTAACTTGTACATGACGGATGACTTTTTGCTTGAGCGTCGGTAGCTTAGTGGTTAAAGAATCGCCCTTACGATCGAGAGGTCCCGGGTTCGAATCCTGGTCATTACACTACCGACGTGAACCCACTCCTAGCACAAGCAATTTAGCTTAGTTGGAGGGGTTAGAGGGAATATTAGTAATGTCGATAATTTCGATTGCTTATATTCTTAATAAAAAAATACGTTATCAGAAATATAATCATCATCGTCTGAGCGCTAATCCCAGTGTCCGCTTTCATACATACTCCTTTCTATATATGGTTTAGCTTAAATTTTGTGGGCAAGCCTGTTAAAGACTCTTGTCACCAATCATTTCCACTTTCAATTGCTGATTAAGATGACTTGAGCGCCGAAGATCTTAGTTGGACCACCTCACTGCACTTTATTGCTAATTGCGTACCGTACCAATCAAACGAAAATGAACGAACGCAAACGAATGAAAATCGTACATTAGTTCATTCATCACCCAGCGGTAATGAACGAAGCGCGAGCCGTAATGATAGCGATTATCATTCTTACCTATCTACATTGACCGGTAAATTGAAAAACGTCAATTCATGGCGATTTCTAGTGTTATTTGAACAACCAAGAACATAACAATTGCAATAAGCCCGTTTACTCATGTTGAACTGTTGGACTCTCGATAGCACGAAACAATACGTATATCGGCAAAGCGCGTGAACACGCAACTGGCTACGATCGAAGCGAGCCGAGATACTCGTATGTAGCGTATATGTGTGCGTGACAGTAAGCAAGCATACATTTTAATGTGTGTAGCACTTTATACAAAGGACGTGCAAAGGACTTTCTAGCTAATAGGTATTTAATTGAAACGCAGCTAACTTTGCTTTTGAAACTCCTAAATACATACATACATACATTTTTTATTTTTTATTTATCCTCAGAGGGTTAGGCAGAGGTAATTAATACCCACATTTCACCAATGAAAATAATTAAATTCAAATATAGAAAACTATCAGACTGGAAAATGTAAAATTTCGTTTGACTAAGTTACTTTTTTTCAGTCTATTCAATTGTATCTGAGAGTAAATGATAAGAATTTAGTTCGGTTTTGTCGGCTATTTATTATTGAGCTTGATTGAGCTAGTTTCGAGCGTGTCCACAGCGGAGTGTAGAACGAGAAAATTTTATTACCAGTTTATGTAAGTGTAAAAAAGAGATAACGCTAGCTCGCATTAGTTTCATAGACTGTAGCTTTTTTTTATAGTAAAGCAATAATTATTGTAAACTTTGATACTTAATAGTTCATACCAATGCAACAGTATCAATACTTCAAACAAAACAAACCGTATGCTACACATACATTGCCACGGGGACATCTTTGTTACTTGATGGCCAAATAAACTTGAAGTGAAATTCTCAAGACAGTACTTGAACACACAACCAATATCTTGCAGGGGAACGCTTTAACTACTAAGCTACTTACCTGAACCACGTCTTGAACATTAGAAATTCTTCTATTATAACAATTTTGAGTTAATGGTTGTTATAGCATCGCTTTAAAAAATATTTTATTCTGTTTTAGGTACATCCTTGTTGTTATTGCAGCGATAAAAATTCATTATAGGTACCTAGGTATGCGAAAGTTCACAATATATAACCAGGCCCCCGATTCTACTAATTTTATGACAACAACACCGCTGTCATACAGCTGACATTGTATAAAATGTCATTACATTTTAGACTTTATTGTACAATTCTTAAAGTCCAAAATGATAAAAGATATAACATTTTTCATTCACTCTTCACGATTGTCATTTAATTTTAGACTTTAAGTGTATAACGGTAAAGTCTAAAGTTAAATGGCAGTTGTAACAGTGTCTGTAGTACGACAGTGGTTTTGCAATGATACAAATAATAGCAGAATCAGGGCCCAGATGACAGACAGACAGCGGAGTAATAGGGATCCGTGTTTACCCTTTTGCTCAATAGAGTGCAAACCGTGAGAAGGCAAACGGAAGGTAGCATACCCCCTAGCCAGACCGACGATGACCTGAAAAAGGTTGCTGGGACAGTCTGGATACGGAAGGCGGAGGATTGGACGTAATTGCGCACATTGGGAGAGGCCTAGGTCCAGCAGTGGGCTGTGGTGGATTAATTGACTGATTAGTGATTACCCTTCGGTTCCGTAACCTAAAAATCATTCTGATGTATGAGACTAGTGTGAATGGGCAAGTAAGCAGTTAATATTTTATGTCTGCACCATTTAGTTAGTTGGAAGTCAAAACAAACTTTTAATGGACTTGTTGGAAACGATCCAAACTGGCTCTTCCTAGGCTAGGTTGCCTAGGCAACGGAATATAGGTCGCCTATCGCTGTAGCTATTGTGATTTTAGTCAGGAAGCAAATAATTCATACTAACATTATAAATGGAAAAGTGTATGTGTGTGTGTGTGTGTGTGTGTGTATCTGTTTGTCCGTCTTTCACGCCTAAACCACTGATCGGATTTCGGACATCGGCTATGTTTGGTCGCGATTACCGACATCCATGCGGGCGGAGCCGCGGGCAAAAGTTAGTGTTTATATATCTACTAAAGTCGGATAACGCGACTTTTCCTTTTCATTTTCTCATATCTTCGTTTCTACTCAACCAAATGGGTATTTTACAATACCACGACGTCGCCAATCTTCATCAGCAGATTAATTTTGTTACTGGTTATATCCGAGGTTTTCACCTTGCAGCCTGGGATCCAATTTACTTCTCCTTTTCGCTTATACGGCTATTATGAAAGCGACTACCATTTGTCCTACCAACTCCGAGAGGAAAGCCTGCGTAAGGGTCTCGTTGTCTCTACCGGTGTTAAACAGCGTGAGCATAATCTGCGATATATTATACCGTCAAGCTCACAATGAAAATTGGGTAAATAAATAAATGTTTATTGCAAAGCTATAACTATAACTTTTTGTTTGGAATCGACGTAGGTACAAGACACTTAAAAACTTAAAATGTTTAATAAAATTCCTCAAGAGTTGGTTGACATGCCTCTAAATAAGTTTAAAATCGAAGTAAAAAAGACTTTAATGAAAAAAGGATATTACAAAGTAAACGAATACCTTAATGATAAAAATGCATGGTCATCTTAATCTCTTTGCTTGCTCGCACAATATAAACCTATGAAAAATAAAATAAAAACAAATTGTTTAAAAAAAAAGAAACTATAATATTGTTCACTGAGTTTCTTGCTGGTCTCTTCTCAGTAGAACCAACTTACTGAACCAGCGAAAGAATCATTTTCAAATGATTTATTTACTTAATTTAATATTATATTAGTAATTTCCTGACATTATTGTAAAATTTTGACGTTCATATGTGCTCTTTATGTGCCTAAACTGAATAAACGAAATTGATTCTTGATTGATTCTTTGATTCACTGTTACTTTCACGAATAGATTAGATACCAGACATATCTCTGAAATTAGATATTTATCCCCTCGCAATTTATTACCAAATACCAAATAAATCACGATGGAATCCATTAAAAATCCATTTTATTTTAAGGAGAATATCGATGGATGCCTGAAATGCTACAAGCTTACAAAATTATGGAATTTCAAATATACAACACATAAATGGAGCGGAGAATATCCTGTTCTTTTGTTCAGATCGTTGCCCTCAGCCCATAAATATAGAAGTACGTAGTTATGTGTTTATGTCTACTAGAAACTGTATATTTTATAGCACTATGCTACAGATCATAATATATTAATTAACGCAGGTCCCACGATCTAGAGGAACTTCTCTCTGGGATGAAAAGTAGTCTCTGTTGTTATTTCAGATTCTAATCTATCTCTGTACCAAATTTTAGTCAGATCTGTTCAGCCGTTTGAAGTTGATTGAGTATAAAACATTGAAACATTACAAGTTCAGCCCCCGCCGAGTCCTGGACTAGAAGGGGAAGCCCAAAAACTGCTGGCTTGACGACGTGCAGGGTAACATGCGTACAAATGGTCTCACAAACATGGACGCCCAAGGTCGTGCGAAGTGGAGGAAGAAGAGCCGGAAGGTAGACCCTGAGCTGAGGGCATCTCGGCCGCAGATGCAATCAGGATAACGTCTAAATGTTGATGATGAGGGATATTGAAAAGGTCTTCAGATTCTTCCTTAGACTGCATAATATCTATAAGTTACTTCTTGAAAAAATATACATTTCAAAATAAGATTAATAGCTTAACTAAAATGAAACACTCTTATAAACAATGAAATTACTTTTATTGTGATGAACTAGGTATATAAAACTTAAACGCAACGAAGACAGATGAATGCGATAGTATTTTACGCTCCTTACATTAAATTGCACTACGCGCTATAAGCCCGTCACCGTCACCTATTTGTAAAAAAAAATGAGGAGCGTTTACAGATAACTCGAGAATTTGAACTTTCAAGATCAAATATCTTTGAAATAATTCTTCATATTAAGAATATTTCACTTAAGAAATTAATTTTATTATTTTGTTAAAAAATGGTTATTAAGTAATAAAATTATTTATCGACAATAAAAAATGTCAACATCCCTATTTCACGCGGCTAAGGGACAAGCGGCAATTATAACCGAGACTCAATAGAGAGATTCGCAATGTGTATATTAAGTACTATCTACCCATTCTATGTTATAGCGTGAATCAGGTGTTACTTATGTATTTAGAAATGAATAATAAATAATTATTCATTACTTCTGTCATCATTCGCCCGCCAAAACATGAGTCATAGACTACACAACACCAACAATAAGACTTATCGAATGTTTAAACAGCAAGCATTACATTTTCTGTGTCAAAAGAATAATTTCAAGCCGTGAAATAGTATGTTAATACAACCTTGAGGCTTCGTTTTTGTGTATGACGTCACTGAGTTTGTAATTTTCGTAATGTTGGCTGAAGAAAACAAAAGCAGGCTTGTTGTGTGTCTAGCAAAATTGTTGTAAGGCCTTGAGACAGTTTTTTACCTATCTATTTGTCATTATTACGATGGTGATGTAGAACGAATACAAGTATCACCACCCCACCTCATCCGAAGGGTGTCGTGAGAGGCGACTGACGGCAAAATACGCAGCATACCTTTCGATTACCAAGTTCAGTTACAGAGACACAAAAAAATCATTTAAAAAAACTGGTTGAGTGTGACGCAATCTTATCTAAGGGGAACGACACAAGGCACGACTTTACAGCATTTGAGATTTAATTTATTTTCAATATGACGGAGAAAGAATACTAGTATCACCGTCCCATCTCATCCGAAGGGTGTCGTGAGAGGCGACTGACGGCAAAATACTCAGACGATATCACTGCGAGAGAAAACTCGAAGTAAAACCCTGTACCAACCCGTCTGGCCAGCGTGGAGACAGTACGCCAAAGTCTCCCAGCACGGGAGACACTTGAACCCGTGACCAACCCCTTACAGGAGGAAACTCTCTGACCACTGAATGAGCTAGTGAGTCGATTAAAAAACGAATTAAATTTTATGGACGAGCCACTTTTCATAATTATTGATCATTTAAAAAAGGCTTAGTTATCACCAGTCGTATCGATGTTGAAACTCGTCCCAAATATCGACACCTGGCACAGCTGCGAACTGCGCAGGTTTAGTCATTTGCATAGTTAATTTGCAGTTGTTTATGAATTTAACACAAAACCACTTTGTGTACCTCTGCTGATGCCAGAATCATAGCAATTAGAAAGGTATCTTCTTACCCGCCTCTCTTGACAAGTGGTAATTCGTTGACTGGCGCTTGGTGGAATAGAATGACAAATGTATGGGATATACAGGGTGTAATCGTTAAGTGTGTCCAGGCGATTATTCTGTAACTATTACAGATATCAAAAAACTTTAAACTGATATCGAAAATACGTTACCTAATGAATAAAATGACATCAATAACTTTTTAAAAATCAAACGAGAGGTACCTAATATTTTGACATTAAACACTCCCATACATTTAATATGAGATTAGTAGAAAGGTTTTAGGTACGTACACCAGAAGGGACTTCTTTATCTGGGTACTGTCTTCTCTAGGCGATAATGGCCGCTCTTTTGTTACAATCATATTTGTAGTAAATTTTTAGCATTATCTCTTTTTCTCTTTTAGAATATGCCATTTTGCAATCAATAAATGAAACAATCACGATTATTAACGCAAATTAAAAAAAACAACGATAAATTGGCGGGAACAACAACCCGAGATAAAAGTTTTGAATTTAGAACGAACACCAAAGAGTATCTTTTTTTTTGTAGTGCTTTTCAGTTAGCTCAAATTACTTAATGCGATATTAAAACACGGTTTATTACTTATTGCAAGTGGTACCTAAGATAATTATTTTAGACATGTATCTATTTGAAAATCATCATTGTCATATTATACGTAATCATAAAATATGATTAAGGTAAAATGGGTACTAGATCACTTAAAATAAGGAAGCTAAAACCTTTCTACTAATCTCATACTAAATGTATGGGAGTGTTTAATGTCAAAATTTTAGATACCTTTCGTTTGATTTTTAAAAAGTTATTGATGTCATTTTACTCATTAGGTAACGTACTTTCGATATCAGTTTAAAGTTTTTTGATATCTGTAATAGTTACGGAATAATCGCCTGGACATACTTAACGATTACACCCTGTATAGGGGAATAAACCGGTAAACGAAATGCCACTTGTCTAGAGGGAAAGGTACGTCAGGTCACTATAACCTGATTCCTGCCGGCTTGCTCTGCAAAGGGAAGCCGTGGTAGAGATTTATACTCAAACAAATAATCACAACGCATTATCTCAAACTGAATGTACTATCTTAAACTCAGTACCTATATACAATTCTGCTTGCTGCGGCTTGCTGGCCGGCCAGCCTCGGCCGCGGCTGCGGGCTTTATAACCACCTGCTCCTCAGCTTGTGGGCCGCCTCACCCCTCCGCGCCTACGTGGGCTTAAATAACACTCTTGGGGCAGGGCAAACAAGACCAAGTGAAGTGGGATTTGCAGAGATTAATTTCTGACACTATGTTTTGACTATTCAAGACAATAAATAAAGGGTAAAACTTGTTTTGCCACCTAACACGTTTAAAAAGTAATTAATTTGTGAAATGATGTTAAGGCGTAAGGAAATTTTTCCAAATAAATATATTGTCTAATGAGTATTTTAGTAAACAATAGTTTGTAAATTGATAAGTTTATCATCTATAATTTTGTCAAATGTTGTTTGTCAAATGAAGATTTGTCTTTCGTTTTTTGTCAAATGATTGGATACCCTAGATCTATGATATTGACCTACCGATCTATGACTCAACACTGCTGCTTACCCCAATATGAAAAAGGCATAACTATCCAACTAAACACATGAAATAGAAATACTATTCAATTAAAACGAAAATAACTAACACGTCAAGTTCACCTATGACCGAGCTTACAAATGTCGAGACCGGGTGCTTGACCGCTTATAATGAAGTACTTATAGCACTTAGATAAGGGCCCATGATAACTTTTCTAGTACAGGTTGTTGTACTGAAAGCCCCAATAGGAAGGTACTACCACAGATGTAGTGTAGCCTAGATACGGCAAACTGTTGTGTATGGAAAGCATGCATATTCTGTCCTCCGTGTTGGAAAGAAAGCAAGAAGGAATATAATTATATTCAATTTTTAGGATTACGTAGCCAAATGGCAAAAAACGGAACTCTTATGGACTCTGTTTGCCTGTCTGTCTGTCCGTACGTATGTCACAGCCACTTTTTTCCGAATCTATAAGAACTATGCTGTTAAAACTTAATAAGAAGACGTATTATGTGAACCGCACTAAGATTTTCACACAAAAATAGAAAAAAAAACCAATTAATTTTGGGCGTTCCCCATACTTAAAACTGAGACTCAAAAAATATTTTTACATCAAACCAAATTGTGGTGTGAATAGGTCTTCAAAAATAATATTGAAGTTTCTTTTTTTTCTATACTGTAAAGTTTGCATGAATGACACTTCCAAAGTGGTAAAATGTCCCTCCAAACCCCCCACCTCCCCTGTAACTCTAAAATAAGAGAATCATAAAACTAAGAAAAATATATGATGTAAATTACTATGTAAACTTCCAACGAAAATGTATTTGAACGAGATCTAGTAAGTAGTTTTCTTTTTTAATATTTAGGTCATCAAATTGACTGCATCCCGTCTGATAATACACTGTGCAGTCCAAAGAATAGTGGACGCCATTAAAGACGCTGTCCCTAGAATGGCGATACCAACTTTGACGGACACCACAGAGGTTTTTACACGCCCCGCTTAATGGACCTGGGACCATGGAAAGAAGGAAACTCGTTTGCTACTGAAGTTTTCCATCAACACTTAACCTATTCCTGTAGGTAGATGTTGCGGAACGACGATCGGTCGGGATCGGGGTGGTGCCCCATCTTACGAATGTTCCAAGCATTAGCCAGCCAGGTTATTTAATGTTGTAATATCATTCAGGCCGTTCATTGGATATTTAGTTAACTGCCTAGGCAGTTAATTGTACGACTGATTTAGCTATTTGGCTGCGGCATATCCACCGACAAATACATACATACATACATACACACATATAATCACGCCTTTATCCCCGGAGGGTTAGGCAGAGGTGAATTAACACCCACATTTCACCAATCTGTATTCGGTCCCACGTAACAGGGGGTGAGCCTATTGCCGTATTCCGGGCACTATTGTTGACTCGAGCCGTGCATCCGAGGCTGAGTCTGGGCTGTACGTCTGATGTTAAAGTTAATCAGCCCTATCCCTTAGTCGCCTTGTACGACACCTCATGGGAAGAGAAGGGGTGGCCCAAATTCTTCTTTGCCGGGAACCACACCGGCACCGACAAATATCTATAAGGAAAAGTACTATTATGATCACTCGTAAAGCTTTCTCCCGACGGTATTGTCTCCAATAATAGGCGCTGCACCCAGTATTGGGTACTTGACATAGTCTGCCTACCCACAACATTAGCGAAAGCGTTAGGCTTATATGTTTGAGCGTCAGTGTAAGTAAATAAATAGGTAAGTGTACAGTTCTCACCTGTATGTTTTTTTTATATCACTGTGGTTTCAGACAAGCCCACGGTCCACGTGATACGAAGTGGTTACCGTGGCCTATGGACGTGTGCAACACCAGGTGCATCACACTCGTGTTGCCGACCCTGTAAACACATAGGGTTTCTGTGCTGTCAATGTAGAAGACAAAGCAGGATAGCCTTTGGTCTTCCCACTGACAGCACAAACACTCTCCAGTGAGCTCTTTTAAAATCTGAATCTTTCACGCACAAAGCCGGAACAGATCGGTGTAAATGTCGCCGCCAACTAGCTCAATCAGCCGCAAAAAACTTAACGGCGCCGTTCAATTAACGGGCTGAATGATGTTCGGCCAGTTGATTAAACAGCTCGGCAAATGGCTAGAATCAAAAACGTTTAATTACTTGCCTAGCCATTTAATCAAACAGCTAAGACAATGACTTATTACTGCATGGTGATAAAAATCGGATTGCGCAGCTATCTTTAATAAACCCATCACTAATTTTCTGTGAATAAACCTCTATTTACCTCCTCGGGGATTTACAGGCGTGAGTATATGTATGTAATTTTTTATCTTATTTCGGGGTGGTGCCCCATCTTACGAATAGCCTAAGCATTATAATTTAGAAAACGGGAATTAACGCGATCATGGTATAGGTACTTACATACCTTTGATTGCCTGACGTTTCGACCAGGTTACACCATGTCGAAACGTCAGCAGGGCCGTCTTAAGGCTATATAGCGCCAGGGTGCGAAACTCAGACTGCGCCCCCTCCCCCCCTACCCCCGGTCAACAAAAAAAAAACGCAATAAATTTTTGATGTTTCATTTATTTTTGTCTAAGATCTGTAATCTATCTGTAAAAAGAGGTTCTCTATTTTTATTCCTAAAATTTTATGTCATAATTTAACGTTGCATAATGTTACTTGTCATAACATTATTTACGCATAATACTCATTTGCCATAACTTTTTAAGCATAATTTTTTTACTCCTATTTACTATAAGCATAATATTTAATAAGCATAATATCCCAAAGCATAAGTTTATTTAAGCATAACGACGCATAACCATAACTATTCTGAAAAATCACTACAAAATTTTTATTAACAATATTACACTATTTTATACATTGCTCTCATCAAACTTGTAGGCGCATCAAAGTTCATTTAACCTAATGTTCTTCTGACCTAATTGGTCGACGGAGCCCCGCTCGCCGGGGCTCCTACTTCTGGGTGGTTTGTAAATAAATAACCACGAAGGCCTAATGCGGGAGCTTCGCTACGCTCCGCTCCCGCATTAGCCTTCTAACCTAACCTATCCGAGTCGGGGTGCCCTAAAGTCCAGATTGCATCCAGATCCTTGCCAGCTTGCTAGCACCATGTTAGCAGGCGTTTATCATTATACCAAATAACTATTAGACAAATAAACAATATGCTTTACAACTTTATGCGTATTAATGTTATGAATAAAAACATTAAGATATACAATATTTATGCTTGTGGCGATACCACATGTACCCAGCGCCATCTAGCGACATCAAGCAGAACTACTACGATAATACGAATCCTGCATCGCGAAAGTAAAGTTCCCGCGCTGGTACATTACATCTACAACATCCCAACGACAATCGTTGGGCTGCGGCCCGCCAAGCGTGATCACCTTGCCTGGTCGGAAGATCCTCCCTTTGTGTTGGAGGAACATCACACCTCGTTCCTCCACAGTGGTGACCTCGACGTGATCTGATCACGTAACCTTCGCTGAGCATATCAGCAGCATTCTCATCGTCACATCCCATTCACTTCTTCCGCATGAGCGGTAATCAAGTCTTCGCCATCCAGCACCTTCGGCCCTTACAAGGCTACCACAGCATGCAGCGATCGCTGCAGCCTGGTTACCCTTCGGCCACGCCTGCATCTACGGCACACAGTACACGTTCATACGGTCACGTAAGAAGAGTACATCTCTCCCGTCTACGTAGTCACTTAGCCACTTCGCCCCAATACACGGGGGACTACCTCGCCTTATCGAGGATTCGCCCCGTCACTGCCGAGGACTCACCTCAACTCACCGAGGATTCGCCTCGCCTCACTAACGGCTCGCCGAGGTTTCATCTCGACGCTTCGAGCCCCAACTCGCTGGGCATTCAACGCAGGACCGCAGCGCCGCAGCACCGCACTTGCCCCGCATCTTCGGGACCAGCGGTAGTCCCGACTCACTGGGACTAGCGTGGATGACTGTTCCGTCAATGGAATATGCGGCGTCCAGATCCGACGAAACGGAACTACTCAAGACTGGCACTGGCACGCTCCTCAAGAGAGCTAAGACAGCTGACTCATCGCAATCAACCTCCGGTCTTGGAGGGGAGTGATGTGGCGATACCACATGTACCCAGCGCCATCTAGCGACATCAAGCAGAACTACTACGATAATAGAAATCCTGCATCGCGAAAGTAAAGTTCCCGCGCTGGTACATTACATCTACAACATCCCAACGACAATCGTTGGGCCGCGGCCCGCCAGGCGTGATCACCTTGCCTGGTCGGAGGATCCTCCCTTTGTGTTGGAGGAACATCACACCTCGTTCCTCCACATGCTTAATAACACAGTATGCTAAAAACCAATTATGGCACACTATTATTATGACAAAGAAAATTATGCCTAATTTGTTTTGGCAATTTAAATTAGGACAAAAACTATTATGACAAAAGATGAAATCCCGTAAAAAGATCTCTATACAATGTTTTATTTTAAGTGCGTTTCCTTTTTCTGTTTTGGGCACCCGATGGTTTCTTTTTACCATCCCCTAAATCGGCCATCTGCAATCAAATAGATCATTTAGCATATAAATATTTCAATCACTTCTATGAAATTATATGAAAGTAAACTTACTTAAATAAAATGTTATATGTTATATAAAAGTGTGCCCGTTCATGTACGGAGCTTCTCTTTGTGCCCTTAACAAAAAAGATGGGGGAATCAGACCCATCGCAGTTGGAAGCACTTACCGCCGCCTAACTGCTAAGCTAGCCTGTCACTCGGTCAGGGAGGAGATGTCTGGGTACTTGCGGCCCCACCAGGTGGGATTTGGTACACCCAGGGGCTGCGAGGCAGCTATCCATGCCACTCGTGCCTACGTGATGGAGCCGCGAAATGCCAATTGTGTTGTTGTAAAGATTGACATTCGCAACGCTTTCAACACGCTAGAGAGAGACGTCCTGTTGAGTGCAGTCAAGGAGAAAACCCCTTCCCTTTACCCCTTCCTTTTTCAAATCTATAACTCTCCCTCAAACCTCTACCTAAATAAAGACCTCATTCTTTCGCAAGTAGGAGCTCAGCAGGGGGACCCACTTGGCCCATTGGTCTTTAGCCTAGCCATCCAAGGGATCATCTCCGAGCTTGAATCACCCCTTAATCTTTGGTACCTGGATGACGGTACCATTGGCGGCAAGCCTGATACAGTCACCCGAGACCTTGAGGTTTTGATCCCGCGCCTCAAGGAGCTAGGTCTGGAAGTGAATCCGGCTAAGTGCGAATTTTACCCCTGCAGCACAGAAGCCCACAACCACTTTACTCACTTTAACATTCTCGTTCCTGGCCTCAGTGAACTTACTTCCGGCACCTTCAGCCTGCTGGGTTCTCCCATTTTCCTGGAGGCAGTTCCTGAGGCTATTACTTCACGCCAACTCCTTCTCCTTGCTGCACGGGAACAGTTAGGGAACCTTTCAGCTCACGTTCCCGTACTGCTGTTGCGAATGTGTTTTGCGGTCCCCAAAATCATGTACTTGCTGAGGACTACACCAACCTGGCAACCTTCGACGGCACTCTGAGACAGACTACGGCGTCGATTCTTAACGTCTCACTCGACGAACAGCAGTGGCTCCAGGCCTCCCTGCCAATAAGACACGGTGGTCTTGGACTGCGGCGCGTGGCGGACGTTGGCCTGCCGGCCTTTCTAGCGTCAGCTCACGGGGTGGCAGACTTGGTCACTATCATGCTCTCCTCAAGCGGTGATCGAATAGATGTACCTCACGTGTGCGAGGCGATGTCGGCATGGTCGGTCCTCAATCCGGACAAACAATGTCCAGTAACTCCACACGTGCAAAGAGCATGGGATGAGATTGGTGCTGATAGGATGGTGAAGGATATGCTGGATGGTGCGTCGGGCGTCGATTTGGCGAGGCTCAGGGCTGTGTCGCAGCCTGAATCGGGGGCATGGATGGGCACGCACTGCCGTCGCCGCACCTGGGCACTTTATTAGACGACGACTCTCTGCGTGTGTCAGTGGCGTTCCGCCTGGGCTGTAAGGTGTGTGAATCACACAGATGCATCTGCGGCTCTATGGTGGAGGAGGGCGGCCATCATGCACTGAGCTGTCGTCGCTGCGTAGGCAGGTTCCCGCGTCACCATGCTCTCAACGACATAATTAGAAGAGCTCTCATATCGGCGAACGTTCCATGCGTGCTAGAGCCCCCGGGCCTCAGCAGATCAGATGGAAAGCGACCTGATGGTCTGACTTTGGTGCCGTGGAAAAACGGCAAGTGCCTGGTGTGGGACGCTACATGCGTCAGCACTGTCGCGGCCACGCATCTGAGTCGCACCATCAACGCCCCGGCAGCGGCGGCTGAGGGCGCGGCGAATAAGAAAAGGGCGAAATACGCTGCAATGGAGTCACAATATTATTTTGTGCCCATTGCGGTTGAGACTATGGGCAGTTGGGGGTCAGAGGCAAAAGGGTTGATCGCGGAAATTGGCCGCCGCATCCACGACCAAGGCGGTGACTCCCGCTCTGGCTCGTTTCTGGGGCAAAGGATGGCCCTTGCGATTCAAAGAGGCAACGCGGCCAGCACCGTGGGCACCTTTGCGCCGGGAACGATACGGGGTGGGTTATTTGACTCGACATGAATTTTGTGTCTATTAAGATGAATTATATTATTATTATTGTAAAAAAAAATACTAATATTATAAATCGTTAAAAAAAATATGTTATAGGTATAAATTATTATTTATAAATATATTTATGTTATAAAATTTAAATGACCAATATCAAGCCCAAGTAAAGTAGTTATCATAAATTATAAACTCACTCGTACTTATTGTGTGTGATTATGATTAATGATTACAAATACCACTATATGGCATCAATTAGGTATGTAAGTTTATTTTTGAAGTGAAAACTTCTTTAGCGGCGTTGGATGGGTGTAAAATGTTAAGGAAGCGTCAGGATTAGTTGACCTTTGAACCGTAACCGACAACTGACGTCATACAAGATTAGGTAAAGACTATCTATTTTGCAATTTACCATAGATGCGTCGTAGCTTAAGCGGTAAGCACTTCGACTGTAAGTCCTTATAGTTTTAGATAGTATCGGGTTCAAACCACCTGGCCTTCTGAAACTTTTTGTGATTATTTTTTCTTTTTGTAATTTATTACTTTTTATGATTATTTTTTCATTTTTTCTTTCTGTAATTTATTACTTTTTGTGTTTATTTTTTCTTTTCATAATTTATTAATTTCTTCTGACAGAAAATTAGCAGAAAATAAGTGATAGGTTTTATGATTAGCGCTATATTATAAGTATGGTATGGTATGTTCTTTTTTATCTTTTTCTATGTATATAACGAAGAAAGAAAAAAAGAAAATGTTTTCACTTCTGCCGGCACTCCCAGAGTGCAACCCGTCTTTTTTTTTATTAATTAATTAGTAGGTAGGTATATCAGTATTGTAACTATGTACTAATGTAACAGTAGTTATATCTCATATCTCAATGATTGTAAGTAATTGTAACCGTAACAAAAATAGGTAACTCTGTAAAAATAAAATTTACCTACCTAGACAGTATTAATTTCCGTTGTTTATGATTTAAGTAGGTACGCACTGAAAAAACTCCATCCATTTGCACATTATTTTTTTACGAAAACACAACACAATCAATTAAATCGATATTGGTGGGCCCACTGAGGTAAACAAATAGAGTGGCAAACCAGTACAAATCGCCGCCACAAAAAGCAATGCCACTTGTGAGCTTAGAAGCGCAACTACGAGAAAAACTACTTAACTATTGAAGATGATGAAGGTAAATATATATGTCTCACTCGCACGCGTGGCATGAACACCAATGTCGCTGGGATTAGACAAAGACAAAAGTATTAACATGTGATCGTGGGTCAGTGTTTACAGACGTATGAATATTTACCCACGATAATATAGAATTTCTAAACCAATTTTGTAATAAAAATCATTAATATAATGTTTATTTTTCCCAGACTGCGGGTTTCGATTTTGAATGGTATGTAGGTATGTATGTATCTACTAGTACATTATGAAACAAATTATTTATATTTGAAAATAGTTTATAATGAAGTAAAACGTATAATATGTATGTAAATAAATAAGCCTTATGATTTTTCACCTTCGAAAATATAATGTGCCAAAGGAAATCAACTTAATATATCGACCTTCAAGATTCGTCCATTAAGGTAAAAGCACCAATGGCCGACACTTTATGGACAAATCAAACTTCAATAGGTATACAAAACTACTTAATTTATGTTTTTAGAAGAATGGTCGTTACGTCTTTTCTCAATTCCTACAACATTATGACATTAACTTTTGCAGATAAAGTCTTTATAAACTAACATATTTTTAGTTTAAGTACAATTATATAACACTTGATCCTTATCACCAAAAGTGGACAATCACATAAAACTGTTTGAAATTCTAACCATAGAAATACGGCAATGGTCTAAGTAGGTCAAGAATTTACTTATTTTTAACATCCCTCCCATCATCATCATAATTAAAAAAATCACATCTATTTAAAAAAAATTAGTTCCCTTAACAAAAATCTTAAGTTATAATGGTCTAATAATATCCTATAATATTAAATATATATTATATAATGTATTGTAATAAGTATAATATCCTAGTATACCAATGACAATACAACATACGCGCGTGCGGTGGCTCCTTAACTCCCTACTCACCTCAATACGAGGCGCCTGCGCTCGCGTTAGACGGTGCACAAGTCAACTACTCTAGGTCTAATCAGTAGCAGCCGGAACGTCTCGAAGGGTAGGTACGCGTGCTTCTTTGTTGTTGCGAAGGAACCCGAGAACGTGATGCTAT
Source organism: Eilema caniola (assembly GCA_949126895.1). Lineage (NCBI taxonomy): Eukaryota > Metazoa > Arthropoda > Insecta > Lepidoptera > Erebidae > Eilema > Eilema caniola. The sequence goes on along the minus strand of OX421482.1, from coordinate 1,875,747 downwards.
TTGTAATTGTATTTTGATATTATTTAACGTGTGTGAAGGTCATTACTATAAGACCTTGTTGTAAACCGATTTGTGTTCAACGTATAAATAGCCTAAATTATGTATGATCGCAATATAAATTTAAAGGTACTTGGATTATGCACTCGCGAGTTTACTTCAAGTCACCCAAGTAAGAAAAGAAAATATTATTCTATAATTGACATAATTCCTAATTCTCCCAATAATGTGGGTAAACCAAAACGATGTTTTAGTGGTAACACTGAATGGCAATCATAATTATTAATTTTAAAACTGGATTATAGCGATATTTGCGTCAATATCAATGTATAAATAGTATAGTTACGCGTGAAAACTAATTCCTTTTGATTTTTGTGCATGTAGGACTTAGAATCACAAGATTTTACTGCGCATTTCACCATTTTAGCGCGCTCGGTTCAGTTCGGACGTGTGACAGAACTGTCTAACGTCGACTAAACTGAAGTCGCCTCAGGTCTGACCGTGGTCAGACCTGTGGTGGCATTGATTTTGGTGCGGCCATTGCTAATCTAGTGTGTATATATCAATGGGTGGGCCTAACTGAATTTCCACTTGCTAGAATCAATCACAGTCTAAACTGCTAGAATGTTTAGTCCTCACTCGGCGGCTATCGCAAATAGGTATGATGAAAAATAAATAATTCAAAAATTAAGGAAAAGAAATGGATTTAATATTTCTTTAACGTTTCACAGCATTAAACAAAATCAAACTTTAATTTTCATGCAATAAGATTCAATTGTCATAGGTCGTCTAATGACATCAATCAGTAACCGACACTCAGAGCCGCATCGCGAACTTACATTACAATATACACCCTAATGTCCTAATTATAGAGGCCATTTTGCTTAAAGTGCGGACGCCAGGCGGCTAGGTCAAAGGGCCTCTTTGAATGGAGATATTGCCGCGTGCGTGTTAAATTAATTTAATTTTTATGAGTATCCTGATAAGAGCTATTTTACCTTGCATATCGTGAGCGGGATGACACTTGCCGAAAGGCAAAAGTGACAAAAATAGGTACAATGGTAAATTTTAATATTGGTTGATGCCTATATTTTTATGCATGTAGGGGTTTAATTCACATAAGTGTACGAAACATGGGAATGGCGTTAATATTGTACTTATGAGTTAAAGGTTAAATTAGGAAATATCAAAATGTTTAGAGCTCGGCCTGCGCCCCCTCGGGCTACGCGCCCGGGTGCGGCCGCACCCTTGAACCCCCGGTTAAGACGGCCCTGAACGTCAGGCAATCAAAGGTATGTAAGTACCTATACCATGATCGCGTTAATTCCCGTTTTTCTAAATTATATATCATGGAACGCGAGAGTTTAAAAGTTAGCCTAAGCATTGACCAGCCAGTTTATTAAATGTTGTAATAAGCGTTACGGCTGAATATCATTCAGAATAGCGCCTTTTAGTTACCAGCCTAGGCAGTTAATTGAACGGCTTGATTAAGCTGGTTGGCCGCGACATCATATCAGCCACACACAGTCCACTACTGAACATAGGCCATTCTCTAATAGACTTCCAGAACGATTGATCTAAAGCAGCCCGCATGCAGCGCTTCCCGACGACCTTGATGAGGTCGTCCTTCAACCTGGCCGTTGGGCGTCCCACACTACGCTTGCCCGTACGCGGTCACCACTTCACACCATTTTTGCTCCATCGGCCGTCTGTTCTGCGCGCTGTGTCCTGCCCACTGCCACTTCAACGAGCTAATCCGCTGGGCTACGTCGGTTACTTTTGTTCTACTACGGATATCATCATTTCTGACGTGATCACTTAGGGAAATCCCGAGCATAGCCCTCTCCATGTCTCGTTGAGCGACTTTGAGCTTTTTTAGGAGGCTGGACATAGGCCTCTCCCAATGTTGAGAGGCTGTGGCCTATGTCTCCACGCTGGCCAGACGGGTCGGTACAGGGTTTCCTTCTCCTCTACTAAATTATTGTTGAGTTGAAATGATCTCAACCTCTTCCAATACATAGTTTCTATTAGGATTTTTTTTAATTAAATTTTTGGCATTTTACTTATATTAAATAGTGTCGCCTCAAAGACAGATATAGAGGGAGAAATTTGAATTGGCTAGGGCGAGGTCTGATAGCTTAGTGGTCAAAGCATTGTCCTTGTAAGGCAAAGATTGCGGGTTCAAGCCCCGCCTAGACTGATTCAATTTTTTCTCTTTAATTCGATCTATTAGGCACAAGATTTTCACATTACCATTTGAGCTACACTAGGGTTGCCAGGAATGCCAGCCTTATTTCAATCAAATTACCTGTCTAATATTTTTATAAGTTCATTTTCCATATAACTTCACTTCGCCTGATGGTAAGGTAATCCATATCATAATAGTAGCTTTTGTCCGCGGCTCTACCCGCGTGGATGTCGGTTATGGCTATTATATCAGATATCGTTGTTGCCTATTATTATTCTGATGTATCCATACCATACTTAATATTATAAATGCGATATTATATAATGTTAAAAATGTCTGTCTGTCTGTATGTTGTGTATGTACGCTTTCACGCCTAAACCACTGAACCGATCTTGATGAAATTTGGTACACAGGTATATTAGAGTTTGAGAACGGATATATGCTATCTTTTATCGCGAAAAGGGAGGGTAGAGTTAGGGGATTAAAGTTTGTTATTTTTTAATCGCACAAAAAAGGGGGTGAGTAGCGGATAAATAGTAAAAAGTTTTTTTTGAAAGAAATACATACTCATGATATACAAAGGTGGATTAGAGCTTCGGAACGGACATAGTCGAGTACCGAGCCAAATATAGAAGCGAGTGAAGAGGCGAGTAGAGATCGTAATAGGGGCGAGTGGATAGGCGTGTAGAGATCAAATAGAAAGTCAAGTAGAGTCGACTACAGGGGCGAGTAGATATGCGACTAGAAAAGCCAGTGGAGAGGTGAGTATAGAATCAAATAGAGTGCAGTAGACAGTCGAGTAGAGAGGCGGACAGTGAGCCAAGTGGAGAGACGAATGTAGAGGCGAGTGGAGATCGAATAGAGACTTGAGTAGAGATTCGAGGAGAGATGTGAGTGGAGAGGCGAGTGCGGAGAGTCACGTAGAGAGGCGAAAAGAGAATAGAGTGGATGGGCGAGTAGAGATGCGAGTACAGAGGCCAATGGAAAGGCGAGTATAGAGAAGAGCACAGAGTCGAGTAGAGAGAGGAGCAGAGAAGTCAGTAGATAATCGAGTATAAATTCAAGTATAGGGGCGAGTAGAAAGTCGAGTAGAGAGTCGAATTTAATGCTCAATAGTGTCGGCTCAACACCAAGCATTAACCGACATCCACGCGGGCGGAGCCGCGGGCAAAACTAGTAAGCTATATATTATTTTAAAGTTTCATCAAAATTCATTCAGTAGTTTTTACGTGAAACAGTAACAAACAATACTCAACGGTCTCGTCAGATGCTTTTTCATGTCCCACTCAACGGGCTCGAGACTTCGAGACTGGAGGAGGAAGGAAATGGTACATGTGCTGGCAAAGAGTTTCAAGCTTCATGGTGTAACTAGGAGTCATGAATAATGGAGTACCTTATAAATGAGGCACCGATATATATAAGTTTCAAACTTCTCCTCGTTCGAGACTTTTCCCAATTATGATGGATTCAGCTTTCAGCGTAACTACGAAGCGGCCGAATTTTGGTGTTGCAAAAAATCTTATGTGGGTATTACCTATTTATCACTTCTATCTAATTATATAAGTATTATACCTATTAATGGAGTTACGGACTGAATTTAGACCGTACAATACTTCAACATGTAGCGAACTTCGAAAACACATAGATCGACAAGTCATTGCTTCGACAGACAATTATTGGACAACACACACCTTCGAATTACCAATACTTCGACAGACAATTATTGGACAACACACACCTTCGAATTACCAATACTTCGAGACGATACTTAGACAAGACACATCTTCGAATGACCACTACTTCGATAGATTTTTTTATCATTCTCCTATTATTGGGTGGTTTAAAAAAAATAACCCGCAAAAACGTACAATGTACAATATTATATAAATTATTATGTTACGGTTGACAACCCTTAGTTACAAGCCACAACGATCTACGACGTCCACAGCATTTACCATTAATTAAAAAATTAACAACAAAAGGAAACTCATTTATTGGTTTTTACCTTTTGCACTCTCACACAAACAATAGACACGTATTTCATAATTCCGTTTTTAAAAGTTGACAATTTCTATTTTATCTTAAAAAAATACCATTCATGTCGGCCATGTTCAGAATACTGATGATTTATTTTTCTTACTTGGGTACCTACTTAGTTTTTTGTATAACAGATACTCCTTGCTGATGGAATCTCTCCCACACTTGTCACAACCATCTGTGGATACGAAAATATATTTAACACTTATTTCTGCGCCTTATCGCAACTTGTTAGGGTAGAACTCTAACAAAATATCGCACAACTTCGATGTCTTACGTATGTGAAACGACTGCCTTCACAGTCCAAGTAATAACTTGGCTATATCGAAGTTCTGTAACTAGAACACGTTTTAGGGCTAAGCTAACTAAAAGATATCCCGGCAGGAATATCTCTTAGTAAGAAATAAATAAAGAAGAAAGAAAATTGATATATGTCGCTGCCAACTAATTTAATCAGCCGGCCGTTCAATTAACCGCCTAGGCCATTTGATTAAACGGCTAGGCAAAATAACTTGGTTCGATGGCGTTTAATTACTTGCATAGCCATTTAATTAAACCATTGAGTTGACCGCTCAATGAATCAAACAGCTAGAAAAATGACTTATTACACTGCGTGGTTTTTTTAAATAAAAATTTCCAAGTCAGATTACGTAACTTTCCCAATAAAACTATCACTTATTTTCTGTGAATACACCTCTGCCTGTCACGTCGGAGATTGAGTATTTGTGTGTATATATGTAATTTTCAGTCTTATTTCGGGGTGGCGCCCCATCTTACTAATGGCCTATGCATTAGCCCAGGTTATAAAATGTTGTAATAAACGTTACGGAATATCATTCAGGCCGTTCATTGAATGACGCTGTTTAGTTATTAACAGCCTAGGCAGTTATATAAACGGCTGATTAGACTAGTTGGCGAACAATGTCCGTAGTAATCTGTGGTATAGCCACCGGGAATGAGTAGGGATCTATTAAAACTCCAACTACCAGTAATGAAAGCCGCAGATGTTCGTATGATAAGTGGCAACCGGAACGGCGTCGTTATTTGCTCTCGTGGCGTCTCAATGTGTTAAGAATGGTTACCCATTCAAACAAACACTAACCTGGCTAGTGCGGCTAGTTTATTTAACATTGCAAGAGCTTTGTTTGATCGCAATAACCGATATCCTCACAGGTAGAGCCGCGAGAAGCGTCTAGTATTTAAAAATAGGTTAGCGATGAGTAGGGTAAACAGAGCTCATTGGCACAGATAGCCAATACTAAATTCACTGAAGATTTCTTGTGCTGTCAGTGAGAATAACACAGGCTTGTCCTGCTTTGTCTTCTGCACTGGCAGCACATATACTCTCTGTTCCTATAGGGTCGGAAGCACGAGTATGACACCCCTGGTGTTGCACACGTCCATAGGCCACGGTAACGACTTTCCAACAGGTGAGCCGCGTGCGTGTCTGCCATCTTAGTACTATAAAAATAAAAAAAAAAATTAAGTAGACTCAATAGATATAAGTTCTCCGTACCTATTTAATTTCGTAGATTGCAACAGATGAGATATCTCTGCCTAACCCGCGGCGTGATTGCATCTGGTAGCAGATAGCCTTTGGCTCCTTTTAACCAGTTAGTGAATAATCAAAGTGGTTTGCAGAGAATATTTTCCTCTTGCGAGAGAGGCCGTGTACCCAATCATGTCGCCGGATATAGTAACTTGTATCACCGAAAATGTAATGTAGGACGATGGCGGTGACATCGAGTTTGTAACTTATTTAACAGCCATTTTACTTTAATATAAACCAGTAAAACTGTCGTCCGTGTGGGGAAAGGAGAAAGAATCACCACCTCATCTCATCCGAAGGGTGTCGTAAGAGGCGACTAGCGGAAAAATACGCAGACGATATCACTGCGAGAGAATGAAAACTCGAAATAAAACCCTGTACCAACCCGTCTGGCCAGCGTGGAAACTACCTAACTAGAGACCTACTACCTAACTACCTAAACAGAGACCTATTTCTTAGGTTAGTCTGGATTGATAAAACAACAGAACATTTAAAGAGGTTACCTCTTAAACAACTATTCAGTGGATTAGTGATTCGATTCATAAAATTTGTCAGATGACAATTATTATTAAGTAGGTAATGTCGTCTTCTTCTTCATCCTAGCGTTAATTCCAGTCGCATCCGAAGCTATCAAATTGGAGTCTGGGGTCCGCTTTTACCAGTCCAACTGCGGAGTAGGCTAAACTTCGCTTCTGACCTCCACAAAAGGCGATATCGAAGCATTGCAGTTAGACCAGTTGTTGGACTTTTGAGGGCTCTAACTACCCGTAACGAATGCCATAGATGTTTGTATGACAACCGGGACCGACGGCTTAACGTGCTCTCCGAGGCACGACTAGACAAATGCAAATACCCATATTCATGCATACAAATATTTGCACTGAGCGGGGATCGAATTCGCGTCTCCTGCGCCGAAACCGCGTTCACTACCGCTACGCCACTGAGGCTACTGTAAATCTTAATAATATAAAAAACTGTTTATCAAGTACGTCTTGGTATTGCAAGATGACAGTCCATCTGCATTTTAAACAGCAGGGTGAGGATACCGGTTCTCGTCCTTACTAATTTTAACAAGAAACATGATTTTTTTTTCATTCGTAATATTTAATCTGTAGGATTGAATTCTGAAAACTGTTAAACATCTGATAATGGTAAAAATTATGATGCAGATAATAAAACGAATATAATTATATGTAGGTTTCTTCTTATAAGAATTTAATAATCATTAATATTCCTATTAATGATTTTTAAGAAAGTTATGATTTTATTAGATTTTATTTAATTGACTATTTTAATTTAACCGCGGTAGCCTAGTGGTATGGGTAATGGACTGCTGAGACGAGGTCTCGGGTTTCTATCCCAGGTTTTCCATGGCACACACCAATGACTTTTCGATGCTTTTCGAAGTTATGTGTGTATTTATCGCAGGTTTATAAGTGCCCAGTTAATGGCAATAGGCTCGCCACCTATTTACATTGGGACCAAAACATAAACCGGCGAAATGTGGGTGCTAGCACCACTGCCTACCCATTCGGGGATAAAGGCGTGAGTTTATTTTATGTGTTATTTAATTGATTTATTGCCTGCTATAGTTGTTGCCTGCGACCCATTAGAACCACCACGGATAAAATAGCAAATGTGTTTTTCTAGAATATGATCTATTTTTGCACCAAATTTCAGGCAAATGGCTCTACTCTTGATTTTGCTGGTCTTGACTTTCCAGTCCAACTTCCATCTGTGAAAAGATAGCTTGTGCCAGAGCCTAGTCTGTCATTAAGCAGGTTACACCTAATAAGCCATCATAGTCTGTTGTTTAAATTACCATTATAAACAGAAAACACCTGACGGTTTGTCTGTATTATTAACTGGTCCAATTTGATTAATCTTTCTGGGCAAATGAGCTTATGGTGTCATAAGATAACGGAGATATAACAATACAAATTAATGTCTACTAAGCCAACAGCTTGCGTCAATATCCCATTAATTAGAGAAAGCGTATTCCGATCATAAATCGTTATATTAACTTAAACAAAATATATATTGATTACTATTTAAATACTCTCGTTCGCGTTCATTTACAGTATTTTCTGAAAGTTTCGATATTGCACAAAAGATTGTAGTGAATGATGTTTATCGATTAAGAATAGGAAAAAGTGAATGCCCAGGTGGGACTCGAACCCACGATGGCTCAGTGGTCAGAGTATTCCCCCTGTAAGGGAAAGATCGTGGGTTCGAGTCCCACCTGGGCATTCACTTTTTCCTATTCTTAATCGATTTGAAAAGTTAGCATAGTAAATGCTTCAAAATTTCATTCAATGATGTTTATATTCCGCCATAATGGCTACATCGATTCGAATGAAAGGCATGAAAATAGATTACAATCTCTGTACTAAATTTCATCCAGACAGGTTCCTATTATAATATTGTATTTATTGAAACACAATCAAGAAAAGTCTGTAATATCGGCTAAAACTATAACTTTTCGACAAAGTAATTACTTTTCTTCATTACAAAACTGTCAGACTATATTACTAAGAATTATATTATATTATCTATGCTATTACTTAAATAGTTTCTCATGTAAAAGTAAATTAAAATACCAGATCGAATTAAAGAGAAAAAATTTAATCGGTCTAGGCGGGGTTTGAACCCGCGGTCTTTGCCTTACAAGGGCAATGCTTTGACCACTAAGCTTCCAGACCTCGTCCTAACCTACTCAAATTTCACCCTCTATATCTGTCTTTGAAGCGACAGTTTTTCTCTTTAATTCGATTTATATATTTAGCATGAAAAATGCCACAAATTTAATTCTAATTAATATTACAGATTTAATAAGATATATTCGAAAAACCTTTTTAAAAACAATCTTTTTTTTTTTTTTTTCTTTTTTTTTTTTCTTGCATTGTCATCCGAACTGAACGTGCATACCAAATTTCAGCTCAATCGGTTGAGGGCAAGTGCCTTAAAATTGAGTTGTAAGATTCCACCCGAACAAACATACATTGCAAGTTAAATAAAAGCTTGTAAAAATATGGTGTTTTTAAAATTAGAAGACCGACAACTGCACGTTACACCTAACTTCATGAATATTTTGAAGCGAATTGCAACACCGTATTCGGAGTTCACGGGTACCCAGTTTTTACTCATTGCATAATACATGTTGCGGTAAAATATTCTAGCTTGCTCGCTATGGAGAAGAAACCCCGCGCCATAGTGACGTTAAGATAACCTCAATCGGTAGGTGTACTTGCTTGCGGATTGAGCCTTGATACAGATTGTGATTGGTCGGTCTGGGTGACGTCACTGCGGACATCGACCAATCATAATATCTATCAAGTTTATCGCAGGCTGTGATCGAAGTTGTATACTTCGAAAATTCCAAAGCTGTACAGTATACAGCTTCAGGAACCTTAAATATAACTGGAAAACCAGTTAATGGGGTATGAGGGAAATACCTCCACATTACACCCGTGTAAAGACGGATTTATTCGGTTTGAGTTTGACAAAACCATCTCCGGTTTGCAGGGATGTATCACAAGAAAAAAAGGTGGGAACAGTGAACCTGAACATTAAGTGCAGATAAAGTGAAGCATTTTAGTAGGACACGACGATATTTCTGTCCTATTGAGCAGTCCGACTGGGGAAGTATCGCCGCCCTACAGAATACCGTGGCTATAATAACCTCGTGTTGTGTTCCCGGCGGTGAGTAGGGTAGCCAGAGCTCACTGAAGAGTTTTGTGCTGTCAGTGGGTTGACCAAAGACTGTTCCTGCTTTGTCTTCTAAACTCACGGTATCGAAACTCTCTGTGTTTACAGGGTCTGCAGCAGAGGGTGTCTCCCCTGGTGTGGCACACGTCCATAGACCACGGTGCCTGCTACCTCATTGGTAGGTATAAAAAAAACTACCTTTTTTTTCGCAGAATAAGTGTTTTTGCGTATTTGTGTACCTACACAAGCAGTCACAATCAGAAGCTAGTCAATAAACCAGACACTTTGAGTTATTAAACTCCGTTAAATATATAATAATATACCTTCCCTCGCAATAATTCCAACAATTCCCACACCTGTTCAAGTTATGCCCCGAAAACTAAACATTTTGGCCCCTATCGTGTGCATTACCGAAATTACCGAGTTCGTTCCTCCCCCGAGACAGGGGTGCGGTGGTGACGTCACCATGACTCACACACCGAACACCCCTTCAAGTCGAATCGATTGAAAAACTGGTCAAGAGCGAGTTGGACTCGCATAAGAGGGCTTTGGTATGAGCAAGGTGAAGTAATAAAAGCAATCAAAGCGAAGATGTATGTCTGCAAGTGTGATGTACCTGTACCTACTATAAATGATGTACTTACAAGAAGACTTTTTTAGTCATTTCAACCTGGCCCTTTGTGACCCACAGATGTCAATCAGCTAGCCCGGCAAAAAATAAAATAATAATCAATACACGATAAACATAAAACATTAGTGATATTCCCAGTAGTCCCCTCTAGCTCTGTCCTCTGGGGTGACAGCTAGGAATTGTCTTCCCAGTTGTCATCGGGGTGACAATTAGTGCCGACTGTTCCCTTTGAAAGTTGACTAGAGGGGACAAATGAGAAGTTTGTTTCACAGTTGTCACGGGGGGGGGGGGGGGGGGGGGGGGGGGGGGACAATTGCAATTAAAAACAATCCATAGATTTCAGCTTTTTTATTTCATATGTTACATAGAATCTTCGAAATAATCCAGATGACCGTAATCCATATACACGAAACCCGAATATTTAAAACACAATTTTTTGAAATGTAGTTAATTGATATTCAGACAAACAATATCCAGATTCTTAAACCTTTTTGATTCTATGTAACATAAGAAATAAAAAAGCTGAAATGTATGGATTGTTTTTAATTGCAATTGTCCCCCCCCCCCCCCCCCGTGACAACTGAGAAACAAACTTCTCATTTGTCCCCTCTAGTCAACTTTCAAAGGGAACAGTCGGCACAAATTGTCACCCCGATGACAACTGGGAAGACAATACCTAGCTGTCACCCCAGAGGACAGAGCTAGAGGGGACTACTGGGAATAATCGAAACATTAAGACCGAAAGCGAGTCCAAGGCACTATAACTGAAACATTTGTACCATACGTCATGAAGTACACAGGGCAAGAACAATACAAAGGCATTGAGTATAAATATTAAAACTATTATAGTTATCCCACATATAAGCCTTCGCGCCTAAACCACTGAACCGACTTCGACGAAATCTGGAACACAGACAGACTAGTCCCTAGGAAGTGACACAGGCTATGTTTGGTCGCGACACCCGATATCCACGCGGGCGATACCGCAGGCAACAGCTTCTTATAGGAGACATATTCGTATTGGCTCGCCCCCTATAACTTAGGACAGAAAATCGTTGTTGGTGAAATGTGGGTGTTAATGCACCTTTGCCTAACCCTTCGGAGATTTACAGGCGTTAGTATATAATGTACATAGGTATGTAAAATGTGAAAACCCAGTTTAGCTAATGTTAAACGATATACTGGTGAATTTGGGAACGGGATACAATACGGAACCCTAGACAAAACGAGTTAACATTGTAATTTAGTACGTGACTCAATATTGGACAGTTAGGTAGATGGGGTGGGGACTTTATAAGGATATTACCTAGTTATGTACCTAAAGGCTATGCTACTTTCATACCTAACTATTTTCATGCATGCACGTCGGCTTGCATTGCAAGAGAAGCTACCTCTTTTTCTCTCGGAAATGCCTCAGATGACCCTACACCGCTCGGTAGAGTCAGTTATGTCGAACTGGAGCAGAATAAACCGCACTCCTGCGACATCTCGAGTCTGAAGTCCCTCTAGACATGTAGGAATTCATAGCCCGGCGTCAGATGGAATAGAATGACGAATGATATTTCCTAAAGTTTACGCGAATATCACTCATTGAATTATATCAGTTTTTAACGGATTCTATTGCGATTTATTTGTTATTTTTTACTTTTGGACCGTCGTTTCGGCTTCTTTTCAGCAGCCATGTTCGCGGTTTGATTAAGGATGATTGTTGTCATTCAGCACAACATGATTCGGGTACTTTGAGATAACTTACACTTCAAACTATATAAACACGGTCCAAAAGTAAATAATAACAAATAAATCGCAATAGTATTCGTAAAAAAGTGGTTTTATAGAAAGAAGAATGTATGGGATTTGACGTTTATGACATGCGTTAACGACTGTTATTTACGTCAAATTTCATACATTTGTCATTCTATTCCAACGAATTGCCACTTCTCTAGAGGGGCAGATCGGTTCAGGGTATGAAATTGCCTGAGGCAGAGGGCTTGCAACTCCAGCTGACCCAATAAGAGACTTATTTCCTGTTTCGGGATGGCCTTTTGGACCTTGGGCCCCTCGGGGGGTGGGAACTTAAGCAGCCTAAGCAGAGATAATCACATTTAAAACACAACACATTGTCTATAAAACATAAAAGTCTAGAAACAATTTATTACAACAACCATAGAGGCTACCAAACTCCTTATAAATTGAATTAATCGCCGAACCAAATTAGAAATAAAAGGTCGTTGACTTAACTATACCTTAAGTCTAAGATCCCAAGCGGTGCGATCGCACCGCGAGTCTATTGTTTACCTATTGTGTCTATTATTTACTCACTTGACAGGTTAATAAAATGTTAGGTTAAGTTCGGGCTGTGGTTCGGGTAAATTATAGAAAAATATAGATTGATTGATATCAGGGTTGCCAGGTTATAAAATAGTAATATTGAGTAGATTGTGTGTGTCATTGCGGTAGAGAGTTTGTTTGCTATTGTAGAGGTTGTGGGTTCGTTTCCAGCTGTGTACGAATTTAATATTTGTTGGCATGAATACAAAAATGCATTGCTCGGGGGCGTTTCTATATATTTTATATTACCTAATTTTCAAAAGAAATCATTCAGATAAGTAAGAAAAATCCCAAGAAAAATAAAAAAATTAAAGAGAAAAGAAAAAAAATAGAAAGAGAAGAAAATAAGTAGGAAACATAATTTTCCCTTACCAAACCGTTTTCCTGTATCAAGCAATATCTTATTTAAATCTTACTTGTCTCAACAAACCCTTAAACTATTGGGTAAGTAGGAAAAATCCAATATTTTTAACGTTTTCTCTTACCAAGCCGTACCAAGCTACAATCTGAAATTGTCATCATCATCATTTTCGTGTCAGGCCCGGTCGCATTCGAGACCTTTTCACCTCTGAGTCTGGGGTTCACATTCCGTCTTCCTCGGTCGGTCTTGAGCATCCAAAATCCAAACAATCATTAATAAGCATACATACATACATATATTCACACCTGTAAATCCCCGAAGAGGTAAGCAGAAGTGTATTAACACCCACATTTCGCTTACTATGATTATTATCGGTTCCACGTAAAAGGAACGAGCCTTTTGACGGCAAGCGGGCTCTTTGTCATGTGCTGTATATTTACAACCGCCCTATCCCTTAGTCCCTTTTACGACACCACGGGAAGATATGATGTCTACCAATTCTACTACTCATTATTAAATACAAATTCAAATTCAAATTATTTTTATTTGCATAAAACAGGTATACAAAGAGTTGGGCAATACATAATAGAGTGCAAGTGCTCTGCTTATTACCTTTGATAGGTGTGAAAATTTATAAATACATTAACACGCAAAATTGGAATGACTAAAAAAAAAAGAGAAGGTTATTATCACAAAAAATCAATAATAATAGGTATCACATAATTCTGAATGTCATAGTTATAATATTTAATAATCTCAAATATGAGGTCAACAATGTCAAAATTATTATGTTTCGCAAGATTTATCCTCTAAGTATTCGTGCAATGAGTAATAGCATTTATGGACCAGGAATTTTTGCAGTCTTCTTTCAAAGAGATTTATATTCGGGAGATCTTTTAGCTCCTTAGGTAATTTATTATAAACATGAGGAGCGATACAAAAAAAACTTCTATGCATTAAGGTCGTTTTACAAGGTAGGTACGACACATAGCTTTTCAACGTGGCGCATCCTTGTTCTTCTCTCAAACAGTTCCAAATGTTTTTTTTGTGAATATGGCACATTCTAATATATAAATACAGGGCACAGTTAATAATTTATAATCTTGAAAGTATGTATCTATGTATGTGTGTATGTATTAGCGGGAACCAACACGGCATTGATTAGCATAATATAAAATTCGATACAAACACATTCTACATATTATATTCAATGCGGTAACAGTATGTAAGTAGGTAATAACATACAAGTATATGACGTGGTACCTACAGGCCGTGTGGTGAGTCTCCCACGCCAACGATCGATGCCGACCCCAATATGGCGACGTACGAACTTGCTCGCTGAAAGCTAAAATATTGAGAAGTTACGCCCTGTTTTCACGATCAATAGACTTGTATAGATATATCTTGGCTCTTAAATGCGTGTTTTATACGCAGGACACGTCTCTTAGGTGCCTTTTGAGTATGGCATAGGGTGCCTCAGCGGTACACACCCGACCTCAAATTCACCAAGCATAAATTTACAAATCAAACCACGCGCGTCAGGGCTTTGTTTCTTTCGCAGTTGGGTTCCAGCTAGGGTTACCAGATGGAAAAATCAATAGTCCGGGGAATAAGTCTGAGTTCCATTGAAAAATGCTGAGATTTATTACAGGTTCAGAAATTAAGCACAAAGAAAGCTACTTCTATTTCAAAAGCCGTGATTACCTATTATCATTTTGAAATGTCTTCAAGTACTAAACAACCACGGTATAACCGTACATTCATAGATGTTTTAAAGGAAAAATTTCCGAGTATGAAAGAGGAGAGAGAACCTACCGAACCTTTTGTTCAATATGTAACAATTAATTTCAAGGGAGCTGCCGATATTGAAAAAAATTAAGATATCTTTTAAGTGTACCTAATAAGTAGTATTATTCTTAAAAATCCTGAGTTTTAATGAGTTTTGCAAAATCCGGCCGTAATCCTGAGATGAGTCCATAAATCCGGAGATCTCAGGACAAATCCGGAGATCTGGTAACCGTAGTTCCAGCTATGTGTCCCAAGATATTCCAAAGTTTAGGTATCCTATTAGGTACCTATGTTTTGTGTAATTGAAGCCTTCGTATAGCTACTTACTTTGTTGAACCCACGTACCTATTAACTAATTGCCTATAAAATTTTAGGTTGAATTTTACCAGTAAAAATCCTGCCTATTTACATAACGTTGCGTGATTACGTAATAATAATTTAATTTAGTTTCAGGGTCTTCTTTTTCTATCGTGTCTAGACAACTATCTCCTGTATTTTTCTCGAATGCTACTAATAGTATAAACGCGAAAATTTATGAGAATGGATGAATGGATGTTTGTTACTCTTTCTCGTTAAAAATTACAATAATATAGCTTATAAATCAGAATAACACATAGGCTACATATCATCACGCTACTACTCAGGGGAGCGGAACGGATTAATGTCAACAAATCCGGCTAGCTTATACTGAGAAGTGACAGTGTAGTTATTTCTGTTGCTGGGAACACTACGCGATAAACAACATCCACGCGGGTGGAGCCGCTTGCTGTTGCCCGCGGCTATATAATCTTATTAGCTAATGGCAGTCGTTGCGGATAGTTGGAGCCCTAAAAAGTCCAACAACTGGTCTAACTGCAATGCTTCGATATCGCTTTTGGGTTGTGTGGGTTATATGGCAGTCACTTCACAGAAAATATTGAAGTTTAGCCAAATCGAAGTCAGACTGTTAGACTTTTATTCACCTCAGACTCCAAGATGATAAGCTTTAAATGTGATAGAATTAACGCTAGCATGATGAAGAAGAATACTATTAGCGGTTCTACCTAGAGCACAGAAGTCACTGAGCTTGACCGGATCCTGAACCACTTTTCCCAATGGGGCTCTGAGAACTTGGTCGAGTTCAATTGCAAGAAGACGCAGGCATGTGCGTTTACAGCAAAGGTATCTTCTTTCCTTCCCCTTCCCACTCTTCAGAGCACGCCATTGCCACTGCAGGACAACCTCAATATCCTCGGTATGAATGTTCGCTGCAAACTGAACAACAAAAACTACATCGAGAGTATCATCAAAACAGCCTCGCGTAAACTCGGAGTCCTGAACAGAGTGAGACGGTTTTTCACGCTGAAGCAACGGTGTCTTCTATACAAGATACAAATTCGTTCCTGCGTGGAATACTGCTCGCATCTCTGGAATGGATACGCTATATAAGTACTTATTAGATGCTCTCGACAGGTTGCCTCTCGCGTGCCTTATTATCCACATTATCAGAAATCTTGAGGTCACGAGTACCCTCGAGCCTCTGCAGATGCGTAGAGATGTTGCTTCTTTGGCAGTAATTTACCATCTCTACCATGGTGAATGTTCTGATGAGCTATTCCAATTAGTCCCACCCTCTTCTTTCCTATACAGGAAGACACGTGCAGGACTTAGATGTCACCCGCATACGGTGCAGAACATTCCTTCAAGAACTAAGCGGTTCGGTGACTCTTTCCTTTGTCGCACCATTAAGACCTGGAATTCCCTGCCAGCTCACGTGTTTCCCTCTTCCTACAGTCCCGGGTCCTTTAAGCGGGGCGAGAAAAAGCATCTGATGAGGCCGTCAACCTGAGTGCCACCATTGTTAACATGGCACGTGTATATAATGGTGGCCCTCTTTCCTGAGAAAGCCTGCCTGCCTTCAGCTTACCATCCAGCGAGGTAAAGTCAAATTGACGTGTACTATATTAAAAAAACCCCGTGTACGTGAAAATGGGCAGCAACCTGTGCGCCAAGGTCGAGGGGGGGAAAGGTAAGACCGGGTTGAATAGAGCGACGGAGGCCAAGGAAGAAAACGATCAATCAAAGGAACCTTACTTGCCGAAATCAATAGTAAGTACCTATGTACTTATCTACTTCTTACTTTCATTTCTTTATAAGCTACATCATCATTTTCTCTTCATTAATGTAACTGCTCTGAATTTCGAAACCTGTTTTCAACCTTCCGTATTAACCAATTCAAAAGGAGGAGCCCTTTTTTTTAAAGAAAATTAAAAACCGAAATTACTAATATACCCTCTAACCCCTCAAGTAAGTTAAAATTGTTTGTGCTAGGAGTGGGTTCACGTCGGTAGTGTAATGGCTAGGACTCGAACCCGAGACCTCTCGATCGTAAGGCCGACTCCTTAATCAGTAAGCAACCGACGCTTAATTATTGATTGACTTTCCAGAAGAAAGACCTTTTTCTAGCGAAGAAAGCCTACGGTAGAACTTTCATCATTCTGTAAACGAGATGCAGAGAAACGAGACTTAGGAAGGGCATTACAAGATTATTACAGGTTCAGCAGTGCGAGTGTGACGCCCTCTCGGTATTGTACACGCACGTCCATAGGTCACGGTAACCCATAAGGTAAGCTGTGTGTTTGTCTACCAGCTAAAGTGGTATAAAAAATTATTTTGGAAGATCTAGCTAAACAATAATAATTGTATTTTAACAACTGGCATTTCAGAACACTTTGAGTTTTGAATTTTATTTTTAAAAATTTATATTAAATCATACCATAAAATGTTGCCAACAATTTAATTACTAATATACTAATGTTAATGATAGAAAATGGTAGATATTAGCAAAACTATATCCATATGTTACATTCTCCTGTAGGCGGACGACTTTGGTTGTATGAGTCAGTGGGTTCGAAGCCGGTTTGGGCACAGGCGCCTACTCAAGGCGAAGTGAACGAGAACTAGTCATTTAAGATTTACATTATGTAACGTGGGTAGCCATATTAAATAAAGAAAAAGGGACAACGCCTTACTTAAAAACATGTATTTTTTTTTACTTTCTCCTGGTTTGACAGGTTTTATGAATTAGATTGGTTTTAATAACATTTAGGTACTTTTTAAGCGGATACGGAAACGGTAATGAGAATCATAAACATACATAGTACATAAATATTCACTCCTGTAAATCCACGACGGGGTAGGCAGAGGTGTATTAAGATTAACATTCACATTTTGTCAGCCGCGTGGTTCTCGGCAGAGTAGAATTTGGGCCATTCTCTTCCTATGTGGTGTCGTACAAGGCGACTAAGGGATAGGGCTGATTAACTTTAACATCAGACAGATATGTACAGTCCAGACTCAGCCTCAGATGCATGGCTCGAGTTAACAATAGTGCCCGGAATACGGCAATAGGCTCACCCCCTATTACGTAGGACCAAATATAGATTGGTGAAATGTGGGTGTTAATTCACCTCTGCCTAACTCTCCGGGGATAAAGGCGTGATTATATATATGTATGTATGTATTTTGTCAGCTATGATTTTTGGTTCCACTGTAAGAATTATATTATATTATCTGTGGCTCCACGTAATACGCAAGAAGGCTATTACCACAGAATATAATCTAAATAGTTATTACCGTCAAGCGAGCTCTATGTCATTATTATGCATGTATATATTAGATGTATTCTTACTGCTGTATGTTCATTGTCTGATCGAGAACGACTGTTCTCTGTCCCTTAGTTGCCTTCATCGAGACCCACAGGAAGATATAGAGTGGTCCTTTCTACACCACTAGGAGTCATAAAACTCACCCTACATAAATGTATACAGACCTTTTTCCTTCCGGGATAGGTCGAAACAGCAATCCTAAATTTCTAATGGTAACCAGCCCCTCTAGACAAGTGGCAATTCGCTAGCTGGCGTTTGGTGGAATAGAATGACGAATGTATGGGATTTGACGTATATGACAGTCGTTAACGCATGTCAAATACGTCAGGTTAGCGAATTGCCACTTGTCTAGAGGGGCAGGTTACAAGTTTTCGTTATTTTGATTACGGGATCACTTATCTCGCTACCTCTCTTCGTGTAGAAATCCCACGGATAAACTCATCGGCAATCAAGGGTGGTAATGTCGCACTCGGACCGACTAAAACCGCACGCCGCGCCGTCTCGGGTCTCAAGTACCAGAATAAGGTATATTCAATAAACATTTCCCCTGCATCCTGGTGGTAGAAATTTAAAGGCACAAATTTGTAACAAATTTCGGCCGGGGAGTACCACCGTTCACGATTGTGAAAAACCCTCCATAGTAATACAATCTCTGCTGGATTGCGTTCAGTGGTCAGCAAGTTCATAGACGGGCAGGGGGGATTGTGGTCGCAGCACTAGTGGGACCGGTGGGTGTCATGCTGTGCTGCGACGACAATCCTCTTTTGATGAGGCCGTCAAGCTGAGTGCCACCATTGTTAACAAGGTACGCGTATGTAATGGTGACCCTCTTTCCTGAGACTATGTTTTCAGCTTACCATCAGGCGAGGTGAAGTCAAATTGACGTGTTCTTTATATCTAAATATATTTAAAAAACTCCTTGGCACCTCAGCTGATCTTGGACCATCTACGGTGTCAAGATAACCTTCTCGGGTGAGAGACGGACGCTGTCCCCATCGAATCCCGGAATCCCCCCTGGATTCAGAGGGACAGGTGGAAAGCCTCCAAGCAGCCCTCTACAGACCTACTCCCCATTGTAAACGTATGTTTATTTACCTTGATATTAAAAAACAATCGTTCTTTAACCTCATTCACACATAGGTACACCTAAATCCTGTTATGCTAACCAAACAGCTTCAAACTCCACATCGCACCAAAACTAGTTTTAATGAATACAAGGCTCCGCCGTAGGCGTTCGTAGGCGATCCTTTCCTATTTCCCTAACCAACTTTAAAATACACTCGTAAAGAACCTTATTCCTATATCCTATAAGTTATTTTTGAGGAGCATAGCGATATTATGTAGTTACTGAGCCATAAAAGTCAGTTGTGAAGACAATCTGTCTCAATTTACGCGGTTCTGAATTAGCCTGGTGAATGACAGAGGACAATTTGTATTTATTGGCCGCAGAGCTCTTGTGATTGTTGCCATGCCGATGCAATTAAGTAAAAAAAAAGAGTTCCATAGAAAAATTTGTATTTTTTAATTTCTTATTTTTTTCATAATGTGTTTCTTTTTTCTCTTCTGTTCCTTACATACATGCCTATTATTAGGTATATTCTGCTAAAATATTTCTTTTTTTTTCATATATCATAGAAAAGTCTAGTCAAGAAGCAGGCCTTTGGTCATCCCACTGACAGCACAAAACCTCTCCACAAGGTTATTATGGCCGCGATGTTCTGTAGTCCGGAGGTACTTCCTCAGTTGAACTGCTCAATTGGACGGAAATACCGTCGTGTCCTACCTTGTGTATGTAATTAATGTTAATTTTTGTCGCTGACTAGCAATCAATCAATCACTTAGCCCACCGCTGACTTAATTATAATGTTAGTGTCGTGGACTGTATGACTTTTATCTCCCTATCAGGATTCACTTGAATAAAACTCCAATTTGCAGACTTGCAGCTTTATTCTTCTATTGTTCTGGATCGCTATTAGAGCTTTTCCGAACTTGTGTTCAATTGTACCGCTTTACGGGCGTAACATGCTCGCTTAAGTACTACATTTTTCGTTAGCCCGCATAGGCACTTAAGGAGCAACCTAAATGACGCGGTTTGCTACCGTGTCTTACAATGTATTCTTAATACTACTTATACACTAATATATACATTATATATACATTATAGACCGTTCTTCATGCGGCATGACTCGGCGTACTGGACAGTTCTCCCCCCAGTGCAGCAGTTTGCGGAACGGCTTTCTCCAGTACGACGATCTTGCTCACAGGCCTTTTGAACACTCCGGTTTTTGTTCTTACGTCTGCCATCCGGATTCCACCGTCAGGTCCAGTGTAGGTGCGTGTGACTTCTCCTACATATTCCGCAGTCTCGTTCTATCGTTCGAACGGTAGGTCGCAAATGGATGATCCAGTACCGCTGCCGCAGGTCGTTCGTAACCCGTTCGCGCCCGGCGTGCCCGGCGGCCTGATGTTCACGCATCACTATCAATTTAGTGACGCAGTGTCGGCCGTCGAGTATGAGGGGCTTCTTTGCTTCAACTGGCGCGGTAGCTGCTCCGATGCGTCCTTTGACCCGTAGTAGTCCATCTTCCAAGATCGGGTCCAGCTTATACAGACGACTTGCTTTAGAAATAGGGCGAGCGGTCTGTAGTCGCTCAATGTCTTCTCCGAAGCTATCGTGCTGCGCGCGGCTGATAATTGCATTCTCAGCTCTTTCGATGTGTGTTGTTCCTAGGTGCTTTGTTAGTCGGTGACACTTGTCCACGAAGGCTAACACGTAGGCAGCGGCTCTAACATACCGATTGTAGTTAGAGAACCGGGCGGGGTCGGGTAACCACGCATGATGCACTTCTCTCTTCCCGCTAACGTGTAACACCTCAAAGTCTTCAACTGGCTGTGTCTTGTCTGCCGGCCATCGTTCTTCTGGTTGCAACAGGAACTCTGGACCTTGAAACCACCTGTCATCCGCGGTGATCGGTAAGTAGGTGACGCGTGTTGCGTCGTCTGCTACGTTCTGCTCAGTCGGCACCCACCGCCACTCCTTGCTGTTAGTGAGCTCGGAGATCTCACCCAGGCGGTGGGCTACAAACGGCGTGTAGCGTCGCTCGTCGTTTCGCACCCAATGTATCACCGTGGTTGAGTCGGTCCAGTATACAGTCTTGTTTATCTTGACCCGATGCTCTTGCTTGATTGTTGCCGCTAGTCTTGACCCGATGACCGCTGCTTGTAGCTCCAGCCGAGGTATAGTCTGCGTGCGTCGTGGCGCCACTTTCGATTTGGCGGCCACGAGGCATAACCTGACGCTGCCGTCCGACTGAATGACGCGCCAATACGCCACTGCCGCGTACGCTTGTTCACTCGCGTCACACAGCACATGCAGCTGTAGGTCTTGAGCTTCGTTCAGCATGTAGCAGCGTTCGAGTCGCAGGCAGGCTAGGTCGTTGAGTCGCTCTAACCAGGCTGCGAAGAGCTCATTTTCTTCTTCGGGTATAGGTTCGTCCCACGACATCTGAAGTCGCCACAGACTCTGCAGCACGATCTTAGCGCGTATAGTGAAGTGGCTCAGCAGTCCGAGGGGGTCATAAATCGACATGACCGCGCTGAGGGCTTCTCTCTTCGTCGGCGCTCGCGTCCGGTTGATCACTTCCGTGGGAACTCGGTTCATAGAGGTGTTGAACCCAAGCTCATCTTGTTCTGCGTTCCAGATGAGGCCGAGTATCTTGTTCTCGGGCCCATCTCCCCCCAGTGGCGTCGGCGACGTTGCTCGTAGCTCAGCCGGGACGTCGCGGAGCACGCTAGCTTGGTTCGTGTTCCACCCTCGTAGCTTGAAGCCGGCAGCTGCGTGGACCGTCATTAACTCGGAGACGGCTCGCTGGGCTTCTTCTTCAGTTTCGTAACTGGCCGCCAGGTCATCCATGTAGTGGCTTCTCGTAATCGCTTCGAAGGCCGCTGCGTGAGTATCTGCATGGGCCCTCGCGTTCGCGTCTCGAACGTAGTGTGCCATAAATGGGGAGCTGGTAGCACCGAAGATCATGCTCGTCATCTTGTAGTGCCGGGGCGGTATATCTCGGTTTCTTCCCCTCCACAGGAACTGTTGAGCTGGCTGATCTTCGGGTCGTATCTTTACTTGCAAGAACATCTCTTGTATGTCCGCTGTGATGGCGATCGGCTTCTCTCGGAACCGGAACATAATCCCCTGTAGTGACATCAACAGGTCCGGCCCCTCAAGCAGGTGATCATTCAGACTTACACCCCGGCTCTTGGCTGCTGCATCGAAGACGAGTCGCTGTTTACCAGGCTTGTTCGGGTTATGTACTGCGAAGTGAGGTAGGTACCAGCAGACTGGACTCGTAGCCTCGGTGCCGTCGCATGGTGCCGCGTATCCCTTCTTCAGCAAGTTATCAATTTGCTTGGTGTAGGCTTCAGCGAAGTCTTGATCGTTGTCCATTTTTTCTTCGATCTTTTTCAGTCGGCGCGGCGCAGAGTTGTAACTCGGCGGGAGTGTGACGTTGTCTTCTTTCCACGGTAGCCCTACTTCGTAGCCTTTATCAGTTCGCTTCAACGTAGATTCGACGATTCGCACCGCTCGACGTTCCGCGTCACTCACTTTCGGCTTGTGAGAGACACCGAGCGCGTCGATCTTGAAGTGATGGTCTACGAGGTCGTGCAGGCGTTCACTCTCATTTTTAGTTTGCTCGGAGGTGAAAACATGTAACACGTCGCTTTCGCTTTGGCGAATGATGCTTCGTGGTAATGTTCCATGTATCACCCACCCTAGGCTGGTTCTCGATGCTACGGGTTGGCCTCGTTTACCCAGACGCAGCTCCCGGGATACGATATACTCCCAGTGGTCTGTGCCTACTAGGATCCCCGGACGCGTCGACTCGTAGCAGACCTTGTTCTCTCCTAGGTCCCGCAGATGTTCATACTCAAGCAGCGAAGCCGGAATAGCTTGCTGATGTAGCTTCATAGACCGGATGGTGCGTGCCTTTAGTTCGTGGGGCGCACCTTCGGGTCCCTTAATCTTCACGGTCACCAGCTGGCTTCTCTCTTCCGACTGCTGCATGTTGACCCCTCGCATTAGCAGTCGTTGCGGAGGTCCTCTTGCCCCAATTTTCCTTGCCAGGTCTGCATCGATGAGAGAGATGGTAGCGCCTTCATCCAGGAGTGCATGAGTCTTTGCCTCCCCCCCTGGTCCCACGACCGTGACGGGACACATCTTCAACAGCACGGCTCTTGGCTCAGCTGAGGACTGGGTTACCACTGAGAGTACTGCTTCCGTCGGGCTTGACGTGGTTGGCGGCTTCTCATCTTGCTTCGGCTTCTCACTGTGCAGAGTGGCGTGATGGGCGATGCGGCATTCGTTCACACCGCAAGGCTTCGACTTACACCGATTGCGTTGATGCCTTTTCACTAGACACTTGAAACACAATCCTTTTTCTTTCACGAAGTTCCATCGCTCTTCTACCGTTAGTGCCTTATACTGTGGGCACCGCGGTAACTCGTGGG
This sequence comes from Eilema caniola, assembly GCA_949126895.1. NCBI lineage: Eukaryota > Metazoa > Arthropoda > Insecta > Lepidoptera > Erebidae > Eilema > Eilema caniola. Next base: position 1,852,008 of record OX421482.1, on the reverse strand, counting down.
CTTTCTCACACTTCAGACACTGATCTAGCCGTTCTTTCGACTCTGATGACTCTGTGACATTGAAGACAGCGTTCGTTTTCTTCTTATTCGCAGGCGCGGGCGTCGGGCGAGTTTCTTTCTTCGCTTGCGTGGTTGTACTACTCTCCGGGACGTAAGCATGCTTGAGCGCGCGGTCTGCCTCCCTCATCAGGAAGCGGGATAGCGTGATGATATCGGGTTCTGCCGCGATTCCGTAGTCCGTCGCGTAGTCGCACCATCTCGCTTGCACGTGAGGGCTCAGCTTGTTCAAAATTTCTCTTACTAGCGCTGGGTTGTACAGGTATCCCCGCTGATCAATATTCTGTAGTACACACACGACGTTCTGTACTCGTATTGCGAATTTATTCAATTCCACTGCCGACGATCCTGGCCTTGGTAGCTTCTTCAAGTCTTCAAATGCCTTGTCGATAATTACTTCAGGACGGCCGAAAGACTGTTCTAATGTTCGGAGTATGACGTCCGGATCCGTTGCGGTCGCGAGTAGTGCTGCCACGATGTCTCGTGCTTCCCCGGTGAGACTCTTCCTCAGTCGCTGTATATTCTCAATCGCCGATATACTGTACAGCTTCGTAGAGTCGGTGTAAGCGGCTTTGAACGTAAGCCACTCTCCATGAGCCCCCGAGAACGTAGGTAGATCTGCACACCGTATTCTGGGTCTTGCTAGTCGCTCCATCGCTTCAGTCAGTTGATCAATGCGACTCGTTCGCGTGGGTGTGTCTGACCTTCCATGCAGTTCGAACCGTAGGTGCCGATCTTCTCTGCTCCGTGTTCTCGACTCTTCTGGCTCCGTTCTTGGCATGACGGGGTTCGCTTGCAGCCACTCATCTACTCTTTTGTGATGTGTTTCAATGGGTACATCTTCGTGAACGCTTTCTTGATCCTCTTGGATGGCCGTAAGTTCGGTGGCCAACCTTTTCCTTATCAATTCTGCTTCAATTTCGAGTTCTTTCTTCTTTAGTTCGGCCAGCTTTTCTGCAGCTTCCAACTCGAGCCGGGCCCGGGCTGACGCAGTTGAGCGGTGCGATCTCACCGACCCTCCCGGTGAACCAGTTCGAGGTAGGTTCCCGGGCTTCAGTCTAGGAGCACTAGGAGGAGCGTCGATCGTAGCCCCTACCCTAGACTCCATACCCAACTGCGTGCTTGGCGATGCCGGCGGACCCAGAGCCAACCTTCGGCGCCGTTCCTCTTCAATGCGCTGCTGTCTCAGGTCCTCTTCCCGTTGTCGAGCTAGAACTTCCTCTGCGTCAGCCTGACTTCTAGTCACCACCATCTTGAACACGAAGTATTCTTGAAGCGTAGATTCTTCCAACCTTGAAGCTGATCTTCACAATTCGATCCGGCTTCTGAAGGACCAAACAATGTCGTGGACTGTATGACTTTTATCTCCCTATCAGGATTCACTTGAATAAAACTCCAATTTGCAGACTTGCAGCTTTATTCTTCTATTGTTCTGGATCGCTATTAGAGCTTTTCCGAACTTGTGTTCAATTGTACCGCTTTACGGGCGTAACATGCTCGCTTAAGTACTACATTTTTCGTTAGCCCGCATAGGCACTTAAGGAGCAACCTAAATGACGCGGTTTGCTACCGTGTCTTACAATGTATTCTTAATACTACTTATACACTAATATATACATTATATATACATTATAGACCGTTCTTCATGCGGCATGACTCGGCGTACTGGACAGTTAGTTAGACGGCAGCGTGACGTGAGAGATTCACGCCCCCCCCCCCCCCCCTAAGAAGCGGGATGACACCCATACCCCCCCCATAGACGCGGGATAATACCCGAACCACCCCTTAGGCGAGGCCGCAGCTGCAGGTCTGTTGGTAGTCCTGGGACATCCTTCCGAGGGCTTACCCGGGGCTTCCAACCGCAGGCTATTAGGCGGTACGTGAGGGTTTTCAGTCGGTAGGAGTCCGACATACGACATAACACCCATGAAGGATTTTCCCTCACGTTAAAAAAAAAAGATTTATGTAAGTTCTTTGGTCAGCGTTCAGACAACCTTTATGTCACCCCACTTTAGCATGTGACATACAAATATGGCTTCTAATTTGATTGCTCAGCTTATTACTTAGGCGTTTTTATTTGTTAATAAACTGGTGTCAAACAGCATTTTAATCAAACAGCTAGGAAAATCACTTTCTTCTGCCTGGTTATAAAAAATTACCGGCATTAGCCTTCTAATCTAAAGTATCACTAATTTTCTGTGAATACACCTCTGCATGCCCCCTTGGAGATTTACAAGCGTGAGTATATGTTTGTATGTATGTAATTTTCTGTCTTATTTCGGAGTGATGCCTTACTTTACGAATGGCCTGTCTGTCAGTTTATTAAATTTTGTAATAAACGTTACGGCTGAATGTCATTCAGTCCGATAATTGAATGGCGCCGTTTAGTTAATAACCTAGGCAGTTAATTAAGCTAGTTGGCGGCGACATATGTATTGAGAAAAATTCTGTACGTATCCTCACTGAGTATAATTTTATATTCACGCCTGATTATCCTTAAAGCATCAGCAGGATTTCCCACATCAAAAAATCAACGTCAACTTTTCTGAAACTACGCAGTATTTCATAAGATGAGCAAAATTACGCAACAAAAGGTACGTCGCATTGGATTCAGTCTATAATAGTCCTCTGCAGTTGCTATAGCAACCGAACTTACCCGAGAACTCACGACAATAATGCCTAAGTTGGTACGAGAGGTAGATATGTTGTGTCTCGTTTTAACTTAGGGTATTGCAGACACCACGCCCTGCTAAGCTAGGTCGTGGAATTAGACCTAAGTTATATAGGTTTGAAGGATGGGTTGGTTGGATTGCACTGTAGCGGTAACTGGAATATAAGTTAGTTCAAGAACTTAATGTGTTAGTATATTTGTCAAAACTTATTGTTGTATGGGAGCCCTACTCATTTGATGCTGTTTTTTCGCGCGTATCTTGTCACACTTGTAGGTATGTATGTTTGTAATGTAAGATCCTATATTACCTCATACCTTGTGAACCACCGTACGGATTTCAATGATTCATATCTCAAAAGGAAGGTGTTTATTGCCCAAGTGTTCTTAGGTACATAAAATATGAACAAAGCTATATGTTGGTGTTTAGGCACCAAAATGTATGTGGTAAAAAAAATCACTCTAATTTATCAAGTGGGGTATCAAAATGAAGGAAATTTGAAGACGATTGCAAAAATATATATATCTCATAACTTAAAAGCTTAAAATAAAAGACATATATAAAATTAAAAAATCCGACTGATTCTGAAAAGATCGAAACAGCCTTTATAGCAGGCGGTACCCATTTGCAAATCTCAAACCAGATGAAAATTAAAGGGTAGGTACCGCCTAGCAGGCGGTACTCGTTAATTGCTTGTTTCGATCTTTTCGGAATCAGTCGGGTTTCTTCTTTTTAATAATTTATATTATTTGCTGGTATAGCGGCAACAGTAATACGAAGCAATACTGTGAAAATTTCAGCTCTAACTTGATCGGTTTAAGAAATACAGCCTGGTGACAGACAGAAAGCGTAATCTTAATAATTAAGGTTCCGTTTTATGCTTTGGGTACGGGACTCTAAAACAGTTGAAAAGATATTTACATTAAATGGCCAATGTAATATTTATCCCAGGTAATTCTTAAATATTTTGACATTTAATTTGTTCGCGAAACTTTCAAATCGAATCGTGAAAATATCATTTTATATGACGTGAATTGTCATTCTGCTCATTAAACGAAAGTAATTACGGTTAATAATTACGTGTACCTATATCCTTTTTGGGTTCCCACCCACACCAAACTTGATATATTCTAGACATTAGTTGTCATTATTTAACAATTTCATAAATGCATTTATCAAGGCACTTTTACGTAATTAAAAAGTACAACCTCCGATATTTCAAGTTGTCAGCGACGTTGTCGCGACGCCTACGCGACGTCATCGATTATTCTTGTTTTTTAATCGAATAATTGCTTGGTTACGTTTAGATAATAGGCGTTTAACGTTTATTGTAAGTGAATTTATTACTGTAATCAAGTGTTTAGTTAATTGGCGCCATGGGCTGTAGACAAAACTAGAAAAATATAGGAAAGAAAAAGAGAATATTGGCAGTGTCTTTGAAAAGCATGTGAGGTTTCCTAAGGGCTTACCGTAAAGTACAGTTATAAATCGTCCGTGTTCCGAGCGAGAACCAGAGATGGAGTTATTTGGGGTATTATATTAGTACCATCGTCCGATTTATGTCCTATTTGTATAGGTACCATGAACGAAGCCAAGGAGTCTTGATGGTTTAACCAGCCGAATATGCACTAAATGTTCTTATTCAATTCAACATAAATGTCATTTCACTAATTTCCACGTGCATTTTGTTTTCTTAAACTGCTCAGATAATAATACATACTCACAAGTCCTAACTGCAGTTAGTGGCGGTTTCACCCACCCTGACAGTAAGCCCAGACTGTATTGATTCTGCTGTATAGCAACCAACAAACACATACACAACTCACTCACACATACAGACTACAGACGGGTGCGTGTGGCCGGGAGACGGGAGAACTTTTTTATCAAAATAAATGGAACATGTAAATATTTTTCATAACGATTTTTAGACTTTTTAGCAGACATATGTTTCATTCGCACTTTTTTTCGATCTAATTTCCGATTTGCGTTCATTTTTTATACTAGGTACTTAGGTGGCACCTGCTGGAAAGTGGTAACCGTGGCAATATGGACGTGTGCAACACCAGCGGAGTCACACTCGTGCTACCAACTCTGCAAACACAGAGAGTTTTTGTGCCGTCAGTGCAGTAAACAAAGCTGGTCAAGCAAGAAGCACTTCGCACCAAAACAGCTACAGCGAGCTCTGGCTACCCTACTCACCGCTGGGAACACAACACGAGGTTATTATGGCCGCGGTATTCTGTAGGGCGCAGAATACCATCGTGTGCTCTCTCCATTAAATTTTATGTTAATTAGTACAGTTCATAGTTTACACTTTGGAACCCTAAGTTATCGCTAATGATTTATGATTGGACTGTTGATTTTTACCACAGCGAATGCAGGGAGACCTAACGCTGTGAGAGACCTAACGCTTTTACCACAGCGAATGCAGAGAGACCTAACGCTGTGAGAGACCTAACGCTTTTACCACAGCGAATGCAGAGAGACCTAACGCTGTGAGAGACCTAACGCTTTTACCACAGCGAATGCAGAGAGACCTAACGCTGTGAGAGACCTAACGCTTTTACTACAGCGAATGCAGAGAGACCTAACGCTGTGAGAGACCTAACGCTTTTACCACAACGAATGCAGAGAGACCTAACGCTGTGAGAGACCTAACGCTTTTACCACAGTGAATGCAGAGAGACCTAACGCTGTGAGAACAGCCCGCGCCAGGGTTTCATTAGTGGTTTAGCAGATGAATAAACTAGCAGAAAAGGTTGATATGGGTATTGAAGTGAAGGTGTTCTATCGAAGTTCTGTTCTGAAGTTTAACCAGTTGTCGAAATCAACTAGGTTGTTTTTTATTGACGTCAATAATAAATTCAACTTAACCTAAGTTTACCACCGCTTCCAAGGCGCTGGTGGAGAAGTAACGGCGCAAAAAACTCCATGAGGCATTTTTTCAGACGTCAACTTACAATATTTATATCTTTAAAAGGCTAAATGTGGACGAATCTACATTTGTCTCGTGTCTAAATGAACAAAAGTATATAAAAAAATTTTTCAATAAAATAATTATCCTAAGTTAAAATATAACAAAAAGTTCAGTATTATGCCGTAACAACAGCATTTTAGGAGGTCCCTGCGCCATGCTCAAGCCAGATGTTTCGGTTCAAAGTTTCAGGGCTTCAAATACCCGTGATATGTTATCTGTGCCCGTGATCACTGCCATTATTTATTCGTATGGCAACCGGAACCAATGGTTTAACGTGCTCTCCGAGGCACGGAGGGGTCTCTATGTCTTAAGAATGGTCACCTATCCTCAGACCGACCTGGCTACAGTGCTGCTTAACCTTGTAATGTGTTTACCTACTTCTTTCTCTTCTCAAAATCAGTCTCTGAACATTTTCCCACCTAAGTTAGGTTCTGATCGGACCTCCACAACCTTTTGGCGATAAAGAAGTTTTATATTAGACCAGTTTTCGGAATTTTTAGGGCTTAACGTACTGTCCAAGACACGGAGGAATTTCAATGTCTTAAGTGTGGTCACCTATATCCTTTGACCCATTTGAACAGTTTTTCTTAGCCTAACAATACTGTGTTAACCTACCTCTCTTTCACTGTACTATAATCTGAACTAAAACAACAGTGCGCTTCTTTAGGTAGGAGTCAGTATAGCACTGACATCAATCTTATTTAATTCAATATTAAAAGCCAGCCTATCAAAGATTATAGCCCATGCCAGTACGCCGCGAACCGCATTGTAATCCCGACTAATATATAATATATCCCGACTAATATATATATATAACATACTTACGTAAGCTGTGGCGGTTCGTCAGAAAAAGCGCCCATCTTAGAACCGTCTGAAGAAGGCGCAATGCGGGCTTACCGACCATGTATTTTGCATTTAAATTGTGTATTTCTATTGCTATAAGTATAGGTAATTTAATACGATTACGTGTTCTAAAATTTGAATAAGAAATCGTGCAAGTATGTTGGAAATAGTTTGAAGTGATGATCATACAAGCTTTTTAAGAATTATGACTTTTATCTCGAGCCAAGGACTCGAACCGACTAAACCGCAGGCCGTCTGTGGGTCGTTTTCGTATATCTCGAGTTCAAGTGAACATAATGTTGAGCCAGATACCACCGTCTACACAAAATTGACGGACGAGACTTAGATTTTCCACTTGAGGTTATTGGGTCAGATAGCAGTCGCTCCCTTCATTATTCTGTGTGCCTTTCCACAATCGAGGTTGGCTCGTAATGGCCAATGTTAGCTGTCATCTACGTAGATTTCATTGTTTGTCTCTTCAAATCTGACAGCTATGAGTTTGTTATTGTTACATAACAGATGGTTATTGTTGTTGCTGCTGCCATCTACAATTAGTTTTGCGTCGGCATCCCCATTGGCGATATGCGCTCCCTTGTTAGCCAAGATAAGCCACATCAGCATAAGAAAGCTTAGAGAATGCACCCTCTCCTTTCCTGTACAAACCAACACGTGCAGAGCTGAGGTGTCACTTTTATATATTGCAAACAGTTCCACCAAGAACTACTCTCATCATCATCATGGAGACGTATTTTCCTGATTGCATCCGAGGCCAAGATGAACTTGGAGCCTAGAGTCTATTTTCTGACATTTCCTCCTCCATTTCGGACGATCTTGGGCGTCCATGGTAGTGAGACCATTGGCACAGATGTCACCCTCCACGACGTCAAGCCAGGACTTCTTGCGCCTACCAGAATCCGGGGGCGGTAACATTGCCAGGTCACCTCTTTTCTCTGTCGAAAAACTTCTTTAACAGCTCCGTGTGCTCCACAGATCGAGACAGTATTTCACACTGGCCCACCGCCTTCAGCTCTATAAGGCACAGGTTTGCCCTCACATGGAATACTGTTCTCATTTAAGGGCAGGGGCACCTCAGTACCAGCTTGCCCCTCTGGACCGCATCCTACGACGAGCGACTTGAATTGTCGACTGCAGTATTTCGGATCGGTTTGACCCCTTGGCGCTGCGTAGAGATGTAGCCTCGCTCTGCATTTTCTATCGCATGTACAACGGGGAGTGCTCTGAGGAATTGTTCGCATTAATCCCTGCCGTATCTTTCCGCCATCGCCCTACGCCGACAACATTTTCATCCTCACCACTTAGATGGTTGGCAGTCCTCAACTGTGCATTTCTCCAGAAACTTCCTGCTTCGCACAGCTAAACTGTGGACCGACCTTCAAGAAGAGTGTGTACCACCTTAAAGGCCGGTAACGCACCTAGACCCCTTCTGGTGTTTCAGGTGTCCATGGGCGGCGGTGATCGCTTACCCTCAGGCGATTCGCTTGCTCGTTTGCCTCCTATGTCATAAAAAAACCTGTTTTCTTCCTTCAATCCCGGATCCTTTAAGTGGGACGTGAAGAAGCATCTAACTTATCTTAATACCCATTTAGGATCAAGACTGCAGGTCCATTTGCTACATAACTGATAATCAACTATAATCTGCGTGATATCTTGATCACAATGAGGGCGCTTGTCTCGTTATAGACGTCTGTATGAGCTGGTGACATCACGCGTCGCCCACAAGAACACGAAATGCATTGTTATTGCAGTTTATGATATAATACCGTTTTAGTGTATCTGATCATAGATATAACCACACAGTAAATATACTGTAGAGATGAAAATATACCTACCTCTTGGGGCTATCAAGAACATCGGAGCTGAAGCCAAACTAATGTATCTACCACGGATACCCCGCCACCGCACGGCAGAGAGCCTTGAACTGAATATAACCGCCATGTTGGATCTTCAGATGGTGTAAGAATACCTAAGACGTATCCCTCTACCCGGCTGACCCTAGGCCATCTTCAAAGTTTTGTTTGGCTACAGCAAACACCAACGCAAACCGGGTAGGTACTTTAACCATACAAATCGAGGCGGAGGTGCGGCGTCTCTCTCCCATTTCCATAGCAAGATGGGGACGTCGAAGTTCCTACACTCGAAGGGCTCTCTGGGAAGCTGTGGAAGACATTGCCTCATTGGATCACCTTGCATCTATATGAGATCCAAATGGCGTGTCATTTTAGTCGGTCCGAATCCGACATAACCTGCCCTGTTGTCTGACGGGGGCGGTACTGGTATTCATGGCGAATACCGCACGAAAAAAAAAGAGTGGTACTACCTTTTTTTCGAATGAAAACCCCTCCATATTTAGTATAGTAACTACTTTTTCCATTAATTAGGCTTGTTTATACTCATACTTCTGTGAACTAACATCAGCAACAGACATAAAAGACAAAACTGAATCACTTCCATCAGCAATCAACTCGAAAAACCAACAAGGTCATAACAGACGGCCGAAATTTAATCGCGGCCATATTTCATTTGATTGTCTATGGCCAATCGAGTGTGGTGCCGGGTAGAGACATGACATTTTTTATATTTATATCGTTGCATCACTAAAGCACTATCGTTAAGGAGTGCGGCCTATTGTTCATACGAATGTGCTAGGAGCGATGTTGGTGCCTTTTCTGAATAATACGTTAAAAGTTTTTACGATATCGTAAATTAGTATTGTTGTAAATTTATCTGGGATTGATTTACTATCTATTTTTTGCGATAAATAGGCTGGTGTGATCTATTCAAATGAGTTACTTTTAAGTTTTGATATCATAATATGAAAGCTTCTAAAAAAGCCTACAATCGGGGCACCTTATTGACAAAGAGACTAGCTCTGGCACAAGCTATCCACTCTGAATAGGCAGACTATCCGTGAAAGCAAAAACAAACCAATGAAAAATAATAATTCTACAATAGCTGTGACTATACAGGCCTAGCTAGGCATATTGTAAATGTTAGTAGTTTTAGACTTTGAGTAGGTACTCAAAGGTGTTAGAAGTGTCATCCTGGACTATGTTCCAGTGTACCTACTTAGTTCATTTTTACAATGATAGGAACGGACACTATGAACCATAATGTTCTTTCTTCCAAATGGTTATGTTCTGGGAAGAGAAGGATCCACATAAACAGTGCACTATAGTTACGCGAACAACTTTCATTAAGACCGTATTTTATTGTCAACATTATTATTTGTTCTCAATTACATAATTGTTTTATTAGTATACCTTAGGAACATATCTTGGGTGTAAGTGGCGTGATAAAAGAAGCCCTGGCGAGCACGGATTGTTTTGCAAATCACCGCCCCTTAGTGCCCCGCGCTATCTTCTAAAGACACCCAAAATAAGTGTACTGCGTATATTGAGCACAATTTAAGAACATTTTAGTTCCAAGATATATGTCTCAAGATATACTATGATATGTTCAGACTAAATAGGCAACGAGCGTAGCGTGACCTTCTCGATGCTAGCTTACTCATCAATATTGTGAATTGCCATTCAACCTACGACCAGAGTCCTGCGATTTGGCCGTGTAGGTGTCTTCATGACTAATAATTCTTAATTTTTACATCGGCCATATTTGGAGAAGCTATTTCGTTTGTTATTTTGTATCCTAATCATCCTCAGAGTCTTGCCAGTTGAGTTCATCATCATCATCATCAACCTAGCGTGTCTCCCGGTTGCTAGGTTCTCCTAGCGCGGTAGAACCTAGGGTCCGCTTTCCTACTAAGTCTTTTCCACTTTGCACGGTCTTTTGCATCTTATTTGGTGAGTCCGTTGGCACGCATGTCAACCTGCACGACATCAAGCCAGCGTTTCTTGGGCCGTCCCCTACTTCTGGCGCCAGGCAACGTCATGTTGAGGCATTTATTTCCCACGTATCCTATCATAGCAAGACGTGGCCATACCACCGAAGGCGACTTTCCTGCAGCTATTTCACGGACATGGAAGCTGCCGCGGACGTTGTGAGATATTTTGGCAATATGTTATTTTTTTAAGGGCTTACCCATAGAACACTTAGTGGATCATTTAGGTTTTAAGGTTGCAAATATATCTAGAACAATACGTGGTAGCACAGATAATATAATATAATTCTTATATTGTGGTTCGTAAATTCTTTTCTCATGGCATTTTCTCATCCACTCCTTACTTTGTCATACCTATCACTTTGATTCCATCGAGCGAGGGACGTCAAATTGACGTGCCCTATATATAAAAGATACGAGAACCCTATCCGGCCATTGCGAGGGTTTATTTAGAGAGTAAGTTAAGCTGAATCTGTCATTTCAATTACAAAACCTAGATAGCACGATATGGGGTAATGTAGGTACCTATATAATAGTATATATGCATCGTGAGTTCAGTGGTTAGCTGAGAGCCTCGAGACTCTCGCAAGTTCCCGGCTTCAAATCGTAAGCTATTCAGTGTTTACACTTCACTACCGACTTGAACCTACTCGTAACAGGAAATTTAACTTAACTGGGTGGTACGAGAATATTTATTTATTTATTTATTTATTTACTTAATAGGTAAGTACTATATAATAATTTCGGTTCTTCAAAGAGGTGTCACAAGTGAATTGTCAAAATTTGTTAAATAGGGCACTACTCACAGAACAGAAAGTACTACTGGCCATAGTATTGAACCGTTCACGAAACCCAGATTACTCTACAAATCAAGCGTGCCTTAAGAAGCATTCTCTTCCCACCCACAACGAATTTCATATTGCATACGCCAGCGGATACCTATACAGTATACACCCTATAGGTAAGGAACATGTGGTTGTTGAGCTAGCAATAAAGTACCTAATACCTGCCAAATTTTAAGTTTGTAGATTGGTGTTATAGTTTCTGAATTATCGTGATTATTCAGTGACTGGTAGGTATTCCGCTTTCACATAAATAAATTGTCCTACCACCCTCCCTCCCAAACGAAGTGACTACTGCGTCCATTTGCCATCAACCTCCGTAGACAAATGGCATTCGTAAGAAAGCCATTCGAAGGTTACTTTCTTACTTAATTACTGCCAGCAGGGGACTCCGCGACCGGACGGGTGATCTGCCCTTCGGTGTGGGCCATTTCACCCATTTCCCCTATTTATCCTGTAACAGATAGGGGTGCCCGGCAATCACGGCGTTTCGTCAAACCTACCTGTTTCCTTGCAAAAACTTACAATCTGCTCCACCCTCAGATTGGGAATTTCTTCGAGAAGTTCATCCGTTCTCATGATTTCCCATCTTTTCAGCGCGTACATGGGACATTCGGCCAGCAGGTGAATGCTGGTTTCCTCGGCATCCATGCACTCCGGGCATTTGGGATCGGTCTTCCCTCCTATTAGCGTCAGGTGCCTGTTCAGTTGGCAGTGGCCTGTTATCACTTCTATGACAAGCCTCATGTTTTTCCTGGATAGTTTCATCAATTGGCTTGTTCTTTTTATGTCTAAGCTTTTTATGAACACCTTCGACTGTCTCATGACAGGCGATGATTTCCATCTTCGATTAGTTTCTGCCACTATGCTCCTGCTGATGACTCCCTTGGTGATTTTGTGGGCTATTGGCAGCCTGGGTTCAGGGCCCACTTGGTTTGTATCAGCTCCTTTTCTGGCCAACTCGTCGGCTACCTCGTTGCCCTCATGTCCGGGTACCCAGGCAATCGTCACGTCGGTTGTTCTAGCCAGACTTTCCGGCGCCTTTTTACACTCCTTTACCATTGCCGAAGTGGTCACTATCTTGCCTAGGGCTTTCAGCGCCGCTTGTCTATCGCTGTAGAGTGTGACCTTCTCGGCATTTAGGTCTTTTGTTAATTCCGCGATAGTTTAAATGTACTGTTATAATTTTTGTTTTAATATACCTTATTGACATTAAAAAAAAACCTATGTAAAATTATCTATAATGTCGTCTTCAATATGCTTAGTATAAGTTTTGTGTATGGGTTGATCTGTTTTGTGTGCTGCAGTAAGCTGAAATAAACGCATTTTTTCTTTTTCTTTTTTTTCCTTGATGGCAAAGATTTCTGCTTGGAAAACACTTGCATACTTACCCAATGCTATTGAGTTATTTATCTCTGTCCCGTCCTCGCGTTGAATGTGCACCCCGAGATCCAGAGAGCTTCGTTGTTGCCTTTCTGGAGCTGTCTGTGTAACAGATAGTGCCGTCAGTGTCTATCTTCCAGTCGTCTCTCTGTCCTATATGTACTCTGTATTTCTTGTCAAAGGTCCTCTTTCTTGATTAGGTCGTTGTTTGAGAGAATCATTGAAAGTTTGTCTTCATAGCCTTGACTGATCTTAGCATGGCCTTCATCGAATACGTTTGCTGTCAAGAGGCCAATACTTCTTAGTTCGAACCATTGTTCAACTGCTTTCTTTTTTGCCTCTAAGTCTAGTGGGTTTAGTCCCAGTATTTTCTCTAGCGCGGCAGTGGGTGTTGTTCTCATTGCACCCGTGGTCATTAGTGCTGCCATTCTTTGGACCTTGTCTAGTTCTTTTTTATTGCTCCCTATGTTGGCTCTGTGCTACCATGCCAGGGCACCGTGCAGGATTCTTGGCATAATTTATGGCCTTATAGATCCACAGTACTATGGCCGGTTTTATTCCCCAGGTTCTTCCTATAGCTCTTTTGCACTGCATCATGGCCATTTTGGCCTTCGAGCATGCATTGCTTATGTGAGTCTGGAATGTCAGTTTGCTGTCCAGTGTCACGCCCAATTATTTGACCTCTTTTACCTTTTCGAGATCATGACCGTCAAGTCTTACTGGTTCAGCCCGTCCTAGTTTTCTTTTCCTCGTGAAGAGTAATAGCTTGGTTTTATCCGGATTCAGGTTTAGACCTTTACTCCTGCACCATTCTAGTGCTTTGTTGAGCCCCCTACATATGACACTGAGGACTTTGCCTGTTATCAGAAGCACACCGTCATCAGAGTATACCTGTATGTATATATGCATTCTGTTTATCTTGTTTACTAATTCGTCTATTAGCAGGCACCATAGTAGGGGTGATAGGCATCCTCCTTGGGGGAAGCCTCTCCTTGCTAGCACTGTGCGTGTTGTTCCCGCTAACTCGGCCTGTATCAGTCGTTGGTTCAGCATGTTTCTTATCCAACCTGATATGTCTTTATTTATGCCTTCGCGGTATAGTGTTTCCTCAATTGAGACTGGGATTGCCTTGTCGAAGGCTCCCTCAACGTCGAAGAAGCAGCCTAGTGCATATTCTGTGTTGCTTGATCGATCGATCTCTGTATCCTGTTGACCAAGTTATGCAGGGCGGTCTCGATGGACTTGCCTTCCATGTATACATGTTGGTTCTGATGGAGCGGAGATCCGCTTGTGGCGACTTGTTCTCTTATTAGTCTATCCAGTATCTTCTCTAGGGTTTTGAGTAGAAATGAGGAGAGGCTTATGCATCTAAAGGCTTTGGCCTCTTGATACGTCTCTTTACCGGGTTTTGGTATGAATACCGCCCGCACTTCTCTTCATTTCCTAGGAATGTGTTTCATTCTGATGCTGCAGTTGTGTAGCTCCAGAAGATTCGAAGGTTTCTTCCGATCGTAATGCCCCTGGTGTTGCATACGTCCATATAGGCCACGGTAACCACTTCCCATTAGGTGGGCCGTGTGCTTGTCCGCCACCTAAGCGGTAGAAAAAAAGAATTTAATGACGAATGTATGGGATTTGACATGTTTGACATTCGTTGGCGACTGTCAGATTCGTCAAATCCCATCCACTTGCCATTCTATGCCACGATACGCCGCCGGCCAGCGAATTGCCCCTTGTCTAGACGGGCTGGGTTTCTGAACCCGACCCGAAATTAAGAATGATTATTATCCGTACTAATATTAATGGGCAACTGTATGTGTGTGTCTGTTTGTTTGTCCGTCTTTCACGGCTAAACCACAGAACCGATTTTAATGAAATTTTGTATTGAGAAAGGACATAGGTTATGTATGGTCGCGATAACCGACATCTAAGCGGGCGGAGCCGCGGGCAAAAGCTAGTAAGATATAAAATGATAAGATTTATACAATTGTTATCATTCATAGCTCAAGTGCACCGCTGTCGTGCACTGCAGTGGTTTACCTCGATAATATAGCAACCTTCTAGATAAGGTGACGTCATTATGATATCATACACGTAATCTTATCTGCGGACAAAACACACAACAGTTGGCTTATAGGCATGTTGACAACAAAGTTGATTGAATGGCGAGGTCACCTCTCCAACTGCTGTGTGCGGTTTAGATCAGTGCACAGAGGTGTGGGTTCAATTTGATTTAGGTCAATCAGAGAAAATCTTTCTACTATGTTTAGATTTACTCTAACCGCGACTCAGTAGTCGGTAGTCGCTCAACGATCTCCGTCTTCCCTGAGCGCAAGCCTGCGAGTGACAGGTGGGTGGAGCCACCTAATTTTATGACATAATAAAACCACTGTCATGCCACTGACATTGCAAAAAATGTCATTAAATTTTAGACTTTATGGGTGAGTTTTAAAGTCCAAAATGAAAAGAGAAAGAGTTTATAACATCAGACCTATCCCCCTTCTCCGGGGCAAGATGGGTATCAAACTTCTGGCTTCGGACTTTTAAACCATAACCTCCACCTAGAGGCATTAACTTTAGAACGTTGCAAATATATAATATGGGAATATTTATGTGTTCGTGATTAAGATAAGACCTTCGTGTCTTGTCAGACGATGACCGAATTGATGCCGACATTGATTTATATATTCACGCAGATATCGGAATAAAATGATAAGCTGATTAGATTTCACGAAACAGAAAATCTTAGTTGGTAAAATTCGAATGTTAATGGTACACCACTGCCTACCCCTTCGGGGATTCACAGGGGTGAATGTATGAATAAAACTCATCTATCTCTATCTAATAACACAACACAAAACGGAAAAAAAATTCACCTCATTGAAAAAATTTGCTAATATGTTGTGTACCCGGAGTACTACCAACTACCAGGGGCCTTCGGCTTCGGGAGCGTTCACCTTAAACCGGGTATACAGAGCCCATGATTTCCCTGTCAGAAGTTAACCTACATATTCCCCAAACACGCAGATCTTGCCTCGTATTTATTCTAAATGCCAAAACTCAGTCACAAAAAGGTTATTTTAATCTCACCATTTACAAAGGGATTGTCAAAAAAAAATCGCTAACGACATCCTAACACGCGATGCTAACGCGAAAAGTGTAGGGAATTTGAACTTTAGTTACTAGGGAATAGGGTGTAGGGAGTATTGAGGTCGTTGCGTGTCTCCTACCTTTGTTTATTGTAATTGTATGTATTTGTTTGTACCTAATGCCATAGATTAGTAGATATTGTACGTCTTTAGAGTTCAGGCAATGAACTGGTCTAGAATTCTTGATACGCGTGATAGTAGGAACAAAAACGGTAGGCAGGTTCGGAATAATCAACTGAATATTTATATATTATCCACAGCGTAAATTGTAAGCTATGTATATTGTATTAGCATCTTATAGCTATGCAGGCTGCATAGCCCCTATGAGAGGATCGATCCGCTATTCCAGACTTATCAGTTTCACAGAACAATAAAAATGAATTAATAAGTAATTGTACAAATAATGTTGAACATTTTTACTGCATTATACAGAATCGCTCGTGGCCAGGTGACGAAACTGTGCGATAAACGATTAGTGGGTTAAGCTACCTAGGTAAGGTCGCCATTTGGCTGGGTAATTGCTAAATGGTACCTATTTCATTTGAGCGCTTCTATGCTTTGGACAGCGCGTTAATAGTCGATTTCGGCTGTCAATTATCGTTATGTTATCTGTGGTTAGGTCAAGACTGAGGCCTATATTATGAGCGATCTCAGTGATCGGCCACTAACCACACCTCTGGCTGGGAGTTCAGACAGTAATCGCTCCCATTTTAGCTGAAAAACCAATCCACATTATATTTTTTTTAGCAACCACAGAAACATATTAGGATAGAACGGCTATACGCAGTATCACACGCGTGGCGACTTTTTCATACATACATACATTAAATCATGCCTGTTTACCCCTATGATAGGGGTAGGCAGAGTTCACGGATCTCGAGTTGCTACGATCCTAACATACTACTCTCGCTTCATTCACTCTCATTACATTTTTCATGCATGCTCCGAAGAGCTTCGAAACCGTATAGATCGACAAATCATTGCTTCGACAGACAATTATTGGACAACACATACCTTCGAATTACCACTACTTCGACAGACAATTATTCGCCAGACAATACTTAGACAAGACACATCTTCGAATCACCACTCCTTCGGAAGATTTTTTATCATTCTCCTATTAAAAAAACATACCATGAAGCTCCGCTCCGCCTTCTAGCCTAACCTATCTAAGTCGGGGTGTTAACCATAATCAAGTAATTTGAAGTATAAAAACCAAAGAAAAAAAAAACAGTTACAATTCAACGTAAGACTACAAAAAAAAATCAGTCGAAGTAGTGGTCATTCGAAGGTGTGTTGTCCAATAATTGTCTGTCGAAGCAAAGACTTGTCGATCTATGTTTTCGAAGTTCGCTACATGTCGAAGTATTGTACTGTCTAAATTCAGTCCGTAAGTGCCTTATTCTCTTGCAATATTTCGGGCCACATACCTCTAAATACCTACCTACAGGTAAACAGAGCCAGTTGTCGTGTATCTCGACAATTTACGTGAGCCATCAGGACGATCTATAAAACGCGACCGACATGACATAATAGCGACGTGTCTCCGGGCATCAGGTCGTATAGTCGTCAATCGTTTATTGTGCAGAGGACAAGCAAGGACTTAATTCGCATTATATTATAACTATCCGTCCCTCCCCGCCTTCGCCTGTGGCATTTATGCTTACTATTTATACATTTTCAAATAATTTGTAGGAATCTGACTGATTTACTGAATCCTTTGGATTACAGCGTGATGATATTTAGCCTATAACCTTCCTCGATAAGCGGACTATTCAACGCTAGAATATTTTATCAATTCCATGCCCCTCTAGACAAGTGGCAATTCGCTAGCTGGCGTTTGGTGGAATAGAATGACGAATATATGGGATTTGACGTATATGACAGTCGTTAACGCATGTCAAATACGTCAAATCCCATACATTCGTCATTCTATTCCATCAAACGTCGGTTAGCGAATTGCCACTTGTCTAGAGGGGCAGAAGTTTCTGAGATTAGCGCTTCAACCAATTAAACAAACTCTCCTGTATTAATGGAAAACAAATTAATCGGTTTAGGCGGGGTTTGATATCGCGATATTTGCTTTACAGAGGCTTTGACCACTAAGCTACCAGACTTCGCACTAACCAATCCAAATTTCTCCTTTTATATCTGTCTTTGAGGCGACAGTGGAGCATCTACCGACAAGTTCAGAGCATTGCCCCTGTAAGGCAAAGACCGCGGGTTTAAACCCCGCCTAGACCGATTATTTTTTTTCTATTTAATCGATTTGAGTATTTAGCATCAAATATGCATAAAAAAATAATTAAAAAGAACGACTGTCTTATAATATAGTATTTTATCTATCTAGTCTCGATGTCGCTGTTTATGAGTTGTGTCATCAAACTATGTGTTTATTCCCAACACAGATGGGATCGGCTTCCGTACGCCAATTCGATATTAGCCTGTTGTTAAAAAAAATAGCTGAACTTAATTAAGAATGGCAAAAATGGTAAAATTTAACAGGTGCGTCCTGCGTCGGTTTTATTTTATCGTTTTTATTCACCTATAACCTATAATAGTAAATGATTTGAGTATTAAATATTATGACGTCACAAATAAAGTTTTCATACAATATTTCTAACTTAACTTAAGTGTTAAGTTAGTTTCATACAATATTTCTAACTTAACTTAAGAGTTAAGTTAGAAATATTGTATGAAATGGTAAGTTTGCATACAATATTTCTAACTTAACTCTTGACCTTTAGTAAAAAGTAACTAATTTGACTTGCCAGTCAAATACCCAATTGTGTTTCTGGCTGCTGTGACTTTCCGCTATTATTTATTGTGATTTTGACCCCACATATGGTTCCAACCCCACTGAAAGACCAAAAGCCGGCGGCGCGCGGCCCCTCATTCGCTTTCAAATGACTATCTTTTCCTTCCGTAGATAAGATTCAAAATGGTTTGTAATATTTTAGAGGTAAAATATTCTCTTTCAGTGGGGATTGACGCTATTGGCATCAAGCGAATACTTCGTCATGGTCCATATATTTACTGTCTGTGAAGAACAGAACGAGATACGGTGGCCATATTCTACTCCACTAGCGATACACACGTGCTTGGTACCTACTTATATTCACGCCTATACATCCCGAAAGGGTAGACAGAGGTGTAACGCCTTCAGACGTGCGTGCCGCCGTACCATCCCGTGCTGTCCTCCAGACATTCAAAAAACGTTAACTGAGCGTATAGAGCTCATTTTGAGCACATTTTAGGTCGAAGAAGTGTAACTGAATGAAATAAAACAAATAAAATCACTTAATAAAATATAATCTAGGCAGTTGTGCCTACGCGTCGGCGATAGTAACCTCTACCTCAACACCAGGCTCGATATTGATAGAGGTGATCTGCTTGACTATCTCGGAGGGAGAGTGGAGGTCGATCACACGCTTGTGGATCCGCATCTGGAACCTGTCCCAAGTCTTGGAACCTTCACCGCAAGGGGTCTTACGGGTGGTGATGCGGAGGATCTTGGTTGGCATGCGGACTGGGCCCTGGAAATTAAAAGAAACGGACATTAGAGATATGATTATAATAGAAAAAAAAAATTGTTGTTAAGATAATTAACGGTTGCCTGGAAGAGATCGCATTTAGCGATAAGGCCGCCCATTGTGCATTTAACAATAGCTGCTGTAATCCATACTACTGTCTCTTGTAATTTAATGTTGGTGTACAATAAAGGTTTATCTATCTATCTATCTATCTAATAATCTAGATATACAAATCGAATTAAAAAGAAAACATTGAACCTGCGATCTTAGATATTCTTACGAACTATCGGAACCAATGAATGATTTTCCAATCATTTTTAAACATTGATTTTTGACGACTCTGCCCATTTAAAATATTCTAGGTGTTCTCTAGACCTGAAATGTAGGGCTTTATGATATAGGTTCTCAGATCCCTTTTCAAAATTTACCGGTACCAATTTTTGTTTTTTTTTATAGATCCATTCAGCCATCCGAGCATAATTTAGTGACAAACATCTTTACA
Organism: Eilema caniola; assembly: GCA_949126895.1. NCBI lineage: Eukaryota > Metazoa > Arthropoda > Insecta > Lepidoptera > Erebidae > Eilema > Eilema caniola. The sequence goes on along the minus strand of OX421482.1, from coordinate 1,832,194 downwards.
AACTCTCACACATTTTTATTAGTACTATTCTACTGTCACTCTTTAATGAACAATATGTAGTGTATTTCCATACATAAAGCACTTTTAAGAGTCATCACTTTAGCACTATATTGGTGGACACAGAAGTTTGAGACACTTGCTGTGCCTTCATCTTAGTGCAGCGGTAAAAAACTTAGATGGTTGATTTCTACATTTCTTTGCTCCATTTGTATCAATATATGAATTATAAGAATGCTCTCCCTAAGAGGAGCAATGGGGTAATGGATGAAGTGGCTTTCATTGTGTAAGAAGTGACTTCAATCTAATGACCAGGATTAGAACCCGAGAGCATCTCTTATGAGGCAGATTCCTTAATCAAATTTTTTTTCGCCAAAAGCCTCTCTGTTAAACCACGCTTGCAGTTTACCAGATGGACAGACCTGCAGATGATATTGGTTTGGGCCTCAGCAATGTACCTTTGACTCTATAAACCCATTTAGCGAAATATAAAATATATTTAAAGACCTGTCTGTTTCATAGACAGTTTTATCCTAACCTTCACACGCAGCTTCTGTTTCTTGGCGCCATTGATGAGGTCAGCGCAGACCTTCTCAAGAGAGCGCACGTTGCGTGACGTCAGCGTGATGCGGATACGATGGATGGGTGAGATCTCAGCCTGGGGCTTCTCGATGTCCTTGCCTGACACGACGGCGGCTGCCTGGAAAAAAGTAGGTACTGTTTAGTTGAGACAATTCTGTTGTAAGCTCTCAATTATGAAGTGAATAGCACAAAATGCAGGCTAGATCATGTAAAAAGGTTAATAAAGAATCTACTTCTAGCAAAAATGATAGTTATTTTTTATGGAAGGCTTGAGATCTACGCGCGAAAACATGTCTTCCTTGTAAAACTTAAGAATCACTGTAAAACTAGCTTTTGATTGATATAAAGGTAGGAAACCTATAGAATAAGTACTGTAGATACTTTGAAAGATCTAATAGTGTATCATTTATTAGACAGTAATGAAAACCTAGGATGTTGATGTTGACACGTGCGACACATAACCTATAAACTGAGTATGAAATGTTTCGGTCAAACTTATAGAAAATTACATAAAGCAATCTACTGAGCTTTTAAAATGTTATTTGCTTACCATTTTGATGCGATATTCCGGTCGAGATAAACAATTTTGTAATTAAAATTGCACAGCGCTGAACCGGAGCACAGCTTCACTTCAATTCTGAAAGAAAGAGAAAAAAATTGTGTTGCCACCAAATAAAGATATTTTCCCGGTTCCAATGAAGTTAGTTATTGTCAAAATTCTGGATTATTTGAACATTATCCTAAAAATAATTTAATAAGTTTTGTCATGTCCTAAATTATAATAAAATATTAATATATATTCACAAATATTTTTTTATTTAAATAATTCTACTGTACATTTATTGTAAATAATTATTGTAAATAAATCTATTAGCACAGTATTCACAAATTATTAAACGTTTCTAATTTAAAACTTCTGTTATCTATTGTATTAATTCTTCTGGTGTTTGAGATTATTTAGAAAATAGGAATCAGATGGTTTGAAAAAAACTCCAATTCACTTTTTACCCCCTAAGTTCCCCTAATTCCTTATGTTGGTAATACTTAAACAAGCTGCTGTCAAATTGCGTTTAATTTCTGCTTGTTATTATTTCAAAAAGGTATTACTTAAAAAAAAAAAAACGTGCGGATTCACAGACCAAAAGACAATCAAAGACGGATTTGTTAAAAAAAAAGGATGGGATTTGGTCTTTTGAGATAACACAAACAGTTTTGTCCCATGTATTCAGTTTCCAAGTCGTTATTCGTCCATACTGAAGAAAAAGACACATGAAAGGTAAATAATAAAGTTTATTGTATAAAGCATACATAACTATCGAACGTCGTTAGATGTCTTTTAACTTAACATTAAATACAATAAATTGAGTAAAATTAATCGGTACGTTAGCAAAATATTCAGCACTTGCTTCGCAGGCTTCACCATAAACCTCTTCTAAACATTGTTCAGCATTATATTTTTCACCTGCTTATCGAATTTCCTGTAAAAAAACATTAGACTTTTTTATTACAATTTTTAGGGACAGTTATTTTTTACGTGCGGGAAATCCCACGGACCCCCCCCCCCCCCCCTTTCCCCGGAGGCGGAGGGGGAGCTTATGTCGGACTCGATCCGACTAAACCGCACGCCGTCTGTGGGTCGTTGTGCTAGGCCGAAGGTGAGGTTGTCTCGCGACATATCCCAGTATCAATTGCTACCATAAAAGTCGGAATGTAGTTTTATTCAAATTTTAGCCGGTTTGATTACTGAGTGCGGCAAGTGAGTTTCCGAAAACCCTTGAATGCAGATTCGTTTCTTTTTAAAAATATAGGAATATTTCCTTTGAGGAAAAATTTGTAATCTCCAGTATTTAGAATACTTTCCTTTCAGGTAGGGGTGAAATTTTCACCCTCTATATTTCGACCTGTATATATACTTACGGCGATGTTATCTGGTCTCCTGGTAGATGGAATGGATTGCAAATGGCGTCAGCATACAGAGCGTGCAGTCTCCTCAGAGCAGTCCTCACCTCAGCGTCCCTGATGTTACTTCCACTCGGCGAGGTGGAACTTGTCACCAGTACCAGTTTAATGCGCGTATTTGTCACGTAGCCGTAGCTACACGGATTGAACAGCCAGAAAAAGAAAAAATATGTTATAATCAACATACTATCAAGCATATAATGTCAATTTGCATGATTTTTTTTTTTAAACGCTGTAAGGATAATATGGCAAACTGGGGCTACATCGACCGCTTGCAAGTGTTCTGTGATAGCGGGGCTCAATCCTATTCCATGTCACCTTTGATCTCTTGGTCACTTTGCCCTCCACATGTACTACCGAAGACCTTTGTAGAGCAACAGAAAACGCTGTTACTGTAGCCAAGTTTCGGACCGGCAAAATTTAAAAATCTAGCCACTATATACCACGTCTAGCCATTGACTCGAAAAAGAAGAAGACCTATAACGGCAACAAGGTCCGACCCAAGGTACCCTAAAAAGTTCTAAAACCATAAACTTTGTACTTACATTTTATGGGTGTCAGTCGAATACAACAGCCCAAGATACAGATCCCTCAGATCAGTACGTGCCGCGTTAGCATTGGCACCACCATTGTTGGTGTTAGTGGTCGCCAGGCGTTCTTCCAACGCGTCCAGAGCTGTGTGGACTAGCCATTGTCGAGACAGCTCATTATCTGAGCTAGTATCGTTGCCAACACCGCCTATGTACAGTGGCGAGTTCTGGAATAAAATGACAAATCTTTATTTCAAAAAAACAGACTATCGGCACAGCTATCGGTTGTTCATTCTTTGGCGGAAAAAGTAAACATTCAAGACGGTACAAGAGGAATGCTCGGACCAATTGAGCTACTTGGATACGTAGTGTTCGATATTCTCCTAATACATTCGTCTTGGGGTGAATATAAACTTGTAAGTACTATGTGACGTATATAATGGTGTATGGCGCCCCACTATGGTAATCGGGACTCAAGTCCAAGCCCAAAAAGTCAGTACACCTGCTGATTGACGGACGAGGGTCTAGTGCAGGCTTTGCCTTCGGGAGTGTGTAAAAAGTAAGTAGGTACATCAAAGTATGGCTATTTGGTATACATTATAATGCGTTAGATAATGTGGAATGAATGAAATGAAATCCTAGAAAAAAATAGAAAAGCATTTCCACAATAATTATAGCACATGAACTCGGTGATGTAAAATGGCGTTGTATCCGAACATTATTGGGACTCGATGTCTCGCTCTTGGTGAAACAAAAACAATGACGTCATGAAGAATTGTCAAATTGTCAGGAATATCGTGGACGAAAACAGTCGAATCTATGTTTAATTGCTATAAATTACCAGAACAATTGTGAACAAGTATAACAAAAAATAATTACATTATGAAAGTGATAAAATGGTAATGAATAGTGAATATAAACTTACGTCTTTGCCAATAACTGCTACACAGACAGCCATTGTTGACAATCAATTTGACGGAAGTGTTCTATTCGAGAAACGGGACCATTGACATTTGGCTCTTGTGGGCGGGAACATTCGAAATGGTCAGCTCGTTTTTTGTTGTGAAAGTAATGTTAAGGGTGATTACTGATAAGATCTAATATGGCTATAATACTAGACCTTGGCGGTACGCCATAAATTACATTATAAAAAATAGTTTTCATTGGACGTTGGCGCGGGCGGGTGGCGGAATTGCGGTGATTCTACTGCAGGGGCTGAAAAGAAAAATTGTGTGTGACTATTTTAACAGTGTCAAAATGGCGATAAACGAGGATTTGGTGTACGAAATGGACGAAAAAGGTGAGCGGATCTTAGTAAAATCTATGGACTCTACTAAAACAGCTTATCTTCGCTTCACAAATCGAACGTCTCGCCCCGTTGACGTCTGGTGGCGGGACTTCATCGGTATAAGACGCCACTATGTCCGCTTGTCGCCAGGAACTTACTATGATGTCAATTCTTTTCTAAGTCACCCGTGGGAATTCACCGATGCGTCCACTAATGAGAGTTTTGTGATCAATAATAAGATTATATTTAGAGCACCGACTCATGTGGGAGGAATGTTGTATAGAACAAACTGGAACATATCTATCAGGGTACGTACTTTGCGTAGAACGGCTCTGTTAGCTCTAGCGACATTGTTGCCTCAGCCGGAAGCTGCCGCAGAGTTAGGTTTACCTTTGCAGCTGGGTAACGAGCTGACAGAATTAGTGGCTACACTCCAGAATACTCCACCAGTTGTTAGATTGAGGAACAATGATCAAGAATAAAGTTGTATCTATTTTCCATTGCGTGAATTCTAGTTTAAATTGTGATATAAATCTTTCATTATTAATGTTAAATCTAGTTTTATGATTTTATAATAATTAAATAGTTACTTTTGTACCTTAAATTATATTTTATAACTAATAATTCTAATTCAAACATATTTGTTAATGAGCATAATTAGGTAAATTGAATAATAAATTTATTCTGTATTGTATCTATTTCTGTAGATATGTGCATATCATTATAATTTTATTACGAATATCATCATTATCCTAATGTTAGTCCTGATTGCAGCTGAGGCCTTCACCTCGGAGTCCAGGGTCTGCTAAATAATAGCTAAGAGAAAATGGCATAATATAATATACTAGCTGTCGCCCGCGGATCCGCCCGCGTGGATGTCGGTTATCGCGAATCGGGGTATGAAAAATAGATGTTGGCCGATTCTCAGACCTACCCGATATGCCCACAAAATTTCATGAGAATCGGTCGAGCCGTTTCGGAGGAGTTTGGCAACGAAAACTGTGACACGAGAATTTTATATATTAGATTTTATTCAACTATTTATCAACTACTGCTACTATACTATTTTTTGCTTCAGGATACTTTTTTTTAATAAAGCGGACCCCAGACTCCCAAGTTAAAAGCTTCGGATGCTATTGGGATTAACTATAGGTTGAAGAAGAAGACTAGTTTTCTGTATTCTTTATCTTTGTAGTGTAGTTACCTACTTAAATTGGAATTCCTATGCTCTACATATGATATCCAAGAAATATTTGATAAAAGAATTTCTACTTATAACCAAATTCAAAACGGAGGAGGTTCTCAATTTCAATTCTTGAAGCTATTAAGCAATATGAAGAACAAAGGATTGTGTATATTATTATATTCCTTTTATTGATATAAGAATATAATGAATCTTAAGACTATGTACATTGATTATGTCAATTAAGTTTTATATATTTATGATTGTTATTTGAAATGTTGGTTAATCTGTACCTTAATTTTTGTGAAACAACAATTTATTTTTAATTGTGTAAATGTATTTTTACCCTATCTTGTGTAGCAGATATGAAGTCAATGCTTAATCAATGAAAGCTATAAGCTATTTGAATCAATTTGATCAGAAGAGCATTGCAATATTATATTCATTGTGTAAATACTCATGTAGAAAAATAAATAATTATATTTTTTAAATTGTTTATCTGTAGTATGACCACTATTGCCAACAATAGGAACCACAATAGATACCACATTATACTAAATGACTAACGGTAAAATATGCAGATGATATCACTGCAAGAGAATGAACACTCGAAATAAAACCCTGTACCAACCCGTCTGGCCAGTGTGGACACAGTAAACCGAAGCCTCCCAACATTGGGAGAGGCCTATGGCCAACAGTGGACTGTGATAGACTAATGGATTGATTGACCCATACATACCAGACTAAAGAAGCCGTTTAGGATAAAAACTGAGTCGCCATTCCTTGTCACCCGCTTGACTGAAGAATCGTGACAAATGAATTTTGCATGTCTTGCGCAGTGTTGGTTGTTCATTAGTTAACTTTACTGATACCGTCAAGCTGAGTACCAACATTGTTAATATGGCACGTGTTTGTAATGGTGACCCTCTTTCCTGAGACTTTGCCTTTAGCTTACCATCAGGCGAGATGAAGCCAAATTGACGTGTCCTAAATAAGTAGAAATTTTTGGTTCTGTATGTCTAGTCTAATAGTACCTACCGACATAGAAGTCATTTATAAGTCAATTGATTTCTTTCTGCCTTAAGTAGTAAGTAAAACATACTTATATAGTACCGATACATACATATATACATACATATAATCACGCCTTTATCCCCGGAGCGTTAGGCAGAGGTGAATTAACACCCACATTTCACCCAATCTGTATTCGGTGCCACGTAATAGGGGGTGAGCCTATTGCCGTATTCCGCGCACTATTGTTGACTCGAGCTATGCATCTGAGGCTGAGTCTGGGTTCTGATGTTGAAGTTAATCAGCCCTATCCCTTAGTCGCCTTGTACGACACCACATGGGAAGAGAGGGGGTGGCCCAAATTCTTTTCTGCAATATGGTCTCTACAATGAGAAAACACTCATAATAATAGATTCAAAGTTGATATCTATCCTTATATAGGTGCTATTCTAAAAGTACGTCGAGACCTCTTCTCCCCTACCGCAATGCCTGAAAACAAAGGTCTTTGACGGCCCCCGAATCTGCTAATTTCATGACATTAAACCACTGTCTTACCGCTGACATTGCATAAAATGTCATTAAATTTTAGGCTTTATGGCCGAGTCTTAAAGTCCAAAATGGAAATAAAAAGAGTATAACATTTTTATTCACTCTACAAGATTGTTATTTAATTTTAGACTTTAACCGACTTTAAAAGTCTAAAGTTAAATGTCATTGGTTAATCGCCATGAAAAAAATAACAGCAAAATCAGGGCCCTGTGCGAGTCTGCGTCCTACCTGATACGACTTGCCGAAACGTGCACACTGACGGTCGGGCTAGTCCATAAACTAAAAGTCGGGAACCGGGCAATGGAGCGAGCTATGCTTACAGTTTCTCTGAAGGATATAATTCGAAATACGGTCATCCGACAAAGAACCAAAGTTACCGACGTAGCTCGCAGAATAAGCAAGCTGTAGTGGCAAGGGCCTGGCCACGTCTGTCGAAGGATCGATGGCTGTTGGAGCAGACGAGTCCTTGAGCAGAGACCGCGGGAGGCCAAGGACGCCCTCTAGCCACATTGGGAGTGGCTATGTCCAGCAGTGGACTGCAGTGGGCTAATTGATGACGGTGATTAATGAGGTGCTATGGGCATATTGTGGAGTATATATTATATGTTTACATCCGAAAGTACCTGATTGGAACCTATAACCAATGGTGTTGCCTATAGTTTTCTGTGGGTAGAATATATTCCCAGTATTTCGTCATTGCTGTACTGTTGTTCTATATTGAGTTTAACATCCTAGTACCAACACATTACAATCATAAAATGAGGTCAGGATTTTAACTACCTAACTACCTACTTGTTTTAATATCTATTCTACAGAACAATGATGCAATGTTCAGAATGAATTGGCACATCGTTTGTTTTGACAAATTATTGAATAGGTACATACATTCAAGCCTATAAATCCCTGAACGGGTTGACAGAGGCGTAGCAACACCCACTTCACCAACTATAATTTTTAGTCCCACGTAATGGGGGTCTAGTATATTGCCTTTAAACGGGCACTTTGTATGTATGTTTATTGTTTGATGGAGAACAGCCAGCTCTATCGCGTATTCGTCTTCTACGACCCACGGGTAGAGCTGGGGTGGTGCTATTGTACAATCTACTCCACTGGGAACCAACACTCACTGCAGCATTTTATTATGAATGAATGAATGAATGAATTTATTTTTATTCAAGCAACAAAGGCTCATTATTTGTTAGTATTACTTATTCTATGTTAGTAAAATTAAAGTAGGTACAAATATTTACAACGGCCATTCCTGCACCATCCCCCCCGCTATGGCACAGCAATGGTTTACGTAGCAACTGTCCAGTCTTCTCGCAATCATGTTCAAGATGCTGTTGCCCCCCGCTCGCACCCTGCGCACCAGGGACGCGCATCTCTTACGCATGGTTGCGTAAAAGCAATCCACGCGGGCCTCTGCGAACATCCCTGATGCGCTACAGAAGCGCGGCAGCCCCAGCAGCACCCTGAACGCATTATTATATTGCACGCGAAGGGCGTTGTAAGCCTTTTGAGTATATCTAGCCCACAGGCTGCACGTATAAAAAGAGGTACAAAAAGCTCTAAAAAGTGTTATCTTCACGTCTCGTGAACACCGCGCAAACCGGCGGGCCAGCATATTCGCTCTCACTGACAACGCCCTCCGCTCCCTCTCAATGTCATTATCGTCTCCGAGGTCGGAAGCCAACACATGACCAAGGTATTTAAACTTAAACACTCTTTGTAATGTATGGTTATTTAATAGAACCGGTGGAATTTGGTCATATGGTTTGCTCCCGCCCCCGAAGACCATAACATGGCTCTTCTTAACATTATAGGCCATGCCGTGTGAGAGTGCGTACGATTCACATTTGGCCACCATAGTCCGCAGACCACAGACAGATGCACTCAGCAGCGCCATGTCATCCGCATAGCTGATGTTGTTGACGCAAACACCATCCATATAACAACCAATCCTGGCGCCGCTGAGCTCCTCTATTAAATCATTCACATACAGATTGAAGAGCGTAGGCGAGGACAGCCCCCCCTGCCTCACCCCGCACTCCAATCCATATGGTTCAGATAGTGCGCCTCCCCATCTCACGCTATTGACCTGGTTTCTGTACCAATACTTGAAGATATTAATAAGTTCTGGCGGTAACCTAGCCTTTTCAAGCTTTTCCCATAGAATGTCGTAAGAAACCAGGTCAAACGCCCTCGACATATCTAGGAAACATGCGAAGACTGGCGTTTTGCGCTTAGTATAATATGAGACAGTGTGCTTAAGACACAGTATAGCGCTCTCTGTTGACAATTTGGGTTTAAATCCGAACTGGTTGTCATGCAGTTTAATGAAGTTATTTAACTGTGTATTAAGCACACTGTCAAACACTTTAGCTATTACTGTTGCCAACGAAATGGGTCTATAATTATTCTTATCTGCAAGATCGCCTGTCTTGCTTTTGACTATAGGCACGACTATTGTACGGATCATATCAGCCGGCATATAACCGTGGCCCAAACAAATGTTAAAAAGCAAAAACAGTACTCGAGATAGGTGCGGGCCCGCAAATTTAAGGTGCTCAATACTGAGCCCGTCGTGTCCGGGAGATTTACCTCTAGACATAGACTTAATTACGGCAGCTATTTCCTTGGCTGAAAAGAAAATCCTCCTTTCCACCTCGGGCTCAATATTCAGCATCGACTGGGATGGCCCGAGAGGCGACTTTATGATAAAGTGATCAACGAACAGATTAGCAATACTCGTTGGCTCACTCACACCCCCAACGCTCACAGGCTGACGCGGCCTACACTGCAACCTGTTGGTGTGTTTCCAAAAAGAGCGGAAATCATTATTTGAGTGGTGAGAAGCTAGAACATCCATCTTTAACTGAGTTTCATGATCTTGACACCACTTTAAACGCGATTTGAATATTTTTCTAGCCTCACACATTTCCGTGTACGCTACACCTGTTGCAGGCTTACCCTGCAAGTCCCATAATTGGAATTTCAGCCTGGCCATCCTGTGAGCCTCGGCAACATGTTTATTCCAGCCCGCTACAATCCTTTTTCTAGGATTGTTATTCTCACGACCCATTATAGACGAAACCTTAAGGGCCTCCACTATACTATGATACAAATTATCTATTACAGCTTTATGACCACTATCGCCACACATTCTTTCACAACAGTTGAGCAATTCGAATGGGAAATCAATATTTTTCAACTTTTCATGACAACTCTTTCTATATATTTCAGTCTGCGCCTGTGTCCTTTCTCCCCATATAACACTATTTAAACATTGAGAGTTGTTGTTGTTGAAATATTTTGTAGGTATAACAGTATTAACATTACATTCGATAACAAGAGGGTAATGATCGGACCACAAGACGTCATACCTAACATACACATTCTGAACAGATTTAACTGCTGATTTTGTGACTAAACAATGATCGAGCCATCGTCTTGCTCCGTTTATATCACTTACATATGTATGGGTGTTAGTAGCTATGCCTAATCTGTCAAAATCAACACAAGACCAGTCTTGGTCAGCGCAAAAGTTCAACATTTCATAGTAGAATTGTTCGTAAGGATGGGCATTATAGTCTCCAAGCATATAAACACAATCTACACTACAGCTGTCTACAATCGCACTCACCGAGCTCATTGTATCCGTAAACTCCGCCAAGTTCACTTTATCATCCGTAGGCATATAGACGCACATCACTAGGAAAGACCTTTCGTCTAACACTACCTTAACTGCACAAATACGTGGATTATCGCAGTCGATTACAACCACACTTTGAAAAACACTGTGCCTCCATAGCAATGCCACGCCTCCATAAGGCCGGCCTCGTACCACGCCCGCCGCCGCGTCCATCGCGGACACACCAGTACTGCCGAATTCACTGCTTATGGTGCTTAAAAGAGGTATTTCCTCAGTGAATAACCACGTCTCCTGCAACCCAATGATATCTGACGTCTTACATAGATCACGTACATTGTCAATGGAACGCTTGATACTTTTACAATTAAATGTAACAAATTTGTATGTACCCATCTTTATTTATTTACTGGAGCCGCTTCGTCTCTTTTAGTAGACGTTACATTTTTACGGGTTATTTTAAAATTAACGAAACGACGGAATATTATTCCTTGTGGCCATATTTTATCGTCAAGAAACAGAGATATTTTGGATTGTGGTACGAAGAATTTATATGCGTTGTAATCACATTTACGCTTAATTGTGATTTTTTCTAAATTCACTGTTTCCTGGGTCTTTTTAGAAATATATTGTACAATATCTGACTCGCTTGTATTTTGATGAACATTCGTTATGAAAATAGGTACTGTTCGTTCAGCAGCTCTGAACATTTCATCAGGTTCCACTAGGACGGTTCCTGTTTTACCTTCGATGCGATTTTTCGACTTTTTCACTCTTCGCTGAACCAGTGTCCATCCTTTATCATCCCTCATAGTTGACTGCGCATAGGAAAAATTCTTTATCGGTGTCACTGCTGCGCCCGCGATCAGCTGATCTTGCGGCGTCTCGACACTGCTAGGTACATGTTGATGTGAGTCATCGCACACTTCGACATCGCTTGCTCGTTCCGATACTAGGCCGGTCGTTTGTAAATTACCCTCTGGCTTTTTACAAATAATCGATCGGTACTGCAAACTACAATCTTTTGCAATATCCTCGCTATTTGCAAAGGATTCTTCATAAAGTGATAAACCTACTGGTCCACTATCACGATACGCCCCTCGCCTCATGTTTATCTTAGCAGCAGAAAACGGTGGCGAGGCGTTTTTGGAATTGACATACCCATTCCTCACAGACTCAAGCTGCTCAACGGTTACGTAGGAAGATTTAATTTTTCTAATATCCTCCTGTGCAAGCTCCAAGTCCCTCAACAATTTTGACACGTCCAGATGGTCAAAAGTTATAGGCGGCAGCTTTGCTAGATCCCGAGCAACGAAAACCGGCAGCATATCAGGCTCGGTAACTTTTAGAAAATGAAGAATGTCGTATAGCAATCGATTTTCTTTTCCTTTCCCTTTGCGGGTGATTTTACGCATCTCGGTAGGTACGGACTCGAAAAGTAACGTATGCGATTTTTGAATGTCGTCACTGGTAAATGTCGATCCACATATCTTGACCAAACTTTCTTCATCAGAAATAGATAATTTAGCCTTTAGAAAGGCTAAGAGCTCGTCTATGACAATGTTACAGCCACTACACTTCACTGTACACGACATTTTTGCGAAACAAATAATCTCGCTTACCGGTAACACACACGCCACGAATGAATGCGTGCGCGTGACTTTATATAAAGTAATAAATAATTTCCGTCCAATTGAGCAGTCCGACAGGGGAAGTACCTCCGCTCTACAGAATACCACGCCCATAACCTCGTGTCGTGTTCCCGGCGCTCGGCCGTGAGTAGGGTAGGGTAGCCAGAGCTCACTGGAGAGTTTTTGTGCTGTCAGTGGGAAGACCAAAGGCTATTCCTGCTTTGTCTTCTACACTGACGGCACAGAAACTCTGTGTTTACTGGATCTGATTCAATTCTGATTTCCCTGGTTTTGCACACGTCCATTTTTCACGGTAACCACTTTCCATCAGGTGGGCTGTGTGCTTGTCTGCCACTTAGTAGTATAAAAAATATTTAATTTTTTATACCACTTTAATACCACCACCAAACTAATTTAATAGGTCATTATGAAGTCTCCACAACGTCACATAAAGATAACAATTTATTATTAGATTGGAATTGGCCTCCATAATGACTTACTTAATGTACCTACCTACCTACCTAATAATTTTGTACTTACACTAGTGGTTGACCGCAGCTCCGCTCGCGTACAATACTGATCCAGTTCCCGGTACCTACAGGAACCGATTTTCGGGTTAATAGTAGCTTGTGTGCTATACTGCGTCAAATTTAATTTAATTCCTATACAATACTGAAAACATTCAAAATGTAACTAGGACGGGGTTAGAACCCGTGACCAGGCTCGTACCTATTTAGAGAAGAACGTCGAATATCTAGAACGGTGCAGCTAGCTGTTGGTAGCGGGTTCAAATCCCACCCTGAAGCCCTTTTCCAGTTTAAATTTATAGGAATGCATACTATACTAGCTTCTATAAAATTTCATTCGTACAGATATTCTGCCGTCCTTGGCCTGATTAAGTGACCCTAACGCGGCAATCTACCCAGGTCAATTTTATTTAGTACTAGCTGACCCGACAAACTTCGTACTGCCTCAGAATCAATAAAAAAAAGTTGCAATTTCCCATATTTTCTCACCGTTTAAATTTAAACCTTCCCCGGACATCCACAAATATTTCAAGACTAAATAAGCCTAATCGGTTCAGCCGTTCTCGAGTTTTAGCGAGACTAACAGAATTGCAATCCATTTTTATATATATAGATAGTAATAAGATTTATAAACCTTAGTGGTTTTTGAGATTACTACAAGAGGTTATGTCGAACTCAAACCGACTAAACCGCACGCCGTCTGTGGGTCGATGTGCTGGGCCGAAGGTACCTGTTGTCTCGCGACATATCCCTCGCACCCCGGCTATAAAACTAGTTGGTTACATTACCAACGAGTAATACAGATTTCATAACAATAGTGCTATTTTTGGAAGCCGCCATCTAGCGGGATGGTGCATTAAGTCTGTAACTTTTGCAATTATTTCAGAATCTGGCAGAACCAATATAGATTATAATATTTATAGTTTTGTTCACTAATATTCAAAAATGTGTTTAGTGATGTTTTATTTTTGATAAGTTAATTTTTAGTAGTAAAAATTAGAAAAGTTTGCCAAAACAATGTCGCCATCTAGTAACAACTCCTGTAAACAAAAGTTGCCTATCTTCTTTTGGAAGTTACGAGTGTAACCATTTTTTTATTCCTGATTGCGCATCTGTATAATAATTATATTATTTGTGGTTTAGGTGACCATTTTTAATACACTTAGACTCTTCCGTATCTTGGAGAGTACGTTAAGCCGCCAGTCCCCAGTTGCCATATCAACATCTAGAGTAGTTTTAGAGCCCTGAAAGAACGACAACGGATGTGTCAGATGACACTTACTAATGCAAAAACGACAATATACCAAAAGTGGTCGAAGAGCGTACTTTAGGCTAGGCTTGACAAAAAATAAAAAAACAGAAACACCGGGTATAAAAAATAATTTATTGTAAAAAAAAACAGGCGTATTTCAATCACATGGTATGGCAAGTTGCGTCACTATTTGTTTCTATGTATATCCGACACTATGGCCAGGGCCCCTCCGGGAATAAATCTGACAAAGTTGTCAGCTGTAAGGGGCCCTAGGGCATAGATACCCTTAGGAGCGTTTAGAATTTCATGAGTGGTCTTGTCAACAGCTACAGGATTGTTCCTACCGTCCACAGGTTTCGTAGGGTCAATACCGAAGCCTAGGCCAGCGGAATAAGGATTCAAACACTCGCATTGACATTTGGCTGTGTCTTCTTCAATATAAGGAATGTTTTCTAATTCATTTCTACCATCTTTGGAGGAATCTTCTAAACGTTTATTGCAATCAGGTATTTCACATTTGCTATCATTACCGTTTATTTCTGAATAGTTTAAATATCTAGATTTACAACTCTGAATGCTTTGTCCTAGCATAGATTTGATATACAACCAATGGTTCTTCAAAAAACATTGTTTCTCTTCTATTTTTCTTTGAGTTATTTTATTTTCGATACATCTTTCACAGTCTATTTTATTATCGATACAGTCTAAATAGTTTGTTTGGAGGAAAAATAGGTCTGGTTTTGAGCCTATGAATATGCCGATGACATAAACTTGAATTTCTGTGATTTCTTGCGTTCTTTCGTTGAGGAGTTTTACTTTTTTCAGGGTTAGGGCATAGTCTTCTATGTCGTCTGAAGATAGTTTGTGGGCGGGTGCCTCTGGCGTGATGTCAATGATGGTGTGTTCAGGGTAAGGGATGTAGTTGTGGTGGTTTCCTGATGGGCCGTCACACATCATTTTGTAGACCTGTAATTAAAAATTATATTTGTTTAAATTTTAAAGAAGACTAGTTGTACGTGTCTTCTGTCGCATGAAATACTGTCCCGTTCAATAGCTCATAGGAAGTTATTTTTGAGATAAAAAGCAGACAGTTTCTCTTAAATTTAAGATGCTTTTAACATAGAACGGATTATTTATGTAGTTTTTTTATCAATGAAGGTTTGCAATAAGTACAGATTTTTCCACCAGCTCTTCACGGTACTACGTCGACTATTTTTCATCACCTCGCCTGATTGTAAGTTAAAGGCAATGTCTCAGGAATTGCAATGGTGGTCTTATTGGATACTTTTGCACGCCCTACAGGACCTCGGGTCCTTTCGTTTTTTTGACCAAACTGCTCATCCATTCAATGTCACGAATCCTTCAATGTTTAGCCTAATTCCAACAGTTCCTACATCAGATCAGTGATATATGGACGATACACCCCTTATTACATTAGGTAATTTAAAAGACCAATTTAAAACCGAAACGCGAAAGTCGATATGTGCAACTTGCGTTACTCCCAATTCGCGACGTGCGTTTCAACAGCCAATCAGTAATTTGAAATTTAGTTTTCACTAGCTATTGCCCGCGGCTCCGCCTGCGTGGATGTCGGTTATCGCGACGTAACATAGCCTATGTCCTTTCTCAAGGTCTAATCTATCTCTATATAAAATTTCATCAAGATCGGTTCGGTAGTTTCGGCGTGTAAGCGTAACATACAGACAGACAGACAGAGTTACTTTTGCATTTATAATATTAGAATGGATTCACGTAATGAGTATGAGCCTCGTCAATTTGAGTTTGTGTTTTATGGAAACGAAAGCTTAGTGGTTAAGGGGTCGGCCTTACGAACGAGAGGTCCCGGGTTCGAAACCTGGCCATTACACTACTGACGTAAACCATAGCACAAGCAATTTAGCTTAGTTGGAGGAGTTAGAGGGAATATTAGTAATTTCGAAAATATTAGATTCTAAATATTCTTAAAAAAAAAAAAACTGAAGTTGCCCAATCGCCAGTTTCCCTTTAGTTGCGTAATGTAAGAAGGGTGTGAGTATGAGCCCAATGGGTGCTGACCTGGCAGTAGTCGGGATACGCGGCCGGGGAGAGCCTGGCCAGAGCGGCGGCGGGCGCGCGGTGCAGGTGCAGCGCGAGCAGGCCCGCGGCGCGCGCCAGGCTCACGGCGTCGGCCGCCGACACGCCCGACCCCACCACCAGCGCCGCCGCCGGCACCGGGCTCACTGGGGGGGATAGTGCCAGGTAAATAAGGATGAATGAAAGTAGATTGACGAAACAGATTTATGAGGCGAAAGTGAATGGGCGAGTCGGTAGGGGGCGACCTAGGCGAACATACGTCTTGAGTAAAGGCCAGGTCAAAAGTGCCCAGAACCGACACGCTTGTATGAAAACGCTTATGAAAGTAGTAGAAGCGAAAAAGGTGTGTCAGGATCGTAGCAAGTGGAAAGAAGTGGTCTCTGCCTACCCCGATGGGAAAAAGGCGTGACCTTATGTATATGTATGGAAGTAAATAAATAAATAAATAAAATAAATAAATATTGCACATAACATAACACAACGCTATCTAGATCCATGGTAAGCATAGCTTTACTAGCTTGTGTTATGGAATCTAGATTGCGGATAAACATATTTACATACATTTTTTCTTGTAAATGCATACATATTATACACAGAAACACCCAGACCAATGCAAATATCCATATTCATGCATACAAATATTTGCATTGAGCGGGAATCGAACCCGCGCCTCCTGCCTAGCGACCGCGTTCACTACCGCCACGCCACGGAGTAGATAGTGGTTACGAAGTCGGTCTTATAATCGAATGCTCCTGGGTTTGAACTACTAATGTGAATTCACTCCGAACGCAAGTAGCTGTTGTTAGAATAGAGGGATTGAACTCTCATAATATTTAAGGGACTTTCTTTGGATGTCGGTTATTGCGATCAAACATGGCCTATGCCCTTTCTCAGGGTCTAATCTACTCCTATACCTACCAAATTTCATCAAAATCGGTTCAGTGGTTTAGGCGTGAAAGACATACAAACAAACACACTTTCAAATTTTAAATATTAGTATGGACCCTCTATCATTCTGAAATTTATTGAAACAAAACTCTATATTGACTTAGACTCGCTTTTGTATGAAAATATCATTTTATATTTGTTGCAAAAATGTTTATGTGCACAATAAAAATATGACATCATTCAAGTTGCTCATCGTCGCTGGATGATTAAAAATAAATAAAAACGATAAAATAAGAACCGACGCAACTGTTAATCACACTTATCACTCTTTCACCATTCTTAATTTAAAAAGTTCAGTTAAATAATTTATTTTAACTACTGGAAAATACCCAATTGAATTATTGTAATCGGCGAAATTATACCCTTCTAACAAAATTCACACACTAAAAAGCAAGCTGTTGTATGTTACCGTGGCTGGCGGTGGCCCGCAGCGCCCTCTCCAGCGGCGCGAGCGAGTGTATCGCGTGGCGTGAGACAGTCGGTGCGAGTGCGTTGGGCCGGTCGCTGGCGCCGCTCGCCACCACCACGCGAGCGCACACGTAACGAAAGGGACGGCACGTCGCGTTGTCGTACCTGGGAGACAAATCAAATCAAATCATTGTTATTTGTATTAAACATGTGTTATACATACATGTGCATGCAAAATGTAATTTAGTAGTTATATCCAACATGTTTAGCCGCGTGTGTGGCGGCGTACAAATCTTATTAATATTTATATAAAAAAAAACAATAATTCAAATAATACATATGAGTCAAAATCAAAATGTCAAGTAAGGTAATCAATTAAAATATTTCATTGCTTTAAATGTTATGTCAAAAAATGACAATATAATAATAATAATGGTACAATGAAGTGCTAATGTCAATACATAGATATACGTAAAATGTCAAATGTCATGTCAAATATACCATACACTATTATAGTTATTGAATTGAACATGGTAGGTATATCATGCCGTGTCGTGACGGAGAATACAAGTATCACCACCCCATCTCATACAAAGGGTGTCATACATGGGGTACCGATAGCAAGAAAATATCTTTAGTACTACACAAAAATCAATAGATGGCACTAGTAGACTCATTTAAGGAAAGTTTGTGTGTGAAAAGTGAGGCGACTAACGGAAAAATACGCAGACGATATCACTGCGAGAGAAGGAACGATATAAAACCCTGTACCAACCCGCCTGGCCAGCGTGGACACAGTAGGCCGAAACCTCCGAACATTAGGAGAGGCCTATGTCCATTCCTATGTGAATTGCAATAGAATTGACTGATTGACTCGTGGCCAGGTGAGATCACTGTTCGGTAAACGATCAGTAAATTAAGCTACCTAGACGCGGTTACCATTTAGATGGGTGACCGTCCTGTTGAACACCAGTGAGAGTTTTTATTCTCCAGAAAGTATGTTAAAAGTCGGTACAGTCAGCAGTAGTTGGATCAAGGTGGAGGCCTATATGGGCGACCTGAACAACTCTGACAACAGTTGGCTACTGGCCGACATAAGACGTTTGTTATTACATATCACGGCCGCTGTTTGATCAGAAAACTCTTCTAAATAAATGAATAATAAAAAACATTTCAATGATTAAAAAGTAAAAGGTTACAATTAGGCGACATTATCATCATCCTTACAGGGATTTCCCAGTTGCGTCCAAAGTCGCTTTGAAGCCCGAGCTCAGTTTTTTTGAAGTGAAAACTTCTTTAGCGGCGTCGGATGGGTAAAAATTGTTAAACTCGCGCGTCAGGATCACTTGACCTTTGAACCGTAACCGACGACTGACGTCATACAACATTAGTAGACTGTTTATTTTGCAAGTTACGATAAGAAGTTTCGTAGCATAACGGTACTTACAGTCGAAGCGCTCACGCTTCGACTGTAAGTACTTATGACTTCAGATAGTACCGGGTTCGAACCTGGGCTTCTGACACTTTTTGTGATTATTTTTCTTTTTGTAATTTATTACTTTTTGTGATTATTTTTTCTGTTTGTAATTTATTAATTTCTTCTGACAGAAAATTAGTGATAAGTTCTATGATTGGCGCTATATTATAGGTATGGTATGGTATGTTCTTTTTATCTTTTTCTCTGTATATAACGACGAAAGAAAGAAAGAAAAAGCTTTCACTTCTGCCGGCACTCCCGGAGTGCAGCTCGTGTTTTTTTTATGCTAAATATTCAAATTGATTTAAATTGAAAAAGTTGAATTAGCCTAGGCGGGGCTTTGACCACCAAGTTACCAGAGTCGTAGCTTTCTTTTCAACCTCAATCGATTTGAATACTGACCACTACTTAAGCGGGAAGGATAGCGCTCCCACAGCCGGAAAAATCAAGCCAGAACTAACACTGCTGTTGATGGCTCACACATACAATTAACACACCGTCCTTTCGCGTCGGGGGCTACAAACTAACTTACTTACCCAGCGACACAGAACCGCGCGTTAAGCGGACACTGCGTGTTGTCACACTTGGGGTCACCTGCCTCCGGGAGCCGCGTCACGCTGACCACTGTCACCCCCGAGCGAAAGTAATTCTGTAACAACAAATTTATTTGTGAAATAATATAACAAGTTTTCATGATGGAAGATAACAGATGATTTCCAATGTATATTTGTTGTATGACCTCAGACTCCAAGGTTCGATTTCCGCTCAGTGCAAATATTTGAAAGTATGAATATGACTTGCATTGGGCTGGTCGTGCCTTGGAGAGTACGTTAAACTGTCAGTCCCGGTTGCCATACGAATATCTAAAGCGTACGTTAATTTTTCATTTCTTTAAATGAGTCTACTAGTGCCATCTATTGAGTTTTGAGTATTACTAAAGATATTTTTTTGGTATCGGTACCCCATGCATCCAACAATCATAAATCGGATAAAACCCACGCATAATGGCCTCGTTTCTGTCTAAATATATGCCGGTAACTACACTACTATACTTAATAAAGTAGTGTACATAGTGAAGAACTGAAGATCAACGATGTCAAGCATCAATATCGCTTACAGATGCCAGTATTCAGTATCGGATGTCATGTTGATATCGGATGCTGCCATCTAGTGTTGGCTTCGGGCATCGATGTTATGTTCGTATACTCGCATCGAAATAGAAAACTGAAATCGTTATAATGGTAACAATGAAAATGCATAGATTGACAGATAGATACATACATTGCATATATATATTTTCACGCCTGTAACTCCCAGAAGGAATAGGCAGAGGAGAGATTACAAACGCATTACCTACAGGCGAAGCCACGGAAAACACTTTGAATGAAATTTTGAAATCTATTAATATAGGAAAATATTGAATCGGTCTAGGCGAAAGGAAATTTAGATTGGTTCGGGCTAGGTCTGGTACTCTAGCCACTATGACCCAAACTTCATAATGGGCCATCGTTCCTACCTGTGTTAGGGAGCATGCGCTGACAAACTTTCAGCTCTTATAAAATGACGAAGGTCGGGCTTTCACGGGCTCTTAGTCCACTAGCTTTATACTAACCTGTAACTGACAAGCTTGAACATATCTCCTGCAGTAGTTAGCGACCGCCCGGGCTGAGAGTCTGGAGGTCCCCTGCGCGGGGTGCGGGGGCAAGGTGAGCCACGCCTCCGGGGAGAGCGTCCGGACCGTGGGAGGGAACGTGTTCCACGAGCCACCAGGCGGACCCCGGCCTAGCACTATATGGGATATCTGGAAGAGAAGATGGAGATTGATAAGTCTTAAATTAGAGATGGTATTATTTAGTTGGCCGGCGTTGCAAGTAGAATATATTGTTTCCGAGCTGCTTGGCCGTGATCCATATGAAAATTGCGTTCCAGACGACTCATGATTCAACATCAGTCGCAGAGAAGTCGCCGATGAGGCGAAGCTTCGCACTCGTCGCCGCCCGGACCTGCGCCTACTGAAAATGCCGACCGCAGTGATCGACAGCCCGGAAGCAGTATATACTACATAGAGTTGGTATTCTTTCTTTACCCGAACGCTAGACCAGGTTGCACACACAGTCTGAACCTTGGAGACAAGTGCCTTCCTGTTACTCCTTTCCATATCCTTTCAAGTTGACCATCGTCTAGGATATGGTATCGTCGTGTTTTCCGTAGAAGTCTCTCGGGTACTTGCCCTGCCGGCTGCACTATGAAGTTTGGAATTAAATCTTTCAGTTTTTTTCACAATCCCATTTCTGATCACCATCATAATATGTAAATGATAGGGAATCAGCACCTTAGAAGATGACAGAGCATTTTTTCAGAGACCATCAATAAGAGTATTTGAAGAATGGAACCACCAATTTGAGGCTTTTCAAAGTCCTGACTAATATCACAGAATTGAAGAGTGGCGCGGATATTGTAAGAATATGAGGAATATGTACCTGTTTATCTATGTCGAACTTCCATTCGATGAGTGAGTCAGCTGGGATGCCCAGGTCAGCGCAGGGCCTCAGTAGATTGTCCACCTGGAATGACGAAGGACTACTCTTAAAATGGCAAGAAAAGTGCTGGGAGTAAGTGTTTCACCATCATTATTTAGCCTTTATCTAACTTCGAAAAGATAGATATAACTGCCCAGTGCCCATATAAACAAGTGGCCACTTTAGCTCGCCTGATTATAAGCTGAAGGCAAAGTCCCAGGAAGGAGAGTCACTATTGCAAACACGTACCATGTTAACAATGGTGGCACTCAGCTTGACGGCCTCATCAGATACTTTTTCACGCCCCGCTTAAAGGACTCAGGACTGTAGGAACAAGGAAACACGTGAGCTGGCAAGGAGTTGCAGGTCTTAATGGTCGATAAATAAAAGAGTCACCGAACCGCTTGGTTTTTGAAGGAATATTCTGCACCGTATGCGGGTGACATTTAAGTCCTGCACATGTTGTCTTGTGTAGCCATATATTTGTAGAATAGAACAGATTAATCAATATATGGGGTTGACATACGTGCACAACTAACAAAATACGTGTCAATCTCATATTTATTCATCATTCTATTGTACAATAGATGGCCAACGAATTGCCTCTTGTCGAGGGGGTGATTTCACTAAAGAGGCTTGTGGCTTAATGGTTTCAGATATTGTGTAGTCTTGCCACAACAAAAAAATTATGAGAAGAAAACTTAGTACAATAGAGGGGCTTTGTTCGATTTAAAATATATCTGTGAAACATCGACAAATTGATAATTTCCTATTTCCATGTTTTTTATCGTACAGCTAAAGATTGCTCCAATTTAAGGAAGTAGTTTTTTATAAAGTTAATAATAACTACGGGCACGTTTTTAATTTCCGCTATTCTATTGATTACATTCCTAAATCAAGGTTCTGAAAGAGAGACTGAAAAGTATGTAAAGCACTCACTGGAGAATTTTTGTGCTGTCAGTGGGAAGACCAAAGGCTACTTCTGCTTTGTCTTCTACACTCACGGCACAGAAACTCTATTCTAACGGGGTCGGCAGACTTCTGTTCATAATATAGGTATATTAGTTGAGATTTCTTTTCTTCTCTTTTCCGGGGTGCCACTGTATTTTTTGTGAAATAAGTGCTGCTTAAGCTATATCGGGCGGTATAAGTGCTGCTTAAACTATAACTATATCAAATATCTATTTAAAGTATAGATTTGATATTGTGAAAATGTTATATTAGCGTCTAATAGTCAAACTATTGCCCATAATAAGTATATCACTGTGTAGTTCAGCATGGACCGTGGAAATGCCAACGGATGCGCCTTTTGTAAACACGGCCCCATTCATCTACGGCCAGCTAGCTATTTATTTGCAATAACTACCGGTGGAAATTACCGTTTACGGCAATGATTATATAAACGTATACATTAAATTGAAGGTATGATTTAAATAAAAAGAAATTAATCGGTCTAGACGGGGTTTGAACCTGCGATCTTTTGCTTTAACCACTAAGCTACCAGATATTGCTCTAACCATGATTCCAAATTTCTCCTTTTATATCCGACTTTGAGGCGACGGTGGAGCATCTACCGACATTCTTGCGAACTATCGGAACGAAAGAATGATTTTAAATCATTTTTACAAGCTTTTATTTAACTTGCAATGTATGTTTGTTCGGGTGGAATCTTACAACTCAATTTTAAGGCACTTGCCCTCAACCGATTGAGCTGAAATTTGGTATGCACGTTCAGTTCGGATGACAATGCAAGAAAAAAAAAAAACAAAAAAGATTGTTTTTAAAAAGGTTTTTCGAATATATCTTATTAAACATTTATTTTTGAATGCACCGCCCATACAATTTAAATTAATTTTTTAAGCAATTTGAATATTTAACATGAAAAAATGCCAAATATTGAAATCGATATAAATAGGAAAAAATAAGTAAATTCAATCGACTTGAATTTTTAGCATGATTAATGCTTAAAAATTCAAGTCAAATTAAAGGTATTAATCCGAAAGTGACCGCATATGACAACTGCAGACGCACGCAGAAGATACGTGTAATTTCATTGTGGATTCTCAATGGACTGCTTTATCCGTATAACAATGTATGAGCTGCATGCATCGGCAGCTGTCATATGCAGTCGTCTTTGGAATCATACCTTAAGTAACTGCAGTCTGCGTCTCCGCTCGCTTGGATGCCGGTTATCGTGATTAAACTATACAGAAATCTACTCGGATAAATCGGCTGGCAATGGAGGTTTTATCGATCTCGAATCGACTAAAAACGCATGCCGTCTCGGGGTTTCAGATGTCAGATGTGCCTCGTACCCGTTGTTGGCCCAGAGCCATCGCCGGTTTTGAGATTGACACATTGGGAAAACCAAACATAGCCTTTCTCTCCTAAGGTCTGGTTCATCTCTTTATGTCCCTCCGAGGTACACAGAGATACCAGTTCGCCCCTGGGTCAGCCGGGGTGCGTGGGATATGTCTAAGACAACCCCACCTTCGGCCTAGCACTACGACCCACAGACGGCGTGCGGTTTAGTCGATTAGAGTCCGACATAACTTCCTCCTCCGGCTTCGGAGGGCGAGGTATCCGTGGAGACTTTCCGCACGTAAAAGAAAGAGAGATACCAGTTCATTATTTTATTTATTGGATGAGCTCTGTGGCGTGGAAGTAGATCGTTCGATTGGTGAATCTGAAATCACAGGTTCGTTTCTCGCTCAGTGCAAATATTTGAATGCATGAATATGTGAGTATATTTGCAATGGTCTGGATCACCGAGGCCAATCCTGCCTGGATGTTTCTATGCATGCAGGTACCTAATGTACTTACCTATCTATGTATTAAAAAAAGAGTACCATCCATCTTAACATATTTATCCGATTTTAAAAGCCCTCCCTACCTGGGTTTAGATCACGTAGTGTAATTTATGTCTGTTTCGAATTATATGTTTGGCAAAAAGTAAGTGTGAATACACGAATGTATGTACATAAATTAATGTCTAAGTAATATGATACAATGACCTTTCGATTACCAAGTTCAGTTACAGAGACACGAAAAAATCATTTAAAAAAAAACTGGCTGAGTGTGACGCAATCTTATCTAAGGGGGCTGACACAAGGCACGACTTTACAGCTTTTGAGATTTAATTTACTTTCAATATGACGGAGAAAGAATACAAGTATCACCATCCCATCTCATTCGAAGGGTGTCGTAAGAGGCGACTAATGGAAAAATACGCAGACGATATCACTACGAGAGAAGGAAACTCAAAATAAAACCCTGTACCAACCCGTCTGGCCAGCGTGGAAACAGTAGACAAAAGCCTCTCAACATTAGGAGAGGCCTATGTCCAGCAGTGGGACTACGGTAAGCTAATTGATTGATGCGGACAAATTATTTTCAATTGCCCAGATAAAGTTTTTACCAAGAAATTTCAACTACATCAAGCAGTGGCAAAGGGTAAATATTTTCAAAAAGGAAGCCGATGGAAGATATTGTGATATAGTTTATGCGATCCATTGGGAAGCCGGCATGAATCGGGATATAGGAATCCCACGCCACTGGTATTTGAGCGCCAGACCGAGAGGGATGGGTCAGCTGGAGTGCGAGGGATATGTCGCATGACAACCTCACCCTCGGCCTAGCACTACGACCCAGAGACGGCGTGCGGTTTAGTCGGTTCGAGTCCGACATAACCTCCCTCTCCGGCTCCGGAGAGGTGGGGTAACCGTGGGGATTTCCCCGCACGTAAAAAAGGTATTTATAGTCTTGGTTTTCTTGGAAAAAAAGGCCCGGGAAATACGACAGTTTTGAAAACCATGATTTTTTTTATTGTAGAAAATGTCGACTTGAACGGGAAATACCAATTTTAGTAATATACCTACCCAACAAACATTTATTGGCTGAATAATTTTTGTATAAAAGAAAATTAATCGACTTAAAGCTGCCTGGATTAAGACATAAGGTCTGTGTAAGCGCTTATTCAGACGATATTCAAGCGGTTTGGGCACAAAATAACTTGCTTCAATTTGGATAACCGCTGATTAGCGGCCACATAGTATCTGAATAAATGTCCAACAGTATGAATATCTTCTGAATAAATGCTGAACTACCTTTTAGCCAGAAATTATGACTTAATTATCCAGTTAGTAATATTTGAACTCAAATATTCAGCTTATCTTCAGATTTCAGTGTAAATCGTAATTTTATAAAGAAATATTCAAACAAAATTAACAAATGACAAGTTTGGTTTAAGTTATTTTATGTGTGATGGTAATGCAGAATAGAAAATTGATAAGTAAGTATTTTTGTTTTACATATTCCATGAACATAGAAGTGTTTTTTTTAAACGCATGCTACTTTACTGTGAATATATATATATAGCTTTTTTGTAAAGTTTTCAAGCGCCACACGATAAACTACAATTTAGTTAATAATTATCTTTGGTAATTTTATAGGTGAAATATTTTACATGCATTTTTTAAATTTTAATGCAGCGAAGTAATGAGACTGCAAATTGTTGATAGCCTAAAGTATTTTTACTTCGGCGGCAAACGAGTGTTTGATGAGTAATTTAGCATTATTTTCATAAAAAGGAGGTCAGGCATGGCGTGAAGTTTTTCTTGATTAAGAGACGCTCGCTCAGCGTTTTTGTTGTATATTTCTGCATAATAGTTAGTTTGTGACTACTTATTCAGATATAATATGGTTAAAAATACAATTAACAATCACATTTTGAAAAAGAGTTCCAGAATTACCCAAACATAATACTTTTATACAGTTTATTAGGGATCTTTAGGGATAATCTGATAGGGTCACTTTGAAAATTGTAATTATATTTAGGTAGTATTGATAAGGATATGAATAAGTATTTAAATTCTGTTTAATATTGTCAGGAGTTAATATAGGTAAATAAAAATAATGATGTTACTTATCGCGCCTAGGTATAGTTACAGATATTTTATTTATTGATCGTGCACCGCGCGTGGTGCACGCTCTACAAGCTCTTTACCCCCAAAATTTAATCGCTCACTCGCACACGCAGCAAGTTGTATTTTAGACAGATTGAAGAAGTGTAAACGTGTGACTTGCCTCAGTAGCATATATGATCCGTAGGGATTTCCATTCGTAAAAAAGTGTGTTTGGTGTTTTTTTATTCCTTTATTTAAATTTTGAAAACAAGATTTTGTAAAAGGTTTATTCCTCATTTTCCATGTATAATTACAGATTGATTCCGGAAGTTACGTCTACTGTAACAGAACATCCATTAAGCAACGGTCACATTTATGAGGTGATTGCTGAGGGACCGCAAAATGAAGGACACCATTACACAGCGCCTGTACAGGAACAAGACAACGGTCACAAACGAATTGCTAATCATAATTACACAGAATCAGGAAAAAAATATCTTAATATTGACTTTTCATTATTACAATAACTTTTTATAAAGGCTCTAGCTGGAGAATCACAAATAAAATACCTTATTACCACTATTACTGTTTTTGTTCGCTTCCTGAAACTATGTGTTCGCTATTTTCCAGAAGTGTTTCTATTTCAGCGATTAAATCTTCCAAATACTGATTTAAGCTTTTTGGTTTACCAGATCCATAATAGATCCATAATAGATCCCTACAATCAGCGGCTCTATATTTTTATTTTCATGAATATTGCAAAGAATAGGCCAAGATTCTGTTTTAGAACTTTATATATTGGCAACCCATCAAAATTTACATTTAAACTTATGGTATTTGGGACATCTTATGGCAATATTCGCCACCTTCTATTATTTTGACGTTAACCTGATTTGGAGTTTTCAATAAAGTCCTAGGATCTACCGGTAAAACTCCAGGAAATCTTTGATTAATGACGACCATTATAGTAGTTTATGATACTGTTGCATAATAAGACCAAGTTATGTACAGTGTCATACACTACTTTATCTACTCTCATACTATAATACATAAAATAATTTATTTTGGAAACAAAACCAAACGTTGTTTAATTTAAATATAAAATGTTGGCGCCAATAAGGCGCAAAGATCTATTGCGCATGCGTGTTTCTTTTTTTTTTCTTCCGAATCGGCGGATTCTTTTTTTAAAGTAGAGGTTCAGTCCAGATGCAGTTGTGTAGGTGTATCGTTATGATAAAAAGTTATTTTATGATATAGGTGTCCATACAAGACCTGTATCGTAAAACTTTTTTTTTGGCCTGTGCGTAATGTTTGTCATAAGAGTTTTGATTTCAATTTTATAATCTTTGTATTATAGTATCAGAGTAGATAAAATCTTTTATGGCACTTTGAGCAATATTTTTATCCACTGCCCATTTTCTAAGGTTATTCCGAAATCATAATTTTTTTCAAACTCAAACACTTTTTTCTCCGAACCACTAGAACTCGAGTCACTTTCTTCAAAATTATGATCGTAACCTTTATCTAGAATCTGTGAAGTAGATACATTATCATGATATGCGGAACCCCCTTCATTTGTATTAATTTCACTCGTGTTTGTATGCGGTATATTGTTATATTGCTAAAAACACCGATTTACTTTACTAATCAGGTACTATCTGTATAAAAACCTTGAATTAATATATGTTTACACTTTAAACTAAATATTAAAGTAGCTGTTCGCTTCTATCGGTGTAAGTTCGGTGAAAACCAAACTCATTTACTAATTTATGCAACCATATGCTGCCCAAAAAGTAAAAAATCTTAAAATATCCAGCTTCTGTAAACTAAGAATAATTTGATGTTTTATGCACCTTAAAGTGAATATGAAATGAAATATTCAGAAATAATCTTTATAATTGAAATTAATTCCAAAGCTATACAAAGCAATGCAGAATTTGCAGCCATTATACAGTTGTTAGCAGTCTCATTTGCTTCAATTTGAATATGGTTGATTTAACAGTACTACTTACGATCGGTATTCAACTTGAATAAAGATTGTATCAAGCTTATAGGAATATTGTTGTAAAAAAAATCTTTTTCTCAAAATAATGCTCTCATGTCAGCTGAAATACAAATATTTTGAAGCTTTAAATTGCTTGTTGGCATCACAAGTTACTGTTATGTGACTTAAATGTTTGTTGGGTATGGACGTGTGCAGCACCAGGGGAGTCACACTCGTGCTGCTGACCCTGTGAACACAGAGAGTTTCTGTGCCGTCAGTGTAGAACTCTGTACTCCTACTGACAACACAAAACCTCTCCAACACCGTCGGGAACAACACGAGGTTATTATTATGTTTGATCGACAGCTCGACGAAAGACATTCTTTTTTTTGGTTTTTGTTTTGTATTCGTGTGGTTAGTGGCCAACCTGTGACGGAGTGGTTCAGGTCATTACCTCATTAGTGCCAAAAAATATTGTGCGTTAAAATTATTGGTGAAAATTTTGTCGCGAACGTTTGTCGCAAGCGTGTTACACCCCTAATATTATTACAACCAACTATCAGCATTGTATCTTTTTGTAAAGATAAGCTAAACAAAAAATCCGCCTACATTATACTGACTTGATAAATGGTAGGTTTCTGCGTAAAAGATTGATTATAATCGGTGTGACGTCATCGACGATGACTTGCCAATCGGTGTTAAAAATTCGATAAAATTGTCATGCTGGTGGCAATCGGGTTATGTGAGTGTTATAAATTAATTATCACTTGCTTTATCGGTGATTACTTGTACACTATTATTTATTCTATGCCTGTGGGATCAGCCCCCCAGAAAAAATGATAGAACTGCCATGTAAGCGGGAAACAACAGCAACTTTTTGTCCATTCCTGTCCAAAGTTTCGAACGCTTACTACCGAGTACTTAAGAGTGTTAAAACCAGCTTGTAATTATATCGTTAAATATACCATGATTATATGATTGTAATGGTGACCCGCTTTCCTTAAAATTTTCCTTCAGCTTACCATTAGGCGTGATGAAGTCAAATTGACGTGTGCTATGCATTACAAAAAGAGGGATTGCCACGTATGTAGACGTTAACGTCGGTCGTCACCGTATGTCAATTCCATTCATTAAATCAATCTATTGTATTCTACAAATGTATTGACACTTGCCTAGAGGGGCAGAGTTTTCAGAATGTTCTCGAGCCTTTTAGAGGGGGCGGGGAGAAGTGGGGGGGGGGGGGGTGAAGAACCATGAACTCGATTTACCGTTCTATTATATTCATGAAGAAGTAGTTACCCACTTTTGAATATCTATTTTATTATCCATAAAATGGTAATTTATTATTGTATGAAAATGTTAGAATTAGCGATCGAAGTTAATTAAACATTACACAGGTAGGTTACGTAAATGTACATACCTATTATCTAGTATTTATATAATTGTATATAATTCGTGATGGACGCAAAAATAACTAAAAAGGTCTTGACGCCCTTTTTTGTAAATTGATTAAATTGAATAGGTCTAGGCGGGGTTAGAAACCGCGATCTTTAGGTACCTTACAGAGGCAATGCTTTGACTACTAAGCAACCAGACGTTGCCTTAACCAATCCAAATTTCTACCTCTTTATCCGTATTTGTTTTTATGCATTTTTCATGCCTAATATTCAAATAGATTTAAATAGAAAAAATTGAATTGGTCTAGGCGGGGTTTCAACCCCCGATCTTTGCCTTACAGGGGCAATGCTGTGACCAATAAGCTCGCCCTAACCAATTCAAATTGGCATGCAAAATGCTTCAAAATTCAATTCAAAAAGTGTCTTTTTTTGTCAGGCTTGAAATGTAACGTTTGCGTGATTGCAATCGCTTTAGTAGGACTGGAGATAAGAGATCCACGCGGGGGCAGTGATATCGTCTGCGTATTTTTCCGTTAGTCTTCTCTTACAACACCTTTCGGATGGGATGGGGTGGTGATACCAGTCACCACCCTGATAATATACTACCACACGCATAGATACAGCCGCTTTACAAGTACTAAACGTAGTAGTTTTAAATTATTCATAGGAAAACTATGATTTATAGTAAGTACGTTAACATCAATACGTTTGACTCGTTAATAACTGTGCCTACCTCTCAATAGTTCACGGCGACACGTCATACGCCGACCTTGTTCCACGAACAAACGTAAATAAAGACGCGTACGAGCGAACAATGAACATATACGTACTGTTTTACATTAAACAATGTCTACTCGGTACTCACGCGTGTGTAAATCGCAGTCTGTTAGGGTAGACAGAAGAATATAAACACTTATCAATTATATTATTATATTATTCTAGCTGTTGCCCGCGGCTCCACCCGCGTGGATGTCGGTTATCGCGACCAAACATAGCCTATGTCCTTTCTCAAGGTCTAATCTACCACTATACCAAATTTCATCAAAATCGGTTCAGTGGTTTAGGCGTGAAAACGTAACATATAGACAGACAGACAGAGTTACTTTCGCATTTATAATATTAGTATGGATTATATAATCACGCCTGTAAATCCCTGAAAGGGTAGGTAGGAGTGTATTAACACCCACATTTCGCCAACTATAATTTTCGATCCCACTTAATAGTGGGCGAGTCTATTACCGTCAATTAGACACTTAATTATGGGCTGTATGTTTATTATCGGACGGAGACCAGCCCTAACCCTAGTCGCCTTTTACGACACCCACAGGAAGAACTGATGTTGCACTATTCTACTCCACCGGGAATCAATTTCATAAATGCGAAAGTAACTCTGTCTGTTAAGCTTTCACGCCTAAACCACTGAAACATCATCATCATATCAGCCACATATAGTCTACTGCTGAACATAGGCCTCGCCCATAGACTTCCAGAACGACCGGTCTAAGGCAGACCGCATCCAGCGACCTTGATGAGGTCGTCCTTCCACCAGGCCGTTGGGCGTCCTACACCACGCTTGCCGTACGCGGTCGCCATTCCAGAACTAGCTTTGCTCCATCGGCCATCTGTTCTGCGCGCTATGTGTCCCGCCCGCTGTCACTTCAACGAGCTAATCCGCTGGGCTACGTCGGTTACCACTGAATACCTTTTGATACAGAGGTAGACTAGAGCTTTGGATAGGACATAGGTTAAGTTTGCGGTTAAGCGGAGCCGCGAAAAAAACCAGAATTTTATAAATTGCGTTTTCTGTTTAGAGGTTCACAATCATATTTTATGTGGTAGTCTATTGCAATGCAATCAATTAGATATTCTAATGAGAGCTAAACTAAATACCTAATGGCACTTAGCTTGCAGTTTCAGCATCAAAAGAGGGAAAATAAAAAAGATATGTAAAGAAACTATCGTAGGAACCATTAGGTCTTTTTTCTCTTCTGATACTAAGGTGTATGGTCTATGATATTATTTCATCTTTAACTGAAAGCTGACGAAGCAAGCTGAAGTGGTAATAGACTGGCCAGTGCCATTGAATCGATTATGATTAAATTCGGTACAGAGACAAACTAGAGCCTCCTTAAGGAGTAAGGATATAAGCTATATAAGTGTTAAGGCTTTCACGGCCGTCGTTGCATGTAGAATATACTGCTTCCAGATGATTCGTCGATCACTGCGGTCGACATCTTCAGTGGCGCAGGTCCGGGCAACGAACAGATATAAGCTATGTTTGCCCACAATAACTGACATTGAGAGAGAGAGGGACAGAGACAGAGAGCGAGAGAGAGAGAGAGAGAGAGAGAGAGAGAGAAAGAGAGAGAGAGAGAGAGAGAGAGAGAGAAAGAGAGAGAGAGAGATAAAGAGAGAGAGAGAGTAAAGCCGGCGGCTACAGCTAGTATTTAATAACTAGGTACAATATTAGCTACGAAATATGGGCAAACTGAAAACTGTAACCAACCACAGCAACGAATATCAGACTATATCAGTGGCTATCAGCCATGACCTTACCGCAACGGGCCGTTATCGCTACACACTATTATTACACATTGTTAAGTACTTATGTACTAAAACAGTAGAAACTTTGTATGTATGAAATATGTAATAAAAAATCAGTCTAATCTCGTTATCTCAGATTTCATAAAAGGTGTTCTCATAAAGAAAGTTTTGGATACATTGGCTGTAATGTGATATATCGAATTGTGGTCGTAAGTTGAAAAAAGGTACATTTCGGTACAGACTAGACTGCGATCGTCATGTGACTGTATTGAGATTAAACTAAGACTGCACCAAAACCTGTTTTCAGTCTCCTAATAAAAAAGTGTTGTAAGTGCTGCAACGAAAATTGACCTTCTGGTTCCTGGAGCATTCCTTAGATAGCCTTATAAAGCATATACGAGAATTCGACACTAAACAATCAGCCCATGACTAAGTGCCCACTAGACGGCAATAAGCTCGCCCCCTATTACGTGGGACCGAAAATCATAGTTGTCGAAATGTGGGAGTTAATACACCTCTGCCTGCACCTTCTTGGATTATTAGGCGTGAGTAAATCCTGTACATAATATCACAGAACCTGTTCCGACATACTTAATGCTACAAAATTACGATTACACCTGTTGCACACAATTTATTGAATACTAGCTGACCCGGCGAACTTCGTACCGCCAATATTTTTCCGCCCGCGTGGCGTCAGATCCCGTTCCCGCTGCACCCTCTACTATATTAAACATGTATTATACATTTAAACCTCCCTCTTGAATCACTCTATCTGCTAAAAACACCGCATCTAAATCCGTAGCGTAGTTTTAAAGATTTAAGCATACAAAGGGATATAGGGACAGAGAAAGCGACATTTTTATACTATGTAGTGATGAAACTCACCAGTAACGGTATGGGGTTGTAGCTCCTGCCTTCTAACCCCTCAGCCAGCTCCGTGAGGTCTGTGTCGTACAGACTCTGTCCCTGTGGCAAGTTTGATAGTCTGTGGACAAATCATACATGTTATTAGTGGTCATACACTAAAAATAGAGCTTGCATTTCTTTTTTATGTGTGGCAACACCGTGCACGATTGCGAAAAACCCTTCATAGTAATCCAATCTTGGTTGTATTGCGTTCAGGGGTCAGCAAGTGCATAGCCGGGCAGGGGGGATTGTGGTCGCAGCACCAATGGGGCCGGTGGGTGTCACGCGGTGCTGCGACGACAATCCTCTTTAAATGAGGCCATCAAGCTGAGTGCCACCATCGTTAACATGGTGCGTGTATGTAATGCTTTCCTGAGACTTTGCATTCAGCTTACCATCAGGCGAGGTGAAGTTAAATTGGCGCGTCATATAAAAAGACGTACTCTAACAGACTAAAACTGTATGACATTTCGTGACATCGGCCTGTGTGACTGGGGAATCGGCCTCTCTTCTTGTTTTTTGGCAATCAACTAATTTTTTAAGGATATTCTGCACAATATCTAGCTAGACTAAGTAAGTTTAAATATTTAGCTTGTAATATCGGTTCTCGAATGTAAATAAACTGGTAAGTATTTAGATTTTTTAACTGCAAACTTCTTTAGCGCCGTTGGATGGGTAAAAAGTGTTAAACTCGCGTCAGGATCACGTGTTAAACTCGCGTCAGGATCACTTGACCTTTGAACCATAACCGACGATTTGTAGGACGACATGACGTCATACAACATTCCTAGCTACAGAGTGTTTATTTTGCTAGGTACGTTAAGTTTCGTATGTACGGTTCGGAATAGCAGGAGCGAGAAATGATAGACACACGTGTTGTTAGAGTAAAGAATACATGGGTAGGTATTATTCATAGAAAGACATAGACTTATGCATTGATCGAAACCGCGACCTCTCTACTTGACATTCGAACGCTCCACCACTACTCCGACGGAGACACTCGTCATATCATGTGTCGTAACTCGAGGTATAATATTTTTTCTTTTCCGCCTTTCCTTTCCTATAGAGCGCGCACATTGGTCTTGGGGTTTCCTGCCCGTTTTCCTTAAGGTAAATGACAACATGGTGCGATTTCTAACATGGTACATAATAGGTACTGGTCTATGTTACTATGTGTATGTTTTCGGAAGAAGTAGGACAGGACGGTATTTCCGTCCAATTGAGCAGTCCGACTGAGGAAGTACCTCCGCCCTACAGAATACCACGGCCATAATAACCTCGTGTTGTGTTCCCGGCGGTGAGTAGAGTAACCAGAGCTAACTGGAGAGATTTTGTGCTGTCAGTGGTAAGACAAAGGGCTATTCCCGCTTTGTCTTTTACGTGGACGGCACAGAAACTCTTTGTGTTTACAGGGTCTGCAGCACGATTGTGACTCCCCTGGTGTTGCACACGTCCATAGGCACCGGTACCACCTCAGTGATATAAAAAAAATGTATTTAATTGGGCGGAGTCATCAAAAAACAATGCTTAACAATGATTGCAACATCATTCATTGTTTTCGATATTTCGTATGAATCTCGGTAGATGGCTCCCACCGTCGCCCTAAGACGGTAGTATAGGAGAATTTGGATAGCTTCAGGTGTGGCTCGGTGGCTCAGTGGTCAGAGCATTCCCCCTGTAAGGGAAAGATCGTGGGTTCGAGTCCCACCTGAGCATCCACTTTTTCCAATCTTAATCGATATTCTGACTTGTAGCGATAATTATCAGTAGCTTGGTAATTAAGAAGTCGGTCTGCAAGGCCGGCCGACTTATTCATCTTAGGACCCAGATTTTGGATTCTAGCTAAATACACTACCGCCTACTTCATACACACGCAATTTAACTTCACTCGAAGAGCGCAGCCCATCACGCAGCTAGCGTGATGGGCACTTTCGCACCGGGTACAGCCCCTCTAGACAAGTGGCAATTCGCTAGCAGGCGTTTGATGGAATAGAATGACGAATGTATAGGATTTGACGTATTTGACATGCGTTAACGACTGTCATTTACGTCAAATCCCATACATTCGTCATTTTATTCCACTCTGTGGTCTGAGCGCACCTTTATTTTAAGGACGAGCACGGAGACGTGTAATCGCTGACTTGTTTTATTTCTTGACATTCAAATTTGTAAAAAATAGTATTATTTACTATCTTCACTGCCAAGCGCTAGAGCGGTGCGATATTGTAAGTTCGGTCCCAGCTCAGTGTCAACTAAACTGTAATTTTTTTTATTGTATGAATATGTCTATTTGTATTGACAGTCTCCGTGGCGTAGCGGTAGTTAACGCGGCCGCTACGCAGGAGGCGCGGGTTCGATCCCCGTTCAATGCAAATATTTATATGCATGAATATGTGTATTTGCATTGGTCTGGTCGTGCCTCGTAGAGCACGTTAAGCCGTCGGTGCCGGTTGCCATACGAACATCTATGGCAGTCGTTACGGGTAGTTGGAGCCCTCAAAAGACCAACAACTGGTCTAGCTGCAATGCTTCTATATCGCTTTTGGGTTGTGGAGGTCAGGCGGCAATCGCTTCTCTGAAATTATCAAAAATAAAAAATACCCGACTGATGCTGAAAAGATCGCAATAAGGTTTGAGATTTGCAAATGGGTACCGCCTGCTGTAAAGCTTGTTTCGATCTTTTCCGCATCAGCATCAGCCGGGTTTTTTATTTTAAATAATTTATTTTTTATTTATACTTTTTGTTATGAAATATATATTTTGTAATCGTCCTTTAATTTCCTTCATTTTGACACTCCACTCGATAAAATTGAGGGATTTTTTTACTTAAATCCGCCATTTTGTTTTTCTTTTTTATTTTGATACACCCAGTGTCACTCTCAATACGAATCTACCGACACCTCTCAAGCTAAAATCCATCGAGCCGTTCAGGCTGCAGAGCGTGCCAAACCATTATACATACATACATACATACATACATTACTCTCAAAAAACATAACCTTCGGCGCAGTCGGGTAAATGTCGAAGTTTGACCAAATCGCCAGTTGGACTGGTAAAAGCGGAACCCAGACTCCCAAGTTGATAGCTTTGGATGTGACTGGGATTAACCCTAGGATGAAGAAGAATTTGTTTATTTATCTTGCACGTAAACTCGGAGTCCTGAACAGAGTGAGACGGTTTTTCACGCCGGAGCAACGGTGTCTTCTATACAAGACACAAATTCGTTCCTGCGTGGAATACTGCTCGCATCTCTGGGATGGATCCGCAAAGTACTTATTAGATGCTCTCGACAGGTTGCAGCGACGAGCGGTCCGCATTATCGGAAATCCTGAGGTCACGAGTACCCTTTGCAGTTGCGTAGAGATGTTGCTTCCTTGGCAGTATTTTACCGTCTCTACCATGGTGAATGTTCTGAAGAGCTATTCCAATTAGTCCCACCCTCTCCTTTCCTATACAGGACGACACGTGCAGGACTTAGATGTCACCCGCATACGGTGCAGAACATTCCTTCAAGAACCAAGCGGTTCGGTGACTCTTTCTTTTGTCGCACAATTAAGACCTGGAATACCTTGCCAGCTCACGTGTTTCCCTCTTCCTACAGTCCCGGGTCCTTTAAGCGGGGCGTGAAAAAGCATCTGATGAGGCCGTCAAGCTGAGTGCCACCATTGTTAACATAGCACGTGTGTATAATGGTGACCCTCTCTCCTAAGACTTTGCCTTCAGTTTACCATCAGGCAAGGTAAAGTCAAATTGACGTGTACTATATATAAAAAAAAAAAAAATTGCAAATTTGGTATTTCTAGTGACCCCCATGAGCGCGGGCCTGAGGGTGACGGGTGGAGCCGCCCGTCACCCTAGCAGAAGCAGGCCACGGCAGCGGCGCGCATCGTAGGGCGCTGCGCGCCACTCCACACCGGGGTTGAGTCGGGGACTGCGTGGTCCCCCATCCCGAAGAGGGCCAGACCGAGAGGGTTATCTCTGGTTCAGTCGGGGTGCGAGGGATATGTCGCATGACAACCTCACCTTCGGCCTAGCACTACGACCCAAAGACGGCGTGCGGTTTAGTCGGTTCGAGTCCGACATAACCTCCCCCTTCCGGCTTCGGAGGGGTGGGTATCCGTGGGGATTTACCGCACGTAAAAAAAAATGTGTGTACCTAACAATAATAAAAAAAGTAGATAATTATTATTAGTTTTCTCACCTGGCTTTGAGCATCTCATCGATGGGCAGGTCATCTGGGATTTCTTTGAGGTATGGAACGTTTCCGGCGAGCATGAATGATGTCACCATTCCACTGGGGCCGTTGCCTGGAGACAAGAAGAAAAAACGGTTACAATGATTGAATAAAAATACCTACTAGGACATACACACACCGGCAGAATTAGCGGATCACAAAATTATGGTCTGGGGAGGGATATGTTTAGGAGCTCGCACGGAGTTAGTGCTAGTCGACGGCGGAAATCTGACTGCTGATGGGTATATCAGGGAGATTTTAGAGGAACATGTTGTGCCATTTGCCCCATTTATTGGTAACGACTTCATTTTAATGCAGGATAATGCTTGGGCTCACAGTGCTCGCTCAGTTGAGGCATTCCTAAACCATGTTTGTTTTACGGCGATGGAGTGGCCAGCACGGTCCCAGGATATGATTCCGATTGAACACGTTTGGGACTTGCTAAAGAGGGATGTCAAATCAAGAATGCCAGCTCCTAACAATCTGGGCAAGCTGCCAAACACATTAGTTGAAGAATGGCAGAGGTTGCCTGCTTCTCATGTGGTGTCGTACAAGGCGACTAAGGGATAGGGCTGATTAACCTTAACATCAGACAGATATGTACAGCCCAGACTCAGCTTCAGATGCATGGCTCGAGTCAACAATAGTGCCCGGAGTACGGCAATAGGCTCACCCCCTATTACGTGGGACCGAATACAGATTGGTGCAATCTGGGTGTTAATTCACCTCTGCCTAACCCTCCGGGGTTAGAGGCGTGATTACATGTATGTATGTATAAAGGGTGTATTTTTTTAAGAGGGACAGTAAGGGGAGGTACCTTAACCGTTGTAGTTACAGCAAAATGTTCTTGGGAGACCTTTCCTAACTTTTTGAGATATTTTGAACGGCATTTACAGATTTTAGAAAATCATACTGTTACTTGCTGAAAAAAGTGCTAAAACTCGAATTTTTACACACTCGCGCTGACGACCCCGTTAGAACAGAGAGTTTCTGTGCCGTCAGTGTAGAAGATAAAGCAGGACACGTCTTTGGTTTTCCTGCACTGACAGCACAAAACCTCCCCAGTGAGCTCTGGCTACCCTACTCACCGCCGGGAATGGTTAAGGAGGAGTAATATCGGTTTTTATAAGGTACTCTCATCTACCCAATTATACGTATATCTGGCGATAACCCAGCTATGTAACCCTGTGCAATCATAGCGTAATCTTCAGCTTAAGACTGCGATGGCTGGCGTTCGCCCAGCGCGATACACGAGAGTGATTCGGTACGTTGAACTCGTTCAATTAAACGAGGAGTTATTAGTAGCTATGCTTGGTAACTATTTCTTTATATTTAAGTCTAAAAAAGCAAGGTCTCTAGAGAAAATGACAGTCCATTAGCGATAAGTGCGATAGCGCTAGAGGGAACGTTTAGTAAGGTATGAGATTGAGTAGAATTTTTTGAATTCTGGGTTCGCATTTAGTAAAATTGTTTTTTTAAAACGTGTGTGATCTGTAAATTTACAAAAATGAACATTAAAATTTGAAAATCTAATTGAAATAGTAATTAACTATGAGTGATTCTGGAGGTCACGAAAAGTTGATAGCTAGGTTTTGTTTTCAAATCATACTGAATAAGCTTAACAAGATTTTTCCTAATCGATTTGATTTCACGCGTTTTATAACGAAGCGTTACTAAATCTGCAGTACAGGTAGATCAGTTTTCTGTTTATGTTTCTGTGTTTTGTCTTTCTGTTTTAAATTAGATTTATTATAAGAAAAGGAAATTGCTGCCATTAAGATGTAGCTATGTAGATATTAATTATTTTATTTTGATTAATTTTGATTTAAGTGCCAAAAGACAGTTTAACTTTCCTTAGTACTATACAAATGATATTCTATAACTAAACCTCACCGGATTCTGATTACC
The DNA here is from genome assembly GCA_949126895.1 of Eilema caniola. Taxonomy (NCBI): domain Eukaryota; kingdom Metazoa; phylum Arthropoda; class Insecta; order Lepidoptera; family Erebidae; genus Eilema; species Eilema caniola. Next base: position 1,792,734 of record OX421482.1, on the reverse strand, counting down.
GCATTCACCCATCACAAGAGTAGGGCATTGAGTTAATATTACTAATAATTCCAATGGAGTAGGGTGAGTAAGCTTTCGTTAACGTACGTATCTGCTTTTTGAAACGAACTTCTCATCCCTTTACTAAATACGCAGCTTCGTTATTGAATAACTATTTATTTATGACAATTTATATTTAGTTGTTGCAGCGAGACGCTGCACTCAAATAATTATGATTGAACGGAAGCCTAACAGATTCATGTGTACCTTATTTTAAGACACTTAACATCTTAACATTACCCTCCCTATACATATACGAGGTTTCAGTATTTATTAAAAGTAATATAGAATTATTTGAGTTTCGAACTAGGGCTCGAAATTGTGATAAATTGTCCTTAGTAGCCAGTAGGACAGAATTATTATATAACAGCGTATTCTGCCTGGGACCACGTATATATAATAACGTCCCACCTACCATAAGAAATATAACCGAAATAAACAGTTTCAAGAGAAGACTTCGCATACTTTTAATAGCAAAATGTTACGATACAATTAAAGAATTTTTAGATGATAAATCATTGTAATAAATAATATTATTCTGTTGTCTAACAATAAATAATTTAATGCATGCTGAAAATTAATTCTGCCATGGTGACAATACAATTATGTACAACATTTTTTTTGTGCTCCTAGTCCATTACGTAAGCCCTTAGTCAGTGGGTTAGAATTATTATTGTGTGCCGAATTGGCGCATCATAGCTGAACTTGTCACTTTGTAAACATCCTATGTACCTATGGTTGACAATAAACAAAATTTTGATTTTGATTTTGAAGGTTATAACGAAACGATATGCACGAATAAATACGACTATAACCGAAACAATACGATTCATTGATCGGTCAAGTTGCACCGTGATTATTTAGATGTATTTAATTCATTATATATAAATATATAATATATATAAATTCATTACTTGTGTATAAGTGAACACTTTTTAAATTCAGAACAAGTCACATTACTAAGTTTAACTCATTACAAAGTAGTATCTAGTTGTGTAAGGGTAAACAAGGGGAGAGGGGGTACGATTATCTTGGCCCACAATGATACAGAATGTGTGGAATTACCATTGGTAACTAAATTGTATAGTAGGGACAGTTTTGAAATATGTGGCGTCAAAGATGCTTTGACTGGACTTACGATATGCTGTTGTTATCGGACTCCATATGATTCAAACTTAATTGTATTTATGGACAAGCTTGAAAGATTATTGGAGCACTCTTTCAATGGGAAATGCTGTGTGGTTGGCGATTTTAACATTGATCCTCACTCAGATTGTCAAAAGGGTGTAAACTTCTTGAATTTAATGACATGTTATAATTTTAGGCCCCTAGTTAATTCAATTACTTTCATTCGGGGTGATCGTGAATCGTGTATAGACAATGTATTGACAAATGTTCATGAGGACTGCATTCAAAACTGTGACGTTGATCATAATGGACTCGGTGACGGCCATGCAGGATTATTGTGCAGCATGACATTAGACAGTAATAAATTAAATAAATATAATAATTTTGTGACATTTACTAAAAAAAGAATTTTTAATTTTAAGAATAAAAGTATTTTTAGAGAAAGGTTGGCAAATCAGGACTGGAATAGCATGGGGATCAATACGTTCATAAAACATTTTGACATGACCTTCAAACAGACTTTTAAGAAATATAAACGTCAAGTTCGTCTCGAGCCTTTAGCAGGTCTCCGCTGGGTCTCCAAAGGTATTACGGTTTCTAGTAAGATGAAACGATTTCTAGTAGTAGGAAAAAGTAATAGTAATGACTTGAGTATAATCAACTATAGACAAAGGTATATTAGAATATATAATAGGGTCATAAAAAGTGCCAAACGGCTATCAATTCAGAGTCAGATTGCTAGATACAAAAACGTCTCCAGAAGCATTTGGAAAATAGTAAATCGATACAGAAACAAGGGTCATAAAGTGAAAGAAAAAATTGATTTAAAAGTCAATAATAAAATGATAGCAAACCCAGCTGAGGTTGTAGATATTTTTGCTAGTGAATTTGCTGAAAACTTCAGCCAGGCTCATAGTTATTCACACCTGGCAATTAATATCTTAGAAGCTCACACAAATAAAATTGACAACGAAATTAAATGGGACCCCGTCACGCCTGGTGAAGTGTTCAGGACTATAAATACGATGAAGCATAAATCATCATGTGGATATGATGATATACCTATTACAATAATTAAGGAAAATAGTGACATACTAGCGGAACCTCTCTGTAATCTTTTCAATAAGTGTTTTGACGAAGGTATATTTCCCGAACAATATAAAATCGCGAAGGTAATTCCCGTACACAAAAAAGGCTCTAAAACAGATCCGGCCATGTATAGGCCTATCTCACTTTTGCCAACATTATCTAAAGTTTTAGAGAAACTGATGAAAACAAGACTCGTTCGACATCTAAATTCAAATAATGTATTGCATAAGAGGCAGTATGGTTATAAAAAGTATGTTGGTACTCAAGACGCCATAGACACCCTAATAAATGATATCGCTTGTCGATTGAACGACAAGAAAAAAGTTGCAGGTCTTTTTCTAGACCTTAGTGCCGCTTTTGATACCATAAACCACGAATTGTTATTAAAAAAGTTGGAACATTACGGTATAAGAGGAAAGGCTAGAAATATTTTTGAATCCTATCTAGAGAATAGGAAGATGTTCGTAGAAATAAAAGCTATGAACACTCTTGATCAAGACTCTCAGGGGTACGACAAGTGGGAAAAGCCATATAGATCCAAAATGGTGCAATTCAAAACAGGTGTTCCCCAAGGCTCTATACTAGGTCCTATTCTATTCGTAACGTTTATAAATGATCTCATAAATTATGTGTCTCAGACAGCATCTGGCGAAGTAAAACTGGTTGTGTTCGCTGATGACACAAACGCAGTTATATCTGCTGACGACCTGGATGTACTCAGTTCAACAGTAAATGGGGCTCTAAACATATTCTATAATTGGTTTTCGGCAAACAGTCTTAAGTTGAACTCTAATAAAACTCAAGTTGTTCTATTTAAATCAACAGCTCAAAACAAAAGTTCTCTAGATTGCATTTTACAAGGTGTAAAAGTTAGTTCGGTGACTGAGGTGAAGTTTCTTGGAGTGTATGTTGATGAGTTTCTAAATTGGAAAGCAGAGCTTAGCCAACTAGAAAAATCTATAAGTTCGGCTTGCTATGACTTTCATTGGTTTAACATTGACTTTTCATTTATTTATTCATTTAAAATTAATATAATTGGTGCATGGGAAAGTGTATAATTTGCATGTAATACTACTGTTACTATTATCCCTTTGTTATTATTATCGCTATATTTTGTAAAAATGTTCAAACACAATGTAAAAATTGTTCATGAATAAATAATACTGAAATACTGAATTTAATGTGGAACAAATCTGAACCTCATTCACAGCAAATATAGCTTTTCTCTGTATCTGGCCGTAAATATTTTTTTGTTTAAGATGTATTAATTTATTTAATTGTTTTAATAGACAAACGATTTGCCTTTTATTTTATATGTTTTTGTACCTACTCGTTCACTTAAAATTTATTTAGGGTGAATGGTAGAGAATAATGATGAATAATCGATTATAATATTACATATGCTCGTACGTAGGACACTGCTATAGAAAAGTAACTAGTTAAAAATAACCGTGTTTAGGAACGGTTACGGTATGGCGAAGCTTGTAGAACTTAAAATTGTTTGAATAATATGCCATTTGGCTACACCGTCGCACCTAAAGTGAACCAAATAACTTATATTATAATATTTTTTAATGGGTCATAAATCATATTATTTTTTATGTATACCATGGTCATAACTCATGATCAAAAAAAGAACCTAAGGCAGTTCGGGAGAAACATGTTATAACTCTTTTTAACTAAAAAAATAAATGGATGTCGTAAATTTTTTGCGATGCATTCCGCACCACATGCGGTTCGATTCGGACCATACACAAGAACGCATTACAACGAGACGCTATACTAGAGACCGATTCGATAACACCAAGTTTTCAAAACGCATGAATTCAATTCGATTGGTTAAAAATCTTTAACGCTGTGTCAAATACGATGTGTCAAAATAAAACCTACCTAGATTTTCGTGACGTTATTAAACTGCAGAATAGCAAAAATTAAATTTAAAAATATATGTAATTTTGTATAATTAATTAATTATGAATGAATTGATTAAGTGGCAGCTACTGCGTTTTTTTATTGAAATATATCGAACTAGGTACTCACGTTACGACTGTGATAAGATATTTTTGCAAACAGAATAAATCCCCTGATCGGTTTCAATAGTAATGTAAGAAATGCTTCCATTGAAGTATTTCTGATATCACCATCATTTCTGTCATACCTCATACATAAAGTATGTTGGCGAAATAGTTCGACGACATTCGTAATTTCAATTGAATCAGAAATACCTATCGGAAATCTTAGGTTTATTATACCTAATGCTTGGCCACAGCAATGCCATTTACAGATCCTCGATAGTGTACTCATTCATAACATCGACAGTCACAACATCGATGGTCGCTGTATCGAAAATGTTCCATCGACGCGCTAATGTTTCGACAGTACCCCAAATCGATGGTACGCTACATTAGTAGTCGATGCAGCGTACTATCGATTTGGTTTACTGTCGATGTAGCATAACGCCGTTTTAGTGTACTAACGATGTAGCGTACCAACGATTTGGGATACTGTCGATGTAGCGTACTATCGATTTGGGGTACTGTCGATACATTAGCCCGTCGATGGAACGTTTTCGATACAGCGACAATCGATGTACTGACTGTCGATATTATGAACTAGATCCCGTCGATAGTACAGGTAGAGGGGCACAGTGGGTAAGAGAGTTATGCAGCATGGACTGGGAATGGGCCCCGCAATCGCAGGGTACTTTCTGAGATGGGTGGAATGTCAAACGCTTATTTTCGGCATTATTTTAAGTGTCATCGAGTTTTAAACGTAACCATAACGCGAGAAGCGGTGGATTAGCTTAAAACTACGTTAACTTAAAATGTGTCGGCAGTTATGAATCGGTCGGTTTGCCACTTGGACTAAAGGGGTAATGGTAACTAGATGTGGTGTAATAGATACTCGACAGAAACTAACTCTAGAGACATGAGTCACCAATAAAATATAGAGCAGTTAAAAGGATTGACCCTGTAATTACTTTTAATTGTCTTTGTGGACTGTTAGTCTGATCTGTTTCTATGTGAAAAAGTTGATGGCTGAAAGCAGTTGACGAAATATGGATTTTAGCGGACGACGGATTCCGACTTGGATGTGACCGGTACTAACGAAATGGTAGTGAGGATGAAACAGATTTAACTTGCAAATCTAACAACCTACCCAGTTTTTGCAATGGTGTAGGCATATCGAGGCTTAAAAATGACTTAAATTTTTACAAGGACTCCACCCGAATAAAGGAATAAAAGGTAGCCTATGTACTATTCTAGACTATAACCAATCTCTTAACCATTTCATCCAGATTCATTCAGCCGTTTATAGAGAAGAGACGTAGCGGGGACGTGTGACATGGCGGTCAATTTAAGTAACACAATATGAACCTTATGTAGTGTACAGTAACGTCGTTTTTGTCTTAGAGGAGAATTGCGCCCGCCCGCGCCTCCAGGCGTCGTCCCTCCACTAAAGCGACGCGCCATCACATCGATAGGCGCGCGTCGCGTTATCAACGTTATTGTACAATACATAAGGTTTATGTTGTGTTACTTAAATTGTCCGCTACCGCTTAATGTCCCCGTCACGTCTCTTCTGTATAAACTGCGCCAAAGAGTAACAAATATTCACACCATACTTCCTTTCTCACAAACTTAATAGGGCTTTGAAACGATACCACTATAATATCGACAAACGATTGCGGCACGTTTCGTTACAGAATACGGCTACTGTTAGATTTATGATTGTATGTTATCAAGTCGCATGGGGTCAATTTGATTGTCTCTACGGAATGGAGACACATTGAGACATCGTGATGGAAATATACCGACATTTATTTAGTTTTCATGGACTTTCAGACTTTGCGGTACTATTAAAGATGTGATTGAACGGTTTGGCAGAAGCCTGTCTGTGTCAGCACAAATATAATTAGGTACTGTATGTTCGAACTGAGTGGCGTAGCGGTAAAGCATTCGACTGCTAAATCAAAGTCACTGTTCCGCTCCGTGCAATATGAAATAATCGATTCAAATACTCGTAATAAAAAATCTGTGCATATTTCAGTCTTGGCAGTCTTGGTCATTAGACCGATTGATTATCGCCTATTATCGCAATGAAAAATGATTATCTCGTAACAACAATTTTCAAGATCGAACATTGACTTCTTCGTGATCGTTTTTGTCATTCAGGAAAATGAGATTGGCCACCTGACTGAAGGCCAATTCTCGAAAATAATCTATTTTTATAATTTATTATCACGATGTCAATATTTTGGATATTGTACATACATACACCTTTATCTCCGGAGGGTTAGGCAGAGGTGAATTAACCCCCAAATTTTACCAATTTGTGTATAATTATTCTGGATGCGCATTGAATAATAATAATAATAATATTATCTGTATATTTGAATATTGTGTTACTTGTATAATGTTATTGACATGTGGGAGATTAAGATAAGACCTAGACGAACTTGAACTGACTTTTTGTTAAGGAAGGAAAGGAATCTCCACCCACGCTTATGCTGTGAACTTCCTGCTGTGGTTTTTTCAAGCGACTTCAATATGGGGTCTACAGGGTCAGCAGCACGTGTGGTACTCCCCTGGTGCTGCATACGTCCGTAGGCTACGGTAACCACTTTCCATAAGTGGTATAAACAAAGGAGAATTGGCATTCTGATGTCATCACCATTGTGTTCACATTTGTATAGGAATCGGGTTTCGCAAAGCAGATCGGAACACGCATGACCATACACGTTTACGTACTGATGAATAACATATAACGGCCGTGATCTGTTATCGAATACAGCTCGGAGAGGTCATTCACAATCTTTCATTAATGCTGCAATCAACAGACTTTGGTTTCAATGGAACCGAAAGACTTATTTATTTAAAACCGGACTATTTTAATCAACAGTAGTGCACACGCCCCCTAGCCAGGTGAATTGACGACCAGAAAGAATGGCTGGAATGGACTGGATGCACAAGGCGAAGGATATGCAAATGTTTATAAATAGACCAAAAAAAAAATGCCCACTGAGTTTCTTGCCAGAGTCTTCTCAGGTCGGGGCCGCGTTTCGAACCGGTGGTCCATTTGCTAAACTAGTCTAGATTTTTTTTAAACTTGACGTTTTGTAAGTACCGTTTATTCTGCATAGACCATTAAAAATGGTCTATGCAGAATAAATGATTTTTGACTTTGACTTTGACTATAATTGGCTGATAGCGTAGTTTCTTCTGAATTGCGATTGTGAGGTCATGGGTTCGAAACAAAGTAAGATATTGAAGCCTCGAATTTTTGGAATTTTCCGCTTATTGCTTATCCTCATTTTGGTTTCGCTTATACAGCTTTTACAGGAGCTATTTCCACCTGACCTTCGAAGACGGAAACCTGCATCAGAGCCTCGTCTGGTCAACTAGCAGCTGTACCGACTTGGGGTCCGAAATTTTGGTAGGCCCCAAGAACACCATAGTCCACCAGTAGATAATAAACATAGTAATGAGGAGGGTAGCGTCATAACAGCCAACGGTTTGATCCCAAGGAGCCTCTCAGTTCATTTTGAGGGGTTTGGGATTTATAAGAAGTCAGTGATTGCCAAGATGCAGAAAGCAGTCTTTCTCGATAAGGCATGTTAAATTCGATGGTTCCTCTGCTAATCGCCCTAACTCTCCAACCGAGTTTTACCCACCTCTGGAAGTCTATCTTACCGCCTCTTCGAAATAAAGGAGGTAACCTCTTATCGAAAGCAAGATGCAGCTTAAATAGTAAAAATAATAAATAACTTACCAATTACGACAACTTCTTTATACACGACGTCTTCGGATAACGTGTGCTGGCAAGACTTCATACTGTCTTTCATTTTATAGTCTTTTATTTCATGCAACCTCCTTGATTCCAGCTTCTAGCTTCTTCCTAGCTTCTCACTTTTGATTCTTTCCTAGCTTCTAGCTTTCTACTTTTGATTAATGGCTTGCTTCTAGCTTTTTACTTTTGATTATTTCCTAGCTGCTAGCTTCTTCTTAGCTTATTACTTTTTATTTCTCCCTTGATTCTAGCTTATTTTAGCTTCTCACTGGTATGTGAATCTTATTCTATACCTACTATAAACTATAGGGTGGGTTTTTAAATAGCTAAATCCTAAATGCAGTCAGAATAAATACTTCTTTTAAATATAAATTAATATCACAAGCAGTTTTGAGTCTTACGGACTATTTAGTCTATGTGCGTTGGTTTTTTTAAACCTGAGGTTCTTGTGGTCTGTGCTATTTGTCTTCGGGTGATGTGCTATCTGTAACAATAAAAAAATTAATTAAAATATGTATTGCACATTCATTTATTTCGAGCAGGTAGTTAGAATTGTGAAGTTGCCTCACGGAAAATCAAAGTTCACCCAAATACGCAGTTCGACTGGTAAAAGCGGACCCCAGTCTTCAAGTTCAAAGCTTCGGATGCGATTGGAATTAGCGCTAGGATGAAGAAGTTATAATTGTGTAGAGTTGGTCTAAGTTAGACTTCTGTTAAAGCTTGCACTTCGGGCCCTAAGATTCACTCTTGTATCCCACCTTTTCATGATTAGGTTTGTTTGTCTTTTACAGGAACGACGTCCTTTAACCTACCAACTGGCAAGTGAGGTCGGTTGAGCCGTTGGTCTAAATGGGCCCTATATATCCGGCACTTAGGATAAGCAAGGCTGTACAGACAGACCAGTGTATGACGTAAGCTTTACTTTCAGGTTTGGGGTCTGACGGTAATCGTACATAGTAAAGTCGTGGAAACCAAACTAAAAAATCCAATTAAGCTAAATTGCTTGTGCTAGGAGTGGGTTCACGTCGGTAGTGTTGTGGAGGAACGAGGTGAGATGTTCCTCTAACACAAAGTGAGGATCCTCCGACCAGGCAAGGTGATGTGACCTATTTTAAGTTGATATGTCATTCTATAACCGCAAAGATGGCGTTATACGAATGACTTGTTAAAAAAATATTGTTTTCCTTCAACGTGGAGGTATTACAGTTTTCCTTAATATTGTAATATTTTCCTTGCGGCTCCTGAATCATTTTACTTGTGTATTTTTATGGAAGTAAGTTTCATTGTGGCTTTGTGGATTCACTGTGGGCGTGGCGGGGTGCGGCCGGGTTGGTGTAGGCGCCGCGTACCTATCTATGTACCTAATTATTTATATGTATTATTATTTATTTTGTTTTTTTGTATGGCTGCCTTTTTATTTTATTTGATTTTTGTTAATTGTTGTAATAAATAATATTTCATTGTGATTTTCTTTCTTTCTTCTTTAAAAGTAAGTACACATTGTACCTAAACAACCCTTGACAAATATAGACGATGATTGCTCAGATTTCAAAATTAAGTACCTGATTGAACATTATATTATCGATTTAGCGTTGCATTATATTATCGAAATGAATCAAAATTAAAAAAAAAACGTTTCAATAGCTACTTAATTAGTTTAACAATTTTCATGAAGGAACATTAGAGGATATTAAAATTCTTGTGTTTGTCTGCGATAGACGTAAAAAATACTGAACAGATTTTGATGTGAATTTTTTGTTTGAAAGGTACTTAGTGAGACCTAAACATGGAGAAGGAAATGATAGCGGAGATGTTACAAGGGAATCGAGTCGCGAGCCTTCCATATGTCAAAACGACTCAATTGGTCTGTGACGTCACCATCCAGTTCTAGTGAAACGTCCTTGCGTTCGGTTGTCATTTTTGGTCAAAAGTTCAAGGATAAAAATAGCTTTAACCTGGTTTAAGAATGAAGTGTACAGTACAAGGATGTACAAAGTGTAAAAATAAACAATTTCAACATTTTAAGGGTATAACATTTCATCAGTAAGTCCACTATATTTAAATTTTAATTTTTCCGAAAAAAATGTCTGAACAGAACCATCTAGCGTAGAGAAGAAATAAGTAACCTAGTCTGGCATGTATACTAGTTGTAATAATAACTCAATTCATTTTATGAAAATGATCACAATAATCTCGCCCGACTTCATTAGCAATTTCAAAAATGTTATATTATTTATTAAATGGAATATTTTGCTAAAATTGAAAATTAAAGTAAAAAAAATAGGGCCATCTGTCGGTATAAGGCCAAATCATTTAGCCCCCTAAATGATTTTGCTATAATCCAAAAGATGGCCTTATTTTTGAAAATTATTTCCTTAAAATAGATTATTCTAGAATTCTGTGTAGCGCTTAGTGGCGAATAGTCAAACTATATAACAAAAATGACAAGGTCTGTTTCTATTCGGTTTCGCTATGACGCACTAGATGGAGACGTGGACGAGGTATGACGTCATGCCCCCCGCGTCTCCCTTCCCACCCGCATTTGGTCACGCGTTTTTCTTAAGAGAAATTTGACTGTGGCATCTCCGCTACTTAATCATATTCTGTCCTCCGTGGACCTAAATCTTACTAAGTTTAATCGCAATCGGTTGATTAGGACAAAAGTCTCGATAACCACGTGGGCGGAGTCACGGGCATAAGCTAGTATATTGTATGGAAGATCTCAATAACTGCGTAGTAAGTAATCGGAAATTTTTCAGCTAGGTAATAAAGCAATAACTGTCCAAGTCTTATGACTGAACAAGGGTAATAGGTATCAGAAGTTCTATGAATGCTATGATTATATCACAAATAGCTGGTTCGATAACAAATTGAGGGGTAATCGGTGACCCGCGACCTGAAGATATTAATAGGAGTATTTATTTGTTGTTTTGAACCTGTATACTGCATTGGACTTTATACTACGATGTCGAGACGTCCATTCATCTTTTGATATGGCACGTTGAAAGTCCGGCTAAGAGCAGTGCCCCGAGCACGAATAAAATTCGAATTCAGAACGTAAACGTATCAAAAGAATGGAACGTTGCGATTGGTTCACAGTAGGCAGGCGGCCAATCGTATTGCTCCTTTCACTGGATACGTTTACGTTACGAATTCGAATATTATTCGTGCTCGGGGCACTGAAGCTCTATTACGAATGACTATCGTAATCGTATCGTGAATGTATTGGCCGGCTTCATATACCTACACACAGGTTCACAGTAAGCAGGCGGCCAATCGCGTTGCTTCATTCTCTCAATACGGTTACAATACGATAGTTGTTCATGCTAGGGATACTGAAGTCTATTGTCATTCATATTAATTTATAAATGCGTAAGGAATTCTGTCGGTCTGTCTGTTCATTTTGAAGCCTAAACCACTGACACCATGTTTTAAGTACCTATAGGTATTAAGCCTTGAGAAAGGACATATAGGCTATGTTTTGACGCAATAATCAACATTCACACGGGCGGAGCCGCGGGCAATAGCTAACAATAAAGTACGATCAACATTCAATTCTGATCTATTCAAAACTTAGTATCGATCTGTCAAAATCAAATAAAATGTCAGAAACTGTTTTTTTCCAACATAATTTTCAAGAGAGAACATTGACATAAATAAAGTGGGATTGAGTTGTTATTACGAGAATTTACTCTCTTTTCATTGAAATCTTGATAGCTTTTGACATTTAGGAGATTGAGAGTGGATCGGGAATGAATTTGGAACAGCTAATTCCCATATAACAATACATTTTCTGTAATAAACCCGGTAAATTATATTTCGAAATTATTTATCGTATACGATTTCTACACAGGAAAATAAAAAAAAAATATTATGCTATTTATTTATTTTCTGATATAAATGACGGAATAAGCAATAAATATGCGTCATACACTCGCTGGCTGTGTTGACTTGTCTTCTTATCAAGTATATCTTAAAAGTTGTTATCAGTTATCACTAAGTCTCAATGACTAGCCAACACGTCCCAGCTTCGCCCGTGGCATACTTCGAAATCCCGTGTCACCCCCTTAAATCATATATGCCCGTAATTATGACGGAGGGTAGGACACTGGTCCGCTCCCTTAGGTAGTAGCCTGATGATGTATAGCATATAAACTCAATCGATCAATGAACTATTCAACCCAAAAAATATTTTTAATTTGAACCAGTAGTTCCTGAGATTATCGTGTTCAATCAAACAAACAAACTCTTTCGCTTTTAATATAGTTAATATATATATACACCGCGCAATGGAAAACATGAAATATCGGTATATTTACGAGTACGAGTTCTACCGTGGCACCAGTGCTGCAGAAACAGCTCGAAGAATTAATGATGTGTACGGCGCTGGTGTCGCTAAAGACAGCACGGTACGTTTTTGGTTTCAACGTTTTCGTTCTGGCAATTTCGACCTTAAGAACCAACACCGTGGACGGCCGGAAATCAAAGTGAAAAACGAAGAATTAAAGGCTATTGTGGAAGCAGATCCATCACAAAGCACTTCAGAGATAGCAGCAGGCTTCGGGGTAAGTGACAAAACTGTATTAATCCACTTGAAGCAAATCGGGAAAGTAAAAAACTCGAACCTCATGAATTGAGTGACTCGAACTTGCAAGCACGGGTCGCCTGCTGTGTTACTTTGCTCAACCGACACAATAATGAAGGAATAAATCGAATCATTACTTGTGATGAAAAGTGGATATTGTACGATAATCAAAAGCGCTCATCGCAATGGCTGAACCCTGGAGACCCAGCCAAATCCTGCCCTAAACGAAAATTAACTCAGAAAAAGTTACTTGTAAGTGTTTGGTGGACTAGCGCCGGTGTCGTTCACTACAGCTTTCTTAAAACTGGCCAAACGATTACGGCAGATATCTATTGTCAGCAACTGCAAACCATGAAGGAAAAACTAGCTGTTAAACAACCGAGATTGGTCAATCGCTCTAGGCCACTGCTGCTTCACGACAACGCAAGACCACACACTGCACAACAAACAACCACTAAGTTAGCTGAGCTACAATTGGAATGTCTGCGACATCCACCGTACTCCCCGGACCTTGCTCCAACAGATTACCATTTCTTCCGGAATTTGGCCAACTTCTTACAAGGAAAAAAATTCCACTCCGATGCAGCAGTCCAAACCGCCTTCAAAGAGTTTATTGATTCTCACCCCCATGGTTTTTATAGTAAAGGGATCAAGGAACTACCCATTAGATGGCAAAAGTGCATAGATAACAACGGTGCGTACTTTGATTAATTAAATATATTTTACAAAAAATATCGACTTTTTATTCCTCCTGTACAAAACGCCAATTTCATACGTAAGGACCTAATATATCTAAAAGTTATTATCAGTTATCACTAAAGTCCTCTTATCAATGATAAGATAAACGTGATGTATTCACTTAACAATTTCGTATCTGGAGTGGTAAAAATATCAATTATCTAGGTGGGATTATGTCACGTCATGTCCCCCCTTGAGGTGAAAGCAGGGGGTATAAATGATAAACAAGATATGAAATGGTGATATGATGAAGTAGGTAGGGGCGAAATTACGTAGTAATGAAAGAATGTTTCTTAAGACTTCTATGTAAGTTGTTTAGAACAAAATTGTTGAGTGTTCCCGTTCAGGGCACGCCGTGATTGCGGCGGTAAGACCCATCATGGGGGAGTGGCTAGAGAGGCCACACGGTAGCCTCTCGTACCGTCAGACGCAGATTATCACCGGGCACGGTAGCTTCGGGCGGTATCTGCATCTGATGGGCATAGAGCCAACGCCCGAGTGCCATCACTGCGACGCCAGCTTGGACTCGGGGCCAGACCGAGAGGGATGGCCCTGGGTCAGCCGGGGTGCGAGGGATATGTCGCATGACAACCTCACCTTCGGCCTAGCACTACGACCCAGAGACGGCGTGCGGTTTAGTCGGTTCGAGTCCGACATAACCTCCCCCTCCGGCTCCGGAGGGGTGGGTATCCGTGGGGTTTTCCCGCACGTAAAAAAAAGAGTGTTCCCGTTCTGAAGCCACGAAACTAAACGATTATTTTCCGAAATTAACTCAGAGGTGTTTTAGGAGTCTACCCAAGAATTTTTCAAAGTTTCTGGTTGAGGCGGGAATTCATATTGAATTTGGTACTAGACAGAAGAACTACATAGATGAGTTAGTGAGTGTTGACACCTATCTGTATAGGTAGGCATAGCGCCCTAAAAACTCATTGCGAATTTTAAGTACAGGGAAGACAAAAGCACCATAACATTATTGAAAAATTTGGGCTTTCTCTCCCTCGTACAGAAGATCTACGGTCCTTATAAACATCCCTTTTTATACCACCTAAGTGCCAGGCAAGCACACGGCCGACTTGATGGAAAGCGGTTACCGTGGCCTATGGACGTATACAACACCAGGGGCGTTTCACTCGTGCTACCGACCTTTAAGAAACCTTCTAATGCCTTTCTTGAAGATTTCTTTGTCTCCCTTAGCCTGGACAGCCCCTGTAGCGTGGCGGTAATGAATGCAGCTGCCACGCACTAGGCGCGGGTTCGATCCCCGCTCAGTGCTAATATTTGTATGCATGAATATGTATATTTGCATTAGTCTGGGTGTTTCTATGTATAATATATATGTATTTACAAAAAAATAGTATCTAAGTATGTTTATCCGCATTCTAAATTCTATAACACAAGCTAGTCGAGCTATGCTTACAAAGGGTCTAAATACCGTTGTGTGTAATGTTGTGCAATATTTATTTATTTAGCTACCAGGGAAGACACGACGGTAACTTTTTGTAAGGTCATCTGTACAACAGTCGAAAGCAAAATGTTGAAAATATCTGTGGGTAGGCACAATAGTACCAATACTGTTGCTCCATACACACATTGACTGGCCTTACAGATTTATTATTTTTATTTTTAATTTATCTATTTAATTTATTTACTAATTAACATAATAATGGTTTTAAAAATACATTTCTAAATAATTACACAATACTAAAAAAGAAAACTAAAAGTTAAAATGCGTCGTGGAATTCATCCGCATCGCATGCCTCTTGTGGAAGTGTTCCCAGAAGACTGGCAGCATTGCCACGTTGTATGGCAATGCTTAATCTCTGACCTAAAAAGAGGCCAGCCTTCTGGTCACGAGAAGCTTCGCCCATACGCTAGGATACCACATTGACTAGGATTTATAATCTTTTATTGGCAGGTGGCCGTGTTGGTTCACGGTGAAATAGAATAGGGTTACTCTATCTCTCCCTGTGGGTGTCGTTAAAGGCAACTAAGGAATAGTACTGTTCTTTATCCGACAGGAAATATACAGCCCAGGACTAAGTCATAGGTAGACGGCAATAAGCTCACCCCCTATCGCTTGGGACCGAAAATCATGGTTAGCGATATACATACATATAATCACGCCTTTATCCCCAGGGAGTTAGGCAGAGGTGAATTAACACCCACATGTCACCAATCTGTATTCGGTTCCACGTAATAAGGGGTGAGCCTATTGCAGTATTCCGGGCACTATTGTTGACTCGAGCCATGCATATGAGGCTGAGTCTGGGCTGTACCTACATATCTGTCTGATGTTGAAGTTAATCAGCCATATCCCTTAGTCGCCTTGTAAGACATGGGAAGAGAAGGGGTGGCCTAAGTTCTACTCTGCCGGGAACCACGCGGATATGTGGGCGTTAATACACCTTCCCGCCTGCCTATGTGTGTATTGGCAGGTAAACCATTGACTGAAAGTTAATCTATGAAGTGCATGGCGCTTAAACGTTTGTCTAGCTAGAACAGCTTTGTCTCAGTTTATAAAGAATGTCAGTAATTAGGTCGTCTGCGACGGTGCCAAATTTGTGGGAGCCACGCCTTCCGCATGTAATCGGCTATGCCAGTGTTTTCTAAACATCGTTCTGCCATGGCCTGGTAATTTTCACACTGCCCCTTCGTGATCCACTGAATACTTTCTAACGCAAGCTGGTTCCATTAATAATACACATTTAATAATAGTAGAAATGTTTTATTAATTTTAGTGCGAAGTATGAAGCTGTTGCTTATTTTTTACTAAAGAATTCAAGTTTGCGAAAAATGACGAACGTTTATATCCTATGGTCTGGTTCCACTTCAAGTCGGTTTCTATATTTATTATTAAAGTAAACTATTGTCGAATACCCAGCTTCATTTAAATGAATATACTGATCGATAGTTCATTAAGATGGCCCGGTACCGGGTCACGACCCGGCAAATGATAAACGCTGGGCTATGCCCTGGATGTATGGACGTTTGTGATGCCAACAGACTGAAAAACAATTAGTAGATATAATTGTCTACCCCCTTTTTTATACAACTGAGGTGGAAGACATGCTAGTGGTTACCGTGGCCTATGGACGTGTGCAATACCAGGGTAGTCACACTCGTGCAGACCCTGTAAACACAGAGAGTGTCTGTGCCGTCAGTGTTGAAGACAAAGCCTGCAACAATAGCCTTTGGTCTTCTCACTGACCGCACAAAAACTCTTCAGAGAGCCCTGGCTATACTACTCATCGCCGGGAACACAACACGAGGTTATTATTATGGACGCGGTATCTGTAACGCGGAGGTACTTCCCCAGTCGGACTGCTCGATTGGACGGAAATACCTTCCTGTCCTACCCAATTACAAGTTTTTTTAAAGTGGTAATGATTGTTTGTGAAGCTGTATTAGAATAAGGGTGTACTATGGAAGAATAGGGTGTACACAACTACCAACATTATTGGGGCTCGGTACTACCTGACCCGCTAGTCAGTGCACCGGCTAAACGTCGGAAGATGCTCTGGCGAAAGCTTTCCTTTTGGTATTGGGAGGTCAGACGGCTGTTACACCCGGAAAAGTTGACTTACTTATGAATCAAAATTAAAATATACTGGTGGTAGAAATTTGATGGCACAAATTTGTCACAAATTTCGGCCGGGTGAGTACCACCGTGCATGATTACGAAAAACCCTCCATAGTAATCCAATCTCGGTTGGATTGCGTTCAGGGGTCAGCAAGTGCATAGCCGGGCAGGGGGGATTGTGGTCGCAGCACTAGTGGGACCGACAATTCTCTTTTGACGAGACTGTCAAGCTGATTGCCACCATTGTTAACTTGGTACGTGTATGTGATAGTAACCCTTTTTCCTGAGACTTAGCCTTCAGCCTACCATCAGGCGAGATCAAGTCAAATCGAAGAGTCTAATACAAAAAAAAAAAGACGGGTTGCACTTTGGGAGAGCAGCAGGTAGAAGTGAAAACTTTTTCTTTCTTTCTGTCTTCGTTATATACATAGAAAAAGATAGCTAATTTTTTGTCAGAAGAAATTAATAAATTACAAAAAGAAAAAATAATCACAAATAGTAGATAATAAATTCCAAAAGGAAAAAATAATCACAAAAAGTTTCAGAAGGACAGGTTTGAACCCGGTACTATCTGAAACCATAAGGACTTACAGTCCAAGCGTTTACCTTTAAGCTACGACGCTATTTATCTTATCTTGCAAAATAGTCGCTACCTAATGTTGTATGACGTCAGTCGCCAGTTACGGTTCAAAGGTCAAGTGATCCTAACGCGCGAGTTGAAAATTTTTTACCCATCCAACGCCGCTAAAGAAGTTTTCACTTCAAAAACTGAGCTCGGGCTTCAAAGCGACTTTGGAAGCAACTGGGAAATCCCTGTAAGGATGATGATAATGACGCTTCATTGTAACCTTTTACTTTTTAATTATTGAAATGTTTTTTATTATTCATTTATTTAGAAGAGTTTTCTGATCAAACAGC
Source organism: Eilema caniola (assembly GCA_949126895.1). Lineage (NCBI taxonomy): Eukaryota > Metazoa > Arthropoda > Insecta > Lepidoptera > Erebidae > Eilema > Eilema caniola. Next base: position 1,774,867 of record OX421482.1, on the reverse strand, counting down.
GGCCGTGATATGTAATAACAAACGTCTTATGTCGGATTATTGTCAAGATTTACTATCTCATTCTGTGTGTACACTTTTCCTGACATTACAGTTGTTTTTCAGCCGTCAGTCTCTGGCCATGGCTACTTTTGTAATCCGATAAAAGTAGTTTCATTGAAACTTCCGCAAGTATTATAATCATGCATGTCCATTCTAGAAGGGTTAAGCAGAAGTATATGGACACACAAATTTACGCACATAACATAGTTACAAAAAAATTGACGGTATAAACCATCAAGGACGCACACCATCCTTAGATGAAGTTGTCAATATGTTTATAAATGACCTAAATAAGATAGATCAGCTACCACTGAATAATATCAAAAAAGCTTGGATATATGACAACTACCTAACATCACGTCTGACTTGGCATTCTCTGGTATACGATTTCGGCAAAACCTTACTCCCGAAAATAGATGCAACTGTCATAAAATCACTAAAATCGTGGCTTGGACTAGCGCACTCTGCTGATCCCTCTGCTTTATTTAGGGATCAGAATAATTTAGAAAAGAAACCATCGGAGCTCTATAAACACCTTAGAGTTACCAAAGCCCACATCTTAGGTAAATCCCAAGATGACACAGTCAGGGCACTCCCGAAAGATAATAACGCGTCCGAGCTAGAATCTAGACTTTTATTCCATAAACGATTTATGATAGGAGCCCAGTCGAACAAAGTGGGGTTGGGAGTACGAGAGCCAAAAAGGGACCAGGATATACTTAGGTCCTTTCTGAAGCAAGACGAAAATGATAAATATCGAGTGCACGCGATGAATTTGGAAATCCAAAACGAATGGTTGACAATGGGAGAGTTCTGCATACCGATGGCTTTAAAGTGGCGCACCTTGATCTATGAGTGGTCGCCGGCCCTGTTAAAATTCTATCTTAACGCCTTTCAGATGACCCTTCCAGACCAGAGTAATCTGGTAAGGTGGGGGAAGGCCACAGAAAAACAATGTTATACGTGTGGTGAGGCAATAGGGACGGCTAGGCACATATTAGTAGAATGTAGGGTGCTTCTTGATAGAGGCCAATACTCACGCCGCCACGATAAGGTGCTTTTCATCATACGCGAAGCAATGAGTCTGGCAGTAGCTAGAGCCCAAAAAGGATTGACTACTAACAGACGTCATATCAACTTTGTGTCTGAAGGTTCATCCATAAAATCCAGGAACAAACCTTATTCAATCTTAGATACTGCCCCAGATTGGACTCTCCTAATCGACACGTATGAAAAGCACTATAAAATTCCGGAGGATGTTGGGGTTTCGTCATCTAGACCTGACATATTTCTCTACTCGGAAACGACTAAATATGTGGTCCTTGTGGAACTTACTGTACCGTGGGAAACAAATATACCGAAGGACCACACACTTAAGAAAAATAAATACTATGATCTCACAAACGAATTAATCAAAAACGGTTACGTGGTTAATTTGTATGCAGTAGAAGTGGGAGCGAGAGGTATACCAGCTAAATCTCTCTATAACCTACTTAAAGATCTAGGCCTATCGAGAGCTACAATAAGCTCATTACTAGGACGAATGTCTAAAGCTGCACTAGTAGGTTCGTATCAAATTTGGTTAGGCAGGGAGGGGAACTTGGGTAGTGAAGGTGAGTGTTGATGTACATCAACAAAAGGGGCTCCTTCTAAACCTACACTTGGGTCGCAAGTCCCAGGCACTGTCCCGGGTTCCTAACTCAGCAACGCGATGGACCCGGCACCCGCACGGAGAATCCATGGATTGCTAAGAATATTCTCTGACATGTACAGTCCGCATCATTAAAATGTATCTAACAAAAGTACTCAAAATTATCCAAATACCAAAATTCCAATTTTATATTGGTTATTAGAGTACTCACATAGTTGTAAGTATCCAGAGTGGTCCAACTATCTTAGCAATCGGTCTTCCAGAATTATGTCAGTTAGAAGAGTATTCATATTCATATATTCATATATTACCGAAGGCGCGCGATCAGGTGGCATTGGTCTATCATTATACGCATTACAGATGTATATCGCTTTTTTGGTGACTTCATTTGGCGTGTTACCTACTATTTTCAACCGTGATTATACAGAAAAAGGCAAGCTTTACGCGAACTAAAGGTGTGCAAAAACATGTTATCCCAGCCATGTTGGTTTTTATATTGGCGCATCGCACCATCTCGCCTTAAACTCGCCTTTACTGTAAAACTCATTCCTTAGGGGAAGCAGAAGGCCTGTAAGGCACAGTGTGCTTATTTATAAACACTGTGATAATGGCATACGCACGTGAGACTTATCTGAAGATAATATAGCAGCTGAATAGGACGTAATTCGCGAAATCGTGATGAAAATGCGATAATATTGAATGTTATAGCGCTCCTATATGGAGGAGGTTTTATAGACAGTATAAAAGCGACTATTATTAATATACAATACACCTAATACACCATTATTGGGTGCATGGGCCCTCAGAGACCTTTCCTGACAAGTCAAGATATCTTCGCCTGTAACTCCAAGTTGTTAAACTGGCTGATGACTTGAAGAACCTCATTTTTGCGCAGGTTCGTTTCAGGGTTGGGAGGTCTCACGACAGTAGCTTTTGTCAAAGCCAAAATATATGTTAGCTGTCAGCGGTCACTCCCTGCTTCATGGGGAAATTTCACCCAAGATAAGTGGGTGCAATTTAAAGCAATGAATGAATATCAAGTTTGTTACCCCGGTGATATCTCGTCACCCTAGCAGAAGCAGGCCACGGCGGCGGTGCGCATCATAGTACGATGCGCGAAATACTGGGGGCGAGTCGGAGACCGCGTGGTCCCCCTCCCGGGGAGGGCCAGACCGAAAGGAATGGCCCTGGCTCAGCCGGAGTGCGAGGGATATGTTGCGAGTCAACCTCACCTTCGGCCTAGCACATTGACCCACAGACGGCGTGCGGTTTAGTCGGTTCGAGTCCGACATAACCTCCCCTTTCGGCTCCGCATTACCCGCACGAAAAAAATCCCAATAAACCCCGGCCATATAATCGAGGATATAGTATCAATGTCTATAAAGAAGCTGTAACAATTAATTGCACAATAAATAAAGACCATTACGGTTATAACATAGTTAGTGGTACAAGGTCAAGGTGGCTATCTTGGCTTGCCGCCAGATCAATCTTATCAGAGTTTTCTCCGCTACGAAAAGCGCACTATTATTCGGATTTTGGGCCACGTGCTCTTCAACAGCGACTTTTGAAATATTTCTACTCGACAGATGGTAAACTGAAGCGGAGGAAAGATCGGCAAAAATCAACAATGTTTTAAAGATGGTCCCCAGCATGGCGGCCTCATCAGATGCTTTTTCACGCCCCGCTTAAAAGACCCGGGCCTGTAGGAAGTAGGAAGTTCACGTGTAGGTACTAGTACCTACACGTGAAAGAATTTCAAGTATTTGTGTTGCGGTAAAGAAAATAGGCTAACGCTAAAGGCGCGTACTGACTGGCGTAATGAAGCGTAATGTAACATTCGTAGCGAGCGTCGAGCATGTCGTTACGCAATGTGGAATGTGAGTCACCTGCGGCTTGTTGCTCGCCTGTTTATTTTAGGTACTAGGTCCACGGATGCGCACAAGCGACATCATGTTGTAACTTAAAAGTAAAGCTTGCAAATTGGACACTATTCCGCGTTACAGAATGTAACGTCATATTCGCAGGAAGCTTTTTGTTACGCCGTGTGGTTGGCCTACTAGCTGAATGCTCGCTTTTTGTTACATTATGCTTCGCAACGCATAAGGAATGCTGATTGCTGTCCCTCGTTGCACGTGGACGCGGCTTTATATGTTACAAAACTAGAAACTAGTTTTAGCCCGCGGCATCGCGCACTTATTTAAACTTTCTTTGACATACTTTATTAAACTTGTTCAGTATGTATATGTTTCGTCAGCGATTAGAGATACTGAAAAGATTTAATAAAATGTGAAATACTTGTAAACTGGAATATGTTTAGCTACTTTTGTTACAAATACCATTTGCTCATTATAGCAATTTAATATCTATAGGTGGCTGAATTTATGAATGTACTAGCTTTTGCCCTCGGCTCCGCCCGCGTGGATGTCGGTTATCGCGACCAAACATAGCCTATGTCCTTTCTCAAGGTCAAATCTACACCTATACCAAATTTTATCAAAATCGGTTCAGTGGTTTAGGCGTGAAAGCGTAACATACAGACAGACAGACAGAGTTACTTTCACATTTATAATATTAAGTATGGATTTTAAAATTTACACACACTGTACACAACTACGTAAAATGGTTTATAAATCTAAAATACAACTTAAATATCTAGTTAGGTATAATAATTTTTTGGTTATTTTAATGATCAATTTCTAATATTTAATTAAATTTAGTTTTAAAGACTTGATATTAAATAAGCTGTAGGTTATTTTATATACGGACTATTTCAATTGATCATGATGATTTGAATTCATTATTTACATCGAATTTCTTTAAATAAATATAACCTGGTAGCCTTTTGTGTACAGCATTTAAGTTCTTGCTATACAAAAAAAAATAAAACGTTCTGTATGAAATAGTTAAATAATCTAGGTGGTCAGGATAGGGCATTCTAATGTAATTATCGGAGATTGGAATACGCCTAATATTTTTATTGTTATAATAATGTGACATGCTCGAAAACGAGAAGTCATTCTTGTGCTGGGTACACACCAACCGAAAGAAGGCGAATGCACGCAAACAAGTGGGATTAGTTAATTGTGCTCGATCGCTAGTGCAAGTGCCAAAGTGTTAGTAGAATTGAATAATCAATGTATGGGATTGACATGTTCACGACTGACATAAACGTCAAAAGTACCCAAATGTGGAATGAACTCCGAGCCGTGGTTTTTCCAAGACTACAATATGAGGTTCTTCAAGAAGGGCATTAGAAAGAAGGTTCTTATAGGTCAGCAGCGCGAGTGTGACGCTCCTGTTGTTGCACACGTCCATAGGCCACGGTAACCACTTACCATCAGGTGGGCCGTGTCTGCCAGTTAATTAAAAAAAAAAAAAAATTAGTATAAAAATGATAACGTAGAGCATATTCATAACGTAGGTATCAGCGGCGAAGGTTAAACATTTTTCAAAGTGTGAGCCGGAAGAAAAAAAATTCTTAATTCGATGTAGTGTCGATTTAAAGAGAAACATTTTTAATTGGTCTAGGTGCGGCTTAAACCCGCAATCTTTGCGTTACAGGGGCAGTGCTTTGACCACTAAGCTACCAGACATCGCCCTAACCAATTCAAATTCCTCCTTTTATATCAGTCTTTAAGGCGACGACGGTGAATGTAGGACACGACGGTATTTCCGTCCAATTGAGCAGTCCGACTGGGGTACTACCTCCGCCCTACAGAATACCGCGGCCGTAATAACCTCGTGTTGTGTTCCCAGCGGTGAGCAGGGTAGCCAGAGCTCACTGGAGAGTTTTTGTGCTGTCAGTGGGAAGACCAAAGGCCTGTCTTGCTTTATCTTCTACACTGACGGCACAGAAACTCTGTTCTAACAGGGTCGGCAGCGCGAGTGTGACGCCCCTGGTGTTGCACACGTCCATAGGTCACGGTAACCACTTCCCATCAGGTGGACCGGTGGGCCGCCATTTTATTTATTTATTATTTATCTAGTTTGTCAAACATCTGTTATTTCTCTCTACCATCTCTGCAAATGTAAGCCGGCAAGAATCGAGGGTAAATATGTCAGTCTCGTCTAGTCTAATGAATTAATATTCATTGTAACCGTCTGAAAGTGGAGCTAGTATCAGTACGACACCTAGGTCACGGCTCTCTTAATTATTCAGAACAGCAAGTACTTAGACATTCAGAATTAATAGTACTAATTAGAATAAATTAATCCATTGACGTCATTTCGTGTTAGGGGCCATCCATTTACCACGTGAGGCTTGAAAGGGGGGAGGATGTACGACAAAAATCACGAAATATCACAAGGGGGCAGGGGGGTGTAGTAAGGTACCACGTGTATTTATTTTTTCGTCAAACACGCAATTTTAAACCGAAAAGTCTAGTCTAGTCTGTCTAGATATTTTTATCATGGTTCTTAATTTCAGAATAAAATAAGATTATGCTTTTTAATACCTATATTTAAAGACAATACTCTAAAAAATGTAAGATTCTTTGTAGGTACTATACGCGTAATGTTGGGGAGAGGGGGGAGTAGTCTCAAACTTCACCACGTATCACCAAGGGGGAGGGGGAGTTAAAATGTTGAATAAAGATCACGTGATTAATGGACGGCCGCTTATTTATTTTGATTAAATATGAACACAGATGTATTGTTAAGTGTATCGTACGATACAATTCAAGAGAATACGTTGAAATAGTTGTATTTCAATACTAGCTTTGATGTTAGTTGGGGAGGTAATTTTTTTATATAGGGCACGTCAATTTGACTTCACCTCGCCTGATGGTGAGCTGAAGGCAAAGTCTCAGGAAAGAGGGTCACCATTACATACACGTACCATGTTAACAATAGTGGCACTCAGCTTGACGGCCTCATCAGATGCTTTTTCCCGCCTCGCTTAAAGGACCCGGGACTGTAGGAAGAGGGAAACACGTGAGCTGGCAAGGGAGGAGTCACCGAACCGCTTGGTTCTTGATGGAATGTTCTGCATCGTATGCGGGTGACATCTAAGCCCTGCACGTGCGCAGTCGCTTCATGGAAAATGTCAAGTTCAGCCAAATCCACAGTTAGACTGGTAAAATGGATCCCAGACTCCAATTATTTAACCTGGATTAACGTTAGAATGACTCGCCATGATGTCGGTTATCATGACTTTTGATCATAGGTATTTCCAGGCCCCCGATTCTGCTAATTTTCTGACATAACAACACCACTGTCATACCGCTGACATTGCATGAAATGTCATTTAATTTTAGACTTTATGTCCGAGGTTTTAAAGTCTAAAATAAAAAGATAAAGAGTTTATAAAAAATTTCATTCACTCCACGAGATTGTCATGTAATTTTAAACTTTAACAATATAGAGGTAAAGTCTAAATTTAAATGGCATTGGTTACAGTTTCTGTGGTATCGCAGTGGTTTTGCCATGAAAAAATAATAGCAGAATCAGGGCCCTGTTCTGCTCAGCCGATTGCGATCAAACTTACGTAACATCGAATTAAAGAGAATAAATTAAATCGGTCTAGGCGGGGTTTGAACCTGCGCTCTTTGCCCTACAGGGGCAATGCTTTGACCACTAAGCTACCATACCTCGCCCTAATTCAAATTTCTCCATCCATATCTGTCTTTGAGGCAACAGTGGAGTTGAGTGTACGTAAGATTTTAAATTTCACCAAGACCTTTCAAACAAAAAAAGCATCAAAATCCGTCTAGTTTTTGCACACATCGCTGACAAACAGACACACAGACAAGAATACAAAACAATATTTTTGTGTTCAATGCGTTCATAGCTATACAATAACCCAAGATTTCTTTTAATGTTTCCAATGTGGTTACACAACACTATGTGGGTACATACAAACGAAACAATTATATAATAGTATAGATTCATTTGATTTTAAATAATGAAAAAAAAAACAGTAATGTTGAACCAAGTAATTAATTAGTGAACTGTGGCGAAGGACACAGTGGTGAAAATGGACAAAAGGTCAGACAAAAAAAAATTGTCAATACAAATAAATAAAATTGAATTGTCTGCCTATGATATTAAAATAACAGTTATTTTTTAATGAATATAATAAATAGAGGGGCTAGATCTACAACGTTTAGTCCGAGGGACGAATTTTAGACCAGTTACTACGAAAAATATAATTATCAAATTTCATTATTATACTTTTGTCGAATAACTGCAACTAAAATATACAGGAAACTTATAAATATATAGATTATGACTGACATTGAAATAATGAAAAATTGTTTCAAGGGCAAGGTTATTAAATGATCTAGTACAAATCATAAATAAAGGAGCATAATCTGATTAAAAAACTGTACAAGTGAAAATTCGTTTAACTGAACGGGTTTTCATTTATTAATGAAATAAACTATTTAAGTGAAATGTTCTACACATACATATACTCACGCCTATAAATCCCCTAAGGGGTAGGAAAAGTTATATTAACGTGAAATCTGCTAACGTACCTAGTTTAATTTAAATATTCAGTTACATATGTATTGACACCAACTGCGGCTCAAGATAACCTCACTTGCAAGATGTGCACCTATTGACTAACTGAAAAGAAACTGGTGCAGAAGTTCCTCTTATAGTTTAGGGCCAGACAGCAGATGAGCGGCCGACGCGCGACATCAGAGAGCGGACCTAAAGTGCAAGCTTTGGATGCAACCGGGGCTAATGTTCTGATGATTATGATCACTAATCATCGTGTAATTCACTACGCATTGCCTAAAAAACTAATCATGGCATTCATTTTATTAATCAGAATGTCTAATTAGACATAAAATGTATTGTATTTAGTGCAGTTGCTACGGAATTTTTACCAAATTATTGGTTATTAATTCAGTTTCGAGATATGAGATAGTTTACTGCTACGTACATGATTAATTTAGATTAAGGTAAATATAAAGTAAAAAATAGACTAGTTTGTGTTCGCCTGCTACGGAAGATATTTGTATAGGCTTAATGTATAATAAATTAATATATATTCTCGGACATTCTACACAGCACTATCCAGAACCAAAGTTAGCATAGGTGTTACAGGTTCTAGAATAATATTCGATAAGATGTATAGATATGCGATTCATTTACTACAGTAGAAACAATTAATTTAAGAAATAATCAAATAAATCAATACATACCTCTAACATAAGAAAAAGTACACAAAAATGCACACACTTCACTGAACAAAAACTTCAAAAAAATCTCCAATATATTTTTTAAAAAGAAAATGCTTGGGATTTTATTACTTCGCGAGTGTTTTACGAGAGCGTTTGATACGTGCGCTCTGTACCGCTACGAGACGCAGACTGAGTTTATAACTAACATGCATTGATGATATGTGGTATTCTTATTTTAAACTTATCGTATCGCGTTTGTTCGTGTTGCCGGTTGCCGGTGAATCGGATGGGCATGCATTCCAAGTAGTCTGCCCCACGCAGCTGCACAGTGTGTCGTGTGTATGTATTTTTGGAAATAGTTTTTTTTTATTTTGAAAACTTTAGAAATATTAACATAATAATTGCGTAATTGGCTATGAAAATTATGTAACAAGGTTACCTTACTCATTGTTTTATTATACCGCAGATACTGGATTTAGTTACTTCTAAAGTTGGATAACTAGTCATAAGAACTGTTTTAGTAGAGGCTCTTAGATCCTACGTAGTATATTGTTTTATAACATTGATTTGTGTTCTGAAATGCGTAATGGAGACTCATACACCCGATTTGATTATCATAAATGAATGATTACGTTTAATGTATCAAAAATATTAGATTAGTGGATTTATCAATTAATAAATTGAATGTTAGATAATATTCTTATCATTGTTATTAATGTCCATGACTTTTAATTTAGCAACTGGTTGAATATCACAGCAAGTGTTATAATAATTGTCAGAGGTCATATTAAATCTGGGTATTTCCTAAACATCTAACTAGATCAGGATTTCTTAAAGTTTATTGTGTTTTGGTTCAATTATTTTGATATTTCCCCACAGTGAACCATCTCAAGATTTTTAAAATTAATTTTTACAATTATTTTTATTTATATATAAGGCATCTACTTTCAGTCAATTTTCAAGCTTTATTTTATCAATAAAAATCATTGGAATGCATTTTATTGTTCAGTTGGCTCAGTGGTCCATTTGGAGCATTGGGAGATAAGCTGACAAATTAAACAGCGGCACATAATTGCGATATAACAGTTAGAACTTTAACATTAAACCTTGAATTACCCGTGGCGGTCAACTCGTCATCAGTCCACTACAACAAAAAATTATGCCGCAGGGAGTTTGTTGCGCCGTTTCTTCTCCACCAGCGCCTTAGAAGCGGTGGTAAACTTAGGTTAAGTTGAATTCAATGACATGTAGAATATACTGCTTCCGGGCTGTTTGGCCGTGGTCGATGTGAAACTTGCGTTCCAGACGTTTCGTCGATCACTGCGGTCGACATCTTCAGTGGCAGTGATCGACGAAACGTCTGGAACGCAAGTTTCACATCGACCACGGCCAAACAGCCCGGAAGCAGTATATTCTACATGCAACGCCGGCCGTGAAAGCCTGAAGACTTATATTGAATTCAATGACGTCAATAAGAAACAATAATGTTGTTATAGATTGAATACAAATCTTTGATTTTGACTTTAACCGCGATCACAGGTCACAAGGTAGGGAAACCAACGAAATGTTTCTTCGTAGACAACGCAAGTTTCACTTAGTTTTGTTTGGTATACATTTCTGTTGTATACTCATGATATTATAATAAAAGTTTTTTGTTTGATCCGTTTAAAATCACTCCACTGGGCCAATTTTCGTATCAATATCTGTAGGTACATATATGTCAAAAACTATCACGATGTCAATGTTCTTTGGAAAATTGTGTTATCTAGGGTACCTTTTTGACATTTAAGAGATAGAGGTTAGATGGAGATTGAACTTTGAACAAAATTTTAATATGAGAATTGGCTCTCTGATGGTGAGCAGAGGAGTAGTCCAATAATAGTAGCCATTGGAAATGTTGTATAAGAAATATGAGTCATAATGAAAACCATAAAGGAAGCACATGGTTCTTATCATGAATAGTAAATTAGTCGTGACAACGCCGCAGCGACGTCGCCACGTCACCGCCACGCCCCCGTCAATCTACTGTCATTTGATTTGCTTAATAGAATATTTGGGCGAGGATTTTAGCTATTCAAGACTGGGTTAAGTTACTCAGGGGGCAGATTATACCATTAACTTCCCAGCGTCTTATCCTACAAGTCCTTTTTTCATACAACTGACGTGGGAGACAAGCACGCGGCCCACCTGATGGAACGTGGTCGCCTATGGACGTGTGCAACACCAGGGGAGTCACACTCGTGCTGTCAATTTCGGTGCCATCAGCCTCGAAGACATAGCAAGAATAGCCTTTGGTCTTCCCACTGTCAGCACAAAAAGTGTGCTCTGGCTACCCTACTCACCGCCGGCAACACAACATGAGGTTATAATGGCGGTCGGACTGCTCAATTGGACGGAAATACCGTCGTGTCCTACCTTTCATAATGTGTCTTTCCCACCTCATTTGGAGCCAGCTTTCCGTCTCACTACGAAACGGTCGAATATCGATCATTTCCGTGAAGCCACAGCCATGCCATCCGACCTCCACAACCCACTGTCGATATGACATGAAGTGTCGGTAGATAGTGATTAAGGAGCCTTACGATCGAGAGATCCCGGGTTCGAATCCTGGCCATTACACAACCGACGTGAACCCATTCCTAGCACAAGCAATTTAGCTTAGTTGGAGGGGTTAGAGGGAATATTAGTAATTTGGATAATTTCGGTTGCTAATATTCTTTAAAAAAAATATCTGACTAATTTCCTGACTTAGGCATTATTTTCTTTTTTTTTTTAAGTATAAAAATGTAAGATTATTCTTGGGCCCAATTTTTCTTCCATGTTCTTTACCTCTGACATGCGGAAGTAATGCGGATAAAAATGTATCGCGATCAATACCTATATATGATATCGGCGTGGACAAACAAACACATAGATCCTCAAGGAAATCAATGCAATCACCCTAATAGAAACAGTTTCTAACAGAAAAATGCAATAACATTGTTCGGAATAAAACCTATGACAGATATTATCGCTGCACCACGATGATAGAAATATTTCGCGTGTCAAAATGTTGGGTTAATCGCGAACGCCGCCGTTCTCGTTTTCCCCAGATGTTTTTCATTAAAACGCCAACATTTTCAGGGGAACTCGACAACTGGGGGAATCGCAACTAACTCAAAATTAAGGATAGGCAAATAAGCAGTACAAAACTACGGAACAATGTTACTGACGGAGCGGCAGCGGTTAGACAGCGGGCTGGCAACGTGAACAGGGTGACTTGAGACTTATTCTTGAATTTATTTCGTATTCTTATGCAATACCTATAAAACTTACATATTGGCTCATTTTTGTGAATGAAAATTTAACTTTAGAATTTTATACTATTTATAGTTACACAAATAGTTATTCTTACGTTTTTAATTGTGTAACCAAATGTAGATAGTAACGGCTACTTTGCCGGATTAGCTGTGTGACGTCATTCAAGTCATGGGTGTCAAACATTTAGGAATTATTTTCGAATGTGATACACCTCTATTTTTTAAGATAGCAAAAAAGTGGTTACCGCGCCCTATGGACATGTGCAACACCAGGGGCGGCACACTCGCGCTGCCGACCCTTAAAAGGTGGCAGACAAGCACACGGTCCACCTGATGGCAAGTGGTTACCGTGGCCTATGGACGTGTGCAAAAACAGATATTAGACGCACAAAGAGGATGAAGGTGAAATGTCCCTGGTTTGATGTAGGTGGTACACAGTGTGTATGTTTGTAACGAGGCAGTAAGGGTGGGTATAAATGGGGGCACGTATCTTCGACCTAAATCGGATTGTTTTGTAATAATCTTTGCTCGTCCATCGCCACGACAGCGCCTCCGTAGCACCCCAAAAGGGGTCTAGTTCGTAATATCGACAGTCACTACATCACTGGTCGCTGTATCGAAAACGTTCTATCGAAGGGATAATACAAGCTACAACAAGTAGCGTACCAACGATTTGGCGTACTGTCGACATTTTGCGAATGGGACGTTATGGAAACATTTTCTGTGAAACGAAATTCTATGAAATTTCTTTCGGCAAAATAAGGAGCTCCCCAAAACTACATTTTTTTTAATTTTTGTCTGTCTGTCTCTGTCTTTCAAAAGTTGGTAAATTGGGAAGTTGGTGAATTGGGAAGTTGGTGAAGTGGGGAGTTGGCGAATTGGGAAGTTTTTTTTGGCTATATGGGAAGTTGTCTATTTGGGACAGTTTTCCAGACGAACCTAAAGGGTACCATCGATTTGGGGTACTGTCGATATATTAGCCCGTCGATGGAACGTTATCGATTGAGTGACTGTCGATATTATGAACGAGTACGCCCCAAAAGATACCCTAATAAGTGTACTGCGCGTTTTAAGCACACTTTAGGTCCAAGATAAATGTTCCTAGCAATATGTACACATAAACCCACCTGAAGGCCTCCACGATAGCGCCAGAGGGGCTGCGGCTCCACAAACAATATGAACATCAACACATTCATTTTTAATGGGGCCAGCCCCGCCCAGTATCGGAGCCACATACGCTGATGTCAGGGCCGAGGAAATTAAATTGAGTCGCGGTAGCCTATCAGACTTGCGATTGAGACGTAACAGGTTTGAACCCTGAAGGTGATTTTTCACCAGAGAGGCGAGACGAGACGAGGCGAGGAGAGTAGAGAATTGAAATTTGTATGGCAAATTTTCAATCCTCTCCCAGCGTATCTTTGGTGGAAACAGTGTGGATTGACGAGAATATGCGAGGCGTGAATTGAAATATTTGTTTGTGCAGAAATGAACTGTATTGGTTCCGATATAGAGTATAAATCACCTTCAAGGTGATTTTCCACCAGAGTGGCTTGGCTAGGCGAGGCGAGGCGAGGCGAGGAGAGAATTGAAATTTGTATATCAAATTTTCAATCCTCTCCCAGTGCGTCTTTGGTGGAAACAGTGTGGATTGACGAGAATATTGACGCCTAATTTTTGTTCGGAGTATTCGGCATTGACGCTAGAACAAAGTTATATCAAGCATTGTGTGTGAGCTGTCTAAAATACATTTATATATGAGGCACACGGGCGGCGGGGCGCGGCGGTCACGCGCGAGCTCGCGATGGCAATTTTTAGTGGAAAAGGGTCAGTGCGATTTCAAATCTCTTCTCGCCTCGTCTCGTCTCGCCGCTTTGGTGGAAAAGCACCTTGACCATTAGGTAGTTATTAGTTCACGGTGGAGAAGAATAAGGCCACCCTATCTCTTTCCATCGATGTCATTAACTGTCATAGCAGGAGACTAAAGTAAACATAACATAACATTCCATGACCAAGTGCACGGTTGTCGACAATACGATCGCCTTCTAGTACGTGGAACCGTAAAATTTAGTTGGCCTAAGCAGGTACTAGCTGACCCGGCGAACTTCGTACCGCCAATTTATTTATGCCCGCGTGGCGTCAGATCCCGTTCCCGCTGCACCCTCTACTATATTAAACATGTATTATACATATAAACCTTCCTCTTGAATCACTCTATCTATTTCAAAAAACCGCATCAAAATCCATTGCGTAGTTTTAAAGATTTAAGCATACAAAGGGATATAGGGACAGAAAAAGCGACTTTGTTTTATACTATGTAGTTATGCAGATACCTACACTAAAGCCCGTATTTTAGAATGCAACTCAGATTATATACATATTGACAAATTTGACAGGTTTTCTGGCAGATTGTCTATACAATTTTTGAAGTGAAAACTTCTTTAGCAGCGTTGGATGGGTAAAAAGTGTTAAACTCGCGTCAGGATTACTGGACCTTTGAACCGTAACCGACGACTGACGTCATACAACATTTCAACAGCTACAGATTATTTATTTAGTTAGATGCGTTAAGAAGCTTCGTAGCTTTGCGGTAAACGCTTCGACTATAAAGCCTTATGGTTTCAGATACGAACCCGGTAGGGGTTCGACCCTGAGCATCTGACACTTTTTGTGATTATTTTTCTTTTTGTAATTTATTACTTTTTGTGATTATTTTTAATAATAATTAATATTAAAAATAATCACTTAATATGGACATAATTATCACAGTACATATTAAGTTGTTCTCGGTTGCATAGGTACGAAGCTTACAATTTGAAGTCCGCTTTAGGTATTCATCATCATCATATCAGACGCGCATAGTCCACTGTTGAACATAGGCCTCTCCTATGGACTTCCAGAACGACCGATCTAAAGCAGCCCGCATCCAGCGCTTCTCGGTGACCTTGATGAGGTCGTCCTTCCACCTGGCCGTTGGGCTTCCTATACTACGTTTGCCCGTACGCGGTCGCCATTCCAGAACTCTTTTGTTCCATCGGCCATCTGTTCTGCGCGCTGTGTCCCGCCCACTGCCACTTCAACGAGCTAATCCGCTGGGCTACGTCGCTTACTTTTGTTCTCATCATATCATTATTTCTGACGCGATCACGTACGGAAATACCGAGCATAACTTTATTATGCCTCCATTATTAGTTCACTTTGGCTTCTTCTAGAGCGAGTAACGTCTGACCTACGAACTGCCACACGAAAGCTTACGCCAAGCCTTATCCCTCAATCATGGGGTATTCAAGCTTACAAATGAGGGCTCGAAGATCTTATTACACAAACACGTAACACAATCCCATCACCATCCTTGTGTTAATCCAGGTCGTATCCGATGGCTTTGCTTTGGAGTTTGGGTCCACTTCTTCCAAACCAACCGTGACGCGGCTGAACTTCGGTATTTTCTGTAGAGTGACTGCCACCTGACCTCCACAACCCATTAGCAGTATCGAAGTATTGCAATTAGACCTGTGCCCCAGGCACGAATAAAATTCGAATTCGTAACGTAAACGTATCCAGAAAACGGAGCAATCCGATTGGCCGCCTAAACTGCTGTGAACCAATCGCAATGCTCCATTCTTTTGATACGTTCACGTTACGAATTGGAATAATGTTATTCGTGCTCGGGGCACAGTTGTTGGATTATACACTCGCCCACATATAACAAAAATGTATCTTGAAAAATGTCACTGCCTGCCTAGAAAGCGGCGTTAAACTTAGTTTAATTAGAATTTGACGTCAAAAAGATGTTAATTTTACATTATTTTATAAAATAAAGAAATTGAAATCTTCTACCAGTCTTCTGTAACCAGTGCTATGCAACTAAAATAATTTGATTTCTGTTACAAACAATCTATTTCTATATTTCCACGCCAATAGCCAGTGGTAGTAATTCATTTAAAATTCAGTTATTTAGAACGTTTCCGCTAATTTAAATTTTGTAGATCACTAAATCATTGTAACACGAAAATTTAACTCGTGGCCTTACTCTACAAATAGTTGTTTCCGTATTAAAGTACAAGGTAAATATAAACTGAGATAGAATACATATTTTAATAATTAATCATTTTGTGGAAATAATGATTGGAATTCTCTTGTGCGGAGAAAGCAGCGTTTAGCAGCTCGTACCTTACCTAAAACTAATTAACAAAAATATAGGCAAGAGAAGAAATTTCTTTTGTAGAAATAGAATACGAACATTTAATGAATAAATAAACGTTTATTAGCGAGAAACCCGGTTTCAGAAAGTTCCAGACAGTGTAGCCTATCATCAGTTAAATATCACACGTATGCAAATAAATATATGCAATTTATACACTAGCCTAAAGTCCAACACTAACAATCCCAACAGAAAACGGTATAAAATAAAAACTACTTACAGCAGCGAAAAAGAAGAATCTTTACTACAGTCGCAACTCGTATAACAAAACCACACGCTACGCCGACAACCGCAGCGTTGCTCGCAAAAAAGAAAACAGGCCTAATACGTTTTACTTCGAAAGTAAGTGACCCCTTGCGTTCAAGGTAACGCAACGCAGTGATTGTTTCTTGTGACTACAATCATTATCTTTATGTGACATTCCGAGAATTAATTGTCTGTATTTACGGATTGTTGGTAAGTGAAACATGCTGAGCCCATTAAGTACCGAGAACAGACAAAATCGGACAGATAAATTTAAGATTCATTCTACTGTAACTAAGAATAGATCTATGTGTGAGAAAGAATACAAGTATCACCACCCCATCTCTTCCAAAAGGTGTAGTTAGAGGCGACTTACTCGCTGCGAGTGGAGGAAAACTTGAAATAAAACCCTGTACCAACTCGTCTGACCAGCCTTTGAACTGTAGGGTAATTCCTCCTAACAATAGGAGACACCTATGTCCAGCAGTCCACTGTGATTACCTTGACAGCCTCTGTGGCGTGGCGTTAGTGAACGCGGCCGCTACGCAGGAGGCGCGGGTTCGATCCCCTCTTAGTGCAAATATTTGTATGTATGAATATGTTGTATGTATATTTGCATTGGTCTGGGTGTTTCTATGTATAACATGTATGCATTTACAAAAAAAAAAGTATCTAAGTATTTGTATCCACATTCTAGATTGCATAACACAAGCTAGGTCATGGCCCTATATGGGTGCCCCGTGTGGGCGGACACCCTGGGGGCCAGATTCCTGCCTCTGCTCCGTACGGCGCAGAGGACGATGGCCTCCAGGGCCATCAGGGGATACCGCACGATATCCTTCGAAGCGGCGAGTCTCCTGGCCGGATCGCCACCGTGGATCCTGGAAGCGAGGGCCCTTTCGGCACTATACCAGTTCCGAAAGGAGGCGCGGGAGCGGGGATTCGATCCCGAGCCCGAGGTCATTCGGGCCGAGAAATCCCGGCTCCACCAGGTCATGGTGGCCGAGTGGGAGCGACGACTTGGGCAACCACGCGCAGGGCACGCCGTGATTGCGGCAGTAAGACCCATCATGGGGGAGTGGCTAGAGAGGCCACACGGGAGCCTCTCGTACCGTCAGACGCAGATGATAACCGGGCACGGTTACTTCGAGCGGTATCTGCATCTGATGGGTATTGAGCCAACGCCCGAGTGCCATCACTGCGACGCGAGCTTGGACTCGGGGCTGCACACGCTCACCGAGTGTCCGGCGTTTGAGACGCCGAGGCGGGAGCTTGTGCAGGCCCTGGGGGTGAGAGTGCTCACGCTCTCCACCCTGCTCGCGGCGATGGTCCGCTGCGCGGATGCGTGGGCGGCCAGCGCCTCTTTCTGCGAGCAGGTCATGCTCGCGAAGGAGACAGCAGAGCGGGCGCGGCGCGGTGAGCGAGAAAGACTCGCTGACATCGCTGCTCGCGCCCGAAGGCGGCTCGGGCGTCGGAGGGCGCTTACAGACCTCCGCCCCCCATGAGCGCGGGCCTGAGGGTGACGGGTGGAGGCACCCGTCACCCTAGCAGAAGCAGGCCACGGCGGCGGCGCGCATCGTAGGACGATGCGCGCCTCCCCACACCGGGGTTGAGTCGGGGACGGCGTGGTCCCCACCTCCCGAGGAGGGCCAGACCGAAAGGGATGGCCCTGGGTCAGCCGGGGTGCGAGGGATATGTCGCAAGACAACCTCACCTTCGGCCTAGCACCACGACCCACAGACGGCGTGCGGTTTAGTCGGTTCGAGTCCGACATAACCTACCCCTCCGACTCCGGAGGGGCGGGTATCCGTGGGGATTTCCCGCACGTAAAAAAAAAAAAAAAAACACAAGCTAGGTAAGTTACGCTTACCATGGGTCTAGATAGCGTTGTGTGAAATGTTGTGGAATATTTATTTAATTGGTTGATTACTGTAACACTATTAGTAGACAGCCACAGGTCAGAACTATAAGTCAGTGCCAATAAAAAAAACCTAGTAAAGCTGTTTTTATCATACGGTCATAGCTATATAGAAAAGGAACCACTGTAAACAAATAAGTCCCCATATTGGAGTCCCTATTGTGGAGTCGGGGGTTTGATCTCTACAGCTTCACTATCTCACTTCAAGAGAAACAACTTTTTGCTGTAATATTGATATTTATTGGGGAAAAACATATCATTCTATACGAGCTTTTTAAAAGGGGATTTTACGCGAGGTTTTTTTAAATTTATACAATACTCGTTTAAGAGGACCGCGGAAGCTAGAACACTTCTCTTCAAATCTTGAGCTTCCGGAGCCTCGCTGACTTCTTCAGAAATATCCCGTCAACTGTCAGGAACTGTCCCGCTCTTTTAGTTTTTTCCCTATCTTCTAAATTCAACATTAATTTTTTATTCGTATAATTTATTTTTAAATTGTTGACACATGATGTCCAGGCAACTACTAGTAATATCGGCTACGGAGGGCGGATATCACACTACCATCACCAGGGCGATCACATTCATGCTGCCGACCCTGAAGAAACCTTCTAATGCCCTTCTTGAAGAACCCCTACTATAGTAGCTTGGGAAACCCACAGCAGGTAGGTAGTATCAACCGGCTTACTACGTAAAGTAACTATTTCAATTCTAACTAATTGTCGAACAGACGGACAGGTTTGTCGCATGAACTTCTATCATGTCATAACAAGAAGAAGACACTTCACTCTCTTCGTAGTGAGTTTTACAATATATCAAGTGTTAGAAACATCAGTTCTGTCTGACCAAAAAGAAAGGTATGTACGGTGCGGTCTCTGACAAGCGTCACGAATATTTTATCCACGCCATACCTGTCTCCAACTATTAGCCCCACTTATTCTTAGGATGTCTACACAAACATTTTAGATTCTAGAAACTATTACAGCCGCGTTTGATATGGCGCCAACAGATTTCCCGCGAGGCTCTTGGCTTCGGCCGGCCGATGATTCACGAACACGGTTCTAAAGGCGTATCAAAGAAACATCAGCTGGAGTTGTTTCTTTGATGAATAGGGTATCCAGACCTTTATGAGGTGAACTATGAGAAGGGTTCTTTTAGACTCAATACTTTGCGACGCTCTTTGATAAGGTTTAAACATCTTTAACCTTCAGAGCTAGGTTAAAGCGATTTCTTGTATACGAGTACTAATATTAGAAATGTGAAACTTTGTGAAGTTATTTAGATGTTTGTTAGTCAATCACGCATTGATAATCTGGCTGAACTTTGGTACAGTCAGCATCAGAAAAATTTTGACCACCAAAGTACTCAAAATAATATGAATACCAAAATTCCAATTTTATATAAGTGATCAAATAGTTAAAAGTATTCAGAGTAGTCACACCATCGCAACAACCAGTTTTCCGATATTATATAGGTAAGTTACTAGCTTTTACCGCGGCTCCGCCCGCGTTAATGTCGGTTATCGCGACCAAATACAGCCTATGTCCTTTCTCAAGGTCTAATCTACCCCTATACCAAATTTCGTCAAAATCGGTTCAGTGGTTTAGGCGTGAAAGCGTAACATACAGACAGACAGACAGAGTTACTTTCGCATTTATAATATTAGTATGGATTAGAGTGTATATTCATAAATGTAAAAAAATGATGTTAACATTGTCATTTAAACACATTATATATCTTAATATATATAAATCTCGTGTCACAATGTTTGTCCTCAATGGACTCCTAAACCACTTAACCGATTATAATAAAATTCGCACACCATGTGCAGTTCGATCCAACTTGAGAGATAGGATAGTTTAAATCTCAAATTATAGTCCGATTCGCGATAACCGACATCCACGCGGGCGGAGCCGCGGGCGACAGCTAGTACATTATATACCAAAAATAGGTTCGAAACTTCATTTCTTTGTCGCACGGTAAAATTACACTTCGTAATTTGCTACCCGCACACGTGTTTCCCACTTCGGGTTCTTCAAATGGGGCGTGAAAAACCTTCCGTCTCAGTAGGTGTAACCATTTTGGAATTGTCAACATTTGGAATGGTGGTCCCTATCGTTTGGAGTTCATCCTAGGCTTCTTAACATCCAGCAAAGTGTAGTCAATTCATGGGCGGTATATAAAAAATAGCTCCATCCCACTAAAACCGGTTTAGTCGCGATTCCCCGTTCTCGATTACCCCCCAAAAATTTTCGGATCTAAAATGGCGTTTTATATCGTAATTACTAAACAAATATGGGGGGAATCGCGACTAACCCCTAATAGCTACGTCACGGTTAAGAACGCTATGACAAATATATATTATCATTATTGTTTTATTAGTTGAGTAGACATGTAAATGAGACGACCGGTCAATGAATGTATGTACCTATTGGGAAACAGTTCGTTGGCACTATTTTTAAAAGCGTTATAGATAAGAATATACCTGTTTAAGATTTTCCTGTTCTAGAGCAATGATTCTCAAAATTATAGCATAATGACCCCTATAAATTTATCGAGGCTAACCCCGAACCCCGAATACTGCTTTGCGCTCATCTACAAAGCGGCACTTCTGTTAATGAAAGAGGTCCATTGGGGTTGGAAGATCAAATGGTTGTCAATAAATGTCCAGTACGAGCACCCAAATTAAATTATATAGGAATATTAGAGCAGACCCCGGATTCTTTAGCGTTGCATTCAAAGTTGACATCACAGGATTGGTGATTGTTGGCTTCGATTGCAGGTTGACTATCCAAAAGTCGATTAAATAACATAAACATAACATAAACTCACGCCTTTATTCCCGAAGGGGTAGGCAGAGGTGTTAGCACCCACATTTCGCCAGTTTACGTTTAGGTCCCAATGTAATAGGTGGCGAACCTATTGCCATTAATCTGGCACTTATAAACCTGCGATAAATACACACATAACTTCGAAAAGAATCGAAAAGTCATGACATGGACATGGACAACCTGGAATCGAACCCGAGACCTCGTCTCAGCAGTCCCATACTACTAGGCTTCCAATATATAAATTCTGTCAAGTATTCTCGACAATCAGGTGTAAGTATAGTAATATGCTGGTTCACAATAGTCCATTCCAGTCATTCAGTAAATCAATCCAGTTCAGTACTGGTAAACGCGCTTGAACAATCCAGTAACTAGACTGGATTACTCAATGGAATGGACACATTCCAGTGATGGTTCACATTATTCCAGTAGCATTCCAGTATATATTCTCTATAATAATCAGTGTAGGTACCCAAGTAGTATAGCGCATGCTCAACTTTGAGATACGATGTTCCCCAGTAAATATATGTGCGACATTCAACATCATCAAGTCTACGTATTGATTCAAATGTTGTTCGTGATGTCATTGTACATGGATTGACGTCACGAGTTCTTAATGCGTTGAATATGGGGCACATTGGCGCTTGTCAGCGTTGGCGCTTTGCCAAGTACAGATGAGAGATTGGGAAATCTCTAATTACCTAATGCTTAGCTAATTTTTTTATCTCTATAGTGTAGACTATGACGCACAGTGTCGTCATATCGTGAGAGAAATAAAAAATGTCAAAAATGCTGTTGTTTTATCAGAATAATTGAGTCATACCTAACACGATATATCTAAGCTATTTTCTTTGGAAAATATAAATGAAATATGTCTATTAGGTAATGAAATAAATATGAGATAGGTTTTTTTTACGTGCGGAAAATCCCACGGCACCCCGCCCCCCCCCCTTCGGAGCCGAAGGGGGAGGTTATGTCGGACTCGAACCGACTAAACCGCACGCCGTCTGTGGGTCGATGTGCTAGGCCGGAGGTGAGGTTGTCTTTTGACATATCCCTCGCACCCCGGCTGACCCATTCCTCTCGTTCTGGCCCTCCTCGGGAGGGGGGACCACGCGGTCCGAGATCAGCCCCCGGTATGGGTGGGGGGCGCGCCGCCACCGTGGCCTGCTTCTGCTAGGGTGACGAGCGGCTCCACCCGTCACCCTCAGGCCCGCGCTCATGGAGGGCGGAGGTCGGTTTGCGCCCTCCGACGCCCGAGCCGCCTTCGAACGCGGCCAGCGATGTCCGCGAGTCTTTCTCGCTCGCTGCGCCGCGCCCGCTCTGCTGTCTCCTTCACGAGCATGACCTGCTCGCAGAAGGAGGCGCTGGCCGCCCACGCATCCGCGCAGCGGACCATCGCCGCGAGCAGGGTGGAGAGCGTGAGCACTCTCACCCCCAGGGCCGTCACAAGCTCCCGCCTCGGTGCTTCAAACGCCGGACACTCGGTGAACGTGTGCAGCAGTCGCAGTGATGGCACTCGGGCGTTGGCTCTATGCTCATCAGATGTAGGTACCGCCCGAAGTTACCGTGTCCGGTAATGACCTGCGTCTGACGGTACGAGAGGCCACCGTGTGACCTCTCTAGCCACTCCCCCATGATGGGTCTTACCGCCACAATTACGGCGTGCCCTGCGCGTGGTTGCTCAAGTCGTATATGAGATAGGTACCTAATAAAAAAAAAAAAATAATATTTAGAGTACAATTGAGTGTTGTTCTAAAAAAAAATATTCAGCAGTGCTGGCGTGATGGATTATCAAACACAGAACTATTAAGAATTACCTTACACCTTCACAGATATATACACCCCTCCTTTATACAACCTTGAAGGCTGAATGTGCGGAGGGGCTTTACACTACCGGTGGTTTCATGGGGATATAATAATACCCTTGACACTACCAGTGGTGTCATTGGGTGATGGCACAACGCCGTTATGTTGTCTACCTCAGCAGTTATGACAATAGTTAGTACGATCATTTTAAAGGTATGATTTCGAAGGTGACAGCATACGACAACTGCAGACGCATGCAGCACATAGGTACATTAAGAGTTAAACTTAGATGTGGATAAAGTGGATCATATCCCACGCACCTTCAAGCTGTGAAATGAACTTCCTGCTGTGGTTTTAAACAAACGATTACAATATGGGGTTTTTAAGAAGGGCATTAGAAGGTTTCTTCAGGTAGCGCGAGTGTGATACCCCTGGTGTTGCAAACGTTCATAGGCCACGGTAACCACTTTCCATCAGGTGGGCCGTGTGCTTGTCTTACATCTAAGTGGTATAAAAAAAACCATTCAGAAGCCGCAATTACGTGTATCTGCTGCGTGCGGCTGCAGTTCTCGTATGCGTTCGGCTTCGGAATCATATTTTAAGTCATAGATTTGGTTAAGTAATATGTGCAGCACCAACCTCCAGCATTGTTTGGTCAATCTAGCAGTCCAGTCTGCCAATCTGTAACAGGGGATGGACTATCTTTTATTAAATGAAAATATATCAATTTTGTTCTGAAAATTATGTTCATCCGATCGCCAGATCCGTCTTTATCCAAAGCTAGGAGCCCAGGGTCCACGCTCTACTATACCAATATCAGGAGTGATTGCCGTCTGATAGTTAGACCAGAAAGTAAAGCCAGTGCCAGAACTCCTAATGCTTCGTCTGGTGAGTACCAACTTCCAGGTGAGGATTGGGTACCAAAAACCTTGATGGGGTCGTTTTCGACCCATTTGAAGCTTTACATTTTTATTAATTTGTAATGTGGGATGGGATATGTCTATATGCCTTGCCTTGGGAGGGGGAAGAGGGGGGGGGGTGGGTGAAATTCCTACGGATACCTCCGGCTCCTACGAGGGGCGGGTTATGTCGGAAGGTGAGATAGCTATGGTCCATATCCCTCGCACCCCGGCTGACCCAGGGCCATCTCTCTCGATCTGGCCCTCTTCGGGTGAGGGAACCGCGGGGTCCTCAACTCGTCTCCGGTATAGGGAGATATATATGCCTTTGTGGGACAGTCCCGCCGAATGTGGTGGGTTGTATGAGCCTTATTATATAAAAAAAATCCAACACCTATAAGAGTTTGATAGTTTAAGACAGTCTTGGTCAGTCCTGAATTGATCAAAAGTCTTATAGCAACTAATTCATTATATGCACAGCTATGGTGTAGAACAGCTCGCTGAGGCCGTGTTTCTGAACAGCGATGACCTAGGATTCTTTAAGTCTCTAGTAAAGTGGTTCATTTTAGGTAATAGACTTCATTGTAGACCACATAATACATTATCAGCAGGTGAGACAGAGGTTAAACCAATGATAAAAAAGTTTAAAGAACTTTCTTTGAGAGGCAGTGACAAATAAAATCTATAATAAAATGTACAATCGAAGGTAAGTAAATTATATTCTTTGACCTTCGTGTGTCCACTGGCTGTACCCCCAGTCCATTATAATGACGATGAATAACCAAATCGATCCAAGGTTACCGGTAATTGTCCTAGTAACTAGTAATTTTAAGTCTAGCCGTGAATATTTCACAAAAAATCATTATAGACTGAGAGCCCGTGAACACAAGAACTTCGTTATTTTATCAAAGCTGAAATTTTGTCAGCCCATGCTCTCAACATAGGTAAGAACGACGCCCTTTACGAAGTTTGGGTAATAGTGGCTTTACTAGGTAAACGGTACTAAAGTTTTTAAAAGAGAAAATCTAAGTATTTTTTGTCAAATAATAAAGTGTGATTTTTAGGTATTACCTCCACAGTATTATTAGAAATCGCGTCATTCATATAGGTACGCGTACAGACATTGGTGGTAACATGAGAAACATGGTCGTAACCCCTTGCCAGACAACTTTTTGTGATCATTTTTTCTTTTTGTAATTCATTAATTTCTTCTGACAGAAAATTAGTGATAGGTTCTATGCTTGGCGCCATATTATAGGTATGGTATGGTATGTTCTTTTTATCTTATTCTCTGTAAACGATTATATATTATATATTATATGATTTACACCCTTTGATTTTCATACAACGTGCCCGAACATGCAGAATTCAAGGATGAGCCGGCCGGCATCAGACGGTGGACTTGGTCATGTTTACTCGAGAAAACAAAAAGGAAAATTTCTCAAATTACTATTATTTTTTACACCGTTTATCTGCCCAAGCAACAATGGCCCAAACTTCATGATGGGCCATCGTTCTTACCTGTGTTGGGAGCATGCGCTAGCGAACCCTCAGCTTTTATACAATGACGATGGTTCATGGGCTCTTAGTCCATTAGTATTTTATTTGTTTATATCAATACTTCTATGTATGTTAGGTACTAATCCTGTTTGATATCATAAGATGATTTGATAGCATAAGATGTTAAAAAAAAGAAAAAGACGGGTTGCACTCCGGTAGTGCCGGCAGCAGTGAAAACTTTTTCTTTCTTTCTTTCTGTCTTCGTTATATACAGAGAATAAGATAAAAAGAACATACGATACCATACCTATAATATGGCGCCAAGCATAGAACCTATCACTAATTTTCTGTCAGAAGAAATTATAATGAATTACAAAAAGAAAAAATAATCACAAAAAGTGTCAGAAGCCCAGGTTCGGACCCGGTACTATCTGAAACCATAAAGACTTACAGTCGAAGCGCTTACCGCAAAGCTACGAAGCTTCTTAGCGTACCTAACAAAATAAACAATCTGTAGCTAATGTTGTATGACGTCAGTCGTCGGTTACGGTTCAAAGGTCAAGTGATCCTGACGCGAGTTTAACACTTTTTACCCATCCAACGCCGCTAAAGAAGTTTTCACTTCAAAAAAGCAGATTGTTTTTATACCACTTAGGCGGCAAACTAGCATACGGCCCACCTGTTGGAAAGTGGTTACCGTAGCCTATGGACGCTTGCAACACCAAGGGGAGTTTCTGTACCGTCAGTGCAGAAGACAATGCAGGACAAGCATTTGGTCTTCCCACTGACAGCACAAAAACTTAACTACTATTACGTAGGAAAAGAAAACTGAGGTAATACACCTATAAGGATCTAACAAAAACATACCTATACCTTATAAAAACCGAAATAGCAATAGACTAATTATACCGCACCCACGCGGACTATATACCTAATTACCCTCGCCATTTTCTGTTGAAAAACGACTACAAAGTTCAAAGCAACAAAAGACTTGTTCAATTATTAATCATTCCTATAACTTTTCAAGTAACCTTCAAAGGTCAGGGGTGATCTACTTCAGCGTTCATCTAGCTATTACTTATCTACATGCTTAGAAGCGGATGAAGAAGAAAAAAAACCATTGTACTCTGAACACGAGTTTCCCAAATGATATTCACTATTCTCAGGGGTGATAGATAACAAATGCGGGAATGCTGCGCAAATTTAGCGGCGTGTAGTGTCGAAGTAGCGATATTACAACGCTAGTTTTTGCAATGCGTTGCGACACGAAATCGCTATGTATTTTCCTACGTTGCTTTGCTACGTTAATTTTAATATTGCGTTGTGCCGCGATACTACAACTGTAGCTTGAACAGTGCATTGCTACGCGACATTGAAACGGTAGTTTTTGCAATGCGATGTGACACAATATCGCTACGCTGCTTTCACTCCTTTCCGACTCTCAACTTTCATCTCGAGAACAGCACTATCACTTGGTCTCGGGAAGAGATGGGGGATCCCTTTTATACTCCAACGGGAACCAACACAGTTATCCATCAGCCTATCCTTTATATAATCAATTAAGTTAATTATACGTTATCAGAACAGATTGGAAAACTACACAAAGTTCATTTCGTCTCGCCTAGGTACTGACTACTGATAAATGTATCAATAAGTCGCAATAATTGCCATTGATAAAGTATTTGCGTAGTTATAGCAGTAAGTTTAGGACTTAAACGTGCCATTGAATTGGAGACATGCGGAATCCTGATCAATTACATTGATTACTGGAGTATTCTAGATAATTCGCCATTGATAGCGACTACGATGGGTTAAAGTTCCCTTTATCCGGCAGTATTATTCTGTTTGGGACTGTGTTATAATCACTGTTGTAATGTGGTGACTCCAAAAGTCTCTTCGAGCATTGGACTATGTGCTATTTGCCTGGGTGCTTGAAATTAATGGAGGCTCAGATGGTGTGATCACATAATGACACAAGTAGACTTTCATGATGATAACACAGTAAAAGTACTTTAAATATCACCCAAAGAGCTCTCACTACATGGCGGTCCAGTATCGATAGGGAAATAAAAATGCACAACCAAATGCCTAAGACAATCCAGGACAGAGTGTCCTAAAAGCATTCTCTAAAAAAGACCCGACCCCGAATAGATTTTGTTTTTGTGAATAAATCTTAGCCAACCGAAATTATTAATATTCCCTTAACCCCTCCAACTAGGTGTACGAGGAGTGGATCCAGGTCGATAGTGAAATGAGAAGGATTCGCGCCCGGGACCTCTTTAACCACTAAGCTACCGACGCTCGTGATACTATAAAAATGATATGAGACTGAATGATAGAAGATGTAACATAGGTATTCTTCTTCGTCTTACGGATCGACGGTAGGTACTCTTAAATTCTATTTTCCAGAGTGTTGCTACCTAGATTGCAGCTTAGGAGGTTCTAATAGTAATTGAGTATCCATGATCATGTAAATCTAAAATTGGAAGGTGTTTTTTCAAATTTGTTACCTAGATAGCCTGACCGTTTGCGATGCGACTCTCCTGCATTTTATCTGCAATGTCTCGAATAACTAGTTCATTCATCCAGATTGATTATATCATTTTCGTAAATCAACTTCATTAATAAATGAGCAGTAAGTCGTTGATATCGTGAACTAGACCGTGGCGATGTACTTGACCCGGATTCGTCTCCAATTGACATTGGCCGTCAATATAGGTAGATTCTAACATGACTATTGCGGAGTCGGGGGTCTGATCTTCACAGTTTCACTATATAACTTTAATTGAAACAACTCTTTTGCTGTAATATTGATATTTATTGGGAATAAAACATATAATTACGACGAGCTTTTTAAAAGGGGATTTTACGCGAGGTTTTTTATAATTTTATCTATACAATACTCGTTTTAAGAGGGTCGCGGAAGCTAAAACACTTCTCTTCAAATCTTGAGCTTTCGGAGCCTTGCTGGCTTCTCGGAAGACCTCATGTCAACTGTCAGGAACTGTCCCACACGTTCTGTTTTTTTTCCTTACCTCTAAATTCAATATTTATTTTGTTTTTATGATTTATTTTTTAGACCGTTGACACATGATGTCCAGGCAACTACTAGTAATATCTGCCACGGAGGGCGGATATCACACTATCTGCCCTTGAGATACCAATTCGTCTCCTTGAAAGTTCAATTATAATTAAAAGTAGCCCCATTATGGTTCAGTAAATATATTTTTTGTTACGCTGTCATCAAATCTTGGTAGGTACGTACTCAAAATAGTAATTTTGCCGCCAAATATAGGCAATATTTCGCCAGATATGATAGATCTGCTATCAAATATATCAGCTATTTATTGCCCGTAGAATATAACGCCAGCTGGGATAGACGAGATTAGTGGAGGTATCGCATATAGCTCCGTAGATCTCTTCGACTTAGGTTACTTGTGATAATTCACGAAGAATTAAGCGACAGATCTATCATCTTGTTGACAAACCCTATTATTTGGGCTACAGACAAATTACATCCATGTTTTACTGTGTTTGAGGTTTCACCTGCCGGAGTCACTTCTATTTGGTATATTCGGATAGTCGTCGTTCTGGCGCATGGTCAATGCATCGGAAGGCCTAACAGATTGAACGTGCGCGCTAGGATTCGAGTGTGCAGTGAAACGATCCGTTTGAAATCAAATGTGAAACACTGGGACTCGACTATCATCGTTATCACCACCTAAATGATTCCAGTAGCATCCCACGCTATCACTTCGGAGCCAGGGGTCCATTTTGCGTTTGGTTTATCTTGGCTAATAAAGCGAGAAGAGACAAGAGACCCTGCGTCAGAGCCTCTTACATAATCAGCAGGTATAGATTGCAGATGAGGTGGTTTGGCAATTATTTTTTTTTTACGTGCGTGAAATCCCCACGGATACCCACCCCTCCGGAGCCGGAGGGGGAGCGCGCATAGTCGTAAGATGCACGCCATCGCCATGGCCTACTTCTGCTAGGGTGACGGGCGGCTCAACCCGTCACCCTCAGGCCCGCGGTCATGCGGGGCGGAGGTCGGTCTGCGCCCTCCGACGCCCGAGCCGCCTTCGAGCGCGTGCAGCGATATCAGCGAGTCTTTCTCGCTCATCGCGCCGCACCCGCTCTATGGTTTGGCTCTCAAAGATCTCCCCATTAACAAACTTTTTTAAAAGAATATTAACAACCGCAGTCATTAATATTCCCTCTATCCCCTTCAGCTAAGCTAAGTTACTTGTGTTAGGATTGGGTTCATGTCGGTAGTCTAATGACTCGAATGAGGGTCCTTTCGATCGTAAGGCCGACTCCTTAACCACTAAGCTACCGACCCACTGGAATTAGAATGGTGGGAAAGTATTGTGCATTTCGAATGGGACGCACAAACTAGATAATTAAGTTATTTGATTATGACACCTATGTAGAATTATAGCGTGTATTTTATAACACCATCATATTACAAAAAGTTAGTAGTCGGATTATGATCATCGCTATACCAATTTTTGAAGTGAAAACTTCTTTAGCGGCGTTGGATGGGTGTAAAATGTTAAGGACGCGTCCGGGTTAGTTGACCTTTGAACCGTAACCGACGACTGACGTCATACAAGATTAGGTACACACTATCTATTTTGCAAGTTATTATAGATAGCATCGTAGCTTAAACGGTAAGCACTTCGACTGTAAGTCCTCATAGTTTCAGAAAGTATCGGGTTCAAACCACCTGGCCTTCTGAAACTTTTTGTGATTAATTTTTCTTTTTGTAATATATTACTTTTTATGATTATTTTTTCTTTCTGTAATTTATTACTTTTTGTGATTATTTTTTCTTTTCATAATTTATTAATTTCTTCTGACAAAAAATTAGCAGAAAATAAGTGATAGGTATGGTATGGTATGTTCTTTTTTATCTTTTTCTATGTATATAACGAAGAAAGAAAAAAAGAAAATGTTTTCACTTCTGCCGGCACTCCCAGAGGGCAACCCGTCTTTTTTTTTTATTCTCTGACACCAGTATAGGAGTCATTGACATAAGCAGATATTTATCAATATTAGTAAATACTTTGCACTCGGCGTTGTGTCCGACAGACCCAGTTATTTCGTGTGAAAGCCATTCCTCAATATCTTCTTATCAATATACGTGTGAATTTGGTACAGACAGCTGGTAGACAGACACACCTACGAACAACAGATAGCAACTATCACACAACTCTTTTTGTATCGTGCGAAAAATCCCCACAAGACCTAGCCGGAAGGAGCAGTTACGTTGGAAAGTAATCGATGAAAACTGATCACCGTATCGGGTCTTCACATACCGGGGTGTACGATTGCCTAAGATATATCCCTCGTACCCCGGTTGACCCAGGGCCATCTTTATCGAGCTGGCCACCTACAGGTGTGTGGATCACGGCTTCTCCGTTCTTGCCCTCGGAAATGGGAAATATAGAAATGATGAATCTTTTTGATGTCAAATTTGGCTTAAAACTAAGCTAGATTTGATGTCAAAAAGAATCACCGCTTCCTAGGCGGTAGTGGAGAAGAAACGGCACAACAAACTCCATTGCGGCATTTTAGATAGACCGATATTCTTAGCAATCCATGGAGTCTCCGTGCGGTTGCCGGGTCCATCGCGTTGCTGAGTTGGGAACTCAAGACAGTGCCTGGGGCTTGCGATCCTGGTGTAGGTTTGGAAGGGGCCCCTTTTGTTATATATCGAGAAAATAGCTTAGTAAGTACCTTTGTGAATGAGTAACGAACATCTTCGTTAGGTACTCATCCATGCCCAAATGCTTGCACGGACTAGGTTAAAATTTGGCATACAGATAGAGTATAGTCTGAAATAACATTTACGCTACTTTTATCTTCGGTGCCGCGTGGATCCTGGCAAAGCCGGCAGAGTAGAGTTTGGGCCACCCCTTCTCTTCCCATGTGGTGTCGTACAAGGCGACTAAGGGATAGAGTTAATTAACTTCAACATCAGACAGATATGTACAGCCCAGACTCAGCCTCAGATGCATGGCTCGAGTCAACAATAGTGCCCGGAATACGGCAATAGGCTCAACCCCTATTACGTGGGACCGAATACAGATTGGTGAAATGTAGGTGTTAATTCACCTCTGCCTAACCCCCGGGGATAAAGGCGTGATTATATGTATGTATTATCTTAGGAATAGGTTTCTATAGATTGCAGGAACGAGATCAAAAATCTTGCTGTTTAGCGGGCACACTTGTCTTAGACTGTATGTTGACTATTGGGGGGGAGAGCAGCCCTATCCCATCGTCACCTACACACCTACTACGACACCCACGGGAAGAGATAAGATGCCCACATTCAGCTCCACTGGGATCCAACACGTCACAGAGTATAGCAATTAGTTAAATTGAATAGCTAATTGAAGAAGTTTTGTGCTGACAGTGGGAGGCCCAAAGGCTGTTCAAATCAAATCAAATCATTTATTATTTTGCAGAAAACACTGTCACAATGATGTTATCAATATAAATTGGTTTCAAGTGTTCCGACCTTAGAATAGGCATGCAAAATTTCTAAGAGTGGGATACGAATTGTGTTATGTCATACCTAGTCGAATAAATACATTGTCACTAATAATGGTTAAAAATTAATATGTCAATAATAAATAAAAGGATGATATTGTAATTACATTAGACGGTCATTTAGATAATCTTTTATACTGTAGTAACATTTATCTGCTAGAAAAAAATTCAGCTTATTTTTAAATAAATTTATATTTTGTACTTTTATTTCTTTAGGCAGTTTATTGTATAGCACAGAGGCCATATGGAATACGCTTTTGTGCATTAAAGCTGTATTGGTCTTACGTATGCACAATCGATAGGTACATATCTCGCTGCGATCTGTTACTTTTTTGTGATGCTAACTCATATAAGTGGAGATTTAGTCTAACGAAAAGTGTTACTTCATAGATATACAAGCTTGTAAGAGTCAAAATTGTATGCCTTACTAATAATGGCCTACAGCTTTCAGTCGTCTGCAGCCTGCTGTTGATGGCACAGAAACTCTCTGCGTTTATAGGGTGTGACTCCCCTAGTGTTGCACACGTCCATAGGCCACGGTAACGACTAACCGCCAGGTAGGCTGTGTGCTTGTCTGCCAAATCGCAATTAAATTATCAAAAGCTACTTACGTGCAAGTATGACGCACAAACCGACTGTTTTACGGAACAAACGATCAGATTATTCATTAATTCGGTTTTGTTATAATATTTTAATGATACAAATGTTATATTATCCTTGTGAACACGAGGAATCGCCATACAATAGGCGGCAGTATTTTTTAAATATTTCCCTTCATAATACAGGCTGTATAAATAATACGTACCTAGTGCTTGTAATATTATCTAAACCATTACTAATACACTTATGACAATTTTATAGTTAAACAGTCAAAAGGTTAACAGGTGTGCTCGTGATTTTAAAATATTATGCACTATTATAGGCACAGTATTACTATAATAAGCCTACCAGTAGTTCGACTCCTTTACACATGCGCTGAGTCCTTGGGTCAGGGCTGTTAAATATATCAAGAACTAGCTGACCCGGCAAACTTCGTACTGCCTCAGAATCAATAGCAAAAAGTTGCAATTTCTCATTTTTTCCTCACCGTTTAAACCTCTGGACATCCACAAATATTTTTAGACGAAAATTAGCCAAATCGGTTCAGCCGTTCTCGAGTCTTAGCGAGACTAACAGAATTGCAATTCATTTTTGTATTCAAGGAGTAGCAGCCGCGGCAAACTACGTACCGCCTCAGAATCAATAAAAAAAAAGTTGCAAATTTCCATATTTTCTCACCGTTTCAACCTTCCCTGGACATCCACGAACATTTCAAGAACAAGATAAGACAAATCCGTTCAGCCGTTCTCGAGTTTTAGCGAGACTAACGAACAGCAATTGATTTTTATATATATAATATTACCGTTGAGTACCATCATCATTAGGTCAACAATTTCAACAGATGATAACCACAAGAAGTAAATATGTTTCTTATACCAAATTCCATAAAATTGTTGTGTTTCCCTCGATTTTCTTGGAATCCCATCACCAGATCCCAAATTGCTGGCAAAGAAATATTTCCAAGAACGGTTCACAAATGATGAAGAAATCAGGTAAAATGCATTGCGATGAATCCTAGTTTCACTACGAATACCTAACTTCTTTTTTTTTTGATCGGTCAAAGAACCGGCAAATTGAAGATTTAAGTAAATTGAAAACCTAGGGCTCCTCGTTAAAAAAAATTATCGATCACGAACCCCTTCAGATTAGAGAGCGCAAACTACGGGAGTTTGCGCTCACCAACCTTGTCGCTCGCTACCCTGTATTCCCTCATAGCCCTGCCAAATACCGAGTCGATCGACTGTACAAATTAATAAGACTGTGCTATAAGTATAATAACCTCTGCAGTTGCGCATAAAACGTTGCCTCTCTGCAGGCGAATTGTTGAAATATTTATCATGCGGCGATATTTGCACGAAATTAGCAGCTGACTTATAGTGATTCTGTTCATATAAGTGACCATTTTAAGAATAAGAACTTAGGAGGTATCGTTTTCTTACAAGGTAATAAGAATTAAGGAAAATGTTTACTAATATATCTCTATACCAACCGCATTGACGTAGACATGTTCTTGGTTTCTGCGCGATAGGTACATTACTAATTTGCTACTTAATGGGGGGCATAATTAATTACGTCATGTGATTCTGATGATTTCCGTAGGACACGACGATATTTCCGTCCAATTGAGCAGTCGGACTGGAGAAGTACCTCCGCCCTACAGAATACCGCGGACATAATAACCTCGTGTTGTGTTCCCGGCGGTGAGTAGGGTAGCCAGAGCTCACTGGAGAATTTTTGTGCTGTCAGTGGGAAGACCAAACGCTACTTCTGCTTTGTTTTCTACACTGACGGCACAGAAACTCTTTGTGTTTACAGGGTCGGCAGCACGAGCGTGACTCCCCTGGTGTTGCGCACGTCCATAGGCCACGGTAACCACTTTCCATCTGGTGGGCCGTGTGCTTGTCTGCCACAATAGTTGTATAAAAAAACAAATTAAAAAAGAACTGTACCTATGACATTAGGAAGCACACATAATGGTTATGTGGGATAGTTTTTGTCCACAAAAATTGTTTGATATGATGCCCACAGCTTCACTATTATAGGCGCGGCCTATGGCGAGCAGTCCATCTTCACACATCACGAGCTGAAACGGTGCGCACCGTGCGGTGTGAAAGGAGCTACATCCCACGCATGCTCAAGCTGTGATTTTCCCAAAGCGACTACGATATGGAGTTTTTTTTTTATGCCACTTAGGTGGCAGACAAGCACACGGCCCATCTGATGGGAAGTGGTTACCGTGGCCTATGGACGTTTGCAACACCAGGGGCATCACAATCGTGCTACCGACCCTGTAGATACCTTCTAATACCCTTCTTGAAGAACCCCATATTGTAGTCGCTTGGGATAACCACGGCAGGAAGTTCATTCCACAACCTGAGCGTGCGTGGGATGAAGTTCCTTTCAAAACGCACGGTGCGCACCATTTCCGGTCGCAGTGTGTGAGGATGAATTCCCTGCCTATGGCGAGTGGTGCGATGATAGAATGCAGCGGTGGGCATCATGTCAAACAATTCATCTGAGCACAAACCATTGTATAGGCGGTAGAACACACACAGCGAGGCAAAGTCCCTTCTGAGGCTATCCTTCAAGATGAGCAGTAGAAGCTCTTACAGGGTCGGCAGCACGAGTGTGACGCCCCTGGTGTTGCACACATCCATAGGCCACGGTAATCCTGTATAGAGAAGAATGGGTCTCCTGCATACAAAAATATCCAGCATGTGGGCAGCCGAGACATTGCAACCGTTAGCGATGGCAGATAAAATTTGGCATCTGACCCGAGGTGAACGTACTAGATGGAAATAGAAATGTAGTGTTGCCATGTGACATTATTATTAAATTACCTATTTGTGTGCATCTGGTCCAACGACAAATATTTGAACCCGTTTCAAGCAGAATAGTTTTGCGTTTTAAAATTCAAGAACGTATTAGGGGATTTTTGTTTTTGTGGATAATAGTGTTTTTCGGGATATAGGTCGTTTAATATTTGTGTGTATTGCTTGCTTGGCTGGTTCATTGACAGAAATTTTAATACCCTGTCAAGCAGTATAGTATGAAATGGGTTTGAAGGGGACGACTAATTTTTTGACACTATACCCAGATAGTGTACGCTTTTCGCTAAATGCACTTTAATGATTCGTGGAACCCAGTTAACTAGATATTATTTTATCGTTTATGTGTTATTAGTTATTAATAAAGCAAGTGTATAAACAAATAACTTTCATTGAAAACAATAAAAGTCAATTACTTATATTATTTTAAGCCAATTGCAACAACAACAGTCAATTATATTATTTTAAGCCAATTGTAGATATACTATCAAGATACTTAGAGGTTAGAATTATGTGTAGATACTTACTTATACTTGCTCATCCCTCGCATTAGGCTTATTTGCAAGCTTTGAATGCCACCGTGATTTACGATGTGATGATGGTAACCCATTACAAGGTTAAGCAACATTAGCCAGCTCGGTCTTAGGATGGATGACTATTCTTAAGATATTGAGGGCCCTGCGTGTCGCAGAGAAGCATGTTAATTTGTAAGTCCCGGTTGCCAGACAAATAATTACCTATAGCAGTCGATACGGATAATTGGAGCCCTTAAAAGTTCGACCACTGGTCTAACTGCATAGGATGACGATGTTGAATGAATGAATCTCGACCCTAGCATCTATTATATGGGTTTTCAGAGATTATAACGGCGTACCTACATTTTGAATGTTTTATATATTTACAATAAAACATTGTTTTATTATACCTAACGTTATCGCAACATGAAAACCGATGGGGTTAATTGGTGCGCCTGCGCATAAATGTGACGTTTCGATGATAACCACCTATCGTGTTATGGTTATTTTGAGCATTTCAAAATAACATATCAGTGATTATAACATTATCATTACGAAAATAGGCCTTTATATGATCGGATGCATCCCTTTAAGTAAAAATTATTTAAGAAAAGTAAGAAGCATTATGCCATAAATAAGACAATTTACTAAATTTGCTTCAAATATAGCTACCTACTTACCTATTATCTTTTTGTATAGTTCAGGCCTTACACAGGTTTAGTAATATTAATAGTAAAATTCGTGTATTGTCATCGGTCTTTGATACATCTACAAAGTTTGAACGAAATCTGGCCGTTTAAAGTGGGTCAAAATCGCGCCTAAAGGAGTCGGTTACAAAAAACATACAAGTGAAGCTAATAAAAAAATAATAATAGCACCTCTATTGCATATAGCTTGCTGAATCTAGAGTAGTAAAAAGTTCTAATAAAAAAGGGGAAAAAATATCAAAAAGGTATTATTGCGTTTAACAAAATATATCCAGTTTTTACCAGTTCACAATCAAGCTTGAATCGATTCAAAGGTACTTATCAATAGTGATTACTATTGATTTTTTTGTGTAAATAACTCATAAGTGTTCACACAGTGACGGGGCAGTATTGACGTCAATCTAATGACTTGTCATTACATGTTAAGGTGCTGATAGACTTGAGCAAACAGAATATCGAGCATTCGCCGTTTACAAATTTGTCGAACTGAACTGCGAACCAAGCATAGAGTCTAACATAGCTACGAACATTTTTGAAAGAAAGAAAGAATCTTTTTAGCAAACGTTCTAGTCCATGCAAATTTACTGTCTGTCAGACCGGTCGATAGAAAGCTCGCTAAAACAGGGAACTCCCAGTAGTCCGATTGTCTAGTTCTATTATGAAACTACTGGAATTTTTTCCTCCCAGTAATTCCATGGAACCAGTTATATTCTAGTAGTCTATAGTTCCATTATAACGCTCTTGTTAATTTTTCTGTAATGTAACATTCGCAAGAATACTCATTACAAGTAATACTCTAGTTTAGCAGCACCTTTATTTAGATTACTATACCATCAATTATGGAGCAATAAAAAAGAAAATGACGGTAAGTAATGGTGTTTGTACATAAAAAGTCTAGTCGATTGAGATTCACGTGTACCAAGGTGTGACTTGATTCATTTGCACTATAGTTACCTTACCGAAAAAGTGGAGTACCTAGTTACAAGCAGAGCCAATCCCTTTATCCAATATCTGAGACCAAAATCATTATTAGAACCTAGCTGATGACCCACAGC
This sequence comes from Eilema caniola, assembly GCA_949126895.1. NCBI lineage: Eukaryota > Metazoa > Arthropoda > Insecta > Lepidoptera > Erebidae > Eilema > Eilema caniola. The sequence goes on along the minus strand of OX421482.1, from coordinate 1,737,093 downwards.
TCCGTCAGTGTGAAATTTTTATCTCTTTTCCGCTATCCATGAAAAAATATTCCTGGGAGAAAAAGAAGCCTGTGTTATGCCAAACTATCATGTATTTATGTACCAAATTTCAGCTGGATACAGTTCAGCCATGGCCGTGAATGCGTTATTCATAACAAACACAACATCTTCACAAACTTTGACAAATATAATATTAGCAAGAAGTAGGGTAGGATGGGATTCGAATAAACATTGACAATGCACTTGTACTTTTTCAAGATAATTTATTAAAACCTGACCGGTTTCACCTCACGGCATTTTACTTATTTCACATAAGAAAAATGTTAAAATCGTATTGTTTAAGACTTCAAATGTTCACAACCATCAATGTAAATCTTTGAAAATGCCGTGAGGCGAAACCGGTCAGGTTTTAATAAATTATAGTGAAAAAGTACAAGTGCATTGTCATTATTGTCAATATGTGTAACAAGTGCCACCAAGTGCGATCAAACATCCGTATAAATAGATTTGAATAAACATTGACCAAAACTCCGGACGGGATTTGGCTGAAATTTGATAGAGGAATAACTTTCTTGACACAACAGACGGGTATAGGATTCAGGATACCCCGTATCAGCTAGAATCTTCTATAAAAAGGAAGTAAATCTGTTTAACAGCAGATGATAGCAAGGACTGTACTGAACTGTTTTATCAATGCCTGCTTACATTAATTAAAGATAAACATAAAAACAATATTTTTTCTTGTATTGTAATTATTTACCATAAGTACTAATAATAAAGCAATCTAAACAAGAAACACCATACTTTATATTGCATTAATTGCAATGAACAGTGCAATTTAATAGACTCTTTTCATTGTCATCTACACTACAATTATAAAGAGGATATATAGTTGATTGAATTTGTTGAAACTTCTTGATGGAACTTCATTTTACTATCTTTATATATATTAAAAAACTCACTTTACAAGTTCCACACAATAATATTTAGTTTTATCACTGTATAATATAAATACTAATATTTGTACATATCGTAATATTATAAACTAGCTTTTGCCCGCGGCTCCGCCCTCGTGCGAGTCGGTTATCGCGACCAAACATAGCCTGTGTCCTTTCTCAAGGTCTAATCTACCACTATACCAAATTTCATCAAAATCGGTTCAGTGGTTTAGGCATGAAAGCGTAACATACAGACAGACAGACAGAGTTACTTTCGCATTTATAATATTAGTATGGATTAAATATTAGTATTTATATTATACAGTAATAAAACTAAATATAATTGTGTGGAACTTGTAAAGTGAGTTTTTTAATATACAGGGTGTATTTTTGAAACGGGGCAGTAAGGGCAAGTACCTTAACCGTTGCAGTTACAGCAAAACGTTCTTAAAAGACCTTCCCTAACTTTTTGGGACATTTTGAACTGCATTCACAGATTTTGTAAAAAACTTACAGTTAGCAAAAAAAATGCAAAAAGTTCAAATATTTTTTTTATGCCAATCGGTTCTATTTCATGTGGGGATCAAAAAACTCTATGGGACCATTTTAGCTTTCAGTACTAGAAAAGACAGAAATCGCCAAAGACCTTTCCCATACATTTCGTACGGAAATATGATAAATCAACTCGAAACTCATAGGTCAGGAAAAACTTTGAACTTTTTTAAATAAAAAAAATCATTTAAACATTTAAGAAATTGGTTTATGAAATAAATTGCTCAAAATGATTTCCATTTTCACGAATACATAAGTCTATCCTTTTTTGCACTGAACGAATGGCGGCTAATAATGTTCTGGGATGAATATTACGTAAAATGGTCATTAATGCATCCTTGAGCTCTTGAACACTGGCGTACGTCGTCTTATACACCTCGTTTTTCACGAAGCCCCATAAAAAAAAATCAAGTGGTGTTAGATCGGGGCTACGAGGTGGCCCCTGTGTTGGACCATGTGTACCTATCCACTGTGTACCGAATAGGCGGCTCAAATTGGAACGTGAAAGGTGACTGTTATGTGGCGGAGCACCATCTTGTTGAAAATGAACTTTTCGCAATTCCGACAGGGGCCATTCGTCCATCTCGTTTTCAAGATGGTGTAAAATGACTTCATTATACATGGCAGAATTCAGTTTCCCTTCATAAAATTCCACCATTATGACTCGATTGGATATTATACCACACCAACAGTTGAATGAGAAGCGTTGTTACGGCAAGTCATAATCAGGTTGATTATGACTTGCCGTAACTCTTAGTGGATTTTCTTTGGACCAATAGTGGTGATTTTTTCTGTTGTACATACCGTTATTGGAAAAATTCGTTTCGTCTGACCACAGTATGTAATTTAAAAATTCATGATCTCTGCTTATTTTTCCTCTTAGCCATCTGCAAAAAGTAACCCTTCGAACATCATCACCCGGATGTAACACTTGAACTATGCGCCCATATCGATAGCACTTGTAGCCGTATTTCTTCCATATCTTTATCACAAGGGAGTGGGATACACCTACTTCAAGGGCGACTTGCCTGGACGATACCTCTGGATATGCTTCGACATAAGTTAGAACCGCAATCTCCGTGTCCATGTCCACACGAGGCTGCCGCTTTCTTTTGAAAGAACCCTGCAATTCCAGGTTTTTCAAAAGATTTGTAATAACCTTTCTTGTTGGCACATGCCGCAACGGATACTTATTGCGGTACCACACTAATGCAGCTCCCGCATTTCGATTATTGACAAAATACGCTTCTAATAAGTCAATTTTTTCACGATTAGAAGACATTTTAGCGAAAATCCTTAATTAATAACTCATACGAAGTTTCTCAGCTGAAACTAAGAATAACACACAGATTTTCGAATCAAATTCGAAATTTGAGGGTAAAAATTCTTTTTATTTACTTTACAGTCAATTATACCCACTTCCTGGCCATAAAAAAAAGTTAGACCATCATAGAAATTTGTTTCTGTTGCCGAAATGTATGGGAAACGTTTTTGGCGATTTCTGTCTTTCCTAGTACTGAAAGCTAAAATGGTCTCATAGAGTTTTTTGATCCCCACATGAAATAGAATCGATTGGCATAAAAACAAATTTTTGGACTTTATGCATTTTTTTTTGCCAACTGTAAGTTTTTTACAAAATCTGTGAATGCAGTTCAAAATATGTCAAAAAGTTAGGGAAGGTCTTCTAAGAACGTTTTGCTGTAACTGCAACGGTTAAGGTACTTGCCCTTACTGCCCCGTTTCAAAAATACACCCTGTATATAAAGATAATAAAGAGGATAGATTTGTATTTTTGTGTGTATGTTTGTAGTGAATAAACTCAATAACTACTGTGCCGATTTCAAAAAACATTTCACCATTGGAAAGCTGCATTCACCCTGAGTAACATAGGCTATATTGGATTTCCACGGGAACGTTTTAACCACTCGTGAAAAGCCGGGGCAAATCGGTAGTGTGGTCCATAAACTAGGAGTATAATATTACCCATGCAACAATTACGGAGCTGAATGGAGAGGGATCGACAGCAACTGCTCCCGCAAAAGTCTGCGTAAGTTGCATCAAGAAAGTATAAAAGAGGGGACCTCGGTAACACTCATGAAACAAGAAACTTAATACATATTAGGTTGTTACATATGAAAGTGTCAAAATTTTCTTACAGATTCACGAGTTCGTTATTAGCTATTTCCATTAGTTATACTTCGTTTGAAAGTTGATTTCAAGATTTTACAACTCTTAATGAAATTTTGTTTTTATTGGCCGCTTGATAAACTAAATTCGATCTTCAAAAATAGTATTTCTTAAATGCTATCCCTTTTCAAAAATGTAATAAAAGTTGCTGTTAGCTTAATGTTGTCTCATTCATACACAAAAAAAAATATTCATCGAATTTGGATTTGTCATTCCTAAAAAAAAGCAAACATGTTAGTACCTACTGCAAATTGATCTTCCTCCAATTTCTACAAAAAAACGGCAATTTCATATGTAACGACCTATTATTTTAAATGTAGGTTAAGATGTCTCAGATTATAATATTTTTGAAGACTTGCCCACGACGTATTATACCTACAGTTCCTTCAGTAGGATAAACACGAGGGTATATAAATAAATAAATGATGATAAGATAAGATATCAATAGCCTTGAATGACTGCCAAAATAATTCCATGTTATAACACTAAGATATATTATTATCTAATCCAAAGGACACTCCAGCAATGTCGTATTATGTCATTTCATAATTGCGTAACATAATTATTATAGATTCAGCTGTGTAATTCTCTAAACACAGCGTCGAGCAAAGCGTTGCGACAGCGTTAATAAGAATTGTGATTGGTCGGACTGGGTTGCGCCACTGGAGACCGACCAATGACAATCACTATCAAGGGTGTCTCAGCGCTGTGCTGGACGCGGTATGCTTAGAGCATTACACAACAGCAATGGACAGACTTTTAAGCTTCAACACATGCTTGAATTTTATTACCTGTAGTGGAGAGGGTGGTTGGAAAGAAATGAAGAATAGACAAAACAAGTTTTTACCGTGACCTATGGACGTGTGCAACACCAGGGGCGTACCGACCCTGCTAGAACAGAGATTTTCTGTGCCGTCAGTGTAGAAGATAAAGCAAGACAAACCTTAGGTCTTCCCACTGAATGCAAAATTTTCCAGTGAGCTCTGGCTACCCTTTTAACCGCCGGAAACACAACACGAGGTTATTATGTTTGTTGCCGCGGTATTCTGTAGGGTGGAGGTACTTCCCTAGTCGGTCTGCTCAATTAGACGGCAATACCGTCGTGTCCTACCTCCATATAACGGTGAGAAGTATTGAGAAGTACTGTCCTAGGTGAGATATAACTGGAAAGTACTGCCCTAAGCCATTCTGAAGGAACAAAAGCTACATAGGGTAAACTATACAAACTATTAAAGAAATTACGTCAAGTGATGGTGAACAATATCAATTATTGCGCCTATTATAGTTATTGGAAACCATTAAAGTGTTTATCGATATTAATTTGCTACGTGATAATAACACTTGGATATCGATTGGTTATACGTTAAGTAAACAATTAGGTAACTTTCATATTTGTAGACATATCAGATGCGTATGACACAGTCAATATTAAAAGAATTACACTTAAGGTGTATAAGATGATCAAGTAGAAGGTTTCATCCAAATTAAGATAAACTTCGGTTAAAGGGAAAATTTTAAGTCTTTATAAAGCAGCACAAATGTCGATAACACACAGTCAAAATATTGTAATACCACAAGGCAGTATTCTAGGTCCTAATATTTGCAATATAACTGACTAGTCTGTTTATAAAAAAAATCGACTGCCTACTTTGTGAGGTCAAAATGAAACCAGGAGTCTGATATTCTTTCTTTCTAGTACCTATATTGTGTGCTTTTAGAAACTTTTATGGCATCCAATCGTCCACTGTTGCTTTTTATCAGGGTTACCCAGAGAAAAATTAAATAAATCACTAAAAATAAAAATGTTCGACTGATGCTGAAAAGATCAAAACAAGCTTTATAGCAGGTGGTACCCATTAATTTTCATCTGGTTTGAGATTTGCAAATGGGTACCGCCTGCTATAAAGCTTATTCTGATCTTTTCAGCACCAGTCGGGATTTTTATTTTTATAAATTTATTTTATTTAATACTTTTTAGTTAAACATAACCCTTCATGACAGTCGGGTAAAAAGCAGCTAAAGAGCTCTCAGATGTTGATGAATACAATCATCATACCATAAGGTTTATTTGAAATTTGAATCAGTTATTAAAATTTCAATTGAGAATGTTTGTGACTGTAACTTATTAATAATAATATTGAAATGGTGAGTTATTTATTATTTATGAGATATAAATCAGTCATTATCATGATGCAATGGTACTTATACGTCCAGGATTTAATCAATTATTATCCAATCATACTTTCAATACTGATTAGTGATTACCTATGATTGAAATTCGTTATTAATCATGTCAATTTGAATTGTAGGAACTTGTTTATGATACAAAATTGATCATTATTTCTTATTTATTTGTGCTTATTTATAATACAATTTATTTCAATGAAAGTTATTACCATACAAAGTACCTTTCCATCATGTTTCAATAGTGTTATTAACAATACAAATTGGCCATTGTTTAAGTAGCTGTGGCGCTTTTTACCCGACTGTCAAGAAAGGTTATGTTTTTCGCGCGTACAAGATGTATGTGTGTAATATCTTTTGTTACCTCATATCTCCTGAACCACCGTACGGATTTCAATGATTCATGTCTGAAATGGAAGGTATTTTCTGCCCAAGTGTTCTTGGATACATAAAATATGAACAAAAGCTATACGTTGGTTTCTCTTGGCGTCGCAATATAGTAGTAAAAATAAAATTTTCTGTCAAATTTATCAAGTGGGCTATCAAAATAAAGGAAATTAGAAGACGATTACAAATATATTATATATATATATATGTCATAGTGATAAGTGATAACTAAAAATCATGAATTTTTTTTTATTAATGGATATAAAAAACCCGACTAATTCTGAAAAGATCGAAACATGCTTAATAGCAGGCGGTACCCATTTGCAAATTTCAAACCAGATGAAAATAATGGGTACCACCTGCTATAAAGCTTGTTTATAGCAGGCGTGGTAGGAAATGACGGTATTTCCCTCCAATTGAGCAGTCCGACTGGGGAAGTACCTCCGCCCTGCAGAATACCGCGGCCATAATAATCTCGTGTTGTGTTCCTGGCGGTGAGTCAGAGCTCACTGGAGAATTTTTGTGCTGTCACTGGGAAGACCAAAGCCTTGTCCTCCTTTATCTTCTCCAGTGATGGCACAGAAACTCTCTGCTCTAACATGGTCAGCAGCGAGAATTTTGACGTCCCTAGCGTTGCACACGTCCATAGATCACGGTAACCACTTTCCATCAGGTGAGCCGTGTGCTTGTCTGTCCCCTAAGTGGTAAAAAAAACAACACGGATTATTATGATTAAAAATATATAATACTAGCAACACCATTCCCGTCTTCACCACGAATCGGTGGTCTATAAACATCATAAATGTGTTAGTGTAATGTAAACAGTAATCATATACTTACTGTGTGGATGAGTGTGCGTGTGTGTGCAAGTGCGTCATACACACCACACCTCCAACGGCACCAACATTATGTGTGAAAACATAATTATTATGATGTGTGTGTAAGGCTGACGTCAGACATATGCGCAAGGATTTAGGTCTTTATTGATTTTGAGAATATTCTCGAAAACTGCGAACAACGTAAATAAATGTGGAGAAGTCTGGTAACGGTATAAATAGGTGTTATAAGTACAATTCACAAAAAATAATTAGCCTATTGCAGTCCATTGTTGGACATCATACGTGTCTCTCAATGTGTGCCATTGCTCCTGATTCCAAGCCTTCCATATGCAGTAACCCCTTAATTTTTTTCTGCCAAACCGCCCTAAATCTTGCATTCGATCACTAGGATAGAATTGAGTCCTTGTTACTAATCAACAATTCTGCGGCGAAGCTTTAATACCTATAGAAGACGTTCACAAGCGTTAGTCTTTATTCGAGCGTTTACTACTAACTTTAGAGACAAGGGTCTTCCAACTCTCCTTTTCCATTGATTTACCTTGCCTTTTACACAAAATGCAAGATAAATCAATCGAAAGGACAAGAAACTACCCCCAACCCCTAAAGTCTGTACGAGAGCCTCGTCCGCTAATCAGCAAGCATGGCTAGTATGTGATGATGCCTTGGACTCTGAAGCCCGTGATGGGCTCCACAACTCAAAATATATAATACAATAGACTGAGAGTCTGAGACCGTCTTTAATGCTTACGTTCAATATAAGTTGTGTGTGTCTGTGTGTGTTCTTGAAAAGTACTTCGTCATCGGCGTTATTTGTTTTACGTAAAGAATGATTACAAAAAAATTAGCGAAAAATGGCACTTTAATTCTGGTTAGTGCAGCTATTTTCTTATAAAAGGTGTGACCGTTTAGTTTGTTCGGACTGTTTACAATAGGAAATATGCATGTTTTGTTTTCATATTTTTAAATGATTATTTACATCATTATAGAACTATCAAAAAAAAAACTATACAAAACAAAAAACCATTTGACTTCATAAAAAAGTTTTAAAATAGTAGGTTTATATCAGCTTTTCAAACGACCGCCATGTTGGCGCGCTTGCCTAGACGTCATGGTATAAAACATCAATCAACTACATGATTTCGTGGATGGCTTCAAAAGTATTTCGGATTGTAAACTATTAATATTTTGTGTTTCTACTTCAATTTCATATGCAACAGCCCCTCTAGACAAGTGGCAATTCGCTAGTCGGCGTTTGATGGAATAGAATGACGGATGTATGGGATTTGACGTATTTGACATGCGTTAACGACTGTCATTTACGTCAAATCCCATATATTCGTCATTCTATTCCACCAAACGCCGGCTTGCGAATTGCCACTTGTCCAGAGGGGCAGGACAATTATTTACAACAACTAGACACGAGCTGATAGTTTTTATTACGGAATGTCAGCGTCCGCTGCGAGTCCACAGAACTAGAACCATATGCATATTCCATATTTTGCTGACACATTCATTATAATGTCCATAAATCAAGTTCACTGCTTAAAATTGCCGACATTAAATTAAAGTGTCAGTTCACTTTATATGTGGTAACTGTAGTGATGTAATTCGCTAATTTGTTTAAACCTAAAAGGTGTGAGTGTTTACATCTGTTACAATTTTGCTGACAGTGTATTAATTATGTACGTCAATCAATTAGTTTGCTGTCCATTGCTGACATGGGTCTTTTAGGACAAGGGAGATAAATTGTGACTAATTAACAACATAATGTATTGCCCCAGTTGGAAGTAAATATAGAAAAAACAACGGAAAAATAAGTTAACGAGGTAAAGGGTTGAAAGGTGGTGAAAAAGTGGTTTGTCGCAATTTACAGCGAAACCAGAGGTCGTATAAAAATTTCAAGTTTAAAAATTAAACAAAATAAGTTAACGCTAGTTGTCGGGACAATCACCACCATCAATAATTAGTGTAGTTAGTGGAGCTGGACATAGGCCTTTCGCATGGAGCGCTCTGTTTGAGGTTGAAATGGAGGACCATCACTGTATAGCGACGCTAATTTCTGCGTCAAAAGGAAGTCATGCTTCTGGAGAAGCATCGACGATACGCTTCGTAATCTTCATGGATTCGAACAAGAATTTACTAGAATTAAAGAGCTCTAGGATACCACTTCACCGGGCACAGAAAAAATGTCATAACCAATTATTGTCTATAATAAGGGAGAATGGTATAGGTACTTACATAACTTTGATTGCCTAACGTTTCGACCACACTGGCCGTGGTCACAGGCCGACCTATATATACCATGATCGCGTTATTCCCCGTTCTCCATTATTATATTTCATGGAACGCGAGAGTTTAAAAGTTAATTATTGTCTAGTATGGGAGGAATCTTAAATAATAATTTGTGGTCTGACCATGATGATGTAACATGATATCATATACCTATAATTTTTCAGAGCATTCTAGTTTCAGTTCAATATAACATATTCACGGTCATTATAAAAACGGAAACAAAAAATAGTAGGTATACTTACCATAGATTTAGAAGATGCTAGATATGGTATGTTAACTTGCCGGCTCAATAGTCCGCGAAAAACGATTCTGTAATGAATTCTATGTTTGTATCCTATTAGACCAATCCAATATTTTTTCTAAACAGCTTAGAAAAACAATTTGTGACACGGTTCCTTTACCTGGGCAACGGCGACGCAGGAATGAATTTAATAACTTATATCATTGGTGAAATCAGGTCTCGATGTCTCGCGTGATCGTGACGTGGCATGTTTTTTTAAATATAGGAAGAAGACGCTGGTTTCATACAATAATTTTATCTTATAATCGTGACCAGGGTCCGTTTACTCTTCTCCGTCTTCTGATTTGGCTTACACGGCTCGTATGGGGGGCGACTATCATTTGACTTTGAGAGGAAAGCTACGCCTGAGTCTTGTCCGTCAACCAGCAGGTGTACCGACTTAGGTTGGCTACTCCCCGATGTTCTAAGTGGGGCTATATATGTGTATCAGTGGCCAAGGGTGAAAATTTTCATATTCGAAACCGTTGAAAAAGAAATCTTGTAAATCTTAATTAGAACGACCATAGCAACGTTGTAGGGAATTCGGGATGTTCTAATTTAAGATACTGATATCCGTATAGGTACGTACCTACCGAATTCAGTTACTAAATTAGTAGATATAAATTTAAAATCATAGGGACCTCTCACCACTGCTATATATCCGATAGAAGCTATTACCCGCGGCTCCGCCCGCTTGGATGTCGTTTATCGCGACTAAACATAGCCTATGTCCTTTCTCAAGGTCTAATCTACCCTTATGCCACATTTCATGAAATTTTAGACGTGAAAATGTAACATACAGCCAGACAGAGTTACTTTCGCATTTATAATATTGGAGCCTGTACTGCCCTATATCTATGGTACCATACACAGACTTCATTAAGAGTAAATCGTGAGTGGAATTCGCAAGTCATTGTACTTTGTGAATAAGCTACTCCGGCCCCACCTCATTTTCTAGGTAGATAGTTATAGAACAATGATCTTATTTAAAACTAGCTGATGCTCATGGCTCACACGCGTCAATATCGATTATCGCGACTTTGGGCCATATCTCCGGTTTTACTTAGCCAATTGCGATCAAACAGGACAATATTTAGTGGAATTCCTATTCCAAAGAATACAGCCTATAACCAAGTATCCGTTTGACGGCAAGGCGAGCCTACCGCCTCTTTACATAAGACCGGAAATCATAGTTGACAAAATGTGGGTGTTACATCTTTGCCTACCCCTTCGTGAAGCTTAGTGAACAAAATTCCTTTAAAAAATCTGTGACTTTATCGCCCAACCAGTCGCTAGGTTCTATTTTCAGTTCCAGTAGTTCTAGTTGAAGATAACATACCTACGCATCCGTGTGAATGACTGTGCGTTTTCGTGTCGTTACATGTCTGAAGCCGGCTTTTTGTAAATATTTATTTTGTGCCCACATGCTACCAATTTGATGAGATAAGTATTAAGTAATATTGTGCAATACATATCTTTCATTATTATCATTATCATAGCGTCAGTACTGGTTGCATCTAAAGGACCCCATATACGGTACGATTCATCGTTACGATCTGTCGCTTTAGACCGATCGAAACAACGGACACTTTCCTAGGGTGTCTTGTTTTCTTCTGTAACATAATCAAAGTGACCGCCGCTTTTTTTTTCTTTTTTTTTTTACGCGTGGGAAAATCCCACGGATACCCACCCCTCTGGAGCCGGAGGGGAGGTTATGTCGGACTCGAACGGACTAAGACGAGAAAAGAAGTTCGTTTTCCATTTTACAGGGCACGTACCTATTGAATTTTTGAATATGTCTTTATCGTTCCATTTCAAATGAATAAAATGATCGATCGTAACGACCAATTGCTTCGTGTATGAGCGGCAACACTACAGTGCCCTGAGCACGAAAAAAAATTCGAATTTCTAACATAAACGTATCAAACGAATGGAGCGTTGCGATTGGTTCACAGTAGGCAGGCGGCCAATCGGATTGCTCCGTTCTCTGAATACGTTTACGTTACGAATTCGAATGGTATTCGTGCTCGGAGCCACAGAATAATTATTAGTACTAAGGTAAGTACTAAGGTAAGACCAGTCGTTTCGATCGGACTGAAGCGACGAATTACCGTATATGGGGCCCTTTAAGCTTGACCCGGCGTCCGATCTCTTAATTTGGCTTTTATTGTGTGTAGACCTAGATCCAATAAAGTTATTATTTATTTATTTATTGTGATTTTCTCCGAAGCGACTGCTATTTGACCTTCCAGCTCTGAGAGGAAAGCATCAGAGTCCTGTCTGTTTATCAGCAGCCCCTCTAGAGAAGTGGCAATTCGCTTGCCAGCGTTTGATGGAATATAATGACGAATGTATTGGATTTGACGTGTGTGACAGTCGTTAACGCATTTCACGAACATCAAATCCGATACATTCGTCATTCTATTCCATCAAACGTTGGGAAGCGAATTGCCACTTGTCTAGATGGGCAGGTATGCTGGCTAACTAGTGAGGTAGGGTAGCACAGCTGCAGTTGCTTTCACAAAATTCAAGATCCGTCATTTGACTACACCAGATAGTTGCAACCGCGAATAACGCCGTTTTAACTAATGATGATGACAATAGATAATATTCTATCCATCCATCAAACTTCCCAGGATAGATTAGCGACCTAAAAACCTACTTAAAAATATTTACACTCAAAAAAAAATCAACTGTAGAAGTTCTAAAGATTGCAAGCAACATCGAATGTTCACACGACAATGAACCCAAACGACACCATAACCACTTTTCTGAAAAGAGATTCTTTTGTGAAACGTTACTGTCGTTTACGCCCTTTCAACCGGCAACATTGTTGTTGTTATTTACACTGTTTCATGGGATGCTTGTCTAGTAATCTCGAGGTCATCCTTAATTGGGACGAGGTCAAGCGACATTGACACGCCAAGACAAAATATTCCATCAGAAACAATTTTACGGAGATGAAAAATGATCTTTTTCTTATATATAGGACACGTCAATTTGACTTCACCTCGTCTGATGGTAAGCTGGAGGCAAAGTCTCAGGAAAGAGGGTCACCATCACATGCACATTCCATGTTAACAATGGTGGCACACTTGACAGCCTCATCAGATGCTTATTCACGCCCGACCCGAGCCTTTAGGAAGAGGGAAACTGAGCTGGCCAGGAGTTCCAGGTCTTAATGGTGCGACAAAGAAAAGAGTCAACGAACCGCTTGGTTCTTGAAGGAATGTTCTGCACCGTATGCGGGGTGACATTTAAGCCCTGCACGGGTTGTCCTGTGTAGGAAAAGAGAGGATGGGATTAATTGGAAGAGCTCATCAGAACATTCACCATGGTAGAGACGGTAAAATACTCTTGAGATTATGTAAACATTTTTAATTTAGAGATGGGCCGAGTACTCGGTTGATACTCGGTACTCGGCGCACTCGGCGGGTTTTATCATACTCGTACTCGGCCGAATAACTTGGTTTTAATGTCGAGTATCCTCGGTTTAAGTAAAGCAATATTTTTGGTAGATATAATTAAAACAACAGGGTTAATCAAAAAATATTTATCACCAATTTAGGAAATCTTTGACAATCTCAATAATGAAAATGAATGAGTAGTAATGAGACAGAATTAGAAGAATGTTTGAATTTGATGAAACCGAGTAACTCGGCCGAGTACTCGGTTGGAAAACCGAGTATACACGGTACTCGTTACTCGGCAAAAGTGTTACTCGGCGCATATCTATTTTTTACTAATACATAAGTGGCATACAAGCATACCGCTCGCCTAGTGGAAAATGGTTCTCACGGTCTATGGATGTGTCCATCGCCAGAGCTGGCAGACTTATGCTGCCGACCTTGTAAGAATCTTCTAAATTTATGCCCTTTATGAAGAACTACAATATGTACCTACTTAACGTCAAAAGGAATCCAAACTAATCTATCAGTGTGGTTTTAATCCAAATAATGTTAAGCCTTTTTTGTGCGATACAGTTACAAACATCTAGATTTTGATTGAAATTTTAAAACTTTTTGCATAATAAATATCAATATGTATTTAAAAATGATTGAAAAATCATTCATTGGTGCCGATAGTTCGTAAGAATATCGGTAGACACACTCTTGCGTCAAAGACAGATTTAAAGGAGAAATTGGGGTTGGTTCGGGCGAGGTCTTGTAGCTTATAGTGGTCAAAGCATTGCCCCTGTAAGGCAATGATCGCGGGTTCAAACCCTGCCTAGACCGATTCAATTTTTATAATTACATCAATTTGAATATTGACCATGCAAAAAGCTTTAATAATTAAATCAAAAATGTTAACAGTATCCAAACCAATTTCACCTGTAAGCCGATAGATACACATTGGTGATTGACGGACGAGGCTTTGGTTCCCCTTTCAGGTTGGGATGTCAGACGGCCGTCGCCTTCATAAAAGCTGTGTACCAAAAGGTGTGGTGAGTGAGTGGACCTCGGGCTCCTATGCGAAGGCTTTCAATGCAACCGGTAGCAACGTTAAAATAATAAACGATGATGATTATTATCTTATCTCGTTTAATAATATCAAAAATTAATATTAAAATTGATTAAAATAGGAAAAGTTTGATTCGGTCTAGGCGGGGTTTGAAACCGCGATTTTTGCCTTAAGGTGCTTTTCCAGAGCGAGCTTTTGGCGAGACGAGACGAGGCGAGAAAAGAATTGAAATCGCACTGACCCTTTTTCACCAAAGCTCGCGCGTGACCGCCGCGCCCCGTCGCCCGTATGCTTCATATATAAATGTATTTTAGACAATGGTCGATATAACTTTGTTCTAGCGTCAATGCCGAAAACTCCGAACGAAAATTAGGCGTCAATATTCTCGTCAATCGACACTGTTTCCACCAAAGATGCACCGGGAGAGGATTGTAAATTTGTTATACAAATTTCAATTCTCTCCTCGCCTCGCCTCGCCTAGCCACTCTGGTGGAAAATCACCTTGAAGGTGATTTATACTCTATATAGGAACCAATACGGTTAATTTTTGCACAAACAAATATTTCAATTCACACCTCGCATATTCTCGTCAATCCACACTGTTTCCACCAAAGATACGCTGGGAGAGGATTGAAAATTAGCCATACAAATTTCAATTCTCTCCTCGCCTCGTCTCGTCTCGCCCCTCTGGTGGAAAATCACCTTTACAGGGGCAATGCTTTAACCACTAAGCTACCAGATCTAGCTCGGACCAATTCAAATTTCTACTTCTATATGTCTTTTAGGCGATAGCACAGAATAGATTCGACAGATATAAAGGCAAAAATCTCGTGCTCAAACTGCGCCTAGACCGATTCAAACTCTCCTATTTTAATCAATTAATATAAAGATCGAATCTATAACACTTAAATGTAAATGGCATTTAGCGAAGTGACCACTTAAGTCACCTGTGCAATCGACATCACCTGCAACGACACGCCACTTACATGTCAATGTGCTCAAGATGTGCTTGTGATATGCTCGATATGTACGTTACGTAGGTACTTAAGAGGGACTGGAGATGTAATCAATTTATAGCCAGCACTCTAATGAAAAAAACGTGCCTTTACATAGACACGGTTTTAGCCATGTGTCAGCAATATAATATGGGTAGAAAAAGTACTAGCAATCCAAATTAATAAACTCCATTCGATAGGGTACTTAACTAAAGCACAGATAACATAGCATTAAAGACTAAAGGTAAACAATCTTGATTACTAGTGGTTCAATTTCGGATTTTACCCGACTGCGCCAGAAGAATGTTTTTGAGAGAGTATGTATGTATGATTGTTTGGCACGCTCTGCACCCTAAACGGCTCGATGGATTTTAGCTTGAGAGGTGTCGTTAGATTCGTATTTACTGTGAGAGTGACACTGGGTATACCATTAGCAAATCTCAAACCCGATGAAAAGTATAAGTATTTAAAATATGAGTGTCTAAACAGATTTTTGAAGTGAAAACTTCTTTAGCGGCGTTGGATGGGTAAAAATTGTTAAACTCGCGTCAGGATCGCTTGACCTTTGAACCGTAACCGACGACTGACGTCATACAACATTAACTATAGACTGTTTATTTTGCAAAATACGAAAAGAAACTCCGTAGCTTAACGGTGAACGCTTCGACTGTAAGTACTTATGGTTTCAGATAGTACCGGGTTCGAACCCCTGGGCTCCTGACACTTTTTGTGATTTTTTTCTTTTTGTAATTTATTACTTTTTGTGATTTTTTTTTCTGTTTAAAATTTATTTCTGTTTGTAATTTATTAATTTCCACTGACAGAAAATTAGTAGAAAATTAGTGATAGGTTCTATGATTAGCGCTATATTATAGGTATGGTATGGTATGGTATGGTATGGTATGTTCTTTTTATCTTTTTCTCTGTATATAACGAAGAAACAAAGAAAGAAAAGTTTTCACTTTTGCCGGCATTCCCGGAGTACAACCCGTCTTTTTTTTATACAACTGAGGTGGCAGACAGGCACACGGCCCACGTGATGGTAAGTGGTTACCGCGGCCATTGAACATGTGCGACACCAGGGGAGACACACTGAGCTGCCGACACTGATAGAACAGATAGTTTCTGTGTTCACTGTAGAAGATAAATGGAGAACGGTTCTTCGCTATCCTGGATGTCGTCATGTTCCGGATGACGGTAAGCTTATAAAGATTGAGCGGGGTATATTCCAGGGTGTTAGTTTGAGTCCCTTGTAGTTCTGATTGGCTCTGAATCCTCTAAGTACTATATTAGAGGATGATAACTCTAATATAGTACTAAGAGGATTCAGAGGCTATTGTTTGCGGAGAGGGAGTCAGGTTATATCCCACCTCCTTTACATGGATGACCTGAAATTGTTTGCCCCCAACAGCCTCCAACTAATGAAGGGCAACGGAAACAGCAACGAAAACTTTTATTAGCTCCATTAGGATGGAATTTGAAGTGGATGAATTTATTTCTCCGAATATGGTACATCGAAGTTTTAATGTTATTACATTGTTCATACATATTCTACCATAATAGGTGTAGAAATATTAAGTTGTACAATAATAATAATGTCAAATAATTTCAAATAATAATATAGCTTATGTCACACATGTAATTAATTAATTATTCCATTCTATATACTATGCTTTCAGATTCCTCCAAGTATTCCTTCACCGAATAGTACGTCCTTTCAACCAGGATGGCACCTAATTTTTTTTAAAATAAATTTTAGTTTTAAAAGTTAAGTTTTAAGCTCAGTGGAAGCTGGATAAATGTGCAGTAAGGACAAGCCTTAGGTCTTACCACTGACAGCACAAAAACTCTTCAGTGAGCTCTGGCTACCCTACTCACCGCGGGGAACACAACACAAGGTTATTAGTTTAGTTAGTTTAGTTTACCTGGGCTGTTCCGCACTTAGCCTCTTGATTGGGCCATTGTGCGTACCATCTTACCTCTCATTCCAACCAACCCAGATCCTCCCAAAAAGCCAGCAGCCTTTTCAGGTTTCCACATGCTTCCCGGAGTGACGCTGGTGACTGGAGGAATTTCGCCCGTTGTGCGGCCACGCTCATGCACTCTGTAAGCACATGCCGTGGCGTTTCTTCTGCCCCCATGCATCCTCCGCATCCGCGGCTGTCCGTCACACCTATTGTAAACAGATGCTTGTTTAGGGGACAGTGACCGGTCAAGATGCCTGTGACCTTGCGGATTTGGTCCCTTTTTAGCCTAATGAGGTTTCGGCTAAACGTTTTTGATGCTACCGGAACTGCATTCTTTGTTTGCCTGCATCCTTCAGTGTTTATCCATTCTGTTTGATGGATTTCTTCTGTACTTTTTCGTAGCCAAGTTTTGACCTGTGCTTGAGGTATGGGTAGTATTGGTTCCGGTCCATATACTATCGACCCTGATCCTCTCTTGGCCAAGTCATCGGCTGCGTCGTTGCCGAGGGAGTTGCTGTGTCCCTTGATCCTTTGCAGCGTGCCCCTGTTTGTGTTTGCAATGGATTGGAGTGTGTTATGACATTCCAATATGAGGACAGAGGTTATGGTGTTGCTTTGGAGAGCTTGTAGTACGGATGCACTGTCTGAGATAATCTTTATATCTAGATCTCTGACATCTCTGGCGGCAATCGTCTCCGCCGCTCTCGTTATGCCAATACATTCGGATTGAAATATTGTGCTTAGCTTGTCCAAGGTGGTTATTTTGATATTTAAGTCATTCGAGAAGACGCCTGCTCCGGTACCATATGTGGTTTTAGAGCCGTCTGTGTATATCCTAACTTCTTTGACGCCAGAGCTATCACTTTTTTCTTCAGAAAGTTGAATATGATACTTCCTTAACACGAGGTTATTGTGGCTGCGGTATTCCACAGGTCCACAGTCGGACAGCTCAATTGGACGGAAATACCATCGTGTCCTACCTCCTACAAAAGGTTCAGAGAATGATGATTCATAACTTTTTCAGGTGGTTCAGTTCTTCAAAGTCCTCCTAGGAAGGTACGGTTATGCAATTCTCTACGCTGACAACGTTGAGCACAGCGATGCGACAGCCATGATAGAGATTTTCATTGGTCGATATCTAGTGACGTCACCCAGTCCGACCAATCACAATCTCTATCAACGCTGTATGCTTAAGAGTCTTAAGCATACCGCGTTGATAGAGATTGTGATTGGTAAGCGCTCTAAGGTTCCCAGTGTTTCCCAAACAATGTTCTGCCATGGCCCGGTAATTTTCACACTGCCCCTTCGTGACTCACTGAATGCTTTTAACCCAGGCTGATTCCATTGTTGATACACATTTATTGATAGTAGAAATGTTATATTAATGCTAGGTACATACAATATTTTGGTATCACCTCTTTAGTCACTAAATTTTAATGCGAAGTGTGGAGCTGTTCCCTATTTTTTACTACTTCAAGTCGGTTTGTACATTTATTTTGGTAAACTAGTGTAGAAAACCCAGCTTCATTTTAATTAATATACAATGCGTCGATCGATAGTAGGTATTATTTAAAAAAAAGAGGGGCGGAATGGTGCGACCCGGTATTTTATTTGGATGGCCCGGTACCGGGTCGCGACTCGACAATTAGGAAACGCTGCTCTAGAGAATAGTATGTTCGTGGATTTAAATCCCATCCTGGATGTTTAGTGTATACTTTTTCAGGTTTAAATTTATAGTTTGTATTATTGCAATAAGTAACAATAATGTTGTGTACACCATCGAATATTGTTATGAGAAACGTTACCGACAATATTCATTGTGCATGTCCACAATGGTCGGCTGGGTGTGCCCACTGTCGCCTAGCTAACAATAGACTTACTTTATTTGTTGGTATAAATTATTTGAAGCTTGCGTCGTTACTGTGTTTATATTATGGGAACCTTAGTAACGTTAATGGTTTAAATTAAAAAAAAAGACGGGTTGCACTCTGGGAGTGCCGGCAGAAGTGAAAACATTTTCTTTCTTTCTTTCTTCGTTATATACATAGAAAAAGATAAAAAGAACATACCATATAATACCATACCATACCTATAATATAGCGCCAATCATAGAACCAATAACTAATTTTCTGCTAATTTTCTGTCAGAAGAAATTAATAAATTACAAAAAGAAAAGATAATCACAAAAGTAATAAATTACAAAAAGAAAAAATAATCACAAAAAGCGTCAGAAGGCCAGGTTTGAACCCGGTACTATCTGAAACCATAAGGAATTTAAGTCGACTACGATACTATTTATCATATCTTGCAAAATAGGCAGCCTATTGCTAATGTTGTATGACGTCAGTCGTCGGTTACGGTTCAAAGCTCAAGCGATCCTGACGCAACCTTAACATTTTTCACCCATCCAACGCCGCTAAAGAAGTTTTCACTTCAAAAATTACCCTTTGACTCACTCAGGTCAATTAGGGTCCATTTTTTTTGTACCACTGAGGTGGCAGAAGAAGCCACGGCCCACCTAATGGAAAGTGGTTACCGTGGCCTATGGACGTGTACAACACCAGGGGAGTCACACTCGTGATGCCGATCCTGTAAACACAGGGAGTTTCTGTACCGTGAGCGTAGAAGACAAAGCAGGACAAGCCTTTGGTCTTCCCACTGACAGCACAAAAGCTCTCCTGTGAGCTCTGGCTACACTACCCACCGCCGGGAACACAACACGAGGTTATTATGGCCGCGGTATTCTGTAGGGCGGTACTTCCCCAGTCGGACTGTTTAAATGGACGGAAATACCGTCGTGTCCAACGTCCTACAATCTCTGCTGAAAAAGCAGACAGTGGCCGACGGCTGTTAGACTTTTGTTCTAGAAATGATTATGAGAAGGCTCTCGACACCGAGCAGTGCCTCCTTCGTCTTTAAATGACTATGATCTTTTTCTCCCGTAGATAAGATTCAAAATAAATTGTAATTTTTTGTGACAAAAAGCCGCTGCATTCAACTCAACAAAATGAATTTACAAAAATCACAACGCATCGTGAGCTGTATTTTTTTTTTTTCTTTTAATGAACGTGGTGAACAAATGAACATAATTAGAACATTTTAAATACCAATTTATCTACGCTACGTTCCGTCCTGTTTGACTTTGACCTATTGAAAACTGACATGTGAACTGCATGAACATAAATTACAATTTCAACAATACTGTTTCATTATACCTAACTGAATCGCTAAATCAAAATTAAACTATCTAAATGCATGTACCTACTTGCGCGCATAATTACCGAACGATTGTCTCAAATTGGATAATTATTTTTTCTCAAACATGCTTGGAAATGTGAACATTATTTTTACAACCTTCTTCGAGATAAATCGAAATTGGTGTACATGCGAGCGGCGGCCAGATAAAGTTGTATGAAAATCCATATCTGTCGTGTAATTTAAAAATGGAACCAACTTTTACTCCGAACCATGGCAACCAAGGAGGTAACTTATCCAAGGCGTTATTTAAATATAGAACTGGCTTGCAAATAGAATGCTGTTTATTAAGAAAAATAAAAAACAAAAGAACATTTCGCCGCGTGAAAATTACTGCGTTGTTCGTCATTGATTTTGAAAAGTAGGTAACTAAAAAATTCTGCCTAGATACTACTTAGTTTTAATTTCCGCGCTTTGTTTGAGAAAAGCACTATACAAGCCTTGGCCACAACTGAGCGTTGCCGGACTCCGTAATGCGTGCCTCAGCTGCGCCTCGGCCCGCATACTTCACGATCCTCCGGCAACACTACCATTGGTGGCCGCGGCAGTAATGTACTATTAATCCTTTCCTTATTGTCATGAAAAGGTTTATATAAAAGAAAAAGTTTAAAAAAAACGGTGAACGGGAAAATCCAACGAGGGCGAAGCCCCGGGCACGCAAAAAGTAACTGCGACGGTACGAAGTTCGCGAGGTTAGCTAATATTTAATAAATGACGTCAGATGGATGGACGATCTGATGAAGGTGGTTAGGATAGATTGGATGCGCTAGGCAGAAGATTGGAAGCTATAGTGCACATTGGGATAGGCCTATCTCTAGTAATGGACTGCGAACATCATCCTTACTCCAGGTGGCGTTTGAGGCCTTCACATCGGGCATATTTAGGTCCAGGGTATGTGTCGCCCCAGTTCTGGTGAATTGCGATTGAGAGAAGAGAGCGAGTTAAACGCCAATTGGCCTGAACATGTGCAATGTCACAGTCACATGAACTGCCGAATCGCCATTTAGTTTGAATAGAGCTGTATCAATGTATGTATGTTCTACGAGGTCGACCTTGGTCTTCCATAACCACTTGGTGTGTCTCAGTTTGTATGTTTCACCTTCCGGAGAGAAAACTTGAAAGAAAATCGCAGACTCCGACATGAACTGTTTGTAAGATAACAGCTTATGGCAGATTATAATATGTTTTATTATTTCGCCTGTGAATTATCAATTCCGGCTCTTGTTCTTTTGTTCTTTCGACAATGAATTTGGCTTGCCAACCGTAAATAATAAAATTATTAAAGCGATATCGATCCGTGTTGATATTTTAATTTTATAGTTTTAAAACAAGGAAGTTGAAATTGAAAACAAAAACCATGAATGGACGCCATTTGGTATGGTCCGAGTACATTTAGGTATTTTATAACTGTGTTGCTAGCTGTGGTCCGCGGATCCGCATGCGTTTGTATGCAACCCACGGAAAAGTATACTTGGGTCAAAAACTTTACATTTCAGAATATAACCTATCT
Organism: Eilema caniola; assembly: GCA_949126895.1. NCBI lineage: Eukaryota > Metazoa > Arthropoda > Insecta > Lepidoptera > Erebidae > Eilema > Eilema caniola. The sequence continues at coordinate 1,715,246 of OX421482.1, read as the reverse complement.
CTCACTCGTTTGCGCGCACACTATTCGGTAAACGAACAGTTGGTTAAGTTACTTAGGCGAAGGTTACTATTGGGATGGGTGAATTGGATTTGGTTTGGAGGGCACGTTAGTCGGTCCCGGTTGTCAACAGTCGTTAGGTCACGACGGTATGGTATTTCCGTCCAATTGAGCAGTCCGACTAGGCGAGTATCTCCGCCCTACAGAATACCGCGGCCATAATAATCTCCGATCCGATGGTGAGTAGGGTAACCAGAGCTCACAGGAGAGCTTTTGTGCTGTCAGTGGGAAGACTAAAGGCTTGTCGTGCTTTATCTTCTACACTGACGGCACAGAACTCTCTGTTCTAACAGGGTTGGCAGCGCTAGTGTTGCACACGTCTATAGGCCACGGTAACCACTTTCAATCAGGTGGGCCGTATGCTTGTCTGCCATCGAAGTGGTATAAATAAAGACGGAGGCTTATATGGGCGACGTGAACAACTCTGTCACAATTTGGCCACAATAGCCACTGACCATACGAAAAGAAGAAGACCAAATGTCACCCAGATTTATTCAGTTAATTGAGGGCGATTGAATAAGAAACATTCGTGCGAAATGGATGAGAAAAAGCCGCAAGGCGGACCCCGTACTCCGAGATGGAGGCCTCGGACGCATTTTGGTAAATAAGTTTCCAAGATGATGAAGACGCTTGTTTATTGACGAACGAGGGTCTTTCTGCCGGGATTTAGGTGTCAGACGGTAGTCATTACCGACAAAATGGGTAGAAAGGGTAAGTGGGCTCCAAGCTATCAATTGAAATACTTAAATGCAACCAGAAACAACGCTAGGATGATGTTGATGAGTAAAGTGGAGCAGTTTCATGACCGGACTGCGATTAAGGCGAACTAAATTGCGTCTCCAAAACGTGAAAACTAGGTACCTTCACCTCATGTAGTTTTTTTTGTGTATTTAATGGAGGTATAATGGTGATGGTGGTAAATTTTGATGGCACATATTTGTCACAAATTTCGACCGGCGCGCGAGAAACCCTCCATAGTAATCCAGTCTCGGTTGGATCGCGCAGGGGGGATTGTGGTCGCAGCACTAGTGGGACTGGTGGGTGTCACGCAGTGCGCAGACGACAATCCTCTTTTGATGAGGCCGTCAAACTGAGTGCCACCATTGTTAACATGATACGTGTATATAATGGTGACCCTGTTTCCTGAGACTGCCTTCAGCTTACCATCAGGCGAGGTTAAGTCAAATTGACGTCCTATATATATATATATATATATACCCTGTATATATATATATATACAGGGTGTATTTTTGAAACGGGGCAGTAAGGGCAAGTACCTTAACCGTTGCAGTTACAGCAAAACGTTCTTAAAAGACCTTCCCTAACTTTTTGGGACATTTTGAACTGCATTCACAGATTTTGTATTGTTTGTTGATTTATCATATTTTCGTACGAAATGTATGGGAAACGTTTTTGGCGATTTCTGTCTTTCCTAGTACTGAAAGCTAAAATGGTCTCATAGAGTTTTTTGATCCCCACATGAAATAGAATCGATTGGCATAAAAAAAATTTTTGGACTTTTTGCATTTTTTTTTTGCCAACTGTAAGTTTTTTACAAAATCTGTGAATGCAGTTCAAAATATGTCAAAAAGTTAGGGAAGGTCTTCTAAGAACGTTTTGCTGTAACTGCAACGGTTAAGGTACTTGCCCTTACTGCCCCGTTTCAAAAATACACCCTGTATATAAAAGATTCAATTCAGGTAGGTACAGGACATCAATAACAAAAATCTGGTTATATTATTTTGTAGGTATTTTAAGATGTCCAAAAGAAGACCGAGATACATAAACATCAGTTTTTGGCCGCTGTCAGTCATTACTCATTACAGCCATATTTCTTGTGAAAAAAAAATGACAAAAGATAAATAGATCATTAGCGAAAGAAATGGCCTTGATTATACATCGATCATTGTGCTAGTAACACACGACACACGTTGCGTCGATTTCTAAGAAGCTACGAGACTTTGCAAGACTTGCAAGACCGCCGATTGCCGACGGAATCAAAACAAACTGGGCCATTTACGTGTCGCATACCTCGCGTACTATCATCAAATTACATAAAACACCGCCGCTAACCTTTTTGGCACTTATTATTGAGCTTAACTACCAATCGCAGATCGATAAAACAGCTCACCCTAAACATAAATAAAACATTAACACACCACATATTCGTATCGATTGAACCCATATAAACATACTTTTTAATTGATTTCCCACGGCCATATTCATTAATAAGCTGCAATTATATGCTTAGTTTCATTTAACACCTGCAAAATACTACCAATAATACAGAAAAAGTGATTTACTTACCAAATTGTACGGGGCTGAAATGGTGTCTATGAATTAAGCACTGAATAATTTGTATTTGCACACTATTTACTGGTCTACACGCGAATAATCTAATGAAGAATGATAGCGTAAGTATTAATAAAGTCAGTGATCTCAATTATAAATAGCGCACACTATTCGGTAAACGATCAGTTGGTTAAGTTACTTAGGCGAAGGTTACTATTGGGATGGGTGAATTGGATTTGGTTTGGAGGGCACGTTAGTCGGTCCCGGTTGTCAACAGTCGTTAGGTCACGACGGTATGGTATTTCCGTCCAATTGAGCAGTCCGACTAGGCGAGTATCTCCGCCCTACAGAATACCGCGGCCATAATAATCTCGTGTTGTGTTCCCGATGGTGAGTAGGGTAACCAGAGCTCACAGGAGAGCTTTTGTGCTGTCAGTGGGAAGACTAAAGGCTTGTCGTGCTTTATCTTCTACACTGACGGCACAGAACTCTCTGTTCTAACAGGGTTAGAAGCGCTAGTGTTGCACACGTCTATAGGCCACGGTAACCACTTTCAATCAGGTGGGCCGTATGCTTGTCTGCCATCGAAGTGGTATAAATAAAGACGGAGGCTTATATGGGCGACGTGAACAACTCTGTCACAATTTGGCCACAATAGCCACTGACCATACGAAAAGAAGAAGATCAAATGTCACCCAGATTTATTCAGTTAATTGAGGGCGATTGAATAAGAAACATTCGTGCGAAATGGATGAGAAAAAGCCGCAAGGCGGACCCCGTACTCCGAGATGGAGGCCTCGGACGCATTTTGGTAAATAAGTTTCCAAGATGATGAAGACGCTTGTTTATTGACGAACGAGGGTCTTTCTGCCGGGATTTAGGTGTCAGACGGTAGTCATTACCGACAAAATGGGTAGAAAGGGTAAGTGGGCTCCAAGCTATCAATTGAAATACTTAAATGCAACCAGAAACAACGCTAGGATGATGTTGATGAGTAAAGTGGAGCAGTTTCATGACCGGACTGCGATTAAGGCGAACTAAATTGCGTCTCCAAAACGTGAAAACTAGGTACCTTCACCTCATGTAGTTTTTTTTGTGTATTTAATGGAGGTATAATGGTGATGGTGGTAAATTTTGATGGCACAAATTTGTCACAAATTTCGACCGGCGCGCGAGAAACCCTCCATAGTAATCCAGTCTCGGTTGGATCGCGCAGGGGGGATTGTGGTCGCAGCACTAGTGGGACTGGTGGGTGTCACGCAGTGCGCAGACGACAATCCTCTTTTGATGAGGCCGTCAAACTGAGTGCCACCATTGTTAACATGATACGTGTATATAATGGTGACCCTGTTTCCTGAGACTGCCTTCAGCTTACCATCAGGCGAGGTTAAGTCAAATTGACGTCCTATATATATATATATACAGGGTGTATTTTTGAAACGGGGCAGTAAGGGCAAGTACCTTAACCGTTGCAGTTACAGCAAAACGTTCTTAAAAGACCTTCCCTAACTTTTTGGGACATTTTGAACTGCATTCACAGATTTTGTAAAAAACTTACAGTTAGCAAAAAAAATGCAAAAAGTTCAAATTTTTTTTTTATGCCAATCGATTCTATTTCATGTGGGGATCAAAAAACTCTATGGGACCATTTTAGCTTTCAGTACTAGAAAAGACAGAAATCGCCAAAGACCTTTCCCATACATTTCGTACGAAAATATGATAGATCAACTCGAAACTCATAGGTCAGGTAAAATTTTGAACTTTTTTAAATAAAAAAATCATTTAAACATTTAAGAAATTGGTTTATGAAATAAATTGCTCAAAATGATTTTCATTTTCACGAATACATAAGTCTATCCTTTTTTGCACTGAACGAATGGCGGCTAATAATGTTCTGGGATGAATATTACGTAAAATGGTCATTAATGCATCCTTGAGCTCTTGAACACTGGCGTACGTCGTCTTATACACCTCGTTTTTCACGAAGCCCCATAAAAAAAAATCAAGTGGTGTTAGATCGGGGCTACGAGGTGGCCACTGTGTTGGACCATGTGTACCTATCCACTGTGTACCGAATAGGCGGCTCAAATTGGAACGTGAAAGGTGACTGTTATGTGGCGGAGCACCATCTTGTTGAAAATGAACTTTTCGCAATTCCGACAGGGGCCATTCGTCCATCTCGTTTTCAAGATGGTGTAAAATGACTTCATTATACATGGCAGAATTCAGTTTCCCTTCATAAAATTCCACCATTATGACTCGATTGGACATTATACCACACCAACAGTTGAATGAGAAGCGAACCTGATTATGACTTGCCGTAACTCTTAGTGGATTTTCTTTGGACCAATAGTGGTGATTTTTTTCTGTTGTACATACCGTTATTGGAAAAATTCGTTTCGTCTGACCATAGTATGTAATTTAAAAATTCATGATCTCTGCTTATTTTTCCTCTTAGCCATCTGCAAAAAGTAAGCCTTCGAACATTATGACCCGGATGTAACACTTGAACTATGCGCCCATATCGATAGCACTTGTAGCCGTATTTCTTCCATATCTTTATCACAAGGGAGTGGGATACACCTACTTCAAGGGCGACTTGCCTGGACGATACCTCTGGATATGCTTCGACATAAGTTAGAACCGCAATCTCCGTGTCCATGTCCACACGAGGCTGCCGCTTTCTTTTGAAAGAACCCTGCAATTCCAGGTTTTTCAAAAGATTTGTAATAACCTTTCTTGTTGGCACATGCCGCAACGGATACTTATTGCGGTACCACACTAATGCAGCTCCCGCATTTCGATTATTGACAAAATACGCTTCTAATAAGTCAATTTTTTCACGATTAGAAGACATTTTCGCGAAAATCCTTAATTAATAACTCATACGAAGTTTCTCAGCTGAAACTAAACTCAGCCGAAAAATCTGTGTGTTATTCTACACAGATTTTCGAATCAAATTCGAAATTTGAGGGTAAAAATTCTATTTATTTACTTTACAGTCAATTCTACCCACTTCCTGGCCATAACAAAAAGTTAGACCATCGTAGAAATTTGTTTCTGTTGCCGAAATGTATGGGAAACGTTTTTGGCGATTTCTGTCTTTCCTAGTACTGAAAGCTAAAATGGTCTCATAGAGTTTTTTGATCCCCACATGAAATAGAATCGATTGGCATAAAAAAAATTTTTGGACTTTTTGCATTTTTTTTTTGCCAACTGTAAGTTTTTTACAAAATCTGTGAATGCAGTTCAAAATATGTCAAAAAGTTAGGGAAGGTCTTCTAAGAACGTTTTGCTGTAACTGCAACGGTTAAGGTACTTGGCCTTACTGCCCCGTTTCAAAAATACACCCTGTATATAAAAGATTCAATTCAGGTAGGTACAGGACATAAATAACAAAAATCTGGTTATATTATTTTGTAGGTATTTTAAGATGTCCAAAAGAAGACCGAGATACATAAACATCAGTTTTTGGCCGCTGTCAGTCATTACTCATTACAGCCATATTTTTTGTGAAAAAAAAAATGACAAAAGATAAATAGATCATTAGCGAAAGAAATGGCCTTGATTATACATCGATCATTGTGCTAGTAACACACGACACACGTTGCGTCGATTTCTAAGAAGCTACGAGACATTGCAAGACTTGCAAGACCGCCGATTGCCGACGGAATCAAAACAAACTGGGCCATTTACGTGTCGCATACCTCGCGTACTATCATCAAATTACATAAAACACCGCCGCTAACCTTTTTGGCACTTATTATTGAGCTTAACTACCAATCGCAGATCGATAAAACAGCTCACCCTAAACGTAAATAAAACATTAACACACCACATATTCGTATCGATTGAACCCATATAAACATACTTTTTAATTGATTTCCCACGGCCATATTCATTAATAAGCTGCAATTATATGCTTAGTTTCATTTAACACCTGCAAAATACTACCAATAATACAGAAAAAGTGATTTACTTACCAAATTGTACGGGGCTGCAATGGTGTCTATGAATTAAGCACTGAATAATTTGTATTTGCACACTATTTACTGGTCTACACGCGAATAATCTAATGAAGAATGATAGCGTAAGTATTAATAAAGTCAGTGATCTCAATTATAAATAGAAACAAGAGTTCAAATTACACGAAAAAACCACTGAAACGTGCTTTAAATTTCAGAAAAGTACTTTCGACGTTTCGTGACCTTTCTACCTTTCTTGGGCATAGTTTTGTTTTTTGCCGCTTGGGTGCGCTACTGCGCTCATATTTTGACATGTCAGCAACAGCTGTGTTCGTCTATCAATGTTTGAAAATTGTTTACTATTTTCTAAATTATCTCTTTGACACAACTAAATACTGAACTGAAATAATATTTCAAGTACTTTATTTATTAATTGTTATAGATTATGTAAACAAACTTTTGATTGAAATACTTTTTAACGAACGCAATGATTGCAAACATCCGTCATCCGTCAAACGATTCGCAGTAATTTTTTTATTTTTTTTGGTTTTTATGACCTTGTCACTGGACCTTTAAGTAACATCTTCATTTATATATATATATATCTCTTCATTTTTCGATGTTGATGATAATGGATTGATGATATTGTATATATATAATGATGATGATGACGATCAATGAGATGATTACTGCCTCAGTAAAGTTGTGGGCCTTTACTAGAAGCTCCCTAAGGAGATATGGCTCGAACACGAAAAGTCACAATTCTCTGTAATATACCATTTTCCAACTCTTGTGTGCGTTGTCCAAGACGTTATGACTAAAAATCCACCATTTTTACACCTAAAAACTCGAATTCACAACAATTTCGGAAAATAAAATAGCACAACGATAGGCCACTCTTCGTTTTCCCGCCAAAACTCTCCGCGGTAGTAAAATTATATTTACTTATTGTATAATTGAACAATGGCCAATTGAAAAAAGGCCCACAACTTTACTGAGGCAGTAATCATCTCATTGTGATTTTCCATACAAACTTTAAACCCATTAAATATGTCGGGTATATAAATTTTACTGACAAAGGAACGTAAAGAGTAATAATTATTATTTACGGACCTTACCAACGACTAACACAATACCAAAGGTCCGTCTGTTGGCGTCGTTTTCATTCTACCTTAGTTATTATTACAAATCATAACTTAGTATAAAATATTTTGTACTACACTCCTTATATTAATTTTTAGTTCACACACTGTTGTGAAATCTTAACTAGGCAAGTGGCTGGCGATGAGAATAATGACAACGATTGCTTTCATAACCTTAACTTTCACAATAACCATTACTTTGCAGTGTGCAATAATGGAACAGAAAAAAAATCTTGTCTTCAAAAACGAGAAGAATTCATTTTCCACACGTGGTGAAATAGATTTTATTATTTTAAAATTCGATACTTTAAATACTAGCAAAATACTACTACAACGAAAAAAAATCGTAGTAGGCTTGACTCCTAGATGCAACTAATAAAATAAAAATATAAATGTGTCCTTGATGTCAACGAACATTGAAACAACATGAAGTATCGACATCATATTTCGAAAGCTTCGAAAACAAAACATCGATTACATCTCTATTTTTGCGTTAGCAATAATTAATTCCTATATTTCCTATGCAGTCTGTGGCCAAAAAATAAAATAAATACCTTCTACAGTTGTATATATACTTTCTAGATACCATACGCAATCTATATATTCTATAAATACCATACGCAATTTCACAACAGATCATCAACAGATATTGAATTTTTATTATCATTGCAGTGGTTTTTTTGTTAAAAATGCAGTCCTCCAGCAACAGTGTGATAGCTGTTGCACGAACGGCTCGTGTCGCCAAAGAAGTACAGAATTTCGAAACCAAGTCCCCATGGGGAATAGTCTGCCATCCAAACGAAGAAAACATTTACGAGCACCTAGAGTTCACGATGCAGGGCCCTAAGGCGTCTCCATACGAGAGTGGTATTTTCAAGTTGACGGTTACAATAACTCCAAGGTACCCTTTTGAACCACCCCTCGTGAAGTTCAATACACCTGTGTATCATCCGAATATTGATAAAGGTATGTGTTTGTATTATTTTTTTAGTAATATTAGCAACCGAAATTACTAATATTCCGTCTAACCCCTCCAATGAAGCTAAATTATTTATGCTAGGGGTGGGTTCACATCGGTAGGTAGTGTAATGGCCAGCATTCGATCCCGGGACCTCTCAATCGGGATCGTGATCGTGATCGATCGAGGCCAACTCCTTAACCCACCATAAAATCACTAAGCTACTGACGCTTGTATCTAAATTGTAAATATTACTAGCAGTTGTCCATCTGATATATTTCATATCCAGATTGTTCTATAAGCTCCTTGAAGTTTCTATGAGCCTATTACTTCATGCGAAAAATACCATGCCCGCAGAAATACTAATTCAGTGGTCTTTGTGACCACAACCCACATAAACCTATTCCTGGGTTAAAAAGAAGCGTAATAGTTCATTTAGACTATGACACTATACACATTGTACTCAGTGTATACATCAAAGTCTCTCTGTATGAACATGCGTGTCTCTGATTGCAAAAATTATTGTGACACGATAATTAGTGCTGCATCATGTTCATAGAGAGACACTTCGATGCATACACTAAGTGTACTGTGTATAGTGTCATAGTTTAAACATACCTTTTGTGTTCTTGTGGACTATAATTACCTCTGTGCTGAATTTCATCCAAGTTTGTTTGGTACTTTGTGAAAGAGTAGCAGACATCCATCCAAACAAATTTTCAGATTAGTAGAACTAAATTAATGAGAATGGATAACTTTACAAGTATTGAAATTAACAGTAAAGATGAAACTAATTTGTATGAAAACAGTTGAATGTATAATGAATGGATATAATGTATTCGCACTTGTAAATCCCCAAGGGGTTTGCAGAGAGGTATTAACACTGACTTTTTGATCACATGCAACAGTGAGTGAGTATGTAAACGTCCAGCAACCATTTTATCATTGGATGCATGTTAATTACTGATTTTAAGATTTCTCTGTCTTCTATTGGTTTCTGGTGGAGTTGAATAGGGCTATTCTCCATCCAGACAGCAAAGAAATATCTGATGACTAAGTGCCCACTTAAAAGCAATAGGCTCGCCACCGGCGATTTAGAGGTGTGAATAATGTATCACTACATAGTATAAAACAAAGTCGCTTTCTCTGTCCCTATATCCCTTTGTATGCTTAAATCTTTAAAACTACGCAACGGATTTTGATGCGGTTTTTTTTAATAGATAGAGTGATTCAAGAGGAAGGTTTATATGTATTATACATGTTTAATATAGTAGAGGGTGCAGCGGGAACGGGATCTGACGCCACGCGAGCAGAAAAATATTGGCGGTACAAAGTCCGCCGGAACAGCTAGTTACGTATAAATTTTAAACTTTCATTTTCAAAATATAATTAAATTAAGTCATACAACTTAATTTCTTTCAGGTGGCAGAATATGCATGGATATGCTGAAAATGCCTCCGAAAGGTGGCTGGCTACCTACCATCACACTAGAAACATTGCTGGTTTCGTTGCAAACCCTGATGGCCAATCCGAACCCCGACGATCCTCTCATGATGGATATTGCAAACGAGTACAAGTATGATAAAGAAAGCTTTATGGAAAATGCACGGAAACATACGGAAGCATATGCTAGGTCACCTTAAGAACAACTTATAACTATAGGAAGGATATACAGGGGAAGTGTTATTAAAAAGCATTATATTTTTTTAATGTTCAAGTTTCATCTCATCCATTTATTTAGCAGGGTTTGAGCCTAAAAATTGTTAGTTTGAACATACTAGCATAGGAAGCCTAGAAGTAACGAAAAGCAAAATTCTTTGTGATAAAAACTAATCAGTTGTTTGTTGTTTGTGGACATATTTAAGTAGAATGATTCACACATTTTTGTTTATCTCAGAGGAGTTTATGAACATTACACAGTTGAGATAAGCATAAATTTACTATTTTTAACTTTTATATTTTCACTTTAATATGTTTAGACTCTGTGCTACTATGAAATGACCCAAAGGGTTAGTAATTCACACTGCTTCGATTGTGGATGTCTAGCCTATGTCCTTTCATAAGGTCAATCTGCCTCTGTGCCATAATTCATCAAAATCAGTTCTGTGGTTTATGATTATGATCTACATTGATCTCAGATCTAAAAGAGAAATAATTCTCTTATTTTAATTCAAACATAATTTTGCTATTGCTATCCCTAAGATGTCGTAAAACGGGGTAAGTAGAGATCAATGGGTGAAATGTTGGAACAGAAATAAAATGATTGCTAGCTTTTCTTAAATAATTTCTTTTATAAATTTTAAGTAACTAACCAGATATTAGTTATTTCTGTCCATTATTACATTTAACTGATCCATAGCTTCACTTACAAAGAGAATAACTACAGAATTTAGCAGACCATTTTATTTCTATGCATCTATCAATCTCTATTCACGGTTATGTTTAAATAGCCCTATCATTTGTCCCTGCATACTCTAGAATCCTGTCTTATTTCTCTCACTATATGTGTTTATCATTAAGATCAATAATGGAAAGTTACAAATACGTTACAGTTATTTGGAAGTTTATTATTCGTATAAGTACCTAGTTATAAGTCTGTTATACTTGTATAGTATAAGTACAATAAATGTATGTTTGTCAATGATTAATGATCACAAAAATAATAAAAGAATAGAAGTGAATTGCTTGAGTTTTCTCTAGGTCCGAGATTCACAGTTTCAATTGAATAGCATGAATGAAAACATGTAATGAATTCTTTTTCTTTTAAAATAAATTATATTAAATTTTAGACTTCAACTGCGTAGCAGTAGTCTCAAATTTAATATAATTAATTAATACAGTATCAGTTGTTAATAACAGAACTGGGCCCTAGTGTATTTGAAGGCTCCAACTTGTGTGCTATCCATGCCAAGCATGTGCTGTACGTAAAGACATTCAGCTCGTCGCAGATTCGCAGAGTGAGCTTAAATTCACTAATAGTAGACATACTTACAGAATGTCTATTAGTGAATTAAAATTTATCAAAATTTTATTTTTAACAATTTAAATTGTCTCTGTTACTCAGTTACTAAATAATCTCAGGCAGAGGAACGAGTCTGTAACGGACCTCAGGCAGAGGAATGAGTTGGTAATGGTCCTCAGGCCATGGTAACCACTTCCCGGCAGGTGGGCCTTGTGCTTATACCACTTAAGTGATATGAAAAGGATATATATTTATATTAAGTAAAATAAAGTAAGACTGGTAACATTTTAATAAATATGTTTATTTACAAAAGCATTTTATTCACAACCTTATTATTATTATTATTATTATAGCCTCTAATCAGTATAGATACGTTTTGCTAGATAATAAAACGTTGTTAGCATTGAATTTGTTATGACTATGTTGTATCTATTCCGTGTGCCCTTTGGCAAAGGCCTCCCCCAACGCTCTCCAGTCGTCTCTGTTCTGTGCCAGTCTGGTCCAAGTTTTACCGGCTGTACCAATCATCCTCCCATCGCCTACATGGTTTCCCTCGCTTCCTTTTTCCCTCTCTTGGGTACCACAATGTTACTTTTTTGTTCCATTTCTCATGTCCTCTAATTACATGTCCAGCCCATTTCCACTTTAATGTTTTTATTTTTAGTACCGCATCTTGCGTCTTCGTAGCTTTCCTAATTTTGGTATGGTTAATTTTGTCTATTCTTCTCTTTGCCAACATACTTCGTTCCATGCTTCGCTGACATGTTCGGAGTTTGGTTTGCTGAGATTTTGTGAGTGCCCAAGTTTGACATCCATATGTTAGGATGGGAAGTATGCAGGTGTTGAACAGCTTCCCTTTAACCGAGGTGCTTATTGCTTTGTCTTTCATTACTTCCCTTTTCATTACAACCTTATATTTAGGTTAAATACAGAATTTGCAATTGACTTTTGTATAATAATATCGCTCTCTCTGTTTTCTATTGCGTGGCGGTAGTGAACGCTAATGCCACGCTGAAGGCGCAGGTTCAATTCTAGCTTTGTGCAAATATTTGTATACATGAATATGGGTATTTGCATTGGTCTGGAAAATTCCGTGCCTCCGAGAGCATTAAGCCGTCGGTCCCGGTTACCATACGAACATCTATGGCAGTCGTTACGGGTAGTTGGAGCCCTAAATAGTTCAACTATTCTAACTACAGAATTTCGATATCGCCAATTTTATTTGTGCAGTTGGGAAAAGGATTGAAGAATGATGATGAATATTGCTAAAGAGAGGATTTCACCAGTGATTACACTATACGAGGTCGGTAACTCATTTAAAAGCAATACTAACTACGTCTATGAAAAAAGTGAATATCCAATAATATTGGTAATAAAATCTGTAGATGGCTGCACTATCGCCCCCAGATGGTTGTATAGGAGAACTTCGAATGCTCAAGAGGTGTCCATCTAACCCAGTTAGAGCATATACTTGCAATAAAAATCGAGAGTTGAACGGAGTTTCACTGGTAAAATCCAGCCCTGGTATTTAGGTACATTTGGGCTCTGTAATAGTCAGAACAGCAATCGTATCGTAAATGTATTGAGAGAACGAAGCAACGCGATTGGCCGCCTGCCTACTGTGAACCTGTGTACGTGTGAAGCCGGCCAATCGCGATCCTCCATTCTCTCAATGTTTCCGATTGATTGGTGCAAGGGTTACTGCAGCCAGTAATGTACACATTATTGTAGGTTATCGCGTCCAAACATAGCCTTGCCCAAGCTCTCGTCCATCTCTATACTAAATTCAATTCAAAATCGGTTAAGTGTTCTGGGCATCAAAACATAACAGACAAAGTTATTTTCACATTTATAATATTAGTAAGAATTTGTTGCTGACTGTTACAATATTGGTTTCCGCGGTACATAAGCTTGCCGCGACGTTACGATTATACTAACTAAATAATATATAAATGTACAATAAAGTAATACTTCAGTTCTTATACTTAATCTTATTCTAAAGCAATTCCTAGTTTACTTTCTACTTGAGTTAAATTCATTAGGCAAGTGTAGCTTGTCTGAACAGAAATGATGCACTCACCATCGGATGCCGACTGCGCTTTCATCCCTACAGAGGGCGCCTCGTAATGGCCAATGTTAGCTGTCATAAGTCGAAGCAAATCTGACAGCTATGAGTTTTTTATTGACACAGAACAGATGGTTATTGTTGTTTGGTCATATGCTGCTGCCATCTACAATTAGTTTTTTGTCGGCATCCCTATTGAATATTTAAGCATTTATCATGGTAATTATTCAAATCGATTTAAATAGAAAAAAAATTATCGGCCTAGGTAGAGTTTGAACCGGCCATCTTTCTCTTATAGGGGCAATGTTTTGAACACTAAGCTATCAGACCTCGCACTAACCAATTCAAATTTCTCCCTCTATATCTGTCTTTGAGGCGACAGTGGAGTATGTCTACCGATATTCTTACGAACTATCATGAACCAATGAATGATTTTTCAATCATTTTTAAACGTTGATTATCGCCTACTCCGCCTATACAATTTGAATTAATTTTTTAAGCATTTTTCATGCTTAATATTCATATCGATTTAAATAGGAAAAATTGCCTTACAGGCATCGATCTGCGGGTTCAAACCCCGCCTAGACCGATTAAATTTTTTCCACTTTATCTGTGTTAAATAAAACGTCGATTGTTTCATGATCTGCGGGTTCAAACCCCGCCTAGACCGATTAAATTTTTTCCACTTTATCTGTGTTAAATAAAACGTCGATTGTTTCATGATCTGCGGGTTCAAACCCCGCCTAGACCGATTAAATTTTTTCCACTTTATCTGTGTTACCTAAATAAAACGTCGATTGTTTCATGATCTGCGGGTTCAAACCCCGCCTAGACCGATTAAATTTTTTCCACTTTATCTGTGTTAAATAAAACGTCGATTGTTTCATGATCTGCGGGTTCAAACCCCGCCTAGACCGATTAAATTTTTTCCACTTTATCTGTGTTAAATAAAACGTCGATTGTTTCATGATCTATGACCTTGTGATCGACTAGTCGCTTGATAAATCTGGTAACGCTCTGTTTGTGGACTAGCGCTCACGCGGACGTATTCTATAAAACAAGACGTCCGCTGTTTCGCGTGTTTTGTCACATTATGAGCAGTTGAGCAACAAATCCGAAAACAATCATCGTCATTGTGCTTATGTGCGTATAGAAAGTGGTAAGGCGTGTTATTTTGTTTCAGGCAAGCTTTAGGTGTGCTTGTATGACACCTTAGTGAAATAAAGCTGTCATAGAATCTACCTATTAGCCATATTTTTTTTATACCGAAACTATTAGTATTGTTACCACTGTAGCTAAGTTAAATTTGCTGTTACCGGTAATGAGGTAGGCAGAGGTGAAATTTAATGATATGTAGATGAAAAACATTACTACCTACCTACTCACGGTTACATAGGTGTGAGTTTAAAAAAACGCACATATGACTAGATCAAAATTTGCATTTTTGCTATATTGTGATTAGTTATATTTCATCAAGCTAAAAAATTCATGTCTTTTGAATACCATATAATTGATTTTATTTTACAAATATGACACATTACGATGTACCTATATGGTTGTTATAGATAAATAGGAAAAGTTTGAATCGGTCTAGGCGGGGTTTGAACCCACGATCTTTGCCTTACAGGGACAACCCTAGAAAGTGAAACAATAATATGTATTAATTAATACAGAAAATATCCTTTTTTTTACGTGCGGGATGTCCCCACGGATACCTCCCTCTCCGGAGCCGGAGAGGGAGGTTATGTCGGGCTCGAACCGACAAAACCGCACGCTCTGGGTTGGATACTAAAACCAAATTAGTAAGTACAATAGCACAGAATAGATAATAGTACTAGCGTACAGAATGGAAGCTCACCCCCTCCCACCGATTTCATTTCCTCTCCCCGCACGTCAAAATCATGGGCGCTTTCATGGGCGCCTAAAACAAAGGTTGTCGCTAATAAAATGTGTATGAACGGCACTTCGGGAATAAGAGTGAAAAGTTCGGCTAGCTTCGGTTTTTAAGGTGTTCTCTCTTTCACACATGACTATAGTAAAATTTAACCCTCAAATGCATCTTGCCTTTTTGTATAAATAACTAATGAACTACACATAGTAAGAACAAAACTTATTTTCGTCAGTCGACTCGAGTGGACGTGTGTCAGTTTTTGCTAAATAAAATAATAAGTGTGCAACAGTCAAAATTAGCTGGTATTTCCTGTGAAATTAAGTGACTATTAAAATAGATCGTTTTGGTTCTACGCATCGCCTGAGCATCGCTTGCGCGCTGCGTTCTACCTCGCTCCAGCCCGCCTTCACCCCTGCTAGAACGATCCGCTGCCATTTTTGTTCTCGCTCCCACTCGCGGCCGCCTGGTGTGTACGGTGGTGCGTTGGCGAACAGTCGAGCAGTGAAGTTTATCACCAAATTCGAACTAGTCTGCAGTAAGTGCAACTGAACTTGCGCGGGGTACTGTTTTTTTGTATTGCATGTAAACATGAGTGCCCAGAGGTCGCCAACTTTTCCGATCGCTGGTGGTTCACAACCGGACTTATCTAGAATAAGTCATAGTGTGGATGACAATATCATAAATATAACTCAACGCATTAAGCGTAAGTGGGCAGACAGCTGCCAATGTCACAGTGAATTGACAGAGATGCGATCCGAAATGACACGTATCAGTTCGTTATTAGAAAAGTACGTTGGGTCCAATGAACAAATCATGCAAAAAATGCAAGACAACATTTCTGAAATTAAATCCCAGATTACAGAATTCAAATCTTCCAACGAACAAACAATAGTTGCAATGCATAACAAAATAGATGGAGTCATGACACAAATGAACGATATTAAGTCGTCAACCAGTAGTTTTCTGTCGGAACAAAAAGACATCAAACACCATGTTGCCAAACTTGAAGAGTCGATAAAACTCGGCGAAAACAAAATCGTGACAATAGAGGCTGATCTCAAAGCGGTACAACTGTCCACTCAAGCCACTGTCCTCAACCCTGTTGGCCAATTAAGCTTAGGAGAGAAAGTCATACAAGAAATGCAGCATCGAGCCAACAGGGAGAAAAATATAATTATAGCCGGTTTTCCCGAAACAACGTCTCTTCGAGCAGAGGACAGAGTAGCCGCAGATGAAGCCAGCGTATTGAATATAATTTCTTTGCTAACCACGAATACATTTAAACCAATCAAAATGTTTAGAATCGGTAAATATTCTTCTGGCAAAAACCGTAGCATCAAGGTGTGCTTCGAATCAATTGAACATGCTAAACAATTACTACGCAGCAAAAATAAACTACCGGAGGGAATAAAGATATTCTCAGACCAGACTCCAGCACAACAACAGTACCTCAGAAGTTTAAAAGATGAACTGAAGCATCGTGAGAGCAATGGTGAGAAAGATCTCACCATCAAATATGTCAACGGAACACCAAATATCATAAAAACAACTCCAAAAAACTAGAGACGTCATACATAACTACCAGAAATAACATTACGAATCGCAACACGTACGAATTATTAGACAATTACCAAAAAATTCCCACCAATAAATCACGTTTTGCATTTCTCTACCTTAACGCTCGAAGTATATGTAAAAAAGGCAAACTCGACGAACTCCAATGTATTATCAGAGCAATACCAAACACGGTGCATGTAATTTTACTAACAGAAACATGGTTCCGGTCAGAAGCCCAAGCACAACAATTTCAGCTACCAAATTATACACATTACTATAACTACAGAACTGACACTGGTGGAGGTGGTGTATCAGCATATGTTCATAACAACCTTCAACATAACTTGTCATATTCTGAATACGTCGGCGGTAACAATTTCCTATGGATAAAAATAGAGAAATATGGACTGGACGTGGGTGTAGTATACAATCCTGGCCACACAAATTTCAATGAATTTGTCGAAGAATATGAATCACAACTAGCGCACCGAAATAGAGCAATCGTATTTGGAGATTTTAATGTAGATTTACTGACAAAAACTAGAAAATCTCAACAGTATAAACAGCTGCTAAAGGAATCGGGACACATAATATTAAACAAAATAAATAAAAAATACTATACAAGAGAAGGTGATACCAAAAAATCTATCCTGGACCACATTAGTACTAATTTGAAGAATGATTATTTTCATATGATAACTATTAATTCATCATTATCTGATCATAGGCAAATATACTTAGAAATAAAGAAACTGAAAACCCCACCAAGGATATATTCTAAGTATGAAGCTATAAATTACGACAAATTATATCAAACAATGAAACAAACAGAACTACACAAACTAGACATTGATTTTACGAAATTAGAAGATATAATTAAAAAGTGTACAGAAGATAGCAAAATAGTAAAAACCAAAATTATAAATCAGCCTCAACAAGATTGGATCAACAAAGACGTATTGCATGAAATAAATCAAAGAAACATATTGTGGACCGAATTAAAGAAAAACCCTGGCGATGATAACTTAAAAGAAAAATTTCGAACTAAAAGGAACGAAGTATCTAAGCTTATTCAAGACACAAAAGCGACTTACTATAACAAAGAATTTGGCAAATGCATCAATAAGCCGAAGAAAATGTGGAATTTAATAAATAATCTCGCGAATAATAAAATCAAACAAAGGTGCGCTCTCTCAAACATTTTAGTAGACTCAAAGGAAATTACGGATCCATTCAATATTGCTCAAGTTTTTAACCACTATTTTTCTACCATAGGATCAAATTTGGCAAATGAAATACCAAAAGAATTTCATGATCACATCAGTTATGATCATATTTTACCTAAATCTTCATCACTAAATTTAAAACTTCAAACTTTCGACCCTTGTACCGAAAAGGAAATTTTAGACATTATTAACGACCTTGACATTAATTGTAGTAGTGGAGTAGACGGCATAAGCACAAAAGTAATCAAATGCATAAAAGACTTAATAGTTAACAAATTAACGATATGCATCAACAATCTTTTGCTTGACGGCAGATTCCCAGATTCTCTTAAAGTAGCAAAAATCAGCCCAATTCACAAATCTGGATCAAAAACTGACCCTGGCAATTACAGGCCTATTTCTGTGTTGCCAGTTTTATCAAAAATCGTAGAAAAAGTAATATACAAAAGATTAGATAACTATTTGGGGTCTATTAATTTCATCTTTGAACATCAATATGGATTTAGAACGAAAAGTAACACACTTACTGCAACATTGGATCTTATCACTAAAATAAAACATAATATAGACAAAAAAAATATAGTGTTAGGCATTTTCATCGACTTAAAAAAAGCCTTCGATACCGTAAGCCATAAACTGCTTCTGAAAAAACTTATGTCGATTGGAATTACTGGCCAGGCTTTGAGGATGTTTGAGTCCTACTTAACATCAAGAACACAAATTGTAAAAATTGATGATAAAGTTCAAAGTGATCCACAACCAATAACATGTGGAGTTCCACAAGGTTCAATTTTGGGCCCGTTACTCTTTTTAATCTACATAAACAATGTGCACGAATTAGGTCTTAACGGACACATTACCCTATACGCAGACGACACTTGCTTATTCTATTTTGGTCCTTCGCTAAGTAACATAATTTCTAGAGCCCAACACGATCTGGACGCCATCCATGATTGGCTAAGTTATAATCTACTAACAATAAATATTAGCAAAACATGTTATGTAATATTTAGGGCAAAGAACAAACCTCTACCTATGCATATACCTCTCAAAATCAGTGACACTCCCTTGACAGAAAAGAACAACGAAAAGTATCTTGGTCTACATTTGGACGCACATTTAAATTGGAAAATCCACATCGATCACATAAAAAGCAAACTAATATCACTGCGCGGGTCCCTTCGAAATATAGTACGATGTATCCCCCTCAAGCTTCGTTTCACAATCTACAACACACTTGTGAAACCACACCTATTATACCTTGTCGAAGTATGGGGAACAGCCGTCAAAATAAGAATAGCTGAGCTACAAAAACTGCAAAATAGAATCATAAAACTGCTCTTTAATTATCACTACCTAACAGAAACAAAAAAAATATACAAAGAAACAAAATTAATGACCATCAAACAACTTCACAATTACAATGTTTGTATTTTTATACGAAAAACTATAAACAGTAAAGTTCACACTAATCTGCAATTCCCTAAACGGAAACAAAATGTTGCGTACCCCTGTACTCGCCGAAGTAGCTTCATCGTCACGCCAAAGATACGAACTAACTATGGTCGAAGTATGATAACATTTGACGGTGCGCGCCTTTATAATAATATACCCTCAGATATTAAAAATATTAGCTCTTTTAACGTATTCAAAAAGAAACTTACAGAATATATTGTTTCCGACTTTGTTGTAGTAGGCAATAGTTAGGAATAACGGTGTTTATTGTTTGTTAACAGTGTGAATTTGAAATGGTTATGGGATTATCATGATATTGTGCATTGGATGAGTTGCTTGGTTTGATTGTGGTCCATAGGTATATGTCTGTATCGCACGTACTTTTTATTTCATGTACCTACTTTATATTTCAAATATTATGTACTTAACATTAATTCTCTTGGCGACGACGAACTGATATTTGTAATATGTATATTTAGTATTGTTCTCATGGAAGTGATGTAAATCTTATTATGAGAATAAATATCTTTAAACCTAAACCTAACATTTGTACTTTTTCCACAGTATTTATTATTGAACTTGACCGGTTTAGCCTTATGGTAACTTCAAATGTTTACATTGATGTTTTTGAAATGTTTCTAATCTTAAACACTAGAGGTGTTTACGACTAGAAATGTTCATAAATATTGCGAAACTGGTCAGGTTCAATAATAAATACTGTAGAAAAAGTACAAGTGTTCTCAGTATGTGTAACAACAAGTTCCACCAAGGGTCATCAATGAACAGTATAAAAAAAAACTAATGAACTGGATGCCAGGTTCGCCCAGGAATAAATTCGTGAAAAATCTTATCAATTATAATAATTTTCATATAGTCCGGGTTTTTTTAGAAAATAACTCTAGAACTAGCATGTTAAGTGACATTATGGTGGACCGATATTGATTATAGGTGTATTATTTTTTTAACATTATAAAGATTATAACTCAAAAGCATATGATGCAGATTTAGATTAGTATATATTCTAGGGTTAAAAAATGGGCGGTACCTGCAATGACGGAATCCATGATGGGCGACATTAATTGTGATACATTCAAATCGAAAAAAAATGCCACACTTCATAGGCGTGAGCTGTCAAAATAATAATTCTTAAATTTTATAAAGTATAGAGCGGTTAAAACCATTTTTTTCTAAAAAATATCACTAGATATCTTTCCGTGAACTTCCGTTTAGTATAAATTATAATTGATACTTAAATAAATTAACACTATTAAATTAAAGTGTGCTCAACTGCCATTTTTCTAATTTCCTACTCGCCGTTGACAATTCTAAATAAGTATTAGTATAGTTATTACAAAAACCGGGAATAAAATCCGTGTCATTCAGTTGAGGTTCAGAAACCTTGGTACGTAATAAACACACCATTTATAAAGAAATGGTCTACCTCACCCTTGGCAATGGAGCATTAATTACTAAGGGATAAATACTATTAGTTCTGTAAAGAGTTCCAGATCATTTTTGACATCTGGAGATCAAATCTGGTATCCTCACTTATATTTCTTTTATACGATACGTATCTTTATTTTATAGCTTCCTGGATATTTCACCAATAAATATTGTCAATCCGTTCTTAACAAAGCCACAACAAATGTCTCCGCCTTTTCTCGTGTTTTTTTTTCCACAACTACCTAAGGAATCATGTTCGGATATTTCAGCCAAAAATCATCAATATCCGTTCATAAATAACGCGATAGAAAAGGCACCCCTTTTCTCCTCCGATTAAAAAAGCTCTAGGCAAAAATGATGTTTTAAATCAAAGAACATGTATGCCATGTTTGATGACAATCAGTTAAGAAATGTGCCCTATAGACCGAACGGAACGGAGACTATAATTAATGAAAAATTTCACGCGGGCGAAACCGTGTGCCACAGCTAGTTTTTATAAAGACAATCGGTTTTAATTACTCTATAAACATATCAAAGTCGTGTTTTAGTATTGTTTTGTTATTTGTGCCAATTCTGTTGATTGACAGGACCAAAATGTATCGCCATATTCTTTTTTTCCGAAGCGAAGAAAAAGATGGAAATACGTTTTAATGTAAAAATCATTAATATAACTTTTTGTAACAACAGGATTGTCGCCTCCGTCGGATGTGACGTAAATCATGACACCAAGGGATAGAGCGAGAAAAATCACGCTATCTCACTCGAAAATTAACTCAAATTTCAAATAGTGCCATCCATGACATTTCTAATTTTCTCACACATCAACACTACCGTGCATGTACACGAGCTATGTTTGTAGTAATTACAACGCGATTGTTTCATACATTTTTCCGAGAGCTTCCGAGGTGTGACAATAGTAAAACTGAAAATGACAGAAGGACTATTGTATATATTGAGAAATCAGATGACAGTTAATCTAACTAGAGCCAAAAGAAACCAAATAAAAGGAAGAGCGGACACTTAAGTGCTAACTTTGGATGTGATTGGCATTCAAATGCAAAAAAAATATTCCATGTCGATACTTCACTATCACTACATAGTATAAAACAAAGTCGCTTTCTCTGTCCCTATATCCCTTTGTATGCTTAAATCTTTAAAACTACGCAACGGATTTTGATGCGGTTTTTTTTTATAGATAGAGTGATTCAAGAGGAAGGTTTATATGTATAATACATGTTTAATATAGAAGAGGGTGCAGCGGGAACGGGATCTGACGCAACGCGGGCAGAAAAATATTGGCGGTACGAAGTTCGCCGGGTCAGCTAGTTTTCTATAAAATACTGATGATAATATACTAGTCTCCCTTCAACAGTAAACATACAAACAGTGCTTGTTTGACTGCAATAGGCTCGCCCCTCATTACATCTTACAGTCTTCAATATACCTATTTATGTGTAAAGGTGGGATACTATCGATTTTGTCGACTGTACCTGTGATAATTTTATACTAAATTTAAATCAATATTTATTGGAGTGAATACATATGTGCAAACTCCCTCAAGCTGAAATCCATGGCAGACATTATCAAGTATTATAACCAATATAAGTTCCTTCATATTCAACCAGTATCTGTGCTACTATCATCGCCAGAGCTCACACTCTCAGTATCAGAAGAACTACTATTTCTTTTAACTTTTCTACCAACCTCATTCGAATTATTCGCACTGGCAACACTAGGTTCTTTATTATTATTACTTTCATCACTATTAACCTCTTTTTTCTTGGACTTTTTACTGTTGGCGCTTGTGGTTGGTTTGAGGGTTTCTGTGGAGACAGTGGCCACCATTTTGGATTCCATTCTGGATTCTGTTGGCTTGAAGTCCTCGTCATCTTCATCGTCGATAGGTCTTCTGTTAGCTAGTGATGCTGCTACAGCTGTTTTGTAAGCTTCTGGGTATTGTGTACTGGAATTGAAAGTTGTAAGGGTATGATTATGTTCTTTTTAATGAAAATATAAAGCAATTAGTGAACTAACAGCTATTCAAATTGATTTTGATTGAAGAAACCGGTGGTAGATATTTGATGGCATAAATCTGTCACAAATTTCAACCGGGTACCATTGTGCACTATTGGGGAAAACCCTCCATAGTAATCCAATTTTGGTTGGATTGCATTCAGGGGTTAGTAAGTGTATAGCCAGGCAGGGGGTATTGTGGTTGCAGCACTAGTGAGACCGATGGGTGTCACGCGATGCTGCGACTACAATCCTTTTTTGATGAGGCCGTCAAGCTGAGTGTCACCATTGTTAACATAGTACATATATGTAATGGTGACCCTCTTTCCTGAGACTTTGCCTTTAGCTTAACATCAAGCGAGGTGGAGTGAAATTGACGTGTCCTATATATATATATACTAGCTGTCGCCCGCGGCTCCGCCCGCGTGGATATCGGTTATCGCGAATCGGGGTATGAAAAATAGATGTTGACCGATTCTCAGACCTACCCAATATGCCCACAAAATTTCATGAGAATCAGTCGAGCCGTTTCGGAGGAGTTTGGCAATGAAAACTGTGACACGAGAATTTTATATACAACTGTCATAAAATCACTAAAATCGTGGCTTGGACTAGCGCACTCTGCTGATCCCTCTGCTTTATTTAGGGATCAGAATAATTTTGGGATGAAATTAAAGAAACCATCGGAGCTCTATAAACACCTTAGAGTTACCAAAGCCACCATCTTAGGTAAATCCCAAGATGACACAGTCAGGGCACTCCCGAAAGATAATAACGCGTCCGAGCTTGAATCTAGACTTATATTCCATAAACGATTTATGATAGGAGCCCAGTCGAACAAAGTGGGGTTGGGAGTACGAGAGCCAAAAAGGGACCAGGATATACTTAGGTCCTTTCTGAAGCAAGACGAAAATGATAAATATCGAGTGCACGCGATGAATTTGGAAATCCAAAACGAATGGTTGACAATGGGAGAGTTCTGCATACCGATGGCTTTAAAGTGGCGCACCTTGATATATGAGTGGTCGCCGGCCCTGTTAAAATTCTACCTTAACGCCTTTCAGATGACCCTTCCAGACCAGAGTAATCTGGTAAGGTGGGGGAAAGCCACAGAAAAACAATGTTATACGTGTGGTGAGGCAATAGGGACGGCTAGGCACATATGAGTAGGATGTAGGGTGCTTCTTGATAGAGGCCAATACTCACGCCGCCACGATAAGGTGCTTTTCATCATACGCGAAGCAATGAGTCTGGCAGTAGCTAGAGCCCAAAAAGGATTGACTACTAACAGACGTCATATCAACTTTGTGTCTGAAGGTTCATCCATAAAATCCAGGAACAAACCTTATTCAATCTTAGATACTGCCCCAGATTGGACTCTCCTAATCGACACGTATGAAAAGCACTATAAAATTCCGGAGGATGTTGGGGTTTCGTCATCTAGACCGGACATATTTCTATACTCGAAAAAGACTAAATATGTGGTCCTTGTGGAACTTACTGTACCGTGGGAAACAAATATACCGAAGGACCACACACTAAAGAAAAATAAATACTACGATCTCACAAACGAATTAATCAAAAACGGTTACGTGGTTAATTTGTATGCAGTAGAAGTGGGAGCGAGAGGTATACCAGCTAAATCTCTCTATAACCTACTTAAAGATCTAGGCCTATCGAGAGCTACAATAAGCTCATTACTAGGACGAATGTCTAAAGCGGCACTAGTAGGTTCGTATCAAATTTGGTTAGGCAGGGAGGGGAACTTGGGTAGTGAAGGTGAGTGTTGATGTACATCAACAAAAGGGGCCCCTTCTAAACCTACACTTGGGTCGCAAGTCCCAGGCACTGTCCCGAGTTCCCAACTCAGCAACGCGATGGACCCGGCACCCGCACGGAGAATCCATGGATTGCTAAGAATATCGTCTCTCTCTATAATATATAAAAAGTAAATGATCAGTAAGGACTTGAACCCGCGACCAGTGCCTTACAGGGGGCATGAATAAATAAATAAATAATAATAAATATTCCACAATGCTATCTAGATCCATGGTAAGCATAGCCTAACTAGCTTGTGTTATGGAATCTGGAATTCGGATAAACATACCTAGATACTTTTTTTCTGTAAATACATACATATTATACATAGAAACGACCAGGCCGATGCAAATATACATATTCATGAATACAAATATTTGCACTGAGTGGGGATCGAACACGCGCTTCCTGCGTAACGGCCGCGTTCACTACCGCCACGTCACAGAGGCTGTCAAATGCTCTGACCACAGAGCTACCAAGCCACATTTTAAGCATTTGAAATTGTCATTGAAACAACCTTCTTGAAGCTTATAGGATGTTTCTTACTCAATCAAATTCAAACTGCTGTATGCATCTGATAGAAATTTGGTACAAAGTTAAATTATACAAACATACATATTATCTCATATATGCCTGTAAAAAGGGGTAGGTGTATTATCACCCCTCTTTCATGTAATAGGGGCTGAGCGTATTGCCCTTTAGCAGGTACTTTGTCTTGGGTTGCATGTGAACTGTCGTATGAAGAACAGCTCTGTACCTTAGTCACCTTTTACCACACCACATAAATAGTTGTGGTGGTCCAATGGAGGAGGTTTTAATTGTGCTATTGGTGCCATGGAGTTGCATGAACAGAATCTGAATTCCACCCACTCCCCCACTCATTACTACATTGTTGTGTCAGCACTAGGTGTTCATCTATTTACCACAAGATCTAATGTCAGGTGTACTAGTTTGCAATACAAGACTTATTTACCTTAATTTAGTCTTAATAGCTCTAATTTTTTTAAAGATGAATTCCAAATCCTTCCTCATCTCTAATAACAGCTGTGTATGTTTCTTGAACTCTGCTGATGCTGCACGGAGTCGGCTTGCAGATAATTGATTACAGTTTGTGAGCATCTCGGTGGTTTTCTCAAATCTTTGCAGCCTGAAATATATATTGTTAAAATATTTAGAAAATAAAATTCATTCTTTTGTTGTACAATGAATATGAAATTAAGTACTGTAAATTCAAAGATTTTCGAATTATACAATTACACAGTATTATAGTCTGTAAACAAGTACAAAAAAGCATTTGCTAGGCTGTCAAGTTGAGGGCCATTGTAAAATTATAATATGTATCTGTAATGGTGAACCCATGTATCTATTTTTTGCGTAGAGTGTAATTAGTTAATACTAGAGCTGAAATAATAGATGTCTCGTCACATTTGAGAAACTGGCAACTCTATTTGGGCATTGATGGCATAAGATTTAACACTTAAGACTGCATTTACAGGTACCATTGGGATTGAAATTCAATATCCCATTTAGATAGTAAAGAAAATACTAATAAATGATTGTTTATATTCCAATAACAAATTTTATTGTTAAAGAACATCGCTAAATTGTAATGTATATATAAAGAAAAAATATTATTTGATAGTCTAGTGTATGCGTAATTTATCAGGATATTGGGCAGATGAAGAAAACGTTAGGTAAATAAATTATGCTTCTGGACTGCGCAATCGAATCATAACAAGGTTTTGAAATTATTCTAAGTCAAAGTTCATGTATACTATACAACAAGAGTAAATAATATTACAAGAAAGGTTGTAATATTAATAAATTCTTAAGCTATAACAGAAACAGAGAAAGCCTTACATGTTCTTTTGTGCCCTTATCACAGATTCCACATCATTCTGGTTCACCATTCCCGCCAAACCTTGCACAAATACTTCTGGCGCCGAATAGTTTTGAAAGCATTCTATGGAGAAATCACTCTCGGGCGTGTCGTTTGCCATTTTATGTTTATTTACACCTAACAAAAGTATGTAAATCGATTACGATTCACGTAAACCGGAAACGTCAACAACTGATCACTGATATTGACTGTAAATGTCAAAGACTTTGACATTTACAGTCAATGACTTTGACTCAAAGTGGCAAATACGCTCCATTTTACATAATACTGTTCATGTATTGACTGTTTGTTTTGTACGAGAAATGCATGGCTTTTCTGAAAAAACATCGTCGCGTCCTGTGGTCGCGTCTTCCGAATTCAAATCAATTCAATAAAAGAGACTAGGATAATTTTACTAAGGATTGTCAGTAGCTAGTTATTAGAAGAAGTCTATGTTGTTTAGAAAGATTCACTATGCTTCAAGGTTCGTCAAAATTGATAGGCATGGTGACTAGATTGAATAACTTACTTAATTTTGTAAAAAGTAACAGAATCCGTATGCGCGTTTACGCCTGCAATTTTTTTGAAGTGAAAACTTCTTTAGCGGCGTTGGATGGGTGTAAAATGTTAAGGAAGCGTCAGGATTAGTTGACCTTTGGACCGTAACCGACGACTGACGTCATACAAGATTAGGTAAATACTATCTATTTTGCAATTTAACATCGATAGCGTTATAGCTTAAACGGTAAGCACTTCGGCTGTAAGTCCTTATAGTTTCAGATAGTATCGGGTTCAAACCACCTGGCCTTCTGAAACTTTTTGTGATTATTATTTCTTTTTGTAATTTATTACTTTTTATGATTATTTTTTCTTTCTGTAATTTATTACTTTTTGTGTTTATTTTTTCTTTTCATAATTTTTTAATTTCTTCTGACAGAAAATAAGTGATAGGTTCTATGATTAGCGCTATATTATAGGTATGGTATGGTATGTTCTTTTTTATCTTTTTCTATGTATATAACGAAGAAAGAAAAAAAGAAAATGTTTTCACTTCTGCCGGCACTCCCAGAGTGCAACCAGTCTTTTTTTTTTATAAATCTCTTTGGTGGGGAATTCCTAAACTAATAAGACTTCAGATGCTAGGATGCCGTGCTGGGATGTGTGTTTGCCTAAGGCGTAGCTACCTAGGTACTAATCCCTCGCTCACTCGCACCGTGGCTAAACTGTGGCCACGACTTAAGGTCTGCGAGCGTCGAGAGGTGTGCGGGGAACATTTTTTTTACGCCTAGCCTCCATTACTTACACAGTGAATATAGCGACACACCACACTCACTATGTCGTTCCTAGACGGCACTGTATTCTTGGGTTTCAGTATTTTATACCTATGTATTTTGTTTTTTATAGTGTAATCGAAGTATAAACACAGAACTAAGTTCATGGTTTACATTTCCATTGTCAGTGCAAGATCAATATACACCATTTCCATGACTCAGACAAACAGAGCTTTAGGAACTATATCAATAAAAATGTATGCGTAGTCCAATAAAATATTGAATAATATAATTAAAATTTTATTATTATGAAAACCATTAGGGGTTCACTTGACCTAGACCTTCAACTTTAAGATGGAATGGAACACCGATGTCGTCGTCAACACTACGGCGGAAAATTCTCTTTGAGGCATTACTATTTTTAATAGCGATTGCCTTCACAATTTTTTGTTTCTGCTTTGCAGTCATAGGGAGTAAATGTTTAAGAGCAGCTTCAGGATCTGCTCTTAAATAATTCTTTTTAGTAACTATTTCGTCAAGAAGCCATTTAGGTACGTAAACGTTATTATTGTCTAAGCTGTGCGTCATAATCTTAGATTCTTCGTCATCTTTGTCACTAACGCGGTCCTTATTAGATTTGACTTGGATGTTCTTTAAAAGGTCCTCTAATTGACCTCTAAAATCAACTTCTGATTTACTAAGATCAACAACCACAGCTTTGATCGGCTTAGAATCTGAATCTAAAACATCGTGTCTCTTAACTTGCTCTTCTGAATCATCGTTTCCATTTTCGAGAACATTAGGATAACCAACATTTTCTATTAATCTCATGTTGCTAATAGGTAATTTTTCATTTTGGTCGTCAGCATTTGAATTACCAAGGGATTTTTGTAAACCAGACATATCGACAACTATCGCGTCTAACTCATCACTGATTTTATATCTGTGGGCATTGGATTTAATTTGTTGCTCAACATATGAATCAGATTCGGATATACGTCGGTCGCGATCAGCACGCATAATATCTTTGATGTAATCACTATCCTCATCATCAGCTCTGCCTCTGTCATCATTGTCATTACCGTCTCGGCCATAACCACATCTACCTCCACCGCAACCACATCTATCTCCACCGCAGTCATCATCTCGATTATCATTACTTGCTCGATCTACTTTGCCGACGTTTCCTCCATTCTTTATAAGGCCTTCTAATAGATCGAGAATTTGGTTGCCATTATTACCATTCTTTTCAGAATTCTTGTCATTGTCGTCTGGGCCGGCTCGGCCGTAGCCACATCTATCTCCAATGCACAATCTAACATTGTCGTCATTACGGTCATCGCTTCTACCGCACCTACCTCCACTGCAGTCATCATCTCGATTATCGTTACTTGTTCG
Source organism: Eilema caniola (assembly GCA_949126895.1). Classification (NCBI taxonomy): domain Eukaryota; kingdom Metazoa; phylum Arthropoda; class Insecta; order Lepidoptera; family Erebidae; genus Eilema; species Eilema caniola. Next base: position 1,685,854 of record OX421482.1, on the reverse strand, counting down.
ACCTACATTGCCAACGTTTCCCACATTTTTATCATAATTTTTCAAAACCTCTAGAAGTTGGGAAACACTATTGTCTTCAGAATTTTTAGTTTTTAATCCAACTAAATTTTCAACGTCTTCGTCGTAATTATTATCGCTGGGTTGCTTCTTATAGATTAGATTAACGTTTTGTATATTAGTAAGGCTGGGGTTTTTGTGAATACTAGTATGTTTGTGGGACCCACGGTGGTGTCTTTCATCATGAGAAGACCTCACTTCATCAGTAGATCTCGTTTTATCATGCGAATGCCTAGATTCTTCTTGGTGATGATGGAACTCATGTGAATGGTCATCATGAGGAGAGATACGTGCTTGATCTTCATGGTGAGTTTGTGGACCATCTTCGTGGTGACTAAACGATATATCAAATTTACCGTTGCTGTAAAGTGTCTTCAGTAATTGTTGGAGTTCATTTTCGTCGGCTACGAGGATGCTGGGTTCATCTTGCGTCGGTTTGCCATTCGTCAGTGTTATCACTCCGATTAGTATAATATAGATCTTTGGGTCCATGTCTTCTCCACCATGCCAGGTGTTCTACTCAGAATAATAATCAAAATGTCTTCATTTAAAGTTTTTTTTTGTAGCGTGATGTAATAATTGATTGAAAAACTAGTTACACGGAACGCTATCGTTTTCTAATTAGCGTGATATTGGAAAAGTATGGAAGGTACCGTTGCGAACTGTGATTACTCTCTTGTAAATATTATGCACGGTACCATTTGGTACGGTATGCAATATATCTTTATGTTATACTTAGCATGATTTTTTTTTAGCTTCAGGAGACATTTTATTCCTCTTCATGTGCTTCCTTCTAGCACATGTAGAAGAAGAAGAAGTATGTATTTCTTGTGTTTGTTGAAAAATTAATTTAATTTTATATAAGGCAAGTTAATATTGCTCGTAAGCTGTAGGCAAAGTCGCAGGAAAGAGGATCACCCAAACAGATATCTGTAATGTTACAATGGTGGCTCTTAGCTTGACAACCATGCTTTTTACTGAGTGTAGGGTCTGAGTTTTAATAATTTATTTATTCTGGCGATAGAGTCATATCTCCCCTGGTAGCTTCCCTGTTGAAGACAAAGGGATGTTGATAGGGGCCGTGACTCACCTGGCTAGGGGTGACAAAACCACTCTAACTTTCAATATTTTCCATCTAGAATGATGAGTACCTACAGTCAATATAGGTCAGTCAGTATAGCTTCAGATGCGACTGGGATTCAAAGAATCAAAGAATCAAAGAGAATCAAAGAATCAATTTCGTTTATTCAGTTTAGGCACATAACGAGCACATATGAACGTCAAAATTTTACAGTCATGTCAAGAAATTACTAATATAATATTAAATTAAGTAAATAAATCATTTGAAAATGATTCTTGATTAGCGCTAGGATGAAGAAGAAGAGCATTTATCATGTGAGGACCAGTTGTGACGCAGTCTTCTCGGGGTAGATGAAGTCAGATAATAGTTGCTTCATCGAACGCCACGATAAGCCAAATTAAGAAAAAAGTGGAGACCCGACCCCGAGTTTCTAAGAACAAGCTTTCGATGCAAATAGGAATAGGACTACATTTTCATTGGTTTAGTCATGCCTTGGTGAGCATGTTAAGCTGTTGGTCCCGGTTGTCATATGAATATCTATACCAGTAGTTACGGGTAGTTGGAGCCCTAAAAAGTCCAACAACTGGTCTAACTGGAATGCTTTGATATGGCCAGTCGCTTCACGTAAAATATCAAAGATCAACAAAACCCGCAGTTCGACTGGTAAAAGCGGACCCCAGAATCCGAGGTAAAAGCTTCGGATGCAACTGGAATTAAAGCTAGGATTACTTTAGATCTATCAGACAAAGTCAGGGGACATTTGATAATGTTTTTGATAAGTTTTTATACTAGTCGATTAATCGTAGGTAGATATAATTTTTAATTAGTTTGCAGGATGCGCATTATCTTCTTAATAACTAGGTATGTTTGATGAACCATGTTATTTAATTTTGTCATACACGTGAGTTGCAGGGGATATAAAAAACTGGCTAAGTGCGAGTCGGACAAGCGCACGAAGGGTTCCGTACGATTATCACAATCACGTTCTCTGTATGGGAGTCATGTTTAGATATTTATCTAATTCTAATTTTATTGTATATCGTATTTTTGTTCTGCTTTTATCAAAAGGTGGTTTTGCACAGGGAGCATAAACGTACATTGGAAGAGGCATATGTCCATGTTGTTAACTGCAATAGACAACTTGATTGATTAATTTGAATTTTTATTTATTACAGTCTTTTATTTAGTTCCACCTGTCCTGATGTTTGTAATCAAATCTTGCAAATTAAATTTGACCTAGTTCTCGATTAGCTGTAATTTTGCATATATGTGTAAATCGCATGTCAATTCAATATTATGATGAGCTGGAACGTGGCCTTAGGAACACTGTGACGAAACGACGCGACCTCATCGAGCTTCGGCTCTTTTGATTCGTCTTGACGAGTTCTTTAGTTTTAGATGGTAAGCAGGATCCGATAATGGAGTTGGAAGGTCGTCATAGGAACCTAGTAATTAAAAGACCTAAGCCCATCAAGTATGGGCTCGTTTGACTCGTCTTAAAGAGTACTTTAGTACTAGATGGTAACCAGCGGTAATAGATGGACCTGGGTGGTAGCTATAGGTACCGCGTCAAGTTTACCGAGACGGTAGATGGTCATTGGAATTTCTGAACTAAATAAGATAGACTAATTGTATTTAGGATCGTTTGGCTGGTCTTGGTAAGCACGATAATGCAACATGATATTACTAAAACTAAAAAGTGGAAAATCAAAATTATAATAAAAATACTTTGTTAAAGCGAACTTTTAGAAATCTGTTGTTCTAAAACGAAGAAATAATGTTCTGCAAGGTTTGTGCTAGTTTCAAAAGCTTGTAGAAAAACAGAAAACTGAGAAAAATCTAGAACAATATAAGATTTTGAAATCAAGCACAACCCTCGCGAAAAATTATTACTTTGCTTCAGTACAACAGATTTTTTTATAGTTTGTTTTAAAAGTGTTTTTATTAACAATTTAAATAGGTATTTGTTTTAATAGCGGCCTCCAAAATATATGATCTGTGAATTATGCTTCGAGAGATACAGCCTATTGACAGACAGACAGCGAAGTCTCAGTAATAGGTTTCGGGTTTCTCGGGAAAAAGAGAGAAACTCCTTCTAGGTTCGGTTTATCTGAGTATTTTTCTAGATTTTTTTATACCACTGAGGTGACAGACAAGCTCGCGGCTCACCTGATGGAAAGTGATTACTATGGACGTTTGCAACACCAGGGAAGTCATACTCGTGCTGCTGACCCTGTAAGTACAGAGAGCTTCTGTGCCGTCTGTGTAGAAGACAAAGCAGAACAAGCCTTTGGTCTTCACACTGACAGCACAAAAACTCTCCAGTGAGCTCTGGCTACCCTACTCACCGCCGGGAACACAACACGAGGTTATTATGGCCGTGGTATTCTGTAGCGCGGAGGTACTTCCCCAGTCGGACTGCTTAATTGGATGGAAATACCATCGTGTTCTACCTCATTAGGATTCTCATGTTAATTCGCAGCTCTGGCGCAGGCCTTCCTCTCAAGATTGGGAGGTCAAACGGCAGTCGCTCCTGGAAAAGCCTACATACCTCTAAAACTATAAGCTGGCTCCAAAGTGAATACTCTGGACGCAACTAGGAAATCAATATGAGTAAGATCATGATGACGGATTCGAATGTAGATGTTAAATGTCAAGATCTGCGGATATAGATTCGGATCTTATTTTTTTACTCAATTAGTGTGTGACGCTTAAATGTTTCTTTGATTTTAGGAAAATTAAATTAACTTTTCAGTTCCCACTACCGCTGGGAATTTATATCCAGGATTAAAAGTAACCTGAAGGTATTTTTTTTACTTTTCGTACAGCAGATTGATGTCGCTTGGTGTAATTTATTGTTACACACATTGTGAACACACTTGTACTTTTCTACAGTTGTTATTATTACGGTATAATAACGGTATAATTACTGTGAAAATAAATACTGTGGAAATATAATATGGGTAAACCTCTAAGGATGCCGTAAGGGGAAACCAGTCAGGTTCAATAATAAATACTGTTGAAAAAGTACAAGTGTATTCGCAATTTGTATAACCTATGTGTTATTCCAGACTGTAATTTCTCCCATATTTCAAACAGACTTGTACAACCGTTAGAGCATGATTGAATAACAAACATCCAAGCATCTCCACAAACACATTTACGAACGTAACGAACTATCGGAAACAAAACAAACAATTTCATTCAATTATTTAGGCGGAGTCATCGAAAAACAATGTTTAAAAATGATTGCAACATCATTCATTGTTTCCGATAGTTCGTATGAATGTCGGTAGATGGCTCTCACCGTCGCCCTAAGACGGTAGTATAGGAGAATTTGGATAGCTTCAGGCCATAGTCCACTGCTGGACAAAGGCCTCTCCCAATATGCACCATCCGCATCCAGTCTGCCAGCTACCTTTTTCGGGTCATAAGTCCGTCTGGCTGGAGGTTGTCGAATTGACTGCACTCCATCTGATAGTAAGCTGGGTTGCATTCCAAAGTATGGTGGCCGCTTTTACAGATGTTGTCCCTAGAATAGTAGCCCATACCTTGACAGCCATAAACCGACAGATAGAGTGACTTTTGCATTAACTTATATAAGAAGTAGAATCGTTCTAGGTAACACATTTTTCCCAGTAAAATGAAACTAAAAACATTAATGTAAAGGTACTTTCATATAACCATCAATTTCCATTTGAAATGGAGCCGCATAATGCAACAAAACATCCTGTTCATTATTCGAGCTGCCGGTCCTTCTTCCCTGTTCTTGAGACCCATGCAAATGCTTCACATAATCCATCATTCTCCTCGCGCTTCCCTCACTAGCCCTCAAGTTAGCCACACTCAAAAAATGCTTCAAATTTTGTTCATATTCTTGAACATTCCCGCCTTCGTTACTGTTCATTTTATCATGATAAGCGAAATCTAATCTTCTGCCTGATTTTCTCACTTTATCACTAGTTAAAGATTCTAAAACACCGGTTCCTTCTTCTTCGCTTTTCATATTCCTTCTGTTATCTTCTGTTTCTTTTATATCGTCATCTTCGTCTTCTTCCCTTGCTCGAAGGACTTGGTGATTGTATACCTTGTTTGTGTCATGTATCATTGATGTTATGTCGAATCTGTCGTTGCCTGCATCGAATTTGACGTCTGGTTGGATACCTTGAGAGCCAAATTGTGTGTAAACTTGCTTTGTTGCTAGTATGAGGCAGAGGATGATTAGATTTGCTGTCTGAAACAGTTAATGTTTTAGTAATTGGCTGCTTCTAAACTATATAATAACTATATTTAGCGATAAGGCCGCCCATTGTGTAATTAACAATAGCTGCTGTAATCCGTACTACTGTCTCTTGTAATTTAATGTTGGTGTACAATAAAGAGTTATCTATCTATTTATCTATCTATCTATCTATAACATCATTGACCTGCTTTTATCTACTATTTTCCAAATAGCTCAATACAATGTGTGTGTTTTTGGATTCATCTCTGGTTGCAGCCTTGTCATCTTTCATGCAGTCCACGTTTCACCTTGAAACAGTACTGTTTCAAGGTGCAACGTGGACTGCATGAAAGATACAGTACAGTCACGTATGAAAGTAACTTCATCTCACGCACGCCCCAGCTGTGGAATGAACTCCCTGCTGTGGTTGTCCCAAGTAGCTACAATAAGAGGTTCTTCAAGAAGGGCATTAGAAGGTTTCTTCAGGGCCGGCAGCACTAGAGTAACACCTCTGGTGTTGCACACGTCAATAGGCCAAGGTAACCACTTTCAGGTGAGCCATATGCTTATCTGCCAATTAAGTGGTAATTTTCTTTTTTAATATTTTATACGTGACACACGTCGGGGGTGTCCTATGTTCTATTTCGTCCAAATCTAAGTACTTTTATCCAAAACAGGCGCTCATAGGTAGTGAACGGCCTGGAAGTCTTAGGAAGATTAAGAGGCCTTCACCTCTCGCTAGGTCAAGGGTCCATTTAGTCCATCTCTTTCTATCATTTTGGCTGATACATATTTTGGGAGCGACGACCACCTCACCTCCTATCCACGAGAGGAATCTCTTCGCCAGAGTCTCATGCATTAATCACCAGGTGTACCGGGTGTTCTATTTCGTCCAAATCTAAGTACTTTTATCCAAAACAGGCGCTCATAGGTAGTGAACGGCCTGGAAGTCTTAGGAAGATTAAGAGGCCTTCACCTCTCGCTAGGTCAAGGGTCCATTTAGTCCATCTCTTTCTATCATTTTGGCTGATACATATTTTGGGAGCGACGACCACCTCACCTCCTATCCACGAGAGGAATCTCTTCGCCAGAGTCTCATGCATTAATCACCAGGTGTACCGGGTTGCCAGCAAGGTTAACAAGGTCTCCATAAATAAAATAATGACCAATTTTTGAGATTTATCGTCGTTGATTTCGTTTCCTGATTGCATCCGAAGCCAAGGTTGCTCGGAGTTCAGGGTCCGCCTTTTGAGATTCACTTAAGTCATAAACATAATTAATAAAGATATTGTCAAATAAATACTTACCATTTTCAGTCCTGTTGTCAATGCATGTTGACAAAAACAATGGTGACGCAGAGAAAACGTGGTTCCTCCAATTATTAACATTTCAATTTTATGCTTATAGTTTCAATTAACTTTCCAATAACTTTGTAGCGAGTTACGTATACAAGCTTGTCAGTATGAACAAACTGATGGTGAAAAGGAAAGGTATTCTTCTTTATCCTAGCGTTAATCCCAGTCGCATTCGAAGCTTTTAACTCGAATCCTAAGGTTCACTTTTTCTAACTGTGGTTTTGGCTGTTCTTTGAAATTTTCCGTGAAGCGATTGTCATCTGAACTCCATAGCTCCTTGGTGATATCGCAGGCCGCTGGGGCTGAGAGAAAAGAAACCTTATCCTGCACAAATATGATTTTCACTGTGGAATCCCTGTTGTGGTTTTTCTAAGTAACTGCAATATGGGATTCTTTAAAAAGGGCGCACTCTTCAAGATGATTTTTATACGGTCGCTGGCATGCGTATGACGCATTTCAAGTGTCGGTAGCTTAGTGTTACAGGGTCGGCCTTAGGATCGAGAGGTCCCGGGTTCGAATCCTGGCCACTACCCTACCGACGTGAACCCACTCCTAGCACAAGCAATTTAGCTTAGTTGGAGTTTAGAGGGAATATTAGTAATTCTAATAATTTCGGTTAGAATAATCTTTTTTTTAAATTCTAAATTGGTGTTGCACTTAAACACATAATTGAAAATTAAACATAGATTAGGTTAATACGGAGCACTTTTGCGTCGAAAATCATAGTTAGCGAATTGCAGGTATTCAAAACACCTCTGTCTATTCCTTCGGGGCGTAAATATATTATGTACGTAATTGTTGTTTGCCTATGATTCAATCAGTTATCAACCCTTGGTCTATAATGAGGGTAAATGGGTTTCACTGTCAGAAATTCTGAGTAGCGGTAATTTAGAAATGATTGTTCGTGGTAGACGGCAATAGGTCTACCCCCTTTTACTTGTAATCTATATATAGTTGGAGGGGGGGGGGGGGTTATGTTGGTAAATAATACAATTCTGCTTAACCTTTTGCCGATATATCAGAAAGAAAAAGACGAACACATTTATTAAACATATCACAGTCAGTACACATCAGTAGGTATAGTTGACCGAGCGAGCAAAGCAAGCCGCAGTCTCCGTTTCGACAAGGCGACCGATTTTGCTTTTGTTCGTATCTATATATGCTTGTCAGCTCCGGTCTTGAAGGCGCATTTCTTAACCGATTTTACTCAAGTTTACACACGTGTTCTTATATTTGAAACTCAACTTCTGTCGAGAGCTTTTTAAAGGATTGAAAATGGACAATTAAAGGGAAGATGTTTGCTGTCGCATTATTTATGAACAGATCTTGATGATTTTTGGCTGAAACATCAAGGACATGATTTCTCACAGGTTGGTGTGAAAAAATCATGCCACGCAAAAGGGTACTTTGTTCTAAAAAAGACAGAAGAGAGAAAAGCAAACTTCCTCCAGTTTGCTGTGGCATTTTTTAAGAACGGATCGTCGTACATTTGTTGAAACATCCAGAGCCTCGATTTTACTAAAGTAAAATCATTGTCATACCACAGAGACTGCAAAAATTACTCATTTAATTTTCAACTTTAAAACCATTAATTTAAAGTCTAAAATTAAATAGCTTTTTGAAGAGTCAATGAAAAAGTGAAATGTGACACTCTTCATTAAGTTTTGGACTTTAAGATGATAGTTTTAAAGTCTTAAATTTAATGCCATTTATTGCAGTGTCTGTGGCATGACAATGGGGTATTTGACAAATTTTGGAAAACCATTTCAAAATTATTCCTTAGCATATAATATGCACACTACATCGATATTTCAAAAAAAAATTACGATTACGTGACGTCACACATTTTGTATAACCTTAAAGCAGTGAAGTCAAAGTAAATAATAAAGTTTTTCTTCAAACTTAGTGAATAAAATGGTGTATAAATGGTGGGTAGTTGCACTATGTACAAATTCGTTTATAAATAATCCACAAAAACTGTTTGTTTCTGTTCTGTTCTGTTATGTCACAAAGCCGTGTTTACTTGCGTGTGACGTCAGCAGAGCTGTGATCGATCACAGAGCGTTTTCGTCACAGATAAAAATTCGAAAAAATATTAGATATTTTTAAGCGAAATTCTAAAAAAATATGCTTATTTTAGTTTAATTTATAGTTTTAAATGTCTTTTTACGCTATTATCTGATAGGTAGACCAATATTTGTAGTATTTTTTTAATGTTGTCAAATACCTCATTGATTTGGCTTTAGCAGAATCGAGGGCCAGGCCATTAGTATAAGAAGCTACGGCTCGTTTTTTTAAGGATACCAAATTTGATTCAGGGTACCAGAAAAATTTGGCAAAGGGTGTTCGCAAGGTCTACTGTTCACAGAACTACTGGTGTACCATGTATTAAGCTGTGTTAGTCCCGGTTGAATAGAAAACGATTATGGCCCGTTTTTTAAGCGTCGGTAGCTTAGTGGTTAAGGAGTCGGCCTCACGATCGAGAGGTCCCGGGTTCGAATCCTGGCCATTACACTACCGACGTGAAACCACTCCTAGCACAAGCAATTTAGCTTAGTTGGAGGGGTTAGAGGGATTATTAGTAATTTCGATAATTTCGGTTGCTAATAACCTTTAAAAAGAAAAGACGGGTTGCACTCCGGGAGTGCCGGTAGAAGTAAAAACATTTTCTTTCTTTCTTTCTTCGTTATACACATAGAAAAAGATAAAAAGAACATACCATACCATACCATACCTATAATATAGCGCCAATCATAGAACCTATCACTAATTTTCTGTTAATTTTAGAAGGCCAGGATTGAACCCGGTACTATCTGAAACCATAAGGGCCTAAAGTCGACAACGATGCTATTTATCGTAGCTTGCAAAATAGGCAGTCTATAGCTAATGTTGTATGACGTCAGTCGTTGGTTATGGTTCAAAGGTCAAGCGATCCTGACGCGAGTTTAACACTTTTCACCCATCCAACGCCGCTAAAGAATTTTTCACTTCAAAAAATATAGAAGAGGCGTGTGGCGGGAACGTACGGCGGTGGCGGACAATTAGGTAACAATATAAACCTTTATAGCCTCCGTGGCGTGGCGGTAGTGAACGCGGCCGCTACGCAGGAGGCGCGGGTTCGATCCCCGCTCAGTGCAAATATCTGTATGCATGAATATGTATATTTGCATTGGTCTGGGTGTTTCTATGTATAATACGTATGTATTTACAAAAAAAAAAAGTATCTAAGTATGTTTATCCGCATTCTAGATTCCATAACACAAGCTAGTTAAGCTATGCTTACCATGGGTCTAGATGGCGTTGTGTGAAATGTTGTGGAATATTTATTATTATTTATTATTATTATTATTATTATGTAGTGTACAATAACATCAATGAAGTGACGCGCTCCACTTGATGCGAAGGCGCGTAACTTTAGTGGCAGAACGTCCCCTGGAGGTGCGGGCGCAATTATCCTCTAAGACAGAAACGAACGCGGCCATAATAACCTCGTGTTGTCATCCCAGCGGTGAGTAGGGTAACCAGAGCTCACTGGGGAGTTTTTGTGCTGTCAGACCAAAGGCTATTCCTGCTTTGTCTTCTACACTAACGGCACAGAAACTATTCGTGTTTACAGGGTCGGCAGCACGAGTGTGACTCCCCTGGTGTTGCATACGTCCATAGGCCACGGTAACCAGTTTCCATCAGTTGGACCAAGATTGCCACTACAGTGGTATAAAAAAAAGAGCCAACTGTTTCTACGCTGGTCATAAGTTTTTAATTCGATTTTTCCTTCTTTCGCAGATAAGATGGAGTGGTGACAGGTACTTATATTCTTTCTCCGTCACTCACGAATGACTCGAAAGTACAATTAGCAATATCAGTAAAAATCTTATCAAGTAAAAACGATAAATAAGATTAATACCCTCACTAACATACACTAGATTCATTCAGCCATTATATTTTTCTGTGCCAGATCAGCATGGGAATCAGCGAGGCTGGCAATAAAACACGAATGCTGTGTAATTATAACGCCATCAGGCGGCACGTGCGCTACCCGCCGCGGACGTGACGTCACGGAGCGACGCCATTTGCATTTTTTTCCCGCCAACCGCGCGCTTGTGGCGCAGTGTTAAGCTTTGACGTTATTTAGGTTATCTGTGGTTATGGGTTTTTATTTTTAATATATTTTTTTAAATGTAAGTAATTGATTTATTTAATTGAATAAATTATGTAGGTCCAGCGATTTAGAAGTGAAAGAAGGTCCTGGTGCGCGCAGATTGTTTTGTAATCCATACTAATATTATAAATGCGAAAGTAACTCTGTCTGTCTGTCTGTATGTTACGCTTTCACGCCTAAACCGATTTTGATGAAATTTGGCATAAGGTAGATTAGACCTCGAGAAGGGACATAGGCTATGTTTGGTCGCGATAACCGACATCCACGAGGGCGGAGCCGCGGGCAAAAGCTAGTAACATAATTTAGTGAATTTGAGCGCGTCTACTGCCATAGCACCCCCTGCTACCCGCAAAATACACCCAAGAAACGTCAACTACTCGTACAAAGCACATTATATCTCCAATATATAATATGTCCCGAGCAACACAATACCAAGTATGTAAGGTTCAGGTAAATGAGTAGCCGAGCAGGGCTAGACCTCGCGAAATAGAACTTACACGAACTGAATTAATGATGGATTGAGAAAGGGTAGGTGAGAAGCACTCGAAATCGGCGAGCTTGTTAATAAGTTTAACGATAGTAGAGAAAGATCATGAAGTATGTAAGTGTGGTGTAGTAGCTGATGGCGGGCTGTTGGCCCTGCCTACCCTGGAGGGACATTTAAGGGAGGTAGGACACAACGGTTTTTCAGTCTTACTGGAGAAATACCTCTGCCCTACAGAAAAATCTTGTATTGTGGTCTCATGTGAGTAGGGTAGCCAGAGCTCACTGGAGAGTTTTTGCTGTCAGTGGAAAGACCAAAGGCTATTCTTGCTTTGTCTTCTACACTGACGGCACAAAAACTCTCTGTGTTCACCGGGTCGACAGCACGAGTGTGACTCCCCTGGTGCTGCACACGTCCATAGGCTACGGTTTTTTTTTTTTTTTTTTTTTTTTTTTTTTTTACGTGCGGGAAATCCCCACGGATACCCCCCCCGTCGGAGCCGAAGGGGGAGGTTATGTCGGACTCGAACCGACTAAACCGCACGCCGTCTGTGGGTCGATGTGCTAGGCCGGAGGTGAGGTTGTCTTTTGACATATCCCTCGCACCCCGGCTGACCCAGGGCCATTCCTCTTGGTCTGGCCCTCCTCGGGAGGGGGGACCACGCGGTCCCCGACTCGCCCCCGGTATGGGGGGGGGCGCGCATCGTCCTACGATGCGCGCCGCCGCCGTGGCCTGCTTCTGCTAGGGTGACGAGCGGCTCCACCCGTCACCCTCAGGCCCGCGCTCATGGGGGGCGGAGGTCGGTTTGCGCCCTCCGACGCCCGAGCCGCCTTCGAGCGCGGCCAGCGATGTCCGCGAGTCTTTCTCGCTCGCTGCGCCGCGCCCGCTCTGCTGTCTCCTTCACGAGCATGACCTGCTCGCAGAAGGAGGCGCTGGCCGCCCACGCATCCGCGCAGCGGACCATTGCCGCGAGCAGGGTGGAGAGCGTGAGCACTCTCACCCCCAGGGCCGTCACAAGCTCCCGCCTCGGCGCTTCAAACGCCGGACATTCGGTGAGCGTGTGCAGCCCCGAGTCCACGCTCGCGTCGCAGTGATGGCACTCGGGCGTTGGCTCTATGCCCATCAGATGCAGGTACCGCCCGAAGTTACCGTGACCGGTAATGACCTGCGTCTGACGGTACGAGAGGCCACCGTGTGGCCTCTCTAGCCACTCCCCCATGATGGGTCTTACCGCCGCAATCACGGCGTGCCCTGCGCGTGGTTGCTCAAGTCGTAGCTCCCACTCGGTCACCATGGCCCTGTGGAGCCGGGACTTCTCGGCCCGAATTTCTTCGGGCTCGGGATCGTGTCCCCGCCCCCGCGCCTCCTTTCGGAACTGATAGAGTGCCGAAAGGGTCCTCGCTTCCAGGATCCACGGTGGCGATCCGGCCAGGAGACTCGCCGCTTCAAAGGATATCGTGCGGTACCCCCTGATGGTCCTGGAGGCCGTCGTCCTCTGCGCCGCGTGGAGCAGAGGCAGGAATCTGGCCCCCAGGGTGTCCGCCCATACGGGGCACCCATATAGGGCCATGGACCGCACGACACCCGCGTAGAGTCTCCTGCAGGAGTCCTCTGGGCCCCTCAAGTTGGGCAACAGCCTGCCCAAGGCATTCGCCGTTGCCACCAACTTGGGGCGCAGACTTCGGAAATGTTCTCCGAAGTCCCATCGACCGTCAAGCACCAGCCCCAGGTATTTCAACCGGGGCTTGATGTCGATGGGAGTGCCTCCCACTGTAAGGCTGGCTCCCGGGTCTGGCCTGCGCCGAGGGCCATGAAAGAACATGGCCTCGGACTTGTGCAGAGCCACCTCGAGACCCAGCCGCCGGATCCGTTCCACGACTTGAGCAACCGCGGTCGTGGCCCTCAGGGTCGCTTCGCGGTGTGTAGCCCCGCCCACCGTCACCAGCGTGTCATCCGCGTAACACGTGACGGTGGCACCGTACGCGAAGTCACCGCGAAGCACCCAGTCGTAACCGATGTTCCACAGCAGCGGCCCCAGGACCGATCCCTGTGGAACACCGCACGACATCTCGCGCCTACCGACTCCGGTCGAACTCGGGTAGACGACGGCTCTCCCCGTCAGGTATGCCCCGACTATGCGGCGGAGGTAGAGAGGCACATCGTGATACACGAGCGCCTCTCTGATGCAACTCCAGGGCAAGGTGTTAAACGCGTTGGAGATGTCCAAGGACACCGCCAACATCACCTCGCCCCGAGCGACCGCATCCTCCGCCAGGTTCCTCACACGCATGATGGCATCCACAGTGGAACGCCACCGGCGGAACCCGAACTGAGTATTCGCCAGGTCCGGCCCCACTCTAGAGAGATGCTCGACGAGGCGCTTGGCAATGACTCTCTCAAAGAGCTTGCCCACCTCGTCGAGCAGCACTATGGGCCGGTACCCGGACGGCTCGTCCGCCGGGCGCCCCATCTTGCGGATGAGGACCAGTTTCCCCGTCCTCCACGTCTTCGGAAACTGGCCCCGCTCCAAACATGCGCTGAGGAACCCTCTCAGTCGGGGTTCGAGACCGTCTTCCCCTAGAGCTAGGACCCACGCGCGGCCTGGAATGCCGTCGGGTCCCGGGGCGGTGTTCTTTTTGGCTCCAAGCCTTCGCACCGCCAGCTCTAGTTCTACCCGAGTGACCTCGGGCACATCGTCGTCAATCACCGCACCGGGCGCCATAGGCAACCGAGGCGGCGGAGCCATCTGCGGCGGAACATGTTCCGCTCGCGCCGGGAACAGGGATTCGACCACTCCCCCGAGCAGAGCCGGCTCGAGCACCTGGGTCAGCGGAGGGGCCCGGGGGCGCAGCTTTTGTCTTACCATAAGGTAAGGCCGCCCCCATGGGTCCCGCTCCAGCGTCTCCAGGAGCTCCCGGTAACAAGCGGCCTTGGACCGCTTGATCTCCGCTCGGAGGGCATTCCTGGCCTCCCTGTATCCCTCGTGAAGCTCCGCCAGTCGGGGCTCCGAGTCTGCGGGACGGCTACGCCTCCTACGGAATCGAGCCCACCGGCGGTGCGTGATCACGCAGGCTTGACGCAGCCTCGCGATCTCCGCATTCCACCAGTAGACCCGACGCCTCGGATTATAGGCTGGAGCCCTAGGCATACCCGCATCGCAGACACGTGTCATGGCCTCCCGGAACCACGCCGCTTCATCGTCGACATCGACAGGCCTGTCCGGCGCAATGGCCCAGGCCTGTACGATGGCGGCTTCCAGGAGGTCCTCCCGATTCAGTCGCCCCAGCACCCAGCGCGGCTCGCGTTGGGCCGTTGTGTCCGGCGCATCCCCCGCGGGAGGGGAGACATCCAACCGAACATATCGGTGGTCCGACAAAGTCTCCACCTCCGTGACGACACGCCAGTCCCGCACGCGAAGTGACAGGAAAGCGCTCGCGAACGAAAGGTCTAGGATCGACCTGCGCTCCCCCGACACAAACGTGGCTTCGGCCCCGCGATTCTGGAGAACTAGACCGAGGGTATCGGCCCAGCTCTCCAGAGCCCTGCCTCGCGCGTCCGTGCGCCGGGAACCCCAGGCCACAGACCAGGCGTTGAAATCCCCGAGCACGAGAACCGGGCGAGGTGTGCAGGCGTTGACGACGTCGGTCAGCCGCTCCAGCGACCGCCGATAATGCCCGATTAGTCGGTGTAATCTCGGCGCGAAATAAACGGCCACGACCGCAATCTCCCCCACACGCGCCGCTACGATGCCATGCTCCCTTGCGATTACTACAAGGGGAGGGGCACCCGCAGCGGCGTTATGCACCAGTGCCGCCAAGCCATCCAGGTCGACCACCCAAGCGGGCCCGAGTGGTCGGTGAGTGTATGGCTCGGCGACAGCGGCGACGTGTATGGACCACTGTGCCATGCTCTGGAGCAGAAGTGCCTGAGCATCGACACCGTGGCCCAAGTTCGCCTGCAGGATGCGGAGCTGGGGATCCATTATGGAACCATCTCCGCATCCCGCCCCGAACTATTGGCGGAACGCCCGCCTCGCGGCTTCGGCTCCCCGCGGGTGCAGGCCTTGCTGCCAACCCTGTGGTCGGCCGGCTTGCCCTCCGCCGCACACCTAAAACAGTGCGGCGGAGCTTCGCAACCACCGGCCCTATGACCGGGTTGGCCACAGCGGAAGCAACGGTCACCGACCGTCACCTCCGCCGTGCACTGCACTCCCACGTGGCCGACCGACAGGCACCTAAAGCACCTGGCCGGTCGGTCCTGTAGGAGGCGTACCCGCACCCCTACAACTCCGCCCACCGCGAGGGTCCGCATGTCGGCAGCCTTTTGGGCTGCTGCGATGGGGCAGCCGACAACTACTGCCCCCTGTCCGCGACGGCCGTAGCGGATTGCTCCGACCTTGACCGCTTCAGGGGGGCAGCCCCCGGCCTCCGCCACGGTGACCCGGATTTCGTCAACCGTGATGGAGTCGTCCAGGTCCGAAATGCGCAGCTCTGCGCATTTGATGGGCCTGGACACCCGGACGTCAGCTGCGTCGAGCGTCTCCCTCAGCCTAGCCGCTATGGCATCAGCCTTGGGACCGCTCGAAGCGCCAGGGACGTGGATGAGCCGGGCACCCGTCCGAGTGTGTGTCACTCGGAGGGTCCCCGCCACGTCGAGGGCCCTCATATCGATGAGGCCCCTCGCCTGCTTCACCAGAGCAGTGTACTGCACGCCCCTCTCCGCAGCCTCCGGTGTCATCGTTAAGACGACAGCGGTGGTGCGGGGGACGCGCAGCGCTCCTGGCGCTCCCTTCGCAGCAGCCTGGGCCTTCTTGGCCCTTTTGGCTGCCTTCTTTTTGGCGTTCCGCCTTTTCCTGGCCTCGCCGGCCACCTCCCAGCCCCCCGCCGGTGCGGAGCTGGTGGAGGCAGCCGGGGCCGGAATTGGTTTCGGTGCCGGGGCCGGGGCTGGAGCCGAGGACGTTTTTCCCCTGCCCTTCCCCTTTCCCTTGCCCTTGGCACCCCCGGCCGGCGCGGCGATAGTAGCCGGGGCGGGAGCAGTAACAGGCGCAGTGGGACCGCTGCGCGTGGGGCCCCTCTTTACCGCTCCGGCGTACCCCCCGGTTGACGACGCCAGGGGCGGACGGTGGATGGAGGCCATGATGGCCTCCAGACAACACCGCGTCTGCTCCTCGTGCGCCGCCTGCCGCGCCTCATATGCCGCCTGAGCCGCCTCCATCCGCTTTTCCATGGCGGCCAACGCCGCCATGCAGACCTCCAGCGGACTTGACGGCTCTGCGGGCTGGGTCAACACCGCCCCTCGGCAGCACAACGGCGAAATGGCCCGCTCCTCCGGCTGCTCCGGCGACTCGTCCCGCAGGGGCGACCTCGATCGCGCCGGGGATGTCTGTCCACTGCGTGCCGGCTGCGCCGCCGACCTGCGTGCCGCTGACCGCGTGACGCGCCCTTCCGGCAACCTGATGAGCTCGACCCGGTGTTGGCCCAGCTGGGACCGCTCCTCGCGGGCCTCAGCCAGTTCCGCCCTCAACAGGTCGAACTCATCGACTAGGCGCCTCACCGCCTGACACAGTCGGTCCTCCTCCATCCCCAGAAGCTCTGCGCGGGCCACTAGCAACCCCTGCAGAGCCTCCCTTGCTTCCCGGGATGTTCTATCACCGGGCAAGGGCGCCGCCGAGGTGGAGGAACTCGGCGGCGCTGGGGCACCCTTCGGGACTGGGGCGCGCACCTCGGGGGTGGGCCGCTTGCCACCCCGCGCTTTGCGGCGGCCGACCGCTAGCAGCTTGGGTGGGGGGGGGCGCAGCATCTCTTCGCCACTATGGCTGCTGCTGCTGGAAGACGAGTCGGTGAGCGTGAGCTCAACATCCGACTCCGTCTTAGGTGGGCGAGGAACTTTTTTTCTGGCGCTCCTCTTACGCCACATAGCTTTCCGGGTCTGCAGTCCCACCGGGCTGCTGACCCTGCTATCAGTGGCGGTGTCGAAGTTCTCCGACACCGCCTGGGACGCGACTTCCGCGTCGTGATGCTGCGCGACCTTCGCGCAGACTGTTTCGCTTGGTTGGGGTTTTGTTTTTTGTTTTGTAATAAGAGACTCCATTTTGTTCCCACGAGAAGAACCGTTCTAATTACACTTCCTGGGTGACGGCCATTCCAGGAAGCGGGGTACATACTGTGGAGGTCCCCAGGTATCCACAGGTTTTAAGCGACTTCGCTGTCGGGTTTTCAGACTTTTCCTTGTCGTGGGCCGGCCAATTAAGGCAAGCCCCGCGGCTTCCAGGATATCGGCGTTCCCGAGTGTGGCTAGCACTCAGGTCGTTGTCGATATCTCGGAGGTTACGCGATACGGGGGAGTAGCCAACTCTCCCAACGCCGACGGTGGCACGAATGCCCGTCAGCCCCTGCGCGAGCAGTAGGCCGACCCGTCCCCGGATCCAGCGGATCCCATCGCCTCTCCCGTGTCTCCTCTGCTAAAGCAGAGGGGTACCGGGAGCGACGGCTAGCCCTAAAAAGGGCTGTTGAGGTGGGAGGAACCCTACGAATCCCTCCCCGCGGGCCTTGCAGGCCCGCCATGCCACGACCCCCTCGTGCAATGGGGTCAGCTAGCCCTCAAAAGGGCTGTTGAAATGGAAGGGTATCCTACGGACCCCTTCCCGCGGGCCTTGCAGGCCCGCCATCCCACGACCTCCTCG
This sequence comes from Eilema caniola, assembly GCA_949126895.1. Classification (NCBI taxonomy): domain Eukaryota; kingdom Metazoa; phylum Arthropoda; class Insecta; order Lepidoptera; family Erebidae; genus Eilema; species Eilema caniola. The sequence goes on along the minus strand of OX421482.1, from coordinate 1,667,814 downwards.
TGAGGTCAGCCGTCGGGTTATTCGTCAACGGCCAACAGAACTCCCAAGGTAGGAGGAGTCTGTTAGCCGTTGTCCAGGGTGCACCAGCCCCCCCGCTTCCGCTCCCCAGGACCGCGGTCCAAAGGGGGAAGAAACGGAGAAGCCAACGTGGAGGTTACCCAACCAGCACCCCTCCATAGGCTACGGTAACCACTTTCCAGCAGGTGGGCCGTGTGCTTGTCTGCCATCTCAGTGGTACAAAAAAAGGCGGGAGCATACATTACATAGTGTCGCACCGGCCGATCTACATACGATACTGGCACTTAAAAACTGTCATTCAGATCACGTGTCTTTACGGGGACTCCCCCTCACAATGGAGAAGCGTGCGTAGTTCAGCTATTATGTTATCTGTGGTTCAGCGAATTCGTGATTCGTTCTAAAACTTAAATAATGGAATAAACTTCCTACTATTGTTTTTCCAAACAACTACAATATGGGGTTCTTTAAGAAGAGTATCAGAAAGTTTCTACAGGGCGGCAACACGAGTGTCACGCCCCTGGTGTTGTACACATCCATTGGCCACAGTGACCACAGCAGATGGGCTTTGTGTTTGTCTACCATATTAGCGGCATAAAAAAACTGAATTTGTTCCGGGAGATTAAATGAAATAATACATTTAAATACTTATCCAAACGGCTGAATAAATCTCTAAATCTAGCCAGATGTCTAAATCTAGGGATAAATTACAGCTTCTGTGGCGGGCTGTAGTGACCGCGGCCGCTATGCAGGAGGAGCGGGTTCGGTCCCCGCTCAGTGCCAATATTGTATGCATGAATGTCTATATTTGTATTGGTCTGGGTGTTTCTATGTATAATATGTATGTATTTACAAAAAAAAAAGTATTTTAGTATGTATGTTTATTCGCATTCTAGATTCCATAACACAAGCTGGTTAAGCTATTCTTACCGTAGGTGTTAAATGGTGTAGAATACTTTATATTTATTTATTTTATTTAGTCTGGACACAGAATAAACTTCTTATTGGGAACCTTTTATCCCTGTAACAGCTTCACATGAGTTGTACATTGGTACCCGAGCGGAGGCGCGGACTCTTTTTACATAAGGCACATTTTTTTGACTTCACCTCGCCTGATGGTAAGCTGAAAGCAAAGTCTAAGGAGAGAGGGTCACTATTAGAAACACGTACTATGTTCTCAGCTGGTTTCTATTATTAGTTTAAGTATAACAATAATAAGATTGGTTTTCCCTAGCAGGAAATTCTACGTGGGACTCAACAGCTGGCCAATTGTGGGTAGACGCCTTTGGCAACCCCTATTTCATAATATATTCAATAAGAGACATATTTCTGTGAACAGTTGAGTTTTGTTAACAATTAATTATAATATTTACCCGGTAAATATATCCTGATTCATTAACGCGAAGCTCAAACTCTTGGGTCTGTCTATTTTTTATCTATTTGCGCCTTGTAATCTCAAAAAGGGCTTGAACCAACTTCGACTGCATTTTTATTGCAGAATAGCTGTTGCCCGCGGCTACACCTGGGTGGATGTCGGTTGCGTGGATCTATCCTAAAAGTGGTCTAATTTACTCCTTATTACATCAGCTACCTGCCAATAAAAGTCCAGTCAAAATTGCTTCAGCCATTTTAGAGATTAGCCGGAACAAACAGACAGACAGAAAAGTTGTAAAAAATGTTATTTTGGTGTATGTACCGTATTATATTTATATGCATGTAGTATAAAGCTATTATTTCATTATTAGATATAAGAAAACAATTTTTTCGCTTCTCATGCTCTTAAAATGTTACTTTAGTCTCTGCATATCGGTACTAAAGTTCCTTATTAATCTCAAGGGACTACAGTAATTATTTTTTTAATTTACTTTGAATACTCCTAAACAGCCAATCACGGTGTTTGTGAATGGGAGAATTATCACCTTTTACCATATTATGTAAGTATTAAGCATTAATTCATTTTATTATGCATTTCTAATTATTTTTCAAGTTTGAATCTGTTGGCTAAATATGTAAGCATTTAAAGCGTACGTCACTTAACAAAAAAAACCGCGGGACAAATTTCTTTGCAATTTGAATTTTGAATAGATTATTCGTATTAAGCTTGCGTTGTAATCACCAATTAATTGTGAAACTTAGAAATTTTATTATTATAAAAATTATAATTTTGTATAGAACGTTTGAATTTTGTATAGAACGTCGTTTTTTTTCCTCGCATTCAAAGTGAAAAGTAGAGTGTTTAACGTGGGACTAAACAACCATAATGACACGCAAGCTATTAGCAGGGGCTAATAGCTCGCGTTTGATCCCTTGTTGAACAATCTACTATTATACATAAATAATGCACAATGGGTTTAATTAAGCTACGTTACGAATTCGAATATTATTCGTACTGTAACAGATCTTGATGAAAATAAAATTAATACGGAGATGGACTAGAGCTTAGAACTGAAAGGACATAAGCTGCATTTTATTGCTAAACAGTGGTTAAAGAGGATGTTTTGTACCAAAAACTGCAACGTGCATAGGTACTGTGGAGTTCGGAGGTCTAACTCCACAGCCTCTTGTCGATAACTAGAGATATTATGCCACAGGGATTTGTATTATTAATATATTTATTCTTAAATATAACACTACTAAACTAGTTTTATGGGATTTAACGCGTGGTTCTTTAACTTTAATAATTCGATTGAGAGAATCGCGAAATATGCTCAAGGCAGCCTTATTCACTTTTAATTTCTTCAGTCTTCCTTCTTAAAGAACTCTGGCAGATCCTCGATCACCAACTGACTCCATCTCTCCTCCTTCCCTTGTTTTTTCTATTCTCTCAATTAACATTTTATTCATGTGTTCTAATTTTTATACCGCTTGTGCGTGATGGCTAGGTAATTAAATAGGTTCGACAAGAAGTACGAACACTACAGTACCTACTTGCACCTAGTACTCACCATTCAGCATTGCAATGCGCTGCGTTTGCATTTTCGCAGGTGGCCGGATGCAGGTGCGCCGCCAACTATACTCCAATTAATTATATACTTAACATAAACAATCTTTATGAGTGGCAAATTTTTTGTCTTCAAATAATGTACGAATATCTGCTGGATTTGTTGACATTTATGATCACTGCTTTGCTCACTTAAGTAGCAGCGTAATGATATTCAGCCTAAAACCTTTGTCGATAAATAGAATATACAAACCAAAAATATTTTTTCAATTCGAACCTGTAGTTTCTGAGAATAACGCGTTCAAACAAACAAACTTCCGCGTTATAATATTACTAGCTTTTGCCCGCGGCCCCGCCAATGTGGATGTCGGTAATCGCGACCAAACATAGACCATGTCCTTTTTCAAGGTCTAATCTATCCCTATACCAAATTTCATCAAAATCGGTTCAGTGGTTTAAGGCGCCCACTCACTAACAGTCCGCCTGCAGTCCGCCTGCAGTTCCTGATCTGTCCGGCGGCCTGCAGTCCTTAGCCGATAGCGCCCACACACTAAAGCGATTTTGGCCCGCCGGCAATTCCCTGTTGTCAGTTTTGCGACCACACACTAGCAGTTGTGAGTCGTCAGTTTTAGGTCGTACGATCGCCTGCCGGTAATGGTCTTATATCAGTTACATAGAGAGTACGAAACAGTGCAAGCGATTTTCGACCTTGTTGACATTTTCTTAATTACATGTTTTTTCGCATAAATAAATGCTGCTGATCACGAATATAAGAAAAAAAACTAGATTTGTTGTGATGTCAATAAGGTTGAAAATAGCTTGGACTACGTTATTCTTATATAAGTACGTGCTAATCATTGTGGGAAATAGGTGTTAGCTATTTTGAACCTTATGGACTATGTGCATAAGAAATATAGACGAGTATGTACAAAAAATGAATAAAATCTTAGTAAAAACTGACACGAAACGTCGATCGACAGGCCCGTTGTGCTCGTTCGCCCTGACGGCCTAGGACTGTCCGGCTTAAAACTGTCCGGAATCGTTCGGCGGCCACACACTATCGGATCGTATTAGTCGTCAGTCCAAAATCGTTAACGAAACTGTGAGTGTGTGAGTTATTGCGATTAACTGACAGATTTATATCGTCCGGCCGTCGTCCGGTAAACTGTTAGTGAGTGGGCGCCTTTAGCCGTGAAATACGGACAAACAGATACTTTCCAATTTATAATATTAGTATGGCTATAAGAAAGGATTTCTGTTTAACAACTCATTTCAAATACTAAAAACCGTCATAAACCTAAAGTTAGTCAGTTAGCCTAGTTTATTTGGGTAATGTGTATTTTTATATAAAGTCGCTAGCAGACTGTTTACCTCCGCTGCGCGGATGCGTGGGCGGTGCGATGAGCGAGAGAGACTCGCGGACATCGCTGCCCGCGTTCGTAGGCGGCTCGGGCATCGGAGGGCGCAGACCGACCTCAGCCTCCCATGAGCGCGGGCCTGACGGGTGGAGCCGCTCGTCACCCTAGCAGAAGTAGGCCACGCCCCCCTCCCATACCGGGAGCGAGTCGGGAATCGCATGGTCCCCCCTCTCGAGGGCCAGACCGAGAGGAATGACCCTAGGTCAGCCGGAGTGCGAGGGATATATCGCGGGACAACCTCTCATTCGGCCTAGCTCATCGACCCACAGACGGCGTGCGGTTCGGATCGGAATCGAATCGAGTCCGACATAACCTCCCCCTCCGGCTCCGGGGGAGGGGAGGGGATATCCGTTTGGATTTCCCACACGTAAAAAAAACAAGACTGTTTACATTTAGTTACCTAATTGAATGGGGTATAGATGTTGTATAGCAGGGTCGCTATATGAAGGTTGGTAAAATGAGAGACGACTGCTTCAGGCAAATTACTGTCACAACAGGCTTTTAGGTAAAAATTTTTATACCGCTGAGGTGGCAGATTATCACACGGTCCACCTGATAGAAAGTGCTTACCGTGGCCTATGGACGTGTGCAACACCAGGGGAGTCACACTCGTGCTGACCCTGTAAACACAGAAAGTTTCTGTGCCGTTAATGTAGAAGACAAAGCAGGAATAGCCTTTGATCTTCTCACTAACAGCACAAAAACTACTGGCTACCCTACTCACCACCGAGAACACAACACGAGGTTATAATTGGTTGGGTATTATTTGTGGTAAACAGGGCCACTCCCCGAGGAGGGCCAGAACCCCCGAGGAGGGCCAGACCGAGAGGGATGGCCCTGGGTCAGCCGGGGTGCGAGGGATATGTCGCATAACAACCTCACCTTCGGCCTAGCACTACGACCCAGAGACGGCGTGCGGTTAAGTCGGTTCGAGTCCGACATAACCTCCCCCTCCGGCTCCAGAGAGGGGGGGGGGGGTATCCGTGGGGATATCTTTTCTTTCTCTGACCCTGTAAACACAGAAAGTTTCTGTACCGTTAATGTAGAAGACAAGGCAGGAATAGCGTTTGGTCTTCTCACTGACAGCACAAAAACTCTCCAGTGAGCTCTGGCTACCCTACTCACCGCCGGGAACACAACACGAGGTTATTATTGGTGGTAAACTTAGGTTAAGTAGAATTTATTAATGACGACAATAAGAAACAACAATGTTGTGCTAAATTGAATAAAAATCTTTGACTTTGAGTTTATGGCCGCGGTATTCTGTAGGGTGGGAGATACTTCCCCAGTCGGACTGCTCAATTTGACGGAAATAATGTCGTGTCCCACTTCCTACATAAAATATTATAATAATATATTCTAGGAGATACTATTTTAAGGGACACACTATGGTGTATTACAGTACAGTCGGCATCAGATCGACCTTGACGAACAAAGTACTCAAAATGATCTTAAAGCCTTGGTCCTATTATATTATTGATATACTTTTTTTTTAAAGGTATATTAGCAACCTAAATTATCGAAATTACTTATATTCCCTCTAACCCCTCCAACTAAGCTAAATTGCTTGTGCTAGGAGTGGGTTCACGTCGGTAGTGTAATGGCCAGGATTCGAACCCGGGACCTCTCGATCGTAAGGCCGACTCTTTAACTACTAAGCTACCGACGCTTCAATTTGGTACACACCTTTGGCATACATACATACATATAATCACGCCTTTATCCCCGGAGGGTCAGGCAGAAGTGAATTAACACCCACATTTCACCAATCTGTATTCGGTCACACGTAATAGGGGGTGAGCCTATTGCCGTATTCCGGGCACTATTGTTGACTCGAGCCATGCATCTGAGGCTAAGTCTGGGCTGTACATATCTGTCTGAAGTTAAAGTTAATCAGCCCTATCCCTTAGTCGCCTTGTACGACACCACATGGGAAGAGAAGGGGTGGCCCAAATTCTACTCTGCCGGGAACCACAGGTAGTTCGGACAATAATATAATTTAAATCAATAAAACAGTTTGATTTGCTCTTAAATACCTTGGAATTTAGATCATTATGAGACTTTGTAGTCAAGATTGTTCTAACGCACTGTTGACTAGCTGACCAGCACTGGCTTCGCTCGTGGCATATTAGGAGATTGTATCACCCCTTTTAGTCATCTGTAGGATCGCAATTTATACATTTTCCAATAGAGTAGGAAAATCTGCAGGATTTGTTGACATTTATGATTACTGCTCCGCTCCTGGAAGTAGTAGCGTGATGAAATATAGTCTTTTTTTATGAAGGACTCGTCAATTTGACTTTATCTAGTCTGATGGTAAGCTGAAGGCAAAGTCTCAGGAAAGAGGGCCACCATTATATACGTTCGAAGGCGGCTCGGGCGTCGGAGGGCGCAAACCGACCGCCGCCCCCCCTGAGCGCGGGCCTGACGGTGACGGGTGGAGCCGCTCGTCACCCTAGCAGAAGCAAGCCACGGCGGTGGCGCGCATCGTAGGTCGATACGCGCCCCCCCCCATGCCGGGGGCGAGTCGGGGACCGCGTGGTCCCCCCTCCCGAGGAGGGCCAGACCGAGAGGAATGGCCCTGGGTCAGCCGGGGTGCGAGGGATATGTCAAAAGACAACCTCACCTCCGGCCTAGCACATCGACCCACAGACGGCGTGCGGTTTAGTCGGTTCGAGTCCGACATAACCTCCCCCTTCGACTCCGAAAGGGGGGGAGGTATCCGTGGGGATATCCAAAAAACCATTATTTACACGTGCCATGTTAACAATGGTGGCACTCAGCTTGACGGTCTCATCAGATGCTTTTTCACGCCCCGCTTAAAGGAAAGACGGAAACACGTGAGCTGGCAAGGAATTCCAGGTCTTAATGGTGCGACAAAGGAAAGAGTAACCGAACCGGACTGAACCTTCCTCGATAAATGAACTATCCAACACCAAAATATTTTTTCAATTTAATGTAACAAACAAACAAATTCTTCAGCTTTATAATATAAGTATGGATTAGAGGTGAAAAAAAAAAAACATAGCCATATGTTTGGTCATGATAACCGAATTTTGTGCAGGCCGAGTCGCGGCCAACAGCTATAGCTGAATTATAACTTGCTGTAACGATGGAAGCAAGGTTCCCTCTTTCTTTGTATAGATATCAATTAATCAATCAATTAGCCTTTTGCAGTCCACTGGTGGTCATAGGCCTCTCCCAATGTGCGCCATTGCTCCCTATCCTCCGCCTTCCACATCCAGTCTTGATAAGTCTTTTTTTAAATTGACGTTTTGACGTTTTGTAAGTACCGTTTTAATGGTCTATACAGAATAAATGATTTTTGACTTTGACTTTGACTTTGAAATTAAATTTTTGAGCATTTTTCTTGCCAAATATTCAAATCGATTTAAATAGAAAAAATTGAGTTGACCTAGACGGGGTTTGAACCCCTGATCTTAGGCTTACAGGGATTACCCAAATACGGATATAAAAGGAGAGATTTGGATTGGTTAGCGCGAGGTCTGGTAGCTTAGTGGTCAAAGTATTGGCCCTGTAAGGCAAACATCGTGGATTCAAACCCCGCTTAGACCCATTAAATTTTTGAAGTGAAAACTTCTTTAGCGGCGTTGGATGGGTGTAAAATGTTAAGGAAGCGTCAGGATTAGTTGACCTTTGAACCGTAACCGACGACTGACGTCATACAAGATTGGTACAGACTATCTATTTTGCAATTTACAATAGATAGCGTCGTAGCTTAAACGGTAAGCACTTCGACTGTAAGTCCTTATAGTTTCAGATAGTATCGGGTTCAAACCACCTGGCCTTCAGGGATTTTTTGTGATTGTTTTTTCTTATTATAATTTATTACTTTTGGTGATTATTTTTTCTTTTTGTAATTTATTAATTTTATGATTATTTTTTCTTTCTGTAATTTATTATTTTTTTGTGATTATTTTTTCTTTTCATAATTTATTAATTTCTTCTGACAGAAAATTAGCAGTAAATAAGTGATAGGTTCTATGATTAGCGCTATATTATAGGTATGGTATGGTATGTTCTTTTTTATCTTTTTCTATGTATATAACGAAGAAAGAAAAAAAGAAAATGTTTTCACTTCTGCCGGCACTCCCAGAGTGCAACCCGTCTTTTTTTTTATTGAAGTCGATTTGATAAGTCTAATCATATGTTTATCAGTGAAACGCAGTCAACTAGGGTATATTCCTTTCACAATGTAGTAGGGTAGTCCCAGTTGAAACAATTTTTTACATGAACAATCAAAAATTAAAAGCGTAGCAGCTACGGCGTAGACGTGCTACGATATCATATACAGTGAATTTTAATCCATATTAATATTATAAATGCGAAAGTAACTCTGTCTGTCTGTCTGTCTGTCTGTCTGTCTGTCTGTCTGTCTGTATGTTACGCTTTCACGCCTAAACCACTGAACCGATCTTGATGAAATTTGGTACAGTGGTATATTAGAACTTGAGAACGGACATAGGCTACCTTTTATCACGAGAAAGGGGGTTTAGGGGGGGGAAATAGGGGATGAAAGTTTTTATGAAAGTTTGTCATTTCTGAAGATATCTTAATGAAATTTGGTACAGAGGTAGATTAGAGCTTGGGAACGGAAATAGGCTATCTTTGATCGCGAAAAGGGGGGAGAAGGGGGAGGGACTAGGGCCTTGGAATGAAAGTATGTCATTTTTGCAGATTTTCTGATGAAATTTGGTACAGAGATAGTTTAGAGCTTGGGAACGGATATAGACTACCTTTTATCGCGAAAAGGGGGATAGAAGGGGGGGCGGACTAGGGCCTTGGTATGAAAGTTTGTGATTTTTGAAGATTTCTTAATGAAATTTGGTACAGAGATAGTTTAGAGCTTGGGAACGGACATAGGCTACCTTTTATCGCAAAAAGGGGGGAAGAAGGGTGGGGACCAGGGCCTTGGGATAAAAGTTTATCGTTTTAGAAGATTTCCTGATGAAATTTGGTCCAGAGATAGTTTAGAGCTTGGGAATGGACATAGACTACCTTTTATCGCAAAAAGGGGGATAGAAGGGGGGACTAGGGCCTTGGGATGAAAGATTGTCATTTTTAGATGGCACAAAAAAGGGGGTGAATATGGCATACATAGTAAGAATTTCTTTGAAGATGTCCTCATGAAATTTGGTACAAAGGTGAATTAGAGCTTCGGAACGGACATAGTCGAGTAGCGAACCAACTATAGAAGCGAGTGGAGAGGCGAGTAGAGATTGTTATAGGGACGAGTGGATAGGCGTGTAAAGATCGAAAGTCGAGTTGAATCGACTACAGGCGCGAGTAGATATGCGACTAGAGAGCCTGTGGAGAGGCGAGTATAGAATCAAATGTTGAGTAGGGAGGCGAATAGGGAGGCGAGTGCAAAGATGAATGTAGTGGCGAGTAGAGATCAAAAATAGAGAGTTGAGTAGAGGTGCGAGTAGATAGGCGAGTGGGGAGAGTCAAGTAGAGAAGCGAAAAGAGAATCGAATGGATGGGCAAGTAGAGAGGCCAATGGAAAATCGAGTATAGAGAAGAGTACAAAGTCGAGTAGAGAGAGGAACAGAGAAGTCAGTAGAGAGTCGAGTATAAATTCAAGTATAGAGGCGAGTAGACAGTCGAATATAGAGTCGAGAACAGAAGTGAGTACATAGTTGAGGACAAAGTTGAGTAGAGAGGCGAATTTAATGCTCAATAGCGTCGGATCTACACTAAGCGATAACCGACATCCGCGCGGGCGGAGCCGCGGGCAACAGCTAGTATAGGTATAACATTATAAAGAAAAATCTAGCTAGGTCATCGGAAATCGAAGGAACTGAACGCCCTACCACTACTTGATTCTATATTATATTGTGTGATTTTAATAAAAATTATGGTGTAGGATTTACATGTCATCTTCATAATGGTGCAAACAATTTCATCAAGAACCAAGCAGTTCGGTGACTCTTTTCATTTCGATTAAGATAAGAAAAAGTGAATCGCTCAGGTGGGACTCGAACCCATGATCTTTCCCTTACAGGGGGAATGCTCTGACCACTGAGCCACCGAACCACACCTGAAGCTATCCAAATTGTCCTATACTACCGTCTTAGGGCGACGGTGGGACATTCATACGAATTATCGGAAACAATGAATGATGTTGCAATGCTCTCGCATTCCCCATGTAAGGGAAAGATCGTGGGTTCGAGTCCCAAATGATGGATTCACTTTTTCCTATCTTAATCGATTTGAAAAGTTAGCATAGTAAATGCTTCAAAATTACATTCGACTCTTTTCATTGCCCGTATCATAAAGAATTGGAATTCTTTGGAAGCGGGACGTGAAAAAGCATCTGATGACGCCATCAAGCTGAGGACCACCATTGTAACGTTGCTGATTTGTTCCCGGCGTTGAGCAGGGTAACCAGAGCTCACAGAAGAGTTTTTATGCTGTCAGTGGGAAGACCCAAGGCTTGCTCTGCTTTATCTTCTACACTGACGGCACAGTAACTCTCTGTTCTAACAGGTTCGGCAGCGCGAGTGTGACTCTCTTGGTGCTGCCACGGTAACCATTTTCCATCAGTTGGGCCGTGTGCCTGTCTGCCGCCTAAGTGGTATAAAAAAATGAATTGTCTGTGTCTGTTATTGTGAACCTCTTTCTTGATACTTTGCCTTCAGCTTATTATCAGGAATGCAAAGTCATAATAGGGTGTCTTATATAAAAAAGAAGGGTTGCACTCCAGGAGTGCCGGCAGAAGTGAAAACTTTTTCTTTCTTTCTTTCTTTGTTATATACAGAGAAAAAGATAAAAAGAACATACCATACCATACCATACCACACCAAACCTATAATATAGCGCCAATCATAGAACCTATCACTAATTTTCTGTCAGAAGAAATTAATGAATTACAAAAAGAAAAACTAATCACAAAAAATGACTTACAGTCGAAGCGCTTACTTACCGCTAGCTACGAAGCTTCTTAGCGTACCTAACAAAATAAAACATCTGTAGCAAATGTTGTATGACGTCAGTCGTCGGTTACGGTTCAAGTGATCCTACCGCGAGTTTTACACTTTTTACCCATCCCACGCCGCTAAAGAAGTTTTCACTTCAAAAAAAAACTAACCTAAATATAGAAAAAGTCACAAGGCTGTTCCTAAACATCATCATTAATTTTTCAAAGCTGCATTACTAATCGAACCATAATTTACAGTAAACAGTACTTATAGAATGAATACTTAATGAACGGCGATGACTGATATCTATCGCTGAGCATAGGAACGCCAATGTTTTCTTTTATAATTCGTATAACATTTTAGTATAAAGTGGAACCATATTTTTGAAGTGAATACTTCTTTAGCGGCGTTGGATGGGTAAAAAGTGTTAAACTCGCGTCAGGATCGCTTGACCTTTGAACCGTAACCGACGATTGGCGTCATACAACATTAGCTACAGACTGTCTATTTTGCAAGATACGATAAATAGCTTCGTAGCTTAGCTGTAAGCGCTTTGACTGTAAGTCCTTATGGATTCCTGGCCTTTTGACACTTTTTGTGATTATTTTTTCTTTTTGTAATTTATTACTTTTTGTGATTATTTTTTCATTTTGTAATTTAATAATTTCTTTTGACAGAAAATTAGCAGAAAATTAGTGATAGGTTCTATGATTGGCGCTATATTATAGGTATGGTATGGTATGTTCTTTTTATCTTTTTCCCTGTATATAACGAAGAAAGAAAGAAAGAAAAAGTTTTCACTTCTGCCGGTACTCCCAGAGTGCAACTCGTCTTATTTTTCTCCTTCTGAAAATCAGTCCATCAACGAGCCTTCTGCAGTCCACTGCTGGATGTAGGCCTCTCGTAATGTGTGCCATAGCTTCCAGCGTTTATTTATTTATTTTACAAGGTCATTAAATTATAGATACAATATAATAGGTACATGTGGTTCAAAATACAATGTTTGGTACATTCACAATAATTATTGAGAGCATCTGCAGCGTTCCTGCTCCAGTAGTGTCTTAACACTATCTTTTTTTATATATAGGACACGTCAATTTGACTTCACCTCACCTTATGGTAAGCTGAAGGCAAAGTCTCAGGAAAGAGGGTCATCATTACATACATGTACCATGTTAACAATGGTGGCACTCAGCTTGACGGCCACATCAAAAGAGGATTGTCGTCTGCGCACCGCGTGACACCCACCGGTCCCACTAGTGCTGCGACCACAATCCCCCCTGCCCGGGTATGCACTCGCTGACCCCTGAACGCAATCCAACCGAGATTGGATTACTATGGAGGGTTTTTCGCCATCGTGCACGGTGGCGTTTAGGTTGTTTAAGTGTAAGTTATGAACACCTATGTTATAATGTGATTCATTGATCAGTTGAAATAGTGGGGTACTGTCATTGTTATCTTAGTCATGACTGCGGGTAAGCGGTTACCAGCAGTCAACACGACGGCTAATGAACACGGTTCGTCGGTGCGGGCCCGTTTTACATGCGTGCAGTCGCACTCGTACCTATGCGGGTTTTTACCCGACTGCCAAGAACGGTTGTTTTTGCGCGTATCTTGTATGAATATATGTATGTTGTAATATTCTTTATTACCTCATATCTTTTGAACCACTGTACGGATTTCAATAATTCGTATCTCAAATGTAAAGTATTTATTGTCCAAGTGTTCTTGGGTACATCAAATATGAATAAAAGCTATATGTTTCGATTTTTTTAGCATCAGTCGGATTTGTTATTTTAAATATTTAAAAAATATATATTTCTTATGTTTATTTGTACAAAATTGAATTCATTGCAAATATTAACTACAGATAAAATTTTGTTAAAAGCTTTATGATATTAAAAATTATTATGTTCACGTATTTACAATCCCGGCTTCTTCAAGCGGAGCGTGAAAATAGATCTTTAAATGCTGTCGAGGTAGGGGCCACCATTTTGGGTTCCTCTTGCTATTTACAGGTTGGCTGTAATAAAAATAATTTAAGAAAAAGTAATAGGAGATAGAACACGACGGTTTTTCCGTCCAATAGAGCAGTCCGGCTGGGGAAGTACTTCCGCGGTACAGAATACCACGGCCATAATAACCTCGTGTTGTGTTCTCGGCGGTGAGTAGCGTAGCCAGAGCTCATTGAAGAGTTTGTGTGCTGTCAGTGGGAAGACCAAAGGCTTGTCCTGCTTTATCTTCTACACTAACGGCACAGAAACTCTCTGTTCTAACAGGGTCTGTAGCGCGAGTGTGACGCCCCTGGTGTTGCACACGCCCATAGGCCACGGTAACCACTTTCCATTAGGTGGGCCGTGTACATGTCTTTCACCGAAGTGGTATAAAAAAAATACGTTAAACACTTATACATACAATTTATTCAACCAATAATTTTTCTGCAATGTGTTTTATGGAACTATTTTTGAAGTGAAAACTTCTTTAGCGGCGTTGGATGGGTGTAAAATGTTAAGGAAGCGTCAGGATTAGTTGACCTTTGAACCGTAACCGACGACTGACGTCGTACAAGATTGGTACAGACTATCTATTTTGCAATTTACAATAGATAGCGTCGTAGCTTAAACGGTAAGCACTTCGACTGTAAGTCCTTATAGTTTCAGATAGTATCGGGTTCAAACCACCTGGCCTTCAAGGATTTTTTGTGATTGTTTTTTTTTCTTATTATAATTTATTACTTTTGGTGATTATTTTTTCTTTTTGTAATTTATTACTTTTTATGATTATTTTTTCTTTCTGTAATTTATTATTTTTGTGATTATATTTTCTTTTCATAATTTATTAATTTCTTCTGACAGAAAATTAGCAGAAAATAAGTGATAGGTTCTATGATCAGCGCTATATCATAGGTATGGTATGGTATGTTCTTTTTTATCTTTTTCTATGTATATAACGAAGAAAGAAAAAAAGAAATCTTTTCACTTCTGCCGGCACTCCCAGAGTGCAACCCGTCTTTTTTTTTATACAAAACGGAATTTATATACACAAGTCTAAATAAAAACCAACTAACATGTAATGGTAAGAAACATTATTATATAATAGATTTAAGACCAACTGTGCCAATAGTCCATAAGCGGGCACGTGCGTCGCACACAGCGCCAAGAAAGCAACTGAGCAAATACTTAAGTAAATAATATTTGAATTTGGAATAATATTCGATTTGCGACAGCTGGACAGTCACCAAGACGGTGTTGCCTGTGCCTATTGTCATTTTAATAAGGTAGAAAAAGACTATGATTTATCTACTTGTTTGAGACAAAATATTATAAACGGTCCTCTACCCACGCATAGGAATTTTATCTTCCTACATCATACAGTCCTAGGTTCTTCAAGCGAGGCGTGAATGAGGCATGAGGCGAGCATCTATCAAGGTCATCAAGTTAAGGACCACCATTTTAAGTGCATAAAATCATCTAGCGGGGTGCAGTCAATTGAGGGACTAAATATAAATAAAAGAAAGCGTTATGATTATTGGTAATACGAAAGCTTTTGAAAGAAAGATAATCCTGTAGAACTTTTGCTCACTTGAAATAATTAATTAACCAAATCATCTGCACTATTTTTCATACATTTAATGTTGCAGACAAACACACGATACACAGGTGATCCCACCTTTATCTTTCTTCCTTCCTTCCATGAAATGTCTTCCAATCTGACAAACCAGACTTAATTCATCAATTAGACAATTATCAATTAAAATAGGAAAAGTTCGAATCGGCTAAGGCGATCTCAGGGTCACCGCTTTGACCACTAAGCTGCCAGACCTCGGGCGAACCAATCCAAATTTCTCGTCTTATCTGTCTTTGAGGCAATCGTGGACCGTCTACCAATATTCTCACGAACTTTTCAAATCGATTAAGATAGGAAAAAGTGAATCGCTCAGGCGGGATTCGAACCGGCGCTCTTGCCCTCACAGGGGGAATGCTCTAACCACTGAGCCACCGAGCACGCCTGAAGCTATCCAAATTCTCCTATACTACCGTTAGTATAGCAAGTTAGCATATTAGGTAAATGCTTCAAAATTTCATTCATTCTTACGAACTATCTGAACCAATGAATGATTTTGCAATCATTTTTAAACATTGATTTTTGACCCAAACAATTTGAATGCAATTCTGAAGTATATTGCGTGCTAAATATTCAAATCGATTAAAGTAACTAAGAATAGTTTGAATCGGTCTAGGCGGGGTTTGAACCCCCGATCTTTGCCTTACAGGTGCAATTTTGACCACTAAGCTACCAGATTTCGCCCGAACCAATCCTAATTTCTCCCCTTATATCTGTCTTTGAGGCTGTACTGTATTTTAATCGAATAATAATGAATATTAAGCATGCAAAATGCTTTAAAATTTCATTCAAATAATACAATACATAAAAATAAGCATATATACACAATTCTAAACGATGCACGATTTTAACTGATGTTGCCATTGATAGTTGAAGACAAATTTTCCTTGACATCGTTCTAAGTTCAGCAATTACTTGATTTATACTGAAAAAAAGTGAATGCTCAGGCGGGACTGGAACCCGCAAATAGTCCATTCAGGGGGAATACTCTGAGGAATGAGCTACTGAGCCATTTTTGTACATTTAAATATAAATAAATAAATATTCCACAACATTTCACACAACGCTATCTAGATCCATGGTAAACATAGCTTAACTAGCTTGTATTATGGAATCTAGAATGCGGATAAACATACTTAGATGCTTTTTTTTGTAAATACATACATATTATACAAAGAAACACAGACCAATGCAAATATACATATTCTTGCATTAAAATATTTACACTAAGCGGGGATCGAACCCGCGCCTCCTGCGTCGGGGCCACGTTCATTACCGCACCGCCACAGATGCTGTTAGTACCTAGTTAGCATGCTTATAGCTTCCTAGCATACTATTCCTGAAACTATTCTAACTAGCCTTCGACCACGGCCGGTGTAACCTGGTCGAAACGTCAGGCAAATCAAAGGTATACCATGATCGTGTTAATTCCCGTTAACATTATTGTATTCTAACTGTATTTCTATCTTAACAATTAAAAATGTCACATAATATAGTTATATCTAACCACAGCCCACAAAATTATCCTAAGCCGGCGCTAACGTGAAAAACACAAGCTGAAAATTTGCCGCCCAACAGCTCAACAGTTTTCGTTGAAAAAAAAAAGCATTTTCGTACAAATGGCGCTTAGACGCAGGCGTTCCCGCCCTCAGTGCCCGAGCAACCGCGGAAAGGAACGCACGTATCCTTCACGAGCGTTCCAAAACACGCAGACAGATCGCGACATTAAATAAAAAAAACTAACCAAAGTTTAGTAAATCAGTTATTGTGTGCATGAATATTTTTTCGTAGGTCAAAATTTGTTTAATTCGTGAACATTTGGTTTTAATGTAAATGTGATTTATTACAATAGTGCGTGTTACTGTGGAACACTGCAATAAAAAGTCGTGGAAAGCTGTCGGCCGTCAACTGTCAAAAACGTTACTGAGGTGAGCGATGAAACATAATTTATTGTACAGATTATAAATTACAGTAATATTATATATTTGTTGTTATTATAGTTTCGTTTTTGTTATAAATTTTGAACAGATAAATATAATATTACTAAATTTTTAGTAAATATATTGGTAATATGATTTGTAAACATCGATTGGCTTTTAAATGATTGCTTCCGGTGCCTATTTAATAAAAAGCTTTTTACAATTCAGATAATTTTTTATCAAAGTATTTTAAATTGTAGACCCGACAACAGGAATTACTTTATTATTTTTAACATTGTAACTGCTTGTCGGTTTGGTACCAATTAATGAATGCCATAGCAGAGCTCAGGACTATCTGTCTTTCTCCTCATTTCTGTAGGGATTCTATCGAGACCTGTCATAATCAAAATTAATATCAAAAACGGTGTTCTCCCAATTCAATTTTCAAAAAAGGACATTCCAATAAGAGATCGTTTTTAATATTAGATCGAGGCAATATTAATGAATATTTTTTTATTACCAGAAGAGAAGAGGCTCTCTGAAGTCGTGATCGTTTTGACATTTGGGGCTGAATTTTGAACACCTATCAGGAACCGTGACACAGTTTTCAATTTAAATAGCTTGTTTAGCTACAAAAGGAACTAATAGTCTTGTTATGTTTTGATTTAAACTCGTATTAAATTATATTTTCCGGTTGTTTCTGTTTTACAACATCCGCTCGAACAATGTGTCTTGTGTTATTTATTATGTCGGACATAAATCATTACAACATAGACCATTCTATCGTAGTATTTTTATAATATCCTACATATTATTTGCGAATTTGAATATTTGCGCCCAAATCAGATATTTGGGGCCCTAGCGAACTTTTTTGCAAGTTGGATGATTTGCTGATTGGCAGACTTGGCTCTGTTCTTTCTTTTGGAGTGGGGAAGTTTTAGCAGTGGCTTCTGTAAAAGCCAATGCATGAATAAATAAATACATTAGAAAAGCAGAACTTTGACTCTATACGAAATTATTATTATCAATTCTGCAAAAATATTTTTCGATTCAATTTATAGAAATTACACTCTTAATTCTTACGATCTCGAGTTCCTCAAACGAAACGTGAAAAGGCATTTGTCAGAGCCATCATGGCAGGGACCAATATTGTGGATCTCTCAGCATCTGAAATGGTGGCCCTTACTACCTAGACTTCACATTACCTACTTACTATTCAGCAGAGTGGAGTCAAATTGACAGGGTGCTTATAACAAAAAAACTACATACAAAGATTTCCACAAAATTTTGTTATAGACCGAAGCACAATGTACCTATAGCAATAAACAAAAAATATTTGTTTTCCCTCATAGCGCGTGCGTGAGGGCCCAGCTGTGAGTGCCAATATAGAGGACCGGTGATTAGTCACTCGCTAGTTCGCCCCGCTGCTTGCACCTTATTGTACCCCTATGGGTTCACTTAGAAAAGGGGTTCACAAGCTTTGAGTAAACGTAACACCTCATAACACTTTTTATTTTGTTAAGACTGTTTACACCGAATAATGGCACTTGATGGACATACTAAACCGGTTTCACCTCTTGCATTATCAAACCTTTGATAATGCCGTGAGCTGAAACTTCTAGATTCTAGCTGTTACTTGTCCTACGAAGCCTCAAGCCTTTCATAGGGCCGAACGGTGATACCGGTCAGGTTAAAAATAAAGTGCGTAAAAGTATAAGTGTCATATTAGCCAACTTCTTATTTCAACCCCATACAAAAAAACGCTTACAGCAACGCTACAGAGCCAGGGGAGAGAATGCTTGCCTATGATCACTATCTCACCTGCTTAGAAGTAACTTAAGGTTACTTCTAGGCAAGCGTGCTTCACCATCGACCACATCGTGACTTACAAACAGGTCTAGTCTTAAAGACATCCAAGTTACTCGGATCGGATAACACAGTTTCTGGTAAAGCAGTTTTACTCCTTGGTGGTATACATAGAACTAGCTGTTGCCCGCGGCTTCGTCTGCGTGGATGTTGACTATCGCACCAAACATAGCACCTTTCGTAAGTTCTAATCGATCTGTGTATCGACCAATTTTCATCAGATAATTTACAAAAATGACGAACTTTCATACAATCTTTTATTCACTACTAGCTTTTGCCCGCGGCTCCGCCCGCGTGGATGTCGGTTATCGCGACCAAACATAGCCTATGTCCTTTATCAAGGTCTAATCTACGCCTATACCAAATTTCATCAAAATCGGTTCAGTTGTTTAGGCGTGAAAGCGTGACATACAGACAGACAGACAGACAGACAGACGGATAGACAGACAGACAGACTGACAGAGTTACTTTCGCATTTATAATATTAGTATGGATTTGAACTTTTACTTTTGAACTTTCTCAAGCTCTAGTCCATTTCTGAACCAATTATATCAAAATAGATTACCTAATTTAGGCGTGAAAGCATAACAGACAGATATTATAATTTTATAATATTAGTACAGTATAACGAGCTGTGATATTAGTACAGATTAATAAGATTATTTTTTTGTCTCCCTCAAAGCCTCAAAGATAGATATAGAAGGAGAATTTGAATTGGTTTGGGCGAGATTTGGCATCTTAGTGGTTAAAGCATTGCCCCTGTAAGGCAAAGATCGCGGGTTCAAATCTCGCCTAGACCAATTCCAACTTTTCCTATTTTAATCAATAAGATAGAATTATTTTTTCTTAAATCGTACACAATCACAAGAGAAGCTGCTTGCAATAGCTACTATATTAATGATCATACTAACATATTTACTGATCACTCAGTGTGAGCGAGAGCCCGCTATGCGGGTTAAGGTGAATCCAATCTGGGTGCACCGTTGAGTGAGTTCTATACGGGCAGAGCGTGATTGGAGCACCATCTGCTAATATTATGACGGGATGAATAGTATTTGCACTTGAAGTTGAACTCTGAAGGGGTAAGCAGCAGTGAGACTAAGATTATACACAAAATGATTTTTTTAAAGGTTTTTTAAGGAATATTAGTTACCGAATTATATCTCCCGCCGTATATTCTAGTCCCAAAATGTGCTCAAGAAGTTTTTTATTTTTTTATATATACAGGACGTCAATTTGACCTCGCCTCGCATGATGGTAAGCTGAAGGCAAAGTCTCAGGAAAGAAGGTCCATGTTCAAGATTATCCGCTATTTATAATTTTTATTTTTTTTAGTATTTTAAGAAATATTAGTGACCGAATTATGTCTTCCGCCGTACATTCTGGACCTAAAATGTTCTCTATACGCACAGTACACGTATTTTGGTTGTCTTTAGAGGATAGCAAGAGGCGTGGTGGACGAGCTCTATCCACCAATCATATATTATATCAAGACAATCCGAGATATATCGCGGAAGGTATACTAACGCTCTTGTGTGTTTATTGTCGGATAAAGAACTGACCTGACCCCTCTAGACAAGTGAAAATTCGTTGGAAGATGTTTGATGGAATAGAATGACGAATGTATAGGATTTGACGCATTTGACATGCGTTAACGACTGTCATAGACGTCAAATCCCATGCATTCGTCATTCTATTCCATCAAACATCTTCCAACGAATTGCCACTTGTCTAGACGAGCAGTACTCTACTAACACGGTGGAAGAGATGGGTAACCCTACCGACTCTTATTCTAACTGTTAGTTGACCCATAGAAACATAATTCCCGGGATAGGAGGTTCTATCTCCTACGCAGCCCTCATAAACGTAGTAAAGTAAATAAACAGAAGCATGAAGTAATCTAAAACACAAAATATGATACTCAGTACATAGGAAATTAATTTTGTTACCTAAGAGAGGCCTTCAAAGAATATTAATTAATTGCTAGCGGTTACAAAGACCTGTGTGAAGGCTTTTAATAGAACAGGTCAATTTGACTTCAAATCGCTAAGCTGAAGGCGTAGTCTCAGGAAAAGGTCTGGAGTTCGAACGCATGAGCTTTTAATCATAAATCCGGCGACAAATCCACCGGACTCCTAAAATTCGTCTCTCAAAATAAAAGTTGTTGAGTCGTCCCGTATAAACCCATTCGTCACCTGATAGATCAGTTAAAATTAATGCATTTTTAAGGCACCTATTTGTCTCCTAACGCCTTAACTACCAAACTACAACCTCCGAATCAAACTCAACGACACAACAGCAAAATCAAAAACAAAACCTCATCCGTATACAAAATACCAATTTCCATCCGCCCGAAACTTCAATTAAACGCCCCCTCCATCGTAAAGGCCGTGGCACATCCAGCTCGCATCTGTGTCAACAATAACCGCGCCAGCTGTGCCGCAGGTGTGCCACCGGCTTTACGTATAAATTGTAACAGGGATATTCCAATAACGGGGTTGGGAGATTTACTCCTCACGACACCCCGTGATAGATCGGCCCGCGAGTCGTACCGGCTTGGAACTACACACGCTTTGGGAAAGAATAACTTGTTAGTAGAAGAATTGCGCAATAGATGTTAAATTTCTTGAGTAAAATGGGTGTTTTAGCAGTTTTATAAATTGTTTGTTGCTATCAGAGCCCTCTTCGCAAAAACAAAATAAAAAAAATTAATGAAACGAAGCCGTTCTTTAGTTATGAACTTATCACGTGACAAAGGAAAACATGGATTTATTTATGCATGTAAACAGTGTACCCATAGATTATTTTAATTAGATTAATTCAATCGTTTTATCATAATTGAGTCACAAACGTTAACCTCGCATGTGAAATTAAGTAAGAAAACGAGAAATAAGAAGGGAAAAGAGAAAATAAATAGAAGAGAGGGCCATTATAGTCACACAT
The DNA here is from genome assembly GCA_949126895.1 of Eilema caniola. Taxonomy (NCBI): domain Eukaryota; kingdom Metazoa; phylum Arthropoda; class Insecta; order Lepidoptera; family Erebidae; genus Eilema; species Eilema caniola. The sequence continues at coordinate 1,646,147 of OX421482.1, read as the reverse complement.
CATTGGAAATTACCGTTTATATACAATATTTGACTGCCCCAGGTGCCAATAAATTCCTTTATATCCTTATGCCTATAGTCTGTATTATCAATCACCAAAAGGAATGGTATTAATAACTGCCTATCCCATGTCGTCTCGCCGTCGTCGCGTGCTGTTAAAAGGTGCATTTTCACATAAAGGGTTTGATTTCGTGAAAAGACTGTCACAGATATTAAACTTTTTCTTTGCAGTTATGGCGGTCGTTTTTTCTTCAGTTCAATTGTATTAATACACGTTGCTGCCCGAGGCTTTGTTTAAATCACTAGTCTGAGGAAATATATTTGGATTCGAATTTCTCTCATCGCACCGCTCGCCATAGACAGGTAGTTCATCCTCACACATTGCGACCAGAAAGGGTGCAAACCGTGCGGTACGAAAGGAACTTCATCCCACGCACGCTCAAGCTGTGGAACGAGCTCCCTGCTGTGGTTTTCCCAAGCGACTACAATTTGTGGTTCTTCAAGAAGGGTATTAGAAGATTTCTTCAGGGTCGGTAGCGCTAGTGTTACGCCCCTGGTGTTGCACACGTCCCCAGGCCACGGTAACCACTTTCCAACAGGTGAGCCGTGTGCTTATCTGCCACATAAGTGGTAAAAAAAGTAATCGATTTTACCTTCTGTTTAATATGTTTTGTTTTGAGTGAATGATGCGCTAAGGCCCATAGCGATATTGCCACAAGAACTGTCAAATTTGAACTCTTTCACAACATTGTATCATCCCTTTATTCGTAGTATCATCCAAACTTTTGATTTTATATTCCCGGTTACAAAATTTCGGGATATCTATATATTTTACTAGCTTTTTCCCGCGTCTCCGCCCGTTTGTTTTTGATGTCCTATTTTCCTGCACCCCATTGGACCCTAAGCTTTTATTTAAAAACAACCCAATGAAAATTGGTTGGGTAGTTTTTGAGTTATGAGCGTTACGCTAACGTATTATTGAGACTAGCTTTTTCCCGCGGCTGCGCCCGATTGTTTTTGATGTCCTATTTTTCTGCAACCCTTTGGACCCTAACCTTTCATTTAAAAAAAACCCGATGAAAATTGTTTGAGTAGTTTTTGAGTTATGAACGTTAGACTAACGTATTATTATAAGAGATACTATATTACTTACCTAATTCATAGATAAGTCATGTCGCATCCAACTAGCTTAATCAGCAGTTTAATTAACTGCCTAGGCTCTTTACTGAACGGCGCCGTTCAATTAGCGGCCTGAATAGTGTTAGCCATTTCATTAAACAGCAAGACAAATAGCTTGGATCGATGACACTCTTGATAGTCAAACAGTTATAACAACGACTTGTTTCTGCATGGTTATAAAAAAACGTGCGTAACATTCTCAATGAAGCTATCACTAATTTTCTGTGGAAACATCTCTGCCTACCCCCTCGGGAATTTACAGGTGTAAGTACATGTATGTATGTAGGTAATTTTCAGTCTTATTTTTGGGTGGTACTCCATTTTATGAATGTCCTAAGCATTAGCCGGCCATGTTATTAAATGTCTTAAAAAACGTTATGGCTTAAATATCATTCAGGCCGTTCATTGAATGGCGCCGTTTAGTTAACTGCCTAGGCAATTAATTAAACGGCTCATTATGCTAGTTGGCGGCGACACATATACTATGTATTACAATAACACTTTTGTTCCCTCGAAAAATAAATATACCTGAACGAAACGTCTATTTCGGTCTGCAAAAGGAGCCAGCAACAGAGCGCAATAGCATAGTGTACTATGACGTCACTGCGCGTTGTGTTACATTGTTTGGGGCAGCACTTGTGTCAACCGGCGACGCGTGCGCAGAACGACAGACTTTAAAAGCTGCGGTCTCGATAGCAGCGGTAGCGGGACGACAGTCTACTGTCACTGAGTCTATACAAAAGAAATAAATGCCTAATAAACTCAATTGTGCGTACTATCATAGATTACTTCAAGGCCTCTCTAAGACCCTCGGATCTAATCCAAACCAATGTCACCTTCAAACACGTACAATTGATGAGACAATGGCCTAGGCATTTTTTTCCTATTAAAAAAAAATGTGCGTTGTTCTCTCTGGCTTTCCGTCTGATGGTTCCGGCCAATGTCCGGAGTAGCTGGGCCGATTTTGGCGGGATTTTTACTAGTAAAGAGCAGATATTATAACGTAACTAACGTACTACTTTAGTATTACGTAACCTGTGGTGCTACTTATATATTTAAAAAAATGATTAGCCATGATTCGGCGTAAAACTATCAAACCCATGAAGTTACAGCTAGTTGTACATAAAAAGAATCGGAGATTATAAATTTACTTAATTATCATCTACATTTTTTTTACGTGCGCGAAATCCCTACGTATACCCCCTCCTTCGGAGCCAGAGAGGAAGGTTATGTCGGACTCGAACCGACTAAACCGCACGCCTTTTGTGGGTGGTAGTGCTAGGCCGAAGGTGAGGTTGTTGTGCGAAATATCCCTCGCACCCCGGCTGGCCCAGGGCCGTCCCTCTCGGTGTGGCCCTCCTGTTCCTATACATTACCTATTACCCGTAGAACGGTTAAGTTGTCTGGTCAATCGGACTAAGGAAAAAAGATCCGTATGTTCCGAACATTCAGTGTGGAAAATGAAAAAATTAGCAGTCAAAATAATAGATTGCCTTGTCTATGGTCTTGCCTTATCTTGATCATACATAAAAGTCTTTATATAGGGGGTAACCCTCAAATTCTACAAGCTATTAACTATGTTTCTCGATTATTACCTTCTGATGCTGTATTCCTGTCAGATGTAATTTCCTCAGTCACTCCCTTCTTTGCCATAAATTAACATCTTTCGTGCAAACCATCCATCTTTTGTAGGGCCTACCTCTGCTCTTTAAGCCCTCTACTTTCATACTTTTAACCCTTTTTCACAATATTTACTTTCATCTCTTCTCGTAATACCATCATACAATGACAGTCCGATCCAGTGATATTGATATTAAATGACAGGATAATATTCACTTCCTCAGTTGGGCAAGCCCATTCTGCCACCAATACAACGGCCCCTTGCTATTCCCCAGTCCGCCCGCACCGCTGTCTGTTAGACCGCAGCCTAGCAATCATCAAAACAGTTGGTCTGAAGCTGTGGACTAGAATACAGATACTGAAATAAAGTACTAACGGCTAATTTACATATAATAAATAAAACATCTTGGGAGTATACAGGTAAGTTATATGTTTGTTATGGTTATTTTGACGACCTGTGAGCGCGATGGTCATGGAAATCCCCACGGATACCCTCCGTGGCCGGTCGGTGGAGCCGGAGGGGGAGGTTATGTCGGACTCGAACCGACTAAACCGCACGCCGTCTGTGGGTCGTACTGCTAGATTCTCTCGCGACATATCCCTCGCACCCCTGCTAACCCAGGGCCATTCCTCTCGGCCTGGCCCTCCTCGGGAGGGGGGACCACGCGGTCCCCGACTAGTCAATTAGCCTATTGCAGTCCACTGCTGGACATAGGCCTCTCCCAATGTACGCCATTGTCCCAAGCCCCGCCTTCCGCATCCAGTCTGTCCCAGACACCTTTTTCAGGTTGTCATTCCATCTGGCTAGAGGTGCCCTCCCTTCCGTTTACCTTCTCGATTATCACTTAGTGCATGAATGTTCTCCTTGCAGTATGCAGTAGAAGTGGGAGCGAGAGGTATGCCAGCTAAATTTCACGTCTAAAGCGGCACTAGTAGGTTCGCATCAAATTTAGTTACGCAGGGAGGGTAACTTGGGCAGTGAAGGTGATTGTTGATGTACATTAATAAAAGGAGGCCGTTATAATCCTACACTTGGGTGGCAGGTCCCAGGCACTGTCCTGAGTTCCCAACTCAGCAACGCGATGGACCCGGCAAGCGCACGGAGAATCAATGGATTGCTAAGAATATCGGTCTCCTGCTCACGAATCATATAACACTGTACTTGTATGTTTGTTTATGTTTGTAATGTTCTAGAACCCGTGATACGACATAGCTTAAGTTAAGCCTAGTTTTGCACAGCCCAGTAGCTGGTTATCAGTGTATGAAAAAAAAAATCACTTAAATTTATCGAGTGGGGTATCAAACTGAAGGAAATAAGAAGACACTTACTTATAATTTTTTTTTATAAAAACCCGGCTCTAGCTGAAAATATCGAAACAAGCTTTATAGCGAGGGCGAGCATCTTTTCAGCATCAGTCGGGTTTAAAAAAAACAAATTGTAATCAATAAAAAGAAAGAAAATTATGATACTTTTTAAAGTTTACGCGAACGTTACTCATTGGATTCATCGCGATTTATTTGTTACCCCGACGTTTCATCTACTTTTCAGCAGTCGCGGAGTCAAAGATGGTAGTTGTCACAATCAAAGAAAGGAAAAAGCGAGGTTTGCCGAATCGTTATTTATATTTCGAACAAGCCGTTTGCTACTGACGTCACAACGAGATTCGGTTACATTGTTTTGACACCTGTGTCAACGCGCGGCGCGTGCCGGCGCCCGCGCAGCCATCGCGTGTTTTTTCAGTGTTTCATTCGAGTTCAAAGCTGGACGTCTTAAAATATATTTATGATGAGTAAAAGATTTTGAGGTGTAGCTTAAAATCCTTGCTGAAGTACCGTAGTCTAAAAGGACTGATTATAAGACCAGAAGACCTTGATCGTTACCGTAATTTTACTATGGCCACAGAGTAGATAATATTACTCTATGGTGTGCAGTTATACTACTTACATTCTATTCTGTATCTAACAATAATGAGACCTAGCGAAGTATGCCCCTAAATGACAAATAGAGCCCGGTAAATGGCAAATTGCTCACAACCTGTGAAGTGTGACAAGTCCAAAGAATGATGAAAGGGTGTTTTTTCACTTCTGCTGAACTCTTTTAAGTTATCGCAAATCGGTTATTCGAATCATAAAGACTTGGAATTGTCTACCAGCACAACTTTTACTTCTCCTTACAATCCCGGGTCGTTTAAGAGGGGCGAGAAAAGGCATCTGATGAAACTGTCAAGCTGTAGGCCTTAGATTGTAACATTGTCGGTGTCTGTAATGGTGACTTTTCGTTAGCTTATGATCAGACGATATGAAGTAATATTGATGTGATCATTGTAAAGATGTAGTGTTACCTAATGTGTGATATGGGTTCTAGAATTTTGTTCGGTTTAATGCTGACTCCGAACACGTGATGTCAACCCGCTGGCGACGCGGCTTAATTGTACATTTTAGTAAAATTAAGTAGTGTACTTTCGGTTACCGTCGCGACCGGGTGCATTCCTCTAACATTTCCATCAATATCATTTGAACAGTGACATCCTTACATTAACATCTGATAATTTACATTTAATAATAAACTTAACAAGTATACAGTGCAATATCTAGTGTAGATCGAAAAAAAAAACAATTTTATATTTCTCAACAAACTCTCTTGATTCTAAACCCACTTCCGAACGTATCCCGAACATTGGTCCTTCGAGCCGGATGAACAGATGAACTTAGACAAACTTTCTTTACCTACCTATACAAAAAGCTAATCAAATCAAATTAATCGTTTTTGTTACAGAGATATCTTACAACTAGTAGGTACACAAATATTTAGCACTGAGCTGGTATCGAAAACAGCTACTTAGGAAGAACTTCCCCGATCAGGCAGGAGGCCAATTCTCATAATTAAAACATATTATAAACTTAGCCTCGATCTAACTTCAATCTCCTAAATGCCAAAATCGATAACGGTGTCAATGAAAAAATTGTAAAACTGTGTTACAAGAATACCGTTTTTGATATTTAGGAGATAGAGGCTGTATTTTGAACTCCTTTTTATTACGAGAATTGATTGCAGGTCCAATTTCGATCACAAAATTCCCTAGCTACCTCTTATAAATCTTTCCGAGGGTAGTTGTACTTCCCCAGTTAAATCATGTTCCAATTAGCGGCGACCAGGTGCGGACCCATCTGCGAGCCCCCTAACAACGTCATTACGCTCTCGTGTCGTTAACGACACTGCATCAGCTGATACTCTATTGTTTGGGCGCAATGATAGTTACCCTAGTAAGGAAAAGAGCCCTTGTTAGTGTAAAAACTAATTTAGAAATAAAAATAATCCATACTTCCATAATCATTCATATAATACTAATATTATAAATGCGAAAGTAAATATGTCTGTCTCTTTGTATGTTGCGCTTTCACGCCTAAACCACTGAACCGATTTTGATGAAATTTGGTATAGGGGTAGATTAGACCTTGAGAAAGGACATAGGCTATGTTTGGTCGCGATAACCGAAATCCACACGGGCGGAGCCGCGGGCTTAATAAAATATTCTACAACATACACAGCACTATCTAGACCCTAAGTAAGCTTAGTTGAACGAGCTTATTATGAGATCTAGAATGCGGATAAACATTACCGAACTTTCCACTTTTCCCAATGACGTCACAGAAAACAGTGACGTGTTTAAATTTAATTTTGAACATAGAACTAGCATTTCTTTTTTCTAGTGGAAACTCCCTGTTTTTTAAAACCGCACGTTGTTTCAACACTCAGCTTTTGCAACTGGGGAATCTGGTGTGCCTTACAAAAGATATTCCACTTATACTCCAACTAGCCTTGGCCACCAATATTGGCGTACCCAAGATATTGCTCGGGATCAAATTCCCTTGCTACTTTTAAGAGGTAGGCGCTGAAACACGATGCATAATAATATATATTTTTAATACCAATGAGCACACAGGCGCACGGTCTACCTGATGGAAAGTGGTTACCGTGACTTATGGACGTGTGCAACATTAGGGGAGTCACAATTGTGCTGACCCTGTAAGCACAGAGAGTTTCTGTGTCGTCAGTGCAGAAGACACAGCAGGAATAGCCTTTGGTTTTCCTACTGACAGCATATAAACTCTTAAGTGAGCTCTGGCTACTACTCACCGCAGGGAACACAACAAGAGGTTATTATGGCCACGGTATTCTGTAAGGCAGAGGTACTTTCCCAGTCGGACTGCTCAATTGGACGGAAATACCGTCGTCCACTACCTTCTGCAAAAAATCGTCATATACAATAATACATATACTCACGCCTGTAAATCCACGAAGGGGTAGGCAGAGTTATATTAGTATCCACATTTCGCCAGTTAAAATTTTCGGTCCCACGTAATAGTAGGCGAGCCTAATGCCGCTTATGCCGCTGTATGTTTCCTGTCGGAAGGAGACCAGCCCTATCCCTTAGTTAGCTTCTATGACTCCCACGGGAAGAGATTGGAGTGGCCATATTCTGATCCACCTATTCTATTTATTGTATTGTACAAACGCATTGCCATATTTATTTAGAAGATTTGATATAAAGTCCACCCGAACGAAATCGCAGGTAATAGTACATTACTACAAAGGCCGGGAAGTAAGTGGTTGCCGGCCAAAGACATATAGATAGGTCTGAGGCAGGCAACCCCATATTTCCCGCCGAGGTATGTATAGTGCTTTCCTCAAACAGGCAATGAAATAAAGAACAAAAATATTAAAGATTTATTTTTAAAGAAATTAAAAGTAAACGAGATAAAAGCTAAAACTCGCTTGTTATGTTTATTATCATGTTACTTCAAAAAAGTATAAAGGCACGTTTCTGAACGAACCTTTAGAATTGACAGTGACACTTGTCATTGTTATAAATGTCAATTAAATAAAATATTAATATTTCAATATTTACATGTAGGTGGTTATAAATAAAACTGCTCTAAGTAAATACCAAGTCGTTTATTGTTTTTTTATTTAATACGCATAGTAGCAGAGTGTCGATGCCTCTGCCACAAATTTATGTGGAATCGAAATTAAAAAAGAGGACTTTGCTGGCCTAGGCCAAGATTTGTATGAAATTCCATTAACGACCTCTGGTCCTAGCCGAGCCTGAAACGTCATACTTCGCAGCCTATTATGAGGAACATTACGTCAATATTTCATTGCATGTTAGAGAAAAATAATTCACATGTTTTATTGTTAATTTTTTGTACAATTTACGTATCCAACTAGAAGCTTCCCATCAATTTGTAGAAGACCTGTCAGCTAAAAACGTTTGTCTAATAAGAGATGTAAGTGTGAAAGAGATGCATTACGCGGCTGTCGGCGGCGGGTGTGCCCAGCTGGCGACTTAGCTTTATTTATCCTATAAACACAACTGGAGATGATGCTACTAGTGCTAATCTACAATGGGAATAGTTGAAAAAATTACGCTTGTCTTTTTTTAGAGCACTGAGGTGACAGTAAAGCACACGGCCCACCTAATCGAAAATGGTTACCGTGGCCTATGGCCTGTGGCCAGGGATGTCATACTCGTGCTGTCGACCCTGTAAGCACAGAGAGTTTCTATGTTTATATGGTAACTAATACCGAAGTTATAGCCATTTTTTCGCCAAGTTAAAGTGATACTTAGGTTTTTTATGTAGGACACGTCAATTTGACTTCACTTCGCCTGATGGTAAGCAGAAGGTAAAGTCTCAGGAAAGAGGGTCATCTATATATACACGTACCATGTTAACAATAGAAGCACTCAGGTATAGAGTTTGTACATAGCCTAAGAGAAGATATCATAATATTATCTGTGCTATAGCAACCGCTAGTCCTATCGGGCAGGTCGAATGTCGAAGTAATTTATGATGGGTGCGGGCAGAGTGCCGACGTTGGCCCTCGAACATGGCCCGCATGCGGGACCGCAGTAACGACTGCAAATAAGGAGGAGAAGAAAGATATTATCGTTTTCCTTTAGGTATACATACTACACACACCGGTTGAAATAGTGGAACACAAGAAAAGGAGAGTATAAAATAGTTAGCTTTATTTTTAAATAAATAATAATTAAACATGTAACAACAACAATATGTTTAATAACGAGTGTTTCCCCCTCGTGACCTGATTAAGGTTCCCATCCGTCTGGGCACGCTGCGAATGATGTTGTCAATGATTTCTTGGGGCAACCTCTGCCATTCTTCAACTAATGTGTTTCGCAGCTCGCCAAGATTATTAGGAGATGGCATTCTTGATTTGACACTCCTCTTTAGCAAGTCCCAAACGTGTTTAATCGGATTCATATCCGGGGACCGTGCTGGCCACTCCATCACTGTAACACTAACATGGTTTAGGTATGCCTGTACTGAGCGAGCACTGTGAGCCCGAGCTTTATCCTGCATTAAAATGAAGTCGTTACCAATAAATAGGGTAAATGGCACAACATGTTCCTCTAAAATCGCCCTGATATAACCCATCAGCAGTCAGATTTCCACCATCGACTACCACTAACTCACTGCTGGTGTGTGTATTATTAGGAATGGTATTTAAAAAGCTACAAAAGTTCAAAGTATGAATGACTTCAGTAGCAGAGGTAGGCCTAAAAAAAGATCAATGGGTTGCGTGAATATGTCAAAGAAGGAAGCGACTGAGAAAATGACATCTGACAGGTATATAAATGGAGAGGAATGACGTGTAGCATCGACCCTAATAATTGGCACAAGGGAAGTTAAATGATGATTGTGATTATATTAATAATTTTACTTGAAATACAGCTACTTTTTAATGTCTGTGCACTAATAAGCCCCTCTAGGCAAGTGGCGATTCGCTCGCCGGCGTTTGGTGGAATAGAATGACGAATGTATGGAATTTGACGTATATGACAGTCATTAAGTCACTAACGAGTTGCCACTTGTTTAGAGGGGCAGCAGGAGTTATCTAGTTTACTGCGTTCCGTTCAAATTCAATTTCACTTATGCCCCACACAAAGTGACGAAATTCTCGTTCCAAACAGTTTGTAAATACTTACATGACATAATTAAAAAACAAACGTGTACACGAACCTGAAGAAACATCTGTTCAGACCGTCAAGGAAGGAGTCGCTATTCTAGGAGTAGCATATGAAATAGTTTTAGAATGCACCCTAGTTTGCCATCACGCGGCGCGCAGTCAACTGGAGGATCTAAATATTTTCCAAAAAATCTTTCAAACGTCCTAAATCTACGATGTTGGTTACTATCAGACAATACATCTGAAGGTAACAAATCTTTTAACAGTCAGTATCAAATCCTGACTTCCAGATATTTGGTAGTTTGATAAACGCCTTTAGTTCGAACAATAATATAATTTAAGTCAATAAAATAGTCTGTTTAAAATTGATCATTTTGAAACTTCTTTGTCAAGATAGTTCTGACGCTGTCTGTACTCAAAAAAGACTCCCTAAATATTCCTCCACAGTCAGTGTCCTACACTGGCCATGAAGTCTCGTCTCCACTACATTCATTAGTGGCTGTGAGCGCTCGAGCCGCTCGTAATGGCGGCTCGCGACAGTATATCAGTATCGGTGCGCACTTGGTAGATGCAGGCGCGCAAATATACTCAAACGCGACCCGCATCGTCCTAGTACCGACAGCATAGACATTAGAAATGAGAACAAGAATTTTCGAAAATGTAATGTAGAAATGAAATAAAATTACTTTTTAACGAATTGATACTAACATTTTAGAAAACTGAACAACTAATTGTTCGGAACACAGTGCATGACGATAGATACGAGTAAAATATAATACCAAATAAACAGCGATAGAATCCGTTAATAGGTAAATAGTTTTATTTCAATGAGTGACATATACGTAAACATAAGACAGTATTCTGGCATGTAGAATTATATTATAAGATACACTCATTAAAACTAATCAAGTATGGGTCGGGGTATCAGGGTAAAACTGGATTAAGGCGAACTTATGCTACATATACCGTTATGGATTTTGAATGCGTTGACTTTGCAAAATAAATATGTTGATGAATGGTTACTATATCAGGATAGCAGTTAGGGTCACAGTAAACTTTTAACAGGTCTTAAAGTAACAACAAAACTGAAACTGAAACAAAATTGAAAAGTAAAGCGAGTGTTTATCCATTCCACTTTGTCTTGTTATTTTTTTATTTCACAATATATTATTATTGTAATAATATTATATAACTATGTCCTTTTATAAACTATTGTTATAACTATGGACACATCTAAACTCCGCCCATAACGCCTTACATCTTAAATACACTGCAACAAACCAAATAAAAGAGAAATAAAAATTATCTTCATGCATGTAATGGAGACTATACTCCGTTTAGTTAAGTACATGAGGGTAAATAAACTTGAAGTCTTTTAATATTCTTTATTCAAAAACTTTGTTTTTCTGTAAATATCTATGTCGGTTTAAAAATAAAACGTGACTAAAAACTACTACATTACTACATATTTACGCGTCTATACGCGTAAATATGTAGTAATAATTTTGTACCTATGTACACGCTTGTATTTTGCCACCATATTTTATAACTGAAACTGAAAGTTTTCGCCCCATGGCCTTCCTAAAAAAAAAATTGATCAGACTTTTCGGATTTGTCAGTTCTCACAATCTACTTCACTGACATACCTAATTCTAAAACATTAAATAGGCGTAAGGCCAATTCTCCCAATAAAAAGATGTTCAAAATTTTGTCTCGATCTACTCTCAATCCCCCAAATGTCATAAACAATGAAATGAAGATTTCAATGAATAGAGGGCTAGTTCTCGTAATTAAAATTTATTCATTATTTTGCCTTATGTCAAAAACAAACACGACATTGATGTTCTTTCTTGAAAATTGTATTACGAGAATACGTTTTTGTCATTTAATTTGATTTCAGCAGACGGAGATTGAATTTTGAACGTCTTACAGAAGAATTGACCTTCAGTACTGTGACGACGGGGACGTCTATCACCACAGTCTTCTAGACTACGATTAATAATACACTTTTTCTGAAAATTTTGTCGTTTATTTAGCAATATAATATTCTTATACGATTATTGGGAAATTTACGCGAGGGTTTTTATATTATCACTTTTATCGTATAAGTAGATCGCCAAATCAAATGCACTTTTTCTTCAATGTTCTACTAGAAGTATATTCGCTGACTCCCTGTCAGCTTCCTCACGCCAAACTCCCAGGAACTGTCTCTCATCAGATTTTTTTTCTTATCTTCTTATTTCAATTTTTTTTTATTGTATGATTTATGTTAAATCGTTGACACATGAAGGTCTGTCATAACTAGGTAGGTTCGTCATATAGTACGGACACTACAGTAGGTACCCACTCATTCCAAAAGTAGACAATGAAATCAAAATTTTGGTCTGTTTTGCTATCGGTACGCCAAACCCGCATCGCAACGATAGCGCTCGCATGGCCCTCGATCATGGGGGCAGTTTTATCTCGCGCCGCCCGTGTTTACAAATTATCTACATTTAATTGTGACTCCGGTGCCGGAGAGCGCTTAGGGTGCCCGCTTAACCTTGTTATGATTCCTTTGTACACGTTATGAGTCAAAAATAGAGAAAATAATATACGTGTAAAAATTTACATGACTCGACTGTTTAAAATATAATATTTACGCGACCGAATCTTGCAATGATGTAATGTGAATTTCACTATTAATTTTATTTGTATTATTTGTATAGTGCATTCGACAGCTACACAGGGTTCAATGCTCGTTTTCTGCATTGCTGCCGCTGGCTGGTATGGGTGTCTCCGTGGCTCAGAGAGCACGATAAACCGTCGGTCCCGGTAAAGATTAATACGAACATTTTCACGAAATAATACATAAATACATTTTTACGACAATCGTTATGGGTAGTTGAATCTCCAAAACATACCTACATTTAAAATAAATAAATAAATAATATAAATATTCTACAAAATTCTACACAACGCTATCTAGACCCATGGTAAGCATAGCTTAACTAGCTCGTGTTATGGAATCTAGATTCTTTTTTTTTTGTAAATACACACATATTATACATAGAAACACCCGAACCAATGCAAATATTCATGCATACAAATATTTGCACTGAGCGGGACCTTGAACTGCGATACTCTGATCGTCAATGGGTTGTTGAAGTAAGATGGTGGTCACTTTACTGAAAATATTGAAATTCACCTGCGTCGCAGATAGGCTGGTAAGAGCACCCCGGACCCATGACCTCGAGATGAAAGCCTCGAATGCGACTGCGAGTAACACTAGGTAGAGAAGATAAAAATAAAAAATCAAGAAAAGATTGATCGAGGATCGAATGGGAGATATTGTGAACCGGAGGAATAGAGACTAACCAAACTAAACTACTACGAGACAGTTTTTTTTTTTTACGTGCGGGAAATCCCCACGGATACCCACCCCTCCGGAGCCGGAGGGGTAGGTTATGTCGGACTCGAACCGACTAAACCGCACGCCGTCTGTGGGTCGATGTGCTAGGCCGGAGGTGAGGTTGTCTTTTGACATATCCCTCGCACCCCGGCTGACCCAGGGCCATTCCTCTCGGTCTGGCCCTCCTCGGGAGGGGGGAACTACGAGACAGTCACCATCTTGCCGAAACATCGGGCTGAGTATAAATCTAAATATATATAACTCAAAGGTGACTGACTGACTGACATAGTAATCTACCAACGCACAGCCCAAACCACTGGACGGATCGGGCTGAAATTTGGCATGCAGGTAGATGTTATGACGTAGGCATCGGCTAAGTAAGGATTTTGATAAATTCTATCCCCAAGGGGATAAAATAGGGGATGAAAGTTTGTATGCAATTAGTCAATTTTAAACCGATCGGTCAGAGACTTTGCATGTTTAAAGCTACTATGTTGACTCAATACTAAGCGATAACCGACATCCATGCGGGCGGAGTCGCGGGCAACATCTAGTAAATAATAAAACAAAATTAAATAAATCGCGAAATAACCCTTTATAACACTTTCATATCAATGCAAATATGAAACTTTAACTACAAAAATAAAACAAACCAATTCGTATCAGTTTTTCGCTAGCAGGTATGTATTATAAGCCTTAATCCTTCGCTTAGGCCCGCACAAGTGTTGAGCCGATGGTCTGTCGGTGACAGCTCGATTAAACCCCCTTGCAGCCCCAACCCCGGCCAACCCAACCCACCCTGACTGAACCACACGCCGCGTCGCAGTTCGGACGATATTTGCCACTTGGGGGATGATTTTTAAATCTAGTTTTGAGTTATTGATTTTGTGTTAACTATTTACTTGGCAAGTTAGTTGTCTGTCACAGGTTGGCCATTAACCACGGGAAAAGAAGAAGTGGTCTGGGTTTCACATGGTGTCAAATGACCGTTGCTTTAATGTTTATTTATAACTATATCTACTGCATTCGGTTAGTGCTCTCCAAGTGTTTATCTAAAGGAATCTTGATCATATCTGTCCCTTAAATATATTTTATTTCAAAACTTAGTCTATTAATAAGTAATAATAAGTATATTTCTGATTTGTAACTTATTTTAAAGACTAAGAACCACTAGTTGGCCTAGTTTATTTATTTAACACAAGCTGAGGTCTTCGGCTTCACCTCCTGTTCCGGCGACGTTGTAACCCTTTTTTAATTTTTTCTCTGCTTAAGAACCATCCTCGTACTGCAAGGAATATTCTAAAAAAGGAATGAGCAAAATCGGTTTAGCTGTTCTTGAGACTTCGCACTTCGCACGGGTGGTGAAAACGTTCCCTTGGAAATCCCATATAGCCTATGTTACTCAGGGTGAATGTAACTTTCCAATGGTGAAAGAATTTTTGAAATCGGCACAGTAGTTTTTGAGTTTATTCATTACAAACATACAAAAATACAAATCTTTCCTCATTAGTATAATAGTAGTAGGCAGATGTGTTTTTATAAAAAATCACCAAATGATTATTTCTTTAGTAGGTACCTTACCGAATGGAGTTTAGTTGTTGCCCGCGATGCCTTCCTCTTCTCGCAACATATGAGAACCTTTACCCGTTTTTTTACGTGCAGGAAATCCCCACGGCTACCCCCCCCCCCCCCCCTCCGTAGTCGGAGGGGGAGGTTATGTCGGACTCGAACCGAATAAATCGCACGCCGTCTGTGGGTCGTTGTGCTAGGCCGAAGGTGAGGTTGCCATGCGACATATCCCTCGCACCCCGGCTGACCCAGGGCCATCCCTCTAGGTCTGGCCCTCCTAACCTATACCCAGGATTAAAGCCTATGTGCTTCTCCAGGCCCCCGATTCTGCTAATTTTATGACATACCAAAACCACACTATCATACCGCTTTCATTGCATCAAATGTCATTAAATTTTAGACTTTATGCCTGACAGTTAAAGTTCAAAATGAAAAGTGAAAAAGTTTATAACATTTTTTATTCACTCTACATGATTGTCATTTAATTTCAGACTTTAACAGTATTATTGTAAAGTCTAAAGTTAAATGGCATTGGTTACAATGTCTGTGGTACCGCTATGGTTTTCAGAATCAGGGCCCAGATTGTAAATCTATCCCTTTTAACAATTTTAGTCACATCCGTTCAGCTATTAGAGCATGATTGAAAAACAAACATACAAACATTCAAAGACAGCCTCCGTGGAGTAGCGGTACTGAACGTGGCCGCTACGCAGAAGGCGCGGGTTTGATCCCAATCAAATATTTGTATGCATGAATATGCGTATTTGGATTGGTCTGGTCGTGTCTCGGAGAGCACGTTAAGCCGTCGGTCCCGGATGTCATACAAACATCTATGGCAGTCGTTACGGGTAGTTGGAGCCCTCAAAAATCCAACAACTGTTCTAGCTGCAATGCTTCAACATCGCCTTTGGGTTATGGAGGTCAGATGGCAGTCAATTTTACGGTAAATATAATATAAAATTTAGCCTAATCCATACTGGTAAGAAGCGGAATCAAGACTCCAAGTTGAAAAGCTTCGGATGCGACTGGGATTAATGCTAGGCTGAAGAAGATAACATCCAAATATCTTCACAATTACATTTTAGTATTAAGTATGATTATGCAAGATAGAATTAGCTCTATGCCGGTGACTTCGTGCACTCTTAGATCTGAGTTTTAATAGAGAGAAGATTAAAACAAACCTGCATCCCTAGTGTAACAGTGCCTGATGGTAATTTGAAGGCAAAGTTTCAGGCAAGAGGGTCACCATTACAGACACGTAGCATGTTAGTTACAATGGTCAGCTTCAGTCAGCTAAGCTTGACGGTCTCATGAGAACCCGGGACTGTAGGAAAAAAGAAACACGTGAGCTGGTAAAGAATTTCAGGTGTCTCTGAACCGCTTGGTTTATGATGACTTACGCCACTTAGGTCGTCAGTTGTTGTCTCTGCTGTCCCCATGTGACAAAGAAACGTAACTATATGTAAATGAATCATAGGAAAATGGGTATTATCGAACAGTTTGTGATACAAATAGTATTCATTTCAAATATTAAAATGGTTCCAGGAAACTATCAGCTATTTGACATGCGCTGTACAAAACGGGTTTCTAGGAAAACTATCGAACAGTTAAATTATTATTTCGAATGAAATATGTACTGAAAATAAACGTAACAATTTATTTGAACCCGCGTGGACTTCTCATCCAGTTCTCGCTTCTGACCCTTCCCGAAAGCGTGATAATATATAGGTTATGCTATGACACTCACAAATAATCTCACTTTCTATTGATGAAATTATTGTCGAAATCAGTTCATTTTATCCAAAGATTACTTTACAACGTCAGATATTCACAAACTTTACCTCCTAATAATAATTGGATAGACTAAAGTAGCAAACATTAGGTGTTCTTGGGGCCCAATAAACTTCAACCCAACATGTCTCCAAGCTGGTACCGTAAAAGCCATATCGGTAATCATGTGTAATTTATGGAAGTGACAGCGTCTGTTCCTAAACCCAAGAAGAACGCTTGCGTCAGAGCCTCGGTTTGGAGTTGAAATTGCTTTGGCCCCGGGGGTCTTGGGCTACCCCAATACTACCATAACCATATTCACGACTATCTCCCTGTTTAGGTATATTTCACTAGCAGATCTGGTAACATACCATGCAGAACCCTGACGTCAACCACTTTCATACCCACGGATACGGGTATGACGGGAGGTTATGTCGGACTCGGACCAACTAAAACGCACGCCATCTGTGTTCATTGTTTCAAGCCAAAGGTGAGGTTGTCTTAAACCTAATTACCTGAGCAGATGGAGGTATTTCCACATTCTTCCAGTATACGAACGTAGAAATATAGTTGATTTGAACTCTGCTTTTCAAATTAGTAAATTACTATATTGACTGTTTTGAGCTGTTAATCAAGATTGAATTGTGTGTGTCATCTGTGCGTCTGAGGAAACCAAGCTGATACTGCTAAACCGAAGCTGATAAAGCAAAATGTTTGTATATGTGCCACTAACAACCTGCACCTACAGACAAAGTCATATTTAATCAGGGCACTACATAGCATATTGTAGAGTGAAAGAAAAAAAAATTCTTTTTCATTTAATTTTGAACTGTAATGGTATGTTTTGTATGTCATTGTTAAGACTGTAGTTTGCAATTATCAGAATCAGGCCTTTTTTATACCACTGAGGTGGCAGACAAGTACTCGGCCCACCTGATGGAAAGTGGTTGCCGTGGCCTATGGACGTGTGCAACACCAGGGGAGTCACACTCGTGCTGCCGACCCTGTAAACACAGAGTTTCTGTGTCGTCAGTGTAGAAGACAAAGCAGGAAGAGCCTTTGGTCTTACCACTGACAGCACAAAACTCTCCAGTGAGCTCTGGCAACCTTACTCACCGCCGGGAACACAACTCGAGCTTATTATGGCCGCCTAAAGAGAGCATGATTGAAAAACAAACATACCAACATCCAAAGACAGCCTTCGTGGCAGTGCAAATATTTGAATGCATGAATATGGGCATTTGTATTGGTCTGGTCGTGCCTCGGAGAGCACGTTAAGCCGTCGGTCCCGGTTGTCATACAAACATCTATGGCAGTCGTTACGGGTAGTTGGAGCCCTCAAAAATCCAACTGGTCTAACTGCAATGCTTCGATATCGCCTTTGGATTGTGGAGATCAGATGGCAATCGCTTCACGGAAAATATTGAAGTTTAGCCAAATCCGCAGTTAGACTGGTAAAAAGCTGGAGCGAAAAGCTTCGGATGCGACTGAGATTAGCGCTAGAATGAAGAAGTTGAAGAAGTAGGAGGTATTTGTCACAACTACAGAAGAATTTATCTACTCAAGGTACAGAAGCTTCATAACAACGAATGTGAAGGTATTTGTGTATTGTTCTGCATGCGGGGCGCGTGCAATCTACCCTATGTTCATCTATCATACTCGTGCACTTGTTATGACAGGGATTTCCATTTTTCTCTGTCCACTCCAAGCTATTTTACTTCTTTGCAGTTATGTCTCTACGTGTGGGTGTTTTGTATTTAAATAAATAACGAAAATATATATCTGTAGGTACTATGTAAAATTGTAAGGTAGCCGTGTCTGTAAATTGGGGATATTAATTAAGAGGGCACTCTGGATATACCAACAGAAGTGAAAATGGTCTTTATGGAAAGTACATCTTATATATAAAAATGAATTGCAATTCTTTTAGTCTCGCTAAAACTCGAGAACGGCTGTACCGATTTGGCTAATTTTAGTCTTGAAATATTTGTGGATGTCCGGGGAAGGTTTTAACGGTGAGAAAATATGGGTATAACTTCTTTTTTATCGATTCTCGGGCGGTACGAAGTTTGTCGGGTCAGCTGGTACTTAAAAAAAATGTGCTACTTAAAAAGGATTTCACTCCTAAGAGATGTCACATGTGAATTATCATAATTTGTCAAATAGGTATTCCCGGCCTGATTTGTTTTTCTCTATATCGCATATCGTAAACGTTAACAGCACAGAGTCATTAAAAAAATAAAAAAAGAATGTAAAATCTATATCGTTATATCGTTGTGACTCTGACGTCTATCGGACGTGACGTAACGATGACACGAGTTGCATGATTTCAGAAGAAAAAAAATTGTTCACTTCAAAAAAAAAGAACTCTGTGTGTGTCTCTCTTGTCAGGTTACTTGTGTACTTGTGTGTTATCAAGGGCTTCGCGAAGCCTATTATTTTAGCAACAGACTAAATCACACTAATTAAAATCTGCCCCGAAGAGAAAAAATCTTAACTCGATAAAACATTACCTACATAAAAACCGATATATAGCCAAAAATATAATCTGTACTTTTTAATTAATACCAATAAAATATAAAATAAGACCAACGCAATATAAAGCATACTCCAGAAAAAAAACAAACCTTTTTCGCAACAAAGCTGTGTGTGGTGTTGTCAGTGCCAGCAATTTTTACTCATAATCGAGTATGTTAAGTGCGATCGCGGTATAATCGAGCTGTCGTCCGCACGCGACCGAACTTTGATTAAAACCGAACCAATCAACTGTTCGGGACCACGGGTAGATAATATTCCCGGGGAAAGTGGGAAATACAGGTGTTTTTGTATACGGGAATGTCGTGTTTGTGAGACTATTTAAAGGAAAATTTTCTACAGATGTTTGGAAATGGCGAATAATGGAGACAAGATGGCGGCTTGTTGAATAGTTTATCGAAAATTTTAATTAATTATTTTAGAAATATTCTGCGTGGTTGTAGATTGTACGAAATGGCGCACATTGGGGGAGGCCTATGTCCAGCAGTGGACTGCAGTGGGCTAATTGATTGATTGATTGATGATTGTAGATTGTGACCAGCAATCTGCAATCACGCCAGCTACTGCGTGCTATAATGCTGTGAAGATGTTCAATATAATATGCCACACGACTGGTTAGTAATTGACTTACCTAGGTAATTTTAGACTGGAAACGGAGACGACAGTACCTCTCGCACGCAGGAGAGAAGCTGTCGCCTACTATCAATTCACCACCAATTCCGGTCGAGGCGGCTTTGTAGAGAACTGCTCGGAGGCTGGCTACGTGTCCTTTTGAAGCTTCCCTAATATAGGGCACAATGGAGAGCAGGCAACGGGCGGGCTGGTTCTCCGAGCGACCTGGGGTGGCTCAGTAATTGAGACATTTAGGTAGCTGACAAGCACACGGCCCACCTGATGGAAAGTGGTCACTGTGGCCTATGGACATGTGCAACATCAGGAGAGTCACATTCATGCTACCAACCCTGTGAAAACAGGGAGTCCTTGTGCCGTCAGTGTAGAAGACAAAGCAGAACAAGTCTTTGATCTTCACACTTACAGCACAAAAACTCTGCAGTGAGCTCTGGCTGCCCTACTCACCGCTGCCGGGAATTAAAGCCCCGGTATTCTGTAGGGCGGAGGTACTCCAGTCAGATTGATCAATTGGGACGGGAAAGCCGTATAATTATTTTTAGATTTCTAATTTCCGAAAAATATTTAAAGACAAACTGTCATATTTCAATCAGGTTACTGACGAAGCAATTCAAATTGCACAATAGAAGAAATACAATGATACGTACAAATTCTGCTATTTACATTGAATTACCATTTTTATTCGTTGATAATTATGACATCGTATGTATTAGCATCGTGGATCGTGGATGGAAGAACAACATCGGCAGGTGGGGGAATTCCCACGACCCGCACACGTAGGCCCCGCGCTCACGGGTATCTCGCAAAATCGGGGCATGGGAGAATTAAACACGGTACTGTAATTTTAGGTGGTACTATAGCGTCGGTCGTACTTAATTATGCCAGGCCTTCACACGTCAATGGTAATAAAATAAAAACAAATAAATTGAACATGGCGATAGGAAAATAAATGGACGAGTGAAGACAGTTGGTGTCAAGGGATCAGCTTATTTTCTTCTAGTGGAAGATTGAAGAAAAAGTGCATTAGATGCCGCGGTCCTCTTATACGCAACAGTTATAATCCCTAAATACCCTAAAACTCGTATAGGAGTGCTGTTGGAGATAACAGCCCTCTGTTACTCCAAACTGGCTGCAAGTAACGCAGCGCTGTACTTAAGACCTAACCCTAATAGGAACAAGCAATGTTCACTTACCCACTGTGATGTCACCAGCACCTGCAGAACCTCCAAGGCGTGTCTGTGTTGTGAGGTGTGTATGTGTTTGTGTGATGCGTTTGTTCAGTGTTGACTTGCCCTGGCGCTGATCCACTGCCAGCCGCCCTCAGCTGGTCTTGCTTGAAGAACACTCGCAGACACAAGACACGTGTCTACCCAAATTCCGAAATTTGTTCCAAAATCGAAAACCCTTCCGTTCACACTTCGCCCCGCGGATGGTATATATTTCACAGTTTTAGTATACAAATTCCCAAATCTTATCCCATAAGAATATAATAATATAATCTCCAAGATTAATATCTGCTTCCAGCAGCCGATCAGACCCAGTGTTATGACATAAAGTGACAACTGTCATTCAACTGTCATCAAAACTTATGACTACTTGTTTGGCCTCTAGCCCTTTTAGCTCAAACAAATGCTAAATTACAAAATAAACAACAAATATTTCAGTACAAAAGTGTATCATTCGCCGTAATTTAGAAAAAGTGTATATTCCAACGCCCTGGGCACTACAGTACTTAAGTGTCTCATACCTTATGTTATTTTTATCGACTCTCATACTGAAATTTCAATGTCAAAAACTTAAAAGAATCCCCAACTTGCCTCGGCGTGTGAAATGCTCATCGCACCACCGCGGCACCACTCGGTCTGTTTCTGCTATGGTGATAGGCGCCTCCACCAAAACTATATAAATATAGGACATCTTTATTTTGTTTCCATGATTTTTGACACTACCTGTGTACTCTGGCCCTAATGAAGATTACTAGAGTAGCTACCGCTCTAGTAATCTAACATGTTGTTGGAGAATTAATGAAGGGGATGTCTCCCAGCCTCTGTGGAATATTTCATGTACAGTTTATTATTAATGAAGTTAATTCTATTGCTTACTTCATCCTAGTGCTAGTTCCGGTTGCTTCCAAAGCTTGTACGTCAGAGCAAATGTGAATTTTTAGTCAAATAAAATTCTTTTTGACTTAAGCTAGCCAGTAATGCATATAGGCAATTTCATAATTATTTGTCCTAATTTATAGGTTACTAGCGCTCCGTCCCGGCTTCCCACGGGTGGTAAAAACGTTCCCGTGGATGTCCAATATAGCCTATGTTACTCAGGGTGAATGTAGCTTTCCAATGGTGAAAGACTTTTTGAAATCGGCACAGTAGTTTTTGAGTTTATTCATTACAAACATACAAATCTTTTCACTTTATAATAGTAGTGTAGACTAGTATTGCATGGCGGTTTCACCCAGTGTTGGTTCTGAACCCGTAGGAATATTGGAATAAAAGCTGCTTAAGTTACTCAAATATAATGAAGCATCCTAATGGTGGAAGATTTTTTAAATAGGTCTAGTATTTTTTTAGTTTAATTGTTACAAATAAACAAATATTATTGGTCAATAATTTTTGGTCATTAAATTGACCTTAGAAATAGGTTCTTACAGCCAATGCCAGCCATTGGATTGGTTGAACAGTTACTCATTGTATAAAAGCTAGCATAAAACACACAGATACACCAGTCAAATAAGAAAATAACATAAATATCCTCATCAAACAACCGTTTAAAGATGTGCCATCATAAGTTTTCGGTATTAAGACAACAAGGGTGAACTATCAGCTGATGGTAACATTAGTGATAGTTTATATCATTACGACTAAATAAAGGGAGCTTTTTTAATATACATGTGGAGGAAAGAGGGCAGTTCTACATCCGGAAACAAACCTACAACCCATGACAAAGCGCCCGCTTGAAGGCGATGGTCTCACCCTACTCGGACTGAAAAGCAGAATTGATCAAATGTGGGCTGTTAATATACCTCTGTCTATCCCTTCGGGGTGAACAGGTGAGAATTATATTTAATGTATATGTACAGGTGATATTATTAACGCCAACCGCAGTTAAAGTACTGAAGATAAAAAAATACTCAAAAAATTCCTTTACTTTTAACTAGCGATCCGCCCCCGCTTCGCACGGGTGGCAGGAACGTTTCCGTGCATTTCGTACGGAACCCTAAACTCTTTTAAAATGTAATACTGAGTATTTTACTCACGAAGACTGTGGCTTTCTAATGGTGCAAGAATTTTTAAAATTGGCCCAGTAGTTTCTGACCCTATTCATCTCAAACAAACTTACAAATCTTTCCTCTTTAAAATATTAGTATAGAAAAGAAACAAATCTGCATTCAAATATTTTCGGAAAGTTGTTCACCACGCTCGGCCATCAAGTGGACTATGTGTTTGCCTACCTCTGTAAACAACCAATAAACAATAAAAAAACATATTAAACATACAACAAAAACAAAAGCAATATTAAAAAATTCTCAATTTTTTTCCTCTGTAACATCGATAATTGTAATCCTTTCCCCCGGGCACAGAGCGATGGGGGGAGATTGAGGGGGGGTGAGGGGGGTGGCAACATCTGCGCTAGCCATCCCTTACAGGAGCCTGTCAACCACAGCCGCCCCAACGTTTATTTATTTGAAGAGTCTAAATTGATTTGTTTGATATGTGGAACATTGTAGTAATGGCGGTCAATCGTGATTGATTTTTGAGGTTATGTTGACGTTTTTTGAGCGGAAAGGTGGATAAAAAGGCGGAATTTTAAGGAGGTATATTTTTCTTGAAGTGAGTAAGGATGAAAATAGATGATGGGTTGTTGTCTCCTCCTACTGTGGAAGGAAAAAGGCATAAAATTTATTTATGTACCTATGTATGCAATGACGTATTATTAATAGGATGTATCATAAAGGAACATGGCGGCTTTCAAAAATGGTGCAAACGCTAAGTATTAAAACAATATGACCACACGTATTAATTACGATTTTTTTTTTATGGATTTTAATACGAATTTATTATTAGAGACGTTTTTTTCCGTAACGCACTGTCACGTCTCGTGGTAATCATTAATTATTTTTTTATCGCCATTTTAGAGGGTGGATGTGGCTACAGCTTATATCTTTGTATCTTGGGTACACACACATTAGGCACGTTAGAAGTCGGTCCCGGCTGTCGACAGTGGTTAGGTCAAGACGGAGCAACTCTGTCACTGGTTGGCTAATAGCCACACGAAAAAGAAAGCAGAAGATAAAGTAAAGTAAAGTAAAGTTTATTGTCACACCTCAAAGTACACAATTTGAAAGATTTACAAAACATTAAAACAGGTACTCAAAAACACGAAAACATACACTGCTGTCTCCCAAACTAGGCCAAAGCCTGTATCTTGGGAGATCTTGGTAAGTTTTCGTTCATTGGGTGTATGCGGTCTTACTTGCTGGCTGGTACATGCTTTGATTTTATCAGGCTAATCTCAGCCCCTCTAGACAAGTGGCAATTCGCTAGCTGGAGTTTGGTGGAATAGAATGACGAATATTTGGGATTTGACGTATATGACAGTCGTTAACGCATGTCAAATACGTCAAATCCTATACATTCGTCATTCTATTCCACCAAACGCCGGCTAGCGAAGTGCCACTTGTCTAGAGAGGCTGGTGCAGGCTTTCCTTTGAGGATTTTTTAAGTCAACCGTTTATGGGTTATTCAAAATTTGTTTGTCATGGAGATGAACATGCTGCGGTGGATTTCAAGGGGTCACGTGAGGAGCTACAACATCAACGGCAGCCCTCATGTCCATGACGTCGCAGATAAAATACTAAGAGTACTAAGAAAATAAAATCTGCAAAATTGAGCAATTTTTTCATCTGCCAGATTGTTTCTAATATACAGGATTCCATGGTAACCTTTCATTTACCACTCTACTGAGCAGAATAGGCTTGAGGGCATGAACTAAATAATCGAATATGTTGATGGATTCCTCCCAATTTATATAAATAAATAAATAAATAAATAAATAAATATTCCACAACATTTCACACAACGCTATCTAGACCCATGGTAAGCATAGCTTAACTAGCTTGTGTTATGGAATCTAGAATGCGGATAAACATACTTAGATACGTTCTTTTTTTTGTAAATATATACATATTATACATAGAAACACCCAGACCAATGCAAATATACATATTCATGCATACAAATATTTGCACTGAGCGGGAATCGAACCCGCGCCTCCTGCGTAGCGGCCGCGTTCACTACCGCTACGCCACGGAGGCTGTCAAATATATATAGATTCCTCACTTATAACAAACACTAGCTTTTGCCCGCGGCTCCACCCGCGTGGATGTCGGTTATCGCTAGCAAACATAGCCTACGTCCTTTCTCAAGGTCTAGTCTATATCTATACAAAATTTCATTAAAATCAGTTCAGTGGTTTAGGCGTGAAAGCGTAACATACAGACAGACAGAGTTACTTTCGCATTTATAATATTAGTATCGATTTATTAACTGGCAATATTAGTATTTTAATCTGTGGACGCCCAGAGAGACGGACGATGTGCGAAAAATTGCCGAGATACACTCGAAATAATCCCCGAAGGAATAGGCAGAGGTGTAAAAACACCCAAATTTCGCCAGCTTTATTTTTGGGTCTCACGTAATAGTGGACGAGTCTGTTGTCAATGTTCACTGTTGGATGGTGAACAATCCTATTGCCTTATCGCACGCACCGAGTACAGTGGCGAGACAGTGCACTCGGCCTATGCTCAGTGCATATGAACATAGCGTCCAGTATTTTCCACGTACATCTCACTCGGCTGACAGTACTGTCTCCCCACTTGACTCGGTGCTTGTGATCGTGGTATATCCCTTAGTCACCTTCAAAGACACCCACAGGAAGAGATGAGGGGCAATATTCTTCACCTTGAACCAACACGGTTCTTCTCCAATGAAAACACTTGTACTATTCCACATTATTTATTAATATCCTGACCGGTTTCGCCTTACGGCATTATCAAAGGTTGATACATGTTTTTTTTTAAATGTTAATAAGGGGTAAAAGGGTAAAAGGGTAAAAGGGTAAAAGGGTAAAAGGGTAAAAGGGTAAAAGGGTAAAAGGGTAAAAGGGTAAAAGGGTAAAAGGGTAAAAGGGTAAAATGGTAAAAGGGTAAAAGGGTAAAAGGGTAAAAGGGTAAAAGGGTAATAGGGTAAAAGGGTAAAAGTGAAAAGGATGAAAGTAAAAAGTGTAAAACGGGTAAAAGGGTAAAAGGGTAAAAGGATAAAAGGGTAAAAGGGTAAAAGGGTAAAAGGGTAAAAGGGTAAAAGGGTAAAAGGGTAAAAGGGTAAAAGGGTAAAAGGGTAAAAGGTTGATACATGTTTTTAAAAAAAAAAGACATGTATCAACCTTTGATAATGCCGTAAGGTGAAACCGGTAAGGATATTAATATAATTATAATGTGGAATAGTACAAGTATTTTCATTGAAGATGTGTAGCAAGTTCCACCAAGTGCCATCAATCAACAGTATAAGCAACACGGTTCTTATTTCACCTTTATGGGTTTTTCACTATGGTGATAATAAAAAAACATCCTAATATATGTCGTCACAAGGTTTATCTCACAACGGGCAAGAGCGAGCCGTGTATTTTTAAGTCCCGTATAAAAAGCCGCATTAGCCGGCTAAGCCTGACGATGTTATACGTTTTCCTAAATGAAAATCCATATAACACGCCGCTCGGTGGCACATGGCGACCTCCGAGGATATAGGGAGATGCTGAATGGGATAAGGACTGAAGAAATGTGGGCGAGCGTAGTTGAAGTATTGAAGTCCTAAATTGGGATAATTGTATCTTTACATACGACAAATAGTACGCTATGTTAGAATAGTGATACTTTTTTGTAGTGGTATCCATAGAGAGGTATTATATTTGTTACGCTTAAAGGATCCAATATTTCATCAAATGTTGTTTTGTTCCCATTGAACTAGAAGAAGACGAGCCTAGAGGCTCGATAACTATACTAGTATATAAAACTGTTTTAAATCACTACATAGTATAAAACAAAGTCGCTTTCTCTGTCCCTATATCCCTTTGTATGCTTAAATCTTTAAAACAACGCAATGGATTTCGATGCGGTTTTTTTTAAATAGATAGAGTGATTCAAGAGGAAGGTTTATATGTTTTAATACATGTTTAATATAGTAGAGGGTGCAGTGGGAACGGGATCTGACGCCACACGGGCGGAAAAATAATGGCGATACGAAGTTCGCCGGGTCAGCTAGTTGAATATATAATAATAAAGCTGTTACTTTATTTCTATGACCATTTTATTAGACTTTTGATACCACAGAATAAAAAAAGTCAATTACAATTCAACCGATCTAGGATTTGAACCTCCTCATGTAGTTACAGTACTCGCAATCGCTAACACTTTTTAAATCCAAGTTATTTTCATTGTATCATGAACAATACGATTCTAGACACATCCAGCGACTCAACATCATCGAAAACATTCATTAAAATTTGCCAAACCCGCGCGCCGTCGGCTGCACCTGACGCCGTCCCCATACCTCGCTATTGTTTGCCCCCTCATACATTGACGCCTTAGTTCCCACGACGGTTAAAGTACTACGATGCTGATCGGCAATGTAGAGCAAATATAGTAATATTTTAGCGTATAGATGCAGTGGTATATGATGCAAGAAGGCAGGAATTCTTGCTATTGGTATTGGTGTTTTTTAGTAGTGAAGTAATTGATGATTATATTAATATTTATTATTGTTATGAACCTGTAGATAATTCATCTGTTTATATGTGGAAATTAATAAAATAATTACGGCCATAATCTATGGGATGCTGCCCAATAAGGTGGGCCGTGCGCTTGATTGCCACATAAGTAGCATAAAAATCATGTGTCTGGTACACTGAAAATAACATCCTTTAGATGTTTCAATATGAATGTATCGATACTTTTAAGCAAAATATTGTTTGACATGGCTAAACCCTAAAACTACTTCGCCGGTTCAGACGAGACTTACGTTTATTGATAGGCAATCTTATGGAGGCGTAACTAAGGCTTCTTGGAAAAAGTATGACTGCTCCGCGAAACCTTTAAAATTCAACTTTTATCATCTCTTTTATCCTTTTATTCAATAACAGGGTCGACAGCGCGAGTGTGACGCCCCTGGTGTTGCACACGTCCATAGTCCACGGTAACCACTTTCCATCAGGTGGGCCGTATGCTTGTCTGCTACCTAAATGGTATAAAAAAACACTCGTTTTTTTGTCCACCAATAGTGGCTATCTCTAGACAAGTCCCTATACTTATCACTAGACAAGTCCTAGTTCAACCATATAAGTACCTTCCAGATGAAACATCTCCCTTTTATAAGTACGTGATGTAACCACTGTACGGGGTAAGTAGAGAGGGTGAAAAATGCCGCCCAGCTGTCGGCGTCACACGCTCCTACGCACGTCGCCCACCAGCTTATTTATACAACATATAGGGGTTTGTGAGAAAGGGTTCACCTTAAACATAGCTTGATATACGTGGTTTTCCCAAGCGACTACAATATGAGGTTCTTCAAGAAGAACATTAGTAGGTTCCTATGCAACAGCACACTCCCATAGGCCACGGTAACTACTTTCCATCATATGGGCCGTGTGCTAAGTTCTTAAACCTTTGTGCATGCGTAACTGAAATCAAACCGCGAATTCACCTGTCAAGTCCATTTGATCGTCCGGAACGCTCTTACGGCATGTGCCTGCAGATCGAACTGAGATTGGTGTCATAAGCTCTCATGTTATCTCTGTCTAGGTATGTTAAAAACTGCTATATTACAATGTGGGTCGGTAATATCTCCCAGTATAGAAAAATCATAAACCCTATTACCGACCGGCTTATACTGTTGATTGATGGCACTTGGTGGAACTTGCTACACATCTTCAATGAAAACACTTGTACTATTTTTTGACATCTGATACCAAAAAAAAAAATACATGTAAACTTTGATAATGCCGTAAGGCGAAACCGGTCAGGAATGCAATAAATAATGTGGAATAATATTATATTATATTCTATTACCGACCCATTGAAGTTTAAATGTAATGACAAATTATATTACTTTTTATGTACATTTTTACGGTTAAATGAGTGCATTAAAGTTTAATATTTAATATTAAACTTATTTTAACCGTTAAATGGATCCATTGACAACTATACATCTTAGTGAAACAAAAAAATTGCGTTAGAATAAAATTGATTTACACAGTTATCGATACCACTAAACATATGGCGCTAAAAGATTAAATAAATCTTGACAAACTAAGCTATTATTTTGTATAGCCCACTATTTATTAATAGACGCCTTATTACAAACATTCACATAAAACTAAAATTCTAAATAAAATCCCAACAGCGCCATGGGCCGTTATTAGGAATAAAATTGTGAATGCCTCTTTTACTACTACTTTTTTATATTGAATTTTAGGGAAATTAAAACGATATTCTCATCATAACTCTTTATTATTGTTGTTAATTAAAGTATTAGGAACGTATCAAAAGAATCAGAAGCTAAATTAAAATGTTGTACAGTTATATTTTCTCTTAAGAAAAGTATTAGTGTACGTTCTTACTCGGGATTAGAAATGTTTGAAATGTGTGGATATTTCCGGCGATTAGTCCGAATAGAAACTGTTCGGTTATTCTCGAAATCGCTGGTCTACGTACACAAGCAAGTAATGAAAGTGTGCATTACAAATATATCTATAATTTCTTAAAAGAAAACATTTGTCTAACTATAGCAGCCTAAAATAACGGTTTTGTAAATGGGTCGGAAATTGGTGCCAATTTTAAGGGCTCGTTATTGGGTACCTTAAACTCTTTGAAGGTAGTACTTACAATCGTACCCTCAATTCGCTGGAGGATAATCAAACTATCAAAACAAGGGTCCGCCGGCAGGTGGCAGTTCCCATGTGCTATGCTAATGGCGCCGCTGGCTAAGTGAGTGCGGCCTACCATAGATATACTCCACAATGGAAGGGCTACTTTGAACTGAACAGTTTTTTATGCACCTCGCTATTATGCTTGGGAAAGTTCAGAAAGTAAAAGTAGATGAACAGTCCATAAAAATCTTCGAAGTCTTTGTGAATCGCCCCTGCAAACTGGTGCAGCTGCTGATTGGTAGAAGATTATCTGATTAAGGCTTCTGTAAAAATAGATGACAAATCAATGATGGAGAAGTTTAAGAGCGGACCCTGGGCTATGAAGATATTAAATAATGTTCATATGGGAATATTTCAGATTTAATTTGACATTTATGATTAATTGTCAAATAATTTACTATTATAGGTTAGGTGGATGATAAATATAAATTAAAAACATAAAATAAGATCAGACCTAACTTTTACCGTTATTAAGATACTTGTCGCACCATTGAGACCTGGAAATCCTTGCCAGCTCACGTGTTTCCTTCTGCCTACAGTCCTGGGTCTTTTGAGCGCGGCGTGAAAAAGCATCTAATGAGGCCTTTAAGCTAAATGCCACAATTATTAACATGGTACGTGTTTGTTATGGTGACCCTCTTTCCGGAGACTTTGCCTTCAGCGTATCATCAAGCGAGGTAAAGAAAAATTAACGTCAGTTAAGTACCCAATAGAACCCGTGCTCAATGTCTGGACGGACCAACGAAGCATAGTGTACTATTCCATTTTTAGTTTGATTATCCTTGTTCTGCCCGAGGGTATTGTCTTAGGGCAGGATGAATGTCTGTGCATTAGGGATAATACAGACTGCTGAGTGCTGGTGTATTTGCATAAGTGGTGGTCTTTTGTGAAAATGTATTGTAGAAGGTAGGACACGACGGTATTTCCGTCCAATTGAGCAGTCCGACTGGGGAAGTACCTCCGCCCTACAGAATACCGCGGCCATAATAACCTCGTGTTGTGTTCCCGGCGGTGAGTAGGGTAGCCAGAGCTCATTGGAGAGTTTTTGTGCTGTCAGAGGAAAGGCCAAAGGCTATTCCTGCTTTGTTTTCTACACTGACGGCACAGAAACTTTCTGTATTTACAGGGTCGGTAGCACGAGTGTGACTGCCCTGTTATTGCACACATCCATGGGCCACGGTAATCACTTCCAATCAGGTGGACAGTATGCATGTCTACCACCTCGGTGGTTTAAAATAAGAAAAGAATGACGGTTATAGTCTGACCACGGCCAACGCTCCCAGCACTATCTCGCTCGCTCTCAGCTATAATGCTCTTGCTTTCTCTATCTATACCTTGTCCCCTGCCACCCCGCGCGTATCATGGAAGCGGGACAGCACTCGCGGTCCGACTATAGAAATAGCCTGGGCTTGAGGGTGACGGATGAAGCCGCTCGTTACCCTAGCAGAAGCAGGCCACAGCGGCGGCGCGCATCTCGGGACGCCTCCCCATACCGGGGGCGAGTCGGGGACCGTGTGGTCCACCCTCCCGAGGAGCGCCAGACCGAGAGGGATGGCCCTTGGTCAGCCGGGGTGCGAGGAATATGTCGCGAGACAACCTCACCTTCGGCCTACATCACCACAGACGGCGTGCGGTTTAGTCGGTTCGAGTCCGACATAACCTCCAGAGCCGGAGGGGGGGGGGGGGGGGTACGTGGGGATCTCCCGCACGTAAAAAAAAAACTATAGAAATACCGTGGGTTTTACATCACTCTCATTATCAGCATCTTTCTATTTAACCTTGGAGCCCGGAGTCAGCTAACGCCTTTTAATTTGGCTTAAAATGATCATTATATTGAGCCTTCTCAACTCAGTTGGGATAAGCTTCCCTGTTTAACTACGAAGCGGCTGAACTTCAACTTAACTTTTTCACATTTTAACTTTTTTTTGAGTGTCTGCCGTCTGTATCTCCAATCCTGAACCGAAATGCCGTCACAGGACTTCGTTCATCATCAGGCAAGTAATAGTAGTAACTTGGACCCTGAAGACCTTGGTGGAACTTAAAGCAACCCACAAAGAAAATAATAATAGGTACGTATTTGAAAAAAAGCTTCATTTCGTAGCAACCGCGTAGCATATCAGGCTGTAGACCCCGCTACGAGGCTCTACGTATTACCTGAAAAGAGTTCTTACTACTTTTTTTATACAGAGCTTTTAAACAAGAGGCAATTCGTTGGCCGGCGTAATGCATTGTATTATGGAAATGACACGTTTTTTGACATTTATGACAGTCGTCAACATATTTCAATCCCATACATTGATCAATCTATTCTATTCTACATACGTATTGCCACTTGTCTAGAAGTGCAGTTTGTTTTTTGAAATCTGATCGCTCTTAAATGTCAGTCTTAAGATGGGTGTCCATTCCTAACATATTGAGACCTCCGACGAGTGTGACTCCCCTGGTGTTGCACAAGTCCATAAGCCGCAGCCACTTACCATCAGGTGGGCTGTGTGCTTGCCTGCTACCTCAGTTGTATAAAAAACCCGTTGATACTGTTTGCCACACGAATATCTGTGTAATTCATTACGGGTTCGAACCCTACAAGGCTATTCATTAGTGTACTAAGTGCCAGGCTAAAGTTAAAGTTTTTTTTTATATATATTAAAAATTAACATATATATTATAAATTAACTTAATAAGTTAAGGCGACTTTTGCTCATCTTCGGTCCTACTTAACCGATTGCGATCAAACAAACGTAAGATTTCCAACATGATCAAGACTTTCAAACAAAAAAAAAATGGCTTTGAAATCCGTTCCGTAGATTTCCGTAGTTTACATTATCGTTAATATAAAATATCCAATATTTTTTTAATCCACCACTTTACAATTATATATAGATGCATCGATCTTTAAATGTTGCAGGTATCAAACTATTTTGTACAAATAGTTTTTTTTATACCACCGAGGTGCCAAAAAGCATACGGCTCACCTGTTGGAAAGTGGTTACCGTGGCCTATGGACATGTGCAACACCAGGGGAGTCACACTCGTGCTGCCGACCTTGTGAACACAGAGAGTTTCTGTGCCGTCAGTGCAAGACAAAGCAGGTCAAGCCTTAGGTCTTCCCACTGACAGCACAGAAACTCTCCAGTGAGCTCTGGCTACCCTACTCACCGCCGGGAACACAACACGAGGTTATTATGACCGCGGGATTCTGTAGATAGGTATTTATTCTGTGGTGTACTAGGAAATAATTTAGTAACATAGTTTAGTTATATTAATTTGGAACTAAAACTAATTTCCCACATATTAATTGAATGTCTATCATGTATCGATGAATTAACATTAGCTCGTCATCTCAGGTTATACGAATTTAAACTCTATTGTATGGAATATAACATTTATATTTGTAAATGTTAATAGCACTATGATTTATTTGGTTACTAGCTTTTTCCTGCATTGGAAGATATTTTCAAGCTTCTGAAATGGGACGGGTATGGCATCAACATCAATGGCGAATACATCACTCACCTTCGATTTGCCGATGATATAGTCAACATGGCGGAGTCACTGGTAGACCTTGGCACTATTCTCAGAGACCTCAATACCGTCTCTCAACAGGTGGGTCTTCAAATGAACACGGGCAAGACAAATATTATGTCAAATGCCCATGTCGCGCCCATGCCAGTACATGTTGGGAATTATATAATCAAAGTTCTTGACCACTACATCTACTTAGGTCAGGTGATCCAACTTGGTAGGTCCAACTTTGATAAAGAGGTCAGCCGACGAATCCAACTCGGATGGGCAGCGTTCGGAAAGCTCCGGCATATCTTCTCGTCACCGATACCACAGAGCCTCAAGACAAAGGTCTACAATCAGTGCGTGTTGCCAGTGATGACTTATGGCACAGAGACGTGGTCGCTAAATATTGGTCTAACGCATAAGCTCAAGGTTGTGCAACGAGCTATGGAAAGAGCTATCTTAGGAGTTTCACTGCGTGATAGAATCTGTAGAAGAACCAAGGTTACCGACATAGCTCTTAGAATAAGCAAGTTGAAGTGGCAGTGGGCAGGCCATATAGCTCGCAGAACCGATAACCGCTGGGGAGTAAAGGTTCTCGAATGGCGACCGCGAACTGGGAAACGAAGTGTAGGACGGCCCCCCACTCGATGGACCGATGACATTATAGCGGTCGCAGGAAGTCGGTGGATGGTGAAGGCTCAAGATCGGTCGTCATGGCACTCTTTGGGGGAGGCCTATGTCCAGCAGTGGACGTCTATTGGCTGATAGATAGATAGATATAGCTTTTGCCTGCGGCTTCACCCGCGTAGATGTCAGTTACAAGGTCTAATCTATTGAAATATTTAGTTCATTGAGATTGTACTATTGCTTGCTATAATAATATAGTCCTGTTGACTGTTCCTAAAATTTATGACATATTCTGTAATTTTTAACATTTCGATTTTGACTTATTTTAACTTTTGACATGTTTACTTTAATTTTCATGTTTATTTAATATCTTAGGCTCAATATGTAAGTTTGACATTTTGATTTTGACTCATTTTAACTTTTGACATGTTTGCCTTAATTTTTCATATTTTTTTCAACTTCTTGCGCTTAATAATTGTTACAAACGCTTATAATAGTTTTGATTGATAGACAATGTTGCATGCGGAAATTTCTGTGAGACATGCTGTACACCATTATAATATAATGTTAACATCTTTATACCAGACCATGTTTCGTGCAATAAATGAATTTACTTACTTATTTACTTACTTACTTACCCCTATACCAAATTTCATCAAAATCGGTTTAGAGGTTTATGCGTAAAACACGGACAAAAAGACACACACATACACTTTTCCATTTATGCTGTTTGACTGTTTCGGTATTTACTTTCCTATTTCGTATGGTCTTGAGTTAGCTGGGCAGACTCCACAAACAATCAATGAATTAACCTATCAAAGCCCACTGCTGGACTTAGGCGCCCATTGTTGTGAGGCTTCTGCCTGCTGATTACACGCTGGCCAGACGGGTTGGTACAGTGATAAGGTCAACAAACCATATTCAGATCTAATTATTTATTTCGCCTTACAGCATTATCAAAGGTCGATACATGTTTTTTGGGCATCAAAAAAATGCCGTAAGGCGAAATAAATAATGTGGAATAGTACAAGTAATTTCATTGAAGATGTGTAGCAAGTTCCACCAAGTGCCATCAATCAACAGTATTAGCAACTATATTCAGATTTATTTTTTTACTGTCCTTATCTCTTCATACAGGTTTGGTATTGGTCTTCCACCCATAGAGATCCAGATCGAGAGAGATTGCCTTGCGTTATCCGGTGCGAGATATATGCTATGTAGGTACCTCACCTTCGGCCTTGCGCTGCGACTCACAGACGGCGTGCGGTTTAGCCAGTTCAATTCCGACATAACCTCCACCTCTGGCTCCGGCGAGAGTGGTATCCGAGGGGATTTCCCGCACGATGAAAAAGAACACAAAGGTTTGGTATTGGTCAGGTTTGATTAGAGTAGTGCCATCAAGCACTATATGTTTACAGTCGGATGAAGAATAGCCTTCTTAGTGGCCATAGTCTATTCAAACATGAACCAACACTACCAACTTAACTCCATCTATCTCTAAATATATATAACTCAAAGGTGACTGACTGACACCTGGTAATCTATCAAGGCACAGCCCAAACCACTAAACGGACCGGACTGAAATTTGGCATGCAGGTAGATGTTATGACGTAGGCATCCGCTAAGAAAGGATTTCGATTTTATTCTACTCCCAAGGGGATAAAATAGGGGATGAAAGTTTGTATGAAACTTTGTACCAATTTTAAACCGATCGGGTTGAGACTTTGCACACATAAAGCTACTATATTGACTCAACACTGAGCGATAATCGACATCCACGCGGGCGGAGCCGCAGGCAACAGCTAGTAATATCTAATACTAAATACCAACAACATAGATCAGTTAAAATCGTCTGTTATAACGAAAATCCGAATGGTACAGATATATAGAATGTCTGTTTGTGTGTCCTGTGTCCACTGTTTGCCCGAGAGCGCAGATGGCGGTGCGAAATTTATATGTTTGCCATTTTAAATCCCGAGCTATGGTTGCGCTTAATTACAGTTTGTTTGGCGATTCTAGGGATCTTTGTAATGTTGCCACTGTTAAAAATAGGAAATGCAAAGCGTATAAGAAGAAAATATGTTTTAAATCTAAAGCTTAACTGTTATTATTTAAAAGTAATGTCATGAAATTTCTTGCAATTTTTGATATGCTAATGTTTTTTATAGATTTAGACATTGAGACTAGAATAACAATAATTATATGAATAGATTGAAAAAGTAAACGACAAGGTTTGAGTAGCTCTTTTTTTTACCACTGAGATGGCAGAAAAGTACACGGTCCACCTGATAAAAAGTGGTCACCGTGGCCTATGGACGTGCGCAACACCAGAGGAGTCACTCTCGTGCTGCCGACACTATGAACACAGAAAGTTTATGCGCCGTCAGTGTAGAATACAAAGCAGGAATAGCCTTTGGTCTTCCCACTGACAGCAAGTAGGCCGCGGTATTCTGTAGGGCGGAGGTACTTTCCCAGTCGGACTGCTATATTGGTCGGAAATACAATCGTGTTGTGGTTAAAGGATTCCTCTTGTAATGGACTGGTTATAGGTTCAAATTCTGTTTTGAACATTCACTTATTCCGATTTCAATCTATTAAATGTTGTTTTCTAGATTCTGGTATAATGCTTTTTAGCATGGCACATGAGTTGGCTCCACTAGTGGATGATGTTAAGCACCAAAACGTCAGTATCTTTACTAGTTAAGGCGTCGGCTTTATAATCAAGAGATTCCGCGGGCTCAATCCGATCACACTATTGATATGAACACTGCTAACACAAGTAGGTAATTTAACTTAGCCTGAAGAGTGGAATATTAGTAATTCCGGGTTGTTTAAGCGAGACGTGAAAAAGCATCTGATTAGACCGTCAAGCTGAGAGCCACCATTGTAACATTGGTGGTTTACCTATGTAATGGCGACCCTCTTTCTTAAGACTTTGTCTTTAGCTTACCACCAGACGAGGTGTAGTCAAATTGACGTGTTCTATATTACTAAAAAAAACCTATCAACTTTATTTACTAAACAAAGCACATCATATTCAATTCCTTCTCCAACCACAATATCACACACGCGTCCTACATACCCCGAACGCCAAACTACCAATAAACAAACAGAAACACAATTTCCATCTCAACCAGCCGTTTTCACTTCAGCAGGCGGCATTACCGTACAAATTGGAGGCTGTGTGCCGCGCCATCTGGCGGCGGCTGCGAATCTTTTCTATATTAATGCGTCGACAGCTGCGGGACACCCCCGCCCACTGATATTGTATTATGGAGTAAACCTTCGATGGACTATGGACTAACTATTGTATGATATTTCATACATACGTACATACATATACTCACGCCTTTATATGCCCGAAGAGGTAGGCAGAGGTAGAACATTGTCTATAAAATAATTTAAAACATCTATTAAGGCCAAATTGTGTATATTATCACATTTCATACTACATATTTGAATGACAAAAATGCTTGGGATTAAGTAGCTCTAAGTCAACACAAGAAAATGATTGTACATATATGACGATGTTTTTTTTAAAAAAAAAAGGATTCCTACTGAGTTTTCAGTCTCAGTAGTTGCCATGTCACGCACTGCACGATAGGGGAAAAATAATGAAGATTCCGAACAAATTCATTTTATTTTTTAAATTTTAATTTGAAGAGTTGTATTAACACCCACGTTGCGCCAATTATAATTTTCGGTCTCACGTAGGCGAGCCTATTGATGTCAAATGGGCACTTTTTCATGGGCTGTATATGTACTTTCGGATGGAGGATAGCCCTATCCCTTACGATACCCTCAGGAAGAGCTGTAGTGATTCTATTCTACTCGACCGGGAACCAACAAGGCTTGCTATAATATTTTACATGTGAAATATTTCTAGTTCAAGACATAGACTATTGGGTTTAGGATATAACTTTTGTACCAAATGTTGTTCCATTTAGGGACACTTTCTCCTGATTTTAAAATCGATGATTACATCGCTTCGGTCGTCAAGGAAACCGGAGTTTCGTAACCGTTTTATACATCTACGTAACTGGTTTCATAGAAGGATTTTATACGATTATGTTTTTTAGGAAAGGATTATTCAATTTCTTTCAGGATTATTAAATCAAATAAGGATCTATAATGGATATCGAAATGTCCTTTGTAAATTTGATTCAGTTTCCATTTGCTAGCGACTATAAACAACATAATACCTTTAGACCATAGCAAGGAGTCCCTTGTCTGGGTTAAATTAATTTCCAGACCATTCAATACGTTTGAAGAATGTAAGGTATAATTGATTGATTTTAATGATGAATTTAGTAACACCCGAGGAGGGGCAGACCGAGAGGAATGGCCCTGGGTCAGCCGGGGTGCGAGGGATATGTCGCGAGACAACCTCACCTTCGGCCTAGCATATCGATCCAAAGACGGCGTGCGGTTTAGTCGGTTCGAGTCCGACATAACCTCCCCCTTCGGCGCCGGATGGGAGGGGTAACCGTGGGCATTTCCCGCACGTAAAAAAAACACCTAATAGGTATAATACGTTTATTCTTTACTATCTACTAACTGTACTCCGCGGCTCCGCCCGCCACCAAACATAATTTATGTCCTTTCCCAAGATTTAATCTACCCATGTACCAAATTTCAACAAAATCGGTTCAGTAAGGCGTGGAAGTGTAACAGAGAAGTGTTCGCATTTAAAATATTTGTATAGATTCAGTCCGTCCATTGAATGAATACATTTTTTTTATACCACTTAGGTGGTAGCAGACAAGCACACGGCCCACCGTAAGGAAAGTGGTTACTTTAGACGTGTGCAACTATTAGAACTGAGAGTTTCTGTGTTTTCAGTGCAGAAGATAAAGCAGGACAAGCTTTAGCTCTTCCCACTGATAGTACAAAAACTCTCCAGTGAGCTCTGGCTACTCTATTCACCGCCGGGAACACAACACGAGGTTATTATGGCCGCTGTATTCTGTAAGGCAGAGCTACTTTCCTAATCGGACTGCTCAATTGGAAGGAAATACTGTCGTGTTCTACCTCCTACAATAACTCCCTGATCTATCCGGTTACCACGTAAAGCTTAAAGTAAAAAAAATTACGACATCCAATGCTCTTCACCACTCAACTCTTCAGTCTGAGGAGTAACATGACTCACTAATCAGTATCATTGCTGAAGTGCAAACAGACCAGTACTTGTATACTCCTACACATCATCCAGGTCGTAATACATATCTAAGACACGATTTACAGTATAAAAGATGCGTGCTCTCTCATCAAACCATCGCTGTAGGTGGCTATAGCTCCAATGATATATTATATTATAAACTATAGATGCGTTGTCCGCACACTAAACTGAAGAAAAAAATGACAACTTGTCCAGTCTCTCTAGACAGGTGACAAATCGTTAGAAGGCGTTTGATGGTATAGAATGACGAATTTATGGAATTTGACGTATATGACAGTCGTTAACGCATGTCATAAACGTCAAATCCCAAACATACTCCATTATATTCCATCAAACGCCGTACAACGCATTGCCACTTGTCTAGAAGAGCTGATTGTACGCACTAATCAGAGACTAAGCAAAAAATAAACGTCATTGATATTAAATTGATATAAGTCATAACATAATTCATTATACCTAAATTAATAATAACGACGTTTGAATAACTCTTAATTGTACACCAGTTTTTTAAATAAAAGACGTTATTTTTTACAGCAAGTAAGCTATAACAGTTTTATACTCACTGTTTGCGCCATTTTTGAAAGCCGCGATATTCCTGCATGCCACGTCTACACAATAATACCCAAGTCTTAGACGCGATTAACAGTATAAAAGATGCGTATTCTCTCATCAAGCGATCGCTATAACCTCGTATATTACTCGAGCTAACATTATTAGCTTCACATTGCTTTACCCAGTATAAACAATAAACAGTTTGCGGTCCGCCCGCACCGCTTCCGCACCATCTGCTAGCTCGGCTGGCACACGTACACTGCAGTTTCTGATCTCTTGAAACACGTTTGAAAAACTATAAACTGCTTTTGAGGTATGGATTAAATAATTGAGATAGGGTTTCATCAGTCTTTCCTCACGCAGTTGGTCGGATTTCTAGTCTAAGTGAGACGCGGTTGAACATCAATATTTTTCGTGAAGCGAATGAATTCTGTAGTTAGACTTGTTGGATTAGTGAGGTATGGTTTATCTCTGTTTTTGTCCTCAATCAGCAGTCGAGTCTACTTCCATTATCATCCTCATGAAGATTTTCTAGCTAGGTTCAAAGTTTGCGTAATTACGTGGCGGACAAGCATACGGCCCACCTGATGGAAAGTACCGTGGCCTATGGACGTGTGCAAAACCAAGGGCGTCACACTCGCGCTGCCGACCCTACCTAGGTTTGTTTATTGTTATAGGTAGTGACATCTGCAAGCTGAACTGGATTTAAGAATTCTAATACACTGCAGTTTTCATTTCTTGGGACTCGTATGCGGTTTGAAAAGCTATCAGCTCAAAGTCAAAGTCGAGCTTTAGGTCCACTCTCCTATTGTTTCTTTTGATTTGGTATTTCTTATGGGAGTAACCGCCGGCTACCCCCTTAAACCTGAGAGATTAGTCCAAACCAATGCATTGTCTATCTGCTGGTGTTAGCAGCTTGGAAGTGAGGGTAGTTTGACCCCCGAAGACTAGCAATAAAAAAATTAAGAGTAGTAGTTTTTCTGCTACACTCTTGTCTCTTAATTTCATCAAGATTTCAATAAAATTCCGACCTCACATGACTCAAATTTATTAGACTTTCGACCAACAAACGAACATTTGTTGTTTCAAAACCTTGTCAGTTTTTTGTACGTGTTTGTTGTTATTTCATTCAAAGTGTAGTTTAATTTTAATTCACGAAAGTACCGAGTTCCAAACGGGTGTTGTTTAGTAGTTCCGTGACGTCGCGTCGGTATTCACAGATGTGTTGTGACGTAACACCACTTGCCTGTACTCTCTATATCCCAAGAGAAATAGCTCAAAAAAGGGGGCAAACCTTAGACTTCATCTTCATAGACAATGCAGACACACAGAAAAATATGTATTGCAAAAACGGCGTGAAAAGCGCGTATTGTTTGAGCAACCTAATGTCAATATCGTTGTATAAACTGTCAATGTGTGCTTATCAGGGGATAAAGGGCTAATTAGGTAAACAAGAATCATCTTTAAATTCAAAATAGCGGAGAACGCAATAAATCTAATTGCATGAAAATAGTCTCAATAGTCCGTTCAAAGGAACTGAAGGGACTTTATAGTTTCAATAGTTCCTTTGAAGGAACTATACGGACAAAAAAGTCTCAGTAGTCCTTTGAAAGAAGGAATAACTTCGAATGAACGCAAAACAACTTGTAGACTGCTAGTGACCAAGTGAATTCCGAAAGAAAATTACTGCTAGGATTTTTATTCGTCAAATTCTAATTTGCTTGTGCTACAATTGCCACAGAATACGAAAGAAACTAACCAATTCCGGTTAGTTAATAACATTGATAAAATATTTGTGCACTGCGCCGGTAGACTCAGCCGTGATGACTAGATAAATCGATGTTTAGACTGACTTCAGCGTTAATAGTGAGAAGAAATATACAGTTTGTTAAGTTCAATATTGGCTCGAATTTAAATAGAGGGTGAAATGGTTTTTTGAGCAGTGATAGTAAGTAAGTAAGTAAGTAAGTAAATCATTTATTGCTCGAAACACGGTATTTTACAGTGGTGTTACAAAATCAAATAATGTCCGACATGTTTCGCAGATTCTCTGCATGCAAAGTTAAATTATTTATTTATTAGAATTCAAAATGTCACATATTTAATAATTAATAATTGTAGTAAGATTAAAATAATTAGAATGTAAATAAAATGTCCATTATAAAAAAAAAAATGTCAATATTTTGTCAAGAATGCATGTAAGAATAATTTTGTAATGTCAGAATACACAGTACTATCAATAATCAATAATTACACAAGCAATAATCTCACATTAGCAATCTATTACACACATAATTTGATTTATACTTCGATGTCATTAATACCCAAACCATCATCATTTATCCTCAAGAAACTCCCTGACACTATAATAAGACTTCTCCATCAGCCAGGTAGTTAGTGTTTTCTTAAATTTATAGGTCAAATCTCTAATGGGTTTGGGTATGTGATTATAAATTTTGACTGTCATAAAATGTGAATTATTTTGATGAAGAGAAGTTTTATAAGTGATATATTTTGTGTATAGGATATAGGTTCCTTCCTGTAGGTGTAGAGGGCCCTAACAATATTCTTGGGGCCCAAATAAACCTTATTTGCAAGATATCCTCATCCTCCTAGAGATTTCCTGATTGCATCCAAACACCTTAGAGCAGGTCACGGACCTCTTACTACTTTATTCTACTCTTCCCGGGGCAATAGGGGTACACTGTTGCTCCCATCTAAGGGGCTATCACGTAACCAGCAATGGCCTTGATTCAGCCGGATTCGAGGTTTTTTTTTTAAATTTCTCCAGCTAAGCTTAATTGCTTGTGCGAGGAGTTGTTTCACGTCGGTAGTGTAATGGCCAGGATTCAAACACGGGACCGCCCGATCGTAAGGCCGACTCCTTAACTACTAAGGTAGTGAAGCTTCAAAAAGCCTCACTGAGTCACCTGAGACGATATGGCGTGCGGTTTTAGTCGGTTCAAGACATAACCCCCCCATTAACCAGCGGTAGATACTACAGAGAGAATGGAAATTTGTAATTAGTCTGCTATTATTTTGTTATTTCTATTTA
This sequence comes from Eilema caniola, assembly GCA_949126895.1. Classification (NCBI taxonomy): domain Eukaryota; kingdom Metazoa; phylum Arthropoda; class Insecta; order Lepidoptera; family Erebidae; genus Eilema; species Eilema caniola. Next base: position 1,603,562 of record OX421482.1, on the reverse strand, counting down.
TTGATTATGACCATGAAATAATATGTACACTTGACATTCCCTTTTAATTCATAATTACAATATATTTTTTTATTATTTTCATCAATTCAATGACATAGTTTTATATAATTATATATTCAATTGACATTCTTTGAAATTTTGCATGCCAATTTTGGTGAAATACGTTAAGCTGCCTATTGTAATAACCGAATAGCATTTTAACTATAATGTACCGTATTTCGTGCGAATAAATTATCATTCATTCATTCATTCATTCATTCATTCATTCATTCATTCATTCATTCATTCATTCATTCATTCATTCATTCATTCATTCATTCATTCATTCATTCATTCATTCATTCATTCATTCATTCATTCATTCATTCATTCATTCATTCATTCATTCATTCATTCATTCATTCATTTATTCATTCATTCATATCATTCATCATTCATTCATTCGTTTAATAGCTCATTCAAATCAGTAGTCCAACCTTGCTCAACTCCCCGCTCCAAACTTTATATCAGCAGTACCAAGCCACGGAAGTTCTCAGCTATCAACAGCTTAATTTAAATACCGCATCTGTCTGTTCGCACATCAGTCCCCAGATGGACGTGACGTCACGGGCGGTAAACAGGGCCACGTGCGCCGCATCTGGACTTAAGCGCGTGCCTGTGTGTATGAGATGTGAGACTGTGCTTCCGAAACTCGGCCATTGTCTTGAATGGGTTTGTAATTCATGATATTGTTAGGTAATTGTGTGTAAAACTTATTAGTATGCTAACTTTTTGTATATTTGTGCGTTTGCTGTTGGATATTCATAAACGTAAAAATAGATTTTGTTAGAATTTTTTTTTTGCATTTTTCATAATAAATATTCAAATCGATTTAAATAGAAAAATATGAATCGGTCTAGGCGGGGTTTGAACCCGCGATTGAGGTAAAGCCTCATTCATTGGTTCTGATAAATCGTAAGAATGTCGGTAGATTACCGTAAAGATATTAAAGGAGAAATTTGGATTGGTTAGGGCGAAGTCTGGTAGCTTATTGGTCAAAACATTGCCCCTGTAAGGCAAAGATCGCGGGTTCTAACCCCGTCTAGACTGATATTTTTTTCTACATAAATAGATCGATTTTGTTTCTATATTTTACCGTATCACCACTCGCCACAGGCAGGAAACTTGCAAATTGAAAGCAATCTCAAATATTGCAACTGGAAAAACAGTGGGCACATTAGGATATGAAAGCAGTTTCAATCTGCGGATGCAGCTATGGCATGATCTCCTTGCTATAGTTTTCCCAAGCGACTACAATTTGAGGTTCTTCAAGTATTAGAAGGCTCTTAAGCGCCCACTAACAGTTCGCCTGCAGTCCGCCTGCAGTTTCTCATCTTATCCGGCGGCCTGCAATCCTAAGCTGACAGGGCCCAGACACAAAAGCGACTTTGGCCTGCCTGAAATTTCCTGTTGTCTATTTTGCGACCACACACTAGCAGTTGTGAGTAGACAGTTTCCCGCCGTACTATCATCGCCTGCCGATTAAGCTCGTTCGTGAGTCCAAAATCGTTAACGAAATTATGAGTTTATATCGTCCAGCCGTCGTCCGGTAAACTGTTTGTGGGTGGGCGCTTTTACAGGGTCGGCAGCATGAGTGTGACGCCGATAATGTACCACACGTCCATAGGCCACCGTAACTACGTTAAAACCACCTGTGGTACCTATAAAAAAAATTGATGGCAATAAGCTAACCTTTAAACGACATAGTCCGCCGTATGAATATAATACTGCATACTTCTGCTTAGATACTCTTTCGGATATGGAAGCGTGATCTTAACAGAAATTAACTGTGTTAAGTTTACTGAATGTTGAGTCTGGCAATCTCGCTCAGTACACGCAAGAATACCTAGAACGTTGAAAGAAATTTACCAAATCTAACAAGTCTACACCCACGCTAGGTGAAAACCTAGAAGTTTCTACAAAGATTTAAGTAAATAGTATGAAATATTAATGAGGTTTTAGTAATTAAATTATAAATTAAAAAGAACATTTTTATCACATTCAGGTGGCAGACAAGCACACAGTCCACCTGATGGTAAGTTGCTACCGTGGCCTTTAGACGTGTGCAACACCAGGGAAGTCACACTCGTGCTGCCGACCCTGTTAACACAGACAGTTTCTGTGCGGTCAGTGCAGAAGACAAAGCAGAAATAACCTTTGGTCTTCCCGCCGACGGCACAATAACTTTCCAGTGAGCTCTGGCTACCCTGCTCACTGCCGGGAACACCACACGAGGTTATTATAGTCGCGGCATTCTGTAGGACAGAGGTACTTCCCCAGTCGGACTGCTCAATTGGACGAAAATACCGTCGTGTCCTACCTGATTTAAAGTTAACCAAAAAACTATCTATATCCGGTACCAGATATTCTTAGGTAAGAGGTCTCTTGATTTGGCTTAATGTGGTTTCTGCGGGAGTGACTGCCATCTGATCTTTTCTTCGTGTGGAAATCCTTCCGCCGACCGGCATGCAGGGCGGCTATGTTGTATTCGAACCGACTAAAACCGCAAGTCTTGGATGAGGGTAGGAACCACGGTGTTCCCATCTTGCCCCAGAAACGGGGGCAAGTATAACACAGCCGTCTACTTCTATTAGGGTGTCAGGAAGCTCTCCTGTCTCCCTTACGCGTGCTATACCCCTTCACCAGATGTGATTGACCTGGTCCCGAAGACCTTAATAGCGCTCTAAAAGCAACTTTTCATGCGTTCACCTTGCCTGATGGAAGGCTGCAGGCGAAGTTTCAGGAAAGAGGGTCATCATTACATACACGTACCATGTTTGACGGCCTCATCAAAAGAGGATTGCCGTCGCAGCACCGCGTGACACCCACCGGCCCCACTAGTGCTGCGACCACAATCTCCCCGCCCGGCTATGCACTTGCTGACCCCCGAACGCAATCCAACCGAGATTAGATTACTATGGAGAGTTTTTCGCAATCGTGCACGGTGGCACCATGGAGGACTGGATGGTACATCATACCCACCCGGCTGAAATTTGTGACAAATAAATGCCATCAAATTTCTACCACCAGTACGTGTGTACGTGTGTAAGTATGAAAAGTAAATAGGTATAAGTAATGTAAATGATTTGTATAAATTGGCGCCATAGCGAGGGTAGGAGGAATATAAAATATTATATTTTTCAACATCGGTACCGCGCACCTGACGACTTGCCCTAACCAGTATCCAACTTGCTAGGATAATTTCGTGAGTGAAAAATGTGTGAGTTTCGTAAACTCGAGCTTGTTTAATCCTGAAACGGTTAGTTTTTTTTTTTAAGTGCGGGAAATCCCCACGGATACCCACCCCTCCGGAGCCGGAGGGGGAGGTTATGTCGGACTCGAACCGACTAAACCGCATACCGTCTCTGGGTCGTAGCGCTAGGCCGAAGGTGAGGTTGTCATGCGACATATCCCTCGCGCCCCGGCTGACTCAGGGCCATCCCTCTCGGTCTGGCCCTCCTCGGAACCTGAAACGGTTAGCAGAGATATGTTACTTAATCTAGGCTAATTCTAATTGATAGTTCTTATATGACCTCAAGATATGACTCAAGCTCAATCAATCAATTAGCCCACTGCAGTCCACTGCTGAACATAGGCCTCCCCCAATGTGCGCCATTTCGTACGATCCTCCGCCTTCCGCATCCAGTCCGTCCCAGCCACCTTTTTCAGGTCATCGGTCCATCTGGCTAGGGGGCGTCCTACCCTTCGTTTGCCTTCTCGCGGTCTCCACTCTAGGACTCGTCTGCTCCAACGGCCATCGGTCCTTCGACAGACGTGGCCAGGCAATTGCCATTTCAGTTTGCTTATTCTGCGAACTATGATCCAGTCATTTGAATATAGAGGCCACATGGAGATCACAAGTATTAGGCAGAGATGAATAAATAACCAAGTCACATTTTGTAGTTGATTGAATTTGTTGAAACTTCTTGATGGAACTTCATTTTACTATTTTTATATATATTAAAACACACTTTACCAGTTCCACACAATTATATTTAATTTTGTCACTGTATAATGCTAATATTTGATTTATACTAATACGACATGTTTCCCTGAAGATGAGTTAATCGAAACATGTCGTATTAGTATAAATCAAATATTAGCATAATACAGTGACAAAATTAAATATAATTGTGTGGAACTGGTAAAGTGTGTTTTAATATATATAAAAATAGTAAGTCACATTTTTTTCGTGTGTTTTTGGCCAACCTGTGACAGAATGGTTCAGGTCGCCCATATAGGCCTCCGTCTTTATTTTTATCGTGCGGGAAATCCCCACGGATACCTTCCTGGCCGGAACCGGAGGGGGAGATTATGTCGGACTCGAACAGACTAAACCGCACGCAGTCTGTGGGTCGCATTGCAAGGCCGAAAGTGAGATAACAATACATACATAGTATACTCTCGTCTGTAAATCCATCTGTAGGTAGAAATGTATTCTTCTTTTCGTATGGTTAGTGGCCAACCTGTGACAGAGTTGTTCAGGTCGCCCATACGATTCTGAAACATATCTCCGAAAAACGTTTCCCTGCCGAATGATCCACCGACAGAATGTTTCGCTTATGAGTTTTTCATCTACAGAACATTTCACATACAGGCAGTTCGCCGATAAAACGATCATTTTTGGTTAAATCGACGACAGAACCTTTCCCCTACGAACGTTTCGCCGACAGAACGATTAAATAATGAGTGAACCGACGACAAGGTCGACGGAGCCCCGCTACGCGGGGCTCCTACTTCTGGGTGCTTTATAAAAAAATAACCACGAAGGCCTAATGCGGGAGCTTCGCTACGCTCCGCTCCCGCATTAGGCCTTCGTGGTTATTTTTTTATAACCTAACCTATCCGAGTCGGGGTAATCTGAGTTGGGGTGTTAACTATATTGTAAATTGGTGAAAGATTCTGTCGTCGGTTCACTCATTATTTAATCGTTCTGTCGGCGAAACGTTCGTAGGGGAAAGGTTCTGTCGTCGATATAACCAAAAATGAATCGTTTTATCAGCGAACTGCCTGTATGTGAAATGTTCTGTAGATGAAAAACTCATAAGCGAAACATTCTGTCGGTGGATCATTCGGCAGGGAAACGTTTGTCGGAGATATGTTTCAGACCGGCCCATACAGGCCTCCGTCTTGACCTAACGACTGTTGACAGCCGGGACCAACTCCTAACGTGCCCTCCGAAGCACGGAAGTGCTCAGATGTAACATCACTAAACGGTCACCTATCCCAATGGTAACCTTCGCCTAGGTAACTTAACCCAATCGTTTACAAAACAGTGAGCGTACTTGGCCACGAGTCATTAATACACCGATTTACCTCGTGTGTGTAATATATATAAATATTGTTATTTAAGGTTGTAAATTAATAAGGGTATAATCATCGGTAACTTAGTACTTACGAACGAGAACTCCCAGGTTCAATTCCTGACCACAATTCTACCGACGTAAACTCAATCCTAACACACGCAATTTAGCTCAGTTTAGGGGTAACGGAATTCTAGTAATCGTTACCCCTAATAATACTTCTATAATTAGAAAGAAAGTAAGAAAGAAAAATGCATTTATTTTGAATAGCTGCAGCCTGCTGCTGCACATAAAACTGTTCCATTTTGACAATAAATTGTACAGTATACATAAACTGACATAAACTTCATAAAAAATAAACTTATATCCTCTTTATTCATTTAAAAAAAACTTACAAATTATATTTTTGAATACATATAGAAAAAAAAACAAACATCTATTTAAAAATATAAAAAGTAGTGTGCCACCGGTACACCGGTAATATAATTAGTAGGTATCCTTTAAAAAAAAATTTAAAAAAATTTACTTCCTCTCGGAACATGGCGGTCGGTAGAGCGTACGAGTTACATCGGAGGTCGCGGATTCGATTCTCGCCGAGTGCAAATATTTTTTTGCTTAAATATGTGTATTTGCCACTTTTATATTTAAATACTTATTTTCCAAAGCAAATATGTCCCATGAACTATGCTTATTTTAGGTCCTAAGATAATAGGAAATGTCTTAAAATAATATTAAACTTGAAATAACAGCCATTTCTTTAAAACCAACGATTCAAAAATCTCAGTTATCGACTTTAATAAAACAACCCCTTGTTTCATTAGTAGGGGTAGCCCACCCCTTGCCAAGCCACCCCTGGCACAGGTGCGCGCACAGGTGTCGGAATCCAATACAATTTTTACTTTGGCACGTAATTGAACTACTAGTTAATATATGTACTGTTTTTGTATGAAACATACAAGATATTGTATGTTAGATTATATTTTACAATGGTCTTTTACCCGACTTTGGAGAAGGGTTATGTTTTTCGCGCGTATCTTGTATATATTCTTTATTACCTCATATCTCCTGAACCACTGTACGGATTTAAATGATAAATGTCTCAAATGGAAGGTATTTATTGCCCAAGTGTTCTTGGGTACATAAAATATGAACATAAGCTATATGTTGGTTTTTTGGCGCTAAAATATATGTGGTAAAAATAAAATTTTCACTCAAATTTAGCAAGTGGGGTATCAAAATGAAGGAAATTAGAAGACGATTACAAAAATACATTATAGTCATAGACATAACTAAAAAGTATGAAAAAATACATATATTTAAAATAAAAAATCCGATGTATCATAACAAGCTTTATAGCAGGCGGTACTCATTCTCACACAAATCTCAAACCAGATGAAAATTAACGGGTACCGCCTGCTGTAAAGCTTGTTTCGAACTTTTGAGAATCTGTCGAGTTTTTTATTTTTTAATAATATTTTTGTTTTATATATTACTTCTAACTTTCTTTTGGTTGAAGATTCCATCTATAACTTCTATACAGGGTGTATTTTTGAAACGGGGCAGTAAGGGCAAGTACCTTAACCGTTGCAGTTACAGCAAAACGTTCTTAAAAGACCTTCCCTAACTTTTTGGGATATTTTGAACTGCATTCACAGATTTTGTAAAAAACTTACAGTTAGCAAAAAAAATGCAAAAAGTTCAATTTTTTTTTTATGCCAATCGATTCTATTTCATGTGGGGATCAAAAAATCTCTATGGGACCATTTTAGCTTTCAGTACTAGAAAAGACAGAAATCGCCAAAGACCTTTCCCATACATTTCGTACGGAAATATGATAAATCAACTCGAAACTCATAGGTCAGGTGAAATTTTGAACTTTTTAAATAAAAAAAATCATTTAAACATTTAAGAAATTGGTTTATGAAATAAATTGATCAAAATGATTTCCATTTTCACGAATACATAAGTCTATCCTTTTTTGCACTGAACGAATGGCGGCTAATAATGTTCTGGGATGAATATTACGTAAAATGGTCATTAATGCATCCTTGAGCTCTTGAACACTGGCGTACGTCGTCTTATACACCGCGTTTTTCACGAAGCCCCATAAAAAAAAAATCAAGTAGTGTTAGATCGGGGCTACGGGGTGGCCACTGTGTTGGACCATGTGTACCTATCCACTGTGTACCGAATAGGCGGCTCAAATTGGAACGTGAAAGGTGACTGTTATGTGGCGGAGCACCATCTTGTTGAAAATGAACTTTTCGCAATTCCGACAGGGGCCATTCGTCCATCTCGTTTTCAAGATGGTGTAAAATGACTTCATTATACATGGCAGAATTCAGTTTCCCTTCATAAAATTCCACCATTATGACTCGATTGAACATTATACCACACCAACAGTTGAATGAGAAGCGAACCTGATTATGACTTGACGTAACTCTTAGTGGATTTTCTTTGGACCAATAGTGGTGATTTTTTCTGTTGTACATACCGTTATTGGAAAAATTCGTTTCGTCTGACCACAGTACGTAATTTAAAAATTCATGATCTCTGCTTATTTTTCCTCTTAGCCATCTGCAAAAAGTAAGCCTTCGAACATCATCACCCGGATGTAACACATGAACTATGCGCCCATATCGATAGCACTTGTAGCCGTATTTCTTCCATATCTTTATCACAAGGGAGTGGGATACACCTACTTCAAGGGCGACTTGCCTGGACGATACCTCTGGATATGCTTCGACATAAGTTAGAACCGCAATCTCCGTGTCCATGTCCACACGAGGCTGCCGCTTTCTTTTGAAAGAACCCTGCAATTCCAGGTTTTATCAAAAGATTTGTAATAACCTTTCTTGTTGGCACATGCCGCAACGGATACTTATTGCGGTACCACACTAATGCAGCTCCCGCATTTCGATTATTGACAAAATACGCTTCTAATAAGTCAATTTTTTCACGATTAGAAGACATTTTAGCGAAAATCCTTAATTAATAACTCATACGAAGTTTCTCAGCTGAAACTAAGAATAACACACAGATTTTCGAATCAAATTCGAAATTTGAGGGTAAAAATTCTTTTTATTTACTTTACAGTCAATTCTACCCACTTCCTCGCCATAACAAAAAGTTAGACCATCGTAGAAATTTGTTTCTGTTGTCGAAATGTATGGGAAACGTTTTTGGCGATTTCTGTCTTTCCTAGTACTGAAAGCTAAAATGGTCTCATAGAGTTTTTTGATCCCCACATGAAATAGAATCGATTGGCATAAAAAACATTTTTTGGACTTTTTGCATTTTTTTTTTGCCAACTGTAAGTTTTTTACAAAATCTGTGAATGCAGTTCAAAATATGTCAAAAAGTTAGGGAAGGTCTTCTAAGAACGTTTTGCTGTAACTGCAACGGTTAAGGGACTTGCCCTAACTGCCCCGTTTCAAAAATACACCCTGTATATGTCAACAAATCTAAAGTTGAATTAATACATACATACTATACTCACGCCTGTTAATCCCTACAGGGGTAGGTAAGGGCGTATAAACATCTACACTTAATCAACTATGATTTTCGATAACCTATTAGCGTCAAGTGGGCACTTTGTCAAGGGCTGTATGTTTACCTACTGTAGGATGGGGAACCGCCCTCTCTCTTAGTCGCCTTCTACGAAACCATGGAAAGAGATGGGGTTGTCCTATTCTACTCCACTGGGATTCAATACAGCCTTTTGTGATATCATCAGATCTCAGCAGCGTGGTTCCCGGCAGAGTAGAACTTGGGCCACCTCTCCTCTTCCCATGTGGTGTCGTACAAGGCGACTAAGGGATAGGGCTGATTAACTTTAACATCAGACAGATATGTACAGCCCTGACTCAGCCTCAGATGTATGGCTCGAGTCAACAATAGTGCCCGGAATACGGCAATAGGCTCATCCCCTATTACGTGGGACCGAATACTGATTGGTGAAATGTGGGTGTTAATTCACCTCTGCCTAATCCTCCGGGGATAAAGGTGTCAAGATCAAGATGTTCGGTATCAAAAGCAACATCATGCTTACACTACGGGTATTATAACATATTAGATTTTTTAAGCTATTGCATAGCTTCTATCGAGGGCCTTGAGCGCGGGGACCGAATCCAGAAATTCCGTAACGAAAAAACCCTCACGCTCGTTTCTTTTCGGCAGTCTTCGACACGGTATTCGTGTGCGTGCAACTAGCCGTATTGTATCTACGACTCTACGAAGCTCGCACGAATCGAGACGAGCTGCTCCGAAATCGGACGAATACATAAGCAGCTGTTTATGAGAAAGTATATAGGTGTATAGGTATTTATGTACAACAGTGAATAGCTGTACTTGTAAAATTTGTCGATAATCACTTCTTAATATCGTTATTTTTTTTTAATGAATAATTTTGTTTTGGTGTGTCATTACACTATTTATACCTAATTATTTATACCTATTATTTTTACCTAGAAATTTTCGTTTTATAGAGAAGAAAAGCGTAAAGAGCTAAAAAGAAAAAAAAAAACTAATGCACGTCAAAGGGCATATTATCTTAATTGCATAAGTTGATACAAAATGCTATGCAATAGCTTTACCGCGGCAGTCCCCGAGTGCCACACGTCTTTTTTTTGTAAGTCCCAGACATGCAAGTAGAGATTTTCATGGAAACTGATAGTTGTACTAAATGGAAATTGAGTCCGCGGCTTCCGTTGCAGACTAAGAGAGTTTTTACATTCATCCGATATCCGATATCGGTATCAGACGCCGATAGCCGACCTCCGATAGCCGACACCATGTCACTGCATATATCCTATAAAATCGGCCCGATACGGGCATTTGTTCAGAAGCATAGACTAGTTAGGGATGCTGGGAAATGAAAAAAGAAAAACAGTGCAAGCAATTTTCGATCTTATTGACATGGCACAGTATCGAGGTATTTTCTTAAAGTCGTGTTCAGCAGTAAGAAAATGTCATTAATGTCGAAAATGGTTTGCAGTCGCTGTTTTAGTCTCTTTGTGATCCGATATCAGACCAACACAGTGATGTCGGCTCCGATAACCGATATTGGGTCGGTCAATGTGAAAGACAGGTACATATGTCATACATTTGACTTCCTCCGATTTTGATATCGGGTATCGGATAGCGTGAAAACGCTCTAATGCTGTATCACCACGCTATAGAGATTGTTATTGAGACCTCGAGTAGGGGTTACACCCGAGTGATTCAGGTAAATATTTTACTTTTTTAAGCCTTGCATGACGGATATCATTATAAAAAATATTTCAATAGGTTCCCCTATTCCCCTTCCCCTCCACGCCCCCTCAATCTGACAGTTCACACGATGGTAATGATTTCTTTTGGGTTTGGCCCTACGGGTACAATCTCATCTAGCGATGACGTGTCTCTCCCAGAATTGAACTGACTAAAACCTCACGGTGCTCACTCATGGCTATCTATTATGGGGGAACCCTGAATATATACGTTAACCAAGAGTTTTCAAGGATGCCACCAGGTTTTGGTTACCTAATGTGAATAGGCAATCTCAGCATGGAGGCTCGCCCCCTTTCTCAACGTTAAGATTTTTATTATTAATATGGTAGATATTGACTTATAAAATTCGTCGGTTGTTGGTTCAGGGGTTTGGCTTACGACCGAATAGGCCCGAGTTTGAATTCTGGCCATTACACAAACGACGTGAAACTACTCCTAACAAAACAATTTAGCTTAGCTAGAGAGAACTTCACTTTGTACGGAGTATGATTCGTACTCGACTGTTTTTTTACATAACAATCAAAATAAGACAAAATCATAGACAAGGAGTTCATCCTCACACATTGCGACCAGAAATGGTGCGTACCGTGCGATATGAAAGGAACTTCATCCCACGCACGCTTAAACTGTGGAATTAACTCCCTGCTGTGGTTTACCAAGCGACTGCAATATGGGGTTCTTCAAGAAGGGCATTAGAAGGTTTCTTCAGGGTCGGCAGCATAAGTGTTACGACCCTAGTGTTGCATACGTCTATAGGCCACGGTAACCACTTTCCATAAGGTGGACCGTGTCTGCTATTAAACAAATCTACCTTTAATATTTGTTGGCGATATTTCTATTTATCAAATAAATCAACACGCCCGCTAGATGGCGTTGTACTAAATTAAGTAAAGGATGTGAGGTTGAACACGCGTGGCGCGTGCGATACAGAACAGACCGCCAGATGTAATATTGTGCTGCGTTCAGACCGACCCACTTGGCCAGTAGCGGTCACTATGCTGTATGTTCAGTAGGGTCAAGTAAAATAAGATTCTTTTTATTTTTAAACGTCAACACGATACGTTCTATGGAAACATGGAAACTTTAGACCATATGCTATATAGACACAGTACAAAATGCATCGCAAACAACGGTTTGAAATATGCGTTATGTGTAAGTAAGTTTGGTTATGGTATGCTGTGATGTACCTATGTGTATTTTTTATGTCAACTCGTACCAAAGTAGTAGAAGGACAAGTAGATTCTTCAAATAGAGCGTGGCGTGAAAGAGCATTTGGAAGGGCGTCAAATTAGAGGCTAGCATTTTGAATTTCAGCATCTTTGGAACGGCGGTTAGGTGAGGTTGGGAAGATAAGTTATGTTTTGTGTCGATTTGAAGCGCCACCGTGAATTCGTTCAATCTTCGTTGTTTTTATCTTTAGCTTAAAAAATATCTAAAATGGCTTTACTAGCTTTTGCAGTCGTGGATGCCGGCTATCGCTATAATATCGGTTATCGTTATACATTGTAGCCTATGTGTTAAGTATCTGGACTTCATCCGAACTGCTTACCATCCAGCAGGGGGTAGCCAATTTACGAGCTGTACTAGAAAAGCCTCTGTTTTCACCGTGTGTTTATAATGTCGCTAGAATAGTAAAAATATAATAAAACTATATGTAGTTAAACTAAATTCTTTATTCTAGCGACAATTCGGGTGCAATTCGAAACTGTCACCTCTGAGTACGGGGTTTTGTATTCAACTAAACTAAAATATGAAAAAATAAAATAACAAAATAAAAAGGAAACACCTACCTCAATTTAGTTCCGCACTATTTACGTTCATGCAAGTCACTGGCACAAGTAGCATCAAGTGCAAACGCACCTTCAACTCAGGCAGGTGTTAGATAAAACCCAGTTGCTCTGCGTCATGAGAACTGAACTCTCCTTCACCAGCGCAGACAGATGGAAGCCAGATGTAAGTAATGCCATATCACATGGTGTTGGATTGGAAGACGTGTGTGTGATGTGGCGGTTACGTGAGAGAACGCGGGTTCGATCCCCGTTAGTGGAAATATGGGTATGCTGTAATAATGTGTGTGTTGAATTGGTCTACGTGTTTTTGCGGATCAACACAGAATACTGTTATATCCGCTCTCCGTGGTAGATATTACTAGTAGTTGCCTGAACATCGTGTGTCAACGATTTAAAAATAAATCATACGAATAAAAAATAAATATCAAATTTAGAAGATAGGAAAACACCAGACGTCCGGGACAGTTCCTGACAGATCTTCGGAAAAAGCCAGCGGGGCTTCGGAAGCTCAAGATTTGAAGAGAAGTGTTCTAGCTTCCGCGATCTTCTAAAACGAGTATTGTATAAAATTATAAAAAAACCTCGCGTAAAGTCCCCTTTTAAAAAGCTCGTATAGGAATGATATGTTTTATTCCCAATAAATATCAATATTTCAGCAAAAGAGTTGTTTCACTCAAAGTAATATTGTAAAACTGTGGAGATCAAGCCCCTGACTCCACAATACCTATAGACTTACCTACTCATGTGATATAGAATAGTTCGAAGAGTTTACGGGTTTGTCCGTGCCTCCAAAAAAGTATTCCCATAGCCTCCAACCAATTTAATTAATAATTTCATTCTCATTGCCTCCAAAAACGATGTGGGTATATACAAATAGTCACAAAGGCGACTATTAAATAATAGTTACGATTATCAATTATTTAGTTAGGGCTACGTTCCTAGAAAAAATACCATGTGTAGTCCATTAAATTATCTGTACAGGTTAATTTGATTTACTTAGTTGATTTATGATATGTAGAATATACTGCTTCCGGGCTGTTTGTGATTTCGTCGATCACTGCGGTCGACATCTTCAGTGGCGCAGGTCCGGGCGACGACGAGTTCGGATCTTGAGTCGCTGGCATATTTAGTCGCAGAGAAGCCGCCGACGAGGCAAGGTCTCTGAACTCATCATGGGTTTTTCTCTTACTTTAATATTGTATACTAGCTTTTGCCCGCGCCTCCGCCCGCGTGGATGTCGGTTATCGCGACCAATCATAGCCTATATCCTTTCTCAACGTCTAATCTACCTCTATACCAAATTTTATCAAAATCGGTTCAGTGGTTTAAGCGTGGAAGTCGGGCAAACAGACACACACATACATACTTTCACATTTATAATATTAGTATGGATTATATTGTTTCAGATGGAAGCCAAAGTAAAGGAGGAGGTACCAGACAAAGATTACAACCAGCCAACGACAACTGAGAGGCGGAAATGTAAGTAGGAAGTCTTTGTACCCAAGATTTATAAACATAACAGTACCTTATACCTACCTAATGCGGAGATCGCGAGGCTGCGTGAAGCCTGCGTGATCACGTACCGCCGGTGGGCCCGATTCCGTAGGAGGTGTAGCCGTCCCGCAGACACGGAGCCCCGACTGGCGGAGCTTCGCGAGGGATACAGGGAAGCCAGGAATGCCCTCCGAGCGGAGATCAAGCGGTCCAAGGCCGCTTGTCACCGGGAGGTCCTGGAGACGCTGGAGTGGGACCCATGGGGGCGGCCTTACCTTATGGTAAGACAAAAGCTGCGCCCCCGGGCCCCTTCGCTGACCCAGGTGCTCGAGCCGACTCTGCTCGGGGGAGTGGTCGAATCTTGCGTGGTCCCCCCTCCCGAGGAGGCTCCGAAGGGGGGGGGGGGGGGTATCCGTGGGGATTTCCCGCACGTAAAAAAAAATCTTATACCTACCTCCCCTGGGGTGGCTGAGGGGCGTCTGGCAATCACGGTGCTCCGTAGAACCTACCTATTTCTTTGCAGAATCTTACGATCAGTTCAACCTTTAAATCCATCTTAAGACACACCTTCAGAATTCTCACTGGAGAGTTTTTGTGATGTCAGTAGGAAGACCAAAGGCTATTCGTGCTTTGTATTCTACACTGACGGCACAATAACTCTCTGTGTTTACAGGGTCGGCAGCACGAGTGTGACTACCCTGGTGTTGCACACGTCCATAGGTCACGGTAACCACTTTCCATCAGGTGGACCGTATTCTTGTCTGCCACCTCAGTGGTATAAAAAAAAGGATATTACGATCTGTTCTACCTTCAGATCTTCGAGGTCTTGTGTTTCCTCAGAATCTGGTTGACATGCCACTAAATAAGTTTAAAAAGGCAGTTAAAAAGCGTTTAATGAAAAAAGGATATTATAAAGTAGACGAACAACCTAATGATATAAATGCATGTTCATCCTTGCCTGCTCGCACAATACAAATTTTGTTTTAAATAAAACCACATTTAAAAAAAAGGATCATCTTGTTCACTGAGTTCCTTTCTGGTATCATCTCAGTAGAACCAACTTACCGAACCAGCGAAAGAATCATTTCCGGCAGAGTAGAATTTGGGCCACCCCTTCTCTTACCATGTGGTGTCGTACAAGGCGACTAAGGGATAGGGTTGATTAACTTTAGCATCAAACAGGTATGTACAGCCAAGACTCAGCCTCAGATGCATGGCTCGAGTCAACAATAGTGCCCGGAATACGGCAATAGGCTCACCCCCTATTACGTGGGACCGAATACAGATTGGTGAAATGTGGGTGTTAATTCACCTTTGCCTAACCTTCCAGGGATAAAGGCGTGATTATATGTATGTATGTATTAAATTTGTTTCTTGACATAATTTTACTGTAAAATATTGAAGTTCATTATGACGTCTTTAAGTGCCTAAACTGAACGAACGAAATTGTTTCTTTGATTGTAGTGTAGTGAGTAACCCAATAATGTTTTATGGAATTAGAAAAAACGACACATAATACAACAGATCCTAAGCAAGTGGAAAGGTGTCGTTATATCTTTTCGTGCCTCCTCAATGAGAAAATGACGTAATTGTGTATGTACAACATGTACACATTAAGTATATGTATCTAGAGCTAGTCATACAACAAAAACGCATTACTCCTGGTGTTGTGTGAGAACCGACAACTGGCTGGGATCATAATCTGGCGACGGGCGTGCTAAGCACGGTCGGAGGACACAGAGATAGAGAAATAGAACAGACAGACAGACGGACGACGTGCTTACACGTAGTTGACGATCTTGACAGCAAAGCCTCAAATGAAATCGAAATTCTAAGCAATCCATGGATTCTCCGTGCGGGTGCCGGGTCCATCGCGTTGCTGAGTTGGGAACTCAGGACAGTGATTGGGACTTGCGACCCAAGTGTAGGTTTAGAAGGGGAAGGGGAAACAAAGAGAGAGAGAGAGTCTGGACAACATATCTATATTTTTTAATGTATCATTGGTTGTAGCATATTATGTGTTTTTCTTTTACTTTAATATTGCATACTAGCTTTTGCCCACGTTTCCGCCCGCGTGGATGTCGATTATCGCGACCAATCATAACCTATGTCCTTTCTCAACGTCTAATCTACCCCTAAACCAAATTTTATCAAAATCCGTTCAGTGGTTTAGTCGTGAAACACGGTCAAACAGATACACACACACATACACTATTCCCATTTATAATATTTCGTGGGGATTTCACGCACGTAAAAAAAAAAGTATAATATATAACATATAAAATAAAATGTAATGTATTGACAAAAGAAAATGTACCTGAGTACGTATGTATATCAGCATTCTATGACCCATAACACAAGCTAGTTAGGATATCCTTACTTTGGATCTAAACAGCGTTTTATAGAATGTCCTAGATAGAATATATATTAAATAAACAATTTACCTACCATCAGTACACGTCATTAGACGTCAATGAGCGATCTAACCAACTTCATAAACGTTGAACAGTTGCCCAATTTCCCACGTAACTACGCCCTACGTTAATGGGCGTTCAAAATAATGAATTCATTTTCGGTCGTTTGAATGAAAATATTTTATTATATTATATAGTTAGTGAAGCAATCTAGGCATTAGCAGGTTCCTAAAGGGTCTGAAGCGCGTGTGTGAGACCTGTGATGTTGCACACGTCCATATGCCTCGGTAACCACTTTCCATCAGTTGAGCCTTATGCTAGCTTGCCACCTAAATGTTATGAATATTAATACGATTTAACTAATACCTTAGTTATCACAATCGGCTTAGTAGTTTCAGTATTATAGGCATATTGTATGTCGCCGCAAACTAGCTAAATCTGCCATTTAATTACGCTCCGCTCCGCTCCCGCATTAGCCTTCTAACCTAACCTAACCAAGTCGGATTGCGCAGCTATCACAATAAACCTATCACTAATTGAAGTGAAAACTTCTTAAGCGGCGTTGGATGGGTGTAAAATGTTAAGGAAGCGTCAGGATTAGTTGACCTTTGAACCGTAACCGACGACTGACGTCATACAAGATTAGGTACAGACTATCTATTTTGCAAGTTACGTTAGATAGCGTCGTAGCTTAAACGGTAAGCACTTCGACTGTAAGTCCTTACATTTTCAGATAGTATCGGGTTCAAACCACCTGGCCTTCAGGGATTTTTTGTGATTGTTTTTGCTTATTATAATTTATTACTTTTGGTGATTATTTTTTCTTTTTGTAATTTATTACTTTTTATGATTATTTTTTCTTTCTGTAATTTATTATTTTTTGTGATTATTTTTTCTTTTCATAATTTATTAATTTCTTCTGACAGAAAATTAGTAGAAAATAAGTGATAGGTTCTATGATTAGCGCTATATTATAGGTATGGTATGGTATGTTCTTTTTTATCTTTTTCTATGTACATATATAACGAAGAAAGAAAAAAAGAAAATGTTTTCACTTCTGCCGGCACTCCACTACAACCTCTGTCTACACCCTCGGGGATTTACAGGTGTAAGTAATGTATGTATGTATAATTTTCTATCTTATTTAGAGGTGGTGCCCCATTTTACGATTGGCCTAAGCAGTAGCCAGCCAGGTTATTAAATGATGTAATTAACTGGATCGCTGAATATCATTCAGGCCGTTAATTGAATAGCGCCGTTTAGTTAACTGCCTAGGCAGTTGGACGGCTGATTCAGCTAGTTGGCGGTGACATATACATACACAGTCTGTCCATAAATACTGTTACAATTAAAAATAAGAAAGATCTGTGGCGTGGCGGTAGTGAACGCGGCCAGAACGCAGAAGGCGCGGGTTCTATTCCCACTCGGTGCAAATATTTATATACATGAAAATGTATATTTGCATTGGTCTGGGTGTTTCTTCTTCAAAACAAAAAAAAAATTGAAGTATGTTCATCCGCATTCTAGATTCCATAACACAAGCTAGTTAAGCTACGCTTGCCATGGAACTAGATAGCGCTGTTTGAAAAGTTGTGGAATATTTATTTATTTATTATTATTATTACATTTGAATTTGGAATCTGTCATTTTAATTCGATTGTTCATTGAGGTTTCTAATTTTGGCGCCAATACATTGTACAATATTTATTAAAATGGAGTGGGGTGATAAAGACTTTAGTATTATGTTATCTGTGATAAAGAGAACCTAATCGCTGTGATTGCATTTATTTCATTCATTCGTTCATTAATAGGCACAATGAGACCTCCTCTGTTTGTGACAGAAAATGATCTGGCCGTCCACGTTGTGCCCGTACGAAAAAGGTGGTCAAAGAAATAATGGAAAGAATTCGAAGAAATCCTGTCCGAAAGCAAAAGATTTTATCTCAGGAGATGAAGATAGCACCTAAAACCATGTCGCGTATTTTAAAAGATGACTTAGGATTTGCAGCCTATAAGAGACATACTCGTTATTTTTTAACTGATAATTTAAAAGAGAATAGGGTGGTAAAATCTAAACAACTACTGAAGCGGTACGCAAAGGGAGGTCACAGAAAATTTTTGTTTACCGATGAGAAAATCTTTACAATAGGGTATTTGACAAATTTTGGAAAACCATTTTAAATTATTCCTTAGCGTATAATACGCACACTACATCGATATTTCAAAAAAAAATCAACGGATTTTAACAAAAAATCGATGTTAAAGTTTAAATTTTCAAAAACGCGCGAAAAACGCTGTCACCTTGTATAGAGCCGATTACGTGACGTCACACGCAAGTAAACATTTTGTATAACCTTAAAGCAGTGAAGTCAAAGTAAATAATAAAGTTTTTCTTCAAACTTTGTGAATAAAATGGTGTATAAATGGTGTGTAGTTGCACAGTGTACAAATACGTCTATAAATAATCCACAAAAACTGTTTGTTTCTGTTCTGTTCTGTTCTGTCACAAAGCCGTGTTTACTTGCGTGTGACGTCAGCAGTGCTGTGATCGATCACAGAGCGTTTTCGTCACAGATAAAAATTCGAAAAAATATTAGATATTTTTAAGCAAAATTCTCAAAAAATATGCTTATTTTAGTTTAATTTATAGTTTTAAATGTCTTTTTACGCTATTATCTGATAGAATGACCATTATTTGTAGTATTTTTTTATGTTATCAAATAGCGTATTGAGCAACATTTTAACAAACAAAATGACCGTATTTATGCTCAAAGCTGTAAAGAAGCTTCCCAATTAGTCAACAGAGTGCAACCTGGGCATTATCCGACTTCAGTGATGCTATGAAGGAGTGTCTGAGCCATATTTTTGTGAAAAATGTATCAAAACATCGGCACAAGTGTATCAAGGTACCATTCTTAAGAAGGTAGTTTAGCCTCATAACAACACCATATTCAATAACCAAGTATGGTCCTTCCAACAAGACTCAGCACCGGGTTATAAAGCTCGGTCCACACAGACTTGGTTGGAAGTGAAAGTTTTGGACTTCATCAGAGCTGAAGACTTGTTTATGTATATGTTTTGTCGGATGAAGAACAAAAATATAAAATTTTGCCTTTTAAGACACCCAGGGGAAGAGACTTGGTGGCCCTATTCTATTCCAGAGGGCTAAAATCATCAACATCGATTAAAGTAGGAAAAATATGGAATCGATTCAGGCGGGGTTCGAACCCACAATCTTTCCCTCTGACCACTGAGCCACCGGACATATTTTTCCTAGCTTAATCAATTTGAATAATTACCTAGCAAAATGCTTTAAAATTTCATTTAATCATCATTAAACCTTAGACACAGTTGGACAAAAAATCAGCATATTTCGATGTCGTTTAAAAAGTACAACGCAGAATGTATTTAGTAGGTAGTATACAAACACAATTAGTGGGGTAGGCAGCGGTGTGGGAGCCGGTGCAACTGTCGATCTTAATCTAACGACGCCCGGCCGAGGCACGAACTGGACAACGAGTTAGAAAACTAGAAAGTGCATAGTATTGTACACTAAATACTTCGGTATTGTTGTTCAAGTGTTTTGTTTTGTTCCCGCAGCGCATGGGAACATACTTCTGGAATAAAACGAGTAGTTCTGTGAACAGTAGACCTCGCGTCAAAACCTTACCATATTTTTTTTGATAACGTCAATTTTTTTTATTATTGCTTACCTATTTGTGACCTTTTTCTGATTTTGAAGTTCCACACGAAAATAGAAGTCCTTCCTACAGTCCCGGGTCCTTTAAGTGGGGTGTGAAAAAGCATCTGATGAGATCGTCGTCAAGCTGAGTGCCACCATTGGTATCATGGTTTTTGACACCCTCCCCCCCCCTCCCACCCCCTCCGGAGCCGGACTATGTCGGACTCGAACCGACTAAACCGCACGCTGTCTGTGGGTCGTTGTGCTAGGCCGAAGGTGAGGTTGTCTCGCGACATATCTACGTGTTTGTAATGGTGACCCTCTGTCCTTAGACTTTGCCTTCAACTTACCATCAGGCGAAGTGAAGTGAAATTTGCGTGTCCTATATAAAAAAATCTAGTACAGCCATTCTTTCATTGATATTATCAAAAAGGTTGATTTCAAAATAATGTATTAGTTGAGTTACATTCAAATATTGCATCTACACATTACAACACTAAAGAACAAGAAGTGTGGACTTCAGCCATTCCGAAGTATTTTTCAGGCGACAATTGGGAGTGGGTATTGATATAATATTTCAAGTACTAAAGCTTGTGTTCAAACGTTCGAGCACGTGTTTTGTAAGTAAACACAGAAATATCGGAGTTTGTTGCATATTATTCAGTCTTTGTACTTATTTTTTTATTGGTAAACTCTTTTTTCGCAGGATTTAATAACTATTGCCTTGTGAATCTGGTTATAAATTTTAGTGTGGAAGTTTTGTATTTTATATATATGAAACGTATATCGAATAATTCAACATCCAGAAATAGAATTGAACCCGTGACAGCGTATTCCTGTGAGGCAAACTGCCTACTGAACAGATTTATGATTTATAATGTTACTAAAGTTACCTGGACTGCTGAAATATTGGTCTATTAAAGAATTCTTAGGCTTTTTAAATATATTTTTTTATACAACTGAGGTACCTTTTTTGTTACCATTGTTCTGTTACACACCTGATGGAAAGTAGTTACCGCCTATGGACGTGTGCAACACCTGGGGAGTCACACTCGTGCTGACTACCCTGTAAACACAGAGAGTTTATGTACCATTAGCGTAGAAGACAAAGCAGGAATAGCCTTTGGTCGTCCCACTGACAGCACAAAAACTCTTCAGTGTTTTTATTTAGTTACTGGTTTATTACGGCATTTACGGTTGTGCTATCTGATCTCCTAACCCTAATTTGACAGCCGGCGCCAGAGGCTCCTCCGTCAATCAGAAGGTGTATTGGCCAGGTGAGGTTGAGTTGCAGCCCCGCAATAATCTTCGAGCGGCTCCATATCCATTACTTCACCATACTTTAAGAAGAAAAGTTTCCAAAAGATAAGTAAATAGGCAGTAATAGAGTCTCCCCCCACCTTACTCTTTAGGCTGATATTACAGAACGATATTCAGTCCTGAATCTAAAGATAAAGTCAAAGATTTTTATTCAATCTAGAACAACATTATTGTTTATATTTGAAGTCAATAATAAATTCTACTTAACCTAAGTTTACCACCGCCGTTTTTGTCTTTAAGATAGTCATATCCTAAAGTATGCTTTTTCGATTACTAATGTTTGACCAAAATATAATTGACAAATGGTCATTCGACAAAGAACGTTTCACCAAATGTTCATTTGGCAAATGAGACATTTGACAAAAGTATCATCTTACAAAAACTCACTTAGTAAATGATCCATTAACAAACAATATTCTTGCCAAATGTATTAAATATTGAAATGTCAATTGACCTTTCTTCATTTAACCAAATAATATTATGTTTTGCAAATTGAGCATTTATCCAAATGTCATTTAACAAAATGTTATTTCATAAAAGTACTTCTTTTTTTCAAACAAAACGTATAAAAAAAAACCTATATCTGGGTGGTATAAAAAAAAATACTCTGAGTCGGGGTGTTAACCATAAAGACGTTTTTATATATATTAAACGTTAGACCTAATGATTTTCGATTACGTTTGTCACTTAATACATTATATCAAAGTTTTTAGACCAATAGTAGTTTTATCAGATAACTCAGTTGCTAAATGTTCATTGTGTTAAATAATTATTTATTAAATGTATATTTATGCGTTGATCATTTGGAAAAGTGAGTCATTTGTAAAATGATAAGTAGTAAAATGATCAGTCGGCGAAACCATTGTTTTACCAAACGTTGTTTGTCAAGTGTAATTTTGTCAAATGACTTTTAGTCAAACAGCAGGACCCCATGCTTTTTACATAAAGTGGTCTTCACATAGGTTTTAAATTTATTTTCAGGCATACTATGGACCTTTGTTGTCATTGAGATTGACAATCTGTCCTCAGTACTAGTTATAAATCACGATTCAGGACTGAGTTTCTAGACTACGGGCCTTATTAACCAGTTACTGCCTCAGTTGGTTAAAATAAATTCTAAACTCATCGATACGTTCGTACCCCATAGCCATCACACACCATAGATAGGCCACAAGACGCGCGGTTCCCACGCTATTACCTCATACAATATTCATGGTGTTTACTGAATCCACTGGTAGCGCACTCATTGCCAACCTTCTAGTGATCGGTTTGACACGCGGACAGGGCCGGACTTAGCAGAAAGAAATTACCACATTACTGGTTGAAAATAGACTCTACTGGTCACCTACCAGGGTACCAATGGGCACCCTATAAGGTATAAAAGAATAGAATGTGGAAAAAAAGACAGTCAAATATGGAAAATATATTCCCTGGTAGAAGAATTACCGGTCAAATGTAGAAGGTACCATATTTTTTTTATATATGACACGTCAATTTAACTTTACCTCGCCTAATGGTAAGGTGAAGACAAAGTCCCAGGAAAGAGGCCAACATTATATACATGTTAACAATGATGGCCCTCAGCTTGACGGCCTCATCAGATGCTTTTACACGCCCCGCTTAAAGGACTCTGGACTGTAGGAAGAGGTACACACGGGAGCTGGCAAGGAATTCCAGGTCTTAGTGGTGCGACAGAGGAAAGAGTCACCGAACCGCTTGATTCTTCTTGCGGGTGACATCTAAGTCCTGTATGTGTTGTCCTGTATAGGAAAGGGGATGTTTATTAAATGTGTATGAAAATTATGATTATGATTTATTTCTCCGAATCGTGATGCTATTGGTCGGAAATTCCCACCAATATAGCGTCACGTTTTACCTGATTTGAATTTCCTTTAGCCGCGTGGTTCCCGGCAGAGTAGAATTTGGGCCACCCCTTCTCTTCCTATGTGGTGCCGTACAAGGCGACTAAGGGAGAGGGCTGATTAACTTTAACATCAGACAGATATGTACAGCCCAAACTCAGCCTCAGATACATGGCTCGAGTCAACAATAGTGCCCGGAATACGGCTATAGGCTCACCCCCTATTACATGGGACCGAATACAGATTGGTGAAATGTGGGTGTTAATTCACCTCTGCCTAACCCTCCGGGGATAAAGGCGTGATTATATGTATTTATTTTCCAATAACGCTAAAACGGCTGTACGGATTTGGCTGAACTTTGGTACAAGGAAAGGTAGTAGCGTGGAAAAACACATAGGCTACTTTTTATCCTAGGAATAGGTTTCCATGGATTTCAGGTTCAGAATCAAAATCGCACGCGAGCGATATCACGGGCATCAGCTAGTAATCCTTAATTAGGATGAAGTTTTGTAACATTTGTCGAATAAACATTTTCTTGTTACTTTTAACTGGGATGAGTCAAAACTCGGGATGGATGATGATGGATTTTTAATTTAAAAGTTATAAGAAAAACTTTTGTGTTTCAGTTATTAAAAACAATGTTAAAAAATATTTTATTGTTAACCAAAGTTACTGACATAGCTCGCAGAATAAGCAAGCTGAAGTGGCAGTGGCCTGGCCATGTCTGCCGAAGGACTGATGGCCGTTGGAGCAGACGAGTCCTAGAGTGGAGAACGGAGGGTAAGACGCTCCCTAACTAGATGGACTGATGACCTAAAAAATGTGGCTGGGACAGACTGGATGCGGAAGGCCTCTCCCAATGTGCGCCATTTATTGCGATCCTCCGCAATAAATGGCGCACATTGGGAGAGGCCAATATCCAGTAATGAACTGCAATGGGTGAATTGATTGATTGGTCGTTTCTTCATACATACATATAATCACGCCTTTATCCCCGGAGGGTTAGGCAGAGGTGTATTAACACCCACATTTCACCAATCTGTATTCGGTCCCACGTAATAGGGGGTGAGCCTATTGCCGTACTCCGGGCACTATTGTTGCATCTGAGGCTGAGTCTGGGCTGTACATATCTGTCTAATGTTAAAGTTAATCAGCCCTATCCCTTAGTCGCCTTGTACGACACCACATGGGAAGAGAAGGGGTGGCCCAAATTCTACTCGTCGTTTCTGAACACTATAAATTCGTCATGATCCTCATACTACATAATGACTGCCTGGTTCCTCGGGGTCGGGGTTTCGGGGAGTGACGGCTGCTCACTTCCCAATCTCGAAAGGGAAGTCTACGCCAGAGTCTCTTCTATTCCTCCTTTTTCTTCTTCAGCCTAGCGTTAATTCCAGTCGCATCCGAAGCTTTTCAACTTGGAGTCTGGGGTCCGCTTTTTACCAGTCTAACTGTGGATTTGGCCAAACTTCGATATTTTCCGTGAAGCGTCTGCCATCTGACCTCCACAACCCAAAGGCGATATCGAAGCATTGCAGCTAGACCAGTTGTTGGGTTTTCGAGGGCTCCAACTACCCGTATCGACTGCCGTAGATGTTTGTATGACAACCGAGACCGACGGCTCAACGTGCTCTCCGAAGCACGACCAAACCAATGCAAATACCCATATTCATGCATACAAATATTTGCACTGAGCGGGGATTGAACCCGCTCCTCCTGCGTAGCGTCCGCGTTCAATACAGCTACGCCACGGAGGCTGTCTCTCCTATTGTTTTGCTACTAACCTACAAGGTGTTAATGACCTCTGTGGCCTAGCGATACTGTGTTCGACTGCTACGTCGTCGAGGGCACGAGTTAGATTCATAGTCAGTGTAAATAATTGTATTTATGAATATGTAAATTTCTATTATTCTGGGAATTTCTATGTATAGTATTTAAAAAGAAACTGGCTCTTTTGGGAATGCCGACAGAATTAAAAACTACGGACGGACGTGACAATAACGCGAGCTAAGAAAACTGTCTAACGCGCATAAAGAAGATACCACTTCAAAAATGTATCGAATTATGTTTATTTTAGAATCCAAAACATAATCTAGTTAATCTATGCTTACTTTGAATCTATATAGTGCTTACAATAGCTAAAAAAATAATATAAATAGTTTCTTTTTCACCACCCAAGTTCGTCCACTAGGACAATAGCTAGAACTATCAATAATTCAGCTGGCAGCGGCTCCTTCGTGATTATCGCGTTCAATACGGCCCCTACTCTATCATTTGCCTACATTACTCGACAAATATCATTTTTATGTTTCATTTTTTAGTAAAGCGATGTTAGATAGTTATTTATGCTAATGGGTAGCTGTCTAATCATGTATATTTTCTTCGTGTAAATAATTATAGTGATATTCTAAAGAAAGAATTCAAGAAATTCGATTTTTTTTTTCGCTTTGACTCGTGTTATCGTCTAATTCTTTTTCATTAGTTGTTGCAACCGGTGTTGATTATCACAACCAAGCATAGCCTAGAGGTGTTTTTCCAAACTTTAGTATACCTGTAACAACAGGTTATCTTCAAAGATGTCGTAATTTTCTTTCAAACCTTAGGGAAAAAATGCTGTTATAGGATATACATCTGGGACCCCCTAGGATTCCCTTTTTCGCGATAACAGGTAGCTTATATCCTAGTGGTATGGGTATAAACTGCTGAGACGAGGTCTCGGGTTCGATCCCAGGTTTTACCATGGCACACATCAATGACTTTTCGATGCTTTTCGAAGTTATATGTGTATTTATCGCAGGTTTATAAGTGCCCGGATAATGGCAATAGGCTCGCCACCTTTTACATTGGGACCTAAAAACATAAAACTGGCGAAATGTGGGTGCTAGCACCTCTGCCTACCCCATCGGGGATAAAGGCGTGAGTTTATGTTATGTTTTATATCCTTTCCCAAGGTTTAGTCCACCTCTGTACTAACTTCACGAATAATAAAAAGAGGAAACTTTTTGTACTGTCAGTGGGAAGACCAAAGACCAGAGTCAGCGTGTCCTGAAGAAACTCTCACTTCTTACAGGATCGGGAAACACAAGTGTGACGCTCTTGATGTTGCACACGTTCACAAATATAAAAAAAAGACGGGTTGCACTCTGGGAGTGCCGGCAGAAGTGAAAACATTTTCTTTTTTTCTTTCTTCGTTATATACATAGAAAAAGATAAAAAAGAACATACCAAACCATACCTATAATATAGCGCTAATCATAGAACCTATCACTTATTTTCTGCTAATTTTCTGTCAGAAGAAATTAATAAATTATGAAAAGAAAAAATAATCACAAAAAATAATAAATTACAGAAAGAAAAAATAATCATAAAAAGTAATAAATTACAAAAAGAAAAAATAATCACCAAAAGTAATAAATTATAATAAGAAAAAACAATCCCAAAAAATCCTTGAAGGCCAGCTAGGTGGTTTGAACCCGGTACTATCTGAAACTATAAGGACTTACAGTCGAAGTTTTTACCGTTTAAGCTACGACGCTATCTATTGTAAATGGCAAAATAGATAGTCTGTACCAATCTTGTATGACGTCAGTCGTCGGTTACGGTTCAAAGGTCAACTAATCCTGACGCTTCCTTAACATTTTACACCCATCCAACGCCGCTAAAGAAGTTTTCACTTCAAAAAAAAAAACAATATTTACTATCGCATTTATAATATGCGTATTTCAACCAATATTTGAACTCAGTTTTTAACCGACTTCTAAAAAGGAAGGGGTTCTCAATTCGATGGGTTTTTTTATGTATGTACACCGATTACTCCGAGATTTTTTATCGGATTTACGTGATTTTTTTTAGTTACCGTTTGTCTCATAAAAAAATTATATAGTTTGTTCCAGTAGTTTTCGTTTTATGAACATTTTTGTATTAATTTATAAAGAATTTAGTATCGATTAAGATAGGAAAAAGTGAATGCCCAGGTGGGACTCGAACCCACGATCTTTCCCTTACAGGGGGAATGCTCTAACCACTGAGCCACCGGGCCTAAAAAAAATTTTTCCTATCTTAATCGATTTGAAAAGTTAGCATAGTAAATGCTTCACAATTTCATTCAAGAATTTAGTAGTTCATACACTAGTAATTTTCCCAGGCCTCTCCTCTCATTCTAGAAAGCAACACGTTCGTATTATAATATTTATGAGGCTGAGTGACCGCCGGCCCTAGAGCGTGGAGCCTGGAGTGAGGTCCTTCAGTCGAGTGCTGTCCACGGCTGCACGGAGCCGACAGCCATCGGAATGATTTGTAGGGAGAAGTCTGTTTTATGGGGAGATTTACTTGTCATATTACGTTAGATGCGCAAGATGAGGGCTCGGAAGTAATGGCGCACATTGGGAGAGCCCTATGTCCAGCAGTGGAGTGCGAGAGGCTAATTGATGGTTTACACAATAACAGTCAGTACAATATCCGACAGTAAACACATAGCCCATGATTAAGTGCCCACTTGATGGCAATAAACTCACCCTCTAATATGTGGGAACGAAAATCATAGTTGGCGAAATGTGGGTGTTAATACACCTCTGTCTACCCCTTCGGGGATTTACAGGCGTGAGTATATGTATGTATGTAAACAATTTTTTTCTTTACACCTATTAGATTATGGTTAGAGAGAACTGCCCATTTGTAATCTTTCAGTAATGACCGACCAAGCAATGTGGATGAACTCTCTGTGTTTACAGGGTCGACAGCACTAGTGCGACTCCCCTGGTGTTGCACACGTTCATAGGCCACGGTAACCACTTGTCATCAGGCGGACCGTGTACTTATATGCCACCGCAGTGATAAAAAGAACATATATAGTAGGTATAGTAAGTCAGCAGCATAGCTATTAAGAATATTGGCTGCTAATATGTGGCTGCATTTCAATGTATATATATTCACGCCTGTAAATACCTGTAAGGGTAGATAGAAGTTTATTAACTCCCATTCGCCAACTACGAGCTACGAGGTCTGGCGAGCCTATTGCCTATGAGCCCGCTCCCCACTTAAGTCATGGGCTGTAGTATTACTCTCAGAGGGAGAATAGCCCTGTTAGTCTCCTCCTACGACCTCCTATGGTGTATTCTACTCCTTTGGAAACCAATACGGTATATTAAAAGTTATAGTAGAACTAGCTGTGGCCCGTGGCTCCGTCCGCGTGGATGTCAGATGTCAGTTGAGCATTTAATTCACCTCTCTACTCAACTTTGTCCTCGACTATTTTTACATTAATGATCACTGCTCCGCTCCCTTGAGTAGTAGCGTGATGATATATAGCTTATATGTTATTCTGATGTATAAGCTATATTATTGTAAAGTTTCATTGAAATCCATTTAGTAGTTTTTACGTGAGTGAGTAACAAATATCCATCCATTCATAGGTAGTCACAAACGGGGTGTAATCGTTAAGTGTGTCCAGGTGATTATTCCGTAACTAATACAGATATCAAAAAACTTTAAACTGATATCGAAAGTACGTTACCTAATGAATAAAATGACATCAATAACTTTTTAAAAATCAAACGAGTGGTATCTAACATTTAGACATTAAACACTCCCATATATTTAGTATAAGATTAGTAGAAAGGTTTTAGGTACGTACACCAGAAGGGACTTCTCTATCTGAGTACTCTCTTCTGTTGGCGATAATGGCCGCTCTTTTGTTACGATCATATTTAATTTTGTAGTAAATTTTTAGCATATCTCTCTTTTCTCTTTTGGAATATGCCATTTTGCAATCAATAAATGAAACAATCACGATTAATAAAGCAAATTAAAAAAAACAGCGATAAATTGGCGGGTACAACAACCAGAGATAAAAGTTTTGAATTTAGAACGAACATCATCGTATCTTTTTTTTGTAGTGTGTTGCTTTTCAGTTAGCTCAAATTACTTAATGCGATATTGAAACACGTTTTATTACTAATTTGCTGTGGTAAGATAATTAATTTACACGTGTATCTACTTGAAAATCATCGTTTTCATATTACACGTAATCATAAAATATGATTAAGGTAAAACGGGTACTAGATCACTTAGAATAAGGAAATTGAAACCTTTCTACTAATCTCATACTAAATGTATGGGAGTGTTTAATGTCTAAATGTTAGATACGTCTCGTTTGATTTTTAAAAAGTTATTGATGTCATTTAACTCATTAGGTAACGTATTTTCGATATTAGTTTAAAGTTTTTAAATATCTGTAATAGTTACGGAATAATCGCCTGGACACACTTAACGATTACACCCTGTATAGTTGTTGCCCGTGGCTCTCCCCTCGAGTATGTCAGTTATACCAAACAAACACTATCTCGTTTCCCAGAGTCTAATTCTTGATTGAGTCTTTGATTCTTGAACCAACTTTCATTCCCTATTTGAACCATTTCACCCATTCTTTTCGCGATAAAAGGTAGCCTTTCCTAAGCTCTAGTCCTGTACCACTGTACACTGTACTTACTGGGGGTAGAAATTTGATAACACAAATTTGTCACAAACCCCATTGACATACTATGGGGGGTCCATAGTATGTCAATGGGGTTTAGTGCATAACCGGGCATAGGGGAATTTGGTCGTAGCACTAGTGGGGCCGGTGAGTATCACGCGGTGCGCAGACGACAATCCTCTTTTGATGAGGCCGTCAAGCTGAGTGCCACCATAGTTAACATTGTGCGTGTATGTAATGGTGACCCTCTTTCCTGAGACTTTGCCTTCAGTTTACCATCAGGCGAGGTGAAGTCAAAGTGATAATTATTTTTTTTTTTAAATCATCACGATCAGCTCAGTGATTTAGGTGTGAATACATAACAGATAGACAAAGTTATCTTCACATTATATTATAGTAGATATAAATGAAAGTATCATAGTTACAATTCTAACAATCAGTAAGCAAACGTTGTCGCATTAGACATTAGAGCAGGTCGGCGATATTTCGCAGTAATTGTGTAGTGGCGAGATGAAAGCGGCGCCCGGGGCGAGGTGTCGCCTGCCACGCGCACGGCACAACCTACCCCGTAACGAGCAGGGCGGGGACATGCTCGATACGACACAATGTCGATAAACCTAAACTTCTTTTGGTACAGTTTTGCGTCACATAATTGAGAGTTTTATTTGAATTTCGAAAGTGTACAGAGCATAAAATAACCTCACCTGCGATGAAGATGAGGTGTTGGTGCTGGCTTTCTTGTCAAGGTTAAAAGAGCAGTTGCTTTCAAAATACGTCAACAAATCAATCAAAACCAATAAGTAGACCACGGGCTCTATGGTGTAAAATTGGATGGTATCTAGGTAATCGCTTTGTTATTCCGGTTAATATGTAAAGAACTCTCAATTAGAATTATATAATAATTATACGTATAGCACTCTGCAGAAATTCTAATTTGATAATCTGAGAGCTAAAGAGTTAGGTTTAGTACAGTAGTTTAGTCCAGTGTACTTAGTAGTTTAGTCCAGTATTAGTGTCTGGTACTGTAAAAGTTTTCAGATCTTATAGAAAGGAGCTAGACCTAACTATACTTTTTAACCTAACTCTTTAGCTCTCAGATTATCAAATTAGAATTTCTGCAGAGTGCTATACCTACGTATAAGCGAATTTTTAAATATTTCGCAACAAACGTGATACAATAGTAATAAAAATATAAGGTAAGTATTGAAAAAAGTAAAATTTACTTGCACTTGCATATACCATACACTTCTTTTTGACACGATTTATCTAACATTCCAATAATTGTTATTTTTAGTTTACATAGGACATCTCTATATAATTACACCTCGCCTGAGGGTAAGCTTAAGACAGGTCTTAAGAAAGAGGGTCACTGCTGTAGACACCAACAATGTTACAATGGTGGCATTCAGCACGACGGCCTCATCAGGTACTTTTTCATGTCCCGCTTAAAGGATATTTCAATAAAAACTTATCGATAGATGTTAGCGGTCCCACGGCACACCCCTATCCGTGCACTGGAGGGCGCGTGTCGCTGGCACGCGGGCCGCACTTGGCACACCACTAGCTTTTCACTAAACTTTTATTTATTCTGTCACTCGCACACCTAGACGCTTTCATACTTTTATATATAGCTATAATATTTTATATTTTTACGTATTTTTGTTTTACATAATTGTTTTCATATCAAGGTAAAAACAAAATAATTGCATTAGATAATTTGAATGGCGAAAACATAAATTTTGGTATCTCATTTGAAATGCTTATACTGTTGATTGATAGCACTTGGTGGAACTTGCTACACATCTTCAATGAAAATACTTGTAATATTCCACATTATTTATTAAAAACGGCATTATCAAAGGTTGATACAAATAATACCTTAAGGCGAAACCGGTCAGGATATATATTATTTTCATTGAAGATATCTTGAGTTTATTGTGCTTATAATTTTTTTATACCTGTCAATAGAGGCCCTGATGCCCGTGGTTTGGTTTGGAATAATCTATGCCAGGTGAATTTGTGCTCGTCATCCTGTGCTATTCTCAAAACACACCCAAGACCGTGTACTGCACGTATAGAGCATATTTTAGGCCCAAGATAAATAAGTCCCGAGTGTATTAGAACTTCAACTTATTCCGCCTCTGCAGCAAACCGCCACAATTCGCCAATACCAAGCAAAATGGTAGCATGTATTATAAAACCATTAATGGCGAGAAGCCAATTTCAAGTGTACCAGAGCCACGTTAGCTACGCCAGCAAATTTGTTTCCGTGTTCCGCCCCCCACAAGATTCAGATGGACGATCAGGCCGTGTGTGATTTTAAGTCACACGTCAATATAAATTCACCTCGCCATTTTTTGTTGTTATTTTACAGTCCGAACAGACACAGACATACAAACGCGTTATCTGCACTTTATAATACATCATTGACCTTAACGAGGAACCACACTTCGTTATGTGTCCTTTGTAGGAGACAGGAGACGCTAGTACCAAGAGCAACAGCTTGAAGTGTTCCCCACCGATACCCGCACGCCGTCTGTGGGTCGTTGTGCTAGGCCGAAGGTAAGGTTGTCTCGCGACATATCCCTCGCACCCCGGCTGACCCAGGGCCATCCCTCTAGGTCTGGCCCTCCTCGGGAGGGGGGACCGCCCGGTCCCCGACTCGCCCCCGGTATTCGCGCCGTGGCCTGCTTCTGCTAGGGTGACGAGCAGCTCCACCAGTCACCCTCAGGCCCGCGGTTATGAGGGCCGGAGGTCAGTCTGCGCCCTCCGACGCCCGAGCTGCCTGACCTGCTCGCAGAAGGAGGCGCTGACCGCCCACGCATCCGCACAGCGGACCGTCGCCGCGAGCAGGGTGGAGAGCGTGAGCACTCTCACCCCCAGGGCCGCCACAAGCTCCCGCCTCGGCGTCTCAAACGCCGGACACTCGGTGAGCGTGTGCAGCCTCGAGTCCACGCTCACGTCGCAGTGATGGCACTCGGGCGTTGGCTCTATGCCCGTCAGATGTAGATACCGCCCAAAGGTACCGTGTACTGACGGTACGAGAGGCTACCGAGTGACCTCTCTAGCTACTCCTCCATGATGGGTCTTACCGCCGCAATCACGGCGTGCCCTACAGCTAGTAGGTAACACGTAATATATTTGTCATGCTTGGCACATCCGCACGCAGGTGTATGACTTGTATTCTTGTTCAAATATTTGGGCGAATACAGCCTATAACTAACCAATAACACATAACAAAGCGTAGGCAGCTTAGTGGTTAAGAAGTCGCCCTTATAATCGAGAGGTCCCGGGTTCATTACACTACCTACATGAACCCACTCCTAAAACTAGCAATGCACCTTAGCTGGAAGGGTGAGATTACAAAAATACTAAAAAAATAATCATTTATCAAACTCACTTCAACCGTTCCGTATTTACGAGGCAACGTAGTCACAGACAAACATTCAAACACATAACCTTACTTTTTCCTTCACAGTTGGGTAACGGCATGCATCTGCACCATCAACTAACTTCAAGTTACTTTAACCGCTCAAGTTCTGCACAATATGTCGGCCTTCTACCTAGAGAACTCGTATTTAACGTACCGCTAGTGTTTAAGTGGATAATGGCCTGCCTGTTTGGAGATATTTTATAGATCAATATTTTGGGGCCATGAGAACAGGGTGTCATCATCATCGGTCCCAATTATTTGGGGTCGGGGCAACATGTCATTTTCTTCCATAAATTCCAGTCAGATGTCATTTCTTCAGTTACTCCCTTCTTTGTCATATCGTCTTTCAAGCAATCCATCCATCTCTTCTTGGGCTTACCTCTGCTCCTAAAGGCATCTAAACTCATACCTTGAACCTTCGTTACAACATTACTTTCATCTCTTCTCATAATTGTCCATACCACGACGGTCACTCGCTTCTTAATTTTCCATTCACTGGTGCCACTTTCCACAAGAACAGAGTTTATTTCTACTATATTAAAACGACCTATAAAAATGTCGACCATACATGACCACACCACGGTCTTCTTATAGATAGTAATAATGTGACCACAGCTTCTCTTATAGTTGTCATTATACCACAGATTAAATAATAATACCTATGTATAAGCACGAAAATAACATACAGCTACGATAGGTTGTAATAGACAATCATCTTGAAACCGGATGGGATCGAGGGGTATCCATGGGGATTTCCACACAAAAACAAATGAATATGCTAATTAGTGCAATTTTTTTTCGTGTCGCACATACTCCTCTACCCATTTTTAACTCATCTCGCCGGAGCTTACGATGAAGTATGTGATAAGAACCGACTAGAACCGCACGGTGTTTCGTCACCGCAGGATCTATTGGACAGGCCGGAAAAACTCGATCGGCCCTACAAATAAAAACAGATTATGGCTACTTCTGAAGACTGCGGGAGTTGAGTAAAAATATACGTACCTACCCACTGGTCTAGTTTTGATGTACTTTTATGTACAAAAGCTCGTGTAAAACAAAACTTCAACTTCAACTTCTTCAAAATGGCCCCTGCAGCAAATCGCCAGAACTCGCCAATGTCAAGTAAAATGTAATATAAAATTATTAACGGCGACACGCCAATGTCGAGTGTACCAGAGCCACGTTAGCCACGCCAGTAAATTTGCTTCAATGTGTCCGCCCCCCACGAGATTCAGGTGGACGATCAGGACGTGTGGTCGAATTTTAGGGGGCGTAAAACCAAACATCACATGTTATTCAATAAAATAGCTGTCACAATTTCCCGCCAAATCGAGCGTCCCCGCCGCCATAATGGCCGCGCACGTACCACAGAGTATCGGAGCCTGTGCAAACTCCGTGATGAGTTGCGTGCGAGCGCATACAGCGAGCTGTTTATTTCGATATTGGGGGGTAGCATTGAATTAACACCACTGGGTATAGTTATATTGACCTCCGATTTTTTCAATTCAATAGAAAATATTGATTTTGGTGTACAACGTCCGTTTAATATTTTTGAAGTGAAAACTTCTTTAGCGGCGTTGGATGGGTGTAAAATGTTAAGGAAGCGTCAGAATTAGTTGACCTTTGAACCGTAACCGACGACTGACGTCTTACAAGATTAGGTAAAGACTATCTATTTTGCAATTTACCATAGATAGCGTCGTAGCTTAAACGGTAAGCACTTCGACTGTAAGTCCTTATAGTTTCAGATAGTATCGGGTTCAAACCACCTGGCCTTCTGAAACTTTTTGTGATTATTTTTTCTTTTTGTAATTTTTTACTTTTTATGATTATTTTTTCTTTCTGTAATTTATTACTTTTTGTGATTATTTTTTCTTTTCATAATTTATTAATTTCTTCTGACAGAAAATTAGCAGAAAATAGGTGATAGGTTCTATGATTAGCGCTATATTATAGGTATGGTATGGTATATTCTTTTTTATCTATTTCTATGTATATAACGAAGAAAGAAAAAAAGAAAATGTTTTCACTTCTGCCGGCACTCCCAGAGTGCAACCCGTCTTTTTTTTAGTAATAATCGCGGCTGCTCCGTTGGCATACTTGAAATCCCGAGTCCCTATATAACCGCAATTTATTAATTTTCTAATAATGTATAGAAACCTGCCGTAGGTAATTGCTGACACTTATGGTTACTACTCAGCTCCTTTAGGTAGTAGCGTGTTGATATTTAGTCCACTTTATTCGGTCTATTAGCTTCCCTTGAAAAACGGACCATATTTTTTTCAATTAGTAGCACTAGTTTCTGAGATTGGCGCGTTCAATCAACCTCTTCAGCTACAATTTTTTTAGAAAGATGTTTTTTCTTTTCTCCTTCCTAAAAAAACTTGAACCATGATTACAATTCTTATAGAAACGTGCGCAGTTCCAAGGCGTCCGGCGGGAGTCCCGCATGTCAATAAATTTATTAAAGTATTCCCACAACAAATGCCACCCGCATCCCACATTTCTATAATATCTATCATTCATACACAAACGTGTTGTAAGTATGCTGGGTAAGTGCATTTACCTACAACCTATTTACAAGTACATTTATGCAATGTAATCGAATCTATTACGTCTACCTTAATCTATAAGTAAATACCTATCTAAATATAAATTACCATTCACTGATTAAGTAATCACGAAATCTTAAAAACTAAATATCTTCAAACTTGAAATTTGGATAGATTCCTTATCGGTTGTAGACATTTTACTAAATTTATGATTTGGACGGATTTTACGAAACTCCACCCCAAAGGGGGTAAAATGGGGGTTGGAGAATTTGTAGGGAAGTTCTATGTTTTTGAAGTACCGAAAGGACTTGAAATTTTAAATGTATGTTCTATAGATGGTATGGAAGTTTACTAATTATGTAGGCTTAGAAATAAATCTCCTTTTGGGCTTAAAAGTTTGCATGAAAGTCTAGCTCAGTGTTCCCCATTTGCGGGGTTGCGACCCGGTACCGGGCCATCAAAATAAAATACCGGGCCGCACCATTCCCCGTTTTTTTTTAATACGTATGTTAATTTAAATGAATCAACACTAGTTTAACTTAAAAATAAATGTAGAAACTGACTTAAGTGGAAACAGACCTTAGGATAAAACTTTAGTTTGTTCCGTCAATTTGGATTCTTTAGTAAAAAATAAGTGACTGAAATTTAGTGACTAAATAGGTGATACCAAAATATTGTATGTACCTACCTAGTAGGTATTAATAAAACATTTCTACTAAGTATTAATAAATATGTATTATTAAGGGAACCAACTTGGGTTAAAAGTATTCAGTGGGTCACGAAGGAGCAGTGTGAAAATTACCGGGCCATGGCAGAACAATGTTTGGGTAACACTGGTCTAGCTCACTCCACGCGTACAAAGTCGCGGGCGACTGCTAGTAGTAGATAGGTATAGAAAAAAGTTTTACCATCCCGAAGGGACCATCTCGGAACCGGAGATGGCCGTGAATCCGCCGGGGTGCTTACATCCCGACATCTGAAGACACGAGATGGTAGTCGGTTCGAGTCCGGCGTAAGCGCCCTATAGACTAGCGGGGGATATCCCTGGAGATTTCAGCACGAAACAAATAAAATAAAACAATGTTATCAATAAGAACATCCCTATTTATCGGACTTCTTTGATCTATTATCTATATTATGACTATCGGAATTAACCTAACCAATATTTTCACTTGAAATCTTTCTATTGTTGCAGCTACGACAGCAGCCAAAGAACACAGGTCTCCAGAGCAGGAGGAACAGAGATCATCTCCCACTCCTGGGCCCCCCAGCCCACAGAACAACGGGACTGCTGGTAAGTATATAACTGTACCTGCCTATAAGCATCATTCGATAATTTTAAGTTTGGATAGTATTTAGCTAGAGTCTGCAATGCTTCTATATGGTTAATGGGTTGTGGAAGTCAGATGGGAGTCGCTTCATAGAAAATAACGAGGTTCAGCAGACCTCAGATTCTAAGGTGAAAGCTTTCGAATGCCACAGGGATCAATGCTAGGATGAACAAAAAGTATTTAACAAGAGTACATTTGTGACTTACTGGAGTGAGCACAAATCCGCCGGTCACAGATTATATCAAATGAATCCACGCGCGCCAGGACCACGTTTCTCTTATAGCATCCGGGTCAAGACATATTTGGTTACACCCTGGGAGCCAGTATATGGATGGCGGAAGCCTAATTCACCGAGAACACGCTGCCGAAACGACATCGACTCCTTTGTAGAGCGAAGCAAACAATTAGGTCAGAAAAAAATGATATTAGAACCTGAATACAATTTTTGAATACATATTGAGCCATAGATATACACACACAAAAAGTGGCTGTGACATACGGACGGACAGACAGAGAGACAGACAAACGTGACGAATCCATAAATAAGGGTTCCGTTTTTTGCTATTTGGCTACGGAATCCTAAAAAAGACTTCAAAACCTAAAAAGTACAAAATTACTTAATAAAGATACGAAAAAAATACTGAATAAATACTTATTTGTTGGAGATTGGTTAAAAATAACGCACCTATAAGTCTCCCCATCTCTTTTCATTTCAAATCAATGATCACAGATTTATTTGTCTTTCTAACCCCACAGCAACACTATCGTCTACGGAGTCCCTCTCCCCACCGCTAGCTGAAGGTTCCCGGTCAGCTCCAGCCCTGCAGAGGCTCCGAAGATTTCTGTCAGCTCTGCAGCAATTCGCGACAGATGTAGGGACAGACACTGGAGAGAGAGTGCGACAGCTGATATACAATCTTGTGGTAAGCAGTGGTCATTCCATCATATCATATGGTAAATATTTCATGGCACAAATTTGTCACAAATTTCGGATGGGTGGGTACCACCATGCACGATTGCGAAAAACCCTCCATATTAATCCAATCTCGGTTGGATTGCGTTCAGGGGTCAGCAAGTGCATAGCCGGGCAGGGGGGGGGGGGGGTTGTGGTCGCAGCACTAGTGGGACCGGTGCTGGTCCCACTAGTGGGTGGGTGCCACCATTGTTAACATGGTACGTGTATGTAATGGTAAGCTGATGGCAAAGTCTCAGGAAAGAGGGTCATCTTTCCTGAGACTTTGCCTTCAGCTTACCATCAGGTGACATGAAGTCAAATTGACGTCTCCTATATAAAAAAATATGTATAGCCGTTTAGATGGTACACGGCCCACCTGATAGGAAGTGGTTGCCGTGGCCTATGGACTTGTGTAACAGCAGGGGCGCCACACTCGTGCTGCCGACCCCGTAAGAATCTTCCTTAATTTTTTTCCAATACCTCATATTGTAGTTGTGCTAAAACCAGATGGCAAAAGGGTGATTTCCTTCGGTATAAAGGAGGAATCAATAGAAAAGGCTATAACGGCCCTCTCAAGCTCTTTGGGGTCCGCCTGCTAACGGGCTAGGTTCTGGTGCCGTCTTTCCTTTTAGAGTTGCGAAGGTCAGATGGCAATATATCCCGTACAACACTACATATCAATTGAATACTCCAAAGTCCGAACTGTGTAAGCAAATGGAAAATCGCTCTAAGGATAATGATTACTTAGGTTTTCAAATAGGTACACCTATATACCTAGAGTTTCAAAACAAGTGTGACGCCTCTGATGTTGCACACGTCCATAGATCACAGTAACCACTTTCCATCAGGTGGACCGTGTGCTTGTCTGCCCCCTATATGGTATAAAAAACAATTTATGATTGCACTTTAAACTTTTGAATCTAATGTCTATCATTTTCTCTACCAGTCTGGCATAGTGACCATCGAGGAGTTTCAAACGGGCGTCCAGGAATGCACGAACTATCCGCTCAGGGCATCCGTGCCAGGGTTCTTGAGAGCACTGCTGCCGCTTGCTCAGAGGGACCTTCACGCTAGGGCCAGGAGAGCTAAGCAGGTGAGTTTCAATCAAATTGAAGGCATCTTAAAGAAAGTATATGCGAAGAGTACCTGAAACTGACGAGCCTGTATGGAAAAAAATATGAAAGCAGAAGGGTAAGAAGTATGCTACGATCGTAGCAAGTGGAGACATGTGGTCTCTGCCTTCCCCGTGGAAAAGAGGAAGATGTCTCAAGCAGTTTAAAAATTAGAGCACTTCCTCGTACATATTAAATTCCAGTTGTAACGGAACTTTGAATAGTTATTAGTAACGCGTGGGCTCGAATACTTTCTCGCTCGCACACTACCTGTCCCGCTCGAGGATCGCCGCGCGCGCAGGCCTTATAAGCGGCGCGTGGCCGTTGAAATAATCGGCGTAGACCAGAGAGCCCTCGACCTTTTGGAAGAGTTCAGAGTCGGCATGTGGAGCATTCAAGACCATCTGACGCCCGACGAAACAGCTCAGACGCCGCAAAGCCGCGTGCAGCCGTCGCCCGCCGCTGGTTGCCCGGAACTGGGCCTTCACTGGGCAACCAGTGATCTCACCCGGCTTGGGCAGACCGCCGGGCGGCGTGAAGACATCGGCTTACGCGGCGTCACAACTCCATGGGGCCTAAGGGTCGCCCCAAATCCCGGGACCGGTGCCTGTTGGGTACCGAGACAGAATCCTCCATCCAGGGCACTGCCCTACATGGACTCCACGCGGGCCATGCGGCCCGCAGTGATGACCAGAGTGTGAAATAATCACTTCTTATAGCAGTCAAGCTTGAGAGACGGCCTCTGATATCCTCAAGTGACATCGAAGTGGGTACGGGGTGAGACAGCCACTGCGTCCACCCTTAAGCTCGTCCTATAGTATGTTTATGGTTGTGTTGGTAACTAAATTTGTTGTGTTGGTTCCCGGTAGAGTTAAGGCCACCCTATCACTTCCCGTGGGTATTATGAAAGGGGACTAAGTTGTAGGGCTGTTCTAAATCCGACAGTAAACATGCAGCCCATGAAAAAGTGCCCGCTTGCAGGCAAATTCCCTATTACATGGGACTGAAAATCATAGGTTTTTTT
Organism: Eilema caniola; assembly: GCA_949126895.1. Lineage (NCBI taxonomy): Eukaryota > Metazoa > Arthropoda > Insecta > Lepidoptera > Erebidae > Eilema > Eilema caniola. The sequence goes on along the minus strand of OX421482.1, from coordinate 1,563,505 downwards.
AAGTCACTTAGGTGGCAGCCAAGCTCACGGCCCACCTGATGGAAAGTGGTAACCGTGGCCTATTGACGTGTGCTGTGCAACCTTTATATTCTTCTTGAAGAATCACATATAGTCGCTTGGAAAAATCACAGGACGGAGGTCATTCCAAAGCATGAGCGTGGGTTGAAGTTACTTTCATACTACACAATGCGCACCATTTTCGATCATAATAATGGCTAATAAACAAAAATACGCCTTTCTACCTCTTCGAGTATTTAGAGTTGAGAATTTCACAATATGACTTCTGATCTGACATGGCCATTGCTTTATCCTGTGTCTCTTCCACCAGACTCCTCTTCAGTACATCAGGTGTCACGAACACTTAATCCTGGAGTCAGGAGGGGACAGCAGCGACATCTTCGTGCACCCACCAGGCACTACGGAGACGGGGGTCAAACGGCGGACGAGCGATCCGTAAGTATCCTCCTGCCTAGTAGCACTGCCCACTGCCCACTAGACAAGTGGTAATTAGAGGAATGACGAATGTTTGGGATTTGACGTGTATGACATGCGTGGTTCCCGGCAGAGTAGAATTTTTTGTTCCACTCCTTCTCTTCCCATGTGGTGTCGTACAAGGCGATTAAGGGATAGGGCTGATTAACTTTAACATCAGAAAATACGGCAATAGGCTCACGCACTATTACATGGGACCAAATACAGATTGGTGAAATGTGGGTGTTAATTCACTTCTGCCTAACCCTTCGGGGATTAAGGTGTGATTATATGTATGTATGTTGACGACTATCATATACGTCGAATCCCATTTAATTATTCTATTCAACAATACGCCGCCGGCAAACGAATTGCCACTTGTCTAGAGGGCTGTAAATTATGGCTGTATATTATATTAACGTCCTAGAATTGAGCGTTAAAAATCCCCTATATTGTTTTTTTTTTACATCTCCCATAGATCGACACTAAACTTCAGTGTATAAGAGACGAATCTAACTTGAAAGATTTCTGGAGATACAAATGTACATAGGAATCCACGTGAAAAACATAAGAGGTAGTCTGGGTAAAAGTAATACTTAATTAAGAAAAAAAAACAAAACCTTTTCAGATAACTAATATATTTAAACGAGAAATTCTTGTATATATTATACACACACATAAATATATAATTGGAATTTCGGAAACGGATTTTCATGAAATTTAGTATACAGGGGGTTCCGGGGGCGATAAGTCGATCTAGCTAGGATTAATTTTTAGAAAATATCCTTAAAAAAAAACCGAGCAGAGCTCGCTCATCCTGGTACCTTTTTATAATTTACTATAGGTATTATCATTCATTGGTCTTTTGATAACTGTGGAAGATTTTAAATAACATTTTAAATTACTCCAAAATGAATTTCAAAGATTCCGTTACATTAAATCTTATAAACAAACACACGAAGCTAATAAAATAAATATAAAAATAATACCCACGTAATATCAACTCAACGTAACATAACTTTAATCAAAGCTTATCAAACCCGCTACCCGTCAATCGCATGCCTGCTGTTCAACCAACAATCTCAATCCCGTTTGAAGTATCTATAAAGGTGATTGCCAGCAGGTAACTGACGGCGACAGGTAATTTGTACGCTCACCTTAAACGTACAGCTTTGTAGGGTAAACGTACTTGTGTAAGTATTTATATGTTTTAGAATATGTGGTGAAACTTTTACGGTGGAATAGCATACTCTCTGTTCTTACAGGTTTGACAGCACGAGTTTGACTCCTCTGGTGTTGCACGCATCAATAGACATAGGAATATGTAGGACACGACGGTATTTCCGTCCAATTGAGCAGTACGACTGGGGAAGTCCCTCCACCCTTCAGAATACCGCGGCCATTATAAGTTCGTATTTTGTTCTCGGCGTTGAATAGAGTAGCCAGAGTCACTGGAGAGTTTTTGTGCTTTCAGTGGGAAGACCAAAGCCCTGCTTTGTCTCCTACACTGACGGCACAGAAACTCTCTGTGTTTACAGGGTCGACAGCACGAGTGTGACTCCCGTGGTGTTGCACACGTCCATAGGCCACGGTAACCACTTCCCATCAGGTGGAACGTGTGCATGTCTGTCACCTCAGTGGTATCCCTATCCCTATCCCTTGGCGTGGGTGCTGTAGAATGCGACGAAGTAAGATAGGGCTGTTCTTCAACCGACATCTCAATATATATAACTCAAAGGTGACTGACAGACTGATCTATCAACGCACAGCTCAAACCACTGGACGGATCTTGCTGAAATTTGGCATGCAGGTAGATGTTATGACGTAGGCATCCGCTAAGAAAGCATTTTGATTCATTCTACCCCCAAGGGGATAAAATAGAGGATGAAAGTTTGTATGAAACTTTGTTAATTTTAAACCGATCGGGCTGAGATAAATTGCAGGCATAAAGCTACTATGTTGACTCAACACTAAGCGATAACCGACATCTACGGGCGGAGCCGCGGGCAACAGCTAGTTAGCCAATAGCAATAGATTGCTCGACGGCAATAGACTATATAGCCCCCTATTATAATAATCATAGTTGACGAAATGTGGGTGTTTGTGTCTACTACTTCGAGGCATTACAGGCGTGATTAAGTATATAATATGTATACATTTTAAAATGTATTCTATATATATTTAATAAATCAAAGAACATGTGTGCCAAGTTTGGTGAAAATCGGTTAAAAATGCCTCTAGGGCGGAGTTGACAAACCGACATAAATAGACACGAACAAAAGCAAAATCGGCTAAAGTTTTGACTCGTTCGCCTCGCTCGGTCGGTCAAATAAAATCAAGAGAAAGACTAGGAGAGCGGACCTCGTGTGTAAGTGATATTTTATTTCATTTCTCAAAGCTATAAAACGTAGACGCAACTTAAAATAAATGATGAAGGTAACGACTCCAAGCGCCTGCCAGATTAGTGTTCGCAATTAGTGTGATTAGGAGTTTGCTATAACGTTGCAAGCAGGCGCTTTGGTTAATAGCGGTCGCAGATGGCGCTGATTGGTTGTTTCATTAACATAGGTTGTGTGTGTGCTAGAGGTTTGTAATCTATAAAGATTAATAATTTAATAAACTTCACTCTTTGAAGGTTCTTTCTTAAAGTATGGCTGGTATGGTTAACAGAAAAAACTAAAGTCTCGGGAATTGGGATAAACATTTCATATATCTAATACCTACTTACATAATTAAACATTTAAGTTTACGTGCATGTGATTTGGCCTCTCATTGAATTGCAATTCCTCTGTGCACTTCCGGGTTTGCTGGAATTAAACCTTGCGTTAAACTCGCCTTTGTAAATAACATTTCGCTAATTTGTATAAATGCCATATTTGTGTACCTACAAGGTTGAACTTCACCGATAATGGAACAAAGCAACTGTAGGTACTATTAGTATAGATTTAAGATCAATCGTCCCAATCTGTTACCGGACATATTTGAAAAATATATCCCAAAGGTCCAAACCACCCTAACCAGTGCGCTAAATTATGATTATGGCACAATTTGGCAGGGTACGCTGCGGCCGCGCCAGCTTAAATACTGCTCGCACCAATTCGTTAGGTGGCGTGAGCTTATTTATTACAACAAGAACTGAAAGCTTTGCCAAGTGTTTCGTGTTCAAAAACTTTGAATTAGTTTAGTTTTCATATTTAGCTGACTTTGAAAAATAAGCTTATCAATTTGACACGGTTTATGTAACCCATAGATATGTACGTATCTATATAGGTATACTACGGTGATAAACAACAAGCAACAATTCAGCTCTTGGTAAACGACAGTTCTTGAACGGTTTCTGAAAATATTCTTAACCGCTTTCCTTTTACTTTGGCAATCAACTGTTCTGGTTTAGTTCTTTCTCTCGCTATGAGGTCGGGTAGGTACGAAAATTGAAATATTTTATTATTATAGAAAACAAATAAATCATTATCATAATATAATTCGTTCTCTTGCAGTAGTAGCGCGCTGCGACCATTTTGAGAAAGTTTAAAATGTAACAATTAAAAACTATATTTGTCTGCAACATAAATTCTGAACATTAAAATAATAACAAATAGTAGATTTTACAACAAGTGCACAAAACGAACCATTTTTATCCGAGACTTTTAGCAGCCCGAGCCGGAGGCGAGGGCTGATAGTAATGTCGAGGATAAAAATGGTTTTGTGGACGAGTTATAAACTCTGCTTTTCACTTCGATTGCGAGGAAATTAACAATTTTAGCAAATTGAATCAATTAATAAACGCACGAAAAAACAAGAGCTGTTTCCCGCCGCTTTATTTTTTTTTAATCTTACGACATTGAGGCGTGGGCTGCAGACCTATACAGCCTACTATAAAATTAATTTTGTAATAATAATTTTCTTAAATGAATTAAATAACCTACCGTACTTGAATTTAAATTTTAATATCTTTTAAGTCTTAAAAAACACATAAGGCAAAATAAATTAAAGTGAATGTTATAAAATAACAAATTCTATCTATGAACTTCTTATTGTGTTAGGCTGTATGGCTCATTTTCTTTGCCTTAATATAGATACATTTATGAGTAGATACGTTAATGCCCTTGTGCACAAAATTCGATTTTGTGCAGCCTATATCCTGCACAAATAAGCACTTTCAGAGCATGAGAAGTGAAAAGAATATTAATTTATCCCGTATTTTATTAATAGCTCGTAAACAGAACTTTTCAAGTTCAAGCCGGCGCCTGACGTTAACAGCAGCTGCGCTAAGTTTTGATCGTCGACTAATTGCTAAGAGTAAACAGTCAGGCGCTAGTTGGTAGCCGCGCGAACATATGTTGCGTACAAAATTACTGTTTGTACGCTTTTGATTTATATCTGGATGTTAATTGTTATGCTAAATTAGTGTATTGTGAAGCTAATTTTATTGTGAGATTGATAGAGAAGCAGATTATCCAGAAAGTAATTCACTCTAAACATTTTTTCCACTCTTTGAATACAAAAAAATTGATTTGGAGGTTGTATCACGGTGAATGGTTTCTAGTTGATGAGTTAAATATATTTTTATGGAAATACCTAATCGATCTCTAGTGGGCAAAAGCCAAATTGCTGGAACCAAGGAGCTATACGGTAAACGATTTGAAACCTGTAAAAACCGTTAATATACACACATAAAATGGTTCGTAGATACTTCTATGTATAAGATAGTCAGATAAAAGATAGTGGCTTTCCACTGCAGCGATTCCAGCATACCCAGGCCTTTGGCTAAAAAGCTAGCAATGTCCCCAATCTCATCACTCTTTAGAAGCGCTTACCCAACCGCCACCGGAGATTGGAGATTCTATTTAGGAGATACCTTAGAGCTTATGGTGTTCAGGATTATACTCCAAATTTAAATAAAATAAAACTGCAGCAATTGGAACTGTACGTGTATAATGCTTTCTTTAGCTCAGATCGAAGGCAAGTGAAAACGATTAACAAATTAATTAATTAATCTACCTACGATGCGGCAGCGCCGCACTAGAAATAATTGCACTTAATGCACCGCAAGGTTGCTCTCTTTATCCCTTCAGGCACTTGTCCTGAACATGCCCCCGGACGTTGGAAGCAACGCTTTCAACCACCAAATGAAGTATTCACGGGTAATGGGCAAATTCGGTTAAAGGCTCTTCGTAGAACTCCAGCAGATGTCTGAATGTCAGCAACGCGAGCAACGCCATCAGATCCGGGATGCAATGCGACGATTCTCCCAAGCCGCCACTTAAGAGGAGGTAGATGATCATCCTTGATGACTACCAAAGTGTTCAGCTTCAATTCCTCCTTGGAGGAACGCCACTTCGTTCTCTGCTGCAGTTCAGCGACGTACTCCTTACTCCACCGAGTCCAAAAATGTGGCGAAGCTGCTCGATGCGCTGAAACCGTGTCAATTGGCTGACGGAGTAGTCCAGATAATTTGACTGTGGAATGGAAGTCAACGGACGACCCACGAGAAAATGCCCTGGAGTGAGCGGTGTATAATCGGCAGGATCGGATGACAGCGGCGTTAAGGGGCGAGAATTTAGCACCGCCTCGATTTGTGTTAACGTGGTGTTAAGTTCTTCATACGTTAACTTACAATTACCCAACACTCGTTGTAAATGATGTTTGGCCGACTTCACACCCGCTTCCCAGATTCCACCAAAATGAGGTGCATATGCAGGAATAAAATGGAATTTAATACCATCATTAGAAACCTTTTCCGCTAAATAATCACAATGAGACTTAAGGAATTTTGACAGTTCGTTGTACGCTCCCACAAATGAAGTACCGTTATCGGAATATATATTGACGGGTTTGCCTCGTCGCGAAATGAAGCGATGTAGTGCCAATAGATATTTGTTACTAGATAAGTCAGTCACTAACTCTAAATGGACTGCTTTAGTGGCAAAGCAAACAAATATGGATATATACACTTTTACCAACCTACTTCCGCGGCCTTGCCGATTAGCACACATGATCGGGCCAGCATAATCTACCCCACAGTTTTCAAAGGGGTATCCACCTGGAAGGAGCCGCTGCTGCGGCAGGTTTCCCATTATGGGAGTAACCACCCTACCTTTTAGACGATGGCAACGTATGCATTTGTGATAGCAGGCCTTTACTAGGTTCCTGCCACCTATCGGCCAATATGACTCCCTAATCGCAGCAAGTAGTAACTGTGGGCCTGCATGCAACAACCTTTTGTGTTCGAAATCAAATAACAACTTCGTAAATACGTGAGTGGACTGTAATAATATCGGATGTTTTTTGTTATACGAGAAATTTGAGTTTTCTAAGCGTCCTCCTACACGAATAATATTATTCTGATCTAAGTAAATGTTAAATTTTAGAAGGGCGCTTTTCACAGGTAAATCTTGTTTTTTAAATAATAAATTGTACTCAGGAAATGATTGCATTTGAGATTTAACAATTATAATATTTAAAGCATCTTGCAACTCATCTTGATCCAAGAATGAACTACTTACAGGCAGTTTTCTGCAACGCTTAATAAATCGAAGTACATAAGCCATGCAACGCACAAGTTTTAGATAATTAGAAAAACGATTAAAATGTATAAATTCACTAGGAAGTGTATTGTCTGTGACAACAGCGTTCAGCGAAACTTGAGGTCGAGTTTCAGGTAACAACTCAGTGTTTGGGTACTGGAGCTGAGACGGCCAATCAGCCAGGTCTTTTTGTAGAAAAGTAGGACCGCTCCACCAAAGATCCAAATATTTCAGAGCACCAATATCTACACCTCGAGATATTAGATCTGCTGGGTTTTGGTCAGTCGGTACGTGTCTCCATGTGCAGACACCGGCCCTGTCTAATATCTCAGCAACACGATTGCGTACAAACGGTTGGAGCTTAGTAGGTGGCATCTGCAACCATCCCAAAACTATGGTGGAGTCACTCCAACAGTACGAACGACTGATGTTAACTCGAAGAGACTTCGAAACCTTTTCATAAATACGCGCCCCCAATAAAGCCCCACACAACTCTAATCTGGGTATTGTGGTAGGTTTCAAGGGTGCTACTCGACTTTTAGACATCAGTAATCGAACCATGCATTCACCGTCAGCATTGGTGCTACGAACATAGACGCACGCGCCATAAGCGCGTTCTGACGCGTCTGTGAATACATGAAGCTCAAAAACCTTGTACGAGTCACAAACAACAATTCGTGGAACACGATAATTATATAATAATGGCAAAGATTGCACTATAATGTGCCATTTATGTAGCAGTTCGGGGTTTAAAGGTTTATCCCACGGTAATTTATCCAACCACATCCTCTGTAATAACATTTTCATAGTTATTACAAAGGGAGACAGAAGCCCGAGTGGGTCAAAGATACGTGCGATCACAGAGAGCACCTCACGCTTTGTTGTACCATCAGATGGCACCAATGAACTACTCAAAAAACTTAGTTCATCCGTATTGGCAAACCAATCCAACCCTAACAATTTATTAGGTTGACTACAACCCATGCTTAGGTCTAGTGGCGTTTGAGAATCCCGTGGGATCAATTTAGGTTCATTGGACTTAAATTTTCTAAGTGGCATACAAGCTGATGCCAGTGCATCAGTGACCTTTGAACGGATAAGCATCATTTCATCCAGGTCATCCCCTCCGGTCAACATGTCATCGACATAGAAATCATGCTTAATGACTTCAGCAATTTTATCGTCCTTACACTCAATGCCAATCTGCTTCAAGCAGCGTGTCGCAAGAAAAGGCGAACTGGCTAACCCATATGTAATGGTGTTAAGTGTAAAGACACTGACAGAGTTAGTAGGTTCAGTATCACTACGCCATAGAACTTGCTGTAAGTACCTATCAGCAGGGTGGACGGCTATTTGTCTGTACATCTTCTCCACGTCTGCCGACAATACATATTTATGCTGTCGAAAGCGAAGAAGTATGGACAGCAAATCGTCCTGAACCGTAGGACCTACCATCTGGATGTCATTAAGTGAGATACCCGATGACGTCGGAGAACTGCCATTAAAAACAACACGCAGCCTAGTGGTACTGCTAGACTCATGATGTACGCCGTGGTGAGGAATGAAATATCCACGAGATGTACAGCCGAGATCTTTGTTTTTAGTCATATGACCCAATTTCTCATATTCCGTCATGAATTCGTGATATAATTTACGTACATCGGGTTTCGACTTTAATCGACGTTCTAGGGAATATAAACAATTCGTAGCCCTTTTGTACGAATTTCCTAGAACAGACGGATCCTGTTTTAAAGGGATTCGTACACAGAACCTACCACTAGGTAACCGCGTAGTATAATTTACAAAATGAGCTTCACATAACTTCTCTTCAGGCAAATAACTTGAAGAATCAGCCGGGACCTCCTCAATGTTCCAAAACCGTGTCAAATCAGAACGAATTTGTTCAAAGTCACCACCATTACAAGAACCAGTTTGAGTTAAGTTACATGTAATATCATTTTTAACTTTCCTATCATTATAATAAACGATGGGACCGGAGATAATCCAACCCAACCTGGTATCACATAAAACTGGCATTCCTCTACCCAACTGTACTCTTTGTGTACCTAATAAGTCCCAGAATAGATCAGCGCCAATTAAAATATCTACATCGGACGGCTTGTAGAACTTAGGGTCTGCTAAACATATACTAGTAGGTATTTTAAGTTTCGAAATGTCAACTTCGCGAGCGGGCACCACACTCGTAATCGATGGTAAAATAAAACAAAGTAACTTAGTACTATAATAATCATTCAGTGACGCTATTTTAACGTTACATAATTTACCTACACGAGTAGCTATATCATTTATACCATGAATCGACCCATCTAATTGGCTACTTGGTAACTTTAAGCGATTAAAAAGTCGTTCCGTTATGAAACATGAGGTGCTACCACTGTCTAGCACTGCCCGCACAATATATTCACGCTTGTTATTATCGCAAACTTTTACTAAGGCGGTGGACAATAATACATCGTATTGTTTAGTAGGTTTGCTATCCCCGCACTCCCCGCCAGGCGATGCAATGCTTGCGGATAGCGCGACGTTATTCTCACCGGTGACGGCTAGTCTTGTGCCTAATCGGACATCTGTCGGTACGCACCGTACTAGTACTTTTCGTACAGTGTACTAGTACACCTTATTAGTACTGTTAGTACTTTAGTACACCTAATCATAAGCATACCAATTTGATTTTCCTTCATACTTTACACAGGCTTAGGACTGTCACTCTAGAAATGCGTTATGAATTTATATAAAATAAAATAATAACCTTAGTTTTGGTCAATTCAAATATCGTAAATTCACAATATTAATTTATCAAACACTCATCCTTAGTGTTTCAATAGAATAATTGCGTGAAGATATACCTAATACTTACATCTCTAAAATTAATAAAAAAAGAAATTAACGTAATTAAATAGATATTTTTTGTAGAATATTATCTTATTACAAAAACGATTTTCTATAGTCTGTGGTTATTCTTCACATGTAGCACTTCACTAAAGGGGCTATCGCTGTCGCATTCTATCGTATTTACTCGCTCGTACTCGCCGCGCGCCGCTCGTGTCGCTATCGCACTACCATATAACAAACTAACCATTACTAACCAATAGACGTCCGACTGTCCGAATAGTACTAAATGTCCGATTAAGAACTGTGGTTGAGTAACGTTGCTTTTAGTACAGTGCTAAGTTACGTTACCTAATAGTACATCGGACGCGTACTACCCAACACTAGTGACGGCAGACTGCGAATACGTTGACGGACACGAAACGAAATCACTACCTGAAGAGTTTAGATTATTATTCAAATTAAGTGTAGTATTTTTGGAATCTGTGTGTACCAATATGTTGTGCCTGCGCTTACACAACCTACAACCAGATTTTTTACATTGGTTGGCAAAATGTCCTACGTGAAAACAATTATAGCACACTTTGAAGCTAGGTAACAACTTAAGCCGGGCATCAACATCTAATGCAAGGAACTGTGGACAGTTAATTAAATTATGACTATCCTTACATTTCGGACACGGTTTAGGTGAAGATTCGGAACTATTTTTTGTGACATTGCTATTGTGATAAGTGAGAGAACTTTGAGTGGTAACCAGTGACTTATTTGATGCACTTGATTTAACATGTTGAGATTGATTAGCACGAGAGGCGTTACGTCGCTCCAACTCCCATGACTCAACTAAATCAGCTCGCTTACGCAGGAATTCCAGAAATAAGTCTAACGTTATTTTGCTATCCTTACCTAATCGACTTTTATGCTCCTTAAGCTCACGAGAAGTTCTGTGATCTAACTTTTGAGTTATGATGTAAATTAACAAACTGTCCCAGTGCATAACAGGCTCACCTAAGGATTCTAAGGCCCGTACATTTTTATTTATTTCGTCAATTAGGCCCGTTAAAGCAGAAGAAGATTCCCTAGTAATAGATTGAATATTACATAACGCTGCTATATGATTTTGTATTAATAAATCTTCGTTGTTAAATCGGTCACAAAGTAACTGCCACGCCACTGAGTAATTCCTAGCAGAAAACACAATTGACTGTATGACGGTAGCAGCGGTTCCTGCCAGGGATGCTCTCAAATAATGAAATTTATTAATTTCATCAATGCTATCATTTGAATGAATGAGGCTGGTAAAAGTGTCGTGAAATCCCAACCAATCACCATATGATCCACTGAACTTGGGTAGCGCGATAGTAGGTAATTTAATAGGCTGATTGTTACAGACACTGATGGTTTTGACGTTATTGAACACTGAATTACTATCTTTGTTATATTCGTTCACCATCTCCTGTGCCCTAGCCAAGGAATGATGAAAAAGTGACTCAAATTCAGAGCGATAGGTAAACTGACTAGTGGGATCATCAACAATACATTCCAGATGAAACTGTACCTCATTGTAATTGTCGTACATTGTCTCGATCTTGCCTATGCGCTGCCGTAACTCTGTAACGTCAGGGCTGCTCAACTTTTTGTCATTAAGCGTATCAAGGTATTTAATGAAGACTGTTAAAATGCCCTTATAAGCTCCTCGCTTCCTAATTAATAAGTCCTGTTCCTCGGTCATGTTGGGAAGCGAGTATTAATCGACCTGAAATTTATATAATAATAAATTAATAAATTACTAGCAAAAGGAAATTAAGTTATTATACACAAACACGATTGAAATAACTAAGTTTTAAGACAATATCTAACATTCGTATTATATTATATCAAGTACCTACCTACTACCTATTTCTTTTTAGATAACGACTTTGCAACAGATTTTAGATTAAGACAGGATTATCGGGCTAAATACAATAAATTAATGTAGCACAAACTGACTACTGTACTAATATACGTACAAACTATTGTAATTTTTGCCAAATAAATGTGACTATAACACTAATCCGATTTTTTCTGTTCACAATGACTATGCGGAATTGATACTTAACACAATAATTTAACACAGGTAAAACTCTTTACTAACCTTGGATTATCCTTAATTAAGGCTAAATAATACCTGATCGAGTGCTGGGAGACGAAATTTATAAAATTAAAACTTAACACCGTAGTTAACGTACTCGTCCACTGGCCGCTTAAATCTTCCGAAGCGAGATACTTTCAATGTTTGGTTTCCAGGAGTAGCTGCTAATCCTCGATAATTATAGATAATCCGGTTCGGTAAGGACCATGTTCAGGATTATACTCCAAATTTAAATAAAATAAAACTGCAGCAATTGGAACTGTACGTGTATAATGCTTTCTTTAGCTCAGATCGAAGGCAAGTGAAAACGATTAACAAATTAATTAATTAATCTACCTACGATGCGGCAGCGCCGCACTAGAAATAATTGCACTTAATGCACCGCAAGGTTGCTCTCTTTATCCCTTCAGGCACTTGTCCAGGGCCCCGATTCTACTAAAGTATAACCATTGTCATACCATAGACACTGCAAAAATTACCCATTTAATTTTAAACTTTAAAGTCATGGAATTAAAGTCTAATATTAAATGGCTTTTTGTAGAGTGAATGAAAAAGAGAAATGTAACACTCTTCATTTAATTTTGGAATTTAACGTTATAGCATTAAAGTCTAAAATTTAATTCCATTTATTGCAGTGTCTGTGGTATGACAATTGATTTGGCTTTAGCAGAATCGAGGGCCTGAACATATGGTCACACGGAATATCCCTTACTACAAATTCTAAATGTAGTCTCGATATTTCTTACAATATGCAGATGTGACGTATCTTCACATTTCTATAAAGGGCACTTGAATAGAATTCATACGCATTTGTGAGAATAGATCACAGGGGTATGTGCCCGACAGGGTACAGACTGGTGCGCCCAAATCAAACATCGACGAATGTAAGCTTACAGCGGCAGCGGTGCTAGTCATAAGCGCAAGCGGAGCGGTTTTAAGCACCGTAAAATGCGGTTTGCATACAGAAAACTAAGCTAACTTAGTTATGCTAACTATTCAAATCGATTAAGAAAGGAAAAAAATTTGAATTGGTTCAGGGGGGATTCAAACCCGCGATTTTTCAATTACAAGACGAATACCTGACCACTGAGCCACTGAACCGCGCCTGTAGCAATTAAAAAAAATGCTATCATAATTGATCCAACTTACTTCGCTTAGCTGGCGCAGGTTTACATACTTGTGTGTTTATTTACGACGTATTCCAACAAGACAGAAAAAATGCCATACTTTCACGGTCAAGTCAAGTTCAAATTTAGATATTTGCATTTACTACAATTTTACTAATTTATTTTTAGTGCTGACTTCTAAACTCATCACTAAAATAGATAAAACTGGACCTAATGCAATACCCTGGGGCACTCCTCTAGTTATAAACTAAATTCAAATCATTAGATTCATAATTTGCGATATATTTCTATAAATTTTCTTAAGATTACTCGAGCAGAAGGTAAACTTACACAGATTGGCAATCAAACCCGTAATGTAGTAACTTGGCCAGTAACATTACAATGTTTAGGGAGTCTAAAGCCATATAAAAATCAAGTATTACCAGTATTTAATAGTTTATGTCCTAATTCTTGAGCTAATAAAGTGTTATCTGTAATTTAGACTGAATTTTAAGTCTGAGTAATTCAGAACATCTGTTGAATTAATGAGTTTAACTACAAAAGTAAAATTGTTAAAAATATTAGATACTAAACTATTAGATGTGAGTCCACTTGCGTGGAATACTGATTCTGTTTCTATGACTTTTGGGAACCTATTTTAGGGATTGAAAGTAGCCAATGAGTCATTTCAGACTTTTATCTCTGTACCAAATTCCAGCCAAATCCATTGAGCCAGTTTGAGTGAATAATAAACATGAAAACATTAAAAAATCATATTAGTAAGTAAGATACACACAAAAATATTTGCACTGAAAAGGAATCAAACCCGTGACCTCTAATGATGAACGTTTTACCGCCACACTGGTAAAAGCGGACCCCAGACTCCAAGTTGACAGCTTCGGATGCGACTGGGATTAACCCTAGGATGAAGAAGAATCGACTAACAAGGTGACCTAACGATAGCTCTGCTCTCTATCCGAAAGTAAATATACAGCCCATGACCAAGTGCCCACTTTACTCCATTAAGTCTTGTCCCGATTGAGGAATTGTGTATGTTAACACATCTCTGCCTACCCCTTCTGGGATTTACATTCGTGAAAGTATGTAGGTATCTGACTGATCAATGAAGTTAAAGGTAGTGTTTCCTAGAACTTTAGTATTTATTTAAGCAATAATCTTACCCCAACAAACTTTCTGCCATTTCCGCCTCCGCCTTTCATTACGGCGTTGGTCCCACTGCGGGCGTGGCGCGGCTCCTGTTCCGATTATTATTTATCGCATCGATTGCATTCAATTTAGTTTATCTATGTTTGCTGTCCTACTGGTGTGGTACAAGTCATAAGATAATAGACGAACATAAATTAATAGATAAATTATATGTATTTATACACTTCATTGTTTATAACAAAATTAGGAATTCTTAGTTGATTATTTTTCAGGAATTACATGCTAATCTATTACACCTGCACAGCACGATAATTTATGTGTGTAGGTGTATGATAAAAACCTACAGTTTTTACTTTTTATTTGTAAGCCTAGGAGCTTAAAATAGAGCATAATGTCAAAAATTCAACCTATGGGCGGCAGTCGGCACACACGCTAGGAGAATTGTTACCTTCGTACTGTTTCAACTGCACCGATAAATAGGCGAATCTTATGTGCTTGAAAAAATCAAAAGTAAAAACTATAGCCTACCAATTTATCGCTACAGTCTGAATGCTCCAATGCAGTAGTATCGGTTTCCTAGCTAGCTGTTTAGTACCTCGTTTGATATATATGCATGTGCCGTGCATTGGAAACGGGCGATTTGTAGTTAAGATTCCTAATCGTCCGTTTCAAATCATTGTTAAAATCCGCTCTCTCGACAGATTATTCCGCAATCCGCTTATAACTTTAACCAAAAACTATTAATTTATGCGCCATTCCGCAGCCTGTTCGCACAAACTTTAGTATTGTCTTTAAATTCTACATCATTGAGTACACTTCGCACCGTGGACCCTTTGTGCGGCCCCCGACGCGCCCCCGACTATTCTGATTGGTTTTACAATTAATTGTGGGGACAAACAATCTGTTTGTAAGAACCGGCTTTTGTTTTATTTCGTAAAAGTTTTGTAAGGTGTTATTAGTTACCTGATTATAATTGGAAAATACATAGGTTATAGAAAATTTTAGCACGCAATTTAAGCTCTGGGCTTAAGTTAGATAATAATTAAAGTTATGTAAATAAGGGCAATTAAAAAGCTTCTTATAAACTAGTTAATTTGTACCTATTCTCCGCTGCGGGAACATGCGAAAATCCGCAAGCGTTCGCGCGCATTAAATGTATTTGAATTTAATATTGAATAGAGTAAAACCCCATAATTAACAAATTTAAATATTCCTCAAAATGGCTATTCAATGGAAAATAAATACCCATTGCTTTTTAAACGAATTTTATATTAAAATTAACGTTATATGTATCTATATTGTACTTTTTATCAGGCATATGTAACGAGCCTTAATTATGACCAAACCTTTGTGTAACACCCTGAACACTTATGGTTTTCAAACTCATCTTTTGGGTTAGTTTATCTTCTTCTTGGGCTAATTCTTAAGAATATCGGCAGACGGCTCCACCATCGCCTCAAAGACGGGTATAAGAAGAAATTTGGATTAATTCGGGCGTGGTCTGCTAGGTCAGTGGTCAGAACAGTCCCCCTGTAAGGGAAAGATCGCGGGCTCGACTCCCGCCTGACTCGATTTAAAAAAAAACTATCCAAATCGATAGTTCATCTTTTTTTTGGAAGCATCTACCATTTGACACCCTAACCCCATAAAGAAAAGTCGAAGATTTGTTGGGCCCGGAACACCTATAAACTAATCTATCTATCTCATCATTGTCCTCAGGTTCTACGAGACACCTCAAACCAACGGCTCTCACGAAGAGTACCCCCCTCAAGCCAAGCGCGCTGCCTCCAGCCTGTTTCTCAATTCGTCTCCGTTCCTCTACCCTCTGCCCAGCAATGCGACACTGTTTGACTACTCCCATCCCTATCACGGGTACCATGGCAATCAGGAAGGAGGATTTGAGAGAAGAGATGGTAAGTTGAAGACGAATAAGGTTCTTTTTTAAATTAGTTTGCAGTCCAATGCTGATATAGGCCTCTCCCAATTGAAGTAGCTTAAGGATTAAGGATTTGATTAAGGAGTCGGCCTTTCGATCGAAAGGTCCCGGGTTCGAATCCTGGCTATTACACTACCGACGTGAACCCACTCCTAGCACAAGCAATTTAGTTTAGTTGGAGGGGTTAGAGGGGGTCCATTAGTAATTTCTGCTGCCAATATTTTTTTTATGAAAAAAAAAAGGAATAGGATCCCATCCTCCGCCTTTCACGTCCGGTCTCTCTTAGCGGTGAAATGTATATTTTTTATATCTGTATTAGCACAGATAATATAATATGATTCTAATACAGATGCACAATGAGAAACAAAAAATGGTTACAATTGTTACTCCGAAAATCAGACAGGCAGCTTTTTAGTTCATGAGTTAATTAGTATGATTGAATAAAATTATAAATATTCTAATCTATATATTGAGGTATTAGCACTGAACATCTAAAAAAACAGCTGAATCGATCTTTACGTAATTTTGTATTTTGCGTGACGTTTTATTTGCGTGTGCCTTGGCTGGTGGAAGAATTTCGACTGATACAGTTTAAAGTTTTAATTCCCACTCAATGCAAATATTTGTATGCAAGAATAGATATGCTCGAATACATACAAATATTGCAATGTCTAAAGATTGAATGGCTAACGTCACCAGGACATGCTTCATGCATTTAGGTATATCTGCACCTCTAGCAGTGACAAAAAGGGAAGCCTGTAAAAATTTTGGTTATAAATATGTATGAAATTACTATCACGGCTTCCCGTTACAAAGTAAGCCGGCAGGATTCGGTTTATAGGGACCCCTCGCCACTCCACACGCTATATGCATACTAATATTAGATATGGGAAAGTGTATGTCCGTCTTTCACGCCTAAACCACTGAACCGATTTTAATGAAATTTGGTATAGGGGTAGATTAGACCTTGAGAAAGGACATTGACTATGTTTAGTCGCTATAACCAATAACTACGCGGGCGGAGCCGCGACCAAAAGCTAGTTGTAGAATAAAATTATAAATGCATGGGATTGAAATGTATTTTTACATTTATGACGTTTATGACAGTCGTCAACGTATGTCAATCTCATATATTCCTCAATATATTATATTCTTGAAACGTATTGCTGCTTATCTAGAGGGGCAGGATATATTTTCTAAAACCTCAATTGTATTATTCCCAGGAGGTATAACAGTCCGAGACGTGTCTTCAATGAACGCGTCGTTCTCAGAGCCCCGGCTGGGAGCTAGTACCTCGGGGCTCCTCAAGAGTGACGACGAGTGGAAGAACATCAATACGATGCTGAACTGCATCCTTAGCATGGTGGAGAAGACCAAGAGAGCGCTGGCGATACTGCAGCAGAGAGGTAGGTAATGGATGTTTTTTTATGGATATCTTTTCATCAATCAATAGGAGGTAGGTATTCCGTCCAATTGAGCAGTCCGACTGAGCAAGTACCTCCGCCCTACAGAATACCGCGGCCATAATAGCCTCGTGTTGTGTTCCCGGCGGTGAGTAAAGTAGCCAGAGCTCACTGGAGAGTTTTTGTGCTGTCAGTGGGAAAACCAAAGACTGCCTACCTGCTTAGTCTTCTGCACTGACATCACAGAAACTCTCTGTGTTTAAAGGGTTGGCAGCACGAGTGTGACTCCCCTGGAGTTGCACACGTCCATCGGCTACGGTAACCACTTTCCATCAGGTGGACCGTGTGCTTATCTGCCACCTCAGTAGTATGAAGAAAAAAAAATCAGCCCACTAGAGTTCTCCACACACATCTCCATTCACCTGAGACGCTGCCGTAATTAAGCTATTCTTATAAATTACTATTTAAAAATAATAGGCATGTGTAATAAAGCGGGTCTAAGCCTATTTTCAACTATGTATTTTATCAAACTATGTTCTCCACGTCAACCAGGTACTTTTTCATAGTCCGCAAGTCTTTTTGATTCATCGCTTCCACGGTACGAGGCGGCGGATTCTGGGTTCAATTGCTGTGTTGGATAAACTGTTAATGCGTATTCTGTCCAAAATTATTCATAGAACAGGGCACTCCCTGTGGATCCACTGATCCAAAAAGATTAATTGACGAAGTGTAATGCGTCTTCTAGAATATATAGGGTATGAGATTCCTCCAGCACAATAAGATTGTTTGATGAGACCAGTGACTTGGTGGATCAAGGCCTAAACTTTAATATTGGGATGTTGAAAACTTTGAATGTCCGATTCAGAATCAATAGTTTCGTAGTAGTTCAATTAATTTTGAGTAGATGGCGCTTGGACTTCAAGCTACAATGATGTGGTTATTCCAGGTGTGGAACCAACAGAGAGCAACGATATAAAGCGGGCAGCCAGCGAGATCATGGCGACGGCAGTCAGACAGACGGAGGAGAGAGTCGCCGAGGTGCGGAGACGCGCGGAGGATGCCGTTAATCAGGTATTGTGCTCTTCTTTTTCTTTGTTCAACCCTGTTCCCAATTTTTTTTTATGTAGCTCCCGTCAATTTTACTTCACCTCACCTGATGGTAAACTAGAGGCAAAGTCTCAGTATAGAGGGTAGATACCATGTTACAATGGTGGCACTCAGCTTGACGGCATCATCAGATGTTTTTCACGCCCCGCTTAAAGGACCCGGGACTATAGGTATGGAATTCCAGGTCTTAATGGTGCAGCAAAGGAAAGAGTCACTGAACTCCGCCTGGGGTCGGGTCTCCCTGTACATCTGCGCCAAAGAATTCTATCCTAGGTTGTCTGGGCGTTAAGGTTATCCTGTATTCTGGTCCATCTCTGTTTGCTGTTGTTCTACCTTTTGTACTATTGATGAAGGTATTTTGGTATAGAAGAAGAAAGTTATAATCACGTAGAATATAGATTCTTATACCGTACCGTTGAGAATCCTGATGGAGTCCATTAAGGACAGTATCAACATCTTCGGGGCTCACCTACTTGCTAGTTGGATCAGAAAACGAAAGTCTGGTGCTGTCATTACTCAAAGGATACAGGGGTTTAAGGTTGCAGTCAAACCATGTAAGCCAGAAGAGGAGTAAGCAGTCCCCGGACTCCAAAGTAGAAGCCTCTTTTGCAACCGCCATCTTGAGGACCTAACATCTCACCTTGCTAGCACACACTTTCTTATCGGAGTAAAGAGTTTTCAAACGGCAGTTGCTTTCATGAAACCATATTAACAAAGAGATCCTTCTTTTTTTAAGTGGATCCTGAGCTGCGAGGCCTCTCATTTTCAGATTGCAGAATTTAAGAATATTAATCTCTCTTACTAACTAGCGAGTGTGGAAACTGGAGGGCAAAGCCTCCTATTGGAAGAGGCCTATGTCCAGAAGTGGACTTCGATAAGTTAATTGATTGATTTAATCTCTCTGACCAGGTTAAGCGGCAGGCTCTTCTCGAGCTCCAGCGAGCAATAGGAGCAGCAGAGTCCAAAGCTCTGGAGCTGGTGGCAGCCGAGAGGGGCAAGGTGGAGAGGTTAATCGAGAGGCGGCACTCTCCACCGCCCGGCAGGGAGCTTAGTCCTAATACTAGCAGCCAGCAGAATGTAAGTATTTTTTGACAAGTAGATCTGCCCCTCTAGACAAGTGGCAATTCGCTAGCAGGCGTTTGATGGAATAGAATGACGAATGTAAAGAATTTGACGTACTGGACTTGCGTTAACGACTGTCTTTTACGTCAAATCCCATACATTACTCATTCTATTCCACCAAACGCTTGCTAGCGAATTGCCACTTGTCTAGAGGGGCTGAAACGTCAATCAATTAATTGACAATGGATAGTTTTTTTTATGTGCGGGTTATACCCACGGATATCCAAGGTCGGAGGGGTAGGTTTTGTCGGACTGGAACCGACAAAACCGCACGCCGTCTGTGGGTCGTAGTGCTAGGCTGAAGGTGAGGTTGTCGACGATATATCCCTCGCACCCCAATCGACTCAGGGCCATCCCTCTCGGTCTGGCTCACCTCGGGACAATGGATAGCAGTATACACTGTTCGACACGGGCCTCTCCTAATACGGGTCATTGCTCCCAATCCTCCGCCTTCTGTATTCAGTCAATCCCAGCCAACTTTTTCAGATCGATGGTCGATTTTGTGATGTAGTAACTTCTATTGACATTGGGTTTATCCGCGTCTTGGATACTAACTACCAATCTGATGCATGTCATGCATAATATACATCCATGCAAAAAAAAAACAAGCTTTAATAGAAGACTAAACGAAAAACAATTGCTTTAAGAAAGCGAACGAAGCTAAAAAAAATTTGGATTAAATTTTAAAGCATTTTATATACTAAATATTCAAATACATAGATTAATAAGATATATTCGAAAAACCTTTTTAAAAACAATCTTTTTTTTTTTTTTTCTTGCATTGTCATCCGAACTGAACGTGCATACCAAATTTCAGCTCAATCGGTTGAGGGCAAGTGCCATAAAATTGAGTTGTAAGATTCCACCCGAACAAACATACATTGCAAGTTAAATAAAAGCTTGTAAAATAGGTTCGCGGTTTCAAATCCCGACTAGACCGATTAAATTTTACCTATTTGAATTTTAAAAAGCATGTTAAACTATGGTTGTATAAATTAGCTAAGGAATTCTTCTACCCCATTCGTTCCATCGCCACATCCTATTAGACAACTCCAAGCCGTAGATTCTACTCCTAAATGTGAACCTCCAAGCTATATTTTCACGGGTTGTTGTAACATCTGTCCAGTGCTGCTGGAACTGCGGCCGCAAGGCTCAGGAGACGTGTTCCGGCTGCAACGCGGCGCGCTACTGCGGCGCCTTCTGCCAGCACAAGGACTGGGAGAACCACCACCAGGTACCATTCTAGCTATAAGTTTATTCCCATCAAGTCTTCCTTCCCCCACTAAGATCAATGACGCTAACCCGATTTCATCTGCAAGCCGCTACACCTGCAAGCCGCTAAACATGCAAGCCGCTACACCTGTAAGCCAACTCCGCCTGCAAGCTGCTACATGCTGATTGATGGTAGAGGCTTTGACGCAGAGTTTTCTTTGGGGTTTGGGGGATATAGTAGCTTTTGCTGTCTAACCAGACGGCAATATACCTATAACTTATAATAGGTACTATTTAATAGAAGTGAAACAACACTAAGGCTAATTTTCTAAAATGTCACTTAACTGAATTATGATTTAACTGGGGAACCACACTTAGCTGAATCATGATTTATCTGGGGAACCACAGAATAGAAAAAAAAACGGTTTTTTTCTGTTCCGTGGGGGACACTTTGTATAGACATTCTGCCAGACAAACTGTCAATTTGTCAATGTGTATACAACCTTTCCCACGTAAATAGCGGTTTAGCTGAGTGGCATTCTAAAATACGACCTAAGATAAATTCTACAACATTCTAAAAATGATGATGGTGAATACCATAATACACGTAGGTATCCTAATCCTACTAATATAATCAACTAGCATTTGCGCGCGGCTCCGCCCGCGTGGATGTCGGTTATCGCGACCAAACATAGCCTATGTCCCTTCTCAAGGTCTAATCTACCCCTATACCAAATTTCATCAAAATCTGGTCAGTGGTTTTGGCGTGAAAGCGTAACCTACAGACAGACAGACAGACAGACAGAGTTACTTTCGCATTTATAATATTAGTATGGATAATATTAGTATGGATGTGAAAGTTTGTGATTTTTTTTGGATGTTTGTTATTCAATCACGGCTCAAAGATTCTGGCTGAAATTTGGTACAGGCATAAATTATGGTCATTCCCACTGAAAGAGCAGCGGCTGGTATTAAGTTTTCGAGGCAAAAAATTATAAACCATTTTGAATCTTATTTGGAAGAAAAGGATCATAATCATTTGAAGGGAAACCCGCGCGTCGCCGCAGTCTTAAGCCTTTTTATTACGGTAATAGCTTCTCATAGGTAGTGGGAACGGAATCAAAATCCACACGGGCGGCACCGCGGGCTAGTAATATCATAATTGGGTATTTGACTGACCAGTCAAATTAGTTACTTTTTTCTAAACGTCAAAACAGTAATTTATAAGGAAAATTGTATGAAAACTATATTTGTGACGTCATAATATTTAATAGTCAAATCATATACTATTAAACGTTGGATGGATGATTAAAAATAAATAAGAACGAAAAAATAAGAACCGACGCAACTGATTTCACTCTTTTACCATTATTAATTTAATAAGTCCAGCTAAATAATTTATTTTAACTACAGGAAAGTACCCAATTATCAAAAAAATTGTAAAGCAGCTATCCTTAAAAACTTCAACTAAAATCTCTCTCTCTCTCTCTCTCTCTCTTCCAGGTATGCAGCGGCCGAGACCAGAAACCAACCACCCTTCGCACATCACCACCAACCACGCAACCTTCTCTACCAAAACCGTTAACCCGTTCCACAACTCCTATCACGGCAACCTCGAGCAACCCCACACCCGCCCCTCTACCTGACACCAGGCTATCGCTAACAACCCTTAACTCCGCTGAGAGGTTGCTGAATAACCAGGAAAGGGAACGGACTGAGCGGTTGACGCTGGCGAATCTCTCATCGGCGCAGGGATTGATAGGAATAGGGAAGAAATGACGACTCAGCAAGGACACCCTTGTCAATGCTGCTAGGTTTCCTAGAAAGGTTAGGAGGTAGACTGTTGAATTATCTTCTGGTGATGTAAATTTGTTGGTTATTTTAACTAAATCTAATGGTATTCGATGATTTGGTAACTGTATCAATATTGATGATTTTGATCGGACGCAAAAACTGCCAAAAATTGATCTTTTTGGCAGTTTTTCACATTCGAACACTTGATTACCATTTTATAACTATTGATATTGAGTAAAGTTTTTTGTGTTACTCACTGAGTTTGACTGCTGCATCAAAATAGGCTGATTTAGAGCATGCATCGATTCTCCACAGCGAGTTTTTTTGCATTCCCAAGTTGGGTCTAATGCACTATAGTCGCGTTTCTTAATTATGTATGATTTGCGATTGACATGGTCATTCTCATTAATAGTGTAACACTCACCGGGATATTAGGGATATGAGGTAAATGTCCCGGTGAATGTTTTCGCAATATTTCGAAAAATGAGAATACATCAATTTAATAATAAACGTATTAATGTTACTTTTGTCGCTCACTGTAACTTCCCACTCCTCCAATAATTATAAGTCTACCTTTCAACCCCAAAAGGGAAGCCTGTGCCAGAGCCTTGTCCGTCAATCAAGTGTAACGGCTTGCAGGTGTAACGGCTTACAAGTGTTACGGCTTACGGGTAATGTTGGCTGGGCCCCTTTTAAGATATTATTTCATGCAATCTATCACTGAAAATCAGTGTTTTTTGTTATACCAAAGAATAATTCTAAGCAATGTAAATAAATGTAAGTATAATTAATAATAATAATTCCACACTTCTTCAATTTATCTGAAACATTTTATGAAATAGTCACGATTTTAATATTTACAGCAAGTTTGATGTGTAATTGGGATTCTAATTGTTGTTCACGTTTCATCCTACGCCCGTTCATCCCAAATTATTCTGAATATTATTTTTTTCTACCTACTTACGTACCCAATGTATATATTAACTTAGCAAATTCTATTGATGTAATTTATATACAGTCCAAGTTTTGTATTATTTAATAAAAATGTTTTTGTATTTTTATTATGCTTCTTTTTTAATTTCAATATGTAAACTAAATTTGTTATCAATATATTAAAAAAATTGAAAGTATTTAGTGTACATTCCTATTAAAAAAAAGGTTTTGTCGTCATTTTCATATCTTTTTCTTTCAAAGTTCTGTGATTCTCGTCCCATTAGGGCGAATGGGCATAGGACGAAACCCCTGTAATTGTAATAATCACAATCTCTTGAGTGTAATTTTTACAATAATGTATAACGATATTAATTGATCCTAATGTAAATATATTAAGTGCCATAATAATAAAATCATTTGCATGTTGTTGTAAAAGTTATTAATTAAAGCATAACAAAATATACATGTTTTAAATTAATAAATAATAATTATTTTATGTTTATAAAAAAGAAAAATGTAATTATTAATTTAAAATTATGATTTTCAAATGCCTGGACGTCAGATGCAATTGTTGTTGTAAATATATTTCTAAATAACTTTGTATAATTTTAAATTAATTATTTTATAATATAAATTATTAGCATTAATTCAGTGAGATGTGTTTAATTTTAAGTTATAATATAATTATTATACAGTGACCATCATAAAATCAGGATAATTAAATTAAGTTTATATAATAATAATATGATAATACTCTTATTTATGTATACGATGCATTGATTCGTTTACTTGTTTTATGATAATCACAATATCAATAAATGTAAGTACATACCTTTACATATTATGGGCTGTTAATTTGTTATAAAAATAACAAAAGTTCATATTAGAAATTTTTCCACTTATTAATTAAGAACTCAAATTTTAACCAACTCCCTGGACTTGATCACATTTAAAATAATTACAATTTGAATACAAACACGTTCCCCTTTGTATAAAAGTGCAATATTATTAATAAATTTTATTATTATTGATGTATAAAATTTCGAATTTAATAATGATAAGAATTATTATAACGATGTTTTAGTTCTTGATAAATAATTGATAATTGAGTATTTGCGTCGTAATGAAATAAAAGAAATGTTAGAAATATTTGACTTTGTTTTAATTATTTTTCAACACACTTGCTCAAAAACTGGCTCTCTAATGTCACCGCAATTAGGCACATTAAAACAGCTATAATAAAATTGTGGCTTTTTGATTTAATGAGTTATAGATTCGGTAATCACCAACTTTATTCACTTGTACCATAATGTACTATTATACTGTTGCATAAAGTACCTGGTTCAAAAATTATACAGAGATAGGAAATGTCCTCAGTTGACGGCAATAAGCCAGATTTATACTACATAGGGCCTAAACAACGAAACGGGGATATTGATAAACAACTCTCTGCTTAACCCTTTATAAAGTGACCCTATTAGATAAGAGGCAGGAGTTCAGGAGAACCTAATATATATGACGCCGCCAACTAGCTTAAAAAGCCATTCAATCAACTGCCTAGGCAGTTAACTAAACGGCGCCATTCAGTTAACGGCCTGAATGGTGTTCAGCCATTTAATTAAATGGCTAGGCAATAAGCTTGGATCGATGACGTTTAACTACTTGTCTAGCCATTTAATTAAACAGTTAGAAAAATGACTTATTACTGCATGATTATAAAAAATAATAACCACGAAAGCTTAATGCCTTAATTAAGGCTAATGCCTTCTAACCTAACCTAACCAAGTCGGATTGCATAGCTATCACAATAAACCTATCACTAATTTTCTATGAATACACCTCTGCCTACCCCCTCGGGGATTTACAGGTGTAAGAATGTATATATGTATGTTAGTAATATTCTATCTTATTTCGAGATAGTGCCTCATCTCACAATTGGCCTAAGCATTAGTCAGCCAGGTTATTAAATCCATACTAATATTATAAATGCGAAAGTAACTCTGTCTGTCTGTCTGTCTGTCTGTCTGTCTGTATGTTACGCTTTCACGCCTAAACCACTGAACCGATTTTGATGAAATTTGGTATAGGAGTAGATTAGACCTTGAAAAAGGACATAGGCTATGTTTGGTCTCGATAACCGACATCCGCGCGGGCGGAGCCGCGGGCAAAAGCTAGTGATACAATAAACGAGACAGCTGAATATCATTCAGGCCGTTAATTGAATGGCGCTGTTTAGTTAACTGCCTAGGCAGTTAATTGGACGGCTGATTAAGCCAGTTGGCGACGACAGATTTATTATGGTTGAAAATTAATTATCATTCAACCGTCAATTGCTTCAATAACTTTCCCGGGGTCGCTTTATTCTTGGATTGTACCGAAGCGATTGCTTTCTGACCCTGCTTACGCCCCGATTCACCTATACCAGAAAAAATGCCAACACTAGAGGCCATAGTGCGACCCACCCCCACATACTTACCTCTGATAAACTTTTCACTATATCTGAAGGTAATGTCAATTTTCAAAAATATACCTATAAAGACTAGCGGGATGGTAAAAACGTTCCCGTGGAAATTCAATATAGCCTATGTTACTCAGAGTGAATGAACCTAGCTTTCCAATGGTGAGAGAATTTTTGAAATCGGCACAGTAGTTTTTGAGTTTATTCATTACAAACATATAAAAATACAAATCTTTCCTCTTTATAAATAGTAGTGTTGATGTAGATATAATGTAATAATAAAAGTTCGACTGGTACGCAGAGAGCACGGGTTTGATTTCCACTTAACACAAAAAAAATTATACCACTTATGTAAGAGACTAGCACACGGCCCACTTGATGGAAAGTGGTTACCGTGGCCTATGGACGTGTGCAACACCGGGGGCGTCACACTCGCGCTGCCGACCCTGAGTATGTATGCATACATACGAGTATTTCAATTGGTATGGATGTTTCTATGTATGTATGTATTTACAAAAAAAGAATTGACGTATGATTTTCCGCATTTTATAGACCAGAACACAAGCTAGTTAAGCTATACTTACTTTGAGTGCAGATAGCGCTGTGTAGAACGTTCCTACAATATTTAATTTATTTATTCAATAAAAACTTCCGCTGCAAGACAGTACCACCTTGACTTTTATAATCCAAAATAAGGAAATAGGAACACGATTTAAATAATGACTAATAAAATAATGATTGGGTCATTATTTATTGAAGATTTGTACGCGAAATTGCGTGACGCAGACATCTCTTTGTTCATTGCTGTTTAAGTATGTTGACCTCATTGTACCTGTCAGTTCACTCGGGGGTCTGATGCGGTCATTCCAGTATTCATTTACTTATTTCGAAAATGTTATAAAGTACTGCCATTGGGTGACAGGAATTATTTGGAGATAGTTAACAATTAATTTTAGATAGACAGTAATCCAAATATGCTACAGTAACAATTTTCCATCAGGAAGGATGTGTACTTGTCTGCCATCCTAGTGGTATTAACAAAAACCTACTACCTAACGGACTTGAAGATGACGGGCGTGTACCACTGAGCCAGTCAGTCTGTGACTACGGCCGATGTAACCTGATCAAAACGTCAATCAAATATGTATCTCTGCCATGATCGCGTTAATAGTACACGTCAATTTGACCTTACCTCGCTTGATAGTAAGCTGAAGGCAAAGTCTCAAGAAATAGGGTCACCATTACAAACATGTACCATGTTAACAATGATGGCAAACAGCTTGATGGCCTCATCAGATGCTTTTTCACGCCCCGCCTAAAGGACCCGGGACTGTAGGAAGAAGGAAACACGTGAGCCGGCAAGGAGTTCCAGGTCTTAATGGTGCGACGGAAAGAGTCACCGAACCGCTTAGTTCTTGACGGAATATATTGCACATAAGGTTATTCCGTCAAGAACTAGGCGGGTGAGATCTTAGCCCCGCACGCGTTGTCCTGTTGACATTTATGTAGGTAAATAACTCAAAAGTTAGAATAGCAGTCGACATTACGAGTATATTCTCTCTAACCCCTGTATTCTAAATATTAGGTAAACTGTACCTGTAGCTGTAAGCGTAAGATTGGGTTCACTTCGGTGGTATAACGGACAGGATTCGAAACCGAGACCTCTTGATTATAAGGCTGACTCTATAACCAAAGACATAATACCCTCTAAATTTCAAGTTTTTAGACCAGCGGTTTAGGGCCAGCTTAGATTAAAACTAGGTATATTTACATATTTGAAAAATAAAACTACGAACTATTATCATCATCATCAACCGAGGATCAAACCCGGTTACATCCACTTTGGAGCCTGGACACCTCTCTTACTCTTCCATTCAATAATTTAGTTTATCTACTCTGATACTATAATACAAAGATTATAAAATTGAAATCAAAACTCTTATGACAAACATTACGCACAGGAGAAAAAAAAAGTTTTATTACGATACAGGTCTTGTATGGACACCTATATCATTAAATAACTTTTTAATCATAACGATACACCTATATAACCTCCATCTGGACCAAGAAGGTTGAACCTCTACTTTAAAAAAAAAATCCGCCGATTCGGAAGAAAAAAATAGAAACGCGCATGCGCAATCGAAACGAAGTTTGGTTTTATTTGTAAAATAAATAAATTTATGTATTAAAGTATGAGAGTAGATAAAGTAGTGTATGACACTGTACATAACTTGGTCTTATAACACTCGTGTGATACTATAAAAAAACTCGCCTGACGGCTCGTTTTTTTATAAGAACCCTTATTATGCAACAGTATCATAAACTACTAATAATTTAACTTTTGCGGGTGCGACTGTCATTTGACCCAAGACCTGACTTAAACCTGCACCAGAGCCCCGTCTAACAATCAGCACATGTACGACTTTTAGGTAATGTTGCTTTGGAGCCGGAAGATCCTGTCAGGGCCCCATTCACAGAAAACTACACTACTAAGAAAAGGCTGATATGATACCATTCTTAGAAGGTAAGTAGTTCTAAGAAATTAGAGCGAATACAACGTAATATTGCAATCAGGTCACGATTTTGTTAGATATCACTGGTGTTTGAAATAAGTGTCCAGCCCACTTAGGATTGATTAAGTTCAATACATATACGGTTTTTATGTGTGAATGTGTCCATATAAAATGTACACACCGATATTTTTTTTTGAGTTCGTGACGTGGCACGGCCCTTCCACGTCGTCGTAGGCACGGCCCTGTGTGTAGATAGAGTTTTATTATTCACAGGTTTACACGTCTCAAGAGGTAGGTAAACTTGTGTTAACTCACATTTCAACAAGTTTATTCAATCCCGTACCTACATACAAGAAGCTTGTGAAGTGAAGAACTGTCACAGGTTCAAATCTTATTAAGATAAATAATTTTCTTTATTGTAAACTAAAAACACGAATACACAGATTACAGGTAATTTTACGACATATCTTCATGCAAACAGCACAGTAATCTCTTCCAGGTAATCTCTAGATGGACAGTGTATAAAAATGGTCAATAAAAGGTCGGTCAGAAATGGTCAACTAAAACTAACCATATCGTTTAAAAGTTTATCCACATTTGACCTAATGTAGGTTTTCCATTATAAATATTGGCATTTATTTAACAAAATATTAAAAGGGAAATTAAAACTAGGTACAGGTACCTAATCTGTACTATATAAAAGTACTTCTGTAGTCGTCTCAATCACTCTGATGTTCTTTTAAGTACACACTTCAATCCATAACAAGAACAGGTATGCCCAAAAACTTCTACAGATCAAAAGACCTTTAACATTGTAGAGTAACCACAAACGAACTTCAAAAGCAGGACTGTCCCTCAGAGAGCAAAGAAACGTCACATCTTAAAATATTCCCAAAACTGGCAACTCTTTGATTATAACATTGCAAAGTACTTCACTATCATGACATTTGATGCGTCTTTGTAACAAAGCGATGGCCAGAAGCAAATCAAGCTGAAATAACAGACACGTGCGCCCCTGGCGGCTGCTGACAGCGTTGTGGCGGTTTTGTTCTCAATTTGAAATATGTCGGCGCCCGCGGCCAAACAACTTTGGCGTAGAATTAACGGTTTTGATAGGTTTTATTGTAATTTACACGAAAATATTCAAGTTTATTAAATTAGTAGAGTATTATTTTGCAACTTGTTGTAGCTATATTTTATGGGCTATGTTCATATACCTATATGAGGCTGCACCAAGATGTTTCCAAGTTCAGTTTCACCCAAGTCAAATACCTGCAAACTGGTATCCCCAGTGATTGTCGGACGAAGCTCTGAAGGTTTATTTATTCTCCTTATAAAATCTGTTCAATATTCAGTGTTTATCGAACTTCAATCTCAGAATGTCATAAAACGGTATTCTCGTAACGCAATCTTCAAGAAAGAGCATTGGGATTGTAATCGTTTTTGACATTTAGGAGATGAAGACTGATTTTTATTACAAGAATTGGCCCTCTGGGGCTGACAAAAAATCAAACGAATTTAATTTTGAAGGAATAGAGGTGTGACACCGGCTCAAAAGTGTATTTTTCATGCAACCGCATGCAAAAAGCATATGATGTCATTCCTCGAACTAGGCTCGAACCTCTGACTTCGCGATCGAACGCGCTACCGTCCTGCCACATATGTTGTTACATACGTATATTCACGCCTGTGTATCGCCTAAGAGGTATGTAGAGGTCTTCTATCTTAACACTACATTTTACCAACTCTCTTTGCGGTTCTGCGTATTAATAGGAGGCGAGCTTACCACCGTCAAGCGGGCACTTTTCCGTCCTATTCCGTAGCCGATAGCTTTGTCTACGTCTACCACTTTAAGAGCTGGTGTGGCCTTACTCTATTCCAACGCGAACCAACACGGCAAACTGGGCTTTTAATGGTCTACAGCGGAGGTAAAGTTAGATAAGTAATCAGTTTATTTTCAGACTATTATCTTACATACTAAATAACAGTTCTACGGTCCTAAACAATTTGTGGAGTGGAAGCGACACTTTTAGTCACGTCCTATGTTCTTGCTAACTTGTATTTTCTTGTTATGGATGATCAGAGAACGTGATTTCCTAACTAATAACATATTTATACTTGCATTCTAATTTTTTGTGGAAATCACGTCCCAACTTTACCATGGCTGGCATAGGGTCTTTTGGTTTAAAGTAATATATTTTATTATCAATTTTCTCAAACATGCTTGGAAATTTGAACATTATTTTGACAACCTTCTTCGAGATAAATCGAAATTGCTGTAGCTACATGCGAGCAGCGGCCGGCAAAAGTTGTATGAAAATCTATATCTCTCGTGTTTTAGCGGCCAAATAAATTACTACGTAAACTCATATCTTTTGAGTAATTTAAAAATGGAACCATCTTTTGGGTGAATTTCAACAAATGCCATTTTTTTTATCATATCGGTGATTTTTTTCATTTATATGCTTTTTGAATATTTTTCAGGTTTTATGTAATCTTAATGATATCATATAGCCTCAAATTTAATATCATCAACGTATCATTTAAGGTTAAAGAGAAAATTCACTTTGAATTTTGGTTTCCACCGACATGACTAACCGGCACCGATTATTTTTTCTGTACACCGATATGATAAGTTTACCCACCGAAATGATATGCATATCCAGCGATGTGATAATACATCCCGCGAAATGATAATCTATCCACCTTTGAACGTCATAAAGGAAATAGTTAGAAAGTACCTAATTTTTACAAGTTATGACTTAAAACTGAAGACCTGATCTGAAGAAGATCATATCCAACGAGAACTGAGTTCTTGGAAATCCAATCCATACTAATATTATGAATGCGAAAGTTACTCTGTCTGTCTGTCTGTCTGTCTGTCTGTATGTTACGCTTTCACGCCTAAACCACTGAACCAATCATGAAGAAATTTGGTACAGAGGTATATTAGAGCTTGAGAAAGGACATAGGCTACCTTTGATCGCAAGAAAGGGGGTTTAAGGGGGGAAATAGGGGATGAAAGTTAGTCAATTTTGTAGATATCCTAATGAAATTTGATACAGAGGTGGAGTAGAGCTTGGGAATGAACATAGGCTACCTTTATCTCGAAAAGAGGGGTAGAAGGGGGGGTAGTAAGTAAGTAGGGCCATGGGATGAAAGTTAGTCAATTTTGAAGATGTCCTGATGATTTTTGATACAGAGATAGATTAAAGCTTGGAAACGAACAAATGCTACCCTTTGTCGCGAAATAGGGGGTTTAAGAGGGGGGGGCTTGAGTAGGGGACGAAGTTTATCAGTTTTAAATATATCCTGATGAAATTTGGTACAGGTATGAATTAGATCTTGGGATCGAATATATGCTACCTTTCGTCGCAAAAAAGGGGGGTTGAAGGGGGGGAGTAGGGCCATGGGATGAAATTTTATATGAAAGTTCGTTATTTTTAAAGATATCCTGATGATCGCATAAAAGGGGGTAGAAGGGGAGGAATATGGCATTGGGATGAAAATTTGTCATTTTTGACGATATCATGACGAAATTTGGTATAGAGATAGATTAAAGCTTGGGGACTGACATAGGTAACCTTTGTTGCAAAAAAGAGGGTTGGGAGGGGAGGAATAAAGGATGAAAGTCTGTTGTGTATGTGTTTATATGTATGTTCTTGTATGTTCTATTTTTTCTTTGTATACCTAACGAAATCACACGGAATCTACCGATATGATAAAGCGACTCACCGAGATGATAAAATGATCTACCGATATGATAAAGCAATCCACCGATGTGATAAAACTGTGCATTGATCATGAATCAAAACACCGATATTAGATGTAAGACACCGATTGATTTTATTCTTATCATTTTCGGTGTAAATTATCATATCCGTGGTAATAAAGACCACCGATTACAGCGATATGAGAACAGCGACCTGAGAAATTACACACATTTTAGAAAATTAGAAAAAATGCATAATATCTAGGATAAATTAAGCTAATTCACTTACTACCCCTATTAGAACCAAATAACAATAATAAAACTGCTCATTACTCTAGAAAGATGCAACCACCGATAGTATAAAATAATTGTCCGGGAGCAACTTAAATGACATACATATGTTATTAGCTGGAATATGCAGCGATTTGACACCCATCCGTCCTGACTGCGCACTAGCACGCACTAACTAGAGAAATAAAATTGGGGTGGGGACACTGTCGGACCCGTCGATGTAAAGTTAGGTGTAAATTACATTTGTCCAGCGATATGAGAACATTTGGCAGGACAAGTACGTTTGTGCCTTTCAGTAATAATAATCGTTAATTATGTAATAAAATATGCCATATATTACTAAGAAAACTAATATTCTATGAAATATAATAATTTATATACCTAACTTACTTATTTTTATTAGAGTATAAGCTTTTTGTTTGTAAAAAAAGTAGAGGGACAGCACCGATGTGAAAAAAATAGAGGTTTATGTATTTATTTCTACCTTTATTTATAGTTCTAGCCAAAATATATTTTTACCACAACCCAATTACTACCTATTGAGTACTAAAAAAAAATTCAGACCAATATTCCTTTTTTCAAATACTAATTTCACCGAAGACAAAAAAAAAGCCATTTGGGAAATTCACCCTTTTACTCCGAACCATGGCAACCAAGGAGGTAACTCATCCAAGGCATTATTTAAATAAAGAACTGGCTTGCAAATAGAATGCTGTTTATTAAGAAAAATAAAAAACCAATGAACATTTCGCCGCGTGAAAAATTACTGTTGTTCGTTGTTCGTCATTGATTTTGAAAAGTAGGTAACTAAAAAATTCTGCCTAGATACTACTTAGTATTAATTTCCGCGCATTGTTTGAGAAAAGCACTATACAAGCCTTGGCCACAACTGAGCGTTGCCGGACTCCGTAATGGTCACGGTCGTCCGGCAACACTACACTTGGTGGCCGCGGCAGTAATGTACTATTTCTCAATTCCAGGCCTATACACACTCAACACTCTGAACTGCTGAGTCAGACACCAACACGCTCTCATCGTGATAGCTACGAGCTTCGTAATTAAGCGCTAGTGTGACAGAGCGCCATCTGTCACGCGGCCCGGGAACCAACACTCGCCAGCACTCGATTCGAGTTCATTTATGTGTTACGGTGTCATTGATTTCTGGTTTTCGTGGGATTTTTTGTAATTAAAATGGTTATTGGACGCATTGGATATGAACATAGACCTCGAACAATTAATAGAATAGAAAAATAGCACATAGGCAAAACAACGAGTAGTAGACAGTTTATTTTTCGTGATAAAATTTAAAATATTAATATTAAAAATCTGTTCAATATTCTATCATGATTTCCTAAATGCGATCACAAAGATTTTGACATTTTCAGAGGTTGAAATTAGATAGAGACAAAATTTTGAACAGGTTTCTTTAGGAGAATTGGCCTTCTGGCTATTTATATATATTCATGCCTGTAAATCCCCGAAAGGGGTAGGCAGAGGTATTATTAATACACACATTTTGTCAACAATGTATTTCGATCCCACGTATAGTAGGCGAGCCTATTCCCATCAAGTGGGCACTTTATCATCGACTGTTATCTACTGCCGAGTGAAGAACTACCCTATCCTTTAGTAGCCTTTTATGACACCCCGAGAAAAAGATGGGGTGCCCCATATCTACTCCCACGGGGCCCTAAAAACCACTATCCCAAAATAAATTGTATACATCGTCACCCTACTCGAACATATCCGTACCCCGTCGGACAAAAGTCCTCGACGCAAAGCGGTCCTCTCACGAGCGGTGTAATCATAGGCCGTCACTCCGACAGGCGCTCTGCTAGACTTGTCGCATGGAAAAATCGCGCGCTTGTCAATACATGTCATGTGCAGATGATTAGGTGGAGGACTCTTGTCCGACCAAGATTGTTGTGGTTCGTTCGTTAGTTTAG
The DNA here is from genome assembly GCA_949126895.1 of Eilema caniola. Classification (NCBI taxonomy): domain Eukaryota; kingdom Metazoa; phylum Arthropoda; class Insecta; order Lepidoptera; family Erebidae; genus Eilema; species Eilema caniola. The sequence continues at coordinate 1,528,829 of OX421482.1, read as the reverse complement.
GTAAAAATTCGAGTTGTAATTTGAAAGATTTTCTTTTTTGTTTCTGAAGGTAGGAGTATCGGGTTCTGTGGCGCACATTGGGAGAGGCCTATTTTTTATACTACATAGGCGGCAGACAAGCACCTATTGGAAAGCGATTACCGTGGCCTATGGACATGTGGACAGAAGCGTCAAACTCATGCTTTCGATTCTGAAGAAATATTCTAATGCCCTTTTTGAAGAACCCCATATTCGCTTGGAAAAAACCACTAGGTACAGGGAGTTTATGTTGGGAGATAAAGTAGAATTGAGTGAAATTATGTAGACATTATTTTACTTCTTCTAAAAAGCTGGTACACACCTGATTTTCAGACGAGGCTCTGAACAACAGTCGCTCACGTAAAAGTCGACCTAACCAAATTATGAAAACGAGCAGTAAGAGAGGGAACCCTGGGTTAAGGCACCCACTCACTAACAGTTTACCGGACGACGGCCGGACGATATAAATCTGTCAGTTAATCGCAATAACCCACACACTCACAGTTACGTCAACGATTTTGGACTGACGACGAATACGAGAACGATCCGAAGTTTGTGGTCACGGAACTACCTACTTTAGCATTATGTTATCTGTGGCGGAACGATTACGGTCAGTCCTAGCCGTTAGGGTGAATTAGCACATACCGGCAGGCGATCGTACGGCGGGAAACTGTCGACTCACAAATGCTAGTGTGTGGTCGCAAAACGGACAACGGGGAATTGCCGGCAGGCCAAATCGCTTTAGTGTGTGGGCGCCATCGGCTTAGGACTTGTAACGTAACAGCTGGTCCTCGAGGAGGACCAGAGTACGTCAGATTGTTAAAGGAAGAAGGGAACAATAAGACGTGAACAGGGAAATGGCACTTTGTATTGTTCACAAGAATAAGTTACACAGTTCACAAGAAAAACACATAAAGTCATTAAAACTACACTATAGTCTTCGAGTCTTCTCTTCAATTTTCCATATAAGATTCAGTGCTGTTATGGGCCAGGCTTGCACAGGCACTCGATGAGAAAATACGTCCACGGCGAGACTACGAGGCGCAGCTGCATTCCATCAAAAGCTTGATGGAACAGAAGATTTTCAGAGTGGCCTCCACCAGAGGCACGAGACTTGGTCAATCCTTATGATTGAATATTCATTTAAAAGGCAGTGGCTTCTGAAAGATTAAGATGAACTTCAGTAATAAGATTTAAGAGATGTTTTCACGATCCAGACCGGGGCGCGAATGTCGGCGCCCTGGATTTTCCCAAAGCTTGTTCACGTCGATAACGCATTGACCACTTGGCCAGGATTCAAACCTGGGATTTGTCTGTTAAATTACCTGCATCGGTAAAATGTAACTGTAAGAGCAGTATTATTTCAACTTTCGGACTAACATGTGTCATTACTATTTATGTGTAAATACAACCGCATGTTTGTACATGTGCTACACTGATCGAGTCTCAGACTCGCATGTGAGTCACGGGTCACGAGTGAGTCACGGCACGCGCAATCTTCTAAATAAACAACAAATGTAGTTTAAACAATGATCTCGCTATTGTTACTTTATTTACTGATTTACCGGCGAATATTTTGACCTCAGACATGTCACAAAATGTATCTACATTTTATGCCGAATTCCTTTTTTTTTGGGTGTCTTTTGAGGATGTTGGGGTGCTATGGCGTTAGAAGAGCTCAAATTAGCCAATCATAGATTATATCAAACCAATCTGAGCACACCAGCCCCCGTTTTTTACGTGCGGGAAATCCCCACGAATACCCCACCCCTCCGCAGCCGGAGGGGGAGGTTATGTCGGACTCGAACCGAATAAACCGCACGCCGTCTCTGGGTCGCAGTGCTAGACCGAAGGTGAGGTTGTCATGCGACATATCCCTCGCACCCCGGCTGACCCAAGGCCATCCCTCTCGGTCTGGCGCTCCTTAGGAGAGGGGACCACGCGGTCCCCGACTCAACCCCGGTGTGGGGAGGCGCGCATCGTCTTACGATGCGCGCCGCCGCCGTAAGGCACACCAGCCCCTCTAGACAAGCGGCATTTCGTTGCCCGGCAAAGCGCAAATGTATGTAATTTGAAGTACATAATTATGTGACAATCTGAATTAAATTTTTAAGCATTTTTCATGCAAAATATTCATAAGGGCGAGGTCTGGAAGCTTAGCGGTCAAAGCATTACCCTTGTAAGGCAAAGATCGCGGGTTCAAACCCCGCCTAGACCGATTAAATTTTTCTCTTTAATTCAGTATGTGACAATCGTTAAGACATGTCATAAACGTCAAATCCCATACATTCCATTAAACGCAGACAAACGAATTGCCACTTTTCTGAAGGGGCTGGCACAAATTACCTGAATAGTTGTCAAGGCCTCGTTTCTATCAGGACTTGGGGTCAAGATTATATGCCGCTGGCGCAGGCTTTCCTGTCAGGGTTCAAGCCTCACACGGCTGCTGCTACCGTAACCGCCAATATAAGCTAGTCACAAAATAAATAGTGAAACCTGGGCTTTAAGGTGAAAAGGAGGGAATCAGAGGCATCTTGGCTCACCAGAGTTCATGGTTATCATAGATAGGTTTGTTCTCTGTCAGTTATGATCAAAAATGTGTGAAGTAGATAAGATAAAGACGGACTAAAGACTCAGGAATGAGAGGGCATACAGCTTTGAGCATAACGCCTTGATGGGGATTGTCATTGGTCGATATCCAGTGACGTCACATAGTTCAGCCAATCACAGTCTGTATCACAGTGTTTCCCAATTATAATTTTTTTATAAATATGACACGTCAATTTGACTTTACCTCGCCTGATGGTAAGCTGAAGGTAAAGTCTCAAGAAACAGGGCCACCATTATATACACGTGCCATGTTAACAATGGTGGCACTCAGCTTGACGGCCTCATCAGATGCTTTTTCACGCCCCGCTTAAAGGACCCGGGACTGTAGGAAGAGGGAAACACGTGAGCTAGCAAGGAATTCCAGGTCTTAATGGTGCGACAAAGGAAAGAGTCACCGAACCGCTTGGTTCTTGAAGGAATGTTCTGCACCGTATAGGGGTGACATCTAAGTCCTGCACGTGTCGTCCTGTATAGGAAGGGACTAATTGGAATAGCTCTTCAGAACATTCACCATGGTAGAGACGGTAAAATACTGCCAAGGAAGCAACATCTTTACGCATCTGCAGAGACTCGAGGGTACTCGTGACCTCAGGATTTAACATAATGCGGACCGCACGTCGCTGCAACCTGTCGAGAGCATCTAAAAAGTACTTTGCGGAACCATCCCAGAGATGCGAGCAGTACGCCACGCAGGAACGAATTTGTTTCTTGTAAAAAGGACACCGTTGCTCCGGCGTGAAAAACCGTCTCACTCTGTTCAGGACTCCGAGTTTACGCGAGGCTGCTTTGATGATACTCTCGATGTAGTTTTTGTTGTTCAGTTTGCAGCGAACATCCATACCGACGATATTGAGGTTGTCCTGCAGTGGCAGTGGCGTGCTCTGAAGAGTGGGAAGGGGAAGGAAATAAGATACCTTTGCTGTAAACGCACATGCCTGCGTCTTCTTGGCATTGAACTCGACCAAGTTCTCAGAGCCCCATTGGGAAATGTGGTTCAGGATCCGGTCAAGCTCGGTGACAAGAAGCTGCCTTTTTCCGCGATATGCGTCTGCTTATCCGCAGGACGTCCATGATAACTCCAGTGCAAGGTGCTATCATCCGCATAGCAATGAATGCTGCCGGTCGATAGCATGTCATTGATATGCAGAAGAAAGAGAGTTGGCGATAGGACAGGCCCCTGCGGTACGCCGGCATTTACCTGCAAGAACTCCGAGGCTCGTCCATCACAAAGGACGCGAATACGGCGCTCCTGCAAGAAGCCGGCAACCCAGTCGCACAGTCTAGGAGGCAGACCAAAGGCTGGTAGCTGGGAAAGAAGCGACTTGTGCCAAACTCTATCGAAAGCTTTGGCGATGTCAAGGCTAATTGCCAATGACTCGCCGTGCTTGTCCATAGCCTCACCCCAAATATGGTTAAAATACGCCAGAAGATCACCCGCTGACCGTTTCGGCCTGAAGCCATATTGCCGGTCATTAATTAGGGAGTGATCTTCAAGGTGACGCATGAGCTGTTTGTTAATTATGTGCTCGAACACCTTGCACAGCACTGAGGTGACGGCTACGGGTCGATAGTTGTTTGGGTCTGAGCGATCCCCCTTCTTGGGGATCGGCTGTACATTCGCCTCTTTCCAAGCCGAAGGCACTGTACCAGAGCTGTAGGACAGCCGGTACAGCCGCGCAAGCATTGGAGACAACTCCGCTGCACATTTTTGCAGAACCACCGCTGGATTACCGTCCGGACCACTGGCTTTCCGGACATCGAGTGACTGCAACACCGCTCGGATATCGCGTTGCCTGATACGAATATCAGGCATTGCATGGTCACTGACGGGCAGTGTCGGCGGCTCCATACCACAATCATCGACTCGGGAGTTGGCCGCAAAGAGATTAACCAGCAAATTTGCTTTCTCTTGCGGCTCATGGGCCAGGGATCCATCGGGATTGCGCAGCGGGGGCAGCGAAGGCTGGCAGAAGTTGGCTTGCACGGCTTTGGCCAGTCGCCAGTAGCCACGGCTGCCCGTGGGATGCTCTACTAGCTCCAGACGAAGCCGCGCTATGCGCTGGGCATCCGCTCTGACATAAGCCCTCTTGCAGGCCTTTGTGGCTCTGTTGTACGCCGCCTTGAAGTGGCCCACGTTGGGATCGCACGTAGCGCACGCCCTCATGTTTATGATTAACAGCCTCCGCGCATTCGCGCCCGAACCAGGGGCGCGCCCTGCGGACACCGGCGACATCAGTGTAGGGGATATAATATTCCATGCCCAGACTAATCTCACCGGCGACAGCAGTTGCGGCCTCAGATGGGTTCTTACCTTCAAAGCAGCGTTCAACCCATGGGATGAACGATAAATAATCACGCAGTCCATCCCAGTCCGCTGACGAGTAGTGCCAGAGAAGCCGCTTCCCTTGCACGGGACGTGGGGGCGCTAAAATTAGCACCTCGGAACGGACCAGACAATGGTCGGATTCACCTAAAGCGGCGCTCACCGAAACACTGTACTGGTCCGGGCGACTCGTCAGCAGAAGGTCCAGCAGAGAGAGCTCATGGTCCGACCTTTTTGGTATCCTAGTGACCTCGTGTACCAATTGGGTCAGGCCATGCGCCAGAGCAAATGCATGGGCGGCTCTTCCCGCGTGGGTTGTTTTGGCGGAGCCCAACCAGCCCCTCTAGACAAGTGGCAATTCGCTAACCGGCATTTGATGGAATAAAATGACGAATGTATGGGATTTGACGTATTTGACATGCGTTAACGACTGTCATATACGTCTAATCCCATATATTCGTCATTCTATTCCACCGAACGCCAGCTAGCGAATTGCCACTTGTCTAGAGGGGCAGTTCTCGTGGTGGGCGTTAAAATCCCCCAAAAACACCAGTTCAGTGTTCGGAAACCGCTCCTGCGCATCATCTGCCACCTGACTAAGGTATTCAAAGAGTCGAGTTGTCTCGGCATCTCCTGTATGGGAGCGGTAGAGGCACACATAGATCTGACTCGTAGAGCCATGGTCTATGTGTACCCAAAGGGTGGAAAAGGATGGGTCCTCTAGGCAGCGCAAACGGCGACAACAAACATCCGCCCTAACAAACACGCACACCCCGCCTTTTGCGCGGAAATTCTCCTCAAGGACATAGCCGGGGTAGAGTAAGTAGGTCGTGTCATCAGGGCGGCGTATTTGTGTCTCCGTAAGAAACAGCATTGCTGGTTTCGCCGTCTCCAGGTGTTGGTGGACGGCGTTGAGGTTTGTATGGAGCCCACAGATGTTCGTGGACTCCACCTCAAATAGCGAGCTCGAGGGAGAGTTTTTTCCCAATGTGTAGACCAATCTACTGTAATTATGCGCTGCCATGAGGATGAAGAGACTAGACTACGCCAAGACCCACCGGTCCCACTTGTGCTGCGACCTCAATCCCCCCTGCCCGGCTATGCACTTGCTGACCCCTGAACGCAATCCAACCGAGATTGGATCACTATGGAGGATTTTTCGCAAAAGTGCACGGTGGTACTCACCCGGTCGAAATTTGTGACAAATTTGTGCCATCAAATTTCTACCACCCTAAAATTTGACTAAACATTGTTATGCCATGGCCCGGTAATTTTCACACTTGCTACCGGTTGCAAGGAAGGTTCAAAGTATAAAGATGGATGGATTGCTTGAAAGATGATATGGCAAAAAAGGGAGTAACTGAGGAAATGACATCCGACAGGAATTCATGGAGGAAAATGATATGTTGCGCAGACCCCAAATAATTGGGACCAGGGCAAGTTGATGATGATGATGACCTATTAAGTTACTAAATTTTAGGGCGAATTATGGAGCTTGCTTATTTTTTACAAAAGAAAACAAATTTGCGGAAAATAACCAAAAGTTTTATCCTAAATTCTGGTTCCACTTCAAGTCAGTTTCTATGTCAGTATCAGTTTAAAAAGAAGGGCAGGATTGGTGCGACCCAGTATTTTATTTTGTTGGCCCGGCACCGGCTCGCGACCCGGCAATTGGGAAATGCTGCTCTATCAAACTCCTCCAGACATATGACAATGACGAATGTATGGGATTTGACGATTATGACATGCGTTAATGACTGTCAAATATGTCAAATTCCATAAGGCAGTCGCAGCGCTTAGAGCTATGCTTGGAGAATGGGAATGCGGACGCAAAACTAATTGTAGATGGCAGCAGCATATGACCAAACAACATAACAAACTCATAGCTGTCAGATTTAAAAGAGACAAACAATGAAATCTACGTAGATGACAGCTAACACTGGCCATTACGAGGCGCCCTCTTTAAGGATAAAAGCGCATTTTCATTGCACAGCAGGACTAAACATTAACCTGGACATAATGATGATGAGGTACGTTTTTCAATTCTTGTACCTATTATTTTTCTAGTGAGTTTCGTGTAGATAATCTATAGCACAGATGAAATAATTTATTCAATCTATTTCATGTGTCATAGATTAAGTTGTGTGTAGATGGGAAAGTAGGCAGTAATTCCGGCAGCTGTTTAATAGCGGTGGACGTCGGCTATAGAGAATGATGATTATGATTGTATTGTATCAATGTGCTTATTTACTTTAATTACGTGTCTCTCGAGTCACTTCGAGTTCGATTAATGAAACACACAATACAATAACAAAAACGCCTCTTTTTTACGATGCAGTCCTTATTAATGCATTACCAATTATTATATTAACAAGGAAAACAAGTTTCATCTCTATTATTATATATATAAAGTTATTTACTAATGTCACGACCCATCTCTCTAATTCTCTGAATTTTACCAATTGCACAAACTGTCATTAATCTAAATATACTTTATATTAAATTAATAAAACCAAAACCACAATATGACATCATACATATAAAACAGAAGGCCAATTCTGCTAATGTACTTATAAAGATTCGATTACTATATGATTGGCTGTCGAAATCTAATTAAACGTCAAATTCAGCACAACAGTTTCCCGGCATTTAATGTTAAAAACTATCACGATGTCAATTTTCTCCCGAGAAAATTGTTACACAAAAATATAGTTTTTAGTGTTTAATTGATTTTGACAGCGAATCAAATCGAAATCGAGTTTTTTATTCCACTTAGGTGGCACACAAGCACACGGCCCACCTGATGGAAAGTGTGTGCAATACCAGGGGGCACACTCACGCTGCCGACCCCGTAGAAACCTACCGATGCCTTTCTTGAAGAACCCCATAATGTAAGGAAAATTACAGAATTGGCCTTCTGTTCTGTCTACGACATAATCTATGGGTGTAATTTTATTTTGTACACAAGGCACAGACCAGTTTGTTATTCAGCCTTGTGAAGTATACACGTTCGGATCTTACACAAATATGAAGCTCGTGGTAAGAATGTTTTACTTTAATTCAACATTATAATCAATGTTTATTATAAAATTTTACATGAATATTAATGATAAATTCTCAATTAATTGTAAGTAATTATATTCTCGTGAACTTTTATTGAATAATGTGTGTGTGAATATATTTACTTACGAAATGAATGCGTTAATATCAACGTGTATAAATAAATTACTTTTGTGTTATCTTTTTATATATTACTGATTCTGTTTTATATATACCTATACCTACCATACTTCCAAGAGACGAAATTTCCAATATTTAGCACCCGTGCGGGTCACTATTGCGTTATAATCATCATCATCCTCATATGACTGCTATCCCCGCCCCAACTTTGGAGCCCAGGGTCCCTTAACTAGACGGGCGCCTATGTCATCTGACCCTTACCTAGGTATAATATTATATGACTGGTCTACCTATGTTGATGTATGCTAATCACATCGAGGACTTTTTAAGGAAAGGCCAGTCGAAAAGAATCTATTTACTCGCAACTAGTGTGCATTATGTATGGTATATTCACGCCTATATTCCCGAAGAACTAGGCAGAGGCTGATTATATACTCACAGCGCGTCAGCAACAGATTTTTTGAAACATATCCCTCGCACCCCGGCTGACCCAGGGCCATCTCTCGATCTGGCCCTCTTCGGCCCCACCCGAAGACGTAGGTACGCCCCACGGAGTATGCAACTCGTTCCCGGTATGGGGAGGTGCTGCCGCGGCCAGCTTCTGCCTCTGATGACAAGCGGCTCCACCCATCAACCCCATGCATTAGGTACTTACCTAAATTTAGTTTCAATACAAAAGCAAGACAATGACTAAATTTGCCTAAGTGATTTCTACATTAATTATATAAAAATAGAATGCCTTACGTAATAGACACGACCCGCCAAACAACACCTGTGAGTAACACTTGATTCATTCACTAACATCATCTAATTAGTATAGAACAAAGATACTGAACACAAATGCCGAAGGTGTGCGCTTGCGCAAGGTGAAGTGTCACATCGCCAACGATACAAAACCTAATTATTTACTTTTTAACACTGAAGACAAGTAGCAATTCGTTGGCCGGCGTTTGGTAGAATATATTAATGACAAATGTATGGGATTTGACGATTATGACATGCGTGAACGACTGTCAAATACGTCAAATCCCATACATTCGTCATTCTATTAGACACTTGCCTAGAGGGGCTGTTTAGACTTCTTTCTAAATCTATTAACTTATCAACTTCATCGCGCGCACGCTCAAACTGTGAAATGAACTTCCTGCCGTGGATTTCCCTTCTGATGGTAATGCGATTGTGTAAAAAACATCAGCATATACACAGTCGTTCCTATCAGAGTTGGGAGCCCAGATGGCAGAATAAAAAAAGAGTAAAAAAGCGGCGATCTATGGCTCCGAAGATAGGTGGAATCCTAAACAACCCATGCATAACATTATTAAAGGTCAAATTATTTAAAATCTATGAAGCTGTATCTGTATTAATACCAGTTAGTTAAATTTGCATTAAATTCAAGGAAATTCACTTTGCCTCATTGTAAACAACATGGTAATAATACGAATGTAGAGTCAACCACAAAAGTTGCTTAGCAAATTTTAATTTGCGGATTTCGTTAGCTCTAAGTATTCTCTTTGGAGCTAGGGGTCTTATTATTAAATTTGATTGGTACGTCAACTGCTATCTGACCTTCCAGCTCCGTGAGAATAGCCTGCACCAGAGCGTCCTTCATTGTTTGATGGAATAGAATGACGATTTTATGGGATTTGACGTATATGACAGTCGTTAACGCATGTCAAATGCGTCAAATCCCATGCATTCGTCTTTCGTGGTTGTGATGTGGTTTTCTCAAGCGGCTACAATATGGGGTTCTTCAGGGCATTAGAAGGTTTCTTCAGGGTCGGCAGTGCGAATGTGACGCCCCTGGTGTTGCACTTGTCCATAGGCCACGCTAACCACTTTCCATCAGGTAGACAGTGTGCTTGTCTAACACATAAGTAGTATAAAAAAAGCTATTCTGACTTTGCAAGTGTAGTTAACTACGGTCCCAAAGGTTTTGGTAGTATGTCAGTGGTCCATGAGCGGGATGTAAAAAAAAAACTTCTGATGAGGCCACAGAAATTTAGAATAGAACATAGGTAGGCTATGTGAGCGAAAAACGCGTGGCATCTTTTAAGTCAATTCCAGCTCTGTGAGACAAGAATTTTCGAACGCTTACTCGGTATCTAGCTTGTAATAACATTGTTGAAAATACCGTGCAATGCTATATTGTGCCATTTCTAACTGTATAACAAAAATGGAGAAGTAAATATGAAAAATAAAGCTATTTCTTACCTCTCGTGAGAATTAACAGTGAAAAAGTCGCTACGCACGACGTGCAGGTGAACACTACTTATGCCGTGACCGTTCTATCCTAATATTTCTGCGGATGAGGCAGTCAAGCTGGGGGCCACCATTGTAGCATTTTTGGTGTCTCCAAGGTGACTCTCTTTCCTGAGACTTGGTCTTAAGGCTACATTAGGCGAGGCGAATTCATATTGACTTGTCCTACATAAATTAACCGCTAGAAGTATTTTCCCTAAAATAATTCACTTTGTTCTGAGCTACAGAAAAAAATACCCGTTCCCGCCTAACAAGGTGACTAATGATTCAATTGAACTTACCAATCAGAAGTTCATTGTTCATTATCACAATTATTGGTAGCGTGCGTTGTGATTCACAGACGATAATACCTGAATACATACTATATACAACTACGATTTCGTAAAGACATGTAGTTTAGATATACTGTGAGGTTTTATAGTCGATCCGGAGCAAAGTCAAAGTCAAAAATCATTTATTCTGTATTGACCATCAAAACGGCACTTACAAAATGTCAAAATTAAAAAAAAACTAAACTAGTTAGACCGAAAATCGAAACGCGGCCCCGACCTGAGAAGACTCCGGCAAGAAACTCAGCGGGCATTTTTTTGGTCTCGTCACAAATATTTGCTTAGTCTATATACAATAGTTTGCTTGAGAAGCATAGTTGAGTGAACAGCTTGAAAAGAGTGAAAAGCTTGTTTGGCTCAAGTATCGAACCCTGTGGAACACCCATCGAAATCACAGATTCCACTGAACGTGTGCCGTTAACATCGATCGTCTGAATTCTGTTGTTCACATATGAAGTCAGAAGCTCGAAAGCCTTGTTCCTTATTCCATAATTTTCTAATTTCCTGATAAATGTGTCATGGTGGATGCAATCGAAAGCCTTCAAAATCGCGAGATATCGCGAGATTAACGAGATTGCACACGAGCATAAAAAAGTCTTATTTGAAGCTCATTAATTAATAAGGAAATGAATTTACACTAAGTAGTACACAGGTCAAAAGGCACATTTTAGTTTGCGGATGATTGCCTGAGGTCTGTAGTTCAAACTAGTGTTAAATCCGAAAGGGCTTTTCAGGGGTTGATTTTCTGAACAGCAAAATAAGCTTTTTCTTTGTGCTTCTTAAGACTTCTTAAGAAGCACATTGCAATATAATTCGTAATAATGGATTGGTTCAATTTGGTAATACATCTCTAATTTCTAAAAGATCTCTGAATATACATCGTTTTCCTTAGGTAATTGATAATAATTATCTAATCTCAGGTTAATGACTTTCATTTCTTCTTCGTATTGTTGTATTGTTAAAGAACTGTTTGGTTATTAAAAGATTTTTGTTGGATATTAGAAGAGAAGACTGTTTTTTTATTTCATTTCTTAGTCTTGCGTTTGTGTGTTTGAGCAGTAGGTAAATTAAAAGGTTTATTAAAAAGATTGATAAATACGTAAAGCAATGTTAATATAAAAGTTTATCGCAATTCTTCGTACAAATTAAGGTTTATGCCACAATAACTATAATAGCGAGATCTCGTGAGATGTTATTCATAAACTCGCGAGAGCTCACGAGATAGCATTCCCTAATTCCCAATTACATTTAGAAAATCGGTAAATTAATACTTCCAGATTTTGATTACGAAACTGTACCCAAAAATTTTCGCTCTGAAACGACTATAAAATCAGGGAGTATATTATGTTATGTAGATAAGATAGATTTAGAATATTATAGCATTAATAGGGGCCATTTCGAGACCGTGGATGGCCCATGGTTAGTCGGTGTGCGAGAGAAATGCCTTATTGGGTAACCTAACATCCCGGTAATTGATACCTGAGACGGCGTGCGCTTTTAGTCGGTTCGAATTCGATATAACCACTCCCAGTAGCGGGCGGGGATGGTATTTGAGGGGTTTGATTGCAAAAAACTTTTCCTTATATGTTTGGAATGGGTCCCTCCTGGGTCAGCCGGGGCCCCTGGGTCAGCCGGAGTGCGAGGGATATGTCGCATGACAACCTCACCTTCGGCCTAACACTACGACCCAGAGACGGCGTGCGGTTTAGTCGGTTCGAGTCCGACATAACCTACCCCTCCGGCTCCAGAGGGGTGGGTATCCGTGGGGATTTCCCGCACGTAAAAAAAAAAAAAAAAAGGAATGGGTCCCTGTTTGTTTTTGTTGGGATGTCCCAACGCAACGGGACTAATGTTACGTAAACCATGGAAAGAGGGTTCATTGTATTTGCACTCGATGGTCACTCTAGTTATAGCTAAATAATTTCTTTTATCTTGTCGCGTTAATTTATTTTTTTAACCTTTATTATCGGTGGAGTTCAGCTGGACTGTATATAACTTACTATCAGAAATGATATCTCTAAAGTGTTAACTTGGATTCAACTTTACACTGACCGTATCTTGATTTCCAAAAGATAAATTCTGTTCTCTAACCGCTGCAACTCCAAATACATATAATTTTACAATGGACAAAACATTTATTTCCAGTTGGCTCTATTAGCTCTCTGCTTAATGCTGTGCCTGGCGTCAGGTCTGGACAATGCGACAGGCCACAGAAGACTGGTGAACCGGCCCAAGTTTGATATATTCGGGTATCGGGAGAAGAGGTCGGCTAATGAAGGAGTCAAGGGCAGTGGTATAAGAGGTAGAACCTTTGTTTTTTTATATACTATTGCCTCTACGATCCTCTTACTCTCCTCTCTGAGTTTTGTATATATTTGTGTGCAGGAATATGTTGTATATCTACACTGTTGTGAGTGTTTCTATGAAATGGGTCAATATCCGCATTTTAGAATCCATATCACAAGCTAGATAAGCAATGCTTACTTTGGTTCTAAATTGCGTCTTGGTCTACAAAAGTGATAATGTGTTTAATTTCGACACAATCACAGTTATCTTCACTGGTGAAATTCGATATAATTAATTATTATTATCGTCACTATTACCTTATTATTAATGTTAATCCATGTATCTTTGCCAAATTTCGTTCTGACAAGATTGAGTAACAAACATCTAGGTATATACCTATTCCAAAACTTTCATATTTTACAAAGGGATAGCCTGATACACTCTGACGCAACGTTAGCCAGATAGGTCTTACGATGGGTGGCTAATCTTAAGTCATTGAGACCCTTCTGCTTCTGTCTCGGTTCTCGATTGTCATACTACGAACATCTACGGCAGTCGTTACGGGTAATTGGAGCCCTAAAAAAGTCCAATAACTTCACGGAAAATATCGAAGTACAGCTGCTTCGCAATTATACTGGGAAAGCGGACCCTGGACTCCGAGGTGAAACCCTCTGATGCGAACGGAACAAACGCTAGGACGATGATAGACCCACCCTAGAATGGAAATTCCCGATAGCCCATATAATGAAGTAGGTACTTCATCATCGACCACATCGTCACTTACTAACAGCCCCTCCAGACAACCGTCATTTCGTTGGCCGGCGTTTGGTAGAATAGAATGACGAATCTATGCGATTTGACATGCGTTCACGACTGTCATCGCATATATCTGTCATATACGTCAAATGCCATACATTTGTCATTCTATTCTATCAATCGCTGGCCAATGAAATTCCACTTGTCTAGGGGGCAGGTGAGACAGTAGTCAAACGCGAGTCTATCAGCTATAAAAAATGATAGGTACGTGGAGAACCATCATGGACCTGCTTCTACCCCCAATTGCCACTTCCAGGTCTGTGTAAAGAGACGGAGGTCATTCTGTGAGGCTTTATGTCATACCACAAATAATCCCTATTTCCTTACTAATATTATAAATGCTAAAGTACCCTGTCTGTCTGTCTACTGCGCTTTCAAGTCTAGACTACTGACCGATCTTGATGAAATTTGGTACTCAGATATATTAGAGCATGGGTAAAGGACATAGGCTGTCTGGTCGCGAAAACCGACATCCAGGTAGAATAATATAATATTATTCTTATTGTTATAGGTACCAACTTAAATTTAATGTAACTTCTCCTCAACAGTTCACCCGCTGTTCCAATTCCCTCGCAAGAAGCCAGAGCCGAGCGTACGCAAGGGGGAGTACATCTGCGGGAACAAGGTGTGCAAGCTACAGCCCGGCGTGGAGCCCAAGAACTGTAATGGAATCTGCCAGTACCCTATATAGTAGTAAAGCGTAAATAAGTTAAAAAATAAGGTGTTTTCTTTTATTATTACCTTTTAGATGTTATCATTCTTAGAGAGGTCATTTTAAAATTTACTATAAACGGTGTGGCGCCACAATAAGTCTTGCTAGCCTGTATGTCAGCTGATGAAAGAGGTTCCACTACATGCTATCTATCGGGGTGCAACATGGACAAACACTTGTATTTTTATCATGCGGGCAATCCATATTTTATTCTTTTTTTATTTAATTTTAACCTGTAGTACTGTGTCTGTTATAACCTCTAACCTGTGTTTATTGCTATGACTCAGATACTCCAGCGAGCTACATGGCTTTCGGCCTTTATTGTCTGTAATATATCTTTTCTAGTACTCTCACAAATCCGTTTAATCCATGGTTCCATGTCAAATCTCTTAATCTAATACCGTGCTAAGTCGTTGGCGGAAACATTGGAATCGCCAGAATAGAAAAAACAGACGCTTGTTATGATGATTTTAAATAAGATCATTGACAGACAGGCAAAATTCTTCGCTGTAATAACTAACTGGTAAACTAATATTAGTGATAAATAGATGCATAGATCATAATATCTTACATTTTGTTTAATGGGAAGCCTTATGCTTAAAAGCTGTCCTTTCCATACTGTCCGGTGCACATTATTCCAGTGCAGTAATCCAGCGAACCAATCCAGTGTTGGACTGGACTGTAGTGCTCACATTAATCCAGTGTTTTAAACGCATTTGAACTGGTAACAATCCAGTGACTAGACTGGATGGCAATGGGCACATTCTAGTGATAGTTCGAATTATTACAGTTGCATTCCAGCACTCGCTCTTACATTCGCTCGCTGTGTAAGTATTTTTTGAACTCGTTTGTGCATCTGCCTACACGTGCCGACTCTACGTGCGGGATATCCCCATGGATACCAACGGAGCCGGAGGGGGAGGTTATGTCAGACTCGAATCGACTAAACCGCACGCCGTCTGTGGGTCGCAGTGCAAGACTTACATACCTACTGGTTTGTTAAAGAATTTATGTTGCGCTATCTAAACCGTAGTCAACGTCAATAATATTAACATAAAAATGTATTATAGCAAGAACCACAATGTAGTTAATATGCAATAACGACTGGAATTAAATTAAAATTCTATTAGATATCTACCTATTGATTTTAATTATCATAGTCATTATAAATAATACTATTTCATACTACAAGTACTACCTAATTAAGTATTAAGAGAATTACCACCTATATACGCAATTCTATATTATAAATACTTCAGTAGGGGACAGACTTGAAAGGATAACCCCAGGGTTGCCGGCGGACATTGGCCGCCACCGCGGCCTCGCCTGGTGGGGTCGGGTTATATCCCGCGTCGGTGAGTTGGCAAGCGTGTGTAGGACACACACGAGTTCACACGACACGCCTCCGCCACGGCCTGCTTCTGTAAGGACGGCGAGTCGGTACCCGGGGTGCCCGGCAATGGACACTGGGGAAGGACACCGTGTGGTTTTAGTCGGTACGATTCCGACACGCCCACCCCATCGTCGGCACCGATGGGGTGAAGCCCGTGGGGGTTTCCACACGTTAAAAAAAAAAGGGGACAGACTTGGGGTGAGGAGCCCCTTAGACCTTTAGGGGCCAAGCCAATCTCAAGCTGTCTGACCCCCCAACTCCGGAGCCTCGTCCATAAATCAGCAGGTGAAGCGGCTTGCAGGTGAGCTCGGTTAGGTCCTGAAAATTTGGTGGAGCATTTATACACCCTCACTCCGCCCTATAAAATACCGCGGGAGGGGGGACGAGGTTATTATAACCTCGTGTTGTGTTCCCGGCGGTGTGTAGGGTAGCCAGAGCTCACTGGAGAGTGTTTATAAAATAAAAAAATAAAATAAAATATCTTTTATTTCAAACACATTGATTCATATTTTGTTAGTAACAATATACTTAGGACTATGTTAGTAAACAGATTCATATTATGTTAGTAACAATATACTTAAGACTATGTTAGTAAATTAAAGATATTTAAAACTATTTAGAGACCAATTGTACGGCAGACATACATCTACGCGTACAATGGTTCAAGATAGGCGAGTCGTACCTTTCAGCGATCATTCGCAAAATACTGTTGGAGCTGGCCCGAACTCTGCAGAGCAAGGAGGCTGTTTTTTTGCGCCATATTGCAGCGAAATCATTTGTATGACTTTGAGCAAACATACCTGACGCACTGCAGAAGCGAGGCAGCCCCATCAGCATTCTATAGCCATTATTATATAGGACACGTAAAGCGCCGACGGCCCGCTGCGTATAGTTGGTCCACAGGCTGCACGTGTAAAATACTTGGCAGTATGTCTTGAACAAGGTAACCTTCACTGGTTCACTACATCGTGCAAACCTGCGGGCCACCATGTTACAGCGCACCGCCAACGCTCTACGTTCCCTCTCGATATCAGCTTGGTCTTTAAGGTCATCAGTAACATAATGCCCGAGGTATTTAAATTGATACACCCGCTTAAGCTCACACTTATTCAATATTATAGGAGGTATTGATTCTGGGCATTTACCACCTGCGGCCTTAAAGACCAAGTACTCGCTTTTTTTAACATTATATGCTAACCCATGGTTTGCAGCGTAACACTCACAGGCTTCCAGTAACTCCCTGAGTGCCTTGATTGTTGGGCTCAGCAATGCCATATCATCAGCATAGCTAATATTATTAACGCTTATATCGTCAATACGACAGCCGATTTTTTTGTTACTGAGCTCAACAATCAAGTCATTCATATATACATTGAAGAGCTTTGGAGATGTTATGCCCCCTTGCCTTACTCCACAGTTCATCGTGAAAGAAACAGAAAGCTTACCGGCCCATTTAACATTATTTACCTGATTGAGGTACCAAAACTGGAAAATGCGCACCAATTCAGCTGGCACTTTTCTCTCCCGTAGTTTCTCCCACAATATATCATAAGATACGAGGTCAAAAGCACGGGAAAGGTCCAGAAAACACGCATAAATAGGTGTTTGACGCTGGGTGTAATATTGTACAGTATGTTTCAAGCTTAGTATTGCTGTTTCAGTGGACAACCCAGGACGAAACCCAAATTGGGCGTCATGTATCCCGAGTAGAGGTTCCAACTCAATATCCATCAGGCTATCGAGCACCTTAGCCATGATGGTAGCCAGAGAGATGGGTCGATAATTACACTTGTCAGTCGCATCACCTGTCTTGTTCTTAATTACTGGTACCACAATAGTTCTCATTAAATCACCTGGAAGGTATGAGTGACATAAGCAAAGTGAATAGAGCATGGCAAGTGCTCCAGGCAAATGAGGCCCGGCATACCGAAGGTGCTCGATGCTGAGACCATCATGACCAGGAGACTTTCCAGTCGTCATTCTACTAATAACCTTAGCCACATCCTTAGCGGAGAAACGAACTATATCAGTGTCACGACAGACACCAGCATCGACCACCCCTGACGAGCGGCCAAGAGGAGACTCTAATTTAAAATGCTCTACGAACATATTCGCAATGCTGTCAGGCTCATCAGCACCCCCAATATTCACAGGAAGGCCAGGTCTGGTATTCAGTTTATTTGTGGCTTTCCAGAATTGTTTAAAGTCCTTATCATCACGATGTGAGGCGATTATGTCAAGCTTTATTTGCTCTTGGTGTTTTTGACACCATTTGAGTTTGTTTTTGAACATTTTGCGAGATAAGCACATATCCTCATAGATGGGCCCAGAGGTAGGTTTATTGTGTAAGAGCCAGTTCTGATAGCCAGACCTAGCCCTCATGTGAGCTCCCCGCACATACCTATTCCAGCCTACAATCTGAGCCTTGTGTTTCTTAGTCTGATTTTTTACATAACTCTGTGAGGCCGCTTCAGAGAGAATGCTAACTATATTTATATATATACTGTCAATAATTTGCCTATGTTCGAGATCTTCACAGTGATCATTAGTGCACATACCTAGATCTTGAGGGTACTCAATCAACCTCAATCTGTCGTTACAAAGGTTAGAATATTCAGTTATCTGATCGTTGTCCCTCTGTCCCCAAATTACCCGGTTACAAGGTGTATCGATGATATCTGATATTCGCCTATTAATACCTAACCTACAGTTGATAAATATAGGATAGTGATCCGACCAGAAGACATCATGCAATACACCAATTTCCGTTATCGTTTGCCAAGCAGATTCAGTGACCACACAGTGGTCTAGCCAACGCCTACAGCCGTGAACTTCACTGATGTAGGTATAGCTATCAGAGTCTATTCCTAATTTTGCAATATCCGCACATGTCCATTTTTGCTCAGTACAAAAGTCCAAAAGTTCACAGCAAAAAGACTCACCAGGATGGCTATTGTAGTCCCCAAGTAGGTAGACCGATTCGACGTTCTCACTATCGACTATCGCGCACATTTCAGCCAGACACTCAGTGAACTCTGGTAAATTTTCACTGCAATCGGTAGGCATGTACACACTAAACACTATTATCGAGCTATCACCGAGAGACGCTTTAATTGCCACTAACCGCGCACTGACACACTCGATCACAGTGACCGCTTTAAACGCTTGTTTACGCCACAGGATAGCAACACCGCCATAAGGACGCCCTCTTAATAAATCTAACGAAAGATCTACTGCTGATTTTCCCGTACTGGCGAAATCGTTGTGTATGGTGTCGAGGTATGCTATGTCGTAGGGCAACAGCCATGTTTCTTGCAGAGCAACTATATCAGCTGACTGGCACAAAGATCTAACACCCTCGACAGACCTTTTCACAGACTTGCAATTGAAACTGACTAATTTTGTATTGTAATAAGTGTCTGAATCCATAGATAGTATGTTTATTTATTTGCTGTGGGCTGTTGTGTTCCATACTTCGCCTTATGCTTATCACGAGAGAAGCGTCTAAAACTTATTCCATCTGGCCATAACTTATCATCAAGGAATACGCCTATTTTGCTTTGTGAGACGTACAGCTTGTACGAGTTGTACCTTTTTTCAACCGTTCTGTTTATTTTATACAGTTCTACATCTTCCTGCGTTTTCTCAAGTATATACGCCTTGATATCGCCTTCAGTGGTATCCTTACATACATAGGAGATAAAAAGCGGCAGTTTCACTGGCGCCGCTTTAAATTTACAATCTGGCCTAACCTCCGCTCTTCCAGTCCTTCTGCTAGCTAAGGTTTTCTTAGGCTTTTTTGCCACCAAGCGCCATGGCTCATCGTCCCCTACTATTTGTTGCCACTTTTTACTCGTATAATCCTTAGGACTCCGTAGAAATTGGTTATCTCGAACCAAAGTCGCACAGTAGTTGTTGACATCTGTTTTAGTGACATGTTGGCCATTGGTAGGGGTTCCAACATGTTCATTCACTCGTTCAGTGTCATGCTCTGACACATTTGAGCCGCACCCACCGTTACTGGGTGCGATAGAGACAGGAGTGCTATCGCGCTCCTTTTCCGTCGCGGCCGCCGCGCAATCAGCTGTCCGCTTACCGTCATTCATATTTTGTTGAGCCGTTAAAACTGTATGTTTCATACCTACATATTGCGGTACGAAATGAGTGGTACAATTTATGGATGCTATGGGCGATTTATCTTCGCTGGAGGACTTCTCAACGTACTGTTGTAATGCCATGGGGCCAATATCTAAAGGGTCGCCAGCAAATGCACCGCACTTTCTATTGACAAAGTCAGAATTAATGCATACTAACGACGCCTGCCTTAGATTTTCGAATTCAATCCTTAGCTCTTGTAACTGATCCAATGGGGCACACTCGGTTTTCAGAACCTTTACATCAGATTGCAACCGTAATATATCTTTCAATAACTTCGTCGCATCAATGTGATCAAAAGTTACGGGGGGAAGTTTCTGCAGGTCCCGGGCCACAAAGATGGGCATCAACTCAGGATCCGTCGCTTTGAATAGACCTATTATGTCATCGATGTCTCGAGCATTTTTGCCTTTATTTCTACGGACTTTACGCTTTGAACTCGGAACCGAATCAAACAGCAACATTTTAGCCGACACTATTTCACTCTCCGAAAAACTATCGCTGCATATTCGGATAAGGGAGACCTCATCCATCACATCTGCTTTATTTTGAATAAACGACAGTAGTTCGTTTATAACTATATTACAATTCGCACATTTAATTATATTTGACGCCATTTTTTTGCACCGAAAAGGGTACCGCCCGAGAAGTTCGTCCGCACGCGTTCGCGAAATGAACTGTCAGTGGAAAGACCAAAGGCTATTCCAGCCATTTCTTCTACACTGACGGCACAAAAACTCTCTCTTCTTACAGGGTCGGCAGCACGAGGGTGACTCCCCTGGTGTTGCACATGTCTAATATGCCACGGTAACCACTTTCCATCAGGTGGCCCACCATACTTGTAATCCACCTAAGTGATACAAATAAATCCATACAAATAACTAGCTAATATTATCACTACAGGTATATTTAACATGGCGATTGTTAATTAACAGTGAGACTAATTACCTTGTTATGAGTTGTTCCATTAGTTATGCTACTTATATAGTACTAGCTGTTGCCCGTGGCTTCACCTGCGTTGAATTCTTATCCCGTTTTCACGATCGTGTAAATCCATACGTATAAATCATAATGAATTCAAAAATGAGTTCTCTCAAAGTCTCTAGATCTCTCCAATTCTCCATATTTTTTTTAAATTTATTTATTATCATATTTATCATACAGTACGCAAACAACACAAATTTTCACATCAAAAACCACGAAGGGTTTGTTTTTATACAAATAGTAGTTTATGCAACTGTCATAATAAGAAGGGTATTACAACACGAGAGTCTGTTTATCGCATGAGGCGAAGCCGAATCTATCTTTTATTTATCTTCACTCATAATTCTTTTATATATTAGGGGTTAAAGTATGAAATTGCCGATTTGTACTGACAAATTGAAATTCGTTTTTTTTTTAATTTAACGTATTTATTTAATCAAAATAATTACCATTATTATCTATACATTGCTGCCATCTAGTAGGAAGGTCATTTATGCCTTTGCGATAGAACTCTGGTGATCTAGATTCGACAAACTGTGTGAAAGCATTTTGTACTGCCTCCTGAGAAGAAAACTTTTTATCACATAGAAAATTGTCCAAATCACGAAAAAAATGGTAGTCTGTTGGAGCAAGGTCTGGCGAATACGGAGGGTGACGGATAGTTTCTAATTGCAGTTCCTGTAGAGTTAAAACGGTTTCTCGTGCTGTATGAGGTCTCGCGTTATCATGGAGCAATAATGGTGAAGATCGATTCATGAGTCGGGGCTGTTTCACTGCTAGTTTTGCTATCATTGTTCGGAGTTCGGCACAGTAGACATCTGCCGTTATTGCTTGACCAGATCGTAGAAAGCTATAGTGAATAACACCATGCTGAGACCACCAAACAGTTACCATTACCTTTTTATTGGTAAGCTTTGCTTTAGGACACTGTTGTGGCGTTTCACCTGGGGTCAGCCATTGCATTTTTCGCTTACGGTTATCGTAAAGAATCCACTTTTCATCACATGTCACAATTCGATCCAATATTCCTTCATTTCTGTATCGATTCAACAAGCAACACAAGTTTCAACACGCATTTCTTTCTGCAGATCAGTCAAATCATGAGGTACCCATTTTTCACATTTTTTTATTTTATTGATTTGACGCAAATGAGTCAATATTGTTGGTAAGTGTTGGGTGCGATGCGGAGGTTTTCTTCAATAAAACGACTTTCTTGAAGTTAAGCTTTAACGTTTTATTTTAATGCCGTGAATGAGACGTGTGCAAAGACGAAAGGATTTTTGAAAAGTGTCTGTACAATGACGGTAACAGAGAGCAATACAAAAAACTAAACTTAATGCTAATTAAGTATATTGCGCGTGGATTTGCTCACACTATTTGTGTAGGCGCTGAAACATGCCCCCGGACGTTGGAAGCAACAGGTGCGCTTTCAACACGAAGAATCAACGGGCAGCGGGCAAATCCTATTGAAAGCTCTTCTTATTATTCCAGCGGACGTTTGAATATCTGCCACACGTACAATGCCATCCGATCCTGGATGAACAGCAATGACTCTGCCCAATCTCCACTTGAGAGGAGGAAGATGGTCCTCCTTTATGACTACTAAGGTGCCCAGCTTCAACTCGTCTGTATTGGTTTGCCATTTACTCCTTTGTTGAAGCTCCGACACGTACTCCTTGCTCCAGCGCTCCCAAAAATGCTGGCGGAGCTGCTCGATTCTTTCATACCGAGACAAGGAAGTAGCAGAATGGTCTTGCAAGTCTCGCTGCGGAAGTGACGTCAACGGCCGCCCAACAAGAAAATGGCCGGGAGTTAATGGCGTAAAATCTGCTGAATCGGAGGACAGCGGTGTCAATGGGCGTGAGTTCAGGATCGCTTCAACTTGGACTAACGTGGTGTTAAGCTCTTCGAACGCAAGATGACTATTACCCAACACTCGTTTCAGGTGATATTTTGTCGACTTAACACCCGCTTCCCAGAGTCCGCCGAAATGAGGAGCATACGCAGGTATGAAATTGGAGTTAATTCCGTCATTAGCCAATTGCTCGCCTAAGGAATCACAATTGGTTTTGAGAAATCTTGAAAGTTCGTTGCACGCACCAACGAATGAGGTACCGTTGTCGGAGTAAAGATCATTGGGCTTTCCTCGACGTGAAATAAATCGGTATAAGGCTAGCAAATATTTACTGCTAGTTAAGTCACTCACCAGCTCCAAGTGTATGGCTTTAGTAGTGAAACAGATAAAAATTGCAATATACATTTTTACCAGCCTACATCCACGACCTTGCCTATTAGCAGCAATGATGGGACCAGCATAGTCCACACCAGTGCTGGTAAAGGGATGACTACCTGGAAGGAGCCGCTGCCGAGGCAAGTTGCCCATGATAGGGGTAACTGTCTTACCCGACATGCGACAACAACGCACGCAATTACGATAACAACTCTTAGCTAACCTTTGTCCGCCTATTGGCCAATATGACTCACGGATAGAAGCTAATAACAATTGTGGACCTGCGTGCATCAATTTAATGTGCTCATATTCAAAAAGTAACCTTGTGAATTTGTGAGTGGACTGTAAAACAATAGGGTGTTTTTTATTATATGGGAAATTCGAATTTTCTAAACGCCCCCCTACGCGCATTATTTTATTATCATCCAAGAATACATTAAATTTAATTAGAGGGCTTTTTTTAGGTATGTTTTGACCATTTATAAGCAATTGATATTCAGGGAACGACTCAATTTGGCTTCTAATGACAATAATATTTATTGCATCTTGCAACTCTGCTACAGAGAAAAATTGATTAGTAAGATGAATTTTCCTACACCTTTTAATAAAACGTAAAACGGTAGCTACACTACGAACAAGTCTTAAATAACTAGAGAATCTATTAAAATCTACAAATTTGTCACAGTGACTGTTATCCAGAACATTAGCGCCAAATGAAACATGAGGCCGAGTTTCAGGTAGCTCATTTATTGCTAACGATTTAGGTTGAGAAGGCCATTGCGACTGATCGAGCTTTAAGAAATTGGGACCACTCCACCACAAGCCCGAGGATTGCAGGGTACTAACTTCCACACCACGAGAAATCAGATCTGCAGGGTTCTTGTCGGTTGGGACGTGTCTCCACGAGCAATGCCCCGCCTTATCTAAGACTTCAGCAACGCGGTTGCGTACAAAGGGCTGAAGCTTAGAAGGCAACATATTTAACCATCCCAACACGACGGTGGAGTCAGTCCAGCAAAAAATGTGGGTGAACTTTAATCGTGAAGAATTCACGACCTTCTCACATAATCGAGCTCCAACTACAGCGCCACATAATTCCAATCTTGGAATCGTGGTTGGTTTAATCGGCGCCACTCGACTCTTAGCTACCAACAAACTTACAGCGTATTCACCCTGATTATTGGCACTGCGTACATAGATACACGCACCATACGCACGCTCCGATGCGTCAGTGAATACATGCAATTCTAAAATATTATTATTATAAAAATTACATACTACTATTCGTGGAATCCGAATATTATTAATTAATGGCAATGCCTTAACAATGGCAAGCCAGATAGTGTTAAGTGCCGGGGTTAATGGCTCGTCCCACGACAGTTTATCCAACCACATTCGTTGCAATAACATTTTCATTAAAACTATACAGGGAGATAACAAACCTAAGGGGTCAAAAATGCGTGCTATCGCAGATAGTATGTCACGCTTGGTCACATGATCTTTAGAAGGCAACGTCGAGTATGAAAACCCTAGCTCATCTGAATTAGCAAACCAGTCAAGCCCTAGCAACTTGCTGGGTTCATTAGATCCCATGTTTAGATCTAATGACGACTGAAAATTTTCATTGATTAATTCTGATGCGTTTGACCTCCATTTTCTGAGTGGCATACCAGCAGACTGTAGTGCGTTGGTGACCTCTGAACGGATAAACTGTGCCTCATTTAAGTCATCACTGCCAGTCAGCAGGTCATCAACGTAGAAGTCATGCAGGATGGCGTCAGCAACCTTATTTCTACGCCTACAGTATGACTCACCCTTATTTTGAAAAAGCATACTTTGGGTGTCTTTTTTATAATCAATGCCTATTTGGTTAAGACATCGCGTAGCGAGAAAAGGTGCACTAGCTGTGCCGTATGTGACAGTACACAGGTTATATTTTTTCACCGGATCAGTAGTGCTATCCCGCCATAAAACTTGTTGTAAGTGCCTATCAGATGGGTGAACGTATATACACCTATACATTTTCTCGACATCAGCAGATAATACATACCTGTGTTGTCGAAACCGTAAAAGGATAGATATAAGATCGTCCTGCACCGTAGGCCCAACCATCTGGACATCGTTAAAAGATACCCCTGAAGACGTAACACAACTAGCGTTAAAAACTACCCTTAGTTTGGTAGTTGTACTGCTTTCGCGCAGCACCCCGTGGTGTGGGATGAAATATCCACTGGGCCTGCCACAGCTCACTTTATTTTCGGTCATATGTCCTAATGCCTCGTACTCAGACATAAAGTCATGATATAACTTACTGAGGTCAGGCTTAGACTTCAGTCTACGTTCCAGAGAATATAAGCACTGAGAAGCTCTTTGGAAAGATTGGCCTAAGACCGACGGACTTTGCTTTAACGGAATACGAACACAAAAATGACCGCTCTCTAAACGTGTCGTGTTTTTCATAAAATGCTCCTCACATGCTTTCTCTTCGAGAGAATAGCAAGGTGATTGTGAGTTGATTTCTTCTAGATTCCAAAATTTTACTAAATCGGTTCTAATTTTATCTAAATTATCGTTAGTTTCGTTAGAAGAATCAGACTGAGTGAAATTACATGAAATATAATTCGACATTGATTTATTATTATTGTATGTGACAGGGCCAGAAACGATCCAACCTAATATAGTGTCACATAATATTGGCTTCCCCTCTCCCAACTTAATTCTTTGGGAACCAAGCAGGTCCCAAAATAAGTCAGCACCAATTAAAACATCTACTTCCGAAGGTTTGTAGAAGGTGGGGTCAGCTAAACTAATAAAATCTGGAATATTAAGGTTCGAAATATCGACTTCCCGATGTGGCATTACAGTAGTTAATGATGGCAAAATGTAACAATAAAACTTGGTATTATAATGGTCGTCTAAAGACGTCATTTTTACCTGACACATTTTACCTACGCGAGAACTCACGTTGTTTATACCAAAGACCGAACCATTTACCTGATTAGTAATTAAATTAAGACGTTTACATAATCGTTCCGATATAAAACTTGACGTACTACCGCTATCAAGCAGGGCTCGCACTAAATGCTGACGATCATGACGATCACATAACTTGATAAGCGCCGTGGACAATAGAATGCCGCGGCTGGTTTGTTTACGCTCGCAGGACGAACCGAGATCCGCCGCTAAGGCTAAAGTATTAGCATTTAAATCATTGCTACCGACGACGTCCGCGGGCGATGACATAGAATCGTGTGATATGGTGTTGTTATTATTGCGGGACTCAGCAACACTTTGATATTCCGACGAATGAATAAGAGTGTTATGTCGGCGTTTACACAATTTACACCCCGGTTTTTTACAGCGGTTGGCAAAGTGACCTGTGTGCAAGCAATTATAACAAACTTTATAGTTCGGTATTAACTTTAAACGAGCGTCAATGCTAAGTGCAAGGAACTGTGGACAATTCGTCAAACTATGATTACCTTTGCAGTGCGGACACAATTTACCTGTATTAGTGTGATCATTGTCGCAATCTTTTGACGTCACCATTGATTTTATTTTTTGAGCAGTATGAATAGACTTAACGGGAGTGGCAGTTACGTTCGTTCGAGACAATTCTAGTGTTTCCACCAGATTAGCACGAGTGTTGAGGAATTTAAGAAATGAATCAAATGTTATTATGCTATCGATGTCAACATGACCTCTGTACTCCTCCCACTCACGATAAGTTTTGTGATCTAATTTACGGGTAATTATGTATATTAATAACGTGTCCCAGTGCTTGACAGGCTCACCTAAAGATTCCAAGGCACGTAAATTTTTATTTAATAGGTCAATAAGACCTTTTAGGGCAACAGACGACTCCTTAACAATAGTATTTATATTGAATAAACATGAAATATGATTTTGAACTAATAACCTCTTATTGTCAAATCGATCACAAATAAGCTTCCACGCGATGTCATAATTGCCTGCAGAGAAATCAATGGCATGGATTACCACGGCAGCAGAGCCCCCCAGTGATGCTCGCAAATAATGAAATTTATTAATTGGGTCGATTTCATCGTTTGTGTGAATGAGGCTGGCAAAAGTGTCTCGGAATTCAAGCCAATTGCTATAACACCCATTAAACTTAGGTAGCTGTATAGTGGGTAACTTAACGGGCTTTCTCTGATGAACGTGAGTGCATTTATCACTGCTTGTTGATTTGTTATCGTTATTGTACTTATCCAATAACTCCTGCGACCTAGATAAAGCTTTATAATACTGAGTTTCGAACTCAGCACGTTCAGAATATTGCAGTGTAGCATCCGCTACTAAACACTCTAGAAGCAACTGTACCTCATCGTATTGCTCGTACAAAACCTCAATCTTTCCCATCCTCAATTGCAATTCCCTCACATCACAACTGTTTAACTGTTTCTCAGTGATTGAGTCTAGGTAATTGATAAAAGTAGTTAGACGACCTTTGTAACTACCTCGTCTTTTAATAAGGTCCTTCTCCTCGGACATTCTGGGAATCGGGTGCAGTTGACCTGGAATATATATGTGTAGACAATTTAGTTCTTAGTTTAGGTGTAGGTAGTTTAATTTTCACTTACAATTACAGGTTTTTATGTGTTTCTGTTTAATTTAATTAGGTTAAGACTAGTATATAATGTAATGTTGTAAATAATGTAAATACAAATCTTTTTTTACTGTTGGCCTTTAATTTAACTATTAGTGGATACCCTTTACATTAATGCCTAGGTAATTACTCGAACTATCAGGACAATAGGTACTACAATTGACAATGGAATGAAGTATTTATTACATTAACGATTGTCATTCAATTAAAAGTTAACAAAGTCAAGACTTGAGCTTTTTATTTTACACCAACTTAATGTTAGCAAATACCTACCTACCTGCGTACATTAATGAATGCGAACAGTTTATTTGCACTTATTAAGACAATTATAAATGTAGAATTGATAACTACTGTACTGCAATATACTTAGTATGAGTACGTATAATTGATTAGATGTAATAATTCATCCTAAATAAGTGAGGACACAGACTGAGCTATTCACACCACAAAATATATTATACTTAGGTATCTATGCTAAACAATTTCAAGTAAAATAGGTATTACTAACCTTTTAGTACTTATATCTTAATACTAAATACCTGAACGAGGTTGGGTTTTAAGTCCTTATAGTAAATCCTCAACTTTAACACACGTTGCCGGTATATGTGTGCCTCTCAGCGATCAGCAATTCCACTCATTAATTATTTCTTCTTTAATTATTTTATCAATCCGGCTCGAAGGACCAATATGTTGGGTGCGATGCGGAGGTTTTCTTCAATAAAACGACTTTCTTGAAGTTAAGCTTTAACGTTTTATTTTAATGCCGTGAATGAGACGTGTGCAAAGACGAAAGGATTTTTGAAAAGTGTCTGTACAATGACGGTAACAGAGAGCAATACAAAAAACTAAACTTAATGCTAATTAAGTATATTGCGCGTGGATTTGCTCACACTATTTGTGTAGGCGCTGAAACATGAAACGTTAAACCATGCAGCTAATTCCTGGGTAGTTTGGCTCGGATCGGCTTCCACCATGTCTTTCAATTCATTGTTATTCACCTGTGTGGACGGCCTTCCTCGTGGTTCGTTCTTCAAATCAAAGTTTCCATCACGAAAGCGTTTAAACCAAAATCGCACGGTGCGTTCATTAGCAGTCCCCTCTCCAAACGCAACATTGATATTGCGAGCTGTTTCTGCCGCGTTAGTTCCGCGTCGGAACTCGTATTCAAAAATCACTCGAATTTTCGAAGTATCCATCTTTCTTGTCTAAGCTGAATAAAAAAAACAACTGAAAGTCGATAATCGAATGTTGCACATTTTTAAATGAAGAACTACATAGGTACCATGTGGAAAAAGTTTCACTCAAAAATCTCAAACCATGAAGGTTCTATGTCAATTCGAAGTACCTATTACAATGAAACGGCAATTTCATACTTTAACCCCTATTATTTTGTCGTAATTTTTTTTTGACTTTCAGTTAATGCCGATGCCGCGTCTAGAATATCTGGCGGAGTGAAAATCTCGCCGTCACTACTTTCTCATCCAATCATATTTTAATCACTTACAGGATTTTAGTAAACTTTCTTGGAATCCCGAATACAAAAACACGATCGGCAAAAAATGTATGGGAAGCGCGGGAAATTAAGTTCAAACTACGCATGTGTGCGCCAATATTTTCACAGTTCGAACTGCGTGCGCCATTTTTTTCATATTCAACCTAAAACCTAGACTAGTTTAATGAATAAAAAAAGATAGCGGTACTATAGTAGTTTATGATACTGTTTATGCAACAGTTTCATAAAAAATACTCTGATACTATAATACAAAGATTATAAAATTGAAATCAAAACTCTCATGACAAACATTAAGCACAGGCCAAAAAAAAAGTTTTATTACGATACAGGTGTTGAATGGACACCTATATCATTAAATAACTTTTTAATCATAACGATACACCTATACAACCCGCATCTGGACTGAACCTCTACTTTAAAAAAAAACGGCCGATACGGAAGAAAAAATAGAAACGCGCATGCGCAATCGAAACGAAGTTTGGTTTTGTTTGTAAAATAAATTAGTTTATGTATTATAGTATGAGAGTAGATCAAGTAGTGTATGACACTGTACATAACTTGGTCTTATAACACTCGTGTGATACAACACTCTCGTGTTATAAGAACCCTTATTATGCAACAGTATCATAAACTACTATTATTTTTAATTTTATGTATATGCGTGTATAAAGTGCGTATCTGTGGTATGTATAGAAGCGTCTTTGAATTCGTAATTCAAATTTTTCGATTTGAGTGTAGATAAAATATATTATTTTGTGAAGCAACATAGGCTAGCAAACAACAATACAGTAGATACCTAGTTCGGGTGCCGCTGTAGTCCCAAGTCGCTTAATTTTTACATTTACAATAGTTGATAAATATTTTTTCTCAAACATGCTTGGAAATGTGAACATTATTTTGACATTTGACAACCTTCTTCGCGATAAATTGAAATTGCTGTACATGCGAGCAGCGGCCAGATAAAGTTGTATGAAAATCCGTATCTGTCGTGTTTTAGCGGCCAAATAAATTACTATGTAAACTCATATCTGTCGTGTAATTTAAAAATGGAACCAACTTTTACTCCGAACCATGGCAACCAAGGAGGTAACTTATCCAAGGCGTTATTTAAATATAGAACTGGCTTGCAAATAGAATGCTGTTTATTAAGAAAAATAAAAACCCAATGAACATTTCGCCGCGTGAAAAATTACTGTTGTTCGTTGTTCGTCATTGGTTTTAAAAAGTAGGTAACTAAAAAATTCTGCCTAGATACTACTTAGTTTTAATTTCCGCGCATTGTTTGAGAAAAGCACTATACAAGCCTTGGCCACAACTGAGCGTTGCCGGACTCCGTAATGCGTGCCTCGGCTGCGCCTCGGCCCGCATCCTTCACGATCGTCCGGCAACACTATAATTGGTGGCCGCGGCAGTAATGTACTATATCTAACCTACATTTTACAATAACAAGATACTAGGTATGAAGATAGGTATAGAAAGATCCAGAGACTTAAAGAAAACTCTCCAAGTGTGCAAACATCACGTTTTAAAAACGAGTGACATTAATTCGATTACTTAAAAAGAGACTCTGCCATTGCCTAGTATGATCTGTTAAAACAAAAACTATCTACGTTTTCACATTGCAATTTGATTTAGAATATGTAATTTTATTAATTTTTATAAGTATTGAGATCATCATTTTAAAAACCTATGATTAAATTGTTAACGTTTTTCTTCTGTAATTGAATTGAAATCACACTTTTTGTCAACTTAAGTTTACTGATTGGGGCTCTAGGTCAACCCCCCTCCCCCCTCCCCTCCCATAAAAGAAAACAGCATAAACATCAAATCATTTATTCTCCTTCTTCTTCCACGTCTCCTCCCACTTCTTCTGCGACAGTTTATAGGTGGCCACGTCCAGCTTGCTGGCAAGGAGTCTGCCGAAGGTCGTGCTGTTGAGGAGGTTGCTCTTGTCAGCTATCTCCGCCATTACCTTCAGTTTCTGCTCGAGGGTGGCTACATTGAATATTGCTTCGAAGGCTCTCGAGCCGTATTGGGAGAGGGCTAGCTTTTGGTAGTAGCCCTGGAAGAAAATAGACTTATTAGTAATGTAAAAAACTTGTTGAGAATGAGAGGTTTGCATTTTGGAGCCCGTAGCAGTGCCTCATCACGACAAATAGCAGCACATATCCAGCACTACTGGTATATAAAGTGTCCTATAAACGGTACCGAAAACAGGCCCAAGGCTTTGATACTAGCCTTTCCTTTACTAGTCGAATATTATTATTATTACATTTTTCTTTCGTGCAAAAATCGTGGGACCCACCCACGCATAATAAACCGTGTACCAATTATCTTACTCCTGGTGGTGCAGCCGGCCATCGGGGTTAGTTATGTCGAAATCGAGCCAACTAAATCCGCACGCTGTCTCGGATCTCAATAACCAGGTTGTAAAGTTACCTAATGAGGCATTCCCCTCGCACTCCAGCTGAGTTAGGGCCATCTCCGGTTTCGATATGG
Organism: Eilema caniola; assembly: GCA_949126895.1. Classification (NCBI taxonomy): domain Eukaryota; kingdom Metazoa; phylum Arthropoda; class Insecta; order Lepidoptera; family Erebidae; genus Eilema; species Eilema caniola. Next base: position 1,496,895 of record OX421482.1, on the reverse strand, counting down.
CTCCTTCGAGGGTGGGAAACACGATGTCCCCATGGAACCCTGGCAAGGGGGGGACATTACCAGCGGTGTCTTTAGGATGACAGGTGCCTACATCTGTAACCCTTATCCAACGTAGATCCATACAAATATTATAAATGCGAAAGTAACTCTGTCTGTCTGTAAGACGCTTTCACGCCTAAATCACTGAACTGATTATGATGAAATTTCGTACAGGGGTAGATAAGACCTTGAGGAAGGACATAGGCTATGTTTGGTCGCGATAACCGACATCCACGCGAGCAAAAGCTAGTATAATATAATTCTTTATACAGATGCAGAATCAGGAACAAAAAACGATTACCCTCATAACTTGCAGGCAACGTTAAGACCGCACCCGTTGGTACTAGACTTATTCCTGCTGGTACCCGGTGATCCTACATACCTTGAGTCTCCATATCAGCTTGTCCCTCGCCTTCACTCCAACAAACTGTCCCTTGCAGAGGGCATCTGCCACGTGGCAGCCTTTCGCATCACACATGATTACCAGTAGTTGTTCTGAAGTCAGCTCGAGTAGACCGTTGACAGCTTTGGCTGGGCGCTGGAAGAATGAGGTTTGATTAGAAGATTAGAAGAACCTTAGACTGGGAGGGGGGGGGGGGGGAGACTACAGAATACCTCTTACAAATGCCGACCTTTGTAGCGTAGCAGTAGTTACACTGCTAAGGCTAAGTCAGTGGTCGTGGGTTTGATTCCCATTCAGTCTGAATCATCATCATCATCATCAGGCTATATTAGTCCACTGCTGGACATAGCCCTCCCCCAATGAGCGCCATAGCGCCCTGTCTTCAGCTTGCCGCATCTTGTCTTCAGTTTGAATATTTGTATGTAATTGCATGATATTATGTCTATTAACGTATGGATGCTTTAAGTGTTATGCACGTTAAGTCGTTGGTCCCGGTTGCAATACAAACATCTGTGGCATTCATTAGAGCCCTAAAAAACAGTGTGCTAATTCCATAGCCTAGTGGTATGGGCACTGGGTCCCCACTACGAACAAATTTTATTAGTGACTAATAAAATATTCTAGATGGCGTTATGTGTATCAATTTAACATAAAATTCTAAATGAACAAGAATTGAATCCTATAAATATTATTTTCTCATAAAACTTTAATATTTGTTCCTCATAAACATATAATAATGAACTTTGAAACCTAATTTCGACAATTTGTTATAATTATGCAGCGCCCTTCCCGTCTTTTATCGGTACTATAATGATACTGCCGATACTGTGCACTACGTTACACACAATAGATGGCGTGTTATTCAATTCTCTATATTTTCACGGCTGTTACTCAAACAAAAAACATATCGAACGAGATTTACTGCAATTAACAATTGATTAGTTTCTTTTTTAATTATTTTAGGAGTATGATTAAAACTAACAATTAAAAAGTTACTTCTGTTCTGTATTTTTTTAACGTTTATTGTTGAAGAAAACCGCTGTTTTTATAATCTACGAAATTTCGTAGGTATCGCCCTTTGTTCCGAACATACAACGCCGCCAACTTGAGTGTTAGGGTTGTCACTTTGTCAATGAAAATTAAACAATCCTATAAAACGTTTAGAATGCTTATTTATTTTTAACCCCCCACGCGAAAAGAATAAGTCATAATAATATTATTTGTTTAAAATTAAAAAATTATAAAAACTCTCCCCAGTGTTCTAGGGTACATATTTGTTCATGTTAGTTCACATATTAGTACTTGGGTGAACAAAAGCAAAACGTTGGATTTTTGGCGCCAAAATGTATTTTGTTATTTTTTTTCGTTCTAAGTTATCAATAAGGTTATTAAAATAAGGGAAAATTAGAAGGCACTTGCATAATACCTTCTGAGGGTGTCAAAACTGTCAAACTAGGGACAGCATTTTGTAATGGCGGTCACTATTTTATGGATTGCACCCCAGTTTACCATTAAGCGGGGAGCAGTCAATTTGAAATATTTAAAGCAATTTAAACAAATTAAGAAAAATAACGCCCCTGTGGCGCGCGCCTTGTGTAGGTAATACTAGGTTAGGTAGGTAGTACTAGATAGGTAGGTAGTACCTGCTTCTTACCTATTAGAAATAACAAGGGCTTTTGAACATGCTGAGTACGGATTTGAAAAAAAAATGATATTTGGAATATTTCTCGCATATTTCTACTGAAATAATAACGGTAGGTACCTACTTTCTGCCTCATTTTTTAAAGACTACCTATCTACTGGGGTACTTTCTGAGTTGGTGTAGTGTAAATAATGAATTTATATAATTTCGCCACAGGCATTTTTCCAGTTTCCACTGGAGTTAGAACTCTTAAAATTACTTTTTCAATCGGTAAGTATCGGGTTTTGGAGCTTAGACCCCCGGTGGCCGACGCCCGACTGAGAATCCGTATCCAAATTAGTATTCTTTCTACTTTTGCACAACCCTGGGTGACCGTTCTTAACATTTGAAGTTATAAGCGATATTAGCCAGGTCGGTGGGTCGGATGGGTGACCGTGAAAATAACAAGAAGGTAGGTAGGTATCTACGTAATAGGCAGGTATATTGTCGTCTGAAAAGACACACGCCTTCCTACTTACCTACCTACCTATCAAATTTAATATCAGATCAATTACTCAACAGGAATAGGGTAACATTCGTTAAAGAAAGTTGGAGCCCTTCGAAGACCGATGTCAAATCTCTCATTGGATTATTGACTTGGTGACCATTCCTCAATTAAAGAATTTTTGTTGAAAGATTCCATTAGCTCCATTAGCTCTTCTACTGTCCTAACAGTAGGGGTAGGACCCGTAGGTCAGATGGTAGTCGGTCAGGTAAAATTTAAGGAGTCCGAGTCATTTTGAGTTATTCGTACACCCCCACTGATAAACGGATGGGACTCTAGCGCAAGCTTTCTTCTTGAGGATAGTAGGTCAAACGGCAGTCGCTAATGTAAAAGTCAAGGGGCTGAGTCATTTTGAGCTATTCGTACCACCCACTGATTAACGGATGCGAGTCTGGTGCAATTTTGCTTCTTGAGGATAGTAGGTCAAACGGCAGTCGCGCATGTAAAAGTCAAGGGGCTGAGTCATTTTGAGCTATTCGTACCACCCACTGATTAATGGTTGCGACTCTAGTGCAATTTTGCTTCTTGAGGATAGTAGGTCAAACGGCAGTCGCTCATGTAAAAGTCAAAGGGGCTGAGTCATTTTGAGCTATTCGTACCACCCACTGATTAATGGATGCGCCTCTAGTGCAATTTTGCTTCTTGAGGATAGTAGGTCAAACGGCAGTCGCTCATGTAAAAGTCAAGGGGCTGAGTCATTTTGAGCTATTCGTACCACCCACTGATTAATGGATGCGACTGTAGTGCAATTTTGCTTCTTGAGGATAGTAGGTCAAACGGCAGTCGCTCATGTAAAAGTCAAGGGGCTGAGTCATTTTGAGCTATTCGTACCACCCACTGATTAACGGATGATGCGGCTCTGGTGCAAATTGGCTTCTTGAGGATAGTAGGTCAAACGGCAGTCGCTCATGTAAAAGTCAAGGGACTGAGGAATTTTGAGCTATTCGTACACCCACTGATTAATGCATGCGACTCTAATGCAAATTTTCTTCTTGAGCATAGTAGGTCAAACGGCAGTCGCTCATGTAAAAGTCAAGGGGCTGAGTCATTTTGAGCTATTCGTACCACCCACTGATTAACGGATGCGAGTCTGGTGCAATTTTGCTTCTTGAGGATAGTAGGTCAAATGGCAGTCGCTCATGTAAAAGTCAAGGGGCTGAGTCATTTTGAGCTATTCGTACCACCCACTGATTAATGGATGCGACTCTAGTGCAATTTTGCTTCTTGAGGATAGTAGGTCAAACGGCAGTCGCTCATGTAAAAGTCAAGGGGCTGAGTCATTTTGAGCTATTCGTACCACCCACTGATTAATGGATGCGACTCTAGTGCAATTTTGCTTCTTGAGGATAGTAGGTCAAACGGCAGTCGCTCATGTAAAAGTCAAGGGGCTGAGTCATTTTGAGCTATTCGTACCACCCACTGATTAATGGATGCGACTGTAGTGCAATTTTGCTTCTTGAGGATAGTAGGTCAAACGGCAGTCGCTCATGTAAAAGTCAAGGGGCTGAGTCATTTTGAGCTATTCGTACCACCCACTGATTAATGGATGCGACTCTAGTGCAATTTTGCTTCTTGAGGATAGTAGGTCAAACGGCAGTCGCTCATGTAAAAGTCAAGGGGCTGAGTCATTTTGAGCTATTCGTACCACCCACTGATTAATGGTTGCGACTCCAGTGCAATTTTGCTTCTTGAGGATAGTAGGTCAAACGGCAGTCGCTCATGTAAAAGTCAAGGGGCTGAGTCATTTTGAGCTATTCGTACCACCCACTGATTAATGGATGCGACTCTAGTGCAATTTTGCTTCTTGAGGATAGTAGGTCAAACGGCAGTCGCTCATGTAAAAGTCAAGGGGCTGAGTCATTTTGAGCTATTCGTACCACCCACTGATCAATGGATGCGACTGTCGTGCAATTTTGCTTCTTGAGGATAGTAGGTCAAACGGCAGTCGCTCATGTAAAAGTCAAGGGGCTGAGGCACTTTGTTTTGAGCCGTTCGTCGTGCCGGAACAAAATGGCGAGAGTAGGAACCTAGTCATATTTATTCGTGTATATAGGTGCATAGATACCTACATACGATATTTACATATTCTTGTCCCATTCTAGGTATGCCGACGTCCCACGTCGTTCATAAGTACATATGTTAGGCGAGATTGCTTATGTCGTACTCGACATATACGCGGTGCATCCGCGACGGCTTAGTCGGTTCGAGTTCGAGTCCGACATGTCCACCGACCACCGCACCGTGCCGCCGCGCCAGCCGCCGGTGATAACAGTTATGTTGAACTCGACTGGATATACCTAGTCTGGCATGAGGTGTGCGTTTTTAATCGGTTCGAGTTCAACATAACCACCAAAAATGACACAAAATTCGTACTCAGCACACCTACTCAAAAACAAGTTAGACCATACCCGTATTGCAATATTGTATAAATTGGACTTTGATTAACATCTAATGCATACTCAGCATACAAGAAATGTGAAGTACCCGATTGCAAGTTTTAAGATGCGATCTGTATTATTTTACCTCTTTGGTAATTTATATTATTACTAGCTATTGCCCGCGGCTCCGCCAGCGTGGATGTCCGTTATCGCGGACTGGGGTATGTAAAATAAATAGTAGCCAATTCTTAGACTTCGGTCGAGCCGTTTCGGAGGAGTATGGGAACGAACATTGTGACACGAGAATATTAGATTAATTATTTATATTTCTTGACAAACTATAGCACACCACCATCTAGAAGCTATTACTGCGAAATGTAGACTGAACCTCGGGATATTTCGTTGACATCTAGTGGTGAAAAATAATATTTAAAAATAATGCGCAAAATAGCCCAAGTTATGGTGGTCTAATTTTTTTGTAAGGAATGGGGTATCTATACTTTAGTATTATGTTATCTGTGCCTATATTTCAATTTTCTACCTACAGCGCGGCGGCCATATTGGAGGCCAAAAATGACGTCAAATTCGAACTCAGCATACTCGATAACTCATTAAACCACACCCATATTGTAATTTATCTAGGACACCGCGGCAGCTATATTGGATCCCAAAAATGACATCAAATTCACACTCAGCACACTCGAAAACCTATTAAACCATACCCATGTTGTAATTTTCTACCGACAGCGCGGCGGCCATATTGGAGGCCAAAACTGACGTCAAATTCGAACTCAGCATACTCGAAAACCCATAAGACCATACCCATATTGCAATTTAGCTAGGACACCGTGGCAGCCATATTGGATTCCAAAAATGACATCAAATTCACACTCAGCATACTCAAAAACCTATTAAACCATACCCATATTGCAATTTTCTACCTACAGCGCGGCGGCCATATTGGAGGCCAAAACTGACGTCAAATTCGAACTCAGCATACTCGAAAACCCATTAGACCATACCCATATTGCAATTTAGTTAGGACACCGTGGCAGCCATATTGAATTCCAAAAATGACATCAAATTCACACTCAGCATACTCAAAAACCTATTAAACCATACCCATATTGCAATTTTCTACCTACAGCGCGGCGGCCATATTGGAGGCCAAAACTGACGTCAAATTCGAACTCAGCATACTCGAAAACCCATTAGACCATACCCATATTGCAATTTAGTTAGGAAACCGTGGCGGCCATATTGGATTCCAAAAATGACATCAAATTCACACTCAGCATACTCAAAAACCTATTAAACCATACCCATATTGCAATTTTCTATCTACAGCGCGGCGGCCATATTGGAGGCCAAAACTGACGTCAAATTCGAACTCAGCATACTCGAAAACCCATAAAACCATACCCATATTGCAATTTAGCTAGGACACCGTGGTGGCCATTATGGATTCCAAAAATGACATCTAATTCGTTATCAACACACTCAAGAACCCTCTTATCTGGCAAACGAGGGTATTACCCTTTTTTCTTGCGAAGATCCGCTGTGGAAAAAGCCCGATTGCGAGTTTGGAGATGCGGTCTATACTAACATCATTCACAGTCAATCTTCTTAAATAAATAGTAGTAATATTGTGCCTACCTATGTTTATTTATATTGTCATTTATGTATGACACTTCTTATCGTTGAAAATATAGTACACCACCATCTAGCAGCTACTACTGTAAAACGTAAGCTGAACCTCGGGCTATATTGTTGACATCTAGTGGCGAATATTAATATTTAAATTTAGCCCGTAAAATTGCCCGAGTTATGATGGCCTCATTTTTTTGTATGGGATGAGGTATCTGTACTTTAGTATTATGTTATCTGTGGTATGGGTAATGGACTGCTGAGACGAGGTCTCGGGTTCGATTCCAGGTTTTACCATGGCACACACCAATGACTTTTCGATGCTTTTCGAAGTTATGTGTGTATTTATTGCAGGTTTATAAGTGCCCGGTTAATGGCAATAGGCTCGCCACCTATTACATGGGACCTAAACATAAACTGGCGCGAAATGTGGGTGCTAGCACCTCTGCCTACCCCTTCGGGGATATAGGCTTCAGTTTATGTTATGTTATTGTTATTCATCACTCTTTATATTACCGCCACACACAACACTTTGTATTGCCACTTTTCTAGGGGGCCAATTAGGCGTTTCACAGAAGCTCTCTGTATTTACAGGGTCGGCACCACGAGTGTGATTCCCCTGGTGTTGCACACGTCCATAGGCCACGATAACCACTTTCCATCAGGTAGAACGTGTGCCTGTCTGCCATCTCAGTGGTATAACAAAATATTAGCCGTTTCGTACTTAGACTGATAGCTGACCCCAGTTCCCAATTAAGTGCGAAAAAGGCTTGTAAAAAGAATATTGTATATTGTCTTCCAGTGACAATGAGTTCTTATAACCCGAGTTCTGCCGGCTTCCCAACAAGTCGCATGGTGCATGATCAACAAGATCGAGGTAAGTGTTCTTTACCATCGGCTTACCTTTTAAAAGAAAGTTCCACATACCTGAAAGTCCAACATACACTGCAGTATCACGGACCCGTGTACGTTTATAAAGTACTCCTTGTCGAGGCTGGTGAGGTCCAGTCGGTCCACCGGCAACAGTCGCAGACAAGCTACGGAGAAGTACTTCTGTTTCTCTTGCTCCGTGCACTTCAAGGCTGATTCAAGACCCTGGAAGAGAAGAGAAGATTAGTTTTAAAATAAATGTTGAAAAATCCTACTGTTTCTGAGTTTGGATGGATGGATGTTGTGTGGTGTTGGATGTTTGTTAATCTTTCACGTAAAAACTACTGAATGGATTTTAATTAAACTTTACAATAATATAGCTTATACATCAGAATAAAACATAGGCTATATATCATCACGCTACTACTCAAGGGAGCGGAGCAGTGATCATTAATGTCAACAGATCCGGCCGGCATATACAGAGAAGTAACAGTGTAGTTATTTTTGTTGCTAAGCCACGGCGCTGTGCATTGTGCATCGCGGAAGCGCGCGGACTTAGCGGTTGGCGGTTGGGCAGGCCGCCACAAATTATTTGAATACAAAAAAATTACGCGCTCAAAGGGTTGATACTAGGTATAGGGATGGATAAAGCTTAGGAACGGACATAGGCTTTGTATTATCGCGATAGGAGGGGTTAAAGGGAGGGGGGGAGGCTTATAGTATCTACTATAGTATCTACTGCAAAGTATCTACTATATAATAACAAATGTGTTGGTGTACACAATAAAGAGATACTTACCTACTTACTTTAATAGATGTAATGACAATAAATTGTAAAACGTACATAAAAGATTATCGATTTAGATCAGACTACACCCTGCTACCAGTCACTTACAAGGTCTTCGTAGGAGGTAGGTCACGACGGTATTCCCGTCCAATATCCTAGTCCGACTGGGGAAGTACCTTCGCCCTACAGAATACCGCGGCCATAATAACCTCGTGTTGTGTTCCCGGCGGTGAGTAAAGTCGCCAGAGCTCAATAGCGAGTTTTTGTGCTGTCAGTGGGAAGACTAAAGGCTATTCCTGCTTTGTCTTCTAAATTGACGGCACAAAAACTCTCTGTGATCATTATAAGCTTACAATATCATGGGCATCATCTAGTATATACTAGTACTCTATACATAATCTATACATATAAATAAAATTGGAGTGTCTGTTTGTAATATCGAAATAACCGTTTTTTAATACATACATATTTATTTGTCTGTCTGTCTGTTTGTTCTCTGTAATGGCTGGACCGATTTTGACGGAACTTTTAATGGTCGGTAGCTGATGTAATAAAGAGCCACTTCGGCTACTTTTATTTTAGAAAATAGCGTTGCATCAACACTAAGCGATAATAACCGACATACACGCGGGCGGAGCCGCGGGCAACAGCTAGTGGTTAATAAGAAGCGTACTCACCGCGATGTACTGCGCCTGCTTGGCCCGGAGCCGGAGGCACGCCTTGGCCAGCGCCACCAGCACGCCCGAGTTGCCGCACGCCAGCAGCGCCGGCAGCTTGTCGCTGAGCTCCTCGAACATCGGCTCGAACTGCGAGGGGGGTGGATTACTTTGGTAATGTAAAATGGCAAGGATGTATAAAATGGCAAGGATGTATAAAATGGCAAGGATGTATAAAATGGCAAGGATGTATAAAATGGCAAGGATGTATAAAATGGCAAGGATGTATAAAATGGCAAGGATGTATAAAATGGCAAGGATTTAAAAAAAGTCATCCAAAACTCTTAAAAGAAAAGTTACATTTTTTGTTATTTTTCCAGGCACTATTAGAAACTACATCGCCCATCTCCTTCTATTTTATCGTCGAAAATCCACTCGTATACCCCCCGCCGAAGCCAGTGGGGGTTATGTTGGATTCGAACCGACCAAAAGCGCATTTCGGGCCATCAGTAGCCGGTGGTGAGGTTTTTTTTTTCATTTCCTTCGCGATTCCCGATTGACCCAGAGCCACAGAAGGACTCCTGCGTCCCCATCTTTCTCCAGAAAAAGGAAGAGAGGCGCGCTCACCCATCAGTTTATTTATGAGGTTAAACCCTGCCAGACTTTTTAAGGTCTTCAGTTCTCTGGATGGTGCCAAATGTATTTTTTATCAATAAATAAGTCCATATTTGATCGCAATCTAGGTTGATGAATGATGATGATGATTTACAAATCAACAACACATCTTTTTACAACCCGATAGTTAGAATGCGTCGTCTTTATAATGAGCTCTTACATGAGCTGGGGTTCCTCAACATACAGGAATGATGTTAAGCAGGTTATAACCAAGCTATAAATTTGTTGTCACTTTGTTTGCAGAGATTCATTACTATGTCACAAAATAGATGACAGTACTATGTCTAAATTTTTAGCCAATATCTTACAATTGTCAACACAGTAGTCAAATTAGTTATAATAATAATAATAATAATAATAATAAAAGCCTTTATTCTCTGACTACAAAATTTGACACTAAAAGAATATATATAATATTAATTTTTTTTTTTTTTTTTAGTTCTTCATTTAAAAATTATTGTGGCATCGCCCTCCTCTTATTAGTCAGGTTGTCCTTGGACATAGGCCTCCTCCAGGCATTTCCAAATTTTTCTGTCGCACGCTGAGCTTCTCCAGCCTTTTGGTAAATCATCCTCCCATCTCTTTATTTGCCTTCCTCTTCTCCTTTTTCCATCCCTTGGATACCATTCAGTGATATCTTTAGTCCACTTCCTTGTTTTTGATCTCCACATGTGTCCCGTCCAACGCCATTTCAAAGTTTTTGTCTTTTTGATCACGTCGACAATTTTCGTTTTTGCTGTGATGTTTTTGTCTGATAGACGGATACCCAACATACTGCGCTCCATACTCTGTTGACATACTTTTAATTTCTGGGTTGTAGCGGCTGTGAAGGCCCAAGTTTGGCAGCCATATGTCAGTACTGGTAGAATACACGTATTCCAGACCCTCTTCTTCTCTGATACTGGTATATGTTTGTTTTTCATTATTTCCTTCAAATTAGTTACTTTTTATTAAACGTCAAAACGGAAAGTTATAAGGAAAGTTGTATGAAAAAAAATATTGTGACGTCATAATATTTAATAGTCAAATCATTTACTATTAAAGGATGGGTGGATGATTAAAAATAAATAACAACCATAAAATAAGAACCGACTCAACTGCTTTTCCCCTTTTACCATTCTTAATTTAATAAGTTCAGCTTATTTATTTATTTTAACTACAGGAAAATACCCAATTGTTCTATTGGTTTTGCCTTGCTTATATTTTTTGTTTTATTGCATCACTTTATGTACGTTTTTTAATTGTGTCATGCTGAGTTCACATGTTTTGGAACTCAATCTGAAACCGAACCTTGAAATGATATTTTGTAAGATTTTGAATGTTTTCTGTTTTGTGTGCCAAATAAATAAATACCTTTTAGGCAAGCATTCCCCACTCGCCTAGAGGGCAATTATAGCTTTTTGGAAATTGCCTTTTTAAGTTAATCCATTACTTGAATACTCAGGCAAGGCAAAGGTCCCTATAACCCTATTGCTGCTGGCTATCCTATCGCATGGAGCATGACAAACCACACCACCACATCTCACCAAAATAAAAATTCTGCCAGCTTCCCTTATGTTATCTCTATCCCTAATGTTCACCCTTTGCCACTGACGCACTGAATGTTTTATGTGCATGACTAGAATTATAATATTCTACTCATGCACTGATTATGTATGTTGATTATCAAATAAATCTCACCTCCTCCTTAACTTCACAGTTATCTATAAGCCTTTGCACCGTGTAGTTCAACATCGGCATGGTGGCAAGCTGTCCGAGTCGGTTGATGAAGCATCGGGCATATATCTGTGTGTAAGTCTTCTTTTTTGAGACAAATAATGCAGCTTCTAGTAATCTGAAACATGTAAAAATTAATATTAAAGATTCAGAATGTACTCTGATGGCCTAAAAACTGATGAAGTCCTGGGTCCAACTTCTAGATAGGCTTAAGTATTCTTGAATTTTTCAGTTAGGAAATTTTACAAATGCTAGGAAGAGTCCAATAATTTATGGCTATGTTGAGATCAAACTAACTAATACCAGATTGTGCTCCGTCTTCATGAGTCTTTCAGGGACCCCATGCACAGTCCGCATCAAATCGATCTTCATTGACAGATGTTTTCAGATTTTTGGTACACCTTCTGACAAAATCAATAAAACAATTTCAATTGCACTTAATACCTTGTATTAAGATCATTTTGAGACATTGTACAGATTTTTCTGATGCTAACTAACCTAGGAACTTTGGCGGACTTTGATCACCTGTCTTAGCATCCAGTCATGACACATAGGTATATCCAGTTTGACTTCAGTGGTTGCAAAAAACAAAAATTCTTATGATGCTTACCTCACTGCAGCCTCAGACTCAAAAACTGGTGGTAGGCTGGCAGCCTGAACCTCATTCTCCCCCTCTATGTCTTTCACATCCTTCTTATCATCATCCCCTTTCGATACCCAGTCTTCAGGCGCAAAACTCTCATCCAATAGTTTACGGACCACATCTTTAGTAGCGTTTTTATCAACATTTTTAATAGCATACAACATCACTTGTAAAAGGCCTGATGTGATATTCTGATATGGCATATCTTTAAACTGAGGCCATGCAGATAAACGGTTCACAAATTCTTTGACAATATCTTTAAATTCATCAGGAATGTTTTTGTAAGTCATTATTGTTAGATGTGGTGGAATTCCTTTGCCATCATCCACTGTAGTTTTAAATATATTGACCTTTGGTTTCTCTCCTGGTAATAAGGTTATACCACTTAAACATTTTAGTACACTACGGAGTATATGGTTTGCGTATTGGTCCCATACAAAGTCTTCCAAATTATTTAAAGCGTACTTTGACATTTTTATTGTGAATTCGTGACATTTCTGTATATGTTCATCTTCATATTTTGTTTCTGCATTTTTTAATTTAGATTTTTTTTTAGGAGTTTCATCTTCTGCACTAGTCTGTAGTTGTAATGTTGCTCGCTCACATGCTACCCTAAGTAATGTTTCAACTACATGGCTTGTAAAATTATCTACGCACAGTTTACGTAGCTCAGGTGATAATACTTCTATGAACCGTTCCAAGTCCTCTGCTGAAGCGAATGGTAGCAGTAGTTCTATAACACGACAACCTAGTTGATTGCCAATTACATTTAGCTCGTCACCTTTTGTCCGTTCCAACACATTGTTAACCAGAGCATCTGAAACATTATAATAGTATTTAATATTTATTATACCATTATTTTTGTAATTTAACCTTAGTATTTGATGAAAAATGTATGCTTAAGTTATATAGAGACAAACGGAAGGTTGGCCACCCCCTAGCCAGATAGATTGACGACCTGAAAAAGGTAGCTGGGACAGACTGGATACGGATGGCCGATGATAGGACGTAATTGCGCACATTAGGAAAGGCCTATGTCCACCAGTGAACTGTGGTGGGCAAATTGATTGATTGAAGTAATAGATTCTATAATAACACTATTTGTAGGATTTTACTCGCCATTATTAATGGTACGGTATAGTCGCTTAAATCGACCCCTGGCCGTGCTATAAGCGTAGAAAACAATACAAATGCGTTTTAAATACAATGTTCGAAAAGAAGAAGAGAATAAGTTTAGTGCGATTAAAAAAGTAGCTTACGTCTTTCTTCTTCATTCTCAATGCCTTGTTTCATTACGTCTAATATTCCAACAAAATATTGGTACAATTCTTCAGGGATTTTAGTCCCGCGTCCCATCTGACCCTTCTTCGCATACTTCTTGGCGTTTGCCAGGAAGTTTTTGCGTTTCTTTCGCGATCTCTTCTTATCCAGAGTATTACTTCCATGATCTTCACTCATTGTGGAGCATCTGAATGATCCAAAATAAATATAAACACGATGTAAACACAAGGTAATTTTTTAGGTTAGAATTACGTCAAAGTCAATCAATATCACGCCAATGACTTAAGATGCGTTTCAGGTCCATATATTATTTTTAAAAACTTAATTAAACAAATTAGAGTATAGAAAATTAAATAACTATAATTAGGTAAGCTGTTCTATTAGATATAATTGAAATAAGTTAATGAATTGTTTTGTTTCAAATTGAAAGTTATCGTTAACAGGTATTAGGCATACACAATGCTTTAAATGCTATAAATATTGTTCTGGAACGACTTCAAGTCAACCTAAACCGGATTTGAACCTGCGACCTTTTTATGCAAATATTCAAGTATCAATGTAAGATGAGCAAGGTGCATAATATCATTATTATACAGACTGGAATTTTATCTTTATTCGTGCAAGTATTAGGTAATACCGAAATTGAAAGGTGAAATCATCAATAATTTCACCTTTCTAATAAATTAAACTTTGACTTAAATTAAACTGCTATGTAGGTATAATAGAACTCAGCGATTAGGTATTTTAATGACTGTGACTGTTTACAAGTCCTTATTCCCACCTGTTAAAATAAAATGCACGCACTGCATCGCACATATTACATTTCCGAACATGTTACCTACACAAGTAAGTTACAAGTTACAAAAGTAAGTTCACTAACTAACAATGTTAACTTGCTACTAATACACAGCTAAAGCCTATTGTTCTTCGCACGTTCATGGAATACAAAATACAAGACATTTAACAAATATCAAATTGAAAACCAAGCTGAATCACTTCATCAGGCTATAAAATAGTGACGCAAGAACCTCCTGAGAGGGACGGAGAAACATGTTTCTTTCTTTCTGGCACCAGAGAAATTCAAGTGCAGCGGTGGGAATCCAAGCAAAGGAATAAAACTAGTTTGATGCCGCGCGCCGGTCACGATAGCGCTCGATAGCGCCTGCGCGATTGTCGAATAGATTTCATTATTCATTTTCGTAAATAAAAAAGCTAAAAAATTAAGTTTTGAAATATTGATATTAAAAAAAAAATATGACGTTAGGAACGTAATATTTAGAAATGATTTAGAATCTGTGGAACGTGCCATATTTTTTTTTTTAATTCTTTTAAATAGAAAGTTTTTTTATAGTTGTAATTTATGATATAAAGTTTTGGAAGTTTGCGGTTGTCAGCTGTTATTAATATTTTAAGGTATGCATTATTATAGTGTTAAAAGTTGTGTGACTACTTGAGAAGGCGTTGACCGCAACACTCAACTCAATGCATCGCGAGCGTGACGCGAACCAAGTTCGGTTATTATTTTCTTGCAGCTACGATAAAATGCATTCATACAGAGATGCACCTATACTTATTGGATTCTTATAAGAAATCGTAACGGTACTTGCAAACATAATTTATTTCTTCTACCTTTCGCGTTCTCCTATTTCCTACTTACTTTTTACAGGCTTATCAAAAAAATACATAACATTACTTAACCACATACATAATTCATTATAGAAATCGATTACGATAGGAAAAAAAGAAACTAATTTGGCGGGACTTGAACTCGCGACCGCTCAATGATCGGAATGCTGTGACTAGGCTACCACACCATATAATCATCATACAAAGTTTATAAATGTTAGATAGTAAACTTAAACGAAACAATACAATAATTAAGGCCATCGACTGAATTTAATAATAAAAAACCACTTTTGAATAGGCCTTAGGTAGGCTGTATGAGCACCGCAAAGCTTAAAACGAAAAAAAGTAGACTTTTTTAAATTCCTTCCCCGCCAATTCTTGGAATGCTGTCCCATTCTTCCGTCTGACTTTTCCATCACTTCAATTTTGATCTTATGGATAAAGTGATTAGGTTTATTTTGGAATCACAGTCTGTCATCAATTTTGCTGAATAGCTATGAACCTGATACGAATTATGAAGTGTAATGTCTACTCAAGAATAATTCGCTACAATCGATTTGCATGAGAATATGAAATGTTTACAAGAATTCTATATTTAGATGCATATTTGTGAATGCTGTAGGTACTGTAAGCTTACCTCACTCAAATATTGTGTGCTATTATAAAATAAAGCGATTAATTATTGACAGACCTAACGAATATTCATAATGTATGATGAATAAATTCATCTGAGCACCAATCTCAGTCGCATCTGAAATGCACACATACAAGTTCGAGATACCTATATATTTCATTTTGTTTTTATGTATAAAGGATACGTCAATATGGTTCACCTTGCCTGACGGTAAGCTGATGGCAAAGTCTCATGAAAGAGGCTCACCATTGCCTATAGACAGACACCAACAATATTACAATAGTGGCCCACAGCTTGATGGCCTCTTCAGATGCCTTTGCTTTGCACTCTCCGCTTTAAGGACCCGGGACTGTAGGTACCTAGGAAGCACGTGTGCTGGTGCTGGTAAAGAATTCCAAGAAAGAATTATGGTGGGGCAAAGAAAAGAGTCACCGAACAAATGTATGGGATTTGACGTATATGACAGTCGTTGATGCATGTCAAAAACGTGAAATTCCATTAATTCGTCATTCTATTCCATCAAATGCCTGCCAACGAATTGCCACTTGTTTAGAGGGGCTGCTTGGTTCTTGATTACAGTATTTGTACGGTACACGGGTGCACGTGTTGTCCTGTGTCTAAACGGTGAGGGTGACACTGTAATTGGAAGAACTCATCAGAACATTCACCATTTCGAGATTCGGTCTTTCTACAATTTCATGACTTGGCATAATCATGATTTTAGTTAGGCTATCTTTATGGATCGTGACAAGTCGTTCTCGTCTTTTATGCTTCGTCCGCAGCAGGTCTTAGGGTTTTAGGGTCGGCAGTGTGTGTGTGACGCCCCTGGTGTTGCATACGTCCATAGGCCACGGTAACCAGTTTCAATCCGGTGGCGGTGTGCTTGTCTGCCAATTAAGTGGTAGGTATAAAAGAAGGTCCAGCACCAAAATACCCACAGCTTAATTTAATTAGGAAAGACTAACATTAGAAACTTAAAAATTGACGATATACTTTAATATGGCTTCAGTAGATATAATTACGATACCCGAGGTACGGGCTTCGCCAGTAATTCAATACTTGGAACTAATTTGAACCCTGAACGATGCGATCCGGAGGTTCATGTCAAAGTCACTAAGTATTAGATGCCTTAGATCTGCGGAATAACCAGTTAGTAAAATTTTAAGGTCTTAGAATGACCTAAAGAACAAAATTTTACCATAAAAGAAGTTACAAATTCAGTCTAAGTGAGTCTAGGATCCATGAGTATACCTACATATTTGAGTTAGATCATTATTTTATTAAGGAGTTTGTTGTAGTGTCTTTTGTAAGTAATATTTGAATTGTATATAATACAGAATGAGCGATGACTTTGATTTTGACTTTGACTTTGAGAAGTGTATCAGAGTTACCCTGGAATGTATGACTAATTCACTATTCTAATGATGTTGAGTTCGTGTAGACTAATCACAAACTATAATACAAGATAGTATTTATGTCTGGTACGTATTTATATTACGCCTGTCACATATTATTCACACTTTATGACTTCGAAACGGCCGAAATAGTATTTGCTTGTAACTTTAAATGTACCTACATAGGCTCGGCAGAGCGAGTGTGACGTCCCTGGTGTTGCACACGTCCATAGGCCACGGTAGCCACTTTCCATCAGGTGGACCGTGTGCTTGTCTACCACCTAATCGAAATAATAAAAAAGCTAAATCCCTTTTTTTTTCTTTTTACGTGCGCAAAATCCCCGGGGTATTCCCACACATTGAGACGGAGGTTATGTCGGACTCGAACCGACTAAAACGCACGCAGTTGTAGTAGTAGGTCGCAGTTCGCAGTACAAAGCCGAACCGAACCTCGCACCCTGGCTGACCCAGGGCCATCTCTTTCGATCTGGCCCTCCTCGGGTGTGGGAGCACGGAGTCTGCAACTCGTTCCCGGTATGGGGAGGCTTCTGCTAGGGTGATAGCGGCTCCATCCGTCACCCTAAGGCCTGCGCTCATGAGGGACGGCGGTCATTCTGTGACCTCCGACGAGTCGCTTACGCACGTGAGCAGCGCAGGCCGCGATTCTCACTCGCTCCCGAACTAACCCCCCTAAAGAGGTGGCAATTCATACTGTAAAATAAAGTGACTTATTTTGACGTTAATGACATAAGTGTCAATATCATACAATATTCTATTCTACACTAGCTAACACGGCAAACTTCGTACCGCCTAGAATCAATAAAAAAGTTGCAATTTCCCACATTTTCTCACCGTTTAAACCTACCCTATACCTCTACGAACATTTCAAGACCAAGATAAGATAAATTCGTTCAGCCGCTCTCAATTTTTAGCGAGACTAACGAACAGCAATTGATTTTTATAGATATAGATTACGCAGGTGTCTAGGAGGTTGCTCAGTTAGCCCTTGACAAGCCCTTGAAGAGTCATTATCATCATCATCATCGACATTCATACGTTATCCAGATTGCATCCGAAGCCGAGATGCCCACGGAGCTCAGGGTCCGCCTTCTGACTCTGCCTTCTCCTCTTCGCACGATCTTGGGCGTCCATGGTAGTGAAACCATTTGCTCGCATGTCACCCTGCACGACGTCCAGCTAGGACTACTTGGGCCTACCCCTTCTACCTGGACCTGGAAGCCAGTGAAGGCGACTCTTTTGCATTTTATCTACAATGTCACGGACATGAAGGCTGTCGCGGATGCGAGAGTTTCTCACGCGATCTTTACGCACATCCACCGCAGCATTTTCATCTACGTGACACGCAGCTCCTGCTTGTGCTGCTTAAACAGTGGCCACGCCTCTCAGACATGTAAAAGGACAGTCCTAATGACCTGCCCCTTCAACTTGAGTAGCATTTGAGGATCGCATGTGACGCCAGTCATTTACCGCCACTTGGCCCACGCTATGTACGAGCTCGTACCTACGCTAAATTGTGATTATTATTATTCCCTATCGTTATAGAAATCAATTTGTCGGTTAACTCTCTCAACACTGAAGACCGTGAATAATCACATCATTTCGAACACGAACATCGCAAAAAATAAATCTCGGAAACCAGCATTTTATAAAACCATACTTTTTACAGTAAGCACGCTCTCACCTTATATCGTAAAGTTTATGACGCTATATTGGCGATTATACAACAGTTTGAGTGTTTATTTCACGGAATTTATACTACTATCTATCAGCCAATAGACGTCCACTGCTGGACATAGGCCTCCCCCAAAGAGTGCCTTGACGACCGATCTTGAGCCTTCACCATCCACCGACTTCCTGCGACCGCTTTAATGTCATCGGTCCATCGAGTGGGGGGCCGTCCTACACTTCGTTTTCCAGTTCGCGTTCGCCATTCGAGAAACTTTACTCCCCAGCGGGTTCTGCGAGCTATGTCGGTAACCTTGGTTCTTCTACGGATTTCCTCATACTACAGAACTTCGATATCGCGGGTGGATGTAGGTAGAGTTGGCAGTTTCACCTCCAAGTTCCTTCTTCTTCTTCATCCTAGCGTTAATTCCAGTCGCATCCGTATAGCTTTCAACTTGGAGTCTGGGGTCCGCTTTACCAGTCCAACTGTGGATTTGGCTGAACTTCGATATTTTCCGTGAAGCGACTGCAACCTGACCTCCGTAACCCAAAGGCGATATCAAAACATTACCTACAGTTAGACCACGGATTTTTGAGGGCTCCAACTTCCCGTAACGACTGCCATAGATGTTCGCATGGCAACCGGGACCGACGGCTTAACGTGCTCTCCGATGCACGACCAGACCAATGCAAATACAAATTCATGCATACAAATATTTGCACTGAGCGGGGATCGAACCCGCGCCTCCTGCGTAGCGGCTGCATTCACTACCGCTACGCCATGGAGGCTGTCTTCGTTCGACCATTTCCTTCCTATATTAGATTAAAAGCCGATTAAGTACCTACCTATCAGTGATGAAGAGTGAAAATTTTGATAACGGATGGCTGTGAAAAATAATCTCCCCTCTTATAGAACGATCATAGCAATTTTTATAGCATAGCATAAAAGAATTTCTTTAGCTGTATTAATAAATTAAAAATAGTAAAAGAGTGAAAACAGTTGCGTCGGTACTTATTTTATCGTCCTATATAACCTTCAATCACAGAATAATTAATAGTACTAACATCAATAGTACTAGATATTAATAGTACTAGTGCTTTAATAGTGAATGATTAGACTATTAAATATTATGACGTCACAAAATATTTTTAATCAATATAAAAAAAAAAATTTACGTATAGTAAAAAGTAACTAATTTGACTAGTCAGTCAAATACCCAATTGAGTTTCTTTGTAAAAGGGTCCTGTTCATTAAAGGTATAAAAGGTTAAATACCTTTATATAATAATTTTCATTATACATATAAAGGATCATTATTTGCAAATATGGAATCAGCTCGCCCCCTATTGCGTGAGACCGTAAATCATAGTTGATGACATTTACCTACGTATAATGATTTTGTTTGTTGTTGTATTTTTACGTCCTGATCGTCCACCTGAATCTCGTGGGGAGCGGACACACGGAAACAAATTTACTGGCCGCGTGGCTAACGTAGCTATGGTACACTCGACATTGGCGTGTCGCCATTAATAATTTTATACTACATTTTACTTGACATTGGCGAGTTGTGGCGATTTGGTGCAGGCCATTTTGAAGAAATTGAAGTTGAAGTTGTTGTATTTTTTGTTTGATTTTTCTTTTTGTTTTTGATTTTTGTATAATAATAGGTAACAACTATAATAATATTAAACTGTTACTTTTTTAATGCCTTGTGAGTGGGTAGAAATAAGTTTCAAGATATATGGCGCGAGCACTACTACATCAATGATTCAAGAGATCAATATTCGGAGCCCGAAAGCTGTTTATTGAACCTAACTAGGTATTTGATTAGAAATTTTTGAAGTGAAAACTTCTTTAGCGGCGTTGGATGGGTGTAAAATGTTAAGGAAGTGTCAGGATTAGTTGACCTTTGAACCGTAACCGACGACTGACGTCATACAAGATTAGGTACAGACTATCTATTTTGCAAGTTACGATAGATAGCATCGTAGCTTAAACGGTAAGCACTTCGACTACAAGTTCTTATAGTTTCAGATAGTATCGGGTTCAAACCACCTGGCCTTCAGGGCTTTTTTGTCATTGTTTTTTCTTATTATAATTTATTAGTTTTGGTGATTATTTTTTCTTTAAGTAATTTATTAATTTCTTCTGACAAAAAAATCGCAGAAAATTAGTGATAGGTTCTATGATTGGCGCTATACCTACTATAGGTATGGTATAGTGTGGTATGTTCTTTTTATCTTTTTCTATGTATATAACGAAGAAAGAAAGAAAATGTTTTCACTTCTGCCGGCACTCCCAGAGTGCAACCCGTCTTTTTTTAATTGCTTGATCGAGTCTGCTTTCCGCAACCATAGTTATCATGAAACACTTATATGTACCTAAAGGGCATGGGGCTATACTATAAAGCTGTAATCTTATCACCGGTAGTATCAATAAATTCCCTCCAAAACTGTGACCTCATTAGATAAGTTTAGTAAACCAAAATGGCGGATGTTTAGCGCTCGAGACGACATTGCCTCAGCTTGTGACCGCAGGATCATATATTAGTGTGTGGGTGACTGAATTGGGTCGCTTTCTTAATTACAGATTAAGGACGGGAGTATTAGATTCAATGTACTTTAATTCTGTGATATGGAGTTTTATGGAATGTTTAATAGTTTGTTCTTCTGTACACGTTTTTCACTTATGTCTTGGAGGCTATTAACCTCATGAGGCTTGAGGGGGAGGGGTTGAATTAAATCAGGAAATATCACAAGGGGGTAGGGGGGGTATAGTAAGGTATCACGTGTATTTATTTTTTTGCCAGAAGTGCGATTTCTAACCCAACAAGTCTAGTCTGCCTAGATGTTTTAATCATGGTCCTTAATTTTAGAAAAATAAGATAATACTATTACCTGTCTTTAAAGATATTATTCAAAAAAAAAACTATGTAGGTGCTAAAAATTCACGTGATGTTGGGGAGGGGGCGGACTAGTCTTAAACCTCACCACGTATCACCAAGGTGGAGAGGCGAGGGGGTTAAAAATGTTAAAAAAAACATTACGTGATTAATGGACGGCTCCTTGATGATCCGAGATATGAGTGCCAATCCCAGTTACATCCAAAATTTGAACTTATAGCTTAGGATCCGCTGTCCTATTACTTTCAATTATTTTAGTTTGTATGAGAGAGACTATTTGTATTCTGTACACGATACTCACGGCAACAATACATCATCAAGGAATACCAGGAAATGGTGCGCACAGTGAGGTTTGAAAGAGAATTCATACCTCGCACACTCAAACTGTGGAATGTACTCCTAGCTGTGGTTTTCCCAAGCGACTACAATATGGGGTTCTTCAAGAAGGGCAATAGACGATGCTTACAGGGCCAGGAGCGCGAATGTGACGCCCCTGGTGTTGACACAGCGATAGACCAGCCATGCTAACCTGCAGGTTGTGTGGCTCTGACGAGACCGTTTGACATGGCCTGCATAACTATGACTGAAACTTGCCTATGTGGCACTAAATTGGCCTAAGAATGCCGTAGATAGCTTCCTACGCAATCTAAAATGTATATGGACAACAGATACCTATTTAAACAATGATATTTAAATTATAAACTCTATTTAAATATGCGCCATGCTATGGAATGGTCACCGTTCTAACTGTCAAGTCAATGAAGGCACCGAATATTTGGAGTTCGATTCGATCCTTATAAGGGACGATAATACGTTTATTCTTATAGTAAATGCTACGCGTACTTTATTATTTAAGTTAGTTTCTAAAATTAATGCATACGCAATACAGAAACAATACAAAAATTTAACGGTGGAAAGGTATTTCGTAAATTTATATCTTAAACGATTTAAAAATAGTAGAAGGTTCTTTTTAACTGTGTTTATTATGTAAATAGTTAAAAAAAAATCTTAGTAACAACTTGCTGTAATGTAATTTTCGTAGTGAGGTAACTAACACATGTTTAAACAATTAATATTTTGATTTGATGACTGTATTTCCGTCCAATTGAGTAGTCCGGCTGGGGAAGTACCTCTACCCTATAGAATACCGATGTCATAATAACTTCGTGTTGTGTTCCTGGCGGTGAGAAGGGTAGCCAGAACTAACTGGACAAGACCAAAGGCTTGTCCTGCTTTATCTTTCACACGGACGGCACTAAACTCTCTATTCTAACAGGGTCGGCAGCACGAGTGTGAGTCTCCTAGTGTTGCACATGTCCATAGGCCACGGTAACCACTTTGCTTCAACTGGGATGTGTGCTTCATTGCCACTCTAAGTGATATAAATAAAATACTCTTTGTGCGCAGTACCTGCCTACACGTTTTTAGGTGTCTATAGAGGATAGCACAGCCGGAGGAGCTCAAATTAGCTCAAGGTACCTTACACCTACCTATACTCGTAGTTAGAAAAAATCAGGTCCAAGTTTACTGAGTGTTCAATCTATTTCGTTCAGTTGATCGTATCTAAAAAAACTGTGGAAAATGTTAGATTTGCACGCTTCTAATAGTCATCTATCAACGTGCTTAGATTGGCCAGTTTGTTGATTTGATGGTTGGCTGATTGATATTCTCCTTCACCGTTAATAAATTGTTAAATTATAACCTATCCCAGTAGCTCTTTACATTTTATACTTACTTCATATCATACCTATTATCAAGCGGTTCGGTTACTCTTTCCTTTGTCGCACCATTAAGACCTGGAACTCCTTGCCAGCTCACGTGTTTCCTTCTTCCTACAGTCCCGGGTCCTTTAAGCGGGGCGTGAAAAAGCATCTGATGACGCTGTCAAGCTGAGTGCCACCATTGTTAACATGGTGCGTGTTTATAATGGTGATCCTCTTTCCTGAGACTTTACCTTCAGCTTACCATCAGGCAAGGTGAAGTCAAATTAACGTGTCTTGTATAAAACAAATCTCAGTGAAACAAGCTGTTTCTGAAAACTAAATATTGTGGCGGTTCACCCATGGTTCACTCAAAAAAATTATAAAGACTGTCCTACTCGCCTAAGAAGTTTTCGCATCAAAAAGTAGGTACATAATTTTAAGAAGAAAGCCATTCTCAACCACATCGCCCCTTGAAGAGTAATAATAGAAACAGAAGATGGGAAATCATGATCTGTGTGTAAAATCGTTAAAATACAATGTCATTAGTAGACGCTCAGACTAAATAACAGAAGTCAAATGTAAACGGATGCAAATTATGTGTTCTACTAAAATATTATAACTAATTACGTGTATAGTAAAGGATATGAGTTGTAAAAATTACTTACGTTATAGCAACACTTAATATATTAGGTCATTACGTATGAAATTGGCGATTTGTACGGGAGGAATAAAAAGTCGTTTTTTTTTTTGTAAAATATATTTAATTAATCAAAGTATGCACCGCTGTTATCTATGCACTTTTGCCATCTTATGGGTAGTTCATTGATCCCTTTACTATAAAAGCCATGGGGGCGAGAATCAATAAACTCTTTGAAGGCGGTTTGGACTGCTGCATCGGAGTGGAATGTTTTTCCTTGTAAGAAGTTGTCCAAATTCTGGAAGAAATGGTAATCTGTTGGAGCAAGGTCCGGGGAGTACGGTGGATGTCGCAGACGTTCCAATTGTAGCTCAGCTAACTTAGTGGTTGTTTGCTGTGCAGTGTGTGGTCTTGCGTTGTCGTGAAGCAGCAGTGGCCTAGAGCGATTGACCAATCTCGGTTGTTTAACAGCTAGTTCTTCCTACATGGTTTGCAGTTGCTGACAATAGATATCTGCCGTAATCGTTTGGCCAGATTTAAGAAAGCTGTAGTGAACGACACCGGCGCTAGTCCACCAAACACTTACAAGTAACTTTTTCTGAGTCAATTTTCGTTTAGGGCAGAATTTGGCTGGGTCTCCAGGGTTCAGCCATTGCGATGAGCGCTTTCGATTATCGTGCAATATCCACTTTTCATCACAAGTAATGATTCGATTTAAAATCCCTTTATTATTGTGGCGGTTGAGCAAAGTAACACAGCAGGCGATCCGTGTATGCAAGTTCGATTCACTCAATTCACGAGTTTTTTTACTTTCCCGATTTGCTTCAAGTGGATTAATACAGTTTTATCACTTACCCCGAAGCCTGCTGCTATCTCTGAAGTGCTTTGTGATGGATCCGCTTCCATAATAGCCTTTAATTCTTCGTTTTTCACTTTGATCTCCGGCCGTCCACGGGGTTGGTTCTTAAGGTCGAAATTTCCAGAACGAAAACGTTGAAACCAAAAACGTGCCGTGCTGTCTTTAGCGACACCAGCGCCGTACACATCATTAATTCTTCGAGCTGTTTCTGCAGCACTGGTGCCACGGTAGAACTCGTACTCGTAAATATACCGATATTTCATGTTTTTCATTGCACGGTAATAAGCGACGCCAAAGAAAAAATAATGAGGAAAATAACAAATGAATGACTGTATTCCAAAGAAAAAAAAACCAGCTAAATAAATTTATTAATTTGAATTTGGAATTCTTAACCAAAGAGGAGATATTTCAGATCAAATTGATCAGTACGACAAAACGCTAATTTCATACGTAAGGACCTAATAATAGTCCATTCGTACTTCTATATCCTTCATATTCAGTTTGGCATCATACATACTGAATCTTTTGTCTTCATTATGGTCTAATTTTTACACATTACCGTAGGTACGGTACGGCTTCCACATATCGCGTGATATGTGAAATACTCACGGCTCTTCACTTCCAGGGTAGGCAGAGACGTTAATTTTGATATGCTATGTTCTCCGGAAACTACAAATACGGAAAAATAGGAGAGGGGAGGCTTAGTGGGGTATCCAAGATGTTTTGTATGATTATTTAGTTTCTTTTTATATAGGTAGGACACGACGGTATTTCCGTCCAATTGAGCAGTCCGACTGGAGAAGTACCGCCGCCCTACAGAATACCGCGGCCACAATAACCTCGTGTTGTGTTCCCGGCGGTTAGTAGGGTAGCCAGAGCTCACTGGAGAATTTTTGTGTTGTCAGTGGCTTGTCCTGCTTTATCTTTTACATTGACGGCACAGAAACTCCCTGTTTTTACAGGGTCGGCAGCGCGAGTGTGATGCCCCTGGTGTTGCACACGTCCATAGACCAAGGCCTCATCAAAAACAGGATTGTCGTCGCTGCACCGCGTGACACCTACCGGTCCCACTGGTGCTGCGACCACAATCCCCCTTGACCGAGTATGCACTTGCTGACCCCTGAACGCAACCCAACCGAGATTGGTGCGTACTATGGAGGGTTTTGCAATAGTGCACGGCCGGCCGGAATTTGTGATAAATTTGTGCCATCTTTCTACCATCAATTAAAAATGTGGAGTTATTACACCTCTGCCAACTCTTTCGAAGTTTGACAGATGTATGTATATGAGGTACATATCTCCGTATCATAATATTTATGTTAGCTCTAAATCCATGCTCTCTGTTATGAACCAGCTATAAATCTAAGCTTAGAGGCGCCCGCCATCAAATTGTTTTGCAATAAGAAAAGCCGTAAATCGATTTTATAATGCTTCCCATCTTCAATAGCGATCATTTTATAAGATTGTCTGTGAAACAACATAGTTTGTTTTTTATTTACTGTTAACCGACTTTGCAAAAAGAAGATTTTCAATTCGACTTTGCATCTTATTGGTAACATATTCCAAAGCTCAAAATCATAATACGGTTGTACGAAAGATCGAAGTTCAAAAGCCCGAATGGTCGTTTGACCGAAAGTTCAAAATCCCGAAATACGAAATCCCGAAGTTCCAATCTTAAAAATTCGATATTTGTGTGGTTTTGTTTAGATGGTTATAAAAAAAATAGCCATGAAGGCTAATCCGCTCCGCTTCTGCCTAAGCCTGTCCTGGCGCGGCGCGGCATGTCAATAAAACGGCCCCCGTTGGGACCCAAGCTTTTAACCAAGTCGGATTGCGAACTCGATTCGATTTTGATCGCTATGGTAGTTATGATGGTATGATGCATCGGGATAAACGCTTTAAGATAATAAATATGTAGGTAGCTGCTCGTTTATCTAAAACTCAATACATAACAACCCTAGACTATTATCTATTTTGTGCCCTAGTATTTAAGACTCCGCTGTCCGTCAGTCCGTGGTAGGTAGGTAGATAGACAGTTGAAATTTTCACAGATGATATATTTCTGTTGCCGCTATAACAACAAATAGATATTAAAACAGAGATAATGGTACAGAACGATATTGGCGCGAGTCTGATTCGCACTTGGCTGGATTTTTAGAGTTCCGCATCCAAAAGGTAAAAACGGAAATCTATTACTGAGACTTCGCTGTCCGTCTGTCTGTCTGCCTGTTGCCTGGCTGTATTTCATGAACCGTGATAGCAATGTGTTTCCTCGCATATGCTTACAACAATCAATAGTATTTCAAAGATTATACAACGACTTCGTTTGAAGATCGTTCGTAATTTTAAACTTACTCAGTTTTCATTGTTTTCAGTACAATTTCAGTATATTGGCCCATTGCCAGCAGATATTGTTGAGCCGTGAAATATTATTATATGCATCAGTTTAATGGTTATAGGTCGTACTGCTAGCGGTAAGGCGATTTGCAAAGATTATGGTTTGTTATATTTATAGAATGATAGCAATCCGCCTTTTCTTTGGGCAAGGCACAGCACAAGTTCAGTAAAGTTATAGGAAGGAAGATTCGCAGGTTCTCCAGTGGGCCGAAAAATCTTGCTTCGGAACCGTGGCCCAATTATCTTCTCAGCTTTATACCGTTTACAACCCCATCTCTCTGTTTCGCTCAAGGGGAAGATTAACAAGTAACTACTACACTAGGAGAAAAGAGGAGAGATGTTTATTTTCTTTGTCATCCTTTTCAATTTACTCTTCCTGTACAGGTCTGAATACCACCAATACATCGGGCGTTTAACACGTCAATGTCTTTTTAAATTCTTAGCCCATTCTCAGTCAACTCGCTACTCGGTTATAGTGAGATAAAAGCCTTACCATCGACCCTGCACCTGGGCCTGGGTACACACTGAGTAGTGTAAATATTACACAATACTTGTCGAACTAGTACTGCTAGCTAATGTTATCGAAAACTAGAAAATTCCTTGGTTTTGAAAGATGGCCTGACTGATGGCATGTGGTTACCGAGACAGGGTACAGTTAGTGGTAGAACTATCCAGCCATTTTGCCCGTTTAGGATTGTTCGTTCGTTTGAGATTCTGGTGCAAACTTTTTTGAAGATTGAGAGGTCAGACAGCAGCCCCTCCTCAGTGAAAGCCAAAGTTGGGAGACTTAGAACTGCTGATTTCGAGCTCCACAGTTCATGCTTTGGATACATTTTGGAGCCCAGAATTCATTCACACACAGCGGACGAGGACTTGGACATAGCGTAGCCACACAATAAATACGAAGCGGTTCGATAGATCTTTTCTTTGTCGCACAATTAAGACCTGGAACTCCTTGCCAGCTCACGTGTTTCCCTCTTCCTACAGTCCCGGGTCCCTTAAGCGGGGCGTGAAAAAGCATCTAATGAGCCCGTCAAGCTGGGTGCCACCATTTTGACCTCTCCTAAATTAAAAAAAAAAATTCGTACCGAAGTAGCACTCCTTTGGTCTTGAAGTAACCCACCGTTATAATACCCTAGCCAACAGAATTAAGCGAAGCCAAAACGTGAGATCGAAATGGTTGCTGCACCCACATGTTCTTCAAATATTTGTACTTACTATTGTAATATTGTTGCTGCCTGCAATGGTTACTCTCCTAAAACTTTGCTTTAAACTTACCAACAGGCGAGGTGAAATCATATTGTCTTGTCCACAACATGACCGAATCCTTGTGTAAACTTCTCTACCATTGCTTCGCCTGCATCTTAGGTATGATTCCGAAGCCTACCACATACGACAACTGTAGACGCATTCAGCACATACATCACATACATTACTTGTGACACTTCGATATGGGTAAAGTGGACCATTGATAAGCCGCAATGTATTTCGCGCATCTGCTGCGTGCGGCTGCAGTTGGCGTAAGCGCTCACCTTCGGGATATAACCTTTAAGTTCAACAAGATAAGTACCTATCAATTCCTAAAGATTTAAATCTTGATTCACTTAATCATCACTTCTCATCTTCGTCCAATATTGATGGGACAGCTAAAACAAACACACTTAACTATCTTTCATCTCTTCCAACTCCTCAATATCCAACTTTTGTCTTTGATCAATTTACGGTTTGTGGTGTTAAGCAGAGCATTACGTCAATAACGTCCAACGCAGTAGGCAGTGACTGTGTCAGTCGGAATATGATACTTCCTATCCTTGACGAAATCCTACCCATCTTGTGTCATATATTCAATCACTCCATTTCCTGTGGCAATTTCCCATCTGCGTGGAAAGAAGCGCAAATTACTCCTCTGCCAAAAAAATCCAAGCCCTCCACATTCTCTGATTACCGACCTATTTCCATATTACCATTCCTCTCCAAAGTCTTTGAGCGCCTAATCCATACCCAAATTAGCTCCTTCCTTACTAGAAACACCATACTAAATCCATTTCAGTCCGGCTTCCGACCTGGGCACAGCACTGTTTCTGCTTTGGTACACATCACAGATGACATAAGACTAGCCATGGATCGAGGAAATATAACAGTTCTTTCGCTCCTTGATTTTAGCAATGCATTCAACACTGTAGATTTCGACGTCCTGGTGGGCATACTTCGCTCTATTAACATATCTCCAACGGCAATTGATTATTTTCAGAGTTACCTGTCTGGTCGTCGACAACGTATACGCATAGAAGAGTCATTCTCTTCATGGTGCAATACAACAGTTGGCGTACCGCAGGGCGGCGTTTTATCTCCACTACTCTTCGCGATTTTTATCAATTCTATCTCCCAAAAACTAGTTTCATCCTACCACTTGTATGCAGATGACTTACAGATATATAGCCAGGCCCCACTTAACCAGCTATCAGAGGCATTAGACACAATTAACCTGGATCTAGCGCATATTAGTGAATGGAGTAAAAATTACGGCCTAAAGATTAATCCATCAAAGACTCAGCTAATTGTTGTCGGTAGTTCCAGAATGATCTCTAATATAGATTGGTCCGTTATGCCGTTGATACAATTTGAAGGTACACTAGTGCCTGTATCTGATTGTGTCAAAGATCTAGGGATCTACCTTGACAAGACGTTGTCCTGGAATCGCCAGCTGCAAGAGGTAAGCCGCAAGCTGTTTGCCTCAGGGGGATCACTACGAAGGTTACGAAACTTTCTGCCCACGGCAACAAAGGCGGCGCTAGCACAAGCCCTCCTTCTACCAATTCTCGACTATGCCGATGTCAGCTATCTAAATCTCACAGAAGCACAATTAGATAAACTTGAGCGACTTCAAAATTTTTGTATAAGATTCATATTTGGCTTACGCAAATACGATCATGTTTCAGAATACCGTTTAAAACTCAAGTGGCTTCCAATTCGCCTTCGCCGGAATACTCATATTTTAACGTTTCTTTACAATATTCTTTTTAATCCCAAAGCTCCCACTTACCTTAAAGAACGTTTTAGGTTTCTACATGACACACATTCGAGGTCCTTGCGGTCGTCGGAGAACTTAGTACTGAAAATGCCGACGCATTCCACAAATTACTTTGATCGATCCTACACCGTAGAAGCGGTTCGTCTGTGGAATGAGCTGCCAGTTGCTATCAGACGAGCACAATCTATCACAAGTTTTAAAAAGCTTTTACATGAGCACTTTCTGTCACGTTAGTAATATACATATAATCATCCAACTACTGAAAGTTTGTTTAAATAATAAAAATAAATTTATGATCTGGAGAGACATAAATAGTTTTGTCACTATGATGTATATTATAAAATATGTATGTATGTATGTATGTATGTATGTATGTATGTATGTATGTATGTATGTATGTATGTATGTATGTATGTATGTATGAATGTATGTATGTATGTATGAGTGTATGTATGTATGTTGTATAGATGTATATATGATTAGGTATATGTGTATATATATGTTTGTTTGTGTATTCATATATCATTTTTGTCATTTCCAGTCACACCAACTACCACCTGTTCTTACACCTAATTCTAGTCCATCCAAAGGTTGCCTGGAAGATATTGCCTATTATGGCGATAAGGCCGCCCTTTGTACAACAATTGTATTAAGTGTATCTCACTCGTAAGATTCAATGTAAATGGTGTACAAATAAAGTATTATTCTATTCTATTCTATTCTATTCTATTCATTCTTCAAATATTCTATAGCTGACCCCTCTGTTCCACTCCATCAAACACGATCGTTTCGGTCTCGCTCCAATGAGCTGATGGGCTTTCTCCGATAACTACCTATTATTAGATGTCTTCTATCGAGAATTATTTTGACAAAGTCACGTCTACAGTTAGGTATACCAGTACAATAATTTGAAGTGCCTTTACTATCAGTGGGAAGAATAAAGCTTTGTCGTCTACACTGACGGCACAGAAACTCTGTGTTTACAGGGTCTGCACGAGTGTGACTACCCTGGTGTTGCACACGTCCATAGGCCACGGTGGGCTTGCCTGCCACCTAACCTAAGTGGTATTAAAAAATATTTAAAGGCTTTTATTTCTTTATTTTCCATTTCCTTAATATAAATAATAATTCTATAATTAAATATATTGAAAAAAGGCAGGTCAGTAGGTAATCGAACCCGGCGAGCTTGTATAAAAGAATTAATGACAGTAGATGTAGCTCGTGAAGTATGTGGGGATAGAGTCCAATGTTGGGCTGTTGTCTGTGCCCACCCCAGCAAGAAATAAGCGTAATAGTATTTTGAATTGATTCCTAGCCTACAATGCACCCAACACAATCATAATCACTTTGCAGTCGGAAGGTAAAATTCTGCATGCATTACAGTTCACACGCTATGAAAGTTCTTAGAAAGTAATCATTGCGTAACAGAGCTGTAGGTACCTGCGGAGAGCTTATTAAAATGCAGTTTGTTTATAATTACATGCAACATACATAATCGTAGGTAGATATTAACTCATTAATCTGTACTGTACGGTCCAGTGGGGAAGAATGGAAATATTCAAAAGGCAAGCCGATGAAAATATTGGAGTATACATGTAAAAATTCGCTACTGATACAGTCAGTCTTGCTGTTTGTTCTGGGTAATCTCCTAAACGGCTGGGTCATTTTTTACAGAATTTTTACTGTAGATAGCTGATGTTATAAGGCATAATTTATTTTAGAAAGCAAGCACACTGAGCACAGCTAGTCTTTCCTATGATCATCCTTTTTTTACGATATTATCACATAGGGACTGACCGCTTTACAAAACTCTGCGCTAGCCTCTCCTACCTTCTGAACATCCTTCATTCTCCACCTCCACCCTTCTGCCCCTGATATATCATCATCCTCATGGAGATGTATTTATGTTGGTGCCCTAGGAGCTCAAGGGCCGCCATCTGGCTCGTCCTCCTCCACTTCGCACGATCTCGAGCGTCCATGGTAGTGAGACCATTGACACCACATGTTATCCTCCACAACACCAAGCCAGGACTTTTGAGCTTCTGAATATTTGCCCCCAAATACTTTCCTTGCATACAGTTTTATATATTCTGTAACGTTTATTTCTTTCCGACAAAACGTAACAATATTTTCAACATAAAACCACGTAAGCCGGCAATAAACTAAGTAGGTAGGTATATCGGAGAACATTTATCTTGGAGCTAAAATGAGCTCTATACGCGTAGTAGGTTCATGGGATGCTACGCAGGTGGATGAGCGCAAATCCACCAAGCATAGATATTACAAAACAATCCGCGCACGCCAGGGTATTTTGATGATTGGACGGTATTAACTAGAGATGGATGAACTCGAGTTACCAACCCGAGTAAACTCGAGTTGCACATGTACTTATTTTTATCTCCAGTTGAGTTGCACATTATTTGTAATGAACAACCCAATTGAAAGAGCGACTACGCCTACGGTACAATTGATAGTCATTGTGTTCGTGCAAAACAATATTACATGTTAGGGTGTTAACTCGAGTTACGCTACTCAAGTTCAACTAGAATTACGGTAATTTGAAGTCGAGTTAGCTTCCGATTTATTTGTATTATTATTATGTATACCTATGGACTCGAACCGACTAAAACACGCCGTCTCTGTGGCTCGTAAGTTGCCTGAGGTGACTTTATCTGAGACAATATATATTACTCTCGCACCCCGGTCAACCCAGGGCCATCTCTTTCGAACTGGTCCTCTTGAGGTGTGTCGACCACGGAGTCCCCATCTGGCCCCTGGTTAGTCCGATTTGGCACGTCACTAGTAGGTATGAAATAATTGATTAATGACTGTGTTTCAGTGTGGTACGATGCGCGAGAGTCTCCGCCGTCTCGCTCACTCGTCAGACGATGGCATGGAGATGCGCGGGCGCAGGGCTGGCACGCGCCGGGTGCGAGTGGAACTTTTAGACTCGGAGCATATCACTGTGGATATTGATGTAAGTAGATTTTGTATTACTAGCTGTTACTAGCCGAACCCGCGTGGAAATATTGTTTCCTTATACCACTTAGGTGGCAAACAAGTACACGGCCCACCTGATGGAAAGTGGTTACCGTGCCCTATGAACGTGTGCAATACCAGGGGCGTCATACTCGCGCTGTCGACCCTGTTAGAAGAGAGGGTTTCTATGTCGTCAGTGTAGAAGATAAAGCAGGACAAGCCTAGGTATTCTGTAGGGCGGAGGTACTTCCCGTCGAACTGCTCAATTGGATTGGAATTTTATTTGCGACTCGCATATAAAAAATAGTTTTATCCTGGCATAAAAAAAAAACTCTACAGAGATTATTCATAATTTATCCATTATTAGCAGTAACGGTTGACATTTTCTTTATTATAGGAAAGTATGAATTAACATTATAGGTACCTTTACAATTATAT
The DNA here is from genome assembly GCA_949126895.1 of Eilema caniola. Classification (NCBI taxonomy): domain Eukaryota; kingdom Metazoa; phylum Arthropoda; class Insecta; order Lepidoptera; family Erebidae; genus Eilema; species Eilema caniola. Next base: position 1,463,328 of record OX421482.1, on the reverse strand, counting down.
TATATAGCTTTATAAATAACTAGCTTTTTTTTGCGGCTCTGTCCGGGTGGATATCGGTTATCGCAACCAAACATAATCTATATCCTTTCTCAAAGTCTAATTTACGGCTATACCAAATTTCATCAAAATTGGTTCAGTGGTTTAGCAGCGAAAGTCGGACAAACATACACACACACTTTCCCAATTATAATATTAGTAGTGATAGTTTGATGATTGCCTACTGTAAAATTAGAACGAATGAATTTAATTCTTAACACCTAAATTAACACCAAGAGACCTTGAGCCCCAAGGAGGATCCTCCCACTCCAAGAATGTATGTCTTTTCAGCAACACTACAAAGTGATTTACGTGTTCATAAAGAGCGATGGCATTCAATGGCGAGTTAACTAAACACAGCTGGCACTTTACGAATAGTTTGAGAAACGTGGGTAGATGGGAATTAAATGATTTGTTGCCAGTACAGTCAGCAGGTAGGGGCCATCCAAAAATTACGTCACACGTTAAAGGGGTGGGAGGGTGTCGACGAAGTGTGACATTGTGTGGCAAGGAGGGGTGGGAGAGGTTCTAAATTTCGAGACGTCACTTTTCAAAAGCGTTTATAAATCTAAGTGTTAAACATCTCAAAAACATGAAATATTCAGTGCAGCTTGTGCTGATAAAAAAACAAATTGAACAATAAGAAATCAACAGCTTACGGAAATATTTAAAAATTAGTGACGATGTCGAAGGGATGAAATGAAAAAGTGGAATCTAAAATCAAAGAATTGTAAATAAAAATGACGAGAAAGAAAGAGACACTTATGAATTTTTTTTTTAATTCCTTCGTCGTTTGCAAAATATGTGACGTCACACTAGGAAAGGAGGAAGTCTGTTAAATGTGACCAGAGGACGGGGGAGGGGCAAAATATCATTAAATTCGTGTGACGTAATTTATGGATGACCCCCTACGGTAACTGACCAAAAACTAATTTGTTGAAGATTTTTGAAGTGATAACTTCTTTAGCGGCGTTGGATGGGTGAAAAGTGTTAAACTCGCGTCAGGATCGCTTGACCTTTGAACCGTAACCGACGACTGACGTCATACAACATTAGCTATAGACTGTCTATTTTGCAAGATACGATAAATAGCATCGTAGTCGACTTTAAGTCGTTATGGTTTCAGATAGTACCGGTTTCAAACCTGGCCTTCTGACACTTTTTGTGATTATTTTTTCTTTTTGTAATTTATTAATTTATTCGGACAGAAAATTAGCAAAATATTAGTGATAGGTTCTATGATTGGCGCTATATTATAGGTATGGTATGGTATGGTATGGTATGTTCTTTTTATGTTTTTCTATGTATAAAACGAAGAAAGAAAGAAAGAAAATGTTTTCACTTCTGCCGGCACTCCCAGAGTGCAACCCTTCTTTTTTTTTAGTGTAACCCTTAAGTATACCGAAGGGTATTAGGTGAAACCATATTACAACACATCGACTGGGCTCTCTGTCTGTCAGTAGGGCTGTACCTCAAAAACCGTAATTGTCACTTAGGTGGCAAACAAGCACACGGCCCGGCCCATCCCATCTGATGGAAAGTGGTTACCTTATATCTTCCCACTGAAAGAACAAAAACTCTACTATAAGACTGTTGAAATTTTCGCAGATAGATGCGCTGAAATTTTCACATAACCGATTTACGTGCGGGAAATCCCCACGGATACCCCCCCCCCCCCCTTCGGAGCCGAAGGGGGAGGTTATGTCGGACTCGAACCGACTAAACCGCACGCCGTCTGTGGGTCGATGTGCTAGGCCGGAGGTTGTCTTTTAACATATCCCTCGCACCCCGGCTGACCCAGGGCCATCCCTCTCGGTCTGGCCCTCCTCGGGAGGGGGGACCACGCGGTCCCCGACTCGCCCCCGGTATGGGGGGGGGGGCGCGCATCGTCCTACGATGCGCGCCGCCGCCGTGGCCTGCTTCTGCTAGGGTGACGAGCGGCTCCACCCGTCACCCTCAGGCCCGCGCTCATGGGGGGCGGAGATCGGTTTGCGCCCTCCGACGCCCGAGCCGCCTCCGAACGCGCCCAGCGATGTCCGCGAGTCTTTCTCGCTTGCTGCGCCGCGCCCGCTCTGCTGTCTCCTTCACGAGCATGACCTGCTCGCAGAAGGAGGCGCTGGCCGCCCACGCATCCGAGCAGCGGACCATCGCCGCGAGCAGAGTGGAGAGCGTGAGCACTCTCACTCCCAGGGCCGTCACAAGCTCCCGCCTCGGCGTTTCAAACGCCGGACACTCGGTGAACGTGTGCAGCCCCGAGTCCACGCTCGCGTCGCAGTGACTCGCAGTGACTCGGGCGTTGGCTCTATGCCCATCAGATGCAGGTACCGCCCGAAGTTACCGTGTCCGGTAATGACCTGCGTCTGACGGTACGACAGGCCACCGTGCGGCCTCTCTAGCCACTCCCCCATGATGGGTCTTACCGCCGCAATCTCTATCCAGGCTATTATAAAATCCAAGAATATTTAGATGATAAACAAGCTTGGAAATGAGGTGTTCGCTCAACTATGCTACTCAAGCAAACTATTGTATTTAGACTAAGTAGATTAAGCAAATGTTTGTAAAAAGACCAAAAAAAAATGCCCGTTGAGTTTCTTGCCGGAGTCTTCTCAGGTCGGGGCCGAGTTTCGAACCGGTGGTCCATTGTAGTCTAGATTTTTTTTAACTTGACGTTTTGTAAGTGCTGTTTTAATGGTCTATGCAGAATAAATTATTTTTGACTTTTGACTTTGACATACAAAGCATGTAAAATGCTATTATAATCCTGTTAAGTTGTTCCAATACAGCCACTAATTAATGATTCAACACGGTAGTGTACGCACAACACGACGTAACTGTTGTAAGGAATGTTCGTGGTCATGCTAGGATATATATTATCTATTATAATACTCGCACGTAGGTACTTCAATTTCTGGAATGAACATGAACACTGGATAACTAAATGTATATGAGACACTGCCTTCAGTTTATCATGCGAAGTGAAGTCAACTTGACGTGTAGTAGGTATGTTAAAAATAAATTGACATACGAACGAGTTTGGTGGTGTAGAGCTAGACCGCTTGATTGTTGGAGGTCGTAGGTTCGATTCCCGCTCATGGCAAATATAGGTATGATACAGTACTTATAGCAAAGGAGCTATTTTTAAACTTTTGTCGATCTATCTGTCTGTTTGTTCCGGGAAACTGGGAAGTGACAGGGCCGGTTTTTATAACATTTTAACTGCAAGTAACTAGTGTCCATGCGAACGAAATCGCGGACACAGATAATGTTTTTTTTTTAAGAATATTAGCGAGCGAAATTATCGAAATTACTAATATTCCCTCTCAACACACACACACACACGCACTTCTGTTTTCAAATTAGGTACTTACCTTATTCTGAAATTATTGTGATTTAACGTACCTGGGAAGAGAATGATCTTTAAGTTACTGTATGCATATGACACCTTAATGTACGTGTATATTTAAGAAACAATAAATTATTACATTTTATGCTTACTTCAGCTCAAGGGAGAACATCCTAGAAAGTTCATTTACCATCTTCTTTCGTTTCCTTCCAGCGTAAAGCCCGTGGCGGAGACCTCCTCGACAAGATCTGTGAAGCCCTGGATTTGCTGGAGAAGGACTTCTTCGGGATGATGTACGTGCAGCGGGGGGACCCGAGGGTGTGGGTGGACCTCAACCGAAGGCTTGCTAAAACGTTTAAAAGTTAGTGAAAAAGGGAATAAATTTTATTCTGGAACATTATAACAATAGAATATAATAGAATAAAATAATTATTTATTTCTTAGAATAGCTGATGTGTAGGTCTAGAGGTTTATGCAAAATAATCAATGATTTAATTTGATTCAATTCCGTCTAAGACGTTGAATAATCTACTAAATCAATTTCCAATTAGTAATTTCGCGTCCATCGCGTTCATTTTATTTATTACCTATATAATAATACAACGGGGGCAGAAATCACTTTTGTGAGAAGCCCAGGGCTGAAAATGCAAACTTTGGGTCAAACCGGGACAGATGATTTTGCTTATTCCAGTTTTTTATACCACTGAGTTAGCCAGGTCATTACCGGACACGGTAACTTCGGGCGGTACCTGCATCTGATGGGCATAGAGCCAACGCCCGAGTGCCATCACTGCGACGCGAGCGTGGACTCGGGGCTGCACACGCTCACCGAGTGCCCGGCGTTTGAGACGCCGAGGCGGGAGCTTGTGGCGGCCCTGGGGGGGAGAGTGCTCACGCTCTCCACCCTGCTCGCGGCGATGGTCCGCTGCGCGGATGCGTGGGCGGCCAGCGCCTCCTTCTGCGAGCAGGTCATGCTCGTGAAGGAGACAGCGGAGCGGGCGCGGCGCAGCGAGCGAGAAAGACTCGCGGACATCGCTGGCCGCGTTCGAAGGCGGCTCGGGCGTCGGAGGGCGCAAACCGACCTCCGTCCCCCATGATCGCGGGCCTGAGGGTGACGGGTGGAGCCGCTCGTCACCCTAGCAGAAGCAGGCCACGGCGGCGGCGCGCATCGTAGGACGATGCGCGCCCCCCCCATACCGGGGGCGAGTCGGGGACCGCGTGGTCCCCCCTCCCGAGGAGGGCCAGACCGAGAGGAATGGCCCTGGGTCAGCCGGGGTGCGAGGGATATGTCAAAAGACAACCTCACCTCCGGCCTAGCACATCGACCCACAGACGGCGTGCGGTTTAGTCGGTTCGAGTCCGACATAACCTACCCCTTCGGCTCCGGAGGGGTGGGTATACGTGGGGATTTCCCGCACGTAAAAAAAAAACCACTGAGTTGGCAGAGAAGCGCACGGCACACCTGATGGAAAGTGATTACCGTGGCCTATGGACGTGTGCAATACCAGGGAAGTCACACTCGTGCTGCCAACTGTTGCGAAGCAGGAATAGCCTTAGGTCTTCCCACTGACAGCACAAAAACTCTCCAGTGAGCTCTGGCTACCCTACTCACCGTATGAGAACACAACACGAGGTTATTATGGCCGCGGTGTTCTGTAGGGCGCAGGTACTTCCCCAGTCGGACTGCTCAATCGGACGGAAATACCGTCGTATACTACCTCCTATAAACCCAACGACTAACCCCACATGATAGAGAGAGCTTTTTAGGTAAGATTTAAAACAAGTGCAAATATTTTTCAGATGAACCCTGGGACGTCCGCTTCGCAGTCAAGTTCTACCCCCCGGAGCCTTCAGAGCTGAAGGATGACGCCACACGATACCAGATAGCACTGGCAGTTAGAAGAGACCTCATTGAATGTAAGTCATTTCATCATCACAGCTTTGGACAGCTAAAGCTTTCGCTAGATGCTGACTAGAAGACTGCTCTTGCATCTCCACTTACCATGACTTTTGCCATGCCTTGAAGCATCACGTTAAGCAGCAACATGGGTATGCTTCTGTGATTGCCAGAGAGACGGTATGCTTCTGTAAGTGTTAGTTAATAGTTTTACCATCCTTCCTTTCCATTCCCCCATTGTCCTCTTGTCTTTTCAGTCTTGAGATACTTCAAGAAGGTCATAAGAAGATTGTTACAGAGTGTGACGCCTCTAATAATGTGCTATAGTTTTTCCAAGCTACTGCAATATTAACTTCTTCAAGAAGGGCATTAGATGAGCCTTGCAGGGTGCGCAGCACGAGTTTTGCGCCCCTGGTGTTGCATACGTCCATAGGTCTTGGTAATCAATTCCCTTCAGCTGGACTGCGCGCTTGTCTGCAACCAAGTGATATAAAAACGAGTCACATATCTAATATTACAAGCTTGTTATTCATCTGCTTACCATCAATTAATGAGCCTTTTGTAGTCCATTGCTGGACATAGATTTCCCCCAATTTTCGCCATAGCACCTGATCTTCCGACTTTAGCATCCATTCTATCCGACTACCTTTACCAATCGTTTTACCATCATTTTGTAAAAGTGCATTATTCTGTTCCAGCTCGCCTGACCTGCTCCCAGATCACATACGCTCTCCTTTCGTCGTACGTGCTCCAAGCTGAGTTAGGAGACTATGAGGAACAGACCCTGGGCCCCTCCATCTTGTCGCAGTACCGGGCGGTGCCCCTGAACGCGCTCACGCCGGAGCTGGAAAACAAGATTGAGGACTTGTATAAAAAACATAAGTAAGTTGCCAGCATTTTCCATCTTTGGAGTCTATAGGGCTCCACAAAATTCTACGGAGCCTAAACCAATGTTACCTGCAAGCCAATACACCCGGATTGACAGATGAGGCTCTATGTGTAAGTTTCTCTATAGGGGTTGGGAATCCGGTGATAGTCACTACCGTAAAAGCTATTAAAATCTATGGAATCGACCGGACCTCGGGCTCCAAGATATGGTTGCAACCGGGATTAGCACTTTGTTGATGCGGGACAGGCCTTTTCCTTAGTTTCAACTCTACTGGAAACTTCGATTTACTTGAACTACAAACAATTCTGTGTAATAATGAAATCTTCTGTTCTAACACTTCTAAGTTCCCCAGGGGCCAAACTCCAGCGGAAGCCGAACTGAACTACCTGGAGAGCGCCAAGCGCCTGGCGCTGTACGGGGCCGAACAGTACATCGTGTCCGATAGCGATGGAGTCTCCATCTCCCTGGCTGTATCCCACACTGGAGTAGCTGTCTACAGAGATGGGTGAGTGAACCTATACCATCATCTTGCCGTTATTCATGTGTTAACCACATCAAAGGCCTGCCTTCGTCTACTTCACCGAAGGCATGAAGAAGTTGTTATGTCAGTCTTGAACTAACTAAAGACAATTGTGTCCTTGAAACTATAGATCTTTTCCAGAAGATGGTGTTGACTCATCTGGTGGTTGGAGAGAGAGAGGGGGAGAGATGGCAGAAGAGGCTGTAGACCTGAGAAACTAATTCTTAACTTGTATCCTCCAGACTTCTCCAGAAGATTCAAATTAACACTAGGCTTAGTGTAGACGCCCTGTTAACATAGGTCATTATGCATAACACCGCCCGACCTCAAATCATACACCGGTCCCGACTGTCAAGTAGCCGGATGACAGAATATGCCATATTCCGAAAAATCCTTCAATTCTCAGGAGATCTTAGCCCATTACTGGTTTAAAAGCATTTTTGACATTTTTACTGTGGAAAATCATGGAAATTTATGGAGATACTTTATGTTTTATTACTATATACTATATACCCATTTTATAATAAATTGATTTTAAATTTGAATTTGAATCATGATTAATGTTCATGATTTCCAGGATGTTAATGAACCGCTTCCCATGGGCAAAGATCACGAAGATCTGCTACAACAAGCGCTTGTTCACGCTGCGCCTGCGCGCGTCAGAGTTCGACGAGTGCGAGACATCGCTCAGCTTCCGCAGCCACTCCACCACCGCCTGCAAGAAACTGTGGAGGGGTTGCGTTGAACACCACATGTTCTACAGGTAACGAACCTTTTTTATTACATGTAGAAATCTTCCCAGATACCCCCCGCCGAAGCCCGCGGTGATTATGACGGACTCGAACCGACCAAACTCGCACGGCTGTCACGGGCTATCAGCTATAGGTAAAGAGGTAGCAACTGGCTTATCCCTAGCGCACCCTGGTTGACCCAGGGTCATGGAATGCCCCCTCGGGTGTGGGAATACAGCGTTCCCAATTTTTTTTTAAAGAATATTTTATGGCTCGGTTACAAGCCATGTCTTCATTTGTTGATGATGTGGATGATGATGACGAAGCTGACGATGACGATGAATGATGATTGCTGCCTCAATAAAGTTGTGGGGACTTTACTAAAAGCTCCCTAGGGAGATTCCGAACGAACGCGAAACGTCACAACTCACTGTAAAATACCACTTTCCTACACTTGTGTGTCAAAACGTTGGCTTGGCTTCTGCTAGGTTTTCAGGCGGCTCCACAGGTGACGAACCTGGATGATAGATCTGAGGATATATTGTATTCTAGATGGCGGTTCTAATATCATTGTGAGAGTCCATTCACAACTGAGTGTTGTTCTGAAATACGGGCCTTAGATTATTTTTATTTTAAAATAATTAATAATCAAAGTTCACGCAGTCGAAGTCACAGGTATAGCTAGTATTGAAATATAGGCATAGTTAACCAGTGTTATTCCAAGTATCTTTCTCATTTCAGACGCGAAGCCCCAGTTCGCGTGAGTCGCGTGGCGGGGCTCCCCCGATTCGGCTCACGCCGCCTGTCGTGCCGCCGCACACTGCGGCAACTGCGGGACGAGCCACTGCCCACGGCTACCACCGCCTGATGACGACAAGAGGGCACAAGTTGGGACATTGTAGATTGCTGTTTGTGTGCTAATAATAGGGGTGGATTTAATGTTCAAATGAAGAAAGAGGGAGGTGATATCTTCTTGGAGACCAATTCTGTCCCATGTAAACGAAATGGGCTAAAGCAAAGCAAAATCAATACCACGGTCATTTAAATCAATGAAATTAGTTTAATATTAAATGACTTTTAGTAACAGTGAATGAAAAAGTCTAATGAAACTCGTTTCATTTCATTTTGGACTTTAGCAGTCTTATTCATAAAAAATGCTTATCGAAGGTTTATAGCGTACATTAGTTAAAACGTCTCATAACGCTATCATACGTATTTTAAAATATTGTATTCATAACTGCTCTATAAACCTTCGATAACTATAGTGACGCTATAAGAGATTAATAAATCAAAATGTTGCGACTTGGTTAAAAAATTCAGATATCATTGAAATTCTTAAGCCCTTTCTGCCTTGTTATTTGATGAGTCTGTTTATTATGCATTACTAACGCTTATATTATAATAATATTTGCTTCATAAGATCATGTTACAAGAACTGGTGAAAGAGCGGTTCGGTGTGCTGGAAAATAAAAACGCCGACACGAACACTAATACGAAGAAGGTGGCGGCGTGGGCTAGTTTACACAATATTATTGGTATTAAAATTTCCCAATATCGCAGACTCCCAATATTTTCAATAGCTTCAAGTACATCTAGGCTTTGTAAAGCTTGCATTGTGGAAGACACTGAGAAACACTCTGCCGCAATAAATTTACCACAAACTCCAAAAAATAACTGACCTAGATTAGTAATAATAATAATAAAGGCTTGTCTGGAAACAAATCAGAGATATTCGAGTTATATTCAATAATTCACCAAACTAATGCGAACAAAGCAACGATGCTAGTCATGCTATTAGTATTAAACATCAAAGCTTTCATCGATATTTTGAGAACAGCTGTCAAAGTAACATCAGTTGTTGAGCAGGTCGGCCATCCTTTCTCCTAATATTGCTTAATAGCACGGCTATAGTGGGTTCCTGCCTTCCATAACTTATATGAAGTTTATAGAGGGTTTATAGAGCGTATTAGTGCTAAAATGCTGTTATGAATACAAATTTTCGACGATCACCTTATAGCAGTCTTATAAACCTCTCATAACTTTTTATGAATAAGACTGTAAATCTATATCTACATATAAAGTCGTAAATTGAATGCCATTTTTAGCAGAATCTGTGATATGACAGTGGGTTTGTTTTAACCACGGTTTTAACTGAATCGAGGGCCAGTTGGCTAATCAAAGAATGTTTTACAAGTGCGTATGTAAGAGGCGGATCCAGTCTGTTCTCGTGAAAAAATGTCGTAATACAATTTTCAAAATGGACCTCATGATTAATTATGACGTTTCCGAGATTGAGATTAGATTGAATTTTAAACAGAATTTTTATTACGAATATTCGGTGTCTGTGCTTGATTTAATATTTTGTAAGTTGTGACTAATTATGAAGCTAAGTATTCTTAGACAGAAGAAATATCATCACACTTATTGACCATATTAAGAGTTTGATGCACCTAATATTATTTTTTGTAAAATTTGCTGAATTTTTGCAATTACCTATGTTTTACTATTTTTATAAATATTGAAACACACTTTACCAGTTCCACACAATTATATTTAATTTTGTCACTGTATAATGCTAATATTTGATTTTTTTGAATACGACATGTTTCGATTAACTCATCTTCAGGTAAACATATTTATTTTGAATGAGGGTACTTATTAAAACTTCATGCTCTTGTTCAATTGAAGTGACCAAAGATATAAAGAAAAAGGCACTGGGTGTGCCTTAGTGACTACTTGAAATTATATGCTTACGTTTTAATAAATTTGAATGATTTGAATAACACAATTTTTAAATATGAGATTAGATGTCAAAATATTAAATTAAATGTCGAAACTTAGTTAAATATGTCAAAATTAAGGTGAATTGGTCAAATTGTACAAAATAATTCAATAATGGTAAGGGAGATAAATCTTTTTGTTCATTCAATATACCATTTAAATATGAGATTAGATGTCAAAATATTAAATTAAATGTCGAAAATTAGTTAAATATGTCAAAATTAAGGTGAATTGGTTAAAATTGTACAAAATAATTCAATAATGGTGAGGGAGATAAATCTTTTTGTTCATTCAATATACCATTAGGTTGCCTGTGCTTTAGTTTATTTACTTCCAGTGCCTCCAATGCATCCAGTTTCCTACCTTTACCACACGTGTGTAATATCTTGACATTATGCTTGGGGTCAAATTGATGGTTCTCGCTTATCAAGTGATCTGCAAACGTAGAATTGGATTTACTTCCTTTCCAGCTTCTTATGTGTTCTTTAATTCTGTAGTCAAAACGTCTTCCTGTTTGTCCTATGTAGATCTTGTTGCAACTATCACATGTAAGGCTGTACACTCCACTTTTTTCTCTTGCTTTAGTTTTACTTTTATTATTGCATATAAGGTTTTTTAGTGAGTGTGTCGTATAAAAGGCCGTCCTCCTTTTCTTGTTATCTATGATTCTGCGGATTTTTTCGGATTTGGCACCTATATAGGGAACTTTAACCCATGTGATTGGTTCTTTGTCTTTCTGTTGTTCTGCATATACTTGTTTAGTGACAGTTTTCTTTTGTTTTTTCCTCAATATATTGTGTATTAATTTTTCAGTGTAACCGTTATTGACTGCTATTTCTATAATTGTTTTAAGCTCCTTCTCGAAATCACATTGATCCATTGGGATGTTCAGTAGTCGTTGAATGAATGCATGAAATGCTGCATGTTTGTGTGTTTCTGGATGACGGGACGAAGCATGTATGGTATTGTCACTGTATGTGTCTTTCCTGTATATTTTGAATTTATGTTTATTTGTGGTTATATCAACTGTCACATCTAGAAAGTTTAGCGATTTTCCTCCTACCTCCATGGTAAACTGTATATTACTATTCAAACTGTTAATAAAGACTAAAAATTCATCTAGTGTTGTTTCATCTCCCTTCCACAGACATATTACATCATCCACGTACCTATGCCAATATCCTATACTTGTTTTGAATTGGCTTCTTAATATTCGTTTTTCTAAGTTGTCCATGTATAAATCCGCACACAAGGGTGACAGAGGGCTTCCCATTGCCAAACCATCATTTTGTTGGTAAAATACACCATTGAACTCGAAATAATTCTGGCGAAGGCAAGTCTCAAACACTGCCTGTATATCTATGATTTTTTGTGGTTCTATGTTTGAGGTACAGAGGTTCTCGCTGATTATGTCTAGACATTCTCGGACAGGTATACTGGGAAACAAGTTCTTCACATCAAATGAGACCAAAATGTCACTTGGTGCTACTGGCACATTAATGATGTTATCAACTAAGTTTTTGCTGTTTTTAATTGTATGTTGTGGGAGAAACTGTAATTCCGTATTGTAAATTTTATTCGCTTCTTTAGCGAGTTTGTATGCTGGAGCACCTGTATAGGATACCACTGGTCTGATAGGAACATCTACTTTATGCAATTTGTAATAACCATGTAGTCTAGGTGGTCTAGGATTCATTTCCGATAAGTAATATGATTTTGGTCCTGTAATTATACTTTCGCAAGATGAGATAATATCTTTTACCTCCTTCTGATACTTATCAGTAGGGTCCTTCTTTAATATTTCGAATTGGTCTGCCTTTAAAAATTCTTTGATTTTATGATTATATTCATCTTTGGTAGTTACGACAACAGTATTTCCTTTGTCTGCTTTCGTTATTATCAGATCATTTTCAATAACTTTTTGCTGTATGCTTTGTAGCAGTTGTACATCTTGGTTCGTGCGTGTACATTTCTGGGTTGTCTTTTTACCTAACTCAACTGAACATATGTGCTTAGAAACATTATCCTGTTTTGTTGCTACTTCCAGATCAGCTGCTAAGTTATCAAAATCTTTACTTTTTAACGGGAGGTTAGGGCAATGTTTAAGGCCTTTACATAGCATGTTGGTCTCTTTGTCTCCAAATGATATGTTGCTATTATTGACAATTCTGGGGTAAAACACAGTTTGCTTTTGAAATGAGTATGTGTATTGTTGATTATATAGTCTTTCGAGTTTCATTTCATGTTTAATATTCATATCGTATAAAATATCTGCAACATAGTCTTGAACATCGTTCAGAAAAACATCCAACTCCTGTGGGTAAAGTCTTTTAGCCAATTCCATGTATGAAACTTTTAAATGAATGCCAACATTGTCTCTTTCTTTATATAAACAATGAATTTCATAATTTAGCCATGTCAATCTAAATTTAGCTAAAATGTTTTGAAAACTTGGTCTATTTGGCACACCTCCTACCTTTATCTTTATATAATTTGGGATTAAATTCCATTTCTTGCATTGAGCATTAAACCAGATATGCTGTGTTTTCTTTCTTAGTTTTAATTTCAGCATTCTATATATCAACAATAATTCAGCTGTACTTGCCGTTTTTATGTAGTTGATTGAATTTGTTGAAACTTCTTGATGGAACTTCATTTTACTATTTTTATAAATATTGAAACACACTTTACCAGTTCCACACAATTATATTTAATTTTGTCACTGTATAATGCTAATATTTGATTTTTTTGAATACGACATGTTTCGATTAACTCATCTTCAGGTAAACATATTTATTTTGAATGAGGGTACTTATTAAAACTTCATGCTCTTGTTCAATTGAAGTGACCAAAGATATAAAGAAAAAGGCACTGGGTGTGCCTTAGTGACTACTTGAAATTATATGCTTACGTTTTAATAAATTTGAATGATTTGAATAACACAATTTTTAAATATGAGATTAGATGTCAAAATATTAAATTAAATGTCGAAACTTAGTTAAATATGTCAAAATTAAGGTGAATTGGTCAAATTGTACAAAATAATTCAATAATGGTAAGGGAGATAAATCTTTTTGTTCATTCAATATACCATTTAAATATGAGATTAGATGTCAAAATATTAAATTAAATGTCGAAAATTAGTTAAATATGTCAAAATTAAGGTGAATTGGTTAAAATTGTACAAAATAATTCAATAATGGTGAGGGAGATAAATCTTTTTGTTCATTCAATATACCATTAGGTTGCCTGTGCTTTAGTTTATTTACTTCCAGTGCCTCCAATGCATCCAGTTTCCTACCTTTACCACACGTGTGTAATATCTTGACATTATGCTTGGGGTCAAATTGATGGTTCTCGCTTATCAAGTGATCTGCAAACGTAGAATTGGATTTACTTCCTTTCCAGCTTCTTATGTGTTCTTTAATTCTGTAGTCAAAACGTCTTCCTGTTTGTCCTATGTAGATCTTGTTGCAACTATCACATGTAAGGCTGTACACTCCACTTTTTTCTCTTGCTTTAGTTTTACTTTTATTATTGCATATAAGGTTTTTTAGTGAGTGTGTCGTATAAAAGGCCGTCCTCCTTTTCTTGTTATCTATGATTCTGCGGATTTTTTCGGATTTGGCACCTATATAGGGAACTTTAACCCATGTGATTGGTTCTTTGTCTTTCTGTTGTTCTGCATATACTTGTTTAGTGACAGTTTTCTTTTGTTTTTTCCTCAATATATTGTGTATTAATTTTTCAGTGTAACCGTTATTGACTGCTATTTCTATAATTGTTTTAAGCTCCTTCTCGAAATCACATTGATCCATTGGGATGTTCAGTAGTCGTTGAATGAATGCATGAAATGCTGCATGTTTGTGTGTTTCTGGATGACGGGACGAAGCATGTATGGTATTGTCACTGTATGTGTCTTTCCTGTATATTTTGAATTTATGTTTATTTGTGGTTATATCAACTGTCACATCTAGAAAGTTTAGCGATTTTCCTCCTACCTCCATGGTAAACTGTATATTACTATTCAAACTGTTAATAAAGACTAAAAATTCATCTAGTGTTGTTTCATCTCCCTTCCACAGACATATTACATCATCCACGTACCTATGCCAATATCCTATACTTGTTTTGAATTGGCTTCTTAATATTCGTTTTTCTAAGTTGTCCATGTATAAATCCGCACACAAGGGTGACAGAGGGCTTCCCATTGCCAAACCATCATTTTGTTGGTAAAATACACCATTGAACTCGAAATAATTCTGGCGAAGGCAAGTCTCAAACACTGCCTGTATATCTATGATTTTTTGTGGTTCTATGTTTGAGGTACAGAGGTTCTCGCTGATTATGTCTAGACATTCTCGGACAGGTATTTATTTATTTATTTATTATTTTTATTATTATATTATATTATTATTCAAATCATTCAAATTTATTAAAACGTAAGCATATAATTTCAAGTAGTCACTAAGGCACACCCAGTGCCTTTTCTTTATATCTTTGGTCACTTCAATTGAACAAGAGCATGAAGTTTTAATAAGTACCCTCATTCAAAATAAATATGTTTACCTGAAGATGAGTTAATCGAAACATGTCGTATTCAAAAAAATCAAATATTAGCATTATACAGTGACAAAATTAAATATAATTGTGTGGAACTGGTAAAGTGTGTTTCAATATTTATAAAAATAGTAAAATGAAGTTCCATCAAGAAGTTTCAACAAATTCAATCAACTACCTATGTTTTATTTTTATTTTTTGTACTCGCATCACACTGCCATATTTGACTCTAAAGATAAAATAATATTTCAGAAATATATTTTTTATATAGCTGTTAAAGAATTTCTTTTTATATGCAAAAAAATTACCTGAACAGAATTTGAATTGGTTAGTAGATACGAGCCTTCATATACAAGCAAAGTAAATATTTCAAAATTTATTCATAGAATTTGGTCCGGCATAAAAAATATCGATGGGCATACTTACATAAAAAATACATACAGTCAAACTGCACCTTCTCCTTTTTGAAGTCAGTTAAAAGCAATTTTTAGAACTTCAATAACTCGAGCGGGTTCAGGTAGTTCAGTTTTCAGAGTATTGAAATTCCAGTCCCATCCTGGACGTTGACACAGAATAAAAATATTACTGATTTATTGTCAATTACTTAAAATTAAATGTAGGCATTAATTATTTTATTGTTATTATTGGATCTAAATATATATTAGCAGTGAATAAGTACGTAAGTGCCATTGTTATTTGATAACAATAAAAATATTATTAATTTATGATAATACTGGGTAGATACCAACCAAATAGATTCCTACAACCATTTTCGGTTGATGTATACTACTACTTACTACTAATACTTCCAGTATCCACCATAGATCGGACAGGTGCCCTATATAACGGCTGTCACAGCTTAACGAGTCTCCGGGGCACGGAAACACCTAAACCAATGTAAATAGACATGTTCATGCATAGATTTGCATTGAGCGGGAATCAAACTCGTGCCCCCTACATAGCAGTTGAGTTCACTAACGCCACGCCATAGAGGCTGCCTCGATTAGTTACACAATAATTGAATAAATTAAATCAATATTTAGACTTAAGATTAAGTAAATACATTTGTAAAGAAGAATTAAATCCCTATATGAATACATAATGTTGTTTGAAATTTTGTTGTACGTCCTTAATTAATAATGATCAAATAACATCGTATTGGTACCTGGTGGAGTAGAATTGGGGCCACCTCATCTCTTCCCGTGGGTGTCGTAAAAGGAGACAACGGGATAGGGCTGCTCAAGTACCCGCTTAATGGCAATGAACTCCCCTCCGTGTCTCTCCGTGCCTCCTACGTGGGGCCGAAAATTAAAGTAGTGTAAGGGTAACCAATGGTATTTTTGGTAACTAATAACCGGACCCTGGGCTGCAAACTGAATACTTAGGACGTGATTGGATAATCACTACGAGAATGATGATTATGAAAGAAGTAAAAACAAATACTAAATCATTTCTTCATTTTCTTTATAAAAATATCTAGTTTTAATAAATAGAATATACAATATACTTACAATACCTACTTCTATTCGTTGTACATCTTATGTTTGTACCATGGCAATATTTAAAAAAACTTACATAATTTTTGAAATTCTTATCATCTGATGGAAGCAATATCATTTATTTAAAAAACAAAATTATCAGCCACCTATCGAAGTTTTTACATTTAAACAGGTAACAAAAAAATAATCACTGTTCAATAGGTAAAACTGAAAACAATAAACTAAAAATAATTGTTGGCATAGTTCATATTCATACTTATAATTTTATTAACAGCATTGGCATTCTGTATCTAAAGGTGGATTTTAACCAAACGAACATAGAACTAGAGCTAGAACAAGAGCATTCTTCCTTAATAATTTAGTGTAAACGAAACCTAGAATTCTCGTACATCGCTAGAACATAAAAACACCCGCTCCGAGGAGCGATCTACTGATCTGATGACATTCGAAGTTCAAACAGTCACACAATATAACAAACGTCACACTAATATCATAAGGTAAATTAATTCTAGTTAAATATCGGTATTAAATTGGTGCCAATTTCAATCTGCCATATTAATATGCCACACTATCTTCGATTATGTCACGTGTCCACTGTGGATCTATTTCCACAGTCCGATCTTGTCACGGAAGTTGCGGACGAGTCCGTCGTTGTTAGTGTGGGAGATCCCACATGGACCTAGGGCATAGGGGGATGACTCTGCCGTCTGCAGGTAGAACTGGCCGACAGTACCCCGTTTACTGGCCCAGCCCATCAAGCTGCAAATAGAAAGAGAAATTATAACATTTGGCATTCTAGCTTAGTGGTTAAGAAGTGGAGCGATCCCAGGTTCGAATGCTAGAACATAAGCTGTTTAAATTAGCTGGAGGCGTTATCGGATATATTAGCAATTCCGGGTATACATTTACTTTTTTTATACCGCCGAGGTGGCACACAAGTACACGGTCCACCTGAAGGAAAGTAGTTACCGTCCAAAAAAAATAGTAATAATAATATTAATTTATTTTTAAGGAGTTTAAATGTCAGTTTATGTATAATGTACAATTTATTGTCAAAATTGAACCGTTTTTATGTGCTGCAGCTATTCAAAATAAATGCATTATTCTTTCTTTTTCTTTCTTCCAACAAGTCAAATCAAGAGGGAGGATGCAGCCGGGATAACTTGAACAGAGCCTCGATACCACTAAAGTTAAACCATTGTCATACCACAAACACTGCAAAAATTATCCATTTAATTTTGAACTTTAAAGACATGCAGTTAAAGTGTAATATTAAATGGCTTTTTTTTGAGTGAATGAAAAAGTGAAACACGGAAAAACGGCGTGCGCACCCAGGTCGGGACACAGCCATCACTTTACGGTCATACTCTCGCCTTAATCTTCAGATACACATACCTGTAATTGTTATAGTCACAGTTTCCATCCTGGAAAGCCTTCCAGTTGGCGCAGCTTACGGCGGGGAATCCCATGGGGTTGGTGAGCGACTCCGCGTAGAGCTGCCACGCCCGGCTGTGTGAGCATGTTTGGAACAGACAATTGGGCTGCTCAGAGCCGCGGTTTGGGTAGTAGTCTGCGTGGCCTGGGGACGAGAGATCCAGAATTGAGGATTTAGTTTTAGGGAATTTTTTTAGCAATTACTGTACTAATGTTTCCTATAGATATTTTGAAAGAAGTTTAAGGGTGAATCTTGAAGGTCGGCGTATTCAGTTGATTCCTTTGGACTAGAAAAAATTAAATTTAAATAACTTCTAAGTAACTAGTACCCACGAAAATGTAATATGTGATGGAGTAATGAATGTAATATGTAATGTAATACAGAAGTAAGAGACGCTAACCTTTAAGTTCCCCCCCCCCCCCTAAATGGTCCAGAGAATACTCCGACCAATTTCGGTGGATAGCTGCTGCAGCTTTGCCCCAAGACTCATCAAATATTCGGACCCATCCAGGAACCCAGTTGGTCAGAGCGATCCACAATTAGTTTTTTGTTTATACCACTTCGGTGGCAGACTACAACCGGCCCTCCTTATGGAAAGTGGTTACCATGGGCTATGGCATGTGCATCAACAGGGGCTTCACACTCGCGCTGCCGACCCTTTAAAGGGGGTATCTCTAAGGGACTGCCCTAGATGTTAACTTTCGCCTATCGAAATCTATGCCTAACATAATCGCTTCAGAACCAAAAAGTATTCTTATGCAATTCTTGTCTGTTTTCAATGTGTTCCTCGCGAAAGATGGACGCAAAAATTACTGAACGGATTTTGACAAGACTATTTCACAAAAAAGGATTTAAAATCTATCATATTGAGATAGCAATCAAATAAGTAGAACCACAGAAATCTATTAAGATAGAACGGCCAAACGCATTGTTCACCTGCATATCGCGCATGACTTCTTTTTCACTGTAAATAAATAGTCACGAGAGATAAGAAATACCCTTATTTATCAAATTTACTTCTCCATTTTATTCTATTCTACAGTAGTAGTATTTTTAACGATGTTATTACAAGCTAGTCTTAACAGTACCGTAAGCGTTCGAAAGTCCCTGTCTCATAGGACAGGAATTTACCAAAAAGTTGCCACGCTTTTACCGCTCATATGGCCGTTCTATCCTAATATATTTCTATAAGTAGAACAGTAGATATGTCCAAAAGTCGTGATAACCGACATCCATGCTGTCAGAGCCGAGCATCAGGTGATAATATCCAGTGTTTAAAAACGTATCCAAAAGATGTCACTTACCAACTTTTTCATTAATTCCATACACTCCAGCATCGCTGTGAATGACATCCACATATGAAGCATCGTTAGCATTCAGTCTGAGGTTTGGTTCCACGTCTGCGAAGCACGGACCTGCGGGGTCCAACCCTGAGATACGACCAATGCGAGTCCCCGTCTGAGCCAAGACAGTTTTGCCCGCGAACCCAGCGATGTGGGCCCCAAGGCTGTGCCCCACAAGGGTGATGCAACCTGGATCTATTCCGGCTGTGGACAATAGGATAAATTGTTTAGAAGCTGTTGTCTCTGTTTATCTAAAAGAGAGTGACAGGAGTGACAGAGACGAGAACGTTACAAAAGGGAAGGTCTGATTCTCTGAACGCTGGCCTGCAGGTGGCAGGTACGGTCGATTGTCACCCCAGCAGACGCAGGCTAGAGAATGGTGCGCCCTGCGCCCTCTCTCCCCTTACCGTGGTAGGATGGGGCCATCTCAAAACCGTAAATGGTCCAGGGTCAGAAGGGATGCGAGAGAAATGCGTTATTGGGTAACCTTAGACCCGACTAATTGAGAACCAAGGTGACTTGCAGTTTTGTCGGCTCGATTCCGTAGGGATATCCTCATGAAAAAAAGTTACATCGTAATATTAAAACAATCACGGGTGCACGGACTCCTTTTTTGTTGGTCTGTATTGATTGGTATTGATCACAGAACAAAAAAAACTGTATTGATGACTCAAGAAGTTTGCTATCTAGATAATAACCTTACATTAAATCGAGCGATCCAGTTTGTCGACAATTGCCATAAAAAGAGCTTGATATGATGATAGTCTTTGCCATATAGGTAGTGTCGCGTACAAGACTTCCTCCTTCCTTGGATTTAACGAGATCTCTGACGTACAAGAAATTACTATAATTAATATCTATCTACGTACTTACCTCATAACTTACTTGTAACTCAGACTAAAAGAATAATTTATAAATGCGAAAATAACTCTGTCTGTGTGTTTGTCTGTTACAGTTTCACCTCCACATTACTGAACCAATCTTGGCAAAAATTTGATACAGAGATGGAGTAGAGCTTGGGAAAGGATTCAGGCTACCTTTTATTGCGAAAAAAGTGGTTGCAGATGTTCTAATAAGAGATTAGAGCTTGGGAAAGGATAGGGGCTATGTATGATCGCGATAGCAAAGAAATCTATGTGGGCGGAATCGCGGGCAACAAATAGTATAAAATAATTTTGATGTAGACAAATTTTGTAAATAGGAAATAAAAATATTTATTTATTAAATTAAGGTTTTAATGTTAACAAACATATTATAATAGTTTCCTTGTATATTCTGCCATTAGGAATTATACTTTAATATCTTTAATTCGTTGTCTTGTAAACATTTTAAAATTTGGCTGAGAATTAAGTATTATTTTAAGACACGTTTAGTGATAAGGAAATTACCGTCAGCGTGCTTTACGTAAATTAGAGTTTAATTAGAGATCAATTAGTAATGAAATGCCATCTTCTTATGAAGACTTATAGGGTCATAAAGTTGAAGATTATCTGAACTTACCCCTGATGAGGCCGACGAGTGCCTGTCCCAACTGCTCCCCTATGAACCGCACCATGGTGCTGGAGCGCAGGTACAGCCAGCGGATGAGCGAGCTCGCGTCCAGGGCCAGGATGTTGCCCACGCCTGGAATAGTCATACGTCATGGTTTTTACGTCATAGGTATTTAAGGCTATGGTAGAAGATGTATGTACTAAAATTGGGAAAGGGATGCTCAGTCCCCTAGATAATTGTAAAATATTGTAAAATAGAATTATGTAAAGGTATTGACACGTATTTTGACTGTCGTAAACGTCTTAAGTGTCAAAATACGTGTCAACCCTATGCATTCATCATCCTATTCTACAATAAGCCGCCGGCCAATTTTTTTAAATTTTTGTTTTAAGGAATGTTAGTGACGAAATATAAGCCCTCCAGCTTACAGCATGCTAAATTTCAAATCGATTTGGATAGAAAAAAAAATGAATTTGAAAAGTCCCGCTGTAAGGTACCGATTAATGTTTTTTCCTATCTAAAAAGATTTAAATTGCTTATGTTAGAAGTGGGTATGGGTACTTCGGAAGTGTAATTTCCAGGATACGAACCGTAAGGCCGACTCCTTTTTTTTTTTTTTTTTTAACGTGAGGGAAAATCCTTCATGGATGCTATGCCGGACTCCTACCGACTAAAAAACCCTCACGTACCGCCTAATAGCCTGCGGTTGGTAATCCCGGGTAAGCCCTCGGAAGGATGTCCCAGGACTACCAACAGACCTACGGCTGCGGCCTCGCCAGAAGTTCGTTCGGGTGTTATCCCGCGTCTATAGGGGGAGGGGGTTCGAGTGTCACCCCGCTTCTTGGGGAGAGGGGGGCGTGCGTGATCTCTCACGTCACGCTGCCGTCATGGGCCTGCTTCTGTAAGGACGGTGAGCAGCCCACTCACCGTCCTCAAGACCCCGGTCATGGAGGCCGATGGTCTTCGGCGAAGACACGTCGGCGGCGCCCAAGCCGCCGACTGCGGAACTCGGATGGGAGAGTTCTCTCCCGCTCCCGCCCCGCCGCCTCTTTCGCGAACATGACCTGTTCGCAGAAAGATACGGCGCAGTCCCACTTACTCCCGCTGGAGACCATGGCTCGCACCATGGTCTCGAGCGAGAGAGTGTCCACGTCCAGACCCACCACGAGGACCTGGCGCTGTTCCGCCCACGCTGTGCACTCCAACAACGTGTGGAGCGACGTGTCGTCGCTGCGGTCCTCGCAGTGCTGACACTCGGCCGTGGTTTCCCGGTGTCTTCGCCACAGATATCTACCGAAGCTACAATGCCCGGTAAGTATCTGTGACAACCGGTAGGAGAGAGCACCATGTCTCCTCTCCAGCCACTCGTCCATGACCGGTCTGACGGCTGCGATTGTGGCGAATCCCCCCTTTGGTTGCTCAAGTCGCACCTTCCATGTCTCCACGGTTTCCTGGTGAAGCTGGGACCGCTGGGCCTCGATTTCTCGAGACGCAGGCCTTTGGCCCCGCTCCAGCGCCTCCTTGCGCCATTTAAATAGAGACACAAGGGCTCTCGCTTCCAGGTCCCATGGAGGGGTCCCGGCTAGGAGACATGCCGCTTCACCTGAGATCGTGCGGTATCCCCTTATCACCCTGATGGCCATCACCCTCTGCGGGCTCAGCAATCTAGCCACATTGGTGGCCGTCAGGGTTTCCGCCCATACGGGGGCCCCGTATAGGGCCATACTTCGCACGATCCCCAGGTACAGTCTCCTGTAGGGAGCGTTGGGTCCCCTGATGTTGGGCATCAGCCGTGCGAGTGCGGCTGACGCTCCCCTCAGTTTTGGGACCAAACTTCGGAAGTGATGTCCGAAGTTCCACCAGCCATCGAGTACGAGTCCCAGATACTTTATCGAGGGCTCGATGCCGATGCTGACGCCCCCTACCTCTAGCCTGGATCCCGCAGGTGGCCCCATCCGAGGTCCGTGGAAGCACAGAGCCTCGGATTTGTGAAGGGCGACCTCAAGACCCAGCCGCCGTATCCGACCCACGACTTGAGCAACCCCTGCCGTGGCCTTTAGTGCTGCGTCTCGGTGCGTTGCTCCCCGCGCCGTAACGAGGGTGTCGTCGGCGTAACACGTTACGCCGACCCCTCTGAGCAACGGAGCGCGCAGCACCCAATCGTAACCGATGTTCCACAGGAGCGGTCCTAATACCGATCCCTGTGGAACACCGCACGACACATCTCGCCGACCCGGCCCTAGCCAGCTCGGGTAAGTAATGGCCCTCTCGGAGAGATAGGCCCCGACAATTCGACGGAGGTAGGGAGGCACTCCATGGTAGATAAGCGCCTCCCTAACGCAGCTCCAGGGCAAGGTGTTGAAGGCGTTGGCGATGTCAAGAGACACCGCCACCACCACCTCACCCTGTGAGATTGCTTCCTCCGTCAGGTCTCTAATGCGCATGATCGCGTCCACGGTGGAGCGCCCTTGCCGGAAGCCAAACTGGCTATCCGCCAGATCAGGCCCCACGCGTGTGAGGTGCTTGCCGAGGCGTTGTGCAATAATACGCTCGAAGAGCTTGCACAACTCGTCAAGCAACACGATCGGCCGGTATCCTGATGGAGAATTTGCCGGCCGCCCCGCCTTTCGGATCAAGACCAGTTTCCCTGTCTTTCAGACCTTGGGAAACTGGCCTTTTTCGAGGCATGCGCTAAAGAGCCCTATAAGTCGAGGCCCGAGCTCCTCGAGAGCCAGGACCCACGCTCGGCCTGGGATGCCATCGGGTCCAGGGGCGGTGTTTCTGCGGGATTTAAGCCGCAGTACAGCCTCACCCTCCGTGACTACGGGCACGTCGTTCTCGCTGTCTTCCGCGTTGGGCACCTGAGACGGAGCCATGCGCGGAGGAATGTGTTCCTCCGCTCTTGACGGGAACAAGGAGTCCAGGACCCCCAGGACCCCCAGGCTCTGGGTCAGTGGGGGCGCCTTAGGGCGTAATTTACCCCTTACCATAAGGTACGGGCGCCCCCACGGGTTCTGCTCCAGGGCCTCCATCAGCTCCTCGCGGCCCAACTTTTTGGACCGCTTGATAGTCACCTGAAGGGCCCTCTTGGCCTCCCTGTACCCATCATAGAGCTCCGTCTCTCGGGCTGCCGCATCGTCTGGGCGGCGACGCCTCCGGCGGAACCTGGTGTACCGACGGCGCGCGGTAACGCACTCCACGCGCAACTGCGCGATTTCCGGCGTCCACCAGTACACCTGTCTCCTCGCCGGTCTGGGCCTAGCCCTGGGCATCGCCGCATCGCAGATACGCGACATGGCCCTCCCAAACCACTCCACCTCGGCATCAACATCGGCAGGTCTGTCCGCTATCGGGATCCAGGCCTGCACAATGGCCGCCTCTAGGAGAGCCTCCGGATCCAGGCGATGGAGTGCCCAACGCGGTTCCGGGGGATTCGCGATAACTGGCGGCAGATTAAGTGGGGGGGAAACGTCGAACCGAATATATCGGTGATCTGACGACGTCTCCTCCTCCTCCACGACACGCCATCCCTGGACTCGGCGGGCGAGCTCAGGGGTCGCAAACGAGACGTCTATGACCGAGCTGAGTCCCCGCCGCGTCCAGGTTGCGACATTCCCCCGGTTCAGAATGACTAGGCCACGTGTAGTGACCCAGTGCTGAAGTATCCTCCCCCTGTCTCTGGTCTCCCGGGAGCCCCAAGCCTGTGACCAGGCATTGAAGTCTCCCAGGACCAGGACAGGGCGAGGCCGGCATGCAGCGAGAAAGACGTCCAGCTCAGGGAGCCATAGCTCAAACTGATGCTGGTCGAGGCTCGGCGAGACGTAAGCGGCCACGACAGCCACCCCCTCATATTCCGCCGCGACGCAACCCGGGCCTCTAGCAATAAGCGCTAGGCGCGAGTCGTCCGCGCCAGTCCCCCCAAAGACAGTCGCCAGGCCGTCCAGATCCACCGGGCTTCCCGGGTGAACCCAGTACGGCTCGGCGACAACCACCACGTTGATGGACCACTGCCTGATGCTTTGGTACAGAAGGTCCTGAGCACCAGCGCAGTGGTTCAGGTTCACCTGTAGGATGCGGATATGGGTGTCCATTAATGAACGTCCATTTCCGCACCCTGCCGCGAACGTGCACCCTCACCCCCCCGTGCGGACGGAAGGGGCTTTGGCCTTGAGGCAGCGCAGACCTTACTGCCGGCTCGGTGGTCGGCCTCCTTGCCCTCCGCCACGCATTTAAAACAGCGTGGGGGAGCGTCACAGGCAATGGCCGTGTGACCGGGCTGACTACAGCGGAAGCACCGATCTCCCACGGTGACTTCCGCTGTACACTGCACTCCTACATGGCCCACGACCAGGCACCTAAAGCACCTGGCTTCGCGGGGCTGCAGGAGATGCGCCTGCGCCCTCAGGAAGCCCCCGACAAGGAGGCTCCGTCCGTCCGCCACTTTCTGGGCCACTGCGACGGGGCAGCTCACGATTGCGAGCTCCTTAGAGCGTTTTCACACTTATCCGATTTCCGATATCTCTCTTTCACATTGTCGGGCCCGATATCGGTTATCGGAGCCAACACCACTGTTTTGGCCCGATATCGGAACACAAAGAAACTAAAACAGCGACTGCAAGCAATTTTCGACCTTAAGGACGTTTTCTGAGTTACATGTCTTTTCGCTTTAATTGATGAAGCTGATCACAAATATAAGAAAAAAAAAAAACTCGATACCATGACATGTCAATAAGGTCGAAAATTGCTTACACGTTTTTCCTTTTATTTTACCCCTAGCATCCCTAACTAGTCTGTGCTATTGAGCAAATGGCCGTATCGGGCCGATATTATCGGATAAATGTGAAAACATCACAAGGTGTCGGCTATCTGATGTCGGCTATCGGCGTCCGATATCGGATATCGGATGAGTGTGAAATCGCTCTTAAGCACTAAGTTACCGACGCTATACAATATATAATACCACTATTGTCAGTTTGATAGAGGTTTGGCCAGTTCCTCCAAGCACAAGCCTGGAGGTCAAGTGTCAAGCCGCCTGTCACTCCACTAACCTCGTTCAAGGAAGGCTTGGTTAATATTCTTGAAGCTGTCCTTGGTGGGATCATCCGTGAACCCGTGGAGGTAGACCGTGAAAGACTGTTTTGGCTTGAAGTGCCTCCCGAATGGCAATGACGTCAGCGCAGACAGGTTGAACAGGAGCTTGTATTGACTGTAAACAAATGCAAATGTCATTAAATATATCAGTTACGTTTTGAATCAATTACATTCCAACATTAACTATAAACGACATAGCTCGCAAAATAAGCAAGCTGCAGTAGCAATGGGCTGCCCACGTCTGTCGAAGGACCGATGGCCGTTGGAGCTTGGAGCAGACGAGTCCTTCCTAGAGTGGAGACCGCGAGAAGGCAAACGAAGGGTAGGACGCCCCCTAGCCAGATAGACCGATGACCTGAAAAAGGTGGCTGGGACGGACTGGATGCGGAAGGCGGAGGATCGTACGAAATGGCGCACATTGGGGGAGGCCTATGTCCAACAGTGGACTGCAGTGGGCTAATTGATTGAAACGTTTCAATAAAAGAAAGATTTAAGACAATATCCAGGACGAGAATTGAACCCGCAACAACTCTTACTTCTTCACTCGGTGCGTGTGATCAAGGCATATAATGACAGGTCGATGAATAACCTACATCCCCCACGAGCGCGGGCCTGAGGGAGACGGGCGGAGCCGCCTGTCACCCTAGCAGAAGCAGGCCTTTTTTATACCACAGAGATTCCCGCTTTGTCTTCTAAACTGACGGCACAGAAACTCTCTGTGTTTACAGGGTCGTCAGCATGAGTGTGATTCACCAGGTGTTGCACACGTCCATAGGCCTCGGCCGTTTTGTCAGGTGGACCGTGTGCTTGTCTGCTACCTCAGTGGTATAAAAAACGTACTCTAATTTTTAGACGAAGCTAGCTGTAGCCGTGGACAGCAAGGGGATAATTCATTGATTGATTGAGGCTACTTTGCTCTGCCAGCGCTGTAGGTTGCTCTGCCTGCCAGCGTGACCAGAATTCTACACAGGTGTATCCGCGAGTATCAACTGGCTATCAACAATATTACAGCAAAAAATATATCACTTAGTAAAAACACAACTCGTGAGTCATAAACTACCAACAGGCCACCGTGAGACTATATTCAGGGACGTAAACAAAATAATTAGTTTAAATAATACATTTTGTATACTAAACTATAGTAAACAACTTCTGTGGTGTAATGTTAGAGCGTTGTCTGCAGAGTTGTTTACAAAAAGAATATCTAAGTAGGTATGTTTATCCACATTCAAGCACCCATAGTATATGCTAGTAGGGCTGCTAACATTGACCGCCCTACAGAATATCGCGGCCACAATAACCTCGTGGTGTGTGACGCTTCTGGTCTTACATACGTCCATAGGCCGCGGTAACCACTTTCCATCAGGTGGGCCGTGTACTTGTCTGCCACCTAAGTTGTATAAACAAAAATCTAGATAGCGCTGTGTAAAATCTCAAGTAACGCAACCGTTGCCTCACGCGATCGTGCCAATCGTACCTACGAATTTTTGTACGAAATTTACTCAATATGATTTGCACGAAGCAAGCTGCCGAATAAGACAACGGTAGACCTAATTCAGATGACAATAAGAGGTGTCAAAATACTTACTCAGTAACGAAATGCAGAGCCAGTTGACTGAAATCGGGTTCTGTGTCGTATTGCTCATAGTCCACGCCGAGGATTCTCTTCACGTTTTGACCTGGAATTTGTATGATACTTAATAAGATAATACATAAGCTCGTGAATGAATGGTAACCGAGTACATTGATACTTGTAAGGTGAAGCAATACCAGTTAGATTAATACAAAGATGCCCACTCACTATCAGTTCATCAGACGACGGCCGGACGATATAAATCTGACAGTTAATCGCCGAACAGACCTAGGCCGTCAGGGCGAACGAGCACACACACCAGAAGGCGATCGTACGGCGGGTAACTGTCGACTCACAACTGCTAGTGTATGGTCGCAAAACTGACAACGGGAAATTGACAGCAGGCTAAAATCGGTTTAGTGTGTGGGCGCTATCAGCTTAGGACCGTCGGTCCCGGTTGCCATACGAATATCTATGGCAGTCGTTACGCGTAGTTGGAACCCCACTAAGTCCTACAACTAGTCTAACTACAGAACATCGATATCGCCAATTTATTGTGGAGGTCATATGGCAGTTACTTCATGGAAAATATCAAAGTTCAGCCATTACGTACACAGAATGAAAGCCTGAAAGGCTTGGAAGATGATAATCAATTATAAGTGTAAATATAATATAGGGCAGTTATTTCGTTTTAATTTTAGTTTGGGCGTGATACCTATAAATGCTATAAACCTAACCTATATGTGGGCACACCTACTGGTTATGGTAATAGGCTCTGGTACAAGTATTTTTTTACGTTCGCAAAATCGAGGGTGAGGTTATCGGACTCGAACCTGGTGAAGGTGAAGTAGCTAGTGTATACCCCTTGCACCTCAGCTGACCCAGGGCCATCTCTCTCGATTTGGCCCTCTTAGGGTGGGAGTCCCCAACTCGTCCACGGTACGGTCCCGTCACCCCCAGGCCCGCGCTTATGGCGGAAGGAGGTCATTCATCGACCTCCAACGCTCAAATCGCCTTCGCACAGGCTTTCCTCTCGAGGTTCGGTCAGACAGCAGTCTCTACCGTCATAACTAAGACTTCATCCATCTCCCTGGGCTCCAAACTCAATATTTGAATGGATGTTTAAATGTCAATCAATCAATTAGTAATCTCAGTCTACTACTGCAGACCACTCCCGAATTCGTGAGGCTTTGACCTAGATTCCACGCTGGCCAGACGGGTTGGTACAGGGTTTTATTTTGACATTTCCTCCTTTCGCAGTGATATCGTCTGCATATTTTTCGATTAGTCACGACACCCTTCGGATGAGATGGGGTGGTGATACTTGTATTCTTTTTCCGTCACCACACGGAATGAATGTTGATGATGAACTATCACAACAATACTTCATGCACCTTTGACAGAAATATCTCTGCATCTCCCCAAGGTTGACTAGCAGAAAATGGCCATGGCATTAAGTCCGCCTTTATACAATCATTTTGTGTTTGTGCAAAAAGTTAAGAAATGTATACAATACATATACATGCGCCTGTGTCCGACCTCCGCCCCCCATGAGCGCGGGCCTGTGGGTGACGGGTGGAGCCGCTCGTCACCCTAGCAGAAGCAGGCCAAGGCGGCGACGCGTATCGTAGGACGAAGCGAATAACGGGGGCAAATCGGGGACCGCGTGGTGCCCCCTCCCGAAGAGGGCCAGACCGAGAGGAATGGCCCTGGGTAAGCCGGGGTGCGAGGGATAAGTCGCGAGACAACCTCACCTTCGGCCTAGCACAACGACCCACAGACGGCGTGCGGTTTAGTCGGTTCGAGTCCGACATAACCTCCCCCTCCGGCTCCGGGTATACGTGGGCATTTCCCGCACGTATAAATAAAAAAACCGCGCCTATATATCCTCGAAGGTGTAAGCAGAGGTGTGTGAACACTCACGTTTCGCCAATTATAATTTTTGATCTCACATAATAGGTAACGGGAACGATGACTATAGAATCAACTTACACTGGCTGAAGCCGATATACACGACAGTTTTGTCGATAGGGTCCTTGATGGAGACGACTTCCTTGGCGATGGTCCCTACAGCGCTCCCTATCACGCCGAACTGCGGCGACGCAGACGAGACGCACAGCGCTGACGTCAGCGCCAGCCAGAGAATCATTCTGATGGGATGCTGAAAGAAAAACTGAATATTTGTAAATAGGAAGGGCATTAGAGTTCTACAGAGTCGGCAGCATGAGTGTGATTGCCTTTGAACAAAACCACTGTGATACCGCTGACATTGCTTTAAATGTCATAGAATTTTCAACTCTATTGACGTTTTGTTAAATCGAAAATGAAAAGAGAAAGAGTTTATAATATTTTTCAGTCACTCTACAAGATTGTCATTTAATTTTAGACTTTAACTAAACTTCAGTAAAGTCTAAAGTTAAATGGCATTGGTTACAGTGTACGTGGAACCGCTATGATTTTACTATGAAAAAAAAATAGCAGAATCAGGGCCCAGGTGGGCCCTGTGATTGTTTGCATGTATCTATACTAATATTATAAAGCTAAAGAGTTTGTTTGGTTGATTGAACGCGCTTATCTCTGATGCTCGTACTATTGGTTAGATTTGAAAAAAAAAAATTTTGAATAGTTCGTTTCCCGAAGAAGGTTATAGGCCGTAAATCATCTCGTTACCGCCTACGGGAGCGGAGCAGTTATCATAAATGTCAAGAATTTCGAGAGGTTCCCATGATAAAGTTGAAAATTAATAAATTACGGGCATACACAGGGTGGAAGATTTTGACTGATAGATAGCGAATTTCACTCAAAGGAAACATTACTATTTTTTTTTTTAAACACAACTGCATTCAAAAAATTTCGAAAATTCGCTTGTCACAACCGGTAATCTAACCGACTAAAATCTGAACAACACTCGTGTGATACCTACCATAAAAAAATCGCCTACGTCTAATTATTTTAACTTACACTCGTATTTCAAGAACCCTTATTATGCAACAGTTTCATAAACTACTATTGAATCACAACCGTCATAAAACGTCATAAATTGGTAACAATTTAAAATTTTCTCACTGCAGTCAGTACAGACAACCCATACTCAGGTACAATGATGTACTATCGTACTTAACTTTCTGATGTAAAGGCTTCACGTCATATGGCGATAGAATGTTAAAGATTAACACAGCTAATTCAGTTTGTATATGTCGCAGCCAATCAGCTCAATCAGCCGTTTTTTATTATTATTAATTAACTGCCTAGCCTGTTAACTAAACAGGCCTGACAGATATTCAGCCGTAGCGTTTGTGACAACATTTAAAAAATTGCCTGACTAATGCTTGGGCTCTTTGTAGGATGGAGTACCACCCAGAAATAAGACAAAGTTAGTGATAGGTTTATTGAGAAAAGCAGCGCAATCCGACTTGGATAGGTAAGGTTAACAGGCTATAGGCGGTAAATTAGACGGCTGATTATGCTAGCTGGCTGCGACATCTAAAACATAATATTATAATATTATATACGTAGCAAGTAATTTATGATTTTTATTTATTCAAAAGATCAACATTATAAAAAATAATTTAGTGACACACAGCCAATTATTGTACTTAATGACCTATACAAAACATATAAAAATATAAATAATATGGGTACGTACCTACAAAAAAGATAACAAATATATTTATATGTTTTTTTGTTTCTTGTTGTTCTGGTTAATCTTCGACGTATCTGAGCGGTATTTTATAGGATGTTTACTGCAGAAAGGAGATATTTTAAGGCTACTTTTCTCTTCAAAAAATATTAGGTTTAAAAAATTGAAACCCAGTTCGATCAAAGTTAAAAACGTTCATTCAAACAAAGCGAGCATTTCAATTCATTACTTATTGGTAATGAATTCAATGTAGGCATTAAATTACATAAGATTGTCTTTATCGACAAGTGACGTGCTAACAGTATTCGTGAATTTAATTGAGATAAATGACACATTAGCAATTATTTTGATAATGTTCGCACTTGGGTAAACTATACTCCATAAATACGTGTTTTGGAAATAGGTTGGCACCACGAACTCATAAACAAACTGATAGATGATATATACTTTTTTATATATATATAACTGAGGTGGCAGACAAGCACACGGCCCACCTAACGGAAAAGGGTTACCGTGGCCCATGGACGACTGCAACACCAGCCCCTCTAGACAAGTGGCAATTCGCTAGCCGGCGTTTGATGGAATAGAATGACGAATGTTTGGGATTTGACACATTTGACATGCGTTAACGACTGTCAGAAACGCCGGCTATAGAATTGCCACTTGTCTGGAGGGGCAGGGGCGTGACACTCGCGCTGCCGACCCTGTTAGAACCGAGAGTTTCTGTGCCTTCGGTGTAAAAGATAAAGTAGCACAAGTCTTAGGTCTTCTCATTAACAGCACAAAAACTCTCCAGTGAGCTCTAGCTACCCTACTCCCCTCAGACCCTACGGCGGAGGATCCCCAGTCGGACTGCTTAATTGGACGGGAATACCGTCGTGTCCTACATCCTACTAATGTTTTAAAGAATACCTATTAGTAACCAGTGGCAAAGGGTTAAAGTTTTCAAAAAGCAAGCCGGTGGAAATATTTGAGTATAAATTTAAACATAATAATATCTACCATTGCTTCCCTTTGTCGAGCAAGCCGGCAGGAATCGTGTTGTAGGGAGCCCTCGCCACTGCTTGTAACTAAACCTACGGATAGAACTGAACTGAAATATTTAGTCATTTTTGTAACTAGTACTAGACTCTTACAGAGGATTCTGAGCCTTTTCCCAACTCGGGGTCGGCCGACGGACTTTTTAAGACTCCAACTACCCGTTTCGACCAGGCTATGTGTAGTCATCTGTACGGCAACCGGGACCCACGGCTTAACGTGCTCTCCGAGGCACGGAATTGAAGCATAAATAATGAAATGGCAACGGAGAAAGAGTACCCATTCTTCCTCATCCTAGCGTTAATCCCAGTTGCATCCGAAGCTTTTCAACTTGGAGTCTGGGGTCCGCTTTTTACCAGTCTAACTGCGGATTTGGCTAAACTTCGATATTTTCCGTGAAGCGACCGACATCTGACCTCCACAATCCAAAGGCAATATCGAAGCATTGCAGCTAGACCAGTTGTTGGATTTTTGAGGGCTCCAACTACCCATAACGACTGCCATAGATGTTTGTATGATAACCGGGACCGACGGCTTAACGTGCTCTTCGAGGTACGACCAGACCACAGCAAATACCCATTCATGCATACAAATATTTGCACTGAGCGGGGATCGAACCCGCGCCTCCTGCGTAGCGCTACACCACGGAGGCTGTCGAAAGAATACCCATTGATTACGGTAAAAATAATTTATTTTAATAATTTAAAATATTAAAATTTTGGGTACAAAGTGATGTCCATTGTTTTGTTCCTTTTTGTTATTGTATTTTGTTTCACCAAAATATAATTAATTACAAATTCCAAAAAAGGAATCCTCAAACTATAACGAGCCAATCACAAGCCAGAATCTAATATGAGTTGGCCATTTTGTATTCGAGTGAGAATAGGTGAATGACGCGTGTATCTTTGTTGGCAAGCAAAATTCCAACTTCAAATGATCAGTTTGTAACAATACAAATATCACCACTCCATCTGAACCAAGGGTTTCGTAAAAGGCGACAAACGGAAAAATACGCATACGATATCACTGCGAGAGAATAAAAATTTGAAATAAAGCCCTATACCAACCCGTCTGGCCGGCGCGGCGTGGAGACAGTATTTAACAAACAGTAATTATTGATTAAAACTATAAAGCCAAAGGTAAAATACCAGCGTAATAAAGGTTATATTACGTAAAATACATATTAGTATTATAAATATAACTAACCTTATTCAAATATATGGAGGTCACAGATTAAAATAGAATTTAATTTAATAAATATTCATAAGGCAAGATAGGACATTCTTTATCAGTTGCCTGGTCATTTAGTTTGCATACATACATGTCATATGTTTTGTTTGTATAAGTACTTATTAAAGCAGACCTGTTTAATTGATGGTCATAGGAATTAAATGACTCAGGTAACGAATAGCTGTTTTTATTACTAACTTCATATAACATTTAAAATTATTTTTCCTACTGTTATTTTTAAACTATCGCGGTGTGAACTCATAATTATATAACGTTTCGGGACATTTCACGATAACGTCGGCAAAAATAGTAAGTTCCATAATTTATCACGAAAGGTCCTGAAAAGTTATATAATTATAATTTTCCTATAATTAATGAGTGTTGTTCCCGTTAGTGTAGAAAAGTGCCATCCCATCTCTTCTCATGGGTGGGGGTTAATACACCCCTGCCTACCCCTTCGGGGATTTACAGGCGTGAATATATATATATATATATATATATATATATATATATATATGTATTAGCTGTGGTATTAGTTATTGGTATATATATGTCGCCAACTAGTTTAATCAGCCATTTAATTGAACGGCTAGGCAAATAGCTTGGTTCGATTACGTTTAACTACTTGCCTAGCCATTTAATTAAACACAACACAACACAAATGTCTTATTTCTGCATGGTTATTAAAAAAAATTGCGCAGCAGTCACAATAAACCTATAACAAATGTTCTGTGAATACACCTCTGTCTACCCCCTCGGGTATTTACAGGTGTAAGTATGTGTATGTATGTATGTAATTTTCTATCTTATTTCGAGGTAGTGGTATTGATTCCGGACCAGGACCAGCAGACTTGTATGGATCAAGTGCTTCCAATAGTTCGTGGCTCTGCCCAAACTTTATCTGATTATCTGAACTGTGGAGATGTCACAGACTTGGCCAGATGACGCAGCATGGCGCAGTGGCAAAGAGGTACCGTTATTAACAAGAAAGTTGAATGCAAAATAATCAGAAAAAAGTTCAGTAATGGCTAGCCTAAGGCGATATCGAAGCATTGCAGTTAGACCAGTTGTTGATGGATTTTGAGGGCTCCAACTACCCGTAACGACTGTCATAGATGTTTGTATGGCAACCGAAACCGACGGCTTAACGTGCACGACCAGACCAATGCAATTATCCATATTCATGCATACAAATATTTGTATTGAGCGGGGATAGCAGACTAGCAAGTTGGCTTGGACTTCAAGGATGTCAGTGCTATACATGTACATATATTTTATTAACCATCCATAACATAAAAGCGAAAGTAACTCTGTCTGTCTGTATGTTACTCTTTCACGTCTAAAACCCCGAACTGAATTTGATGAAACTTGGTATAGGGGTCGATTAGTCCTTGAGAAAGGACATAGGCTATGTTTGATCGCGATAACCGACATCCACGCAAGCGGAGCCGCGGGCAAAATCTAGTAACAAACAAAATAACTTGATCATTACTTGATCAACATCCCGCGAAAATGTGGGGTCGTGTTCAATCTCAGAGACTATGTTCTTAAGTCCAACGTAGATATGCATCGTGATGTAGTCAACGTAGATGTCGGGCTCACCCGCTCGGTTTGGCTAAGGAGAACTGGCGTAGGCCTACAGTTATAGGCACTGATAACCGCAGGGAGGTATGGCAGAGTAAGGAGCTACATGGCAGGTTCTATCGGGCCCTCCACAGGCCCGAAGTAGACCTATTAGCATCTGTATCCTGGCTACGTTTTGGTGACCTTTTTGGGGAAGGGTGCCTTACTATAGGTGTGTTCCTGAGCCAGTTCTAGAAAATAGTCATATCACATTGTACTGGGATCGATCTATCGTCACTGATAGGACTGTTGTAGCCAACAAACCTGAAATTGTGGTGATAGACCGACCCGAACGCCGAGCATTGATTGTAGATGTCACCATTCCTCATGACGAGAATCTCGTGAAAGCTGAGAAAGACAAACAGATCAAGTAGGTACTTGAACTTGGCCCACGAGGTTGTCGGCAGTCATTGTACCGATAGTCGTGTCAGTCAACAGACTGATAGCAAAGAGCCTCGACCAACACCTGAAGAGGCTCGGGTTAGACGGTTGGATCAAGAGCCAGATGCAGAAGGCAGTGCTCCTTGATACGGCGCGCATCGTGAGAAAGTTCCTTTCTCTGGAGCCCTAACCACCGGTAGCTTGGTCCTTGTATCCGATACCGGTGGGGCACTAATCTTTATATTTTTAAGCAGATGTTTAAAAAAAATATCATTTGTAAGTTTTTAAAAGGAATAAAGAGAATAATAACAATGTTAACAAGTTATAAGTAATATTTATTATATCCTTGTTAAATCTGTTATACGTTTATGCAATTCCTAACAATTATATCAGCTCACGGAAGGCGTGGGAAACACAACATCATAAGAAATAACAAGTCAGAATTGGAACTAGTTTTCATAAGTACATACTCTAGATCATGTACTACTACAAACTTCCGTAATTACATATACTCACGGCTTTAAATCCCTGAAGGGGTAGACAGAGTTGTATTAACACCCACGTTTCACCACTGCCTATTGCCGTCTACTGGGCACTTTGTCTTGGGCTGTATGTATACTGTCGGATAGAGAACAGCCCTATCCCTTAGTGATGAGAGATGGCTCTTTCCATTCTATTCGACTGGTAACCACATGGCCTAGTAATTATATTATTTACTAGCTGACCCGGCGACAAAATCCGTTGCGTAAAATTTAAGTACATATACAAAGGGATAGGATAGGGACAGAGACAGCGACTTTGTTTTATACTATACTAGCTGACCCGGCGAACTTCATACCGCCAATATTTTTCCACCCGCGTAGCGTCAGATCCCGTTCACGCTGCACCCTCTACTATATTAAACATTTATTATACATATAAACCTTCCTCTTGAATCACTCTATCTATAGAAAAAACCGCATCAAAATCCGTTGCGTAGTTTTAAAGATTTAGGCATACAAAGGGATGTAGGGACAGAGAAAGCGACTTTGTTTTATACTATGTAGTGAAGATAAGGTACTAGTTAAGATTTTTCACGTTTGTTTATACGCATTAATTAATTACTGAAACTGTCTTAGCTTTTTTTCTTTAGAGTGCTAGTAATAGAAATTAATTAGTATTTCCGTTAAGCTAAGTGAAAAATTGGGTTCACGTCGGTAGTCCAGCATTCGAACCCGTGACCTTTCGGTCGCAAGACCGACTCGTTAACCGCTAAGCTATCTATACTTTGTGTAATTGATAGCCTATATAGTTCTGGATGGAGGGTGTCATCGCCTCTTACAAAAACCCTTCGAATGAGATAAAGTAGAGTGACGGATAGCATTGAATATATTTAAAAAAAACTTTTAACAATTTAAATTTAGATTTTGACTGAACACAAAAATATTTTTTTAAATTATTATCACTTTGCGATAGACGCAAAGCTGCTAAACTAATTACGATGCAATTCTTTAATTTTAAAATTTAATTAAATAAATCTTATTCAGATTAAAAATCTACTGGAAAATGACCAAAAGTCGATATAGACAATGTCAACGCGGGCAGAGCCGCAGACAACAGTTAGTATGGTATTTTTCTGTGTTAAACCAACACATACTTGCACATCTGGATGGATGGATATCCCTGAAAATTTAGTTCAGTCCCTATAGTATGGGTGAAATTTGGCATGTAAGTTAAATTTTTTGAAGTGAAAACTTCTTTAGCGGCGTTGGATGGGTGTAAAATGTTAAGAAAGCGTCAGGATTAGTTGACCTTTGAACCGTAACCGACGACTGACGTCATACAAGATTAGGTATAGCCTATCTATTTTGCAAGTTACGATAATAGCGTCGTAGCTTAAACGGTAAGCAGTTCGACTGTAAGTCCTTATAGTTTCAGATAGTATCGGGTTCAAACCACCTGGCCTTCTGAAACTTTTTGTGATTATTTTTTCTTTTTGTAATTTATTACTTTTTATGATTATTTTTTCTTTCTGTAATTTATTACTTTTTGTGATTATTTTTTCCTTTCATAATTTATTAATTTCTTCTGACAGAAAATTAGCAGAAAATAAGTGATAGGTTCTATGATTAGCGCTATATTATAGGTATGGTATGGTATGTTCTTTTTTATCTTTTTCTATGTATATAACGCAGAAAGGAAAAAAGAAAACGCTTTCACTTCCTTTTTTTTTTTTTTTTTTTTTACGTGCCGGAAATCCCCACGGATACCCACCTCTCCGGAGCCGGAGGGGGAGGTTATGTCGGACTCGAACCGACTAAACCGCACGCCGTCTCTGGGTCGTAGTGCTAGGCCGAAGGTGAGGTTGTCATGCGACATATCCCTCGCACCCCGGCTGACCCAGGGCCATCCCTCTCGGTCTGGCCCTCCTCGGGAAGGGGGGGACCACGCGGTCCCCGACTCAACCCCGGTGTGGGGAGGCGCGCATCGTCCTACGATGCGCGCCGCCGCCGTGGCCTGCTTCTGCTAGGGTGACGGGCGGCTCCACCCGTCACCCTCAGGCCCGCGCTCATGGGGGGCGGAGGTCAGTTTGCGCCCTCCGACGCCCGAGCCGCCTTCGGGCGCGTGCAGCGATGTCAGCGAGCCTTTCTCGCTCATCGCGCCGCGCCCGCTCTGCTGTCTCATTCGCGAGCATGACCTGCTCGCAGAAGGAGGCGCTGGCCGCCCACGCATCCGCGCAGCGGACCATCGCCGCGAGCAGGGTGGAGAGCGTGAGCACTCTCACCCCCAGGGCCGCCACAAGCTCCCGCCTCGGCGTCTCAAACGCCAGGCACTCGGTGAGCGTGTGCAGCCCCGAGTCCACGCTCGCGTCGCAGTGATGGCACTCGGGCGTTGGCTCTATACCCATCAGATGCAGATACCGCCCGAAGCTACCGTGCCCGGTGATAATCTGCGTCTGACGGTACGAGAGGCTACCGTGTGGCCTCTCTAGCCACTCCCCCATGATGGGCCTTACCGCCGCAATGACGGCGTGCCCTGCGCGTGGTTGCCCAAGTCGTCGCTCCCACTCGGCCACCATGACCCGGGGACCCGGTGGAGCCGGGATTTCTCGGCCTGAATATCCTCGGGCTCGGGATCGAATCCCCGCTCCCGCGCCTCCTTTCGGAACTGATATAGTGCCGAAAGGGCCCTCGCTTCCAGGATCCACGGTGGCGATCCGGCCAGGAGACTCGCCGCTTCAAAGGATACCGTCACCAGCGTGTCATCTGCGTAACACGTGACGGTGGTGCCGGCACTCCCAGAGTGCAACCCGTCTTTTTTTTTATTTTATTGGATATCTTTTACCAAGGAGTAGTTCTAAAAAATTTTTTGTATGCCTCTGCTGTGATATTATATATATATATATATATATTAATATAAAAAAATACCCCGCTTTGACATGCTAATATCACATATTAGCATGTCAAAGCGGGGTATTTATTTTTAGTTTTAATGCATTTTAAGGTACCAATATTATAAAATAACTACACTTATACTTCAAACTTATAAAAATTAATTATTTAAAATATGATTATCATTCGCTTAAGTAATTAATTAATCTTCTAAATGTGTAAAAAAAAAATTACTACACTTAATACTAAAAAAATATTAAAAGACTTACTTATGAATATTTATGACATGGTTACAAGGCCTTTAAGCCATGTCTTGATATGTATAATTATTATCTTAATTGTTGATGACGATGCTGATAAGTAGATGATTTCGATGAAGATGATAATAGTAATGATGACGATTAATGATTGCTGCCACAGTAAAGTTGTGGGGAGTTTACTACAGTTTTTTTGGGAGATTTGAAACCAACACGAAAAGTCACAATTCACTGTAATATGCCACTTTCCTACACTTGTGTGTAGCACAAGCCGTTATATCTAAAAATCCACCATAAATAAAAAATCGATTTCACACTAATTTCGGTTTTCACTTAAAATAATACCGCGTCACCCTTTCGAGTTGGCGCCAAAACTCCATATAAGGTGGATAATATAAAATTGCCAGTATGTACTTAGGTACCTCTCACAAATTATAGTAAAAAAAAAAGTATAAAACTTTTGGCGGTTCAGAAATGAAGGTATATTAGGCTGAAATTATGTTATAATTAGTTTAAAAAAAACACCATGCGGTATGAAAGTGCGAATAGCACTTAAGAATAAACGAAGGGTTTCATGATTTGAGTATAAATTAAAATATCTCTACCACGGTTTCGCTCAGATAAGTAAGCCGGCAGAAATCCATAAGCGTAGGTAGTTTAGTGGTTAAGGAGTCGGTCTTACGATCGAGAGGTCCCGGGTTCGAAACCTGGCCATTACACTACCGATGTGAACACACTCCTAGCACATGGAATTTAGCTTAGTTGGAGGGGATAGAGGGAATATGAGTAATTTCGATAATTTTGGTTGCTAATATTCTTTAAACAAAAAAAATTACCTAGACACAAAATCATACTAGGTAAATTGTGAGTATTTAAACACCTCTGCCTATCTCTTCTGGGATTTACAGGCGTGAATTGCGTCTATGTTTAATTTGCAAGTAACTACTTAATGTATTTTCAACGCATGATTAAATTAGTATCGGTTTGCATTATTTAATTATTGTACCCAGGTACCTACCGTCTAGTAAAATACATACGGACAGCTCAATCCCCGCTCAATGTAAATATTTATATGCATGAATATGTGTATCTACATCAGTTATCCCCTCTAGACAAGTGGCAATTCGCTAGCCGGCGTTTGATGGAATAGAATGACGAATGTATAGGACTTGACGTATTTGGCATGCGTTAACGACTGTCATATACGTCAAATCCCATACATTCGTCATTCTATTCCACCAAACGCCGGCTAGCGAATTGCTACTTGTCTAGAGGGGCTGGTTGTGCCTCGGAGCACTTAAAGCCGTCATCGGTCCCGGTTGCCATACGAACATCTATGGCAGTTGTTACGGTTGGAGCTTGGAGTCATCAAAAATCCAACAATTTTTATTTTTCCTTTACCTGCTGGAAATCCCCACGAATACCCCCCCCCCCCCTACGGAGCCGGAGGGGGAGGTTTTGTCGGACTCGAACCGACTAAACCGCACGCCATCTGTGGGTCGTTGTGCTAGGCCGAAGGTGAGGTTGTCTTGCGACATATCCCTCGCACCCCGGCTGACCCAGGGCCATTCCTCTCGGTCTGGCCCTCCTCGATTCCGACTAAAGGTTTAACAAAAATGCTTCAATATCACCTTTGGGTTGTGGAGGGCAAATGGCAGTCGCTTCAGGGAATATCGAAGTTCGGCCAATCCGCAGTTGGACTAGTAAAGCGGCCCCAGACTCCAAGTAGAAAACTGCGAATGGGACAGGGCTTAACGCAAACATACTACACTGCAAACGCTGGACTATGAAAATGTGTATGAAGTATGAGAGAATGTGTGCATAAAGCTTTAATAATTTGTCATAAACCAATAAATTAACACAAAACCGTATCAAAGAACATACTATAGCATAATTTTCCTTCTTAATCTAAGCGTCAATGTGTTCCGTATTGTTTTTATACTATATTATAATATATCAAAATGTATACATTAGAAAATATTTAGATAAATGCTTGATTTATATTAGGTTATCGATTCTAAACATATTTTTTTCGCAATGGACACAAAAACTGCCACACGGATTCTGAAGCGGATTTTTTTTTGTTTGAAAGGTTTTGTAGAGTAGTACCAGAAATTTAAAAAAGTTACGATAGCCGACATCCTCTCGGGCGGAGCCCCCAGTATATGCTAGTACATCAATATCAAAAAATTACCAAATCAATATGATGAACTCATCAATTTGTCCACTCTGCCTTTTTTACCGAAATCTTTTCCCATTTATTATAGTCACTTTAGTGAAGTGTGTGCGGGGCTGCGTTGAATACGTTCGTAGGCTCCACCCGTTCGCTCTAAGGCATCGTCTCTTATAAGCACCTTAACTTCGTAAGATCAATTTTTTTTTTTAAAGATTTAAATAGGAAAAAATCCAAAACGAGACTTGAACCGGTGACCAGTTTCTTACAGAGAGGGAAATGCTACTTTTACCAAATGAGTACATACACACGTCTTAGATATTCGAAATTCACCGATAAAATCGTCTTTTTCGATCTAAATCTATAACAAAAGTTAACCTACTACCTAATGACTTACATATAACTAAATTTAATTAAATAGAATATTTCTTTTTTTTTTATATATTCAGAAATATAAAAAAATAATATAAGTAAGTACTTAAAGGTTATGTAATATACTTACTATAAAATTTTTTTTTCCACACACAACACACACAACTTTTTAATTAATTTACATATTTTTCTTAAAAAAATCTTTTTTAATAATGGAACAGCCCGCCCTTTTCAGACGAAGAAGTTTTTGTCGATACTTCGATCGGTAAAAGCTAGTTTTTGTCTCAATTTGCGCGTATATCTTTTTAACTGACTGCAGAAGGGTTATTGTGTTAGAAATGAAATAGCGTTATTACTCACTAGTTTCTTTAGTGAGGGACGGAGGACGGAGAAGCAGTAGCCGCGATCAGCGCAGATATCTCACTGGCCGGAAGCGAACTCTGACTACTAATATATCTTAAGAGTGAATACATAATTATGTACAATCACAGCTATTAAAAAACACTGTATAAGTATATTATCAATGGATTTTTTTCTGCTGCTTTAGGAACAAATAAATTAAAAAAATACCACTCAATGATTTATAACGAAATCTCAGAAACTATACCACCTATATACAAACTTGAAATTTGGCAGGTAACTTCCTTATAGATATTCGCTAAGAACGAAATTTATGAAACTCCACCCCTAGGGGAGTAAAACGGGGGTTAAAAGTTTGATAGATAGGCTCACCCTCTATTACGTGGGATCAAAAATCATAGGGTTGGGCCAACCGAAGTAAATTGGAAAGTAAGTAATTGTGTATTCTGGAGTGTGTTCAAAAATCTTGGGTTAGGTATGTCAAATTCTTATCTGGTTGTTCGCTATCGACGCGAAAACTACAAAACAGATTTTAATGTGTTTTTTTACAGTGTCTCATCATTCATTGAAGATTGGTTGAGAACCGGAGCATGGTCAAAAATAACGAACACCATCGCGCGGGCGGAATCAAGGGCCTCAGCTAATAGCAATATGAAATATAAATGTTACAGGCAAAGTGATAAATTGGGCATGATGATAAAAATGAGAGGTGAACTGCGCGTCACGTCATGGATAGATATAGGTTAGAAGGCTAAGGCGGGAGCAGAGCGGAGGGAGCTCCCGTATTGGCCTTCATGGTTAATTTTTATATAGCCACGCATACATACATGAAACGTAGTTGAGTCGTCGTGAACCAAAGTCTGATTGTTTAAACTTTCATATTACCCCTAGCGATCCGCCCCGGCTTCGCACAGATGATAAAAACGTTCCCGTGGAATTTCAATATAGCCTATGTTACTGAGGGTGAATGTAGCTTTCCAATGGTGAAATAATTTTTGAAATCGGCACAGTAGTTTTAGAGTTTATTCATTACAAACATACAAAAAAAAAACATTTTTTTCCTCTTTATAATAGTAGTGTAGATGTATATGGTGTAGATAATGCCCGGGCATTATACATAATGTCCAATTTATCACTTGATTCATAACGTAAATAGTTCAATCATGTATTTGTTTGTGTTTATCATTATGTTGGTCACATATCGAGAAAAAAATAGCCAGGTGGGGTATCAGACCACAACCGTATAAGGCGCCCACTCACTAACAGTTTACCGGACGACGGCCGGACGATATAAATCTGTCAGTTAATCGTAATAACACACACACTAACAGTTTCGTTAACGATTTTGGACTGACGACTAATACGATCCGATAGTGTGTGGCCGCCGAACGATTCTGGACAGTCCTAGGCCGTCAGGGCAAACGAGCACACGTCGGCCGGCGACCTGTCGATCGAAGTTTCGTGTCAGCTTTTTTACGTAATAATATTATTCTCTTGCTTGAGGTAAATAACATTATGATGACAGATACCTATATCACTAGTTTTTACTAAGATTTTATTCAAATTATTTACATAACCATCTATATTTCATATGTACATAGTCCATAAGGTCCAAAATAGCTAAATCCTATTTCTTACAATGTCTTTCACGTACTTATTTAAGAATAACGTAGTGAGAGCTATTTTCAACCTTATTGATATCACAACGCATCTAGTTTTTTTTCTTATATTCGTGATCAGCGCCATTTATTTATGCGAAAAAACATGTAATCAAGAAAATGTCAATTAGGTCGAAAATCGCTTGCACTGTTTCATAATCTCTGTGTAACTGATATCACACCATTACCGGCAGGCAATCGTACGACGGAAAACTGACGACTCACAATTGCTAGTGTGTGGTCGCAAAACTGACAACAGGGAACTGCCGGCAGGCCAAAATCGTTTCAGTGTGTGGGTGCTATCGGCATAGGACTGCAGGCCGCCGGACAGATAAGAAACTGCAGGCGGACTGTTAGTGAGTGGGCGCCTAAGACAAGATATAAATAGCAATGACGTCGTCAAATACTACGTAGGTACAAGAGCGATCAAATAAGTGAGCGAATTAAAAGTATGCGAGAAGGTATGCATTTATAAAAAAGTATAGAGATCCGTACAAAAAAAAATATTAAAGGGAACTAAATATTTCTTTGGCAATTTCAGGCAATATCCGTGGCGTGGGCGCAGCTTCGATTCCCGTTCAGTACAAATTTCCAGATTTCCAGTATTCTGTCTTTAGTCAAGTTGTGTACGGAATCCTCAGTATGCGAGTCCGACTAGGGCTTGACTGGTTTTTTGTCCACATACGAGAACTTATATTAGGTTTAAATTGATACTGGCATTATGTAATGTATTGTGATTTATTTATAAAGTTTTTGGAGCTCTACCAAGATTTTTGGAGCCCATATCAACCTCGCCTGCAAGGGACCAGCCCCTCTAGACAAGAGACGTCACTAACGTCAAAATAGATGTTAATCCCATTCATTCATTATTCTATTGTATAATATGCCGCCGGAAAACGAATTGCCACTTGCCTTGGGGGGCAGATATATTCACTGCCAACATACAAAAATAATGCAAAAAATATATAAACAGATGTTTGAACCTGGGTTCCAATCCGGGTATTGGAACCCGGGTTCGATTCGAAATCAGGATTGGTGATCAAGTGATAAAAAATGCAAATATATTG
This sequence comes from Eilema caniola, assembly GCA_949126895.1. Lineage (NCBI taxonomy): Eukaryota > Metazoa > Arthropoda > Insecta > Lepidoptera > Erebidae > Eilema > Eilema caniola. The sequence goes on along the minus strand of OX421482.1, from coordinate 1,418,969 downwards.
TAGAACTAGCTGTTGCCCGCGGCTCTACCCGCATGACTGCTCCTCTGTCTACTCACCTCTCTAGTCGCACCTCTACTCGAATCTCTACTCAACTCTTTATTCAATCTCTACTCGCCTCTACATTCATCTCTCCAATCGCCTCTGTACTCGTCTCGCTACTAGATTCTTTTTGATTCTATACTCGCCACTCCACTGGCTTCTCTGTCACTTATTTATTTAACTCGACTTTCTATTTGATTTCTAGATGCCTATCCACTCGCCCCTATAACGATCTCTACTCGCCTCTATAGTTGGCTCGTTACTCGACTATGTTCCCAAGCTCTAGTCCACCTTTGTACTAAAATTCATGAATATATCTTGAAAAATGTCAAACCTCCGCCCCCCCCCCCTTTCTACCCTCTTTTTCGCGATAAAAGGTAACCTATGTCTGTTCCCAAGCTCTAATCCATCTCTGTACCAAATTTCATCACGACATCTTGGTGCGTCATTCTTTCATTAGTTATAAATAAAGAAGAGGTAATGACATATATAACTGTTAAAAAAACTAAGTACCTACCGTAAAAAATTGAGGAAGAATTAAAAGCAATTAGATAATCAAAATACATATTATTTAAATTCTTAAATACCTTTTTTTTCTTTCTATTCTCACACGGTTAGATTGGAGCAATCTGATTCAAACGTCAGTCCGGGATACTAAAGATATTTTGCCTCATTGATTCAGTTGAACATAAAATATGTTCCAATTAGTTAATTTAATCAGACAAAGCTCTTGCTATTCTCATCTCTTCAACTAATTTGGGTTATCATAATATTATACGTTCAATTAACTGCCTAGGCTCTTTACTGAACGGCGCCGTTTAATATGCGGCCTAAATGGTGTTCAGCCATTTGATTAAACGGCTAGGCAAATAGCTTGTATCTTGGTTTAATTACTTGCCTAGCCATTTAATCAAACAGCTAGAATGACTTATTTCTGCTAGGTTATAAAAAAATAACCACGAACAATAGACCTTCTAACCTAACCTATCCAAATCGGATTGCGTAAGTTTGTGAATAAACCTATCACAAATTTTCTATGAATACACCTCTGCCTACCCCCTGAGGGATTTACAGGTGGGAGAATATGTATGTATGTATGTGATTTTCTGTCTAATTTCGAGGTGGTTCCCCATCTTACGAATGGCCTAAGTATTAGCCAGCCATGTTATTAAATGTTGGATTACACGTTAGGCCTGAATATCATTCAGGCCGTTCATTGAATGGCGCCGTTTAATTAACAGCCTAGGCAGTTAGTTGAACTGCTGATTAAACTAGCTGGCGGCGACACATACACAGTTTGAGCTTTCCTTAGAAGCACTTATGCAGTATGTTATTTCTAGTAGTTTAACTAATTACAGGATATTTTCACATCATGTTTCTGACTCACATATTAGTACGTACGTATATATATACTTATACTCACGCCTGTAAATCCCCGAAGTGGTAAGCAGAGGTGTATTAACACTCACGTTTCGCCAACTATTATTTTCGGTCCGTACATATTCATACTAATATTATAAATGAAAAAGTGTCTGTGTGTCTGTTTGTCCGTCTTTCACGGCTAAACCACTGAACCAATTTTGATGAAATTTGGTATAGGGGTAGATTAGACCTTGAGAAAGGACATAGGCTATGTAAGCTAGTATTCTACAACTCCTTGCCAGCTCACGTGTTTCCTTCTTCCTACAGTCCCGGGTCCTTTAAGCGGGGCGTGAAAAAGCATCTGATGAGGCCGTCAAGCTGAGTGCCACCATTGTTAACATGGTACGTGTATGTAATGGTGACCCTCCTTCCTGTGACTTTGCCTTCTATTATTATTATTAATGTTATGTTACTGCAAATTGGGTTTCACCAATTTCTTCAATAAAACGACAATTTCATATGTAACGACTTGTTATTATTGTCAGTTGCAGATAGCAATGAGTTATCCAGCCCGGCCTAGAACCCGCTATTTACGAGGATGACGACCATGAATATGGTTTCTGTTCCCAGCAGACAAGAAACAATTAACTATAAATATATAAATACAAGTGACAACTGTTAATTATTATCTGCAATAATTTTAAATGATGTAGGACTTAAAATAAATGAAGTAATCTTGATATCGGGTGTAAGGGACATGCTCCACACTTTTTTGTAATGATGATTTTTTTAAATGAAATTGAGCTTTAATTGGGATTTAATAATAAGATGGAGAATGAATACCTAATGCTAACGAAACGGGGAAAAAAAGAAAAAAGACATTATTATGCCAATATGTAGTGAACCCGGACTACCAGGGTCCTTCAGCTTCGGGAGCGTTCCCTTTACATCCGGTATGATGATCTTGGTTAGATACGTTGATATTAGTTACGCGAACTTTCGACTTTTGGTGATATATCTGGTTCTAATCAACCAATGGGGACGCCGACTGCGCTTTTATCCCTACAGATGGCGCCTCGTAATGGACAATGTTAGCTGTCATCTACGTATATTTCATTGTTTGTCTATACAAATCTGACAGCTATGAGTTTTTTATTGTCACAGAACAGATGGTTATTGTTTTTTACAAGCTTTTATTTAACTTGCAATGTATGTTTGTCCGGGTGGAATCTTACAACTCAATTTTAAGGCACTTGCCCTCAACCGATTGAGCTGAAATTTGGTATGCACGTTCAGTTCGGATGACAATGCAAGAAAAAAAAAAGAGATTGTTTTTAAAAAGGTTTTTTCAAATAGAACTTCTTTCATATGCTGCTGCTATCTACAATCATCAAAGCGTCGGCATCCCCATTACACAGGCTACCGCTAATAATCAGACACACTTGCACCATGCAGAAATAAGTTATTTTTCTAACTTTTTAATTAAATGCCTAGGCAGTTAATTGGACGGCTGATCAAGCTAGTTGGCGGCGACATATACAGTCAGTAGCCAGACGAGACGTTTTATTTACTAGAAATCACAATATTTTCTACGATATAAGTAATTTTTTTTAATTTTCAACAATTGACGTACCTACGTTTATCTACTTGATCGTGAACTTTGCGAAGCCTTGAACTTGTAATGTAAATATTATCTGTGCTAGCGCAGATTAAAAATTAAATAGTGAGACACTCGAGACGCCACTACAGTGTTTTCTGTGAATTTCGTAGCAACCGTCTTTGGAATCCAACCCAGGGCTTAATGGTTCACATGCAGATAAGTAGGTATAACCACAAAATATATTTCACATTCAAACATTGTCTTCTTCTGTTTTTACAAGGTCGGCAGCACGAGTGTGACGCTCCTGGTGTTGTACACGTGCTTCCATAGGCCACGTTCACTGCTTTCCATCAGGTGGACCGTGTGCTTGTCTGCTACCTAAATGATATAAAAAAATATTTAATTGACGTCTACGTCTTAGACAAGCTGTTTAGAACAACAATGGTGTCGCGATTCTTAGATGAGGCAGTGGATGAGGCGGTTATTGATATTGAATTTAAACGCAAAAACTAGATAATATGTGACACTTATATGGTCCGAGCGCATCTTTTTCGATAAGTAGGTATATGACAACTATAAATAATAAGTACTTGCAAATTATTGCTGGTCAAGTTGTGTACTAGTTTTTGCCCGCGGCTCCGCCCGCGTGGATGTCGGTTATCGCAACCAAACAGCCTATGTCCTTTCTCAAGGTCTAACCTACCCCAATAAAAAATTTCATCAAAATCGGTTCAGTGATTTAGCCGTGAAAGACGGACAAACAGACACACACATACACTTTACCATTTCTAATATTACTATGGACGGATTACCTAAGAGTTGGGTTTTATACTCACTTTATACTTATAATGATTCACTAGTACATAATATCATACCTACTATTATTAAATAGGTATCTTATTATTCCTATCATGGTAGTACTATTAATTATTCTGTGTCATGGTATTGAATGCGGTGCAAGATGCGTGTCACAACCGCATTAATGAAAATGTGGGTAATATAAATGTGATGATGGAATCGCTGACGAGCTGATGATCCAGAACAATACTCACATCTAAAGCGAATCTCACAATCATATTAGAACAGAACTGTCATCTAGAATACAAGCTAACATCAGCAGGCATAATGCTGTAAGAACGTTAAAAAAAAAACAATCGAAAAGACTTGGCAGCGGCAAACGCAATGACATTGCAATTGCGCATGCTCTAAATTGCTCTAAATTTAGTGTTTGTTTATTTATTCATATATTGCTGGAAAATCAGATGATCCATGAAATTAAGATACGTCTACGTAAGTGGAGCCATCTACCGATAATCTTACGAACTATAGGAAACAATGAACAAGGTGGTACAATCATGTTTAAACGCTGTTTTTTTTATTACTCTTCACAATCAATTTAATGAAATTTTAATGCTATTAGTATGTTAATCGCTAACTATTCAAATCGATTAAAATTGATTAATTGTTTAAGTATTCAAATTGATTTCTAAGAACTTTGAGCATTTTCCCAATTTTTTTTTGCTCTCCAAATGTTTCTCCCACGTTTGTAAACAAAAAAACAAATTGTTTTAAAAAAGAAACGATAATATTGTTCACTGAGTGTCTTGCTGGTATCTTCTCAGTAGAACCAATTTACCGAACCAGCCAAAGAATCATTTTCAAATGATTTATTTAAGTACTTTATTTAATATTATATTAGTAATTTCTTAACATGAGTGTAAAATTTTTAACGTTCATATGTGCTCTTTATGTGCCTAAACTGAATAAACGAAATTAATTATTTGATTCTGTACCTATATAGAAACTACTTATAATTTGACATGGTCATTCACATTAATAGTGTAACCCTCATTGGGATATCTATACTAAAATTATAAATGAGAAAGTGTATGTGTGTGTTTGTGTGTCCGTCTTTCACGCCTAAACTGAATCGATTTTAACGAAATTTTGTATAGGAGTAGGTACCTAGATTAGACCTTGAGAAAAGACATAAGCTATGTTTGGTCGCGATAATCGACATCCACGCGGGCGGAGTCACAGGCAAAGCTGGTTTACCATAGTTTTGATTTATTTCGCGTAAACTATACTTCGGCGCTGTTACAAGCTTCTATGGCACGCGATTCATCATCAGGCGAGGTGAAGTCAAAATCACGAGTCATCAGGCGAGGTGAAGTCAAAATCACGAGTCGTATAATATATTTGCCGTAAAAATAAAATAAAGTAAATAAAAATTCGAAACATACCAACTCGAAACAAATAAAAAACATGGTAAATATCTCGATGATTGTTACACTGTTAATACTTACATATAATTTGCATTTAAAGTAGCTATGAAAAATTATGAGTTTCTTGCGCATGTACGCAAAGCTTTAGTTTATTCTAGGAAACCTCGTGATGTTACTTATAAAACATTGACGTCAGACCCTCGGCTTCAAGTAAGTACATGAATGGTACAGGGGCGGATCCAGTCCTCAAGTCAGGGGGGGGGGCATCACTGGTGTAGTCGGGGTTTGATTTGGGAGGTGTTAGTATCTAGGCCCTATCCCAATGACAGATATCCCCCCCTGATGAAGAGGTAGCAGTATGGCTCCGGGCTGTAGGAGTAGGAGTTCACTCACTCGCCGCCTTGGTCACGGCGATTCTATGATGCGTGAGCGTGTGGGCTGCCTCTTTCTCCGTCTGCGAGCAAGTAGTGCTCGAGAAGGAGGCGACGGAGCGGGTCTGGAGGAGATTCCCAGCATACACAGCCCGCGACGAGACGAGGCGACTCGGGCATCGGAGGTCACAGAACGACCTTCGTCTTTCTTGAACGTGAGCCTTGGGGTGGAGATGTGTGTCACCTTAGCAGAAATAGGCCATGGTGGTGACGCAAAGTACCTATGCCTTTAGATACCCGGGAGCTAAAGGAGACACCGTGGTCCCAAACTCGAAGAGCGATAAAAATGGCCCTGGGTAGGCCGGGTTGCGGGTGAGTAATTGTTTTCGGCTTCGTTGGGTCTTCAGTTGCCGGAGGTGAGAGTGTCTAGCTACTGAAGACGCAAAGACGGTGTGCGTTTTAATTGGTTTGAGTCCGATATAACCATCCACGCCGGCTCCAACAGGTAGGGTGGGCAACCTCAGGGATTTTGCGCACATAAGAAAAGAATCCGGATTCCCGTCACTATTCCCGCGTACCGGGTTTCGGAGGTTCGGGTAATCGAAGGAAAAATTACCTACTTCGCTTCACAGCCTGCTGCGTGACTTTTAATTTTATTTGTTAACCTGCCCCTCTAGACACGTGGCAATTCGCTAGCCGGCGTTTGGTGGAATAGAATGACGAATGTATAGGATTTGACGTATTTGACATGCGTTAACGACTGTCATTTACGTCAAATCCCATTCATTCGTCATTCTATTCCATCAAACGCCGGCTAGCGAATTGCCACTTGTCTAGAGGGGCTGGTAGGTCGAAGTTCTTCGTTTTATGAACACGGAGTGACGTAAATGGTGTTTTACCTTTGAAGCTTTACCTAAGCCCATTTTTGAAACTCTTTAGATTGAAAAAGGACCTTACTGCTATTGCCCCAGGCCAAGAGCTACAGGTTACCAACCGTCGCGAACTAAAACTTGCAATCATGCGCACAATACTTATTCTGGTGTTTGGTGCTTCATATTATAATACTTAATGATGCCAGTGTGTTTTAATTATTAACAGTACACGACTAGCCATTAAAAAATATAAGTAGAGTAGGTAGTCAAACCAGGAACGTTCGGGTATTTTCCGTCACTCGGGGAACACGTCGAGCCTTCAGTCCCGGTTGTCATACGAACATCTAATAGCAGTCGTTACGAGTAGTTGGAGCCCTAAAAAGTCCAACAACTGGTCTAACTGGAATACTTCGATATACGGGTTGTGGAGGTCAAAAGGCAGTCGCTTCACGGAAAATATCAGAATTCAGCCAAACCTGCAGTTAGACTGAAAAAGAGCGGATCCCAGACTCCGAAGTGAAAGCTCTGATGCGATTACAATTAACGTTGTGATGATGAATTAATAAATAAATAGCACACATATCATTTGAAAATTGCCTTTGAAATTACGCACTTGAAAAGTCTCATCACGAAACTGTCTTCAAGAATGTTGCACTAATTAATTGATTAATTGCATTAATTAATTATAGTTGTTTACATTACAAATATATTTATGTTGATAGGTACATACATATGCATTAAATCGTGTAAAAACAATGCAATTAACTTGCACAAATAGTGGCTGTAGTAACGCAGAACAAAAAAATACTTCTACACACCGTTATCTAGACCCAAAGGAAGTAAGTAAGTAAACTTGTGTTATGGGTTCTAGAATACATATTTTCCTATAGGCACATTATATATCCATAGGTACTCAGATAATTACATTTTCTTTTGTACAAAAAATACAATAAACTCGTGAGATAATAACAATTGAAAAACCAGTTTGATAATATCTAGGTATCATTATGTGCGAGATTAGAGTCGCATTAAGAGCAAGTGAATTGAAAAATATATTCCGCAACATTTCACATAACGCTATCTAGATCCATGGTAAACACTTAACTACCAGCTATGCTATGTAATCTAGAGTGCGGATAAACATAAACATACTTAGGTACTATTTTTTTGCAAATACATAAATATACATAGGGACACCTAGACCAATTCAAATATCCATATTCATGCATACAAATATTTGCACAGAGCGAGGATCGAACCCGCGCCTCCTGCGTAGCGGCCGCGTTCACTACCGCCACGCCACGTTGGATGTCAAAGTGACAATATATTTGAGCATAGATTGATCAATGTATGGAATTGACATACTTACGTTGACGACTGTCATAAACGTCAAAAATACGTGTCGATCCCATACATTCATCATTTTATTTGACTGTCTGCACAACGCGCTGCGGCCAACGAATTGCCGAATCCGTCTAACTTATTTACCTAGCATGATCATATAAGATTCACAAGTAGTTAATAAATTAATAATAAAAAACACGTACAAAATTTGACATCTATTTTATAATCTTGGTCATTTCCCGTATTCTCAGTAATGTTGTGGTAATGTCGCATGATTTTTGACCAATTTTGAATATCTACTCAATTTCCTCAAACACTTAGCGGAATATTTATAGGAAGTGTGACCATTCAGATTGACCTACCTCGCTGTACTTGACTCGTGTCTCTTGAGGTGAATTGAATGTATAATATTTTTATTATCATTAATTTAGGTAATGGTAACAGATGACCTCTGGGGTTTACCGGTAGTTTCCGTACATAGTAGAGCGCGTTAAGCCGTCGATACCGGTTGTCATTCCATATCGACACGATGAGGTAGCTTAGTGGTTGAGGTCGTTAAGGTCGGCCTTACGATCAAGAGGTTCCGGGTTCGAATCCTGGCCATTACACTACCGACGTGAACCCACTCCAAGTAATTGCTTGTTCTAGGAGTGCTAGTGCTAGCTTAGCTAGAGGGGTTAGAGGGAATATTAGTTATTTCGAGAATTTCGGCTGCTAATATTCTTTTAAAAAAAAAACTATGTCAGTCGTTACGGGTAGTTGGAGCTCTAAAAAGTCCGCCTAGCCTAACTACAGAACTTCGATACATATATCGACAATAGGTTGTAGAGGTCAGATAGCAGTCACATCACAGAACATATCAAGGTTCAGCCGCATCACAGTTAGAATAGAAAGGCAACCCGAACCGTATTAGGAAAAGATTCAGAGGATGAAAAATACGCTTCAGAATTCAAATGTTTTCCCTGTAAAATCTCAACGAGCAATAATTCTATAGTTTAATAATAGGTCGTCACATATAAATTAGCATAAATTGGAGGAAACCCAATTTGCAGTAGGTACTAACCTTTTTGCATTTTTTTAGTAATGCCAAATCCAAATTTTATGCTTTTTTGTTACATAAAACATTAAGCTAACATTAGATTTTCGAAAAGTGACAGTAATACGAAAAAAAAGTAATACGAAATTTCATCAGATTGGATAGCATTTAGGAAGTACTATTTTTAAAGATCAAATTCGTGGCTCCCGGCAGAGTAGAATTTGAGCCACCCCTTCTCTTCCCATGTGGTGTCGTACACGGCGACTAAGGGATAGTGCTGATTAACTTCAAAAATCAGACAGATATTTACAGCCCAGACTCAGCCTCAAATGCATGGCTCGAGTCAACAATAGTGCCCGGAATACGTCAATAGGCTCACCCCCTATTACGTGAGACCGAATACAGATTGGTGAAATATGGGTGTTAATTCACCTCTGCCTAACCCTCCGGGGATAAAGGCGTGATTATATGTATGAATTTAATTTATGAAGCGGCCAATAAAAACCAAATAGGAATAACGAACTCATGAATCTGTAAGAAAATTTCTGAGCTAATTAGTTTAAATGATACTGGCCATTAATTTGTAAATTTATTCCCAACGGACCCCGAGTATCTGTCCCCTCACGGGGTCCGTTGAGAAATGAACGGACCCCCTTGTCAAGTACGTGGGGTCCGTTAGGAAATAGAATTCCTTACGGACCCCCACTCTCCTATCCGTTAATAAAAAAAAAAAATGGGTGCGTGTACTTATGTACGCGCGTGAGAAGTTATACTTCTTTGACTTAATGAGCGATTAAGCAGACGGCTTCATACTGTTAATTTTGTGTCACAGGTGCGCGCGCATCTTAAAATTTCACTCTCATCATTTTTTCATAACGCGCCTAACTTCATACTGTTAATTTTGTGTCACAGGTGCGCGCGCATCTTAAAATTTCACTCTCATCATTTTTTCATAACGCGCCTAACTTCATACTGTTAATTTTGTGTCACAGGTGCGCGCGCATCTTAAAATTTCACTCTCATCATTTTTTCATAACGCGCCTAAAGAAGTATAACTTCAAAAAACGAAAACAGAAACAAACATGTCTTTAATTTCTAACAATCTTATTAGTGATAGGTAAATACAAGACCTAACGAATCTACATCAATTGAGATGCAACTCATTGTGAAACATCGCGGTTTGTGATGAGCCACGCATCGTTAACCAGACACGAGTGTGTTCTGTGTGAACGAAGCATGCATGCTAAATAATAATATTTATATTCAAATACTTCGCTATTTCCTTTTTTATACCACTAAGGTGGGAGACAAGCACACGGCCTGCCTGATGTGAAGTGGTTAACTGACCATTTTTTTAAAGTGCCGCTGTCTCCATGGATACCCCACTGGCGCTAGCGAAGGGTGGTTAAGTCGGACTCGAACCGACTATAGCCACCCGCGTTAGTTGCGGGAGGTGAGATTGCCACTGGCATATCCCATGCACCCCGGCTGACCAAGGGCCATGGAGATAACCCCTTCGAGTGCCGTTATCTATGGACATCCTGTCTTTTATCAACTATTGCATTTAAAAATGCAACTTGAGGACCTCTCGACCGTAAGGCCGACTCCTTAACCGGTAAGCTATAAGAGAATTTAATATGTTATAAGAATAAAACAATATTTAGACATGACATAATCGTTTAATGATATTTCAATCTCATTGTATTGTTATCAAGTTTATTATGAATAAGATTAGATATTACGCATAAACAAATCATAATTAAATACCTAATTGTTCAATAATATTGCACTTATTAATAAGCATTTGAAAACAAGCAGCATTAAACAATTTGGTTAAAAAAATCTACAAGCCATTAATGCAATGTGGTTCTTGGAACCTCATATTTAATGGTAACCAAACCTCTTTACTCACTCTTCTTAGACTTAAATTAGCATAGCTCAACTATTGCTTTTTTCTAGTACCAGGTACCTTAAATCCTGACTCAGTCACAGATGCGTGGCTTGAGTCGAGAATAGTGCTCCGAATATGGCACTAGGCTCACCCCTATTATATGGGATCGAATACAATTGATAAGTGAAATGTGGGGGTTGATTCACCTTTGCCTAAACCTCCGGGGATAAAGGTGTTATTAAATGTATGTACTCAGGTACCTTAAAGTTAATCAAACAGCCAATTAATCCTGAGCAGCTAAAGCTACAATGGTATAACGGACTTCATCCGGATTTCGAGCCATAAACTTCTTAACAATTTCAATAGAATCTTCCAACAGAGAATCTGGTGTAGTCGGCCCATGGTTGATAGGAAAAGATTTGCTACCATCTAACTCATATAATGCACCATCTTTATGAACAAACGCAATGAAATGGTGATCAACGTGCTCTTCAGTTGGTGGGATATTAGTCTGCCCTTCTAAGGATAATTCTTTATGAGCATTTATGATGCCTTCACACTTTTGAAATACCTTTCCCTTACCAACATAGTCTAAACCTTTGGCATCGGCCAGGAATGTTTTCAACGGGCCATCGGACAGCTCAAACTTATCTGTGTTGTTTGCCAAACAATGCACAAGAGCAATAGTTCCACATGCATTTCTGACATATTGCCTCATGAAGAAAACATCATCTGAAACAACTTGTCCTTTGGACAAAATGGCGGCTTCTTCTTCTTCCTTATGTCCTTTATATGTGTCTAGTTCAGGGAATAGTAAAATTACGGCTAGGACCGGCCGCGGTACCCACATGAGCATGTCCGGGTCTATTCCCATTACATCAACTATTTCCCATTCGCTGGGCACTCCTAGCTTTTGGAGGAATTTGTTCATAACATCTGGATTCGATTCCAACGGTATTAAGATTTCTGTAGTCATTTTTACCGGTGCCTGAAACACGTCTGTTACTGGTGAATATAAATAGGTTACAAACATCATATTGCAGAAAATTTATCATTATACTTACAAATTACACTTTTATGAAGGCGAATTGGCTATGTAAGTGTAATAAACTTATTGAATCGAATTCAATAATTTAAAATTTATAGTTATTAGATCGTCTAAGAAAATGTAAACAATGACCATCGAATTAAATAATGTCAATGTCAAATTGCCAAATTTACTTGTCATTGATGTGTCAGAAAACTACCAAAACTCCTTGTAATTTTTTTTTTGAAGTTTTTTGGCATGGTTACTCGCCCTTTAAGCCATAAAGTAGCCTCCTTGTAGTGATGTATGCAGGGTTGCCAATTTAGTGACTTTGTCGCTAGAACTGGCGACTCTTGCTCAAGTCTTAGCGAATAAAAAAGAATTTTGGTAACAAAAATTGTTAGCGAAAAAAGCGATTATTATAGCGACTTTTGAAGACACTTCTAGAGCCAATAATCGATTTATTATACTGAAAGAACAGAAACTCTCTGTTCTAACAGGGTCGGCAGCGCAAGTGTGACGCGCCTGGTGTTGCACACGTCCTTAGGCCACGGTAACCACTTTCCATCAGGTGGGCCGTGTGCTTGTCTGCCACCTAAGTGGTAAAAAAAAAAGAATTATAAACTTTAACCTTATTAGTATTTCTCAGTTTTTTTTTATACAATGCTATGGCAACCGACAAACACGGTTCCATTTGTACGGCAAATGATTTTATAGACTTATTAGCTAGATGATCTGCACCGGCTTCACCCATGGCATACTTCGAAGCTCCGTATAACCCCTTTAAAATATAATTAAAAGAAATTATGCCCGCAATCTATTAATTTTCAAATAATGTATGGGTATTTCCCGGATTTGTTGACATTTATGCTATGGTCCTACTGGTGGTAGAGATGGCACTGTCACAAATTTCAGCCGGGTGGGTACCACCTTGCATGATTGCGAAAATCCTTCCATAGTAATCGAATCTCGGTTGAATTGCGTTCAGGGGTCAGCAAGTGTATAGTCGGGCAGGGTGGATTATGGTTGCAGCACTAATAGACCCTCTTTCCTGAGACTTTGTCTTCAGCTTACCATCAGGCGAGGTAAGTTTTTTGACGCACACGTCAAAAGTCTCGGTTGAAGTTAATCCATAAGTAATAAATTATGCAATGGGGTATTTGACAACATTAAAAAAAATACTACAAATAATGGTCATCCTATCAGATAATAGCGTAAATAGACATTTAAAACTATAAATTAAACTAAAGTAAGCATAATTTTTGAGAAACTCGCTTAAAAATATCTAATATTTTTTCGAATTTTTATCTGTGACGAAAACGCTCTGTGATCGATCACAGCACTGCTGACGTCACACGCCAGTTAACACGGCTTTACAGAACAGAAACAAACAGATTTTGTGGATTAATTATAGACTATAGCGTGTGATGCCACGTTTGCGAGGCGTCTCCCAGAGCGGACCAATAGAGGTCGGCCCCCGGCTCGCTTGATAGCGGACTGAGCCGCAGGCCAACGTATTCTGGCGTCTGCGCACAGCGCGAAATGTAGCGTTCTGCGCCGCGTCTCTTAGGTCGGCACGCGCCAAGTTGCGAGTCGCGCTGCGCGCGGGCAGTGAGCCACGAGCCGCGAATGTAACCGCATGATAATAAAAAATAAATGTGTAAAGTGTACCGTTTGTTAACGAATAAACTCTAAATCGAACATTGGTGTTAGTTTATTAACAGACCCGCTATATTCTGGCTGCCCAACGTTAGAGGGTTTCGAATGTTCGGTGGTTCGTTCTCGTGTAGTGTTCATACCTACTTAAAGTGATTGTGATATTCGTTAGTAACTAGTTATCCAAAATGCCTCCGCGTCGGAATCGAGGTAGGCACTCATTGGGGTCATCGGACGATGCCGATCCTGCTAACGAGATATCGTTGAATCAGGAAACCCTGACGACAATGTTGACCACTTTGCAACAGACTCAAAACGAGTTCTGTCAGCAACTGCTTCGCGAGGTGCGGTCTTCAACTCCATCGCAGGCCGACGCCACGGCCGCCGCCGTCGCCGCTGCTGCTACGTTCGCCTCGATAAATGGGAACTTCGCGCAGTGTACGGCTCGTTACAGCGGCAGTAAGGAAGAGCATCTGGAAAGCTTCATCGATTGTATCGAAAGTTACAAGTCATGTGTACACATCACCGACGAGAACGCGCTTCGTGGTTTATCGTTGTTGCTCACAAAGAATGCAGCAATCTGGTGGCAAGGAGTAAAAAGTCAAGTAAGATCTTGGGCTGATGCGCTCGACAAACTGAGAAATGCGTTTGGCGAGCGACGCCCGCCTTTTGTTATTTACCAAGAGCTATTCTCTCTAATCCAGGGCGAGGAGACTACAGAGTTGTTTGTCTCGAAGGCCAGAGCGCTGTTGGCAAAGTTGCCCCCAGAAGATTTAAGCGAGCGAGTCCAAATAGACATGGTGTTCGGACTTTTAGATCGCCGCATACGAAAAAGGTTAAAAAGAGAAAATATCGATACGTTCGATACTTTACTAAAGAATTGTCAGAGTATCGAGGATTCACGCAAGGACAATCACGATCTAGCTACAACGAGAGTTTCACGCGATCGTCATAGTCTTTCGGCAGCGAACGTTTCTCCGATTCGAACGAGGTCGCGCCCGAATGGCGGTGCCGCGCCGCGCGCCGCTGGCGACAGCGCTCCGACGACGTCGCCTGCGCCCGACTCATCCGGTCACGCAGAAGGTAAACCTCGACGTCTCTTCTGCATTTACTGTCGTCGTAGTGGACACACTAAAGACAGTTGTGAAAAGTTAAAGAAAAGTGATAAGAGTGATAAGAGCGTAGTAGATAAAACCGTCGAAAAAGTGATCGATAAATTTAAATGTTACGGCTGCGGCGCCCCGAACGTTATTAGGTCTAAGTGCCCAAATTGTAACCCTAAGTCCGATCCGGCGGGGGTATCGTTTTATGCGGTTAATATAGTGCCCAATCACGTCGACAACGTCGTTAGCCCGCGTAAACGCGTGCCGAGTGGCGTCGACTCGTCGAGACCTGCTTCCCCCGGAGGTGCTGTGCGCGCTCGCGAGCGGCCGCGAGGCGGTCATACAGCGACGAGCAAGGCGGACGTGCTAGGAACAAGCTTCACACCGAACGTTAACCCTCCGCTTGCGGAGGCATATTGTAGAGGTAACCCTACGAATGCAGTGGGGGATTTTAGTTATGTAGAATCATTTTGTACTGAATTTAACAATGATGCTCAAAGTTTTTGTATGGTGTCTGACAATGATGTTCAAAGTTTTTATACTGTGTCTAATAATGATGTTCAAAGTTTTTGTACTATGGCCAACGATGTTCAAACTTTATGTTGTAACGCTAGTAAAACCGTTTCATGTGAAGCCGTCAAAATTTCACGCCGGCCCATTTTAAATGTCAATGTTCTTGGCAAAAGTGGTATTGCTCTTGTTGACCCGGCGGCCAAGACCAGCGTTGCCGGTCACACGTTATACGCTCTCCTGCAAAGTAAGAGACACCCATTACAGTCGGCAACAAGGCTTGTTAGGTTAGCCGACGGTGTCAGTAGGGAAATGTGTATACTTACTACAGAGGTTGAGGTGACACTAAAGCACAAAGTTAAAAAAGTAAGCTTCGTGATATTTCCGGAAGCGGATAGCAATGAGTCCCTTTTAGGTATTGATTTTTTGAAAAATTTTGATATTAACATTGATTTCGGCAAAGATTTTTGGCATTTCGGAGAAAGCTGTAACCAAAAGTATAGGTTAAACTACGAAAGCGTGTCACCCCCAACTCTGTGTGTTGCGTCTTTAGAGGCACTTAGGGAGGACGAAGGTACTTCACTCAGCGCGCAACAACGCGAATTGCTTGCCCGGTTGCTCGCCGAGGTTAGTGACCTGTTCGAGCCAGGGGGAGAGCCAACTTCTTTTGCGGAACACAGAATTGACACGGGCGACCATCCGCCTATCGCGGTTCCGCCTTACCGTGTCACCCCTGCCAAGAAGGAAGCGATGCGAGTGGAATTGGAGAAGATGCTGGCGGACGACATAATAGAAGAGTGCGAGTCCCCATGGGCGTCTCCGGCTCTCTTAGTCCCCAAGGCCAACGGTAAGTTTCGTTTTTGTGTAGATTACCGTAAGCTTAATGCTGTCACTAAAACGGATGTCTACCCAATGCCCTTGATCGACGAGCTTGTCCAGTCGACGAAAAGGAACTGCTTTATGAGCACACTGGATATGCGCAGTGGGTTTTGGCAGGTGCCTGTCAGACCTGAGGACCGGGATAAGACAGCCTTTGTGTCACCGAATGGTACGTATCGTTTCAAACGGATGGCGTTTGGTCTGAAAAACGGACCTTCTACGTTCCAGCGACTCATAGACAGGCTCCGCTCGGGCTCGTCCCTCCAGAACGTGACCTTGCTCGCGTATCAGGACGATTTGCTCGTCATCTCAGAAGGCTTCAGTCGGCATATCGCCGACCTTCGTGCCGTGTTTGAAAGGCTACGGATGTTTGGCCTTCGAGCTAATCGCGAGAAGTGTGTCTTTGCACGTGAGAAGGTAAAGTACCTAGGTCACGTCATTTCACAGGATGGTATTTCGCCAGATGATGACAAAGTTCGTGCAGTCTTAGACATGAAGGCGCCTTCGACGTTGCGTCACTTACGGACATTCTTGCAGACCGCTTCTTGGTTTCGAAAATTTATTCCCAGTTTCTCCGCGGTTGCTGAACCTTTGACTCGCCTGCTAAAAAAGAACCAGGTATGGATGTGGGGTGCGGAACAGATGAAAGCCTTCGAAGACCTGAAAAAGAGTTTGACTTCGGCTCCCATCCTTATCCAAGCTGATTACCGGAAGCCGTTCATCTTAAGAACCGACTCTAGCAACTACGCTCTCGGTGCTGTATTGTTGCAGGGTGAGGGTAAGGACGAACGCCCCATCGAGTACGCCAGCCGCTTACTCAATTCAGCCGAAAGAAATTACAGCACCGTGGAACGCGAGGCTCTTGCGGTCGTGTGGGCCGTAGAACGTTACCGAGGGTATATTGAAGGCCACCCTGTCGTGGTAGGTAGCGACCATCAGCCTTTAAAATGGCTTCTTACCTTGAAGTCTCCTTCAGGAAGGTTAGTTCGATGGGCTTTAAAACTGCAGGCCTTTAACATCCGCTTTGAGTACACTCCGGGTAGAGCTAATGTAGTCGCCGACACGCTCAGCCGCCCCCCCTGTGAAGAGGTGAGTAAAAATCAGTGTGGTGTCTGTTCGGTTGTCATAGACTTACCTGCTCGGAGCCCTACAGACTTACGAAGTGCTCAGCTTGATGACCCGGACCTGGAAAAGATAGTTACAGAATTAGAGAATACATCAGATGCTGCAGCTGTTGGAGCAAAGCGTTGGTCCGAAAGAGGGTACTTTATGCAGCAAGGCGTGTTGTTTAGGTACAATCCCGATGTCGATAGCGAAGAGCCACAGCTGGTAGTTCCTGTTTCTCTCCATCTTGACATCATAAAGGAGTGCCATGATTCTCCGTTGGCAGGGCACCAAGGTATTGAGAGGACCTTTCAGAAGATCTCGCAACGTTTTTTCTTCCCAGGTATGCGTCGTATTATCGCTGAATACATAAAAAGTTGTGTGTCTTGTCAGCGATACAAAGCATCTAACGAGAAGCCGGCCGGTCTTCTTCAAACTCCGGTCCTAAGTCAACGCAACGAAGTAGTTGCCATCGATTTGTTTGGCCCTTTGCCGGAAGGTGTACAAGGAGAGCGCTGGATCTTCTTAGTGGAGGACACCGCTACACGTTGGGTAGAGCTTTACGCGTTAAAAGAAGCTACTTCCGAGGTTTGCGCGCGTACTCTTGTAGAAGAGTACTTCCTCAGGTACGGTTTCCCTCGCAGGATAGTCTCGGACAATGGGGTCCAGTTTGTTGGGGCCGTCATGCAGCAGTGTATGTATATTCTAGGAATCAACCAGAGCCTCCTTCCGCTGTACCACCCCGAAGCGAATCCTGCTGAGCGCAAGAACAGGGACCTCAAAACTCAGCTTGGTCAATTGGTAGGAAACGACCACACGTCCTGGCCAACAAAGCTGGGTGTAATCCGGTTTGCCATGAATAGTGCCGTGTGTCAAGCGACAGGTGCTACTCCAGCATACCTTATGTTTGCGCGTCAAATGAGGTCACCTATAGAGGTTAGTACTGATCTGAGAGCTGTCCTTGATAAGGAGAATTTCGTTCCACAGATTACGCCGTACCTTCGCACCTTTATTAGTGCCCTGTCAGCCGTAAGGGATCGCGTCGAAGCCCAACAGGACAGGCGTAAGGAACATGCTGACAAGTCTCGTCAGCCAGGTGATGTATTCGACGTCGGGGATAGTGTCCTCATTACGTCACACGTTCTTAGCAATGCCGCAAAGAACGTCTCGGCCAAGTTTGTTCCAAAAAGAGATGGTCCCTACTTGGTCGTTAAAAAAGTCAGTCCTACAACTTACCTGGTCGCTAATTCTAACTCGCCTAGTGAGGTACTGGGCAAGTACCACTCCTCTCAGCTCGTGCGTTTTAATAGTAGAGATGAAGTACTTCCTTCTCCCGTAGTGCCTAAACGAAGTAGAGGACGGCCATGTAAACGTGATCAGGGTTCTGTGCGAGTCCATGAACGAGGTCGTTCTCATGAACTCGAGGGGGAGTCTATAGCGTGTGATGCCACGTTTGCGAGGCGTCTCCCAGAGCGGACCAATAGAGGTCGGCCCCCGGCTCGCTTGATAGCGGACTGAGCCGCAGGCCAACGTATTCTGGCGTCTGCGCACAGCGCGAAATGTAGCGTTCTGCGCCGCGTCTCTTAGGTCGGCACGCGCCAAGTTGCGAGTCGCGCTGCGCGCGGGCAGTGAGCCACGAGCCGCGAATGTAACCGCATGATAATAAAAAATAAATGTGTAAAGTGTACCGTTTGTTAACGAATAAACTCTAAATCGAACATTGGTGTTAGTTTATTAACAGACCCGCTATAAGACGTATTTGTACATTGTGCAACTACACACCATTTATACACCATTTTATTCACAAAGTTTGAAGAAAAACTTTATTATTTACTTCGACTTCACTGCTTTAAGCAGGGCCGTCTTAAGGTTATATAGCGCCAGGGTGCGAAGCTCAGACTGCGCCCCCTCCCCCCCGGTCAGCAAAAAAAACGCAATAAATTTTTGATGTTTCATTTATTTTTCTCTAAGATCTGTAATCTACAATAAATATACAATGTTTTATTTTAAGTGCGAGTCGGACTTGCGCACGAAAGGTTCCGTTAAGGGGTATACCATATTTTAAGCTTTTATTTTTGAGTTTTGTTGTTATACCGGCAACAGTAATAAATTATCTGTGAAAATTTCAACGGTCTATCTGTTTGTTGCCGCTGTAACAACAACTAAATAATAAATTATTATTTACTAGCTGACCCGCCTCGGCTTCGCCCGTGGCATACTTCAACCCCGTAGCACCTCAATAGTTTTGCCTTCCCGGAACTTCTCCACTAACATTTGAACTTTATGATATGGTATTGAAGTTCAAGTTTTATTACGAATAGTTTGTAGAGAGTATAGAAAAGTGTTGTTTTTAGACTTCTTCAGGCAATTTTTTTTTCTCTGCGTAAGAACCATCCTCGTACTGCAAGAAATGTTCTAAAAAAAGGATTAACGAAATCGATACAGCTGTTCTCGAGATTGGCGCTTAGCAACACATTCAGCGATTCATTTATATATTATAAGTACTGTAATTCAGACGAAAAAATGTGAACCCAAACTGTTCTGTGATTGTTCTCGAAGATTGTATAATCTAAAAATATAAATACCACGCCATCTGCCGGATACCTGTGCAACTTAGATGCTAAACCGCCATCTATTAAGAATTTATAGAACTAACCGATAAATATACACTAATGTCGTATAATGAACATTTAATTTGCAATAATAAATATTGAGATCAATAATTAAAATAAAAACAATTCTATCTTTTAAGTTGGACCATATTATAAATGGTTGCAAAATTTTATCAAAATCCGTTCAGTAGTTTCGGAGTTTATCGTTAACATACATCGTGACACGAAATTTTTATAAATATAAGATTAGGTAGGTTCATACATATTTCTTCTATAATATTTATTCAATTACTAAAATCAAAGTCAATTTTTCGGGCTTTTGAGTTGGCAAATATTTGAATAATGTCGTTTATTTTTATATCAATTTTTGATTCTATACTTATAATGGCCAAGTTTGTCAGTCTGTTTTGGGTCATGGTTGACCGAAGATAATTTTTTATTAACTTCAATTTTGAAAAAGACCGTTCTCCTTCCGCTACTGTTACAGGCAGTGTTAAATATATACGTAAAGATGTTGAAACGTTAGGAAACACGGACATTAAATTGTTTGAATATATATAACATAAAATATCAAGTGGAGTTTTGTCAACATCTGAAAAAACTATTGGCAACAATTCTAACTCATTAAATAAATCTTCCCCGTCAATATCTAATGTATTTTTAAATGTTAATTTTTCTTGTAATGTAAGACACTGTGTTTTTTTTTAGTCGGCTCTATTTTCCTCCAGTTCTCAATGTTATGCAAAAATGAAAAACGTTATCGTGATCCGTTAGCAATTCGAATCTCTCATTTAATTTCGAGATTGCAGTGTCAAGTAAAAGAAAATAAAAACATATTTTAAATTTTTGCATTGGGTCTAAAATGGGCTCATCTGCAGCCTCGTAATTAAAATGTCTTTTTCGAGGACGTGGACGAGCAGTTTCGGTAAATTCAGTTTCGCAGTTTAATTCTTCAGCAATTAATTTTGAATCAGCTAACAATTGTTCAAATGCAGTGTCTGTGCGGTATTGGCCTAAATCTTTTTGAACCTGATCAACCATTTTGATCGCCTCTGAAAGAATGACGTCAGATTTTTGCAAACTTTTACTTACAATATTAATCTTTAGTAAAATGTTGTACCATATAACAACTGAACATATAAATTTAAAAGACTTTAACTTAGCCATTAATGAACTCGCTATGTTTCTTATGTCGCTGTCGTACTTGTTGTTGGTAAAAATAGAGTATAATGCATCGTAAATTTTACCCATGTTATAGCGTAAAGCTTTAATAGCATCAAATCTACTTTCCCAACGCGTATTTGAAAGAGGTTTTAATGTCAAAGTAGGTATCTGTTTCATAATAACATCCCAGCGTGATGTTGATGCTGAAAAAAATACATATATTTCTTGGACAATTGAGAAAAAGTTTGTAATTTCCAGTGAGCTTTTAGCGGCATCATTTACTACTAAATTTAGGGAGCGAGCAGCACACGGCACGTAAAATGCACGAGGATTCATGTCCAATATTTTTTTTGTAGCCCTATATTTTTTCCTCTCATGTTGGCTCCATTATCATATCCTTGGCCTCGCAAATCATTCAATTCAATATTGCATGATTTTAAGAAATCTGACAAATAAGTTGCTAACCCATGTCCGGTAGTATCAGTTACGGGTAAAAACCCTAAAAAATGTTCTCGCACCTCAGCACGTTTTGTTAACGGGTTTAAATAAACAAATCTCACAATAACAGTAAGTTGTTCTTGGTGTGAAATATCAGGTGTGCAATCTAGAATTACAGAGTAATATTTAGATTGCTTCAAAACATCAATTATAGTAGTTTTAATTTTTTCCGCAATTAAACTAATCAATTCATTTTGAATGGTATGGCCAAGATAATGCGGCAAGCGATGCTGAGATCTTTGAATTCGAGCAATAATAATATGTTCTGATAGTACATTATCAAAATTAGATATACTCTCTACCAACTTTAAAAAATTACCGTTATTTGTGTCAAACAACTTCTCAGTTTTGCCCCTAAAAGCTATATTTTGACCTGCCAACAATTTTATAATCTCGATTATCCTCTCCAACACTGCCGTCCACCTCTTTTTCTCGCGGTCTATTTCAGCTTGATGAAAAGAGTCTACTGTTTGGTCTTTTAATAAGTCCTTTTTTAGATCAAAATATTTTTTAAACGAACTTAAGTGCGCTGAACTTTTCTCATGTCTATCAAAATTTCTCGACAAATGCCCCCAGTCTTTGAAACCAGCGTGGCGATTAAAAGCAGTGACATTAATATTAAAAAGCTTACAGTGAAAACAAAATACAGAATCAGTAGATGTGGAATAAATAAGCCAATCTCGATGGATAATTTCGCTGTTCCGTAACTTTTTACTGTAATATGTGTTCGAAAACGACCTATTGTCACTATCTGAAGGATAGCTAGATTTTTTAACCTGAATTGGTCCATGTTCTGTTAAAAATAATCTTAAATTATCGGGTATTACTTGTGGCCAGAGAGCAGGATTATTCGCGATATTTTCACAAAATCGTGCATCTGGTTCTGTGGCTGATTGGTATACAATTGGTTCACTTAGAGTAGGCGAGGTACTGGTACTAGTGTGCGGTGGGTCTTCTGAAATAGAAATTCTCTCTTCTAAAGTAGGTGTCTCTTCTAACTGTCCGGCTGATGTTGACGAAGATGTACCTAAAAAAATCCATAAGTGAGTCAACTAGAGTAACCAAGGGTGGTATATAGCCACGCAAGAGTATTTTTGGACAACAGCAAATAAATCTTAAAAGTGTTTCGTTTTTTTCCATTGAGGTACGGAACCCTAAAAACAGCGAATCAAAGACAAGAGAGTGAGACAAAATCACCCCGATGGGGATCGAACCCAGGGGCCAGGATACATGACAAATCACTCGACTTACGTCACTTATTTGCGCCACTTTCAATTCACCAACTGAACTTACCAGGTCGAAAGAAAGAGTCAATCGGAGTAGATAGCTTTTTAATTTTTTCTTCTTTCTCCAGTTTCCTTTTTCTGTTTTGGGCACCCGATGGTTTCTTTTTACCATTCCCTAAATCGGCCATCTGCAATCAAATAGATCATTTAGTATAAAATTTTACACTCAATTCAATGAAATTATATGAAAGTAAACTTACTTACTTAAATGAAATTTATATGTTATAGGCTCAGTGGTTATAGGTATAAATTATTATATTTAAATATATTTATGTAATAAAATTTAAATAACCAATATCAAGCCCAAGTAAAGTAGGTATCATAAATTATGAACTCACTCGTACTTATTATGTGTGATTATGATTAATGATTACAAACACCACGATATGGCATCAATTATGTAAGTTTATTTTTTATTAATTAATTAGTAGGTATATCAGTATTGTAATTATGTTCTAATGTAACAGTTGTTTTATCCCAATGATTGTAAGTAATTGTAACCGTAACAAAAATAACTCAGTAAAAATAAAATTTACTTACCTTGACAGTATTAATTTCCGTTGTTTATGATTTAAGTAGGTACGCACTGATTAGTGTCCAATATGATTTAATATTTTTATATTTTTTTTTACGAAATCACAACACAATCAATTAAATAGATATTAGTGGGCCTAACTGAATTTCCACTTGCTAGAATCACAGTCTAAACTGTGCTACAATTTTTAGTGCTCACTCGGCGGCTATCGCAAATATAATGAAAAAAATAATAATTAAAAAATTAAGGAAAAGAAATGGATTTAATATTTCTCTAACGTTTCACAGCATTAAACAAAATCAAACTTTAATTTTCATGCAATAAGATTCAACTGTCATAGGTCATCTAATGACATCAATCAGTAACCGACACTCAGAGCCGCATCGCGAACTTACATTACAATGTACACCCTAATCGCCTAGTTATAGAGGCCATTTCGCTTAAAGTGCGTGCGCCAGGCGGCTAGGTCAAAGGGCCTCTTTGGAATGGAGATATTGCCGCGTGCGTGTTAAATTAATTTAATTGTTATGTTTATCAAAATAAGAGCTATTTTACCTTGCATATCGTGAGCGGTATGACACGTGCCGAAAGGCGAAAGTGGTAATAATAGGTACAATGGTAAAATATTTCTCTAACGTTTCACAGTATTAAACAATATCAAACTTTAATTTTCATGCAATAAGATTCAATTGTCATAGGTCGTCTAATGACATCAATCAGTAACTGACACTCAGAGCCGCATCGCGAACTTACATTACAATGTACACCCTAATGGCCTAATTATAGAGGCCATTTCGCTTAAAGTGCGGGCGCCAGGCGGCTAGGTCAAAGGGCCTCTTTGGAATGGAGATATTGCCGCGTACGTGTTAAATTAATTTAATTGTTATGTTTATCAAAATAAGGGCTATTTTACCTTGCATATCGTGAGCGGTATGACACGTGCCGAAAGGCGAAAGTTACAATAATAGGTACAATTTTAAATTTTAATATTGGTTGATGCCTATATTTTTATGCATGTAGGGGGTTTAATTGACGTAAGTGTACGAAACAGGGGAATGGCGTTAATATTGTACTTATGAGTTTAAAGGTTAAATTAGGAAATATCGAAATGTTTAGAGCTAGGCGTGCGCCCTCTCGGGCTACGCGCCCGGGTGCGGCCGCACCCTTGAACCCCCGGTTAAGACGGCCCTGGCTTTAAGGTTATACAAAATATGTGACGTCACGTAATCGGCTCCATACAAGGTGACAGCGTTTTTCGCGCGTATTTAAAAATTTAAACTTTAACATCGATTTTTTGTTAAAATCCGTTGATATTTTTTTGAAATATCGACGGATGTAGTATGCATATTTTATGCTAAGCAATAATTTAAAATGGTTTTCCAAAATTAGTCAAATACCCTATTTCGGTAGTGTCCTCAGAGCACTGAGGTTGTGTCCGACCGAAGGTGCGGTTCTGGGCGAAGTCGAAGCCGAAGCCGATTAATAATATTTGGTACTTTTTGCTTCTAAATCAAGTGACTGTTATTTTTTTTATGTCATACACGTCCATTTTACTTCACCTCACCTGATGGTAAGCTGAAGGCAAATTCTCAGGATTAATATAATAAGCACTTGACTATGTATATTATATGTACACATGTTTTTGCAAATAAATATTATCTTATCTTATCTTATCTTACAGACACGTTACCATTTATTTATTGATTTACTTTTCTATATACACCATTACCTTTACAGGACTACCTTTGCTCCCATTGCAATAGTGTACACGTTTACTTAACCAAACAATATTTGACAATACAAAACAATTTTCATGACATTTATGCTTTCTATTGCGGCTCATAGACTAAGGGCCATCAGGGTTGCGCAGCGGGGGCTGTGAAGGCTAGCAAAGCTGGCTTGCACGGCGTTGGCCAGTCGCCAGTAGACACAGTTGCCCGTTTGAGGCGCCAATAACACTTGACCAAGCTGTGCTATGCACTGGACATCCGTTCTGACATAAGCCCTCTTGCAGTCCTATGTGATGTCTGTAGTATTACAGAAAAACCTCCCCAGACTCACAAAACGTATGATTATAAGTATTGAATAAAAAATTAGTGAGAAATAGTTAAAAAGCCTCAAAGTATTTAAGTCTTCAGGCTTTCACGGCCAGCCGGCGTTGTATGTGGAATATACTCGTCGATCACTGCGGTCGACAGGCCCGGATACGTCGGTGCCACAGCTCTCGACCAATCAGGATCGAGCAAGTCGGTTCACCCCTCCGACCGCGCCTATAAATACGCCAGCGATTCGAGATTCTACATCAGTTGCAGCGAAGCCGCCGACGAGGCAAGGTCTCCGAACTCGTCGTCGCCCGGACCTGCGCCACTGAAGATGTCGACCGCAGTGATCGACGAAACGTCTGGAACGCAAGTTTCACATGGACCACGGCCAATAGCCCTTAAGCAGTATATTCCACCTCAAAGTATTTGTTTATTAATTGTGATGCGATCGGGAGACACTGCTTTACTCTGCTCATTCTCCGTTGCGCTTTAGTATCGTTCATTCAATATCGAATTTTGAGAATTTGCAAACCTTCGGCTTGGGCTAAATTTTGTTCGAAGCCCAAGGTTAGGCCGAAGGTGGCCGGAGCCGAAGCCGAAGCTTAGATCGGACGCTAAATTTCGGGCAAATTACTCATGTAAATACTCCGATTCTTGCTTTTTTTATTCCTTTGACCATTTTACAAGTCACCTTTGATACACATATTATTCCATTACATTATACACTGGCCTGCAAAAGTAAGTATCACACTTGATACTTACTTTTGCAGGCCAGTGTAGGGCCTGCAAAAGTAAGTATCAAGTGTGATACTTACTTTTGCAGGCCAGTGTATAATGTAATGGAATAATATGTGTATCAAAGGTGATTCTTGCTTTTTTTATTCCGTTGACCATTTTACAAGTCACCTTTGATACACATATTATTCCATTACATTATACACTGGCCTGCAAAAGTAAGTATCACACTTGATACTTACTTTTGCAGGCCAGTGTAGGGACACTGATTAATTAACTGCAAATGTATAGGTAACTTTGTAATTCTATATATTTTTATGGAATTATAAAATTACTAGCTGTTGCCCGCGGCTCCACCCGCGTGGATGTTGGTTATCGCTTCGTGTTGACCCGACGCTATTGAGCATTAAATTCGGCTCTCTACTCAACTTTGTCCTCACCTCTGTTTTCGACTTTCTACTCGCCCTATATTCGACTCTCTACTCAACTTTCTACTCGCCTCCATATTTGAATTTATACTGGACTCTCTACTGACTTCTCTGTTCCCCTCTCTACTCGACTTTGTACTCTGCTCTATACTCGCCTTTCCATTGGCCTCTCTACTTGCCCATCCATTCGATTCTTTTTTCGCCTCTCTACTTGACTCTCCCCACTCGCCTATCTTCTCGCACCTCTACTCAACTTTCTATTCGATCTCTACTCACCACCACATTCATGTCTCCACTCGCCTCCCTATTCGCCTCTCTACTTAACCCTTTACTGCATTCCATTTGATTCTATACTCGCCTCTCCACTGGCTCTCTCGTCGCATATCTACTCGCCCCTGTAGTCGACTCTACTCGACTTTCGAACGTTACACGCCTATCCACTCGTCCCTATAACAATCTCTACTCGCCTCTCCACTCGCTTCTATATTCGACTATGTCCGTTCCGAAGCTCTAATTCACCTTTGTACCAAATTTCATGAGGACACCTTATTTATGCCATATTCACCCCCTTTTTTGTGCCATTGAAAAATGAGAAACTTTAATCCCATAGCCATAGGGCTATGATGGGATTAAAGTTTCTATGGAATAGTCCCCTTCCCTCCTCCCCCTTCTATCCCTTTTATTATCGCGAATATGGGGTAGGTAGCCTATATCCATTTCCAAGCTTTGATCCATCTCTATACCAATTTCATCAATATATTCCACCCCTTCGACTCCCTTTTTCGCAATAAAGGCCTATGTCCATTTTCGAGCTCTAATCCATCTCTGTACAAAATTTCATCAGGATATCTTCAAAAATGACAAACTTTCATACTAACTATCTAGTCCTTATCCCCCCCCCCCCCCCCTTTTACCACATTATTCGCGATAAAAGGTAGCATATGTCCGTTCCCAAGCTCTAATCTACCTCTGTACCAAGTTTCATTAAGATATCTTCAGAAATGACAAACTTTCATAAAAACTATTTACCCCCCCCCCCCCCCTTAAACCCCCTTTCTCGTGATAAAAGGTAGCCTATGTCCGTTCTCAAGCTCTAATATACCTCTGTACCAAATTTCATCAAGATCGGTTCAGTGGTTTAGGCGTGAAAGCGTATACAGACAGACAGACAGAGTTACTTTCGCATTTATAATTAGTATGGATTTATTATCTAAAAGATTGAACCGAAAATCCTTGGTTCATACACTAAACACTTATAATATTTTGCCAGAAGTGTCTTAGAATTTGGATGATCGGTCAGTCAGTGAGTGACAAAATTAAGAAACTTTGACCCGTTATTATTCCTATACTACTGCGAAGCGAAGTTATAGAGGGTCGAAAATGGCCTGAATTGCTTCAAGAAATGAATTCGACTTGGCGGATTTGAATCACACAATAATAATGGTAAAATGTTGTGGAATATTTATTTATTTATATAACAAAACCACTGCGATACCTCTGCCCTTGCATTAAATTTCATTAAATTTTCGACATTTTTACTGAGTATTAAATTCCGAAATGAAAAGAAAGAGTTAATAACATTTTTCATTCACTCTACAAGATTCTCATTTAATTTTAGACTTCAACAGTATAACAGTAACGTCTAAAGCAGTCTAAAGTTTCGCAATGTAAAGCCCTGGGCCCTGATTACGCAATTATTTTTATCATGGCAAAGCCACTGCACCAACGCCATTTAACTTTATACTTTACCATCATACATTTAAAGTCTAAAATTAAATGACAATATTGGACAGTGAATGAAAAATGTTATAAACTCTTTCTTTTTCTGTTTGGACTTTAACAATAAGTAACTATTTAATTACATTTTATGCAATGTTAGCGGTATGACAGTGGTGTTGTTATGTCATAAAATTAGCAGAATGGGGAGCCAGGTCACAAAAATCCAGAAAAAGTGGCTTTTAAAAATGAATCGACGATTCATTTTCAAAAGAATTTTTACATTACATAAGGTGACATGTCAATCGTGATGTAAAAAGTATCGCTTCACATACCTCCCTTTCTTGTTTCTATTCATAGAATATTGAACCACGAATATAAACACATATATATAATCCATAATCTCTCTTGAACCTCATCACCATGAAAGGCCAACAGAATTCTAAAAAAAATGGCAAAAAAATATTTATTCTAAAAAATGGCAATTACTGTGCCAGACTACTTTTGGTGTAAAAGTATACATACGTACTTAGTTGCTACTCGTTACTTTCTATCAACAATACCAGTCAAGTGCGAGTCGGATTCGTACCGAGTTCCGTATCGAAAGATTAAGGGAGGCTTGCAGAAATCCATTTCAAAGTTTTTATTAGTAAACTGACGAAATAAGTCAAATACAAAAATGATTTAAAACACCCCGTGACCCCTCACGCACTTGCAGAGTAGTAAATCTACCGATGGACGGCAAAGCTCTGGTACAAGTTTTTTTCTGGGGGTTGAGGGCAAGAAGTCCTCTCTTCATCCTAGCGTCAATCCCAGTCGCATCCGAAGTTTTTCAACTTGGAGTCTGGAAGAAGTCCTCTGGACTAAACTTAAAAGTAGGAGAGATTTGGGTTCAAACGGAAATGGCGCTCATATGTATAGAAAGAAGAGACAAGGATACTAAGCTGGGTTCTTATAGCGCGGATCTCGAAAAAAAATTACGACACATTTATTATTATCACCAGGAAAACTAGTTATAGGTAAAAAGACACGTGAGCCGCGTAAATATTATAGTATTGGCAGAAAAGTTAGTAGTGCACACCAAGAGTGATAGTAAATTGAATTTTAGAGAAGTAGTACTTACTAAATAGATAATAAGTTGGTAGTGCCCTGTGAGGTAAGTGGTGAAGGCTTCTGAGTCTTGAACTTCTGACCATATACAAATACTCTCCGGAACCGCGACGTAGATAGAGACTACTAGGGTAGAAGAAGTAGACGCTCTTCACGAACTTCCTTTACTGGTAATGAACATTTCATGCAATCATGCAACGTCGGTACATAAGCAGTGTAATGGTCAGAATTCGAACCTGGGTACTCTCAATTGTAAAGTTAATTAAAGTCGCAAAAAACAAAGTTATACCTATTTACTTTATTGTTTTTTACTTGACAAAAAGCTATCAAATTAATTGCTCAATATATTTCTCACGTCAGATAATATTTTAAGGTTGTTTCGTTATCTTAAACAAATGCGAGTACGCATTGAGGGCGTTCCTGTTCAATAAACACACTCTTATTTCATTAACAACTTTTTTTAAATTAGCTGTGTAAGTACCTACCTATTATCATATGTAAATATAAACATTTTTTATATGCGTGAAAACTGCACGTCTTAGTTTTACGCACTTGCTATTGCTATTGGTACCTACCTACTACTCCCACTAGAGAGGTGATGGTTTGTCTGTAAGAAGCTGATTCCTGCGGCTTCACCCGCATAGAATTATGTTCCCTTACCTATTCGCGCTCGTGGAATTTTGTATCCGAATGATTTTTTTACAAAAATCTTCCATGAGCCTCAAGAAGCATAGGAAAAAAATAACCAAATGTGTCAAGCCGCTCTCGAGTTTCACGCTTAGCAACATTTATTTTTACTTATAAGAAAAAAAAAGATAAAATCAAATTTTGAAGCAATAAAATTAGTATAGGTAGGCCTTTGATTTTAACAGACTCTAGCCAAAATGACTCGCTGGCTACCCCCGTTATTCGTGCTGTGGCTGTCATCTGCGTCAGCGCAACTCAACAATCATTCCATCTCCATAAAAGGGATAACGTACGCCGTGAACAAGGAATTTGTCGCCATCAACGACCCTATAGACAAAAGTGCGGTATATATTGGATTCAGTCAGTGTAAGTTAATACTATAATAGTAGTTCCTAATACTAACCAATGTAGCTCCTTATACCAGCTAATCAATCAATCAATAAATCAATTAGCCCATTGCAGTCCACAGCTGGACATAGGCCTCTCCCAATGTGCACCATTTCGTACGATCTTCCGCCTTCCGCATCCAGTCCGTCCCAGCCACCTTTTTCAGGTCATCGGTCCATCTGGCTAGGGGGCGTCCTACCCTTCGTTTGCCTTCTCGCAGTCTCCACTCTAGGACTCGTCTGCTCCAACGGCCATCAGTCCTTCGAGAGACGTGGCCAGTCCATTGCCCCTTCAGCTTTCTTATTCTGCTAGCTATGTCGGTAATTTTGGTTCTTTGTGGGATGACCTCGTACCGAATTCTATCCTTCAGAGAAACTCCAAGCATAGCTCGCTCTTTAGCCCGCTGCGCGACTTTTAGATTATGGACTAGCTCTACGGTCAGTGTCCACGTTTCGGCACCGTAAGTCATAACAGGTAGGACGCACTAGCCAAAGAATTTTGTTTTCAGGCATTGCGGTAGGAAGAGAAGACTCGACGTAGTTTGCGAAATGCTGCCCAGCCCAGCCGGATCCTTCCAACCAGCTAAGCAACAGCCAAATGCCTCCCTCTAACCTCCCCGCCTTTCCATTTCCCTTGCCCTTTCTGTCATCCCCCTCTTTGCAGGTAGCTGTTTGTTCAGTGTAGCGCGTTCAAGAGATATGAGTATAGAAATATATTAGGATAGAACAGCCATGTGAGCGGGAAGCGCTTGGCAACTTTTTAGTCAATTCCTGTCCTGTGAGACAGGAACTTTCGAACGCTTTACTCAGTATTGTTAAGACTAGCTTGTTATAACATCGTTAAAAATACCGTGAATATGCCATATTGTGATATTTCTAACTGTGTAATTTCAGAGTGTGTAGAATAAAAATGGATAGGTAAATTTGAAAAATAAAAATATTTCATAACTCTCGTATTTCATTACAATGAAAACGTAGCCACGCGCGTATGGCCATTCTATCCTAATGTATTTTTGTGGATATGAGCATAATGGCTGAGGTTTGAGCGTTATGTACCAAAGATCTTTAGTCTTAAAAGCCTACGTTCCTACTAGATACTCTTGGGTCCTTGAGGCAATTTTAAGAATTGTTCACTGTTAACATAATGGTGGCAAACTATCAATCATGATACATGATCATTTACTTAGGAAACTAGTTTTTAAAACTTTGTTTTAACCCTAGGCAAGCACGTCAAGAAAATGGTTGGAGTGGACTACGATCAGTACCGCGAGGAGCCTGACATGACTAAATTAACCCTGGATTTCATCACGAAGTAAGGTTCTTTATCACTTTAAAAGTTAAACCAGACGTTATATATGGCGACTATGATCATTCTTTGAGCCTTTTTCCAGCTCAGTTGGGGTTGGCTCTTCCAGTCTAATTGGGTTCCGCAATAAGACTGAAATCTGCTGATTCCGCGTATCTGCTACTAGGTACAGATGCACGTAGCAGATACGCGTAATTCATTGCGACTTTTCAATGGTCTCCTTTACCCGTATCGAAGTTTAACAAGTAATATATGTGCTACATACGTCTGCAGTTGTCGTATGCGGTGGGCTTCGGAATCAAACCTTTTAGGGCTCCGACTACTTTTTCTTCACTTTTCCTTCTCGCCAAATTGGTATTGTTCGAAACCCCCCTTACCTAATCTTTCAAAGTTCTTCTACATTGTGTTCACCCACAGGGAAATAAACCTGAAGTTCACCCTAACTGCGTTATGGACGGTGGCCTGGTCCGAATGGTTCAAGCCGAAGGATGGGCTCATCATCTACCTCCACGGGTTCACCGACGACCCGAATAAGGACAGCTACAAGAATATTAGCAATGCTTTCCTTAAACAAGGTAAGGACAATTAATAATAATATTATAATAATAATATTCCACAATTTAGATCCATGGCAAGCATAGCTTAACTAGTTTGTGTTATGAAACCTAGAATGCGGATAAACATACCTACATAGATACCTTTTTTTTGTAAATACCTACATATTATACATAGAAATACCTAGACCAATGCAAATACCTATATTTATGCATACAAATATTTGCACTGACCGGGAATCGAACCCGCGCCTCTAAATATAACGCCTTTAATAATACTTACTGCCTATACTTACTAATAAAGCAAATTATAAAAATCTAAGCGAAAAATGCACAAAGCTGTTTGTTTATTTCAGGAACCACGTCGATCCTGGCTTTAGACGCGAGCTCCCTCATTCGGTGGCTGTACCTACGTTCTTCTACAATGGTGCGATTTATAGGAGAGCAACTAGGCAAAGCACTCGTTGACATGATGAAAGGTGAGAATCACTGCATATACAGGGTGTAATCGTTAAGTGTGTCCAGGCGATTATTCCGTAACTATTACAGATATCAAAAAACTTTAAACTGATATCGAAAGTACGTTACCTAATGAGTAAAATGACATCGATAACTTTTTAAAAGAAACGAGAGGTATCTAACATTTTGACATTAAACACTCCCATACATTTAGTATCTATGAGAATGGTATGAGATAAGTAGAAAGGTTTTAGGTACGTGTACGTACACCAGAAGGGACCTCTATCTGGGTGCTCTCTTCTGTAGGCGATAAGGCCGCTCTTTAGTTACAATCATATTTGTAGTCAATTTTTAGCATATCTCTCTTTTCTCTTTTGGAATAATGCCATTTTGCAATCAATAAATGAAACAATCACGATTATTAACGCAAATTAAAGAAACAACGATAAATTGGCGGGAACAACAACCCGAGATAAAAGTTTTGAATTTAGAACGAACACCAAAGAGTAAATAAATAAATAAATAAATAAATATTCCACAACATTTCACACAGCGCTATCTAGACCCATGGTAAGCATAGCTTAACTAGCTTGTGTTATGGAATCTAGAATGCGGATAAACATACTTAGATACGTTTTTTTGTTTGTAAATACATACATATTATACATAGAAACACCCAAACCAATGCAAATATACATATTCATGCATACAAATATTTGCACTGAGCGGGGATCGAACCCGCGCCTCCTGCGTAGCGGCCGCGTTCACTACCGCCACGCCACGGAGGCTGTCAAAGAGTACCTACCTATCTTTTCTTTTTGTTAGTGTGTTGCTTTTCAGTTAGCTCAAATTACTTAATGCGATATTGAAACACGGTTTATTACTAATTTCAAGTGGTAAGATAATTAATTTACACATGTATCCATTTGAAAATCATCATTGTCATATTATACGTAATCATAAACTATGATTAAGGTACAATGGGTACTAGATCACTTAAAATAAGGAAACTAAAACCTTTCTACTAATCTCATACTAAATGTATGGGAGTGTTTAATGTCAAAATGTTAGATACTTACCTCTCGTTAGATTTAAAAAAGTTATTGATGTCATTTTACTCATTAGGTAACGTACTTTCGATATCAGTTTAAAGTTTTTTGATATCTGTAATAGTTACGGAATAATCGCCTGGACACACTTAACGATTAGGTACACCCTGTATAAGTACGTATCTACTATGGAAAGAAACTGCAAGTGAAATGTACAGAAGTCAGGGGATGTCATTAGGTACTATAAATGAAAAGTGAAATGGTGGTACGCAGTTTGACGACCTCGTCAGATGCTTCTTTACGCTCCACTTATTAAATAAGACCAGAAATTGTAGGAAAACGAAAACACACACACACAAAGACACGCTGGTAAAGAATTACAAGTTTTTATGGTGCGGTTCAGAAAAATTATGGAGGATCAATCACCCTAGCATTGCACAATTGCACTCAGTCTGTATAAAAAGATTGTTAAATAGGTACTAGTGACCATTTTTTTTAAGCAGTGACTTGTGAATTGTACCTATCGCCGCTGACGTCAGAATGGACGCACCCCAAGTCAACGTTATGTGACCGGGAAGACGATGCGAGTTCCATGATTTGTCCTTGGCAAAAAAAATCTATGACAACTGCACCACACGCCTAAAACTTTTTCTCATTAATTCTCGAATTCTGTCATTCTCCACAGCCGGTCTAGACCCAGCCTCCATTCACCTCATAGGGCACAGCTTAGGAGCCCACATCGCAGGCTTCACTGGTAAGACCCTGATGGCACTCTCAGGGTCTCGCGTGGGCCATATCACTGGCCTAGACCCCGCCGGGCCCTGCTTCGCTGAAGTCGACACGACCCTGAGGCTGAACAAGAACTGCGCCGTGTATGTAGATGTTATTCACACCGATGCTGGAGTGTATGGGTTGAATGAAATAATTGGTAAGTGGACAAGACATCGTTCAGAATGATGATTTCCAAAAAAAAAAAATTGGTAGGTACACTTCCAGAATCTGTCGTACCTATATAGGATTACCAGATGTAAACATCAAAATTCCGGCGAAAACGCCTGAGTTCCATTGAAAAATCCTGAGAAATTGAGCAAAAAATGCTACTCCTTTACTTTACTCGTCATATAATTACCGCTCTAGACTCTACCTAAAGCACGTCAGTACCATCGCATAAATCACGCGCGGCCCGCACCGAGCTGGCGATATTAAGATATTTTTAAAATGTAGGTAGGTATATTTAAAAAATCCTAGGATATCATGAGATTTGCAAAAACCGGCAGGAATTCTGAGACGAGTCCAAGAATTCGGAGATCTCAGGACAAATCCGAATAACTGCTACATTTTTTCATTTGGACATTATCTCTACAACTTGGAAGTCATTAAATTGCAATCGCAGTGCGAGGTCTCATTCCGGGTCATGTCGTATTTAGTGCCGATGCCCACTGAAAGAGCAGGGGCCGCCAGTGACTTTTTGGGACAAAATACTACATAGGGCAACGGACAAGGGTGTGGCTGTGGTCAATTCTTGAGGTAATAAAATCTAGGAAATATAGTATTTCCTAGTTTATTTTATAATCTAGGAAATTCTATCAGCCAATCACTCGATGAAGAACGCGCGAAGATGTAACTCTATCTGTTACACTAACACGCCTAAATCACTGAACCGATCTTGATGAAATTTTGTATACAGATCGATTTGAGCTTAGAAAAAGACATAGGCTATGTTAAGTAACGATAAACGATATAAGTAAAAAGGTTGGTACGTCCTCCACCAACCTTCTTACTTACCAGCACCGGCCAGCACCACGCACCGCGTTCTTAGACAGAACTTAAGACAGTGCTGTAAGTATAAGGTATAATAGATACCTAACTTGTATTATATTCAACAACTTTCTGTACCTAACTCAAATGCCTATTCAACCAATGTGTAATTTTATATAACCTGTATTGTATTACCTATGTATTATAATGAATTGTGTGTTTATTGTGTAAAAAGAAAACTATTTATCCTGCACAAACCTAAAATAGGTTTATAGGATAAATTAAATTGTCACCAATATATACATGAATAACAATAAGTAGATAAAAAAATAAAATCACGAAATATAAAGACAAAAGACGTACTAGATTCAGTTACTAAAACAGAACAGAAAAAACTGTTAGTAGGACAGATTTTATAGCGGAACCAATGTCGTCAAACTAACACATACAACCAGGATAATAATACGTTGCACTACTAGTTAAAGTTTGTGTTGGTTGGTCGTATGTCTTTAACACCAAATTAGCCTAAAGTACACTGCAAAACGAAAACACGCGTTACTGATTCGCAGTAGAGATGACTTTAATATACGGATTTATAACGTTTCGCATTTTAATTAAACGTGCTACCGGTTACGAAAAAGTTCAACGAATTCTTAATAGATGTCAGTTTATTTTAAGAAAGCTATTTAACACTTTAAAACTTAAGGATACGATTGACATTGCTAGACCTCCGCATAAGAATGACACGCGTACCCCACCTACTTCACACTTCCACCGTTTTTTTCTGTTCCGTGGTTACTACCTACTAGACTTAAAAATTAAGACATAATTCACGTTGACAACATTGCACATTCCTGTCCAGGTCACACGGACTACTACCCAAACCGCGGCTCGGAGCAGCCCAACTGTTCGTTCCAGACATGCTCGCACAGCCGCGCGTGGCTGCTGTACGCTGAGTCGGTGATAAACCCTGGAGGTTTCCCCGCCGTCAGCTGCTTCAACTGGAAGGCTTTTCAGGAAAGGACCTGTAACTATACTGATTACAGGTAGGTACGTTACTTAAGAAGGTCGTTATTATCATAATATCATCTGGATAATAAAGCCATATCGCCATCCGTAGGGATAACGGTCCCTAGGTATCATCCCTAATGACGTTTCAGCATGCCAAAGCATAGTTTTCGATCCGACAGTGTCGACGAATGCCGAAGGATGGGTTTTTTTGTAGATGCTGATAATTTGCACCAGACTTTATTCTC
This sequence comes from Eilema caniola, assembly GCA_949126895.1. Lineage (NCBI taxonomy): Eukaryota > Metazoa > Arthropoda > Insecta > Lepidoptera > Erebidae > Eilema > Eilema caniola. The sequence goes on along the minus strand of OX421482.1, from coordinate 1,382,369 downwards.
CTGTCATGTGAAAATACTCTGTACAACTAAGCTCTTATCCTGTTCCTGACGCCATAAAAAACAAGCGCTGAAGTGCGATGCGAAGCAATGTTTTTTGACTGAAGAATTCTGTAAAATGGCCCAAAATAACCTATTTCATTGATCGAAGAGATTCGTGAGATAAGAAATTCTATCTTTAATCCCCGATGCAAAGAGAGCGTTGTCAGGTTTACCCTGTGTTAAGATTTATGGCTGCTTACTGTAGCGCCTAACCTAAACGAACCGATCGATTTGTTTAACTTTATCGCGATGGTTAATAGTGAAATGATTTTTAATATTCTGTATTGTATTTCTAGTCTCATGGGATTCGGTAGCAAAGCAGGCACGGGACAGTACTTCCTCCAGACCGCGGACTCGCCCCCCTACGCGCTCGGGGCCGGCGGAACCAACCATACGGACAACGACGGGTTTGTTCGCAGTTTAAGAGACCGATTCGGGTCGTTGTAGTCATTTATTTATCATGGAATAAAAATAATCAACATTTTGTAAGAATTTTTTTTTTCAGGCTAAATCATCAAGCATTGTTTCCGTTTGCGTATTTACCTTCGAAATTAGAGCAGGCTTCTTCTATGAGCAAACGCTGCGAAAGGGTTTACAAAAATTTAACTTGTGTGGACCAAAACAATCAAGTATTCACATTATATTTTACTGGGGCCTGACCATGAACTCTTTAAAACAGGACAATAACTGAACGGCTGTCATTGGCTGTCATACTACCAAAGTACCAACTGCAATTGTAACTTTGGTGCAGCACAGACTCCACACTTTTTGTACTATTACGGGAGTCTCCAGGACTCTTTAAAAAAAAAAACTTGGAAATAGGTACGAGCACAATTTATCAAAATAGTGTTCAATTAGATTTATTTAATTAGGCAATAGAATTTGGAAATGAGAACTGGTAAATATCGGATATAATACTTTCGCGACGAGAGTGCCGTTAAAAGGCAGGTCATCTGACTAATGCACAAAATGCTGACTCTGCATCGTCTGCATGCGGGAAGGTTCGGGCTGACTGGGCTCTTTCGCTATCATTTGGGATCCGTAACAGTACGATCGAGTCCGCATCATTGTATTCGATCACTGTATTGCAGCGCACGGTCTGTCAAAATAATGAAAAGTTTTTTAGGCTGGCCTTTTTGCGCGCTATATGCGTTACTGCATATCATTGCATATAGATTCTATGCATATAGGTGCCGCATCTAACACGCTTTCCGAGGTCCTTGCATCGAATGTGAAGTGTGGACACAAGTTTGGAAGAACAAATGAGTAACAGACCCAGGCGCAAGGATTGAAGACTGGGTCGGAAAGGCACAGAGCCTTCATAAATTGGTACTAAAAGAATAGGTACCATATTCCCGTTCTTCCACAAAAGTAACCAGATATTAGTGAAATAAAATTCATATAAAAACAAAGCATTGTTTATTCATAATATCTAACTTCTCCACGTTACCGCGTCTGCAGGGCCACTCGATACAAAAATAAACATCTACAATAAATATAATCAAAACTGCACTTGTGTACATTGTCCGTATTCACATAATAAACATGCTTTTAAAATGTACACTTTCAAATGTAGTTAATTTTAACAATCAACGAAGTTGTACTGATGTATACTGTCACTATAACAGTTAAAACATAACAACTGTTGCTATAATTTAATAACATTATAGACACAGAAACATAGTTGCGTGAATTAAAAAAATACTAATAGAATTAAGAACCTACTCCTTTTTGAAGTCGGTTAAGATTACAGCATTTGAGCCGTCAGCAAGAGTCAGTAGCGATTGAATGTAATAGTAATATGACAGATGGCGCCACTTAGGCACGAGTCAGTTGTTTTTTTTTATAAGACTGAAGATATCATTGTACTACTGTGAATATTCTTAACATTTTATAATGCTAGTTTGTTGGTAGTATTTGTTTCTTGATATTGTGATACATTTTAAACTTGTTACATACAGAACAATGTACACAAATAAAGTTATAAATTAACACAAGACAGAATATTCGGCACAGACAACAGAAAAATTGACAATAATTTTTCGAAATTACAGTTTTACAATTCGTTATCAACACTTAATTTGCTGTCTGTACCTTATAATATCAATTCGTGGTGACATTGCAAATTGATATAAACTGTTATAATTTAATTTGATCCATACATTTCACGGTACATTCAAGAATGAAAATATAATAATAAAATGTCAAATTTATAAAAAGAAATGTTTCGTAGTAATACTTTTAACAATCATTCGTGGGACGTCTATTCACGTTTTGAGACATGTACAACGTCAATAATAGTTGTAACGAATCGGCCGTACGTTTATAATGTATATAAACACTGTGACGAATCGGACGTTTATAGACATTGTGGCGAATCGGCCTTACGTATATAGACGTTGTGACGAATCGGCCGTACGTTTATAGATGTTGTGGCGAATCTCCCGTACGTATATAGACTTCCAACACATTTCTTGTACAAGTAAACACGACAAACCATGACCGCTGATACATAAAATCTTATTTTAAACCAGCGCTAACTTATTACTAAGAAATAAACTTTATGTCTAGCGTGTATGAAATATATTAATTATATAATATAATAATAAATTGTACAGTATCAGTATCATTTCAACTTATTTAAACGACGATTTTGTTGACTTTGCGAGCGGTAGACTTAATTTTTATGTACTGACTTCCTATATTATTTTTGTGCGATATATCCGAGCTATACAAAATATATTTAGATGTAGTTTGAGGGTAGGCTCGCAAAATAGACCTAATCGTTACTGAATTAATCTTAACACAATTAATAATAATAAAATTAAAAAAAAGAAACAAACACTCAGTGTCATGATCTAGAGAAGACTCCTTAAATAAGTTTGTGAATTATGGAATGTCCGGTATACGTGTCGCAGACGGCTTAAACAAAATGCTCTCTGGCCCTAGTTCTAAACATTGACCAACTAAGCTTAACATTCGAAGGTGATCGACTATTTGAAAGTAGAGTATTGAAAATCACTGATACTGAATATCAGGTATTATTGATAGACAAAAATATCTTACCTAGTATTTAAGTTGTGGAAAGAAAGCTAGGTTATTTGGTTAGGTACTTAACTAAATGTTAAACGTTTTTAATGTGTCTCCTTTGTATGTTTTAGTTAAAAACTCAGTTTATTACTATTTTTATGTTTAGACACTAAGTTTAAAAACTAAATACTGACATATAACCACTAGTTAATCAGTAGTTTATTTGTTTAATATGTCTTATGTCTTCAAATTGTTTACCTTTAGTTAATTACCTAAGCGAATGGAGTATTTAAATTGTGGAAAGAAAGCTAGGCATTTGAAGAAAGTTATTATTTTTTCTGTTAAGCCGATCACCTATCCATCTAGCCGAAGCTGCCAACTAATATTACATATAAAACGGAGCGCCTGCATGCGCCAATACGGGTACAAACATACTTTAAACTGTATGTACTCGTACCTACACCCTAAGTAGTAGCACCTAATGGTGAAATAACACCCGCATACTAGCTACAGAACACCCGTTACAAAGTATTTTCGTTACTCACTAAAGTAACAGGTATAATATCTGGTATAGAAATTCGGGACTATTCTATAATACATTATTAGTATTAACTGAATAGTTGATCTGTACCTAATATTGGAGTGTGCAGATATAATAATTATATAGTCCATAGCAACACGTCAATAATACATCTTTTAAACATATATTTTTGAAGGTATCGAAAATACTTGTGATTGTGATACCAATACCGGTTCCAGGTATCGTTATAATCACAAGTATATCGATGTATAACCGATTAGTCCCGCGCTACATTGTATGACAAAATTTTAAATAGAAGGGAGGAGATATTATTAATTTGTAATTTTTATACCTAAAACGGTGGTCTTATTCGTGTGACAATGTTTTAAAGCTATTCCATTATAGACAAAATGATTTCTTACATCTCAAATGAGGCCGGATGCGCATACCACCTATATTAACCAAGTTATTGCATTTATTATATTTGCTATTCATTAATTAATCTAAGCACAAATCCTTTAAGCATTTTTTTTAGATATTAATAATAATATTGTTTTATTTTTATTTTGGAATTTTTAAATGGCAGTGACAGAGAAGTTAAAACTGATTTGAGCAATATATGTAACGATAACATCCAGCCAAATTTAAAAGGTAAGCTATAAGAACACTTTTAAATATTTTTACTATGGCAACATTTATATCTCTACGAAGCCTGATGCCAATCCGGATTGTATGAAACGCCTTAGCCTAAGCTTAATTAAAAAAATGAAAAATGCTGTAATACTTAATAATAATATTTTACATTCCAAAATTGCATTTTAATGTGTGGGTAGGTCACCGATATAGAGTCTCATAATATATCAAACTTAGAATACCTTAACGAAAGTGCCGTAGTTACAATTTTTGTACACCATTTCTTCACCCAAAAGGCGTACTGAGATATTCAAAATTCCAAAGTGACTTACTACTCAAAGTATTTTTAATGAATATAACAGCCTAATAAATATCGATACGATATAGGTTTCGTATGACCTTCAGTATGTATTGCATTGTCAAACTAATATTACAGGAATTATAGTTCAACATCGTCCGAATGGTTGTCAAAAATTGCCAACTACCCACAACCTCCCCGCGCTATCATAGAGTGCTACACGTGACAACATCGAATATTAAATATAATTAACATTTCAATATAATTAAATAACTTACGGATTACTATTCGCATCGTATCGCTTACAACTATCCAACACTACGTCACAACTGCCGTGGAAAACTACATTCCTCTGTCTCTTTTCAACTCGGTGGAAATTGTCGTACCTATCGCTCTCTCTCTCTCTCTGCAGTCGTGACGTAGCTCGCGTGAACAAACGTCAGCTATGTTGAGACGTTAAGGTTGCGTGCTCTGTTGTTGGATTTCGATCTTTTCCACTGTCATATCTGGGTTCATGGCTGTCGCCTCCTAAACATACAAACGTAGAATTTACAAAAAAGTTGACTTCAAGGTTTAACTTATCTACAAAAAAGAACAAAACAAATATGGGGTCAATGGTAATCACTCTTGTAAAAGTCATATCAAACTATAGAATGAAACGCAGAAATGCGGGCTCCAAAGTGCAAGCTGAATGCAACCCGATTCTCAAATGAAAAGTATGCTTACGGCCATACTAATCTTAACACGTAGAGATCTAAATAAATATCGAGATTTTTGTCTCGGATTTTATTTGTACCTGGAAGAGAACGTTAAACCCTCGGGTATCAATTTCCCTACGAACATCTGTGAAATTCTTGACTGGTAGCTGGAGTTCTACAAACCCAACGGTACTAAGGAAACTCACGGAATATGGAATGACCCCATTTCTATACCACCAGTGAGTTGTAGAGGTCAAATGAGAGTCGAGAAAATATCGCAGTTTGACTGCTGACCTTGATAGATGCTTTTTCATGCTCCGCTTGAAGAGCCCGTGAAATACATGCGTGAGCAGAGCATTCCAACTCTTACTTCTTTTTCTAGCGTTAATCCCAGTCGCACCCGAAGCTTTCAACTTGGAGTCTGGGGTTCACTGTTTACCAGTATATTTGCGGATCCGCTTGAAATTCGATATTTTCTGTGAAGCGACTGTCATTTGACCTCCTCAACCCAAAGGCAATATACGAACGTAGCTTAGTGGTTAAGGAGTCAGCCTTACGATCGAGAGGTCCCGGGTTCGAATCCTGGCCATTACACTACCAACGTGAACCCACTCCTAGCACAAGCAATTTAGCTTAGTTGGAGGGGTTAGAGGGAATATTAGTAATTTCGATAATTTCGGCTGCTAATATTCTTATTAAAAAAAAAAGCATTGCATTTAGACTAGTTGCTTTAGGCTTTTTAGGGCTCTCAACTACCCTTAACGACTACATTAGTATGGCAACCAGGGCCGACAGCCAATGCAAATACCCATATTCATGCATACAAATATTTTCACCGAGTGAGGATCGAACCCACCCACGCTACGTCACCAATTTCCAACTCTTTATCGTGCGGCTGATGAAGGAGGCCTCAAATCGTTTTGCGATTATGCTTACGGCCGTCTATAAAGTTTATTGAATGAAATATCAGAGCATGTAGCATGTAGATGGCTCTACCATCGCCCTGAAGACGAATCATAATGTAAAATTTGGAAGGTTCGGTAACTTAATGGTCAAAGTATTCTCCCTGTAAGAGAAAGATCACGGGTTCGAACGTCGCCTGAACCGATTTAAATTTTTTCAAACGTTTATTCTTGAAATATTACCTGTATGGCCTCCGCAAGCGCTCGATCGTGATCGATAGGGTCTCCGTCAGACTGGATGGTGATTTTCTGTTCCACACGCGTCTCGATCACACCGTTACGTTCTGTCTTGTACTGAAATATTTCAAAATTGCTGTGATTAAACTTGAAACATTAATTATTTAAAACATTAATAATTGGTCATTTAATGTATGGAAGCATGCCCTTCACGGGCATGCTTCCATACATTAAATGACCAATAGGTACATTGAAACAGAATATTTAAAAGAGGAAGTTTGTAACCACTGTCATACTACAGACAGACACTACAAAACAGGCCATTTAATTTTTGACTTTACTGTTTTACAGTTTCAAAATAAATAGCATTATTTAGTGATTGAAAAAATGTAGTGAATTTTCTTTCCTTTTAATTTTGGACTTTAAATCTATATAAATGAAGTCTAAAATTTCATGGATTTTTTCCAGTACCAGTGACAGTGGTTGACAATTAACAGAATTGAAGTTTAGGGTAACTGTACATATCGGGGGCTTTCTATGGCCCTGAGTCAATCGGAGTACCTGAGGGATATGCCAGAGACTATCTCACCCCGGCAACTGATGGCCCGAGATGGCCGTGCGTTTTTGGTCGGTCCAATATAACCACCCCAGCTGGTTCCGACGGGGGATTTCCACACGTAAAAAGATACGGTAGGATAGACCATCGTAACGTTAGGTAGAGATATGCTTACCGTGATGGTCTCGACGGTGCGCGTCTTGGAGCTGATAGTCTGCGACGAGACCACCTCCCCATCGGGGCCAGTCTCCAGTGTCTCTTGTGTCTCGTCCGTCACGCTGGACGGCGCGTCTGCGGGACCCGTGCTCGTCTGGAATAGGCCATTGTAAAGTTAATTATATTATCACGCTTTTATATAAATGAATTAGAAGCCTAAAATAAGATCTATTTCCCAACGATAAAACTCAATCTTCAATGAAAACACTTGTACTATTCCACATTGTTTATTGAATTCCCGACCGGTTTCGCCTTACGGCATTATCAAAGGTTGATACAAGGTTTTTGGGTATCAGATGTCAATTAGAGTAATATATTGACTGTACATAATAGTACAAGTGTTTTCATTGAAGATGTGTAGCAAGTTCTACCAAGTGCCATCAATCAACAGTATAAGCAGTATAAAACTCAATAATACATTCAATCAACCCTTAAAACATGTTTAAAACAATTGTAACTTAGCGCGACTGCTGCTCTGACCCTTTCCACCTAAGTTCGGAGCAGGCTGATCATTTTTAAAACAACGAAATCCTAATTGAGAAGCTAATATTTAAAGTTTTTTGTAGCCAGTATAGTGACTCACCCTGGTGGTGGTTCCGTGGACCATGGTGCCGAAGGGCGCGTTGCCCATGACCGTAGATGTCGTGGTGGTGCGGTACGAGCCCGGCTCCTACACACACATAGCGTTATAGTGACGTCATTGTTATGTACAGTTTGTGATTTTTGTATAGACAACCATATAAGATATATACACACATGGCAATATATAGTAACATCATCTATGTTCAGCCGTGTGTGATGTTTGTATATGTATCGACCAATAAGCCAATGAGACCAATAGCCAATTAAGGGTACTACCATCTCCAATAATATCAGGTTTTAGTCAGTTCAAGCCCGACATTATCACCCCCACCAGCTCCGCCAGGGGAGGGGAGGAGGGTATAAGAGGATTACCGGATTATAAAATTTAAAAATAAAGTAATATATTTTCAAACCTACTTTAGGATTATCGTAGTGTAAATTAGGCCATCGAAGATATTATTGTTATGTGTTCAAATAGTATATCTTACTATATAACCTGTGGTAGCTATATTTATTTTAGTAGATTTACAAGTCACAGAGTACTATATAGTAAGCGTCCTTGACAAAGAGAATTGTTTTCATTGACCGACGACACAGTTGATAATGTGCTTACTATGTTTACTTACGATGGTCCAAATCGGACGCCCACTATGAAGTCACAAAGTAAAATTGAATTCGTTGAAGATGATAGTAGTCGCCCTTGGTAAGGTACAGGACACAAATATGTAAACCTGCATAGATATCTGTTCATTTCTTGTGTACATTTGCATTGGTGTATTTCTATATAATAATACATAATAATATGTGCATTCAAAATAACTAATTACAGCACTGAAAGATGCGTTCTTTCAGATGTTTTGAGACATTATAAATATTAAGTAAAAAAATAAATAATAAAATAAACTTACTGTACCTGTACTTAAATACGTTAAATGGATAATTAAATAAACATAAAATAACTTTCTGTACATCTAAAATGCTCGTATTATGGACTTCACAAACATATCACAAACACTTTTAATGCAACATGCAACATTGATGCAATTCATCACACACACATGCTTAGAGTCAATATAACTTTAAATACTCTCGAAAGACAGCATTTCAATCATTTTACAATCAACTGGACAGTCATCAATGATATTTCAGCTCTCAAGATTGCGAAGACAAGAATTTTGTTAACACTGTGACGTTTTAAAAGCCCATAATAAATTAATTTAAATAATAATTTTGTTCACCAAAGAGATAAAAGGAGTTTTATTATAGGTAGTTTACATGTCATATTGCAATTAAGGGTTTTAAAACATCATAATGTTTTTGGGACTCAAACTCACTCAAACATACTACCGTCTAACTATTAATTACCCTGAAAAGTATACAAAGAATAATTATAATTATTGTGACATTACGTACTCAGTGTCAAGTTAGGGCCCCACCAAGATATTCAGGGCCTAGGTTTGGGTAACGTGACAGGCATTTCTGTTATTGGGTCGGCAACAAGCATGTCACTCCCCTGGTGTTGCACACGTCCATAGGCCATGGTAACCACCTTCCATCAAGTGGAGGGAAGTGTACTTGTCCACCACCTACTAAGTGGTATAAAAAACAGAGATATGCTTCTTCCCCCTCAGGGTAAGGCTGTTAAGTTTTCAACAGAGGGAAACTTCGGGTTATATCGGAATCGAACCGAATAAATCGCGATCGGCTATCACGTTATACTCATAAGAATCTGCGGTCTACACAAATTTAAATTTAGGAACATAATTATATTCACAAATCAGACATCTACTGGCACTATTATGCACTAAATAACTGGCAATCTAACTATTTGTAACACCGTGTATCTACATCATCATCATTTACTATATAATTTTTAAGCGTTTTACTATACTGAGAAATCTAATAAAGAATTTTAAATGGAAAAGCTAACCTCAAGATGTTTGTCAAACCTGACAGTTTTGTTGCTCTGCTGACTAAAAACACTTTCTCTCATCCTCTCACTAACCACATAGTTCTGAAGCGTCCCCGTTGACGACACAAGCGCACCAAGCACCTCCCTCCCACGCGTTCCCAGCTGTACCATTGATTAGTACGATAAACGGTACTACTAGGAATATTTGTCCCACCAGTACCATAAATGGCACTACTGGGTATTTATGTCCTACTAGTACTATTAATAGTACAACTGGGAATATTTTGTCCCACTAGTACAATTAATGGTACTACTGGAAATATTTTTTCCCACTAGTACCATGAATGTTTATATGTTAACTACTTGAAAATTTCGTCCAACTAGTACCATTTTTGGTACAACTAGGAATATTTTTGTTCCAGTAGTAGTATTGATGGTACTAATCAATGGTTCAGATGAGAATGAGAGCTCCCGCCCACTACTCACCGTCACATAGTAATGTCCCTCTCCAGCGCCTTCCTCGAAGTCGATCGGAGTACCAGAGTCGCCGCTACTGAGGGAACTCTCCGAGCCGCGTCTGGTTAGCTGCTTGCCGACCAACACACATGGAAGGTGGATGTTGGAGCCAATGGAAAATGTTTGATGGGATATGTTACCACACAGATGATGTTTGCCCAATATTGGCGAAGGTATTGGTGAATGGAGGTTGGTTGGATTATCACAAATGTTTTTGGTAGGATTATCACAAGTGGTAATGTTCGAGTTGAGGGTATTGTGACCAAAAATGTTAGGGATGTTAATGACATGCCAGGCATGGTAATACCGTTCACGTCCGTCGGTAGGAGGGGAAAAAAGAAAAAAAAGTAATTAGAACAAAGTATTACATGCAATCAAAGTAGAATGACAGCTTTTTTATAGTATATGCATGCATCTATGGGTTGCCACTCACTCCGTAGGACACGTCGCTCACAATGACAATTCAATTCAATCTTTCTCTATGGCAAGCAATGCCGGCTCACAATGACACTATCGAAAGGTAATAACACTAAATATTGCCATTAAAAATTGTCCGATTGATGGCGCTAAGGCTTTTTTTTTTTTTTTTTAGTAACACGTGTGTGATTTTTGAAATATTTTAAACACATCTCTTGTAAAATTGTGAATGATTATGTATGTAATTTTATCATTGTTCTTTTATATCTTACACCATTGAATAAATTATAGTACAGTCAGCGTCAAAGTGATATTGACACTTAAAGTAATCACAATAAAAGACGCAAGCAAAAAGTCAATAATTTTGGTACAAGTAATGTTTCCATATTGTTGACAACCATATAAGCGCTCAAAAGTCGAGACATTCAAATGCCATAAAGATAGGTTCAGTCAAACCGCCAGAAATATGGTTACAGTCATCCCACCAGTCGTATCCAAGCATTTAAGTGTTCAAAAATGTGGAACAAATTAAATTAATAAACTTCAATGCTGACTGTACGTTGCGAGTCATAACGACAGCGTGACGAGCAGCTGGCGGAACGTGTTCGTCACTTCTTTAAAATAATGAGTGTTACTGAGTAAGGGTAACCCTTGCAATCACGCAATCTTTGCATTTAAAGTGTAGTTCCCAAAGATCGTATATAGTTCGTCTTTTCGGTATAACTATGCTTTCATGCATGACTTTGAAATTCAAACAGTTCCAAGCGTATGCGGCAGCGCAGTGTTCCTCAAAACATTTTTGCACTTTAAAAACGCATTGAAGTGAACCGTAAAAAAGCTGCCATTGTAAAGCATCAAATAAAAAAACATCGAAAGAAATCAAAACTAAATAATGTCAAAAAAAATGAACCAAAATTCCAGTTACATGCTAATGGATGGATGTTCAAAAACATGAATGCTTATGAAAGTGTTGAATCACCTGATCGCCGGTCGTAACCATGGTTTTAACCTCCTGGGTTACGACCCGTTGCTCCTGCCTCGTAGCTGACGACGTCAGGGTATGCGCCACAGTCTTCTCCTCCATCTGCTGAGTCTTGGCCTTCGTGTCAAGGTCGTGATGGGTGGTCGCCGTCCTCGTGGTCACAGCCCTCGCCGTCACGTAAGGGCTCTTGCCACTCTCCATCGGCTCAAGGCTTTCCGCCTGGTTAGGTTAACACTAGCATGCATTTACTATATACACGAAAATCTAACATTGATATACTAAGAAGCTAGTGATGATGAATTAAAAAAAATTAGGCCACACGATGTACAAAAAAGAAATTAAATAAAAAAACATAAAAAATCGGGGTGGCGTCTCATTTGCCAGTTATTGGATCAAACTTCCAAAATTTAAGGAATTGGACGCACCTTATTCGTATGTGTGGAGAAGGTTACTTCACCAGTGCCGAGGTTCTCGACTTCCTGTTCAACATTGTGCGTGACTCCTTCATCATTCTTCGTCAGCAGTTGTTTCGTAGTCGTTTTGACTACGACTGGCGGCGTCGGAGTCTTCTTAGAGCGCTGTGAAATCGGGATCTTAGAGGATAAAGGAGTGGAAGATGACACATAGCCTTGATGCCGGATGTGTTCGCTCGTCGTGTATTCTGTGAAAGTTTTAGGTTCGTCTCCTCTCAAAGGACTCTCGTCTTTGCCGAAAGTGGAGAATTTGTGCGTATTGACTGTTTGGATGTCGATGTCTGCTGGTAAGTCCTGTGTCTCCTTTTCTATTGTGTAGTTGCCACTCTTGTCTTCGAAGTGGGACGGATCGATTTGTGAATAGTGGAGAATGAGTTGGCCTGTGACTGGGTCTCTAACGGCCGTGCTTGGATCGATATCTCCCGTATCTGGATCTATATCTCCGTACTCCGTCTTTATCCTGCCTGTGACAGGATCAATCTTGCCAGATAGCGTCATGGTTTGTGTTACAGTTGTTCTCGCACCCTTTAGCCTTGGATCATCAGGATCGACGTCAATAGTTTCTCCAGTGATAGGATCGATGATTTGATACAAGTACACTGTTTTTGTTGTGATGATTCTGCCTGTCGTTTCATCAATGGTACATTCTTTAGGATCAACTTCCTTGACCCTGCCTTTGTCATCTTTTTGAGTGATGATATATATTTTGATAATGATTAGCCTGCCCGTCTTAGGATCAATCTTGCCGAGTTTAGTATAAATTTCGCCGGTACCTGGATCAACTTGGGAAGCAGAGTAAAGAGGTTGGTTGTCCTCATCTACATCACCGGTCGCTGTGTAAATTTGTCCATTGACTGGGTCCACCTTGATTAGAGACTTATCGACATCATTAGTCTTAACGATTGTACCTGTTTTAGGGTCCATGCGACCGTATATTGTGATGATATAACCAGTAACTGGGTCGATTTGACCAGCTGTGTAGATGTATTCTCCAGTTTGAGGGTCTTTTGGACCCGCGATCCAAATCTGATTGGTTTTAGGATCAACTTTAACGTTTTTGGGATCGTTTGAAACGATTTGTTTACCTGAAACTGGATCAATTTTATTCTTGATGATTCTCAAGCAAATCATCCTGGCGACATCCTTGTCGGGTTTACCAGATTTAGGATTAACCTGTCCAGTCTTTAGTAAGAACTGACCAGTGACGGGGTCAACTTTGAGATCCCTGCTTTCGTATTTACCGGTCTTAGGATCATTGTAAGTGACAGTGCCCTTCACGAGATCAATTTGCCCATATTTAGTGTCAATTTTGTTATTGTCGGGGTTAAGTTGACCCGTGGTGCTCTCTACAACAGAGTGTTTTGGTTCAATAAGACCCTTCTTGGAATCTAACTTACCAACGAATGTAGTCACTTCAACGACTGGGTCAATATGTGTGCCGACAACTATTACTTGTCCGAGATTAGGATCTGATTTACCTGTTTTAGGGTCTACTACACCCTTGATGGTTATAAGACCATTATTTTCGTCGATGTGAACTGGTTTAGTATCAGAAGTATCTGTGACAAATATAACTCCATTTGATGGATCAATAACGCCGTATTTCGTTGAAATGTGTCCAGTTTCAGCATCAACTTTGCCTTTAGTATGTTCTACAGTACCCTTATCAATATCAACTTTACCCGTTTTAGGATCAATAGGGCCTGTGATAGTTGTGATTTCAACTACTGGGTCTTCTTGTTTAGCTACACTTAACACCATCCCTAAATTAGGATCAATTTTGCCCGTCTTAGGGTCGACCGCACCCGAATGGATGAAAATCTGTCCTGTTTCAGGAAGAACTATACCTTCACGATTTTGTTTTTGTCCAGCAGAGTCAGTAATGACAATATGACCAGTTTTAGAATCAATCACACCATATTTCGTTTCAATCAAACCGTTAGGATCAAGAATACCAGTGAGGTGTTCTACTTCAGCAGTATTTAGATCAGGTTTCTTCGTCTTAGGGTCGAGTTTAGTGAAGATAACCATAATTTTGACTATCTTCCTCTTAGGAGGCTCGGGTGGCGCTGACGTAGGTTTGATAGGAGCTTTTTGTGTTGGTGTAAGAGGTGCTGATTTCTGGGCGTATGCCACAATAGGTGAAGATGTACGCACAGGTGATTGTAATGGAGTTTGAATTGGCGTTGTAGTCGGAGTTTTAACTGGCGTTGGAATACTTCTGGCAGGTGATACACTAGATCTAGTCGTTATGGGCGCCAGTTTAGACAGTACATTCTGCTTATCAATGATAGCTAGCTGTTGAGCGTAAGTCGGGTCCACTTTACCCGTCTTAGGGTCAACGACTGCAGTGGTCACTATCAGGTTTCCTGTCTTAGGATCAATCTCAGCTTGCTTCAATTCCTGTTTGCCTGTGATAGGATCCTTGTATAGAACCTGGCCAGATCTTGTATCGATGATACCAAAATCGGTATGGATCTTACCGTCTTCAGCACTGACGTAACCCTTAGCTGCTTCAATAGTAGCTACACCAGCATCGACGGATTTGGTATATGGATCATATTTACTGGTCACAATGACAAGACGTACTTCACCCTTAGACACAGGCTTACTGTATTGTACTACAGGCTTGTTAACAATACTGTACATTTGTACAAGATTCGAGTCTGGTTTTCCTGTTTTTTGGTCGACCACATTATCAGTGATCAACATGTGCCCAGTTTCAGGGTGGACTTGAGCACGCTTAACTTCCTGCTTACCGGTTTTAGGGTCAGTTACTACAATTTCACCAGTGGCTGGGTCAACGATACCGGCTGCTGTGCGAATCTTACCATCACTGGTAAGTACACCACTAATAGTATCAACATGACCTTGACTGGGATCTATCTTGCCCGTTCTAGGGTCATATTTCGTTGTGATAATAACCAGGTGAATTTCTCTTTCGATTGGTTTTGTTTCTTTTTCTACAACAGTGAATTGCTGAGCTAGAGTAGAGTCAGGCTTACCTGTCTTAGGATCTATGACTCCTGACGTCAATATCAGATTACCCGATTTAAAGCCTACACTAGTGTCGGGAACGGCTTGCTTAGTCTCATGTTTACCTGTCTTAGGGTCCACGTATTCAATCTTGCCCGTCTTAGGATCAATTATACCATAGTTAGTATGTACTCTGCCATCCACAGCTAATATACCTCTTGAAGTTTCTATGTGACCGTTAGGATTATCAAGTTTCTTGTTCTTAAGATCATATTTGGAAGTAATTATAACGAGTTGTACTTCTTTGCCGGGAACTGAGGCAAATGTATCTTTCGGTTTGTCTACAATACTAATCTGTTGACCTAAGTTGGGATCAACGTAACCGGTTTGCGGATCAACTACTCCGGAAGTGAGGAGAAGGTTTCCTGTCTTGTTATCCAATGTAGCGCGTTTTGTTTCTCGTTTGCCAGTTACTGGATCTTTAACGATTATATCTCCAGTAGTTGGATCTACTTCTCCAAATTCAGTATAGACCTTGCCATCAACACCAAGACGTCCAGGTACTGAATCTACATGGGCATTAGTAACATCTAATTTCTTATTCTTAGGGTCATATTTAGTAGTTACTATGACTAAGTTAACGTATTTTGCTTTAGGTGCGTCTTTGTCAACAACAGTAAATTGTTGAGCCAGACTGGAGTCAGATTTTCCAGTGCTGGGATCTACCACTCCTGATGTCAGGTATAAATTACCTGTCTGTGGGTCTGTAATTGCTTGTTTTATCTCTTGTTTTCTCGTTTTGGGATCAACATAGTCAATCTTGCCAGTTTTCGGGTCTATGACTCCAAAGTTAGTGTGAACTTTTCCATCACCAGATATGATAGCTCTTGAAGTCTCAACACGGCCATCGGCATTGTCTAATCTTTTATTTTTAGGATCATATTTACTGGTAATAACAACTAATTCTACTTCCTTACCAGGCACCGCTGCAAAGTTATCCTTTGGTTTTGTTACTACAGAAATCTGTTGTCCCAATGTTGGATCAACTTGACCAGAAGCGGGGTCAATCACCGAAGAAGTAAGAAGTAAATTGCCAGTTTTCGGGTTGACTAATGCTTTCTTGGAGGTTTTCTTGCCTGAAGCTGCATCTGTGACGATAACATCACCAGTCTTAGGATCGACTGTTCCAAATGATGTATGTACTTTACCACTGGCATCAATACTTGCGGGGAAAGTCTCTACTTGAGCATTGGAAAGATTCAGTTTCTTCTTGCCGAAATCGTACTTAGATGTTACAATGACCAAATTGACTAATCCTTCTGATGGTTTACTATCTTTGTCAATGATAGCTATTTGTTGAGCCAGTGACGAATCTGTTTTACCTGTTTTTGGGTCCACAACTCCCGATGCAAGAATTAAGTGACCAGATTTGGGGTCAGCGACTGCTTGTTTGAGTTCTTGTTTGCCTAAATTATGATCAACCCATTCAATCTTACCCGTCTTAGGTTCAATGACTCCAAAGTTTGTGTGAACTTTTCCATCAGCCGCAACTATGCCGCGGGATGTTTCTACATGTCCATTAGGACTATCTAACCTTTTATACTTCGTATCATATTTGCTAGTAATTACCACTAACTGAACTTCTTTACCGGCTACAGGACCAAAGCGATCTTTAGTCTTATCCACAATTGTAATTTGCTGAGCAAGAGAGGGATCAGCTTTACCGGTTAGAGGGTCGATAATACCAGATGTTAATAGTAAATTACCAGTTTTCCCATCAATAGCAGCCTTCTTCGTTTCCTGTTTGCCGGTACTGCGATCTGTGACAATAATATCGCCAGTTGCAGGATCTACAACACCGAAATCTGTATGAACTTTATCATCATTACTATATTTTCCAGGAAAGCTATCAACATGAGCACTGGTGATGTCTAATTTCTTTGTCTTGGGGTCGTATTTAGATGTAATAACGACCAAATTAACAAGTCTCTCCGGAATGCCTTTAGGCGCATCTTTGTCAACAACGGTTAATTGTTGAGCTAGAGAAGAGTCCGACTTGCCAGTCTTGGGGTCAATAACACCAGAAGTAATCAGGAAGCTACCAGTCCTAGGATCAACATTAGCTTGTTTGGAATCACGTTTGCCCGTCTTAGGATCGGTGAAGTATACTTTTCCAGTATTAGGATCGAGTACACCAAAGTTTGAATGCACTTTTCCATCTTTTTCACTTATAATAGCATGGGAAGTCTCAATAAATCCATTGGGATTATCTAACTTCTTATTCTTTGAGTCGTACTTTGCTGTGATTGCCACAACTTCGACTTCTTTACCAGGCAGAGACGCAAATGTATCGGTAGGTTTGTCAACAATACTGTACTGCTGTCCTAATGAAGTATCCAATTCCCCTGTTTTTGGGTTCAAGACTCCTGATATCAGAAGAATATTACCTGTCTTGGGATCAACAGTAGCTTGTTTGGTTTCATTTTTCCCTGTCTTAGCATCACTTACTTGAATTTCTCCCGTTCGTGGGTCGATTATGCCGTACTCAGAATATATCTTTCCATCAGTACCACTAAGAACTCCCTTGACAGAGTCAACATGAGCAAATGTAGGCTCCAATTTCCTTGACTTCAAATCGTATTTGCTTGTTACTACTACCAATCTTACTAATCTATTGGCTTTAGTAGCATCTTTTTCAACGATGCTGAACTGCTGTCCAAGAGACGTATCAATTTTCCCAGATTTAGGGTCCAAAACACCTGTAGTAACGAGAATATTTCCCGTTTTTTGGTCAACATATGCTTGTTTTGGTTCTTGCTTACCCGTCTTGGGATCAATATAGTCTATCTTTCCTGAACTTGGATTTATGACACCATAATTGGAAGAAACATTGTTGTCAGGTCCAACGACAGCTCGAGATACATCAACATGACCATGTGACGCATCTAATTTTTTATTCTTGCCGTCATATTTAGCAGTAATAACCACCAAATCTACTTCACGGCCAGGTTTAGCTCCAACCTTATCAGCTGACCTTTCAACGAAACAATATTGTTGGGCCAGTGTTGGGTCAATTTTGCCCGTCTTTGGGTCAATAACGCCGGATGTAAACAAAATATGTCCAGATTTATCTACATGGCCATTCTTGACTTCCTGCTTGCCAGTAGCTGGATCTGTGTAGCTAATTTGTCCAGATTTAGTATTAATTAGTTCTTTATCGGTCTGTATCTTTCCATTGCCTTTATTCAAAGTGCCTTTAGTGACAAGGACAGTGCCATTAGCATCATCTAGTTTCTTGCTCTTTGAGTTATAACGGCCAGTGATTATAACTACTTGAATTTCATTGTCAGGCTTTGCGGCTGCTACAGGTACAGAAACCGCCGCGGCTACAGGCGCCTCATGGTGTGCTCTTTCAGAATCGAGCAAAGCTAAAGTAGGGTCGATAACATTTTTAGCTTGTTCCTTCAAAGCTGCCGATTGCACATAGTCAATTCCCGGTGTTTTAAGCTTGCTAGGATCTTCAGGAGTTTTACGCTTTTCAGCGCTTTCTGCAACTTTTTTGTCTTCACCTGGCGCATAGTTAAATGCAAGACCAGCTTTTCTGGTAGTTGGGCTTTGACTATCATCAAGTCCTCTTTGTTTTTCTTCTGAAATTGGTTCTTTTTCGTAGCTGAAAGCTCCTTGAATGAATGGTTTAGTTCGTGTAGGGCTTTTCTCTGTATCAGTGTACTCGTAAGGCTTAGTAAACGATGGTTTGCCTTCGCCTTTTGCTGGGCTCTTTTCAAGTGAACTATCGAGGTTTGAACTTTCGTTTGATGTGTCAAGCACGGCCACAGGTTTAGCCTTAAGTTCTTTTGCTTTCTTGTCCTTTGTTTTAGGAGATTTGTCTTTAGGTGATTTTTCATCTTTAGGAGATTTCTCCTTCCTGCTACCGAACAATCCGAATCCTCCGCTCTTTTGGGATAAGGAGTAGGAGAAACAAAATATTAAATTAACCCAAATTACAAAAGTGCTTGCAGTATAACATTGTTTGTTTATAGCATATCTTAAGTACATCGATGTTACAAAAATAATGTATGAAAACAAAGATCGGCGTACTAAATATACGCTATATACTAACAGTTCCTTATACTGCCACAGCAAACTGATAAAAATATTTGCATATGCATTGCATGCTTTTCTAGTTACTGTCTAACAATCATATTTACAATAAAATATTTTGTATGATACACTAAATTCTACTATTGAACATCACAAAGTGATATAAATGCTATAGTATCTACCATTCTCGTACGAATGCAAAAATTTAATTGAAAATTTTCTGTATATAATAAATTCACTCACTTTGGACCTCTTGGGGGTCGTGTCAACGTTATTCGTGATGCCAGGATCACTAGTGGTATCAGTGCCTGAAATTTAATAAAAAATCATTAAAAAAATAATAAGACAATTCGATATCGCTGAGACTAACAAAAAATCGTTCTCAAATAAGTGTGCATCAACTAAGCGAGACCACTTCAGATCAGAAGCGAGGGGTCCCTGTTACCCGATTCCTGCCGGCCAATGGCCGGTCAGGCCGGCAGGTGAATGACAAAGTAAATCTAGGTAGGTAAGTTTTGTAAATTTTTACCCGTCAACACTGCTTTAGACCCTCGTCTATATACATACCATTTTCCGCTGGTTTCTTCGGTTCAATCACTTGTTTGACCTCCTCCTTCTTATCGGGAGGTGCTGTGGGCATCACCTTTACCGCACCTGGTGGCGGCTTCTAGAAATATCAGAAGAATATATTAAAGTAACATTCTTTGTATCAGTAAAATACAAACGGTTTATTTCGTGGGTATTATAAACTAAGACCCGTTCTAAAAAGACACCCAGTCCTGAATGTCGGTTTATCTGAGGACAGATTTGACATATTGTCTACGCAATTATTCTCAGATAAATCGAGCATCAGAACTGAGTACCATACTACAATACGGGCCTATATGTTAGTAGATATTAGTAATGTCCCCGTTCAATCTACACGAAATCAATCTACAATGGTACAGTGCATTTACACATCAAGAAATCTATATTGATGATTAATTGTCATCTAAGATATACAGGGTGTATTAAATTGTTTAATTCCCTTGTGTCATGTGAACTATAGAGAATAAAGGGCAAACTAGCCTGATTCCAGTACAGTAGATCACTGGTTCTATACAAACTTAAATCAATTAGATAAGCATTTAAATGAACTGTTATTCCTCTCCAATTTCCAGATGACAGTCGGCCAGTCTTTCCAATACCAGTGCGAGTAATTTTACCGCACGTAGACATACTATTATCTCTGTTAGTTACGCTGTCAATTTACTTTTTAGAAATTTTCACATCACATGACTCAAAGGCATTATACATCTTAAAATTAGTATGTACTTTAAAATGGGCGTGGCGAGACTTCATGTTATGATTTTATGAAATTAAATACAATCATGCATCGCTTGCATTTGACTGATTCACTAGATGATACAAACGATCGCCTTTGTAAACTCAAACCGGCAGTTTCTTTATTAAAATTTGCAAGTTGGTATTTGCCCTATTGATTTCAACATGTATATGGATCGATTTACAATAAAAAAAATTAAAGATACCCAATAGACATTTTGCATGTTTTAGTCCGGTTTAAGTTACTTGTTAGATAAATTGACATTACTCTTACACTATATTACAATTTTAGCAATTTTTATTAGGTATCATTATTTTTTATTCAACTGCTGTGAAGGCTGAGACTACACTATATACCTAGATTATACTAACATTGAAGTTAAGCAAATTTTCAATATTTTTTTGACCGATTTCAAAAAGAGGCGGCACAGTTAATTATATCTTATTAAAATGTATGGTTAGTTTTAAAATATTCTAGATGTGATATCTTATACATTTGGTCAAGATCCTGACACCGTGCCAAGCACCAAGCATTTAAATTTGTATGGACTTCTACGCGAAACATAGCCAAATAATTCTTTCACAAGTATCAAGACTTGTATTTTTGACATTTTAAAACAACTTAATCAGTGTATCTAGCAAAATAACACCAAATAATCATTCTATCTCAATGAAATCCTACAGTTCGAGTGTTTCTCTTATCCAGTATATAGCGTAGTCTCAGGCATTGTCCCACGTGAGCGACAAGCGCGACAACGCGACGCGTTGCGACGTAACTATCACGTAGTCGTTGTCCTTTATATACAAATGTCACACATCGCGTCGCGTTGCCGCGCTTGTCACTCAAGTAGGATAACGGGTCAGTTATGCAAATCTCTAAGCATACAATGTCGAGCACAGGCTATCCTTGATACAGATTGTCATTGGTCGGACTGGGTGACTTCACTAGAAATGGACCAATGACAATCTATGAAGGCTCTCGACGTTGTATGCTTATAGAATTGTATAGTAGGCCGAGTGTCCCCTCATCGCACCTTGTCGCGGCGCTCGGCGGCCGAGTACTCGCCCTCGAGCGAGGAGGCGGAGCTCGCGCTCGTGCCGCCCGACACGCGCCGCAGCTGTCCGGCAGCGTGCAACGTCACCCAGTTACGTACGGACGTGGTGCCAGACTTTATACCGTTTCGACTATGTAGTGGCCGGCAAACTTCTTGACAGTGTATTCTTACAGTTTGAAACAGTGTTTTAAGTCTCTTTAGTGATAAGCGCGGGATGCAACGACGGGGAATGGAGTTCCGTGAAGGGGATGCCCACGACGCGAATCTATCACAGTTTACTTTAATCTAATCACATGCGCGAACTTGCTGGCGTTCAAGAAGTTTGCCGGAACCTGATCTCGTATTTATATAACATATTAGAACGTTGCTAATTCGTGGGGAATTATTAATACCTAGGTGAAAATCTGGCATCACTCGCAATGAAACATGACATGTTAGTTTGATAATAATAGAATATTAATACAGGGTATAATATAATACTATATAATATAACATGCTATCTAATTGAATGGAAAACTAACAGTCACAATTTAAACGAAAAATTGTAGACCGGTGCAGACGAGAAACATTCCTCTCTATTCTTCGCTTCTAATTCAATGAATAAGTACTTTATATTTTTTTTAAAGTATTTATTACTCCATTCGCTTAGGTAATTAAATAAAGGTGAAAAATCTTTTTATAAAACCACATATTAAACAAACAAACAAGACTTCTTTTTATCGTGCGGGAAATCCCCACGGATACCTCCCCCGACGGAGATCGCCGTGTGGCCTCTCTAGCCACTTCCCCATGATGGGTCTTACCGCCGCTATTACGGCGTGCCCTGCGCGTGGTTGCTCAAGTCACCGCTCCCACTCTGTCACCATGTTCCTGTGGAGCCGGAACTTCTCAGCCCGAATTTCTTCAGGCACGGGATCGTGTCCCGCTCCCGCGCGTCCTTTCGGAACCGATATAGCGCCGAAAGGACTCTCGCATCCAGGATCCATGGTGACGTTCCGGCAAGGAGACTCGCCATTTCGAAGGATAAAATGAACTTAGGCTAACTAACTAACTAATGGTTCTATACACTCTTTAAAATATGTTTTAAAACAGAAAAATATTAATAACCTGAGTTTTTAAATAAAAACATATTAAACACACACATCAACACCTAACCGAAAGAAGTATAGCTTTTTTTTTTTAAGAGTATTAGCAACCGAAATTACTAATAAGTAAAGTAAGAAGCTGGTAAGTTTTAGTTCCGTAAGAGACAAGTTCACGACCTGTCTTTTATCAATAACAGTCGCTCATCTGTACGGGTCTACATAATTAATAACATTATTTGATAGAAAATATAGAAAATTGAAGTCGCTATTTAAATATTGTTGAAAAGTTCATACAAATATGATTAACTAAGCAATATTGTCAGATGTGTTTGTACTGTTCATTGTATGTGTGCAATGCAAACTGGGGTGATCTAACAATTTTATAAAGCCTCAGCATTCTCTTCTATTTTGTAATATGTATGTGTATTATACTTATTGTAACTTAAAATATATGTAACAATGTATTATATTTAAATGAAATTAACATTATTTAAGATACATGTGTCTTCAATATATTATTTGTTCATCTGTTTTGTATGCTGCTGTAAGCCGAAATAAGTGTATTTTTCTTACTTTATTTTATTTCTTTATATAAAACGCAATAAATTGTGATTAACTACTAATATACAAATGTTAAACTCCAAAATGTCTTCGGTTTCATCATTCATTTGCTAAAATATTCGTAACTCCATTTTTATTTAAAAATAGTTAATTATCTTCTTGATTAGAAATATGAAACTAGACTAGCACACTTCCTCGAGGTCGATATTAGATAAGTGTCAGAGAAGGAAAACTGATCTACATTTTGTTTATACAAATATTTAAAGCTAGCGATTCGCCCCGGCTTCGTACGGGTTGTAAAAACGTTCCCGTGGAAATCCAAAATTGCCTATATTACTCAAAGTGAATGTTGCTTTCCAATGGTGAATGAATTTTTGAAATCGGCCCAGTAGTTTTTGAGTTTATTCATTACAAACATACAAAAATACAAATATTTCCCCTTTATAATAGTAGTGTAGATAAAAAATATAACCACCAGACTTCAAAAAGTTATTCAAACGTTTCTAGCTTTGCCAACAAGGTAATCCAACCGCAAAAAGAAACAATGGCTAATTATTTTCCTTACAGCGATTTAAAACAGACTTTAAAACAGTAATTTCTGTCATTAGTCTTCATTTTCATTTCATTCATTTTAAGTATAGTATATCTTAGTATGTTTATCCACATTCTAGATTCCATAACACAAGCTAGTTAAGCTATGCTCGAGATAGCGTGGTATAGAATGTAGAATAGAATGTTTGGATGCTTTTATTTATAAAAGCGACTGTCGTGGTATTGGCCATTATTTCTTTCTTTCTTTCTTTTTTTTTAGATGGAGATGAAAGTCATGATGTAAATATATATTATATATATTTAAACCTTCCATCTTTTCGTGGGCCTGCCTCTACTCAAGTAGACCCAGGAAAAGAATATGCGTGAAAAAGGATATGACTGAGGCAATTACATCTGACAGAAAGTTTTGGAGGACAATAACATGTTGCGCTGACCACAAATGTTTGGGCAGGATGATGATATTTTAAAACGCCGTTTCCAGCTCGCCAAAAAGTTCATAATAATCTGAACACATAAACCAAGAAGTAATAGCTAATTGATTTACTTTGCAGACATTCATTTACACATTTATTTTCACTGTTTGAATGACGATCCAGATATTTCTACGAAGCCTGTCCAGAGGATCGTCTACGTATACAAATGAAAAGCACAACTAGCAGACTAAACATCCGACCGATTTTATCTTTTGCACGAGACTGCTAAAAAAATAGTGGCGCTCTGGGAATGCCGACAGAAGGGCAATCGTTCAATAAATGTAGATACTTATGTACAGAGATGTAATATGTGAATGACCATAATTTGTCAAAAGATGTGTCGGTAACGTTGTTGTTAGTCTCAAAAAATGTTCTTCAATTCGTCTTTTTTTTTAATAAAAATCTTTATTTTCGACTATTACTCATCATTCATAAAGTGTACTTTACTTAAAGCAAATACATGTGTGTCATCATGTTAAACTGAAGTTTTATACTACAGTGAGGTCGTACGCACCGAGTCGTTCGACCATTATTCTTCAATATGACATTCTAACAACAATGAGAGCTATTGAGACAGATACGAACAAGAATTTTTATTTCACCAGCTCTCCTAAACAAGTGGCATTTTGTTGGCCGGTGTTTGATAGAATAGAATGACAAATGTATGGGATTTGATGTATATGACATGCGATGACAGTCGTTAACGCATGTCATAAACGACAAATCCCATACATTCGTCATTATATTCTACCAAACGGCGGCCAACAAAATGCCACTTGTCTAGAGAGGTAGACCTCGTATTGATAATGGTGGTAGGTACTACAGAGTCTAATAGTCAAAATACTACATATATATTACACATTGTTATAAAAAAGAGGTCATTATTGTCTCACTTATATAAAATATGCAAAACAAATAATTGTATTCCGTCGTCATAAAAGAGAAAAATGATAAAATTAAATTAACACTTTCGTTCATCCAATGGAACGATGACGTAACCACAAAAATGTTATATTAGACTTTAAGATTTTGTATACCTTTGCGCACTGTGATCATACCTTGCGTAGTTTTCTAATGTGAAAGTGAAATTTGTTAGATAATATACTGGTTTATACGCTTGCGAAAACCACAAAAAAAATGACAACTTATCATCCCATTCCAGGAAATATTATATTATTTCATCCTAGAGCGGATTAGTGCTAGCTAGCTATCAACTGTAACGTTTAAGTTTATTATGTTTTTTGAAGTGAAAACTTCTTTAGCGGTGTTGGATGGGTAAAAAGTGTTAAACTCGCGTCAGGATTAGGTACTTGACCTTTGAACCGTAACCGACGACTGACGTCATACAACATTACAACAGCTACATATTGTTTATTTTGTTAGGTGTGTTAGGAAGCTTCGTAGCCTAGCGGTAGGCGCTTCGACTGTAAGTCCTTATGGTTTCAGATAGTACCGGGTTCGAACCTGGGCTTCTGACACTTGTTGTGATATTTTTTTCTTTTAGTAAGTTATTACTTTTTGTGATTATTGTTTCTTTTTGTAATTTATTACTTTTTGTGATTATTTTTTCTTTTTGTAATTCATTAATTTCTTCTGACAGAAAATTAGTGACAGGTTGTATGATTGGCGCTATTTTATAGGTATGGTATGGTATGGTATGGTGTGTTCTTTTTATGTTTTTTTCTGTATATAACTTAGAAAGAAAGAAAGAAAAAGTTTCCACTTCTGCCGGCACTCCCGGAGTACAACCCGTCTTTTTTTTATTGAAACTTTTTGCACCAATACAAAATGATTGTACAAAGGTTGACTTAATGCCATGGCCATTTTTTTTTCAGTCAAGCTTTGGGTGATGCAGGGATATTTATGTTAAAGGTCGGTGCACGAAGTATTGTGGTGAGAGTTTAAACTAGTTTGGTACAAATATTTAATAACTAAATAAATTTTATGTGATGATAAAAACATTTTAGCTTTCAATATCACAAATTAATTCTGTGAATCAAAGATTTTAGACTACTAGACTAGGTAGAACTAAAATTGTGTCATATTCAGGAGTGTGCCGGGAAGGGCAGAGGGGTGGGGTGTGCTTTGACTAGTTGTGTTTGTGCAGACAGTGTAAAATGAACTCTAAAAAGTGTACTAACATTTCAAAATAGTAGTTGATTGAATTTGTTGAAACTTCTTCATGGAACTCCATTTTACTATCTTTATATATTTAAAAAAACTCACGTTTTTTAATATATATAAAGATAGTATTTCAAAATAGGATTTATCACTTATTTTGCATAAATTAATAGAATTATTCTTTGTTAATATATGTGCTGTTAAAATTCTACAATTAGTATTAATCTAAGTAATGATAGTTTTATGAAAAAAAGAAAAAGAATCTTTAACTAAGAGGTCTTTTAGTCCTAAATTATACAGCTAGCTACCATACACAAAAACCTTGAGTGCAAAAAAAATAGAGATACTAGGGACTCAGAGCAATCAATCGATTGAGCATCAATCGATGGCTACGACCGATCATTGATTGATGCGACCGATCATGGATTGATGTTGACATGTTTTCTTTATACCACTTAGGTGGCAGACAAGTACACGGCCCACCTGATGGAAAGTGGTTACCGTAGCCAATGGACGTGTGCAACACCAAGAGGCGTCACACTCGCGCTGCCGACCCTATTAGAACAGAGAGTTTGTGTCGTCAGTGTGGAAGACAAAGCAGGACAAGCTTTAGGTCTTCCCACTGACAGTACAAAAACTCTCCAGTGAGCTCTGGCTATGCTACTCACCGCCGGGAACATAACACGAGGTTATTATGACCGCGGTATTCTGTAGGGCGGAGGTACTTCCCCAGTGGGACTGCTATATTGTAACGTGTCACAAAATGTCGACAATAGATTAATTACTCTGTTAACACCCTAAAGACTCGTCAATTTATCTACCCAATGGTAACTAAAGGTAAAGTTTCAAAACCGAAAGCCACCATTACAGATGTCAATCATACCACAATGGCAGTAATCAGCTTGATGGCTTGTTATCACAAGTTAATAGTGGCATCTGGTGGATTACCTTATCCTTGATGGTGGGTCTCGGCGCGGGTTGCGGTGGCATGGTGTGGCGCTTGGCCGCATCTGGTGGCATGGGCTCTTCCTTGTCGCCTGCTGCCAGCGCTGGAATCGATGGAAGTAACTTTGAGCGTGTTATAGGATGGATAATATAATTAAATTAAATTAATAAATATTCTACAACATTTCACACAACGCTATCTAGATTCATGGTAAGCATAGCTTAACCAGCTTGTGTTATGGAATCTAGATTGCGGATAAACATACCTAGATACTTTTTTTTAAATAGATACATTTTATACATAGAAACACTCAGACCAATGCAATATATTTGTAAATATATAAATATTTGCACTGAGCGGGGATCGAACCCGCGCCTCCTGCAAAGCGGCCGCGTTCATTACCGCCACGCCACAGAGACTGTCATATTATGTAACAGTTGAAACGACGGACGGGACGTAACTTAGGCTAGCTTTTACTTAAGAAACATAATTAGGGTTTAACATTGTTTATAATTTTCCGTGACAAGTCGGGCCGCTAATCAGGAAAAAGTCAACTTACATCACAACATACCACTATACATGTCACTCAACAGATTGATTCATCAACACAGCTTAAACAGCTGACCTTACAATATGGTACTACTATAAACAAACGAATAAAGTCTGATGATGCTCTTTATGATGTAAACATCTAAGACAGGATTTGATAAAATTTACTACTAACGGGATAAAATAGGCGATGAACGGTTGTATAAAAAATCCACCATTTTTTAATAAGGAGCATGAAATTTCACATAATAGCTTCTGATCTGAAATAAATATACCTATATCTATATCGTTATTTTTGAAGTGAAAACTTCTTTAGCGGCGATGGATGGGTAAAAAGTGTTAAACTCGCGTCAGGATTAGCGATGGTCGTTATAATAAGTAGCTGATAAAATCACCTATTATAAAAAAATAATCATTGCTACTATTATTTATTCAATCAGGTAAACGTTAAAATATTTGATCTATTATTTAATTTAACCATAATGTAACGTCGGATCGTATTTGTAGGTACCTAAGTAGTGAGTGTGAGTGAGCGGCGACGAGCTTCGAGAACTTTATTGTACTTTAGTTCGTGCGAAATTACTCTCTATGTTAAAGGCTTTAAGATTTATTTTGCCATAAATGTCTCGAATATTTTCTATTGAATATTTTGAATTGAAATAACGATTATGCCAAATTATGCTTTATTTTAAGTGGGTAAGAGCTACATTCTTACGTACTCTTTTACGTTCTAATAAGTAACTTAACGTCGCTGTTGATATTTTTGAAAAGTGAAATAATTATTGTTGTGATATTTAATCAGTGCGGATTGTTATGATCTATGGAGTGACGCCTTCAAAGTTTATGTTGTGTGAGCGCGCGCGATAGGTATTTATGGTTCATTGTTGTGATTATTATTACTCGTACATTATATTATTATATATTATTCGCGTGTGTATAAATAAATATAAAGTTAGTTTTAGTGTAGGATAGGATATTTAATTAGAGATTTAATTGTTAATATTTATAATAGCTTAGTTTGATTGAACAGTGTAAATAAATAGTGTAAGTGTAAATAAATAAATAGGTAGGTACTTCATAATGGCTCGACATGCACAAATGTGGAACCATTTTTCTGTGGTGGAAGCCAACTAGCTTAATAAGCCGGTCAATTAACTACCTTTTTATTTCATACTAGCTGAACCACCCCGGCTTCGCCCGTGGTACACTTCGAAAGCCTATGGAAATCTGCCGGATTTGTTGACATTAATGATCACTGCTTCGCTCCCTTGAGTAGTAGAGTGATGATATTTAGCCTATAACCTTTGTCGATAAATGGACTATACAACACAAAAATAAGTTCCTGAGATTAGCGCGTTCAAACGAACAAACAAACAAACAAACTCTTCAGCTTTATAATATTAGTATAGATGGGGTTTTAGAGCTGAAGAGATCAAACATATTTTTGTTAGGGCATTCTTGTTAGTTCGGTAGAGGTACCTATCAAAGGCATCCAAATTCACTTAACTTTATAGTTTATCATCTAGGTATATTTTATCGTGAAAATAATTATATTATATTACAAAGTAACGTATCACGATATTCTGATATATTTTTTATTAGAACGTAAAAAAATAACGTTATTTTTTTTTCACGGAACGGTATAACTTGATACTAATAAGTAGCCGTTCCGAACACTACTAGTCAGGATTAGTTGACCTTTGAACCGTAACCGACGACTGACGTCATACAACATTACAACAGCTACAGATTGTTTATTTTGTTAGGTGCGTTAAGAAGCGTCGTAGCCTAGCCGTAAGCGCTTCGACTGTAAGGCCTTATGGTTTCAAATAGTACCGGGTTCGAACCTGGGCACCTGACACTTTTTGTAATTTATTACTTTTTATGATTATTTTTTCTTTTTGTAATTTATTACTTTTTGTGATTATTTTTTCTTTTTGTATTTCATTAATTTCTTCTGACAGAAAATTAGTGATAGGTTCTATGATTGGCGCTATATTATAGGTATGGTATGGTATGGTATGGTATGGTGTGTTCTTTTTATCTTTTTCTCTGTATGTAACGAAGAAAGAAAGAAAATGTTTTCACTTCTGCCGGCAGTCCCGGAGTGCAACCCGTCTGTTTTTTAAACTGCTCTACTGAGAAGGCAAAATAGGAAACGAACGGTATTGAGGATAGCTCTTACAGGTTTTTTTAGTTCAAAATATATTTTAAGCAATCTCTCATAACGTTCGAGAGATCCTTTCATCGTTATTTCCATTCCCTGAACACTTAATCTTAACACATGTTTACGAGAGTGAGCGGTATTGTGTAGATAACTCATAATAAAATGGTTCCTCAGGATGTTGTATTTCACAATTTGCATGTAAACAACAGTTTATTAATAAAGACTTGTTTATAACTAGCTAGCTTTTGCCCGTGGATCTACCCGCGTGGATTTCGGTTATCGTTACAAATTGTAGCCTATGTGTTATTCTGATATATAAGCTACATTATTTTAAAGTTTCATTAAAATCCATTCGGTAGTTTTTTTTTAGTTTTTAGTAGGTAGCCTAGTGGTATGGGTAATGGACTGCTGAGACGAGGTCTCGAGTTCGATCCCAGGTTGTCCATGGCACACACCAATGACTTTTCGATGCTTTTCGAAGTTATGTGTGTATTTATCGCAGGTTTATAAGTGCCCAGTTAATGGCAATAGGCTCGCCACCTATTACATTGGAACCTAAACATAAACCGGCGAAATGTGGGTGCTAGCACCTCTGCCTACCCCTAGTTTATGTTATGTAGTTTTTACGTGAAAGAGTAACAAATGGCCATTCATCCATACATTCATACTTACAAAATTTCGCGTTTATAATTGAATAGTAGTGTGAATTTATAATTGACTCGAAACTAAGGTTTTTGGTGGTGAACAATTTTTTTCACTTGTGCCTAACCCTATATTAGGGAATAAATAAGGTACGGTCACTGGTCATACCTCAATCTCTCTGAGATAGGTATTCAAAAAAGATCAAAGTTACCAATAATTCCCCTAACCAATCCAGCAAAGCTAAATACGTTGAATAAGAAGAGGGATTACGTTGGTAGTATCATGGCCAGGAAACGAATCCGGGGCCTCTCGATGAGAAGACTGACTTAACCAATAAGCTACCGATGCTTTATACTGAGGAATCTGTCACCCTAACAGAAGAAGGTCGGGGCGACGCACTGCCCTTAAGGAGGCATCAAGGGGATCCTATGGTTACCACACATAAAGTGTAATTTTGAAACCGAGGCTGGTCCTGGGAGCTAGAGTGCGAGGGATATGTATTAGGAAATCTGAAGACCCAAGAGGGCAGCTTGTGATTTTAGTCGGCTCGAGTCCGCAATGACCTCCACCGCCAAACGGCGAGAAGGTATACGAGGATATTTCCACTTCAAAAAAAAGCAGTTTTATTATACTAATTAATATTTCATGAAGTAACCAAGGCTGTACAAAAAAAAAAATAGTCTTACAACGTTTAGGTGGTCTTAATAACAGAAGAATCCGGCACTTCTCGTACATATAAACATTACGGTTTAATTATCAACATCTATTTGCATTTGCAGACTCGCCGCGAAAAAACTCATACCTATATCGGGAGAGTTACGTCATTCTCCACTTGAGTGTAATTTATGATGTATTTCATGAATAAATATACAATGTAGGTATAATACAGTACATTTTTTAATTACAGTGTAATGAGGATTTTGTTATTATTTATCATCATGATGTTAGCGTTTCTCCGGTTGCATACGAAGCTTTCATTTGGAAGGCCAGGGTCCACTTTTGGGACTCCTTCTGCGAGCAAGCAATTCTCGAGAAGTGGACGGTGGAACCAGTCCAGAAGGAACAGGTAGAACCCACGAAGCGTGGAGTCGACTCTGACATCGTAAGTCCTTCAACAATTTCCTTCCTCCTAGCATGTAGGCCTGGAGGTGACCAATAGAACGGTGGTTCCATCGGTCACTTCCTCGGGCGTCGAAAACCACGGCGTAGTGGCGTACACTACGCCGATCACCCTAAACTGGCCCTTTGTCAGTCGTAGCGAGGGAAATACCTGATGGGCCACATTACCCGGGCATTTGAAGAGCTCAGAATCACTTTTTTATACTACTTAGGTGGTAGGCAAGCACGCGATCCACCTGATAGGAAGCAATTATGACTACCTATGGGGCGCCCACTGCAGTCCTCTGCTGGACATAGGCCTCTCCCAATGTGCGCCTATTCGTATGATGTATGATCCAGTCCGTGCCAGCAACCTTTTTCAGGTCATCGGTCCATTTGGCTAGCCCCCTAGCCAAATGGACCGATGACCTACCCTTCGTTTGACTTCTCGCGGTCTACACTCTAGGACTTGTCTCCTCTAACGGACATCGGTCCTTCGGCAGACGTGGCCAGCCCATTGCCACTTCAGCTTGCTTATTCTGCGAGCTATGTCGGTAACTTTGGTTCTTTGTCGGATGACCGTTCCGAATTCTATCCTTCAGAGAAACTCCAAGCATAGCTCGCTCTATAGCCCGCTGCGCGACTTAGTTTATGGACTAGCCCTACCGTCAGTGTCCACGTTTCGGCACCGTAAGTCATAACAGGCCCCCGATTCTGCTAATTTTGTGACATAACAAAACCATGGTCATACCGCTGACATTGCATAAAATGTCATTAAATTTTAGACTTCATTTCTGAGCTTTAAAGTCCAAAATGAAAAGAGAAAGAGTTTAAAACTTTTGTCATTCACTCTACAAGATTGTCATTTAATATTAGACTTTACCTGTATAATGGTAAAGTCTAAATTTAAATGGCATTTGTTACAGTGTCTGTGGTACCGCAGTGGTTTTGCTATGAACCAAATAATAGTAGAATCAGGGCCCAGGTAGGACGCACTGGTTAAAGACCTTTGTTTGTGTATTATTATATTATTTAAAAATGTAATAAATAAATAAGAACTAGAAATAAAGATAATAATATCACTACATGATTTAGATCGGAAAAGTGAACGTCCAAAATGGGGCATGAACCCGCGACCATCTATACTTTACAGGGGGAATGTTTTGACCACCTGCCCCCCTAGACAAGTGGCAATTAGTTGGCCGTTTGATGGAATAGAATGACGAATATGGGATTTGACGTTTATGACATGCTGCCAACGAATTGCCACTTGTCTAGAGGGGCTGAGCTACTCAGACACGTCTTGACGTTCGAAATATTGCCAATATATACAAACAACAAAGTCATAACCAGTGGGCAACGCTAGGCAATCCTAAACTCCACAAGTCTATATACCTAACAGACAGCTCTCTATAAACCAAGCACATTCGAACAATAATTTAGTAGGTATGTTGTGAAAAACACGAAATTCCAGGAAACCCACGTGGGGGCAATAAATTGTGAACGTTTACACGTGGGATCAACAAACGGCGCCCATTTTCTGCGTGTTTCGATACTGTAGCTATGAGAACTCGTCGTTTATCTGGAATGCATGCTGTCTGTGTGTTTTTAACACAGTTTTATTAGTAAAAAACTAATTACATCTGTTTGCATAAGATAGGAAATTGCCGAATTGAATCAGTTCGGCGGGATTCGAAACCGCGATCTTTCCCTGAAGGATGCAGGGGTGCTCGGATCACCGAACCACGCTTGAAACGATTCAATTTTTTCTTAAATGTTCATCTTGGGGTGATTCCTATCTTAATCGATTTGAATGAGTTAGCATACTAATGCTATAAACGTGACGCAGAAAGAGTATAAGTATCACCACCCCATCTCATCCGAAAAGTGACGACTAACGGAAAATGCGCAGACGATATCACAGCACAAAGAAAAATCAAAATAAAAGCCTGTACCAGCCCGTTTGGCTAGCGTGGAAACAGTGAGTTAAAGCCTCCCACATTATTTTTATATCAAGATATTAGTAACCGAAATTACTTATATTCCCTCTAACACCTCCAATTAAACTAAATTGCTTGTGCTAAGAGTGGGTTCACGTCGGTAGTGTAATGGCCAAGAATTCGAACCCGGGACCTCTCGATCGTAAGGCCGACTCCTTTACCACTAAGCTACCGACGCTTTTTTTATTGGGACAGACCTATGTCCAGCAGTGGCCTAGTTGCATGTGTTATTAAATCTTGGAGGTAGAATTTAACCAACTTCTTCCTGTATTATCGATTTATAAATTAATGTAATTTTCCGAGCCTTTACTAACTCAGTTTACATATATTATAAAAAAATTAAGAAACGAAAATAACTTTAAATTTAATGAAATTTTGAAGCAATTAGTATGCTAACTTTTGAAATCGATAAAGATATGAAAAAGTGAATCGCTCACGCGGGACTCAAACCCGCGATCTTATTAATATTCTAGGATTTAAGTCAAAACTTTTTAAATAACTATGCACCAAAGCCTACTATTATGCAAATGAGTACCTAAACGATCAATTTAAATTTTATTCTTACGGTGACTCAAATAATGTTTAGGTATCTATTGACATGCTTAATATTTTGACATTTTCATTTTTTACTCGACACATGTTTATTCTGACATTATGTTTTTTTGTTATTTTATGCGATTATGATCTGACCTAATTAACTTATTGGATTCTGCACATAATTATCCAATTTATGATTTCATTTAATAATAGGGGTTAAAGTATGAAATTGCCGTTTCATTGTAATAGCTACTTCGAATTGACATAGAACCTTCATGGTTTGAGATTTTTGAGTGAAACTTTTTCCACATGGTACCTATGTAGTTCTTCATTTAAAAATGTGCAACATTCGATTATCGACTTTCAGTTGTTTTTTTTATTCAGCTTAGACAAGAAAGATGGATACTTCGAAAATTCGAGTGATTTTTGAATACGAGTTCCGACGCGGAACTAACGCGGCAGAAACAGCTCGCAATATCAATGTTGCGTTTGGAGAGGGGACTGCTAATCAACGCACCGTGCGATTTTGGTTTAAACGCTTTCGTGATGGAAACTTTGATTTGAAGAACGAACCACGAGGAAGGCCGTCCACACAGGTGAATAACAATGAATTGAAAGACATGGTGGAAGCCGATCCGAGCCAAACTACCCAGGAATTAGCTGCATGGTTTAACGTTACCTTACCAACAATATTGACTCATTTGCGTCAAATCAATAAAATAAAAAAATGTGAAAAATGGGTACCTCATGATTTGACTGATCTGCAGAAAGAAATGCGTGTTGAAACTTGTGTTGCCTTGTTGAATCGATACAGAAATGAAGGAATATTGGATCGAATTGTGACATGTGATGAAAAGTGGATTCTTTACGATAACCGTAAGCGAAAAATGCAATGGCTGACCCCAGGTGAAACGCCACAACAGTGTCCTAAAGCAAAGCTTACCAATAAAAAGGTAATGGTAACTGTTTGGTGGTCTCAGCATGGTGTTATTCACTATAGCTTTCTACGATCTGGTCAAGCAATAACGGCAGATGTCTACTGTGCCGAACTCCGAACAATGATAGCAAAACTAGCAGTGAAACAGCCCCGACTCATGAATCGATCTTCACCATTATTGCTCCATGATAACGCGAGACCTCATACAGCACGAGAAACCGTTTTAACTCTACAGGAACTGCAATTAGAAACTATCCGTCACCCTCCGTATTCGCCAGACCTTGCTCCAACAGACTACCATTTTTTTCGTGATTTGGACAATTTTCTATGTGATAAAAAGTTTTCTTCTCAGGAGGCAGTACAAAATGCTTTCACACAGTTTGTCGAATCTAGATCACCAGAGTTCTATCGCAAAGGCATAAATGACCTTCCTACTAGATGGCAGCAATGTATAGATAATAATGGTAATTATTTTGATTAAATAAATACGTTAAATTAAAAAAAAAAAACAATTTCAATTTGTCAGTACAAATCGGCAATTTCATACTTTAACCCCTAATATTTTGTATGCCTTTGGCGGAACATAGCTTGGACTAATATTATTTATAACATCTATTCTGTAACCTATGCTTTACGAAATAAATGAATTTGAATTTGAATCTTTCCCTTACAGGGGGAATGCTCTGACCACTGAGCCACCGAGCTACGGCTGAAGCTATCCAAATTCTCCTACACAACCGTCTTAATCGATTTGAACATTATATTTATACTGATGATTGATGGCATTTGCTGGAATTTGTTGTTACACATATTGAGAACACTTGTACTTTTAATACTGTGGAAAATGTACAAGTGTTCTCAATATGTGTGAAAATAACATTTTCTGGGTCAAGCACAAGATAATAAGTGGGGTCCACCAAAATTTTTGGGGCCCAAGCCTCCCTCACCATTTTTTTATACTTAGGTTGTAGACAAGTACATGGTCCATCTGATGGAAATTGGTTACGTATGGACGAGTGCAACACTAAGGGCGTCACAATCGCGCTGCCGACCCTGTTAGAACAGAGAGTTTGTGCCGTCAGTGTGGAAGACAAAGCAGGACAAGCCTTAGGTCTTCCCACTGATAGCACAAGAACTCTACCACACCACATCATACACCTGCTGATTAAGGGATGAGGCTCTGGCTTTCCGTTCAGGGTTTGAAGAAGTTCAGACGGTAGTCGCTCTCGTTAAAGCTATATTAGCCAAACCAGACCAAATGGAGGAGTAATAAACAGACCCCAGGCTTCAAAATTAAAGCCTCGGAACAACGCTAAAACGATGATGATGGACATTCCCCAGTTGAGCCATTATATCCTACCAACATATCACTCAAAAATTACTCCACTTGTCGTCAACTAACACTTTAACACTATATCATATCCACAGAATACCCACGCGAGGCGCAATGCCCACTCCAGCAATCCCCGAACACCATATTATCGTTCTGTCGACAGATTTGCACTAGCCGGGAATAGAACCGCGGATGTGTATGCGTGCGCGCGCTACACCGTATTAATAACGACTACATCGCACTGTGCGAAAATGCTATTGAATAAAATTGGATGGTTTATGTTAGAGTGAAGAATGGTTTAAAATTAATATTATTATAAGTTTTTTATGATTTGGGCATAAGTATATACATATATGCATGTATTTATTTTAAAAATGCCTCATGGCTCTTCTCTTTGCGCGAAATCATGAGCTCTGACTTCGACAGTCAGTGGGGTAATATTTGATTTTTTTGTAGCGCGGTCATTAGTAATTTTGTTTCTCGATTATTTTTATACCACTTTGGTGGCAGACCAGCATACGGCCCACCTGATGGAAAGTGGTTACCGTGGCCTATGAACGTGTGCAACACCATGGGCGTCACCCTCGCGCTGCTGACCCTGTTAGAACAGAGAATTTCTATGCCGTCAGTGTAGAAGATAAAGCAGGACAAGCCTTCCACTGACAGCACAAAAACCCTCCAGTGAGCTCTGGCTAGCCTACTCACCGTCGGGAACATAACACGAGTATTAGTTTGTATTTATCAGTTGCCTTTTCACGCTCAGAGCTACCATGTACAACACAGTCGTTCGAGGAGGAGAAAATAATGGCGATATACACTTCTATACAGCTCCATTAGTCTTTCTCGTTCGAAGGTCTCACGTTTGAACACTCCCTAGTAAGCCCTCACATTCAGCCTCACTGATTTGCACCTGAGGTTGGATGCTGAAGATCTGGCCCCATACATGTGTCTGAAATAACCCATATTTGATATCAACGCTATACTCATATGTAGCGGCCGGTATGTTTACTATGTTTTGCTCTTGTTCCACAAGATAGCAATGAACAGAGCAACCTACAAATTATAAACCACTACTTCCATAGTCATGTTTCTATAATTCCTCTGGCAAAGCTCCAAAAGCCATCACTCAAGCTGTTATCGCCAGTTACCGAAACAATTTAGCCGTCATTTTATATTCTATATGCGTCAGAAATTAAGCGGTTTGAATACCTATATTTTATGACAGTTTAGCAGACCCTACTGGCGTCAAAATTCCATTGCCAATATAGCTTTTAGTGGCCATTTGGGTAATGGAAATTGAAATATTTGAGGGTACGTTAAAATTTTCGAACGAATTGCCAAATGGGCAGTAAAGTTATTTAAGTTGTTGTAAATGTAAAATAGCTTAATGTTTTCAAAAATGGACTTAGATATAAGCTCAATTTTAGGGGTTTATTAATCGTTAACAAAATGTTGTTGACAATTGTTTAAAATTATGAAAGTAGAAAAAATGGAAAGCTTATATCGAGATCGTAGCAAGAAAGATGTCTCTGCTTACCTCCACGGGAAAAAGGCGAGACTACATGTATGTATGTACTAATCGTTGAAGTTTTCTACTATTCTCGAGTTCGAAACTTAACAAACTGTGATCGGAACATCCCCATTAGAGGCGGGTATTCTGAACCCAGTTTGGTTTCTATCCCATATTTCAATGTCCTTTTCGAGCTTCCATTTAATGGTTCGTTGAGCTTTAAAAAACTATTCTACATAACAACGTTTACATAACTACGATGATGCATCTGTTTGTAGTTAAAAACCACTTGAGAAGTTGTACTAAATCAAGCCAAGGAATTCCAGGGCCGGGTACACGCATATATCTATCTACAAGGAGAATAGAAATAGATACAACTATTCCCACAGTTTCGTACACAAAATATGAGGGTAAATGGCAACCTGGTAAAGGTCTACTACCCAGGCGAAAGTTTGTCGTATCGCATAACTATTTTATTCCTACTTTGCTGGGTATGCTTACCATTCATCAGAGTTTCGACAAAATTCGAGGGTAAATGGCAGCCTGGTAAAGTCCGAAGGTCTTGGTGGGATCCCTCACACACTTATGATTATGTGCTAAGATCTTCAATAAAAAGAGATAAATATACGATCATTGGGAGAGGCCTATGTCGAGCTGCTATAGGCTAACGCTAATTGATTGAAATACAGCACTGATGTAAATGGTCACAAGAAACAAGGCAGGGCGAGATTTTTTTTTTACAACTGAGGTGGCAGACAGGCACACGGCCCACCTGATGGTAAGTGGTTATCGTGGCCTATGGACGTGTGCAACACCAGGAGAGTCACACTCGTGCTGCCGACCCTGTAAACACAGAGAGTTTCTGTGCCGTCAGTGTAGAAGACAAAGCAGGAATAGCCTTTGGTCTTCCCACTGACAGCACAGACAGCACAAAACCTCTCCAGTGAGCTTTTATGTACATATGTACTACATCTCACACAGTTTATGAACGACACATCATACAGGGTACTTTCATTTCACCGCACCAAACGTCCCCGCTGATGGGGTAAAGTGGAATACAACGCGGTACACTGTTTTGGCATATAGAGATCATCTAACATATTTACCTCATTTTAGCAGAAGATTATTGAAAGTGTATTAAAATACTGAATGGACTGACTAACCCATAATATTGGTTATATTTATAGACTACCCAAAATAAAGCTAACCCAGTTTTATATGGTTGAACGGCTGGTGAATCATTGCATGCTTCTGAGTACATTAACTGAATCAACACAAAACCCTTTACGAAATGGAAATGTGTTTTTTAAATCAACATTTTGGTAAGATCGTCGTTTGCTTATTTTGTTAATGATGTAAATGTTAGTATATTAGAACATAATGAGAGAGTTTCTTCCGCGTCTTTTTTCATCAAATGTGGAAAGACTTTCATAGCTTTGACTACAATATAGATCCTACTAGCTTTAGCCCGCGGCTCCGCCCGCGTGGATGCGTGGATGTCGGTTATCGTGACTAAACATAGCCTGGACCCTTTCTCAAGGTCTAATCTACCCCTATACCGAATTTCATCACAATCGGTTCAGTGGTTAAGTAGTGAAAGACGGACAAACAGACACAAACATGCACTTTCCTATTTATAACACCTATAAGTATGTATTTGACACGCCTGCGGGGTACATCATGAAATATAGTTTGGGTATTGTCTCAAAGAAATTCTGTCTTTCTTCTTTCATTCCAGTAACGACAGGTCCTTTGAAAATGTTTATTACTATTTTCTTCTTGTGAAATAACAATCTAGCAAACTGCTTATACTGTTGATTGATGGCACTTGGTGGAACTTGCTACACATCTACAATGACAACACTTGTACTATTCCACATTACGTATTTATTAAATTCCTGACCGGTTTCGCCTTACGGCATTATCAAAGGTTGATACACGTTTTTGGGTATCAGATGTCACTTAGAGTAATATATTGACTGTATGGGTAAAGCCCTTGAAGTAAATAAAATATTGAACTCGGACAGGAAAATGATCCTGAACCAACAGTTAGAACTAAGCCGTTCACCTTTGTTACAATACAGCAAATGGTAAAATCTACATGTCATATCAATATCTATAGTTTATTATAGAATCACATGACAATTATTTAATATTCTTATTTTATTTAATAATTTATAATACTTTGACATTGATGACATTATACAATGGTTTTTTGACATTTAATTTATTTATTAATTCGATATTTATTTTGGTAGTATCTCAATTTTGACTTAATTCATCGTAATAATTCCCTATTTAAATTGATAAGGTCTTATACTTCATTTATTTTTAGTCATTACTTAATTTATTCTATAAAAGTTTTCCGTGACTCTAACGTTTTTGTATTAATTAGACATTTATTTGTAATAATACTTAAACATGATTAATTTATGGTAATGGTCTCGTATTGTGATTCTCCCTAAATTTTGGGAAAATTCATAAATTGGTATCTCACTATTTTTGTCTACCCACACAGTCAATACATTACTCTAATTGACATCTGATACCCAAAAAATATGTATCAACCTTTAATAATGCCGTAAGGCGAAACCGGTCAGGAATTTAATAAATATGTAATGTGAATAGTACAAGTGTTTTCATTAAAGATAATCTAGCAATGTTGAAATTATTATGTACGTTATAATAATGTTGCAAGTTTCTAATGACCTCAAATGTTTTGTATAAAGTTATTATTGGAGGCCTTTGTCCAGCAGTGGACGTCTTTCGGCTGAAATGATGAAAAAAAAAGATGAAAGTTATTATTAGGGATGACTGATCTCAGTACCACAACACATTCACTACCCGTACTGACTGACCGACTGCCAGTGTGGCATATTGATTTGTACGCTACATAAATATTCGATAAGCGTAATAAATTCTTTTTCGAGTCACGCCTAAAAGGTTGAGCAGAGGTGTAGTAATATCCATATTTCACTAACTATGTAACTAATTTTTTGTTCAGATCTACCCACCATCCCCGACAGGCCACCAATACGGGCTTGTTGAAGGAGAATCAGCCCTTCTCATACAACAAGCTTGTAGGAAATTTGCACTGCCTACCCTGCCTCCCCTAGCCCATTAATGAGGTGACGGGTTCTAACCATCAGACGAATAGACTATTTTTTTGTACACAGCAAAATTCTATCACATTCGATTTAGATTGGCAAAAATGAATGCTCAGACGGGACTTGAACCCGCGACCTGTCCCTTAGAGGAGGAATGCTCTGACCAATGAGCTGAGAGAGTCACGTCTTTAGCATTCGAAATTCTACTATACAACCTTGGGGCCATATCCCATTTCACCTGACCCTTCCTCTCACGCGACGAAAGGTGTATTATATTATATAGTACCTCTCGCATAACACCGTCCAATGCATCTGGCAGGTTGACAGTATTAAATAAATGTGAGTCAACCATTTAGCGTCACTGTTCACAGTCAAGGTCGAAACTGTTTGTATATTTGTTCGTAACCCGAAATGGTGTAACCTCTCTATTCGGACGGGGAGTAATTAGTAACAATTTTCACTTTCCGTGAAAATAGTTTGACGGTAGCTTGTCGCGTCAGGTCATCATTAATAGAGCGGTGACCTGTATGTAATTTTTGGGGTATTACTAAAGGCTGGATTTCACTAGTGAAAATCGGTTTAAATGAACTGAGTTTTCACACACCTAATGGCATTGTATTCACCGGTGAAATCTATTTATTTTACAAAAAGAAGACAAAAACGAAAAAGAAAGGCATTATTTAAGAGCAAAGAGCATGGGGAAATCATGGCTCGTATAGAACGTTTCATACCATTATAAAATATTCTATTAGAGAGAAATTAGAAGGACAGGGGGACGAGGCCATTGCCATCAGTTGCACATTTAAGTAGCCAGTAAACGAAAGGATCTAGTCTAGATTCTATATCAGAGTCCTAAAAAAAAATCGATATATTTCACTGCTGCTCTCACTGGGGCAAGAAAAATTTCGTGTAATGATAATTTACATCTCTCATGTTCGGTAAGTAGGTCCTTATTACCCTCAAATGGGGCTTGTAGGTGACCAATTAGCGCTCTAGGGTAATAATGTAGCTATAAAAGCCCTAGAGCGGTAAGTAATAAAAATAAAAAAAAACACTTTACTATTTCAAAAAGTTCGTAATATTCGCTGCGCTCGTGCGCCTAAATATCTCGGGCTGCAATTGATGCCTTACAGCCCTTGGCTACTACTGTCTAACGAATCTTTTCTGTTGCCTATTCTTTAATAGGGGTCTCTCCTGTATTCTGCCTCTACTCAGGAACCAACAAAATTCCATAACAACATAAATCTATAATACAATTAGAGGTACATGAATCATTATTTCCATCTTGTTCATTAGTCTATCTTCAAACATAATAGTATAATAACGAGGACTTGATGACAAGGATGTGAGTCATGCTATATAGATTGAATCACCATCTTATCTATGCACTAGGCTGACCTTAAGATCAGGTTTAACTGAACCACGGTTACCTAATCGAGTTTATTTATGGAGACAATTAAAATAATAAACATGGGGATGGTCAAACGATAAGATAATTACCTGTCTCCCTAGGCTTCAAGGTACACATTAGAGGATAGGATTCGGCAATGCACGTGGTATCCAAGTAATTAAGTAACCAATTTTAGTACATTGAGTTTGAGTAATGTTAGCCAGGTCAGTTCAGGCTAATTATAACAAACCTTTATAATTTTATCTACGGGAGAAAAAGAATATAGTCATTTGAAGGCGAAGGGCCGGGGATGCGCGGCGCCGAGAGATTGCCAGCCACTGCTCGTTCAATGGGAATTGATCCCTTATTGTACTAATTACCCGACTGACAAGAAGGGTTATGTTTTTCGCGCGTATCTTGTATGTTTGTAATATTCTTTATTACCTCATATCTACTGAACCACTGCACGGATTTCAATGATTCATGTCTCAAATGAAAGATATTAATTGCCCAAGTGTTCTTGGGTACATAAAATATGAACTCGGTTGGGTTTTCGCCGCCAAAATGTATGTGGTAAAAAAAAACACTCAAATTTGTGGAGTGGGGTATCAAAATGAAGGTAATTAGAATACGATTATAAAAATATATATGTCATAACTAAAAACTATAAAATAAAATAAATGATTAAAAACAAATAACCCGACTGATGGTAAAAAGATCGAAACAAGCTTTATAGCAGGCGGTACCCATTTGCTAATCTCACACCAGATGAAAATAATGGGTACCGCCTGCTATAAAGCTTGTTTCGATCTTTTTAGCATCAGTCAGGGTTTTTTTTATATTAGGGTAGATTATTCCGGCCAAGGGGGCGATCTCGAAACACCTCGGCATTTGAAGACACGAGACCCAAACGCTGCCAGCTGTCGAGAGGTATCCGAGGATTGCCGCACGGAATAATTTGTCTCATAAGTTATACGGTACAAAACTAATTCTTCAACTTATTATTTCCAGAAAACTGCACGAATACATTAGTCATCATCATGATCATGTAATGCAAATTATTCGCAGAAAAACACAACATCACGCTGTTTATATTTACATTGAGAACGAAGCGAACAGACGCCAAGTCTGCCGCATTGACCGATAAGTTATTATTAGTGTCTACTTCAGAGCGCGTCATGCGGCCGTTTAAGATGCTAACTTCAGAGATATCATAACCTCTATTTTTGATGGTGAGCAAATTTTTTTATAACTTGTGACACGACACATATGTGTAATTTTTTATAGTACATTAGGATGACTAGGCTGTCTGATACTATAATATGATTTAAGTAGTCTCTAGTTCGAAAGATGTCTTTAGATGACCCACTTAAGGACCTCGGATTGTAGAAGAGAAACACGCGAGTTGATAAATAATATTATGTATTTATGGTACGATATTTGTAAATATAAATATAACACCTATTTCGATAATAGCACTACTAACTTATTTTAATTTAA
Organism: Eilema caniola; assembly: GCA_949126895.1. Taxonomy (NCBI): domain Eukaryota; kingdom Metazoa; phylum Arthropoda; class Insecta; order Lepidoptera; family Erebidae; genus Eilema; species Eilema caniola. The sequence goes on along the minus strand of OX421482.1, from coordinate 1,338,395 downwards.
TTAAATTTAAACAATTTATCATAATATAATATTGAATAATTCTTGGGACCCGATTGCAGTACTACTTACTGGGTTCAATGTTAATGTAAACTATAAGAAGAACCATGTTTTTAACTGTGATAAATATGAATATGTTTATCATTTACCCCCATAAGACCATACAATAAAACAGCAAGCACACAGTAACGAGTGGCCTATGGATGTGTGCAACACATTCACATTGGTGCTGCCGACCCTGTAAACACAGAGGATATCTGTACCGTCAGTGTAGAAGACAAAGCAGGAATAGCCTTTGGTCTTCCCACTGATAGCACAAAACCTCTCCAGTGAGCTCTGGCTACCATACTCACCGCCGGGAACACAACACGAGGTTATTATGGCCGCGGTATTCTGTAGGACGGAGATACTTCCCCAGTCGGACTGCTCATTTGGGCGGAAATACCTTTATGTCCTACCTCCTTTATCTATCAATCTTGTTAAGAAATGTTTTTATTAATAAGCCATGAAAAAAAGGCTGTGCGCAGTAATTGCTGATTTGATCTGTGTAGATACAAGATATGTCGGGTTGTCACCCTTTAAAAATGACGAACTATACATCCGTTCAACCCTTATTTTACCCCTTATTAAGTACATAATTGTCTGAAATACCTGTTTATGGATGCTAACAACATAAAAGGTATACTGAATACTCGTATGAGACAGATAGTAGGTACTCACCATCCATTGAACGCGACGAGAGCTTCCTGTTAGATAGTGTACGCGCGAAGTGCGGCGGGGCGCGCTGAGGCGGCGCCGCGCGGGACTCGTAGTGCGTGCGCCCCGAGTAGCGGAAGCGGGAGCCCAGGCGCGGGAACAGCGTGCTCTTGGTTACCGGCTCCGGGGACATCAGCCTGGGGGGGGTGGGGGGGGGGGGAGACGGTTAGTCTACAAACTGAGGCTACACAATCGAAAGACATAAGTCCGTAATGGCATGGGGTACCGATACTAAGAAAATATCTTTAGTAATACTCAAAAATAAATAGATGGCACTAGTGGACTCATTAAAAGAGAAGTTAAAACGCTTTTTTTCCGTATTTAAAATCACGTAAATTATTTCAGAACCTAATAACATGATGATGTAGGCAAATAGAACTCGATGGTAATGTTATAAATAAAGATTTTGTGACAATAGTGCTATTTTAGGAAACCGCCATCTAGCGGCACGGTGCATTGTTGGGCATCCACTATATTTGTGATTTAAGTGAGTTTCAAACATATTTGGAACTGCTTTGATAACGCACGCTCCCTTTTGTGTTCACACCAAAACCGCCACTATTTGGAACACGAAGGGCAAAGGATTGCAACCTCCAAAGGCTCCAAGAGCTAGACCACGTTTGCAGATTCGTGCAGCATATTTAAATCTTAGACTTGATCTGGTAATCGTAAAAAGCAGGGATTGCCTTTATATTGATTATAAAAAATTAAGTGATTTTGATTATGCCGTTACAACTGTCAATCGAAATGATTAATTTGTGTTGGACTACCACAGGGATCAATTCTTGGTCCAATATAAGCAATCAAAAACGAGCTTACAAATATTAAATCAAATTGAACACAAGCATCTTAGATATTTTTTCTGTAAATGTACTTCAATCTAAAAAGGTACTTATTCTACATAAACCATTAAAACAGTCCACAATACTTCAGAAAGAGAAAAATAATATCCACAAACCTGAAGAAAGTATGATGTTCAACGCAAGTCTTCCACAGCTTCTTGGCGGCGCGATGGTTGGCCAGCTTGAAACCAACAGTAGACTCGAACTGTTCGAACTCGCCGGGCCGCAGCTTCACGTAGAAGTTGTGTCTCTTGTAGCTAATCTTCAGAATTTTAGGCCACGCGAACCGGTTGATGCGAAGTCTAGGAAAAAAATTAAATTATGGTGATCATGTGTTTCCTATTGGGATAAACAAAGTGCTCCTCTTGCTACGGTTTTGGGATTAAGCTAATCCCAAAACCACTTCTGTTTTTCTCAACGGTTGCAGGCGCTCTTGACCTGAGGTGACCTGAGGAGCTACCATGAAACATCCAGAACATCGGGCCCGCACGAAACCCGAACGAAAGATGTAGCATTTATCCATGTAAGTATGTACCGCGAAGTTACTTACTGGTCTTCTTTCACTTGCCATCTTCGGAACCGATTTTGGGATGTGTTCCATAGAATCGCATGCCCAAAACTTCGATCCGCAATCGCGAATATATAATTAAGAGAACGAGAATTAACGCTGACTGACCACGGCCGGTGTCACCTGGTCGAAACGTCAGATGATCAAAGTTATGCAGTACATATACCATGATAGCGTGAATTCCCGTTATTTCTATTATATATCCTGGAACGCGAGAGTTTCAAAATTAGATTCGCAATCGCGAATGTTTCATCGTAGACCAACTGGCCTTTTCTTAAAATGTCATCGATCGACCTTCATTATTTGCCCATTTATAAATCTTTTACGTCGATTTTCTCTCGTTTATCCACAGTGAATATTTTGGAAACAATAAAACACATTACACCAGCGGAAATTGACAACAATATAAAAATTTTACCTGTAAATAAAATTTGTATTATGTTTCCTAAGACGTCCGAAGTCCAATATTATGAGAGTACATCGTTCGTTTCCTTGCGTTGTCGCTAGATTTCGCTACTTTCCGTCACGTGACTTCCTCGCTTTTAGCGCCCTCCGTGGCCAAACCTGGAACTAACTTAGGAACCAGAGAGCGAGCCACCATTTTGTGTCATTGTTCGGCTCATAATAGAAAACGAATGTGGTATGGTGTACCACCAGGAAGACATTGTTTGGACTTCGGACGTCTTAGGAAACATAATACAAATTTTATTTACAGGTAAAATTTTTATATTATGTGTTCCGTTTGACGTCCGAAGTCCAATATTATGAGAGATCTGTTTGTTATCTCCTGGTGGCTTGCGAAGCGTAATAAAGAAAAAACGCAACAATGTGATAAAGTATGTAATTGAAATCTATAGGAAAGTACTCCATGGTTGCAGCATTAACTGGGCGCAAACAACTGACAAAGGGACCTTTCCGAAACTACTAGGGTATTGGCCACTAAACTTCAAAAAAATATTTGAAATAAAATTTTATAAAAGTATTTCCATGGCGCCAGGTAGCTTTGGCTAAAATATCATTTATCGGATATTTCACTGTAAGGTTTACAGATGAAACTGCTGACCGGCAGCTACCTGGGGGCGCATCTATTCCGGCCTCGGAAGGTGTGCGTTTTACCCAATCACCTATAATAACAGCAGTAGCTGGACTAACTGGTCCTCTTGTCGCAATAAACAAATTTGTAAGAGCACCTCTAGTAAATAGATAGATAAGTTTTTATTGTACAGCAAGATTAGATTACAAGAGACAATAGTATGAATTACAGTAATTATAGTTAAATGCACAATGGGCGGCCCTATCACTAAAAGAGATCTCTTCCAGGCAACTGTGGGATAGAGAAATATTCAGTGACACGCACGTTACAATTTGTGGTGTAGCTGTCACAGTCAAAGGTCAATCACACAATGTAAAAAATATACATCCAAACAATTATAAAATAGTGACCTTAGAAATAGAAATCAACTTTCTTAATCAGAAAAATGGGTCTGAAAACCTAACTGGTGAAGCAGTGAAAGTCCAACTCGATTGTTGGTAAGATGCAGAATCGGTTTCGAACTAAATTTAGGATGCAAAGTTATAAATGATTTGAAGCACAATGTAAGAGAGTTAAATCATGTACATTACTTTCTCAAATCAATTAAGATAGAAAAAAAGTGAATCGCTCAGGCGGGACTCGAACCCGCGATCTTTGCCTTACAGGGGGAATGCTCTGACCACTGAGCCACCGAGCTACGCCTGAAGCAATCCAAAAATTAGCATAATAATTGCTTCAAAATTTCATTCAACATGTACTTTACGTCCTGAAGAGAGCAGTAAGATTGTGGGAGTACGTGTAGAAACATCAAATAAACTGAGCATATTGGGATTTGAATATTTAAAAAAACTGAATTACTATTCTAGCGTCCCAGACTGGAAGTTTTGGTGGATTAGGCTTAGCTAGGGTGATAGCTTTAAGAATATGTTTGACTAAGTTTCACAAATTAATGCTAGCTATAGATTTATGCACTAGGATCGAACGATAAGTTAAACGACCAGTAAGAAATAGCTTCGCTAAATATTTGGCTACACTTTCGGGTGAAGGACGTCTAAAATCGAAATTATGTTGTCGACACCACTGCGACTACTTCACGTAGCAAGAAGCCGTTTTCCCAGCAAAAATGACCCAAGCTTCCAATTGGAAGTTCCAGACTTGAGTTGGAGGTCGGCCCGTCAATGTGTCTATCAACACGGTTGGCAGATTATGTATTTTTATCAGGCGGGCTAGAGCGCGGCTTTTCAGGTTTGAGCGCAAAAAGAGTTACGTTCACTTGGGTGCAATTATGATGAACTTTCCTTCTGCTGAGTTGAAGTGGTGCAGCACGCGGGGTAACCGAGCTGGTGGAGGAAAAGCCCACGCGAGGTCGAATCGCCAATACCTGCTGAAGGCTTCGTGAAAGCAGGAGCGTTTGAGTCTGACAAGTCTAGCGTAACATACCTTGACACAACTCGAGCCTCGCTGGACGCGAACAGGTCGATCTCTGGAGTTCCCCAGCAAGCGAATATTTTCAATATTGCCTCCTTCAGAAGGCGCCATTCGGAGCCGGCGCGATTGCGCGAGATGCAATCGGCTTCGTGTTGTACCGTCCCCGTAGGTGGCGGGGGACAAGTATCACGTTCAAGCTGTCTGTCAGTGCCAAAAGTCGTTTCGTCATTTCGAGTAACTTCCCTGATTTCGTTCCGCCTTCGTTCTTTATGTACGACACCACTGTCCGGCTGTCGCTCTGCAGAATTACGGTGGATCGATTCAGACTCTTCGCTTCCAACCAAATGGCGGCAATCACGGCGTACATCTCCTTCAAATTGCAATGCCAATTTTGATGACGGGTCCAAATGCCTTGGATCATTTTGTCGTTTACTAAGACACCCCATTGAACGTCTGAGGCGTCGGTGACGAGATAATTTATTGGCAAGCTTTCTTGGTGAATGGGAGTTTTTTGGTTGAAGTTTTCGAGCCAACATTCCATTCATTTACATTCTCTATGCTTACTTCATCCGTGAAACGTCTTAGTCGTGGGCGATAATGATGTAAGTTGCTTTGGCGCTGGAGCGTACGGCAATGCAACCTTCCCCGGTGGGTGATGAAGATCGCGAAGTTTAAGTACCCTAAGAGGCGTTGCGCCTGCTTGAGGGACCAACTGCCGGCTGCCAAGCGAGTCAAGAGGCACTGACGTATCTTGCTTACCTTGTCTGGAGGTAGATATGTACTTGGTATTGAGTTGTGTATCCCAGACAATTCCTAAAACTATCGATTTTGTAGGGACAAGAATCGATTTTTCCTTGTTGAACTTCCAGCCTAGTTTGGACAGGAAATCCAGCGCGACTTGGGTTTATCCTTACTTCGTCCGTGAAACGCCTTGGTAGACATGGGCGTTTTTGAAGTAACTTGCTTTGGCACTGGAGCGTGCGGCAATGTAACCTTCCCCGGTGGGTGATGAAGGTTGCGAAGTTTAAGTACCCTAAGAAGCGTACATTCTCGGTGCCGCTGCTAAACCAAATGGGGGGCAGGTCATCTGACGTAGGCAGTCGTCGTAGCTGATGCATAAAAACCACCGGTGCTCTGCTGCTATAGGTATGTGGTAATATGCTTGGCTGATGTCGAGTTTTGTCATCCAATCGTTGGATTGAAGAAATTTGGGCATTCGGTAATGATGAAACAAGTGGAAAGATTTCGAATCATTGTACCAGTTCAACGCCTTGACACGATTTTTGCCGTTTCTCTTTGTTACGATAAAAAGCGGGGAAATAAATGATGGGGTCAAGTGAGCCGGTTCCAGTATGCCGCTTTGAATCATGGCTTGAACCTCTAAAGACCTTATTGAAGATACTGGAGTTTGGTACTTTCGCATAACGTCGGGTGTGGGATATACTAGGTGTAGTTTTTGATTGAATAGAATGCGAGCTGAAGAAATCAAGGCAGGGATGGTTTTGGGTGGATCGAATTTGACTCAAACCTCCTGATAAAGCCTCTGACAGCCGCCCAGAAACCTTCCAGAGTCATTTGTGCCTGTATCTGGTACCCTGATCCTATCGCCCCCCCTTCTTTCGAAATCGAAATCGAAAATCGAAATCACGCCTCTCGGATTTGCCTTGTTGTTTTGGTTTGTTCTGTCGTGTATTGCGAAATGAGTTTTGAGAAGCAATAGGTGACTTTGAACAAATTGGATTGAAGAAGACGTAACATTTGTATTTGTTTGTGAAGACTATTCAATTATATTACAAGAGCCGTATTAACAATTTCGTTTTGGGTCAAAAATGCGTTTGACAAAGCAGCAAAACCGCGCTCCATTTAAAACCATTTAATCGGAAAATGCGGGAAATGCTATGTATATTCTCTGTATATTAATGTATCGGACGGAATTCCAAACAGAAGAATCGAAACGCTGCGGTCCGTTTAATCTCGCAACACGATCTGAATTGGCTTTAGGCACAGATGGCCGATTGACGGACACGTTAAGTTTGGCAATTTCATTCATTGCATTAGAAATGGTTAAAAACGGATCATAAAAGCATTATGCGACGTGCCCGCACCGGCAGGAGCAGGATTCGATGCACTGCTATGCATAGCCGAGTAATTCGCGTAACATAAATTGATCACATGACTCACCAATTGTTGAGGTAGAATCTCAAACCTTTGGTCCATATCGCGTATCGATTCTTGCGAAGCGCTGCGAGAAACACGCCGGCGTCGCTTGGGACGCGGTTCGTCGCTCGAAGACGACGATGATGACCGCGACCTCGAACTTGACGCACAGAGCAGCCAACCGGCGGCGGCGGCACTCGATTTTGCATCACCGTGTACGGGCCGCAAACACTCGCAATCACTAATTTTATCCGTAGCCGCGAATGGTAGTTCGTCGTCACTCATTTTCACGTAACGGATTTTAAAAATAAATAAGTATCAAAAACACTTTCTACTTTAATCTCGAAAGTTAAAAGAAAAAATATTATTTTATTTTATGAAGGTAGAAATAAACGTTGGTTGAAAACTAACGACAAGCGTTCGGTTTGAAAAACGACGCAACAATGACACAAAATGGTGGCTCGCTCTCTGGTTCCTAAGTTAGTTCCAGGTTTGGCCACGGAGGGCGCTAAAAGCGAGGAAGTCACGTGACGGAAAGTAGCGAAATCTAGCGACAACGCAAGGAAACGAACGATGTACTCTCATAATATTGGACTTCGGACGTCAAACGGAACACATAATACAAGCATATATATGTATAGTTGTCAATTGTCACATTTGCGCTACTACACATATAATATGCCTCTTACCCATTGGGATAAACAGAAAAAAAAAACATCTTCCCAAGGTGTTAATGAATAAATTTAAAACTAATCAACGATTCTACTCACTTCTCTCTGTGTACTAGCAGGCCTGACGAGCACACTCCGAGTGTGATGTCAACATTCTCCGAATCCTTTGCCGGGTGCAAGTCTACTCCGTACATGGCCAGCTTCTTGGCGTTCTCCAGATAGTTCAGTTCAGCCTCGGCTGGCGTCTGCCCTCTGTAAAATAATGCACGTTATTTGTCTGCACAATGTATGCAAGTGTCTGTAAAATGTTGTGTAATAATAATAATTCGCAAGCTGCGGAGAACAGAGCATCCAAAAGATTTAACGTTAGCAATTCGCCAGAAGCCATTAAACGATTCTGCGATTTCAGTTAAGCTTTTGATTGAGTGAGTGGGTAAAAACTGCTAAACATTCATGATGTTATAATAAAAATTAGCCAGTGTGCAAAGCTTTTATTATTAGATATCTCTATACTAATATTTTAAAGCTGAAGAGTTTGTTTGTTTGTTCGTATAAGATCAAAAAAGGTGCAAAAAATGCGTCCAAGAAAAAAACCATGGAACACCTAGGTGAACAACAGGTATGAAAAAATTCCTGTGGATCACCTAGTTGTGGCGAAGGGTCCCTACAACACGATTCCTACGTGCTACGTGCGGGAAATCCCCACGGATACCCACCCCTCCAGAGCCGGAGGGGGAGGTTATGTCGGACTCGAACCGACTAAACCGCACGACGTCTCTGGGTCGTAGTGCTAGGCCGAAGGTGGGGTTGTCATCCGACAAATCCCTCGCACCCCGGCTGACCCAGGGCCATCCCTCTCGGTCTGGCCCTCCTCGGGGACACGATTCCTACCAGTTTGCTCGGCAAAGAAAGCCGTAATAAAGATTTCTACATTTATACTCAAAAAGGATTGCCTTTGAAAATTTTCACTCACTACGTCTCTGTCACCTAAGTGTTGCACTAGGTGTTCATGGGTCTCCCAAAACTTTTTATCATCAATATTGTTCTTTATCCTAGCACAAATTCCAGTCTTTTAGTCTAGGATCAGGTTTTTCCAGTTTAACTGCGGTTGTGGCTGATCTTCGATGTTATTATTACCAATCACGGCACACAATACAGTGACCGGACCAGTAAGTAGGCGGACCTAAGGCCCCGGGAAACTCGGATGCAACGTGGAACTTGGTACGTTAAATCCATTAAGATAGGAAATTTTTTAAATCAGTTCAGGCAGGACACGAACAATCCTTCTTTTATAGGGAGAAAGCTCTGACTGGTTGCAGGTGCACTGAGGTTCATCGGCTCAGTGGTCAGAGCATTCCCCCTGTATGAGAAAGAACGCGGGTTTGAGTCCCGCCTGAACCGAATCAAAAAATTTCCTATCCTAATAGATTTCAATAGTTACCATGCTAAATACTACGGTACGTTGATTTTGAATCGATGACAGACTCGCGTTTGACCACTATCTCACCTGTCAGTAAGGGACGATGTGGTCGACGTTGGAGCACGCTTGTCTAGAAGTAACCTATTTAATCTAGCCTTGAAGATATCGGATCCAGAAACACACATTCGAGTAAGAATGAGCGAATGATAATAAAAACACAACTCACTTGTGAGTCTTATGCAGTTCCACGACCTTCTCCTCAAGCTCAGGAGTGCAGGAGGCGGCCGGCACCAACTTCAGCTGCTTGCACAGCCCGGCGCCCACTTCTTTGTCCTCGTAGTCCCCCAGCTCTGATTGGAGGAGGTAACTGGCCAGGAGTGCGTGGGTTACCGCTGAGCAGGGTAGGCGACCTGGGGGAGATATTAGAGTTGGTATGACTCGTGTTTTGGACTTAAGTCTCGAGACAAACGAGGCCATTTCAGGTCCAAGATATATTTCCCGAGCAATGCCGAGGGGTACCTACAACACGTTGCCTGCCAGCTTGCTCTGCAAAGGGAAGCCGTGGTCTAGATGATTACATTTTGAAAAAAAATCACCCTTCGTCACTGGGCCCGAGGATAAATGATGAAGGGTTTATTTTATAGTTCTACGGTAGCAAACCAACTCTTGGTATATGTGGTACTGTGCTTTAAGTCTTACTGAGAGGAGGAGAAAAATCCCCACGAGTATCACAGATTTAGAATGTGGGTGGTTATGTCGGACTCGAACCGATTAAATTGGGACCACAGTGTTCCCATCTTGTCCCGGATAGGAAGGGGCACTCATCGCACCACCGCCTGAGCCTGCTTCTGCTAGGGTGAGAAGCGGCACCATCTGTCATCCCCAGGCCCGTGCTCATGGAGGACGCAAGTCGTTGAGTGATCTCCGTCGCCCAAGTCTTTCGATCTCTGACAGTATTCGAACGTTATGTCAATGAAGTCGTCAATCTCTCGTCAAAGTTAACATGAATCTCACCTTCGAGTAGGTCCTTCCTGACTGCCAGTACTAGTTGGTATCTGGTGAGCTCTTCTTGCAGTGTAGCCGGCTCCGGTGGGTAGAATTTCACTGAGAAACGCACTCTCCAAGGTTCATCTGCATAAGAGACATAATATACTAGTATGCTATCTTTTCCTATAGATTTAAATAATGAACGTCTAAAGGTAAGATTCTGATCTCGGCAGTAGCATGGCAGCGCTGCCCGCTCGAGGAACTTGACAAAAATGACAAGATGAAAATGACAAATGTCTAGTAGAGTAGGTTAGACCTGAGCAGCATCGCACGGTTGAGATGCCGAGTGGCGTGATTGCCGAGATCCGAGTGGTACCTTAAGGCCCGGTTGTAGTGCGACATCCGATCTCTTACACGGGCATCTGAAGATCCAAAAGATTTAGTCGGTTCGAGACGATATAGATGAGTACGATAGGGACTCTTTTGTCCGCACTGAGCCTCTATTTTTGGCCATTTTGCGTTAAGAGTACTGGCTACAGCAGCCAGCCCAGCTCCGCCCATAAACGCAGAAGCTTACGGAGCGATCTCACTGTGCCACAGATTTAGGATTGTTGAGTAACTAATACCTCCTGTATTACGTGGCCAACCATTTCTCTGACACTGATGGTATTATATAAATGCTTGATGAGCGACAGTGACCCGTTATTGCCCCCATAATGGTTCTTAGACCTATTCTGTCTAATCTCAGGTGACGTTTCGAAACAGCAGGGAGTATTCGAGGGGTTTAGGAATTGGTGTTATCACGGCTTCAACCAATTCCCAATCCCTTCACATTATTTGTCGTTGATTGTAAAACACAGCGTCCTTCGTCAATATCCATGTTTAATGTTTTTACATTCCATCCTACTAATAGTATAGATATTACTACCTACTATAGATATTACGGATGCCATTATCTATTCTGGGCCGGTACACGAAGTCTGTCTAATTAACTTAACTAACGTCCTACGTGGGAATAGCAAGTTTCATAATACTTAGTACTATATCGTGTTAGACAAAGTTTAAAATTTTATTAATATTTCTGGCACAGCAGTGCCCTCGCCATGTCAAGCTAAAAAAAGTGCCGCTTTTTTTGGTGAAACCAAACAACATTTAAAGTTACCATAAGTCTTAAAAATATTTAACGTTTAAAAAAATACATAATGACTTGGCAATCGCACTAAACAGTCTTATTTTATATTTATTAGTTGTGAGATATAATGTTTCCATGCGATGGCCGAGCCAATATATTTATTTAAAACACCAAATAATTTTTAATTTTGATATATTATGGTCACTGTATAATTTTGTTGATAACAACTTGAGACAGAAGGTCCCTTAAGTACCTAGGGGCTAATAACCGACTTGGTTACATGGATCTCACAACTTTTTACGGTAGAGAAATTGAGTTGTGAGACTTGGTTTTCTGACAAGTACCTATTGTTGTCTTTTTATGGGATTAAGTTTTTTTCAATGACTTAGACGTATGATGGATGATGTAACGTAAATTGGTATCACAAAAGACCATTACTTAACAAGAATGTGCAACTTTTTGTAGCTGTCCAACCGATGATATTATATATAAAATGTGGCAAGTGCGAGTCCGTCAGTACTTGTTGTTATAGTAGCAACAGACATACATTATATGTGAATGAAATTTTCACAATTGTATTGCTATTGCCGCTGTTATCATTTACGAGATACAGCCTGGTGCTAGACAGATGGACCGTGGAGTCTTAGTTACATGGTTCTGTTCATACCCATTGGCACTCTTTATTTAATACTGCTAGGATACCAAAAAGGTCGGACCATGAGCCCTCTCTGCTAGACCTTCTGCTGACGAGTCGCCCGGACCAGTACAGTGTTTCGGTGAGCGCCGCTTTAGGTGAATCCGACCATTGTCTGGTCCGTTCCGAGGTGCCCATTTTAGCGCCCCCACGTCCCGTGCAGGGGAAGCGGCGTCTCTGGCACTACTCGTCAGCGGACTGGGATGGACTGCGTGATTATTTTGCGTCCATCCCGTGGGTTGAACGCTGCTTTGGAGGTAAGAACCCATCTGAGGCCGCAACTGCTGTCGCCGGTGAGATCAGTCTGGGCATGGAATATTATATCCCCTACACTGATGTCGCCGGTGTCCGCAGGGCACGCCCCTGGTTCGGGCGCGAGTGCGCGGAGGCTGTTAATCATAAACAGTCTGCGTACCGCGCTTGGATCAGGGCGCGCGCTACGTGCGATCCCAACGTGGGCTACTTCAAGGCGGCGTACAACAGAGCCACAAAGGCCTGCAAGAGGGCTTATGTCAGAGCGGATGCCCAGCGCATAGCGCGGCTTGGTCAGGAGCTAGTAGAGCATCCCACGGGTAGCCGTGGCTATTGGCGACTGGCCAAAGCCGTGCAAGCCAACTTCTGCCAGCCTTCGCTGCCCCCGCTGCGCAATCCCGATGGATCCCTGGCCCATGAGCCGCAAGAGAAAGCAAATTTGCTGGTTAATCTCTTTGCGGCCAACTCCCGAGTCGATGATTGTGGTATGGAGCCGCCGACACTGCCCGTCAGTGACCATGCAATGCCTGATATTCGTATCAGGCAACGCGATATCCGAGCGGTGTTGCAATCACTCGATGTCCGGAAAGCCAGTGGTCCGGACGGTATTCCAGCGGTGGTTCTGCAAAAATGTAGCAGCGGAGTTGTCTCCAATGCTTGCGCGGCTGTACCGGCTGTCCTACAGCTCTGGTACAGTGCCTTCGACTTGGAAAGAGGCGAATGTACAGCCGATCCCCAAGAAGGGGGATCGCTCAGACCCAAACAACTATCGACCCATAGCCGTCACCTCAGTGCTGTGCAAGGTGTTCGAGCACATTATCAACAAACAGCTCATGCGTCACCTTGAAGATCACTCCCTAATTAATGACCGGCAATATGGCTTCAGGCCGAAACGGTCAGCGGGTGATCTTCTGGCGTATGTTAGCCATATTTGGGGTGAGGCTATGGACAAGCACGGCGAGTCATTGGCAATTAGCCTTGACATCGCCAAAGCTTTCGATAGAGTTTGGCACAAGTCGCTTCTTTCCAAGTTACCAGCCTTTGGTCTGCCTCCTAGACTGTGCGACTGGGTTGCCGGCTTCTTGCAGGAGCGCCGTATTCGCGTCCTTTGTGATGGACGAGCCTCGGAGTTCTTGCAGGTAAATGCCGGCGTACCGCAGGGATCTGTCCTATCGCCAACTCTCTTTCTTCTGCATATCAATGACATGCTGTCGACCGGCAGCATTCATTGCTATGCGGATGATAGCACCCTACACGAGAGTTATCATGGACGTCCTGCGGATAAGCAGACGCATATCGCGGAAAAAAGGCAGCTTCTTGTCACTGAGCTTGACCGGATCCTGAATCACATTTCCCAATGGGGCTCTGAGAACCTGGTCGAGTTCAATGCCAAGAAGACGCAGGCATGTGCGTTTACAGCAAAGGTATCTTCTTTCCTTCCCCTTCCCACTCTTCAGAGCACGCCACTGCCACTGCAGGACAACCTCAATATCCTAGGTATGGATGTTCGCTGCAAACTGAACAACAAAAACTACATCGAGAGTATCATCAAAGCAGCCTCGCGTAAACTCGGAGTCCTGAACAGAGTGAGACGGTTTTTCACGCCGGAGCAACGGTGTCTTCTTTACAAGACACAAATTCGTTCCTGCGTGGAGTACTGCTCACATCTCTGGGATGGATCCGCAAAGTACTTATTAGATGCTCTCGACAGGTTGCAGCGACGTGCGATCCGCATTATCGGAAATCCTGAGGTCACGAGTACCCTCGAGTCTCTGCAGATGCGTAGAGATGTTGCTTCTTTGGCAGTTTTTTACCGTCTCTACCATGGTGAATGTTCTGAAGAGCTATTCCAATTAGTCCCACCCTCCCCCTTCCTATACAGGACGACACGTGCAGGACTTAGATGTCACCCCTATACGGTGCAGAACATTCCTTCAAGAACCAAGCGGTTCGGTGACTCTTTCCTTTGTCGCACCATTAAGACCTGGAATTCCTTGCCAGCTCACGTGTTTCCCTCTTCCTACAGTCCCGGGTCCTTTAAGCGGGGCGTGAAAAAGCATCTGATGAGGCCGTCAAGCTGAGTGCCACCATTGTTAACATGGCACGTGTACATAATGGTGACCCTCTTTCTTGAGACTTTACCTTCAGCTTACCATCAGGCGAGGTAAAGTCAAATTGACGTGTCCTATTTATAAAAAAAAAAAAAAAAGCTTCCCATTCCAAATTCAATTTTTATTCTCGCCTCACCTAAAAAGACTTTCTTTTGACACAAGTTGTCTAATATACATGAAGCCACTGCCCTATTCTACACTTACATTTGAGCATCTTGGACACCCTCTTCTCAAGGTCTATCCAGATGCGCGAGTCGCCTCTATCCTCGTACAGGAGCCCGAAGTAATCCTTCTCCACGATGTTCAGGTTGTCGCAAACTTTGCCCAGCAGTTCCTGCCCTCTGATCTTCCTCTGAAACAGATTTAGAAAGACATTAGTGTTACTTCAACTATTTGCCAACTAATGGGAGAAAGTCAATACTTCTCGTGATAGCTATATAAATACTTTGCAAATTAACATGATCCTAGCAGTAGAATACCCTGCTTCCGGGCTGTCTGGCTGTAGTCCATACGAAATTTGCATTATAGACGTTTCGTCGATCACTGCGGTCAAACGTAGAAAGCAAGATATTCCACATACAACGCCGGCCGTGAAAGCTTAAAGGCTTATATATGAAACTAGATGCTCTGTCGAATGAGTCGAATGAAATCTGTCGAAGAATTTTCATATAATAGTAACTTTTTAGAAGTCCCAAGAAACTTACAGTGGTGTTTCAAATTTGTACAAAAGAAATAATATTTTGGCCTAAACTGCTTACTAATACCGCTTGCAATATATCATTTGCATAATATTAGCTATATTCACGAGCTATTGATCCCACTTCTGTTCCCTGACGTCGTTATAGAAAGTTTTTTGAAGACATTTCGACACAAAACTATAGAGTGAAAGTATTTAAATTATCGCCAATTTGCTACTCACATCTACATCCAGGTCCATCGTGGACCCATCCAGCAGCTCCACCTTGACTTGGGCGACGTTCCCGGCAGGACGGCGTTTGGGAGACGCCTCCTTCTTCTTGCCATCGCCCCTGGCCTCTTTGGCCACGCTCTCCGGCATTTTGCCGCGCGACCTTCACGCACTGGAAGGAGAAAAAATAATTCATTAGTTAAGACAGACAATATAAAAGATACCAAAATTAATAACTATAAAAAAGTGCAACCGTATCTCCATTGTTGACTGTACGTTTCATATATTCAGCATCAAAAATGGTGCTAGGTAATGGGGTGTAGATGTGGCTTTACCAAAGGGCCAAGCCAAGCTCACTTACAAGCCGGTATCCACGCTAATTGGCGAACGAGGCTCTGTTGTAAGTTTTCCTCTCAAGGAGGGGAGGCCAGACTGCAGTCGCTGCCATAAAGGCTTAAACAAACCAAAAAAAGGAGAAGCTTTGGATTCGAGGAGAATTGGCGTTTGCATTAAGACGATTAAGTTTTGATATTACTACGAGTATCAAAACTTCAAACCCCTGTAGTACCTTTCTTACGAGTTGGGATTGATACCAGGATTAAATTATATATGAAGGCCAGCCAACTACTATACTAAAGTTACCTATTAGCCAAGTTCACACAGGTCCAACTTTGTTTTATAGCCTTGTTTTGGTCCAAGCTGTGATAAGAGTATGTAATTATGAACAAATCGATAACCCAATTTCTTACTGATTCAGATTTTGCTTACAAACTGCCACCCTAGACAAGTGGCAATTTATTGTAGTATAGAATGATGAATGTATGGGATTGATTGACGTTTATTACGAGTACAGTCTTCAATGTATGTCAACCCATACATTGATCAATCTGCTGATATAAAATCGACATTGTCTTTTAATAAGCGTTTGTTGTCTTTCATCACAAAATACACCTTCAAGACCATAACATTGAGTTTTCTTAATTGATAAAATTACGTCATATAAATAACTATAAATCCGAATAGTTAGTAAGACAGTATCATTTTCAAAGTGAATCGTAAAGCTAATTGTGTGGGCTTCTTCAGTCAATAAAGTGACCTCAAGAGTTAATAGCCACTTGAATCATGGGCGCCTTATTGGTTTATTATTACGTTATAGTACCTAATATTATAGTTAGTTACTATTGTTTTGTTTTTGATGAACCTGTGCCAGGTACAACCACCTGATCGAAAGTGGTAACCGTGGCTATGGACGTGTGCCACACCAAGAGCATCACACTCGCGCTGTCCACCCTGTTAGAACAAAGACTTTCTGTGCCGTCAGTGTAGAAGATAAAGCAGGACAGCTCAAAAACTCTCCAGTGAGCTCTGACTACCCTACTCATCGCCGGAAACATAACACGAGGTTATTATGGCCGCGATATTCGGTAGGGCGGAGGTACTTCCCCAGTCGGACTGCTCAATTGGACGGAAATACCGTCGTGTCCTGCCTCCTACTACTTATTGTAGTATTGCTCACACATTCCCAACTTCTTATCTGGGACTCATCCAGTTAAGAGTGAAGAGAATTCTTCTAAGCAAGCGTGCTCCATCATTAATAGATGACATAGAAATCAAACGCGGGCCCATCATAAAATCCCTTCAAAATATACAATTTACAAGTCTGCTTTTATCCTTCCCTTTTAATATGCCTACCTACTCCCAATTTCGCCATCTTTCTATTCTAAGGTACTCAATCATCTGCCCTTATTACGTGGGACTAATATACCTATATTTATAACAAGCTAAAATAATGTGGTTGTATATCTGCCTACATCTTCGTGTACTCACATGAATAAATTGTATTAATTTAACTATCAAATCTCATATTTAGAATGTCTAGTATTAATCGACAGGTAATAACTTAACTACACATTGATAACTGTTACAGTTAATAAACCCCTCGCTGATCAAACAGTTACTCGGTTTATTGCAATAACGGCATCTCGTAGTTGTTTCATTCCATTGAAAGGCGTACGATAACTAATAGTAATAAGAGTAATGATATTACTAATAGAACGTCATATTTAATGTAACTACTTTAACTAATGCGAAAATTTCGATAGATTGATGAATGGATTCTTGTAATTTTAAACCATAAATGAACGAAAAATGATTTTGCTAATTAATTGTGGATGCCAGATGGCAGTCGCATCACGAGCTGAAAAATCAACCACAACTAAATTAGGGAAAGGCTCAAAGAATGATGACAGAAAGAATAATGATTAAATTGCGATTGAAATATTAATGGAATGAAAATAGAGTTGCATCAAATTGGTATCGATTATACCGTATTTAAGTGATACCTAAGTCCTGTTCGAGATAGGAAGGGAGGGGTGACACGAATTGGTATAGCTCATCGGTACACTCACCATGGTACAAGCTATAGAAATCTACGACGCAGGCTACGTCTATACACAGCTTTAGAAGCTGTTATTGTATTTCGAGCTGTTATCTTTTTAAAATATTCAGCCTGCCACTGCTCATTTAAGGTACTAAGCAGTTGCAATAACCTGCAATAAATCCTGCACAGATCACACAAGAGCCATTCTACATAGTTTACCTTGAATAAACAGCTGTGACGTTCGCCTTTGCATAAGTTTGTGTCTGCTACTCATTCACAATGGGAGTGTATGGCGCACAAGCGGCACAAGCCGTGGGAACCGCTATTGTAAGGATAACACTGTACTGTATTGATGGGTTTCTATTATACAAGAATTACTAAATATGAGGCCTTGATGTGGAGACGTTGGTGACGGAGAAAGAATGCAAGTATTACTACCCAATCTCATCTGAAGGGTGTCTTAAGAGGCGACTTAACGATATCAGTCCGAGAGAAGGAAAACTCGAAATAAAACCCTATACCAATCCGTTTGGCGCGCGTGGAAACAGTAAAGCCTCATAACATTGGGAGAGGCCTGTGGCCAGCATTAGACTGCAATAGGCTAATTGATTGAAGTATTAATAATTTTGGTTTATACTATACATATGTATTGGAGGATCTTATGAGAATCTCTGAGAACGTAACCAGGTAGCAGGTAAGACTCTGAGAACACTGGGAAAATATAATTTGGGAGTGGAAGTGTCGTCGATTCGACATTAGAAGAAGATAGGTACTTGAGTTATAGTTATCTAGTTTCCCTCGCACAAAGGTGAACTTCTACCAGGCATGATGATTACTCCTGGCTGGCGAGAATGTAAACTTCAATAGCGCGACGCAGGATCCGTAGATTTCTAAGTAGTTCAGCGTGTTCTCGCTAGATGAGGCTGAATACATTTAATATAGCCACATTCCAATTACAAATGCCTTGTTAAAACTGTAGTAACTTGTTTGGAAACTAAAAATAGTACTTAAATCATTTATAATGTAGGTATCAAAAACAGCAGCGAACATGACACACAATAAATAATCTATTTATTAAACACGTTCTGAGTTTTCCTTGTGCATCCATATTTGTTTGTAGTCCTACCTACAGTTATGTACAAAACGATTTTATTATACAATTAAAGCATCTGTTTGATAGATACAAGTAAACACCTATAGTAACAGCAGCACTACGAGTTATTGAACTCGTATAAAAAATGTTAAAATTACTTTTCTGTAGAATGTTTAAAAGTGTTGAGTATGAGGAAGATAGTAGTATGCTTTGAAGTCGCAATTTAAAGCAGTTGACCTTTTACTACCTACTTCAAATTGCTCGTGTATACCCAGCCACTTTTCTTCGTCTACGCCTACCCTGGCCACTTGCTAACTGGGTTGTGAGGTCTAAAGGTAGTCGCTCCCATAAAAATCACGTCAAAGTCAAAAGAGGAAAGTGAGTAGTGTAACGCAGAGCCCGGCCACCAAAGTAAAACCCTCTAAAATAACCAGGAATAACACTAGATTCCTCTACCCTACCGTCAACATACCCATAACATAACATACGTCGATTCTCAGAGAACCCCAATTCGATATTCTTTATTAAAAACGCACATAAAGCGAAAGAAAAATCCAATATCCAGATAAAAGGAACGGCGTCGGAACAATATCGTCGCTTCCTCAGATGCAATGTCGCCAACGCGCGACCTCAATAGACACAATACAATTGAATTCAAACGGTGCGTAGAAACATAAGGTACACTAAAGGTAGCAAATTGGACTACAATATACGATTGTGCGGTGTTTGGAGTATTTTAAAAAGATGTTCTGGCCAGAACGCATGGGTAAAAAGAGGACATTGAAAATTAATTATTTGTTTTCTTTAACCCGGCACCGTTCATAAGGAGCGGGGTCTTTTTTTTTTGGGGTCGGCACAACATGTTTGCTATTTTCATTCATCTCTGGTTGCAGCTATCACAACATTCACACCCTTTTTAACCATATCACCTTTCACACAGTCCAACCATCTCCTCGTAAGTCTTCCTCTCCTCTTATAGCCGTCTATTACCATAGTCAATGCCTTCCTTACTATATTAATTTCATCCCTACGCATTACATATCCGAACTATAGATTTCATCGTAACTTTTTTTGTGATTGACACTAATTTCAAACTTCCTCTAATGTGGGGGAATAGGTTTCTCGTAGTTAATACATGGTTTACAATACTTTGTCTTCCAAACATGTCGTTCACAATGGGTACCATACTTCAACCTGACCTCGACATCCTATTTAAATAAGTATGGTAAATGGTACTTAGTAACAATGTAGATGAGTGAGGGGCCCTGACCGCCAAGTGCCGCAAGTGATATCATCAGCCTAACTCGGTTAGGTAATCATGTAATGAATTCAGCCCTATCTGACTCAACTCAGCTTATGGAACACGCCGCCGTTTTATTCATTTTCTTCTATTTTGAAGTATCTGCCTCCATTTTTTTTTTTACTTGCGGGAAATGCCCGCGGGGACCCACCCCTCCGGAGCCGAAGGGGGAGGTTATGTCGGACTCGAACCGACTAAACCGCACGCCGTCTCTGGGTCGTAGTGCTAGGCCGAAGATGAGGTTGTCATGCGACATATCCCTCGCACCCCGGCTGACCCAGGGCCATCCCTCTCGGTCTGGCCCTCCTCGGGCGTATCTGCCTCCCTAGACAAGTGGCAATTCGTTGGCCGGCGTTTGATGGAATAGAATGTCAAATGTATGGGATTTGACGTATCTGACAGTCGTTAACGCATGTCATAAATGTCAAATACCACACATTCATTATTATTGAAGTGAAAACTTCTTTAGCGGCGTTGGATGGGTGTAAAATGTTAAGGAAGCGTCAGGATTAGTTGACCTTTGAACCGTAACCGACGACTGACGTCATACAAGATTAGGTAAATACTATCTATTTTGCAATTTACCATAGATAGCGTCGTAGCTTAAACGGTAAGCACTTCGACTGTAATTCCTTATAGTTTCAGATAGTATCAGGTTCAAACCACCTGGCCTTCTGAAACTTTTTGTGATTATTTTTTCTTTTTGTAATTTATTACTTTTAATGATTATTTTTTCTTTCTGTAATTTATTACTTTTTGTGTTTATTTTTTCTTTTCATAATTTATTAATTTCTTCTGACAGAAAATTAGCAGAAAATAAGTGATAGGTTCTATGATTAGCGCTATATTATAGGTATGGTATGGTATGTTCTTTTTATCTTTTTCTATGTATATAACGAAGAAAGAAAAAAAGAAAATGTTTTCATTTCTGCCGGCACTCCCAGAGTGCAACCCGTCTTTTTTTTTTTACCAAACGACGGTAAACGAAATGCCACTTGTCTAGAGGGGCTGATATAGTAATTTTTCAGTTGCGTCTAATGTTTGCACTTGGAGTCCACGGGCCGCTCATTGTTTTGGCTGGTATGTCGGCTTTATTATACGCGATGGCAGTCTAACCTCCCTACCCCAGAAGAATGTCCTGCGCAAAAGCCTTATTCGTTGTTGGGCAAATGCACCGACTAAGAGATGAAGTCGCTTGGGCCGCAAAGGTGTTGACAGAGCCCTGTGCAGTGCACCCGTTATAAGTTAATCTGTTTTGTGTGCTGCAGTAAGTAATAAGTTTTTCTTTCTTACTATAAGTACTACTACCAACTGTGATTTTGAGTCCCACGAAGATAATTATGGTTGTGGGTTTTTAAGTTCACCTATCCCTTTAAGCAAGATTTGAAATCTCGCTTGAAGGTTTTCTATACATATATACATATAAATAAAATTGGAGTGTCTGCTTGTAATATTAAAATAAATAAAATACATCAAAATATCATTTTTTACATTTTTGTCTGTCTGTCTGTTTGTGCCGGCTAATCTCTGAAATGGCTGGACCTATTTTGACGGGACTTTTATTGGCAGGTAGCTGATGTAATAAGGAGTAACTTAGGCTACTTTCATTTTAGATCCACGCGACCGACACCCACGTGGGCAAGGCGCGGGCAACAGCTAGTTTATTAATAAATTTCAATTAAAACTTTTCTTAAAATCGTGAACTCAGGTAAATCACATTTAATTTAAACTTTACCTTGGCCAAGTATAGATTTTCCTCAAATAAAATGATTCAGTACCACAAATAGAAATACTACGAACACAAGTGAATCAAAATACTAAATATCGCTATAAAATATCAATATTTGTTCAACTAAATCGATATAGTGCAATAAAGTTGTCGATATCCAAACATACCATTGCTATTCCAAGTAGTTTGTAACAGATCGAGTTCTTGTGATTCAGTGTTGGCCGATTGCCAACATACGATTGCCTAAATTTCGACTAAAGACTAAATGTCTAGGCAAAACATGCTACTCAACATTACAAATGACAAGTGTTTTTGTTAATCTATATGTCGGCGCCAACTAGATAAATCAGTCGTTCAATTAACACCTAAGCTGTAAGCGCCATTTAATGAACGGCCTGAAGGATATTCAGCCGCAATGTTTATTACAACATTTTATAACCTGGCTGGCTAATACTTACGCCATTTCTAAGTAAATTAAATACATACATACATACACTCACGCCTTTAAATCCCCAAGGGGGTAGCCAGAGGTATATTCACAAAAAAATGGGTTTTTACGTGTGAGAAATCCCGGCGGATAAAAGGGCACGTCGTCTGTGGGTCGTTATGCTAGGCCGAAGGTGAGGTTGTCACGCGACATATCCCTCGCACCCCGGCTGACCCAGGGCCATTCCTCTCGGTCTGGCCACTGGGAGGAGGGACCACACGGTCCCCGACTCGCCCGCGGTATGGGTGCTTCTGCTAGGGTGACGAGCGGCTCCACCCGTCACCCTCAGGCCCGCGCTCATGGGGAGCGGAGGTCGGAGCGAAAGCCAACGTTGATAAGAACTAGTATTGTTTAAAATACTCTGATAAATCGAGAACCTTATC
Organism: Eilema caniola; assembly: GCA_949126895.1. Lineage (NCBI taxonomy): Eukaryota > Metazoa > Arthropoda > Insecta > Lepidoptera > Erebidae > Eilema > Eilema caniola. Next base: position 1,316,068 of record OX421482.1, on the reverse strand, counting down.
TTGTTTGAAATCTGCTAAAAGCTCTATAACAAACATAAAATATTCAAACGACCCATATAACATGATACGATGGAACTCAAAAGGACTTCCTTTATTATTACTAATAACTCCCATAAACACAAACTGATCAAAGCATCCCAGAGGAATCACGGTTAATGGAATTCTAGAACAGCCGCATAGCGATCTGCCTCCATGTCGCTATAAAAGTCTCTATGTAAACTTTATCGGAGTACATAAAACAGGAATTACACATCAAAATATGTGGAATCACACATCAAACCAAAGCGAAGCAGTATAAGATCTTAACAACCGCCGTAAGCGCAATGTTTGAGATATAACTGCGTTTAGCGTCACACTTAACACATTTGCACTTATAATTAAACAATGCCGATGGTAATAGCGGCGTTATAATCAACACTGCACATAGGCATATGTATAAAAACACATATGAAACAGATCATCATTATTTTCTGAGACTTTTCCCAATTCGGCTTTCCGGTCTGTCTTCTTCTCGTGTCAATGATTCACTTTTTTTACTACTTTCTAAGTGTAGTGGTACTAAACTTACGAGTATATATTTTTCGTGAAGCGACTGCCATATGACCTCCACAATCAATTGGCAATATCGAAGTATTGCAGTTAGAATAGTTGTTGGAATTTTTAGGGCTCCAAATAGCCGTAACTACTGCCATAGATCTGCTTTCATGTCCGCATGACAACTGGGACTGGTGGTGCTCTTCGAAGGACAAGCAGTCCAATGCAAATAGTCATATTCATACATACAAATATTCGCGGCAATGGAACCTGCCTCACTTGCGTAGTAGCATTCGCGTTTAGTACGGCCAGGCCAAATAAATACACACAGACATATGACACAGGTACCTATACACGAATGCTGACGTTGATGCTGAATTTTGGTGTATGGGACCACCTCGGTAGTATTGACGGAGCAGACAGAGCTCTGGCGCAAGCTTTACTATCGGATTTGGTGAATTATGGAGTGGGACTACCAAGTGTTAACCTTAATATCCCGTGATTAGGCTTGTGAAGCTTGGTGGAGAACTATGCACCCCTACCATCTACGACAGTCGTGTACACAGATAAGTAATAACTTTTAACAATAGTTACCAAACTGAATTCCTCGACGGAATACAAGTTCCCGTTCAAGAAATGTCTGAGTTGTCCCAATTAGCAAGAGTATAATACTTTTAAGTGTGCCCCGCGTTTGCGGCCGACTTGGAAGTTGTTTGGATAAATAATTGGGAACTTCATACCTACATAAGTACGGTCAGAAACAAAAGTTGCTAAACATTAACAACTTTACAAACTTAGATAAAAAATTCCGAAGTCCAGTTAAAAGTATTTTCAAATTCTCAGGATCCTCAACAAGTGGTATTGAGATTTTCTCTCAGGCAAATCACAGCAACGAGCATTCCTTTTCTTTTCTGCATGCATAGTCGGTTGACGATAATCGCCAACAATATAATCATGCATTGGTAAATAAATAGTTTGCCGGTTCCCGTGGATGTCGTAGAAGGCTGTTAAGGGATGATCTCCATTCGAAAGTATCTAATAGATGGCAATGGGCTCGCCCCTTATTACATAGGAAGAAAATACAGTTAGCCAAATGTGACTGCTAATATAGCTCCTCTTTCGACTTACAGGCGTAAATATAATTATGTATTTCTAAATAAGTTTATTCAATGTTTGCTTTGATTAACTAAACTCAAATTTAAATTAATACAATCAACCCACCGCTCCTGCCTTCTTTCATTAGTAAAACAATTCATCTAATCAAGGTAATCCGATCAGTCCATTTAGCGGAGGCGATTGAAACGCGTTAGCTTGGTGGATGAGCTTTCATCTCATTAACTGATAACGGCTCGATAAGTGCGCTTCTGACGAGTTATCGACACCACGGGATAAAGCTTTTGGATAACTGGATGGAACTAGAATCGGATGATTAATGTAGTTTAGGTTACATGAATACTATTATCTAAACCTTTAGTGTGCGCATGGAATTGATGGAATGAGTACTGCACAAATAATGAGTATCAGCGAATGAATACTGAATGAATGACAATGAAGTGGTCAGTTACTGAGCTCGTGGTGTAATTTTATTCTCTCTTATTCTCCTACTCCTGATAGAAATTATTGGTGTAGTGCAGTCGTTTGCCACTTTTCCCTAGAATGTTTTGTTTTATTAGACTTCGTATTCTATGTAGAACCACACTCAGGTCCATACTCCAGAATGTCAATCAACTGAATCCGGAATCGCGATTTATCTGAGGAAAAATTGTATAGACAATCTGCCAGATAACCTGTCAATATGTGTATCCAATCTTTTCTCAGATAAATCGAGGTTCAGCTGAGTGGCATTCTAGACGACGGGTCTTAGATTCCTAGTACGGGCAAAGTACAATAGCATTTTTCTGTCAAGAACTTCTTAGTAACAGTTCATAGTAGTAGATTAGATCTTGTTGACAACAATATGCTCACACCCTATTACTAAGCCCACCTTTCGAACTGTAAAGATGTTTAATACGCGTTTACCCGCGGTATTTTATTATTTATTGACATACCCATACGTATATATCAATAAATAATAACCTAACTGTATTTATATTGAATTTCACAATGAATAATGAGGGTCATTCAGCAAGAAAGGAGTACTTAGTTGATACTTAATGTTACGAAAACCAGACGCGCAAGGCGTTGACCCCACAAAACATCTGTGTTGACAAGTCGACTGTTCTAGATGGGCGAATTATATTAACTCGGCCTTAAGTAGGAAGTGGAGTCCTAAGAGGTATAATAAAGTCGGTGGAGGCTGCTTTACATTCAAATATGAGCACTCTCCTTCTTCATCCTAGCAATTCAAATATGAGCACTGTTATGTAGTTTTGGTATGAAGGAGCTGGCATGCCTACCTAAAAATTTACGATTGAATTGTTGCTTTGCTTGCTATTTTCAATGGTGGTGCAAATAATTTTATCTACCAGGCCGTCGATTAAAGACTCGTCAAGTGAAGGCCCCCAAATGTTGGGGATCTCTTCTTGCACGAGTCCAACGTCGCGCAAGAAGAGATCCCCAACCTTTCTTCGCATCCCTTTAAATCACATACAAAATATTTTATACTGTTTTTAGTATTTGCAGAATTCGAGGGATCATTGAGATAAAGATGATTCTTGTTAGGTGAAGCATTTACCCTTCCGATTTCTTTAGTACCCAAACCTTACAGATGTGACCATAAAACTTTTATAACGGAAGGATGACGAAAGTAATACATATTACACGATCAAGAGTATAATTATGTGTCCTTACATCATGCCCTTCATAAACAACTTCGTCTATTCTGACAATGTAGCACCACCTACAGAATATCCCAGCCAATTTCCAGCCAAATTGCTCCTTTAGACATTCGCTCATAATATGATTACTTTATGCCCGGTATCTAGCAGTCGTAGGCGACGAGACAGTGTCGTGAAGCGAGAGGCGCCGGCGTGGCGTCACCAGGGAACCACTCAGACTTTTATTAGTTAATTTAGTGCCTGAATATCCTATTTATGTGATATAACTACGAGTGTGGCTGGAGACTATTGTGTTTTGCATAATCTGAACGGGATAGGAAGATAAATAATTGCATTGTGCAGAGCGTGTTTCTACTTGCTACGAGCCTGGCACATCTAATCTTATTCATCCTTCTTCATCCTAGAGTTAATTCCAGTCGCATCCGTAGCTTTCCTCTCGGAGTCTGGGGTACACTTTTTATGACTTAATTGTGGGTTTAGCTGATAGCTGAAACGACTACCACCTGGCACATCTAATATTGAGGATATTCTTCACAATCGTTCTTGACGTTCGTTCACGTTTTTGATGCTGCCACTTTTATAATTATTTTTATACTCACCGGTTCTGGGTACACTTTCCCTGGCTTTTGAACGACCTCGAACTGATAGATAATACGATAAAACGTATTTCTAGGTAGACTTTTACCAAGGTTACCCATTCATCCTCGCCTCATTAATGTAATTCATCCATCTTCTTTCATCCATTCTGTCCCCTGCTGTGGTTTTTTCAAGCTGCTACAATATAGGGTTCTTCAAGAAGGTCACAAGAAGGTTTCTAAAGGATTGACAGCACGCGTGTGACGCCCCTAGCATTGCATACGTCCATAAGCCACGGTTACCACACAAAGTGATATAAAAAATACTCTCCACGTCCCACACCTCCACTTGAAACTTTTCTTTTCAAATTTCTACGTATTATTCAATATCGCCATGACGAAACCTTACCAGCCATATTTTTCACATACATATACTCATGCCTGTACATCCCCGAAGGGTAGGCGGAGGTGTATGAACACCCACATTTCGCCAACTATGATTGTCGGTCCCACGTAATAGGGGGCGAGCCTATTGCCGACAAGCGGGCACTTGCTTATAGCCTGTATGTTTACTGTTGGATGGAGAACAGCCCTTTCCCTTAGTTGCCTTCTACGACTCCCACGGGAAGAGATGGGGTGACCCTTTTCTACTCCACTGGATACTAACACGGGCAAAAACTGAATAAACATATGAATTATGAGGATTATATGGCCATTAAAAGATTTATACGATGTTATATAAATAATGTTATTGATTCATCTGACCACGTGCGCTTACGCACGCACCACTGTTACTATAAAAATACTACTGAGTTATTGCTTACACTGTGAGTCACGTATCCGATATAGAAATATTTTTGGTACCTTACGGTAAGATGCTTCAAGAAATTTTACGTTTTACTAATGTTTTTTTTTAAACAATTACTATACCAACTTTTTGAGTATGTAAATAGGAAAAGGACAAATTTTTACTGGTAAATGCCAGTCTCTTTTTACAAGGATCGTCCTGGGTTATCGGAAACAGTGACCTATTTGGAACTATTAGACCGTTATGCAACCGGCATAGTAGTTTGGTGATATTAGACATATGGGCAATGGTAACTAATAGTCCCTTCCTATCTGGATCGGTTTTTGATAGTTACACCTAAGACAATCCTTAGAACAGTTAACGAAACTATTATTATTACCGTATTGCAACTCGTGTAGTAGTTTGATGAATGTTTTTTAAATTCACTTTCTTCCTTAACAAAGCGAAGGCTGAGGAGACTGCCGAGAGCGCTAAATAGGTAAATTTCTTTTAATAGAAAGAAAGTTATATAAACCAATAGTGCCTGTTCATTATTAGTTTATACACGCTACAACAGCCTCAATTAGCTCTGAGCTGATAAACAACGTAATTACCAACATTACGCCAAACATCAAGTTGGAAGCAATGTTCTAATTACATGAAGAATGTTCAATTAATGCTTTTTCTCGAACATGCTTGTAAATTTAAACATTATTTTGACAACCTTCTTAGAGATAAATCGAAATTGCTGTACATGCGAGCAGCGGCCGGCAAAAGTTTTATGAAAATCGATTTCTGTCGTGTTTTAGCGACCAAATAAATTACTATGTAAACTCATATCTGTTGTGTAATTAAAAAATGGAACCATCTTTCACTCCGAACCATGGCAACCAAGGAGGTAACTTATCCAAGGCGTTATTTAAATAAAGAACTGGCTTGCAAATAGAAAGCTGTTTATTAAGAAAAATAAAAAACAAATGAACATTTTGCCGCGTGAAAAATTACTGTTGTTCGTCATTGATTTTGAAAAGTAAGGTGACTAAAAAGGTCTGCCTAGATACTACTTAGTTTTAATTTCCGCGCATTGTTTGAGAAAAGCACTATTCAAGCCTTGGCCACCACTGAGCGTTGCCGGACTCCGTAATGATACTTCACGATCGTCCGGCAACACTACACTTGGCGGCTTCTACTATTAATGGCTGAAACTGTTATACTGTGGACAAGGCGCCTCATTGAACCTTATATTATATTTATATATTTTTAGGACTCTTCAATTTGACTTCACCTCGCCTGATGGTAAGCTGAAGGCAGTCTCAGGAAAGAGGGACACTTGCAAACGTACGTACACTGTTAACAATGGTGGCACTCAACTTGACGGCCTCATCAGATGTTTTTCCACGCCTCGTTCTTACGCAATAATAGGTCCCATTGAAAAATAAATAAACGATAGTAATTTAGTAGTTAAAGAGTCGGACTTTACGATCGGGAGGTCCCGGCAGAGGGTGTATTAACAACCACATTTCTCCAATGATAATTTTCAGTCCCATAGAAATGTTGACTGTCGGATGGAGAGCCGCCAAAATCCTTAGTGGCCATCTATAACTCACGGGAAGAGATGTCTAGGCCAACATAGGAATCATGGACAACAAAATTGATTGTCCTGACTTGCTGGAGAAAATATCACTTCATGTGCCAGCCAAGCCACTTCGCTTTAATACCCATCTTCACATTCCACTCGCTAAAACGAACTACCAAAGGAACAGCTACCTGGTACGCGCAAGCAGAAGGTTCAATGAATTATGTAAGCAGCATGACATTGATCCCTTTTTGGTCAGTGTGCCCTCAGCAAGAAGACTTCTCAGTCGTAATTTTTTTAAATGTGCTTAGTGCAGCATTTTGGGCTCGTTGGTATTGTGTTGTGCGATTTAACCTTTTTTTTTGGCCATTTGTTTTTTTTTTTTACTTTCTAGCCTTTGCTTACAAATAAGTAACTATACCAAATCTAGAAGTGAAAACTTGTAATTGGCTTCCAGATGTTTGTCTTAGCTGTAAGTTTTCCATGTACGAATAAATAAATAAAAATAAATAAATAAATAAATAACTTTCCTTAATTTGGATACACTATTGATAAAAATTACACAACTATTGCAGCCTAACAATAGATATATTTTCCGTCCAAATCTTAAAATACATACAACACATCTCAGACACAAATCACAGCGCTCGACCACACTCGAGCATCGGTTTCCACTTCAAACGTATCAACATCAATGGTCGAGCGGTCAAAACCGTGTCTCAATAAATCTCGAAGGCGACTGATACGCAGGTTGCGATACGGCCACTGGTGATTTATAACGCCCTAATATTGTACAAGCTTCGTTAATAAGGTATATAGTAGGAGATATAGATGAGAGACTATTGGGTTTAGTGGAGATGTTTGTGGGTGGTATTTTGAGTTAAAACAGTCATGGAAATTAAAGAGCTATCCAGTTATACAGGGTGTAATCGTTAAGTGTGTCCAGCCGATTATTCCGTAACTATTACAGATATCAAAAAACTTTAAACTGATATCGAAAGTACGTTACCTAATGAGTAAAATTACATCAATAACTTTTTAAAAATCAAACGAGAGGTATCTAAAATTTTGACATTAAACACTCCCATACATTTAGTATGAGATTAGAAGAAAGGTTTTAATTTCCTTATTTTAAGTGATCTAGTACCCATTTTACCTTAATCATATTTTATGATTACGTTTAATATGACAATGATGATTTTCAAATAGATACATGTGTAAAATAATTATCTTAGATGCCACTTGAAATTAGTAATAAACCGTGTTTTAATATCGCATTAAGTAATTTGAGCTAACTGAAAAGCACTACAAAAAAAAGATACTCTTTGGTGTTCGTTCTAAATTCAAAACTTTTATCTCGGGTTGTTGTTCCCACCAATTTATCGTTGTTTTTTTTTAATTTGCGTTAATAATCGTGATTGTTTCATTTGTTGATTGCAAAATGGCGTATTCCAAAAGAGAAAAGAGAGATATGCTAAAAATTGACTACAAATATGATTGTAACAAAAGAGCGGCCATTATCGCCTACAGAAGAGAGTACCCAGACAGAGAAGTCCCTTCTGGTGTACGTACCTAAAACCTTTCTACTAATCTCATACTAAATGTATGGGAGTGTTTAATGTCAAAATATTAGATACCTCTCGTTTGATTTTTAAAAAGTTATTGATGTCATTTTATTTATTAGGTAACGTACTTTCGATATCAGTTTAAAGTTTTTTGATATCTGTAATAGTTACGGAATAATCGCCTGGACACACTTAACGATTACACCCTGTATAATATGCTATGGTACACTAGACAACGCTATCTAGAACCAGAGTAAGCATGACTTAACTAGCTATTAATACGAGACTAATGCCCGTTTGCACTAAACTCTACTTAGGTTAATCCTTGTAAAGTGACTCCTAAGTCTAAGATAATCTTAACTTTATTTTCAATTGCACCAACATGTTTACGAAAGGACATTCCTAACTTAAGATAAGCCTAGTAAAGCGAATGAAGGTGTAAATGAACGAATGAATTACCCAATTGTCTATGATAATTGAGCGATTGTCTATGATTTTTTTAACGATTTCGTCTGGAGTTTTGGCGCGAGCGCGGAAAAGCGTACATCGTGGTATTATTTTATTTTTCGAAATTGGTGTGAATTCGAGTTTTTATGTGTAAAAATGGTGGATTTTTAGACATAACGTCTTGGACAATTCACACAAGTGTAGGAAAGTGGGATATTACAGTGAATTGTGACATTTCGTGTTCGTTCCAAATCTCCTGGGGGAGGTTTCAGTAAAGTCCCCACAACTTTACTGAAGCAGAAATCATCACTCATCAAAAAAACGAAAAAAACGATCTCGTCTCGTCAGTCAAGTCGCGTAAGTCACGTTGTATTTAATTTTTTTTAAATTATATTTATTATTTATTTAGTTTAATGTCGTGTGTCAAACAGTACATAACAATACCGGACATTGATTGACAACTGTCACAAAATAGGGTTAGGAGATTCTTAAAACGTTATAACTCACTTATTCGGTGTCATAAGAATTAAGATTGACTTAGCGTGTTTAGGAGTATATTAGAGTTGGTGCAATGCATTTTCTTATATATTTTAGGCATCAGGTTAAGATGCTCTTAAGTTTAGTGCAAACGGGCATAAGGGTTCTAGAATGTAACTTAGAGGCATTTAAATAAAATGTTATTGGGTTTTCCTGTACTTAAAATAAATTATTTAGCTGAACTTATTTTAAATTAAGAATAGTAAAGGAGTGAAGACAGTTGCGTCGATTCTTATTTTACCGTTCTTCTTCTTTTTAAAACATCCACCAAAACTTTAATAAATGATTTGACTATTAAATATTAAGACGTCAAATCTAAATTTTCATACAATTTTCCTGACAACTTACCATTTTCACGTTTAGTAAAAAAATATCCATTATCCAAGCGTCAATCGCCGATTGGCATAGAACAGTTAGCACTTTGGGAACCTGGGAACTCTGTTTCTATCTACTCTTAGTTTGTTGTATCTTGGGTTTTACAGGAGCGCCAGAGGTAATCAAAAATCACCAGAGGCAAAGCCTACTCAATTAGCACGTGTACAGGTTACCACGTCTTACGAATGACCCAAGTATTAGCCAGCCAGTTTATTAAATGGTGTAATAAACGTTACGGCGTCGTATTGGATAAGGTAATTGGAAATTGTAGGAGGTAGGACGTCGGTATTGCCGTCCAATTGAGCAGTCCGACTGGGGAAATACCTCCGCCCTTCAGAATACCGCGGCGATTATAACCTCGTGTTGTGTTCCCGGCGGTGAGTAGGATAGCCAGAGCTCACTGGAGAGTTTTTGTGCTGTCATTGGGAAGACCAAAGGCTATTCCTGCTTTGTCTTCTACACTGACGGCACAGAAACTCTCTGTGTTTACGGGGTCGGCAGCACGAGTGTTGCACACGTCCATAGGCCACGGTAACCAGTTTCCATCAGTTGAATCGTGTGCTGGTCTGCCACCTCAGTTGTATAAAATTCTAGCTTCAGAAACAATAAAAACTAATCAAATAATATCTCAGTAACATGTACATCTGTTACTAGGCGGTAAATAAGTTAGGTCTGAATTTAAAAACTGCCGTAGATAGAAGCAGACGAATCCCAGGCGCCAGACGGCTGTCTCGTTACCGTATGTCTTTCACGCTCGTATTTACTGGTATTGCTACGTCTGTAGCATCCAATTGAGGGAATATAGGAGATATAATATCATGGATCATAAAATACTTGCTACTGCTATAATATTACTTACTTACAGACTTTTTATTGATAACGGTTGACGGTGAAATAGATATTAAATACTAGCTTTTGCCCGCGTGGATGTCGGTTATCGCTATAATATCGGTTATCGTTATAAATTGTAGCCTATGTGTTATTCTGATGTATAAGCTATATTATTGTAAAGTTTAATAAAAATCCATCGCGTTTATAATATTAGTAGGAAAGTAGAAATTAACATGGATATACACCTGCATTTGGACTATTTCCTGTGTACCTACCATGGAGAAGGAAATGATAGCGGAGATGTTGCAAGGCAATGGAGTCACGAGCCTTCCATATGTCAAAACGACTCAATTGGTCTGTGACGTCACCATCTAGTTCTAGTGAAACGTCCTTGCGTCCGGTTGTCATTTTTGGTGAAAAGTTCAACGATAAAAATAGTTTTAACCTGGTTTAAGAATGAAGTGTGCAGTACAAGGATGCACAAACTATATAGATAAACAATTTAAACATTTTAAGGGTATAACATTTCATCAGTAAGTCCACTATATTTAAATTTTATTTTTTTTGAAAAAAATGTCGTTACAGAACCATCTGGCGTAGAGAAGAAATAAGTAACCTTGTCTTACATGTTTGCTAGTTGTAATAATAATTCAATTCAATTTATGAAAATTTCATCACAATAATCTCGCCCGAGTTCATTAGCAATTTCAAAAATGTTATTTTATTTATTAAATGGCATATTTAGCTGAAATTGAAAATTAAAGTAAAAAAAAATTGAGCCATCTGTCGGTATAAGGCCAAACCATTTAGCCCCCTAAATGATTTTGCTATAAACTGAAAGATGGCGCCTGATTTCTAAAAAATATTTACCTAATAATACATTATTCTAGAATTCTGTGTAGCGCTTAGTAGCGAATAGTCAAACTATATAACAAAAATGACAAGGTCTGTTTCTGTTCGGTTTCGCTATGACGCACTAGATGGAGACGGGGACGAGGTATGACGTCATGACCCCCGCGTCTCCCTTCCCACCCGCGTTTGGTCACGCGTTTTTCTTAAGAGAAATTTGACTATGGCATCTCCGCTACTTAATCATATTCTGTCCTCCGTGGTACCTACCAATTAACTTCATACCGTTTACGCCAGTCACTTCGTTAAGCTCACGTAATTTGTGGCAAGCCTATTGCCATTTCCGGGCACACTGAGAATACTCGCCAGAACCTCGTCCATTTGTAAGCAGGTACACCGCGTGCAGGTGAGAATAAATTAGACCCTGGAGATGTTAGTAGAGCCCTATAGCACCTAACAAGGAAATATACAACAGTTTGATGAGGAATTTCTTAATTTTGATAATATACCTATCTATATACTCTACAGCTTTCTAGAGATCTATAAAAAACCTGAAATATTATAGCGATAAACATAAGTAAAACTTTACCTTCCCCTTTCTCAAAAATAAACTTTACACCTTAAAGCCGGAAAACAAAACCCCAAACACGAACCCGACAGGCCCTTCCTGTGCAACTGTACCTACCTTATAAGGCTCGGTATATATTGTGGTGTGAATCTCGTTCCGGTCACACTTCGGTTAAATTATTCATTGGTGAGTAAAAACGAAATTATCACATAATTGAAGATGCTGTATATATATCCGAAAGAATAGACGGATTGGCAGCTCTACTACGTTTAATCCATTTATTAAAACGTTTTCAACTCAATTTAAAAGTTCGAGGTTTGCAGAATATTATGACCTGGGAATTTTCAAGTCACGAGTGAATAAGTTGCTTCTTGGCTAGTGTTTCATCGTTGACTGACAAATTGAGATAGTGTTAAAACGCTGGTATATCATACCAATGATTGAAAAAAAAAACACTTCGAATTACCAAGTATAAAAACATCACTAAGTTTATTTTTCATGATTCTGTTTAAAGTTTACTTACGCGAATATCACTTATTGAAAACGCGACTGTACCTCCCCTGGTGCTGCACGAGTCCATAGGCCAGAGTAACCACTTTCCATCAGGTGTTGCCTTGTCTGCTACCTAAATGATATAAAAAACCAGTATCTATCGTGATATATATGGTAATAAATATTAAAATTTAGCTCCGTTCATCCGTTAAAAAGTAGTTTTATTTCTTTATCATATTGGCACAAACCGAACCGGTTTCGGTTCGTGCAAATCCGACGGTGCAAACAATAGTGTAAACGGAGGTTAATCCTCGATCGAAGTACGCAGACGGACGGCTGCCATGCCGGTCGCGACGAATATATTATTCACGCCAGCTACAAAGTAGAAGCTCAGACAGTGTTGACGCTGCACTATGGCAGTAGGTACATATGAACGAGCCTGTCGGGTAAAGATGTAAAATATTTGATGTGGGGCAAGCCGTCTCATTCTACATTTATGTGTTGAACCTTCGCGCTTTTAAATATGTAAAGTCTAAATTCATATCTTAGTCCCATGGTAGACATTCGAAAACGGGTAAGTTTTCAGATATTTTCACAGTTATTTTGCAACATTTCCAGTATCATTTACGACTTATTTGCTTTTTTGAGATGTTTTTAAATTATCCAAGCACCGATTCCAGACAAGTTTTCTGCCTTTAAGTGTTTATTTTATTTTTTGAGATGTTCAGTAATTTTAAACATGTTTAGAATAAAGTGGGCTATCTACCCAAATATTTGGGTAACATAACCTACCTGGCGGAAAGACGTTCAAAGTTAAAAGTTTTATACACATTTCTAATATGAAGTAAGGATGTAAGTCAAAAGCAAAGCTTACATTACCGACTTGAGCCTTCCAAAAACTACATTTCGTTAGACAAATAAACGCCACCCTTGCCCCAAAGCTACAGTGAATTGCGTATAAAAACGACATGAGCTTAGCTCGCAGCGCCACCCAATGTTTTAAGCCCATTACCATGTCTGCACGCGACCGAGTGTCACGGAAGAGAGGCACAATTGGCAACGTAATATAATGGTTCTATCTGGGATCATTATTACTCCATCATCATCAGTCCAGCGTTAATTCAATCTTACACCCCGATATATGTCCATCGAAAGAATGGATTATTACGATTGGATCACAGTAGACAGACAGCCAATCGCATTGCTCCGTTTTCTGGATGCGTTTAAGTTACGAATTCGAATATTATTCATGCTCGGGGCACTAAGACCCATGACGGCTTGTGCTTTTAGTCGATTCGAGTCCGACATAGCCGTCCTCGTTCCGGTATCCGAGGAAATTTGTGCATTTTGTGTATAAATTCCCTCGGATACCGGAACGAAGGAAAGGAGATCCACGCGCTTTCTTCTCCTAATGTGCCTGTCGAATGGAATCGAGGCTCCAAGGAGAGAAGACGTAGACTGAGTCACAGAAAGTAGCTAGTATTCTATGTGTGCCAAATTTCAGCTAAATCCGTGTAACTGCTTTTGTGTGGAAGCTTTATATAGAAATTCACTATGGCATTATAATATTAAAGTCATGATATTAGATGTAACAAAAATATCGGTAACAGTTTAGCGTGTATGGCAATTAACTAAATAGAAAAGTTTATCGTGGCATTAAAACGACCTCGTGCTAGCAAGGGTAGGGAATAGGGCAGCACCCTCCTTACAAAAGTCCCAATTTTGTTGCAGTTTATGGGGAAACCCAACTTTAGTATCAGACAGTTTTATGGGCTTTTGATGGTAATAAAACGTAAATATTATTATGTGTTCCTCTATGTGCGTTTTATAAGGCTTAGGAATAGAGAAACAGAGCTTTTTATGTGGTACTAAGTATAAGAAAAGTAAACAGAATGTATGCAGTCTTGCTTACTTTCTTAATTTTGAATCAAATCCAGAAAGTATGCTACAGCACTCCTTTCACCGATTGAAGCTAGTCAAAAATCAATGTATTTCTGTTGGGTGTGACTTACCTTCATATAGCATTACCGCCGAAACTAGTTCGTATTCAAAGTAAGTATAATCCAATGAAGTCCATAAAGTGTTAATTCAGCCGAGTGGGCCTTGAGCAGGCCACGCAACTAAATATTTCAGTCCGAATGACATACGCGCTCCACATAATAACCTGTTAATTAAAGCAAGGGCTTGGGCTGCGCACGTTTCATTGAATGTCAGATTAATGATAAGGGTGCGTAGGGTTGATGTAACACGTCTTAATTTCTTAATTGTGGATTAGAACTATTTGAAATAAATAACTCCGAGGTGAAGACGGACGTGAACATGATTGTTTGGATTCCGACAATGGTATCTCAACGGGACTCGTCTCTCCCTTGGTACCCTTGCAGAAATTAACTCTTCTTTTACCTTTTCCCATCAATATTGATGAATTGATTTGAACCAAATTTGCATACAGACATGTTTGTACGCCTGGAAGCCTCCAAAGAAAAACATCCTCATTTCGCCAACTATGATTTTCGGTACGTCGTTTTAGGGGACGAGACTTTTGCCGTTAAGCGGACACTTTGACATGGGCACAGTTTGGCACACAGATAGTATATTATGTATAACATTTTCATTAATGTCAAGAATTGGTAGGTACACTTTTTCATAAAAGCAGAATATTTTTAGCATATCTGCAATGAAGGATCAGATTAGGTATGGTAATCGTCTTAATTATTCTCAAATCCCCTATCTACCCTAAATATCTTCCAGACCTTCGTACCTGAGACTTAATGAGTTGAGGTCAGACGGCGGTCGACCAGTCTAAATATACTATCAGATGAATCAGGTTGTCAGGAACCGGTCCCGAAAATAATTGGAGAAAGGATTTGTATACGTTATTGGCGAAATTATACTCAAGCCGATGTAAGAAATGCGAAAATTTGTTGGAATTGATTTTGCTTGCGAATTTAACTGGCTTAAACTAGAATGTGCCTTGAAAATGGTTGATGATTTTGTCCCTTACAGGGGAAATTCTCTGACCTGAATTTCGAGTGTCCAAGAAGTGGCTATTGTAGCTCAGTTGGTCAGAACCAAAGAGAGTCAAAGAGGCAATCCCTTTAAAAGACTGATCACAGATTCAACTCCCGACCCGTGGACGTTTCCTTTTTCCAATCTAAATCAACAGGAATAGTTAGTATTTACTTTAAAACTTCATAGTTTAAATTCATTGAAAACATTGTACAGAAATATCGACTCAATCGGTCAAATTAGAGACATCTTCAAAAAATGAAGGCCAGATGCTCCTGAAAACGGTGGTCTAAGTAACACCTAAATTCTAGTGGAAACCGGTGCGAGGTTTTATGGTAACCTAGGCTTAAATAGGTAGGCATGTAAATGAGATCAAATATGTACTATCGATTCATGTAGCGTACTTTTATTTCAAAGTATACTTGATAGCACACATAAACCAACAAAGCTACATAAGGGCGCGGCTTGAGCTCGTAATTCGTACAGGTACGTTCCAACCTTCACCTGTTTGCCCTCAAACCTGACTCCACCTTTGTTTGTTGACACAGTTTCAGTAAAGACTGACTCTGACTGTTGAAGTTTCGATAAATAGGAAACAGTGGCGATAGACTCCTATAATTGCTTAAGGTAACATACCTACCTAATAGAACGAACTTCACCCATTTGTTTAATTAAACAAACGTCGTTTAAACAAACGGTCGTTCTATAACGTACTCTGTACTATAACTAGATTCCTACTTTCTTCCTAATGTCCCACGTCATTATTTTCCCCAGATTCTCCTTCTTAAAATTTTCACCCTTTGAGGAAAAGACAAAAAAACATGAGTTACTATAATCCTTAAAAAAAAATTGTAAGTAGCCAAGTCAATCTAGGTCGACCTAAAATAATATTAGCGCAGGCACCATTACGTTAAGTCAGGCAGACCTTTTCCTAGATAGCGCAATCTAATTTTAGCTAGTCAAATTACCTGTTAGTCACAAGAGTAGAGATCACTTCTGGCGGTAGTATAACGTTATAAATAAGGAGTTGATTTACCTGTAACAAGAGTAGAGATATGATTAGGATAAATTGAGTTATTGGGTCATAGATAGACATCTCATGACAATCCTAATTTTGTTTTTTTTTTAAAGAATATTAGCAACCGAAATTATCGAAATTACTAATATTCCCTCTAACCCCTCCAACTAAGCTAAATTGCTTGTGCTAGGAGTGGGTTCACGTCCGTAGTGTAATGGCCAGGATTCGAATCCGCGACCTCTCGATCGTAAGGCCGACTCCTTAACCACTAAGCTACCGACGCGCTTTCCTCTATATCCTACCATAGATAATATAATTCTTATACAGATGAACAATGAGTTACAAAAAATGGTTACACTCGTTACTTCCAAAAGCAGGCAGGCAACTTTTGTTTGCAGGAGTTGTAACTAGATGGCGACATTGTTTTGGCAAACCTTTCTAATTTAGACTATTAAAAATTAACTTATCAAAAATAAAACATACACTAAACACATTATTGAATATAACTAAATAAAACTATAAATTTTTTGATCTTTATTGATTCTGCCAGATTCTGTCGTTATAGTATACAGACTTAATGCACCATGCCGCTAGATGGCTGCTTCCTAAAATATATTGTCACGAAATCTTTATATATTATATTACCAACGAGTTTTATTTGCTTACATGTAAACATTACCAAGTGTTTACGTTCTCATATAATTTAGATGATTCTAAATAGATTTCCCTATTTAGAATCACCTAAATTATTTAACCTTTTAGCGTTTTAACTTTTTTATATCTTTGAAAAACCGCGGTAGCCTAGTGGTATGGGTAATGGACTGCTGAGACGAGGTCTCGGAGTCGATCCCAGGTTTTCCATGGCACACACCAATGACTTTTCGATGCTTTTCGAAGTTATGTGTGTATTTATCGCAGGTTTATAAGTGCCCAGTTAATGGCAATAGGCTCGCCACCTATTACATTGGGACCAAAACATAAACCGGCGAAATGTGGGTGCTAGCACCTCTGCCTTCGGGGGTAAAGGCGTGAGTTTATGTTATGTTATGTTATGTTAAACGAGACTACTAGTGCCATCTATTGATTTTTGAGTATTACTAAAGATATTTTCTTAGTATCGGTACCCCATGATCCTACTAATATAATAACTGGGCAAGTTTGTGAAGATGTAGAATATTTATTTATTTATTTATATTTGGATGTTTGTTACTGAATCACGCTCAAACGGTTAAATGAATCTGGCTGATATTAGGTAGTCCGGAATAGTTTCCTATGGGTTGCGGTTAACTGCTATTAATGAGTACATTAAAAACTTACGTTCAGTGACATAGTTTTGAAACACATTTTAATTTTTATAAGCGTGCGACTTTACCCACGGTTATAACGTTTAATTCGTTACTTAAGTAAATAATAAATTATCACATATTGCTAACACATGTTCTATTTACCCATTATTGTAACGTATGGTGACATATTTGGCACAGGTTTGATTACTGTTCAGTGTGAATGTTTATTTTTGGTGTGCTTAGGTATGTGGAAGGCGACAAAGGGCTGTTCTCCATACCACAGAAAACATACAGCCCATGAAAAAGTGCCGGCTTGACGGTGATGGACTCGCCCTCTATTATGTGGGACCGAAAATCATAGTTGGCGAAATGTGGGTATTCACCACTGCCTACTTCAGAGATTGACAGACGTGATTGGATTTTCAATGGATGGTTTACACCTCCGTTGTATGTAGTAGGAGTAGGGTGTTACATTGCATCAAACCTAATCATACATTTTTAAATAATCAAAAAATATCTTAAAAGATAATTGTAGTAAAAAGGAAACACGTGTGCGGACAAAGCAATCTAGTTCTTTACCGTGGGAAAAAAGGTAAGTCCTCAACCTTTTGGTTCAAGCCGGTATTGTTTTGCGATTGCAAGAGGGTATGAATGAGGGTAACACCGCTGTCTGTCCTGTACGTGTTGGGATAAACCTTGATCACACGCAGCGAGTGGAGTGGCGAATCAGTACTCTCCGCCGAGCGCTCCGTATGTGTGAACAGGTAGCGTGCCGAATACTCCGCCGCGAGTTGAACGGCGGGAGAGTAGCTCAGCCCCCGCTCTACTTGCTCGGTCGAGTGAGCGGAGTGTCCAACCTCCCGCTTCCCCGCACTCTCTCGCCACTCACCACTCGGTCTGACAAACCTGTAGGTACGCGTCTCCACATGAACCGAAATGTAGTCTCAATAGAACTGAACTGAACTGTCTAGGCTAATTTGAAAATACGTGTGAACAGCTTCTCGCTGTCTCGGCCGAGGAACATTTCACTGACTCGCCACTTTACTCAGTGCGTGTGATCAAGGCAATATGAAGGGAATAGATTAACTGAAAGAGGATATTAGATAGCAGAGACTTGCAATATAAATATACTATAGACGAGTATATTTTTCTTATAGTTTACGATACATTCTCTCTCAAAAATAACTTAATAACATCCCAAGTCACACAACCCCCTCGATAACCAACCTTAGCTCTAGAGGTCTAGAACCTTTCATAAAATAAACAAAACTTGAAATATAGTTCGAAAATTAGTAAATAAAAATTCCTAAACTTCTTTTATAAACTTGTTTAATTTTCATGCTTCAGCCGATTTTGTGCCCAACTGTACACAAAGGTTCCGCTCTTGACCAATAGATGGCACAAGGAGTAAACTACCAGCTCATAATCGCGACAAACAGTTTGCATGACAATGCGCTTCGCTCAAATCAGCACTAGCAGGAACAATGCACTCGCGTGTGGGATATGGCGGTTTCCGAGAAATACTCCCATTTTAATTTCTATTAACTATTTGCCTCACGTGGCATGTTGTAGAAATATTTGAAAAATGCCATTTGCGTGCATAAATGTACAAACTAGCATGTATTATTGCCAAAGCAATAAACAGGCTACAAAAGACCTTGTGTTGTTTTTTTTTAAGCAGCCTGTCTACCGTGCCGGACAGTAAGCTAAATTGAAATCCAAATAGTAAGTATCATCATTCCAAAAGCAAAAGAACCCTCTAAACATCGGTCCCTACTTTGGCTGCATTGACATGTGCTTTTTCACGCTCCGCTGAAGAACCCCTAATCGTAAGAAGAGGGAAACACTTCACAGTAGAAACGGGTCGAATCATCACTCTTCGAGCCTTTTCCCAATTCAGTTGAGTAGCTTTCAGTCTTCTACGAAACATCTAGCTACTGCCATCTGACCTCCACAACCCATTTTTATTGATATCCTTTTTTACCCGACTGCGTCAGCGAGCGTAAAGTGTTACACGCGTATGTGCATATGTATGTAGTTTTCTTTGTTCCTTTCGCAGGTCGAACTGTATTCGCTATGGTTTATGATTTGCAAATGGGTACCTATTACACTTGTTTCGATCTTTTAGACAGGAGTCGGATTTTTATTTTTTATAATTTATTTTTAACCAAGTAATACAAAAAAAACATTCCCTTTCTATCTACAGCTATTCCGTAATCTTCCCAAACGTACAAAACTGTACATAGCACATAGTAGTACAATCAAGGTAGACGAACAGGGCCTGCACAGTTAGGCGTGACGTCACGCGCCATCGGGTCAACGACCGCGATTACTTCGCAGGAACGGGTTATACTAGGCTGCGAAGGAAAAAATCTATGAGAGGTGCGCACGAGTGACATACTATGTGGAAAAGTACTACTTATTTTAGAGTTGGAAATGTTATTCTTACTTGAACTTTGCACGTGCTTGATTGGTTTTTTTTAATGAAATGACCATTGCGATTTATTTGGCTCTTATTCTGGTAGATACTTTTATTCTTCTTGTAACATTAAGAAGAATAGGTAAATGTATAGACTGATATTCTTAGCAATCCATGGATTCTCCGTGCGGGTGCCGGGTCCATCGCGTTGCTGAGTTGGGAACTCGGAACAGTGCCTGGGACTTGCGACCCAAGTGTAGGTTTAGAAGGGGCCCCTTTTGTTGATGTACATCAACACTCACCTTCACTACCCAAGTTCCCCGCCTAACTAAATTTGATACGAACCTACTAGTGCCGCTTTAGACATTCGTCCTAGTAATGAGCTTATTATAGCTCTCGATGGGCCTAAATCTTTAAGTAGGTTATAGAGAGATTTTGCTGGTATACTTCTCGCTCCCACTTATACTGCATTCAAATTAACCACGTAACCGTTTTTGATTAATTCGTTTGTGAGATCATAGTATTTATTTTTCTTAAGTGTGCGATCCTTGCGGTATATTTGTTTCCCACGGTACAGTAAGTTCCACAAGGACCACATATTTAGACGTTTTCGAGTAGAGAAATATATCCGGTCTAGCTGTTGAAACCGCAACATCCTCCGGAATTTTATTATATAGTGCTTTTCATACGTGTCGATTAGGAGAGTCCAATCTGGGGCACTATCTAAGATCACTGGGTCCCCACTACGAACAAATTTTATTAGTGACTAATAAAATATTCTAGATGGCGTTATGTGTATCAATTTAACATAAAATTCTAAATGAACAAGAATTGAATCCTATAAATATTATTTTCTCATAAAACTTTAATATTTGTTCCTCATAAACATATAATAATGAACTTTTAAACCTAATTTCGACAATTTATGATAATTATGCAGCGCCCTTCCCGTCTTTTATCGGTACTATAATGATACTGCCGATACTGTGCACTACGTTACACACAATAGATGGCGTGTTATTCAATTCTCTATATTTTCACGGCTGTTACTCAAACAAAAAACATATCGAACGAGATTTACTGCAATTAACAATTGATTAGTTTCTTTTTTAATTATTTTAGTAGTAGTATAATTAAAACTAACAATTAAAAAGTTACTTCTGTTCTGCATTTTTTTAACGTACCACCTTTATTGTTGAATAAAACCGCTGTTTTTATAATCTACGAAATTTCGTTGGTATCGCCCTTTGTTCCGAACATACAACGCCGCCAACTTGAGTGTTAGGGTTGTCACTTTGTCAATGAAAATTAAACAATCCAATAAAACGTTTAGAATGCTTATTTATTTTTAACCTCCCACGCGAAAAGGATAAGTCATAATAATATTATTTGTTTAAAATTAAAAAATTATAATAACTCTCCCCAGTGTTCTAGGGTACATATTTGTTCATGTTAGTTCACATATTAGTACTTGGGTGAACAAAAGCAAAACGTTGGATTTGTGGCGCCAAAATGTATTTTGTCATTTTTTTTCGCTCTAACTTATCAATAAGGTTATTAAAATAAGGGAAAATTAGAAGGCACTTGCATAATACCTTCTGAGGGTGTCAAAACTGTCAAACTAGGGACAGCATTTTGTAATGGCGGTCACTATTTTATGGATTGCACCCCAGTTTACCATTAAGCGGGGAGCAGTCAATTTGAAATATTTAAAGCAATTTAAACAAATTAATAAAAATAACGCTCCTGTGGCGCGCGCCTTGTGTAGGTAATACTAGGTTAGGTAGGTAGTACTAGATAGGTAGGTAGTACCTGCTTCTCACCTATTAGAAATAACAAGGGCTTTTAAACATGCTAAGTACGGATTTGAAAAAAAAATTGATATTTGGAATATTTCTCGCATATTTCTATTGAAATAATAACGGTAGGTACCTACTTTCTGCCTCATTTTTTAAAGACTACCTATCTACTGGGGTACTTTCTGAGTTGGTGTAGTGTAAATAATGAATTTATATAATTTTGCCACAGGCATTTTTCCAGTTTCCACTGGAGTTAGAACTCTTAAAATTACTTTTTCAATCGCTAAGTACCGGGTTTTGGAGCTTAGGCCCCCGGTGGCCGACGCCCGACTGAGAATCCGTATCCAAATTAGTATTCTTTCTACTTTTGCACAACCCTGGGTGACCGTTCTTAACATTTGAAGTTTTAAGCGATATTAGCCAGGTCGGTTTAAGGATGGGTGACCGTGAAAATAACAAGAAGGTCTACTAAATAACAAGGAATCTACCTAATACCTTTTAGTTAAACGGCTTTATTAATTGAAAGTATGACATCTCAGGCAGGTATATTGTCGTCTGAAAAGACACACGCCTTCCTACTTACCTACCTACCTATCAAATTTAATATCAGATCAATAACTCAACAGGAATAGGGTAACATTTATACCTAAGTACATAAAGCGAACTTAATAAAATGTATCTACATCAAGGTAGTCAGTAGTAGTAGTACCTACCGCACATACAACGACACACGGCGACGAGCCAAGCGAGCGGATGATATACCTACCTATAACGAGCTCCTATGAGACGACTTTCTCGCTCGCTTGATCGATTCATCCTACCTCGCTCTGTGTCGCCAGCGCAACAATAGGTAGTCTCTGTGGCTGCCGGCCAGTGCATTTTAAATTTCTACACGAATATCGCAAATGCGAAATGGCAATCGTTAAAGAAAGTTGGAGCCCTTCGAAGATCGATGTCAAATCTCTCATAGGATTGGTGACTTGGTGACCATTCCTCAATTAAAGAATTTTTGTTGAAAGATTCCATTAGCTCCATTAGCTCTTCTACTGTCCTAACAGTAGTGGTAGGACCCGTAGGTCAGACGGTAGTCGGTCAGGTAAAATTTAAAGAGTCCGAGTCATTTTGAGTTATTCGTACACCCCCACTGATAAACGGATGGGACTCTAGCGCAAGCTTTCTTCTTGAGGATAGTAGGTCAAACGGCAGTCGCTAATGTAAAAGTCAAGGGCCTGAGTCATTTTGAGCTATTCGTACCACCCACTGATTAACGGATGCGGCTCTCGTGCAATTTTGCTTCTTGAGGATAGTAGGTCAGACGGCAGTCGCTCATGTAAAAGTCAAGGAGCTGAGTCATTTTGAGCTATACGTATCACCAACTGATTAACGGATGATGCGGCTCTGGTGCAAATTGGCTTCTTGAGGATAGTAGGTCAAACGGCAGTCGCTAATGTAAAAGTCAAGGGGCTGAGTCATTTTGAGCTATTCGTACCACCCACTGATTAACGGGTGCGGCTCTCGTGCAATTTTGCTTCTTGAGGATAGTAGGTCAGACGGCAGTCGCTCATGTAAAAGTCAAGGAGCTGAGTCATTTTGAGCTATACGTATCACCAACTGATTAACGGATGATGCGGCTCTGGTGCAAATTGGCTTCTTGAGGATAGTAGGTCAAACGGCAGTTGCTCATGTAAAAGTCAAGGGGCTGTGTCATTTTGAGCTATTCGTACACCCACTGATTAATGCATGCGACTCTGACACAAGTTTTCTTCTTGAGGATAGTAGGTCATACGGCAGTCGCTCATGTAAAAGTCAAGGGGCTGAGTCATTTTGAGCTATTCGTACCGCCCACTGATTAACGGATGCGAGTCTGGTGCATTTTGCTTCTTGAGGATAGTAGTTCAAACGGCAGTCGCTCATGTAAAAGTCAAGGAGCTGAGTCATTTTGAGCTATTCGTATCACCAACTGATTAACGGATGATGCGGCTCTGGTGCAAATTGGCTTCTTGACGATAGTAGGTCAAACGGCAGTCGCTCATGTAAAAGTCAAGGGGCTGAGGAATTTTGAGCTATTCGTACACCCACTGATTAATGCATGCGACTCTAATGCAAATTTTCTTCTTGAGCATAGTAGGTCAAACGGCAGTCGCTCATGTAAAAGTCAAGGGGCTGAGGAATTTTGAGCTATTCGTACCACCCGCTGATTAAAGGATGCGAGTCTGGTGCAATTTTGCTTCTTGAGGATAGTAGGTCAAACGGCAGTCGCTCATGTAAAAGTCAAGGGGCTGAGGAATTTTGAGCTATTCGTACCACCCACTGATTAAAGGATGCGAGTCTGGTGCAATTTTGCTTCTTGAGGATAGTAGGTCAAACGGAAGTCGCTCATGTAAAAGTCAAGGGGCTGAGGAATTTTGAGCTATTCGTATCACCCACTCATTAAAGGATGCGACTCTGGCGCAAGTTTTCTTCTTGAGATTTAACTGGCCCAGATCAAATGGCGGCAGCACAAGTAAAAGCCATGGGGCCTGAGTCATTTGTTTTGAGTCGTTCGTCGTGTCGGAACAAAATGGCGAGAGTAGAAACCTAGTCATATTTATTCGTGTTTATAGGTGCATAGATACCTACATACGATATTTACATATTCTTGTCCCATTCTAGGTATGCCGACGGCCCACGTCGTTCATAAGTACTTATGTAAGGCGGGAGTGCTTATGTCGTACTCGACATATATGCGGTGCATCCGCAACGGCTTAGTCGGTTCGAGTTCGAGTCCGACACCACTGCGCCGTGACACAGCCGCCGATGCTATGCCGATGATAACAGTTATGTTGAACTCGACTGGATATACCTACTCTGGCATGAGATGTGTGTTTTTAATCGGTTCGAGTTCAACATAACCACCAAAAATGACACTAAATTCGTACTCAGCTCACCTACTCAAAAACAAGTTAGATCATACCCGTATTGCAATTTTGTATAAATTGGACTTTGATTAACATCTAATTCATACTCAGCATACAAGAAGTGTGAAGTAGTAGCCCGATTGCAAGTTTGAAGATGCGATCTATATTAATTTACCTCTTTGGTAATATATATTATTACTAGCTGTTACCCGCGGCTCCGCCCGCGTTGATGTCCGTTATCGCGGACTGGAGTATGAAAAATAAATAGTAGCCGATTCTCAGACTTCGGTCGAGCCGTTTCGGAGGAGTATGGGAACGAATATTGTGACACGAGAATATTAGATTAATTATTTATACTTCTTGACAAAATATAGTACACCACCATCTAGAAGCTATTACTGCGAAATGTAGACTGAACCTCGGGATATTTCGTTGACATCTAGTGGCGAAGAATAATATTTAAAAATAATGCGCAAATTAGTCCGAGTTATGATGTATAAGTCTTCAGGCTTTCACGGCCGGCGTTGCATGTAGAATATACTGTTTCCGGGCTGTTTGGCCGTGGTCGACCACGGCCAAACAGCCCGGAAGCAGTATATTCTACGAGTTATGATGGTCTCTTTTTTTGTATGGAATGGGGTATCTGTACTTTAGTATTATGTTATCTGTGCCCATATTGCAATTGTCTACCTACAGCGCGGCGGCCCTATTGGAGGCCAAAAATGACGTCAAATTCGAACTCGGCATACTCGAAAACTCATTAGACCATACCCATATTGCCATATCTAGGATACCGCGGCGGCCATATTGAATCCCAAAAATGACATCAAATTCACACTCAGCACACTCAAAAACCTATTAAACCATACCCATATTGCGATTTTCTACCGACAGCGCGGCGGCCATATTGGAGGCCAAAACTGACATTAAATTCGAACTCAGCATACTCGAAAACCCATAAGACCATACCCATATTGCAATTTAGCTAGGACACCGCGGCGGTCATATTAAATTCCAAAAATGACATCAAATTCACACTCAGCATACTCAAAAACCTATTAAACCATACCTATATTGCAATTTTCTATCTACAGCGCGGCGGCCATATTGGAGGCCAAAACTGACGTCAAATTCGAACTCAGCATACTCGAAAACTCATTAGACCATACCGCGGTGGCCATATTGGATTCCAAAAATGACATCAAATTCACACTCAGCATACTCAAAAACCTATTAAACCATACCCATGTTGCAATTTTCTACCTACAGCGCGGCGGCCATATTGGAGACCAAAACTCAGCATACTCGAAACTCATTAGACCATACCCATATTGCAATTTATCTAAGTCACAGCGGCGGCCATATTGGATCCCAAAAATGACATTAAATTCACACTAAGCATACTCAAAAACCTAATAAACCATACCCATATTGCAAATTAGCTAGGACACCGCGGCGGCCATTATGGATTCCAAAAATGACATAAAATTCGTACTCAACACACTCAAGAACCCTCTCATCTGGCAAACGAGGGTATTACCCTTTTTTTCTTGCGAAGATCCGCTGTTTGAAAAAGCCCGATTGCGAGTTTGGAGATGCGGTCTCTACTAACATCACTCACAGTCAATCTTCTTAAATAAATAGTAGTCATAATGTGCCTACCTATGTTTATTTATATTGTCGTTTATGTATGACACTTCTTATCGTTGAAAATATAGCACACCACCATCTAGTAGCTACTACTGTAAAACGTAAGCTGAACCTCGGGCTATATTGTTGACATCTAGTGGCGAATATTAATATTTAAATTTAGCCCGTAAAATAGCCCGAGTTATGATGGCCTCATTTTTTTGTATGGGATGAGGTATCTGTACTTTAGTATTATGTTATCTGTGCTAAGATGGAATAAGGTTTATTCCTGGATTTTATGGATGAACCTTCAGACACAAAGTTGATAAGAAGTCTGTTAGTAGTCAATCCTTTTTGGGCTCTAGCTACTGCCAGACTCATTAAGCACCTTGTCGTGGCGGCGTGAGTATTGGCCTCTATCGAGAAGCACCCTACATCATACTAATATGTGCCTAGCTTAGCCGTCCCTATTGCCCTAGTGCCCTATTGCCATAATACCAAATAAATCGCGACAGAAAGTGGTTTTATTTCAAGCTTATATTTGCGTAAACTTCAGTACCTAACTAGGTTACGTTTTAGGCAAAAACCAGGCAAAGATCGTGGGTTCATACCCCGCCTGGACCGATTCAATCTATTCCTATTTAAATCAACATATTATAATTTGTACCGAATGCGCTTTGTTTATCTTTTGAATCAGAGCTATTTTCCCCCATCATCTTGGGGTTGATTAGACGTCAGTATCTCCCATAAAAGCCGTCTAAATTAAATCAAAAGGAAGAGAAGTAGTAAGCAGGCTTGAGGTAAAAGCTTCGGATGCAAGTATAAAGAACTCTTATGATGACTTAACACCAAGTAGATCGCGCCAAAATTCGCAAAAACTATTTTTACTCAAAAAAATCATTGACAGCCCTATTTAACTTGTATACCTAATATTAATATCACCCCTGTCTGCTACAGCAAACACCACCAAACTGACCCCTTCAATCTCGTCTCGAGACACTAAAAAGCAAAATAAAGAGCTGACAGTTAAAAGTACTTATAAAATAACAAATGCGTTCGCGAACAATAAATACTGAACGTCCCGAAACTCACTCAACCGGTTCGGAAACTGTCTATACATTATCTAAATAAAAGAATTAAAAAAGTATAAGATTAGTGGGTAGATGGCAGACGGAGACGTTAGGACGGGTACAGACGACCAACTTTTGTTAATAATAGTTTTAGGAAATCATTTATTGTTAACCAAAAGTATTAGAAAGGTATTTAGTACATCTTAATTTATTTTTTGAAATGCAAGAATACCTTGTTTTTTTATATTTCAGTTATGATTACGAAGTCACAAAACATGTTATATTAAATTACCAATGCTTATATAAAAATAAAATGAAAAATCTCGCAAAAATATGTCAATTATGAGTGACAGGACAGCAAAGATGTCAACTATAGTGCTAAAAAGGTGGCCTTCAATTAGCCTCATCAGAAGCTTTTCCACGCTCGGGTTTTTGGTACCCGGAATTGTAGGATGAAGAAAACATATTGCTGGTAAAGATTTCAATGTCTTTAGGTGCGGCAAAGAAACAATTCCATCAAGAACCACTTGGTTTTTGATGGGATTGTTTGTATGAGGGTGACACCTTAACTCTGCACGTGTTTTTCACTCTCATGATAGTCTGTTCGCTTAGATTTTTTAACTGAGCAACGGATTTCAGACAATGAAAACCGACTCCTTAACCGATAAGCTTTAAATTGACTTAAACACAATTATCTGCTCATCAGTGAAATCCTTTCTAAGGAGATTAGTCGGTATTATGCCGGGTGCAGACGACCAACTTTTTGTAAAAACTAAAAATATACCACTGAGCCAGTCAGCCTATGGCAACGGCCTGTTGTAACCTGGTCGAAACGTCAAGCAAATCAAAAGTATGCATGAACCTATACCTACCATGACCGCGTTAATTCCCGTTACCATTATGTTTAAAATATAGTAAAACTGAAATTAATCTATTAACGTAGGCGTCGATAAATCTTGCTAAGTAGTTTTGACATTGATAAAGTTTTGTTCTTTCAGTTAATAGCGTTATATATTAACTGTGGTATTTAGATACACAGTAGCGAAAGAACTCTTTGAGAGGTATCACAGTGTTTCGCTTCAGTTAATAACATCAATAAGGTTGTTTAAAGAAATAAATCTTATTAATTATAAGCATTGAATAAACGTGTAGCGATAATATGGAATGACCTGAACGTGATGGAGCTCTAGAATACAAATAACCTTTTTAGTACCACTTAGATGGCAGACAAGCACACGTTCCACCTGGTGGGAAGTGGTTACCGCGGCCTATGGAAGTGTGCAACACCAAGGGAGTCACACTAGTGCTGCTCTGTAGAAACCTTCTAATGTCCTTCTTGAAGAACCCTAGTAGTCGCTTGGGAAACCACAACAGGGAGACCATTTCGCAGCTTGAGAATGTGCGTTATTTATGTAATTCGATTGTAGAATCTCATCTAGGTACTTATGTACAATTGTATAGTTTAGGTAATTGTTACATCGATGATGTGGTAAATCGTATCTCCTCGATGGGTAGGTACATATGTTAGAAATTGTTGTTGTAGAATTGTTGTAGGAGGTAGTAGGACACGACGGTATTTCCAATTGAGTAGTCCGACTGGGGTAGTACCTCCGCCCTACAGAATACCGCGGCTATAATAACCTTGTGTTGTGTTCCCGGCGGAGAGTAGGGTAGCCAGAGCTCACTGGAGTGTTTTTGTGCTTTCACTGGGAAGACTGCTGTCCTGCTTTATCTTCTACACTGACGGCACAGAAACTCTCTGTTCTAACAGGGTAGACAGCGCGAGTTGGGAGCCCCTGGTGTTGCACACGTCCATAGGAAACGGTAACCACTTTCCATCAGGTGGGCCGTGTGCTTGTTTGCCACATAAGTGGTATAAAAAAAATAAAAATTCTATACCTCATGAATGACACATACAATTAGTGACCGATAGGTTCAACGATACTTCTGTTGTCTCTTCTCTCTTTCGTAGTATCCAACATAAACGAACATTCAATATCTATTCTCTTTAAACAGACAAACTAAGCCGCATCTTTTGTCGTTTTGAAAACTGAAAGTTGATTCTAAGTTATAACCGATTAAATATCTGTTGCGAATAGCAATTTGTTTATTTCAAAACCAGTTTTATGTATTGCAAGGTAATGGCCAACCACATCTGAATGTTGCTTTATTTGTCGACCCTGTTCCCCTTCCCATGGAGCTGTGGCGACCATTCTCACAGTTCACAATTAAAACAATAAGCACTTAGTGGTGTTCAACCGCTGTATTCTTACAATCACACTGAGAAATACTCATATCTTACTTCTCCCAACATGTCAGCCGAGTGCAAGTCACCTAAACGCATTCGCACCGGTACCCACCCATACCGGCTGAAATAAATGCAGCCACATCAGTACAAATGAATGACATTGAGGCAGACATTACACCGCCAAGTTTCCCCACATTACCACACAATGGAAGCTGCGGTACCTCGCGTGTTATCTACTCATTGTTTACCTGTCAAATGTGCTGTCTTTATACGTACATACTTATATTGGATTTTATTGAATACTAACCGAACTGGCTTCGCTCGTGGAATACTACGAAACCTTATATCACCTTTGAGAAATATATATGCATACATATAGTCACGCCTATAAATCCCCGAAGGAATAGGCAGAGGTGTATTAATATCCACATTTCACCAACCATGATTTTCGGTCCCACATAATACTGAGCGAGCCTTTAGAATTATATGCCCGATTTTTAGTGTTCAAAATCTGTAGAATTTATTATTATAGCTAAGCTCCCTTGAGTAGCAACGTGATGATATATAGTGTATAACTTTCTTCGATAAACGGACTATTCACACGAACAGAATTTTTTAATTCGAACCAGTAGTTTCCGAGTAAATCAACTAAACAAACAAACTCTTCAGCTTTAGTATATACTTAGTATTGAGTAGTGGAAATTGAAAGTCAACTAGTGGAGTGTTTTGTTAGAAAAGGAGACAAAGGCTGGGAGTGTGAACCGATTGATCATCGAAGCAGCTAATGAATTATTGTTTCAAGCTTCACTTATCCGTTATTGCGAGTTCTTTTCCCCGTTCAAAGCGTTACTAAGATTTCTATTGCAAATTTTTGGAGGCACGTTCTACGTTTTCATATTCCGTGCTTCTTGAGTATTAAAGTCAATACCTCGATTATGCGAGCATATTTATACTGGTAAAAACCAAGCTCTATTACCGACTAGAATATGAGGTCGGCCTGGGCCCCAAGATCTTGGTGGGTCTGCAAAAACCCTAAACTCGTGAAGAAAACAGTATCTACAAAAAAAAAATGCGACTTAAATTTTTTATTAGGTCAAAAATCAATCGTAACAAATAGTTTTCATTGTTAAAAAATACATTAACATCGGGTTTTTTTTTTTCATTCGTAAGCTATAAAGCCGCAGACAGAAAGTCGTCAACCTCCCCTCGCTTTTGACATTGTGGTTCAAAAACACCATGAAACAAATAAGAAACTTTGATCCCCTCGTAACTCACCTCAAATCAGGGCGTCACACAGGAAACTCATGGAGTTGTCACGCGAACCTTTCATGGAGATATCCTTATAAAAGAAATCGACCAAACACGAATATTCGAGCATTCCGAGCGTATGTATGTCCGTGTGTCGCAATGCACGACCCACAAATTAGGACGAGTTCTGTTGACTCAACTGGCAACAAAGTCTGATGTTTTGTGTAAATATATCGATCGAATGGGAAGTCTCACATGCGTTTTTATAACTCCTAAAGTACCTTGAGAGTACCAAATGGTTCCCGTCGAAGTACCTAAATACAGAGCGAGTAAGGGTGATTGATTTTCACTAGTAAAAAACCGCTGAACTCAACTGAGATTTCATGTTTTTCTCAATTAGTAAAATGTACTCGCATGTAGCACTTGGAAACATGTAGCCTATCATGTATGCCTACCCTACTGGGAAAGAGACGTGACTGTATGTATTTACCAGCCTAACATATAATGTTGTACAACATATAGCCCATAAAAGAGTGCCTATTCAACTCGCTATTACTTGGAACTGGTGAAATGTTACTTGTAAAATGTTCGTTATGTAGTTTCTTAGTTTAAACATTAAATACGAGTTATTCGGTTTCTGGAGCGTAAAGCGCAAGCAGTAACAACCATTGTTTATACAAAGTATCTAGAATGCTTGGCGCCTCACGTGATGTGGTTTACACAATTGTGTTATAGCATACGAACAATAAATTAGAATTTATTATTCTTATAGTAATAGTCACAAGTATGTTTGATTTGTTTTCATACAAATTCATCAGATAACTAAATTACATGTATTTTATGTTCCAGTAGGAAAATGCACAGTAGAGGAATGTGGGATAAGTAAATGGGGCGAATGTAATGAATGCAAAGCTTATTATTTTGTATATCATTATAGTAATAACTCTGCTGATTACCATGATTACCATACTATGTCGGAATGATTAGATCGTTGGTACCGCATAATAGTGGCATCTAAAAGCTTTCTTTGGCATGGACAGAAGATCAGACACTTTAAGATATATTATAATTTGGTACTTACAAGAGCAGTGTTTAGATCTCAAAAAGGTACTGACATACTGCATTCCAAACTAGACTATAGCCTTTGTATTAATGAAATAATACTTATAACAAGTAAAAAACTGTTGAAACTGAAGGGAGCAGGCACAGCAGTCCATAATTAGCAATTTTAGAGAGAAAAAACGAACGAAAACAGCAGTTGGCATTAGTATTTCGGAAATAACATATCATTCGGGAGACGCTTAATTCGCAACTTAGTCGAAAACGCTCCGTAATGGACGCATGCATAATTACGAATTCCGGTCCCCGGAAATTAAAATCTCCGTCACGATTCCCCACTATAATTAAAATTTTGTTGCCCTAACTGCGTTCATTACGCCAACTCTTCAGTTAGGGGGCCAACAGAGCGTTACGTACAGAGGTTGAAATTGAATACAGGATCTTACCTGATACGATCGATGAGTAATCGTACGAGTTTACATACAGCGAAACAATCTGAGTGTTCTTTAAAGTTGTTCGAAGAACTGGCCAGAAATCAAATAAACAAGGTTCTTTATTTCGTTTGTATAAAATCAAAGATCATACAAACAATGCTTTCACTGTAAATTAATTTATCAAGGAATTGACATGCTCAGATCAATCTAGAATATCTAGATTAACAAAGTGCTCAAAATGATCTTAATTCTTTAGTTGACGGATTATTATCATAATTGGTACACACCTTTATTTTGGACCAGACTACAATTCAAATCAATAAAATATCTCATAATGCCTCAGCTTTAAGATATTCTGACGCTGACTGTACATGAGGAAATTCTTACAAGTTCCTAAAGGTTACCTATCTCTGTGGCCCTCTGAGGTTGTGTGTGCCTCTGCGGCGTAGCGGCAGTGAGTGCGGCAACTACACAGGAGGCGCGGGTTTGAAATATTTGTATGCATTAGTAAGCCATCGGTCCTGGTTGTCATACGAACATCTATGGCAGTCGTTACGGTAGCCAGCCTTCGAAAATCCAACAACGGGTCAAACTGCAATGCTTCGATATCGCCTTGGGGTTGTGCATGTCAGATGGCAATCGCTTAAAAAAAAAATATCGAAGTTAAGCCAAATCCGCAGATAGACTGTTAAAGCGGACCCCAGACTCCAAGTTGAAAGCTTCAGATGCGATTGGGATTAACGCTAGAGGTAGATTTTTATAAAAGCTAAAATTTGCTTATGGTGAGGAGACGGTAGGTACGATGCGCGCCCTCGGCCTTGTCATCGGCCTGTTGACCAGGGAAGATCCTTGGTAAAAAAAAGCTGACTTTTCGCGATAGTATGTCTTTCGCACGCCTTGCCCTTTCTGTACAATTCATACTTAAAACAACCATATTAGGCTAACCATTTACTGTAATTTACTTACACCAAATATCAATTTATAATATCTTTCTTTCTTTCTGAATAACTATTACAAGTAGCGTACCATCATCGTGATCATGGAGACTTATTATCCTGTTTGCATCCGAGGCCAAGGTGACCTCGGAGCTATCAGGGTTGTACCCGGAAAAGCCAGAAGGTGGATCCTGCATCTTCCGGCTTTTTCTACTCTATGGGCCTACATGTCGCCCTCAAACCAGGACTTCTCTTACCAGGACACGTCAGGAGCACCATTGCCTGGCATTTGTTACCCTCCTAGGAGTTTCCGTCAAACGTGACCGCACCAGTATTACAAGTAGCGAATGATCCTGTTTATAACCTAACTATCCCACGATATCCTTACATTTTTTCGAACGCACTGTAAGCAGACTTCGACCTTCGAGAATTACCCTAAGCAATCACGAACCCGCTTCATTACAGTAAATCATGAACGTGTACACAACTCTCGCCCTATTTATACCATGCGAATACAGAGTGGATTAACTTGGGATAAACGAGGCTGGATACTGGACTTTGAACGACTTTTATGGAGCGATATATGTTAATGAAAACATTATATTGGTAACTCGTTGTGAATGGGAACAAACGGTTCAAATGTTTTACACTTGTGTAGGATTGTATAACACCTTGATACTCGCGCTTTTGATATTTTGAATAGGGCTAGTTGACTACTTCGTCAAAAGCATATAATGACGAATTTATGCAAATTGTCAAAAGCGTGTTTCGTCAAAGTCATCATTTGCCTGGATATTGATACTAATTAGAGGCATGTACAGTTTACACCATAGGATAACGTACGATTAAGTGCTAGTTAACAAATTGAGATTTGAATTATTTAACAAGTAAAAAAAGAAAGTTTGCGAATTCTATAAAAGCGACCTCGATGCCTTTCTCCTGAAAACACCAAACGAGTCATGGAAAATATCCAGTTGATCGAGTTTGCTGTTTAGCGCATTGTGGGTACTCACGACACGCACGTGTCAGGGGTGAATTAAGTCCTATGTTGGTTCTCACTAGTGGTTAGCAGAATGTTCTAACCAAACGGTGACGCGGTGGATTTCTAGTAACAGTGTAAAGAAGGCGGTTTGATAGCTGGGAAGTTTGACTAACACTGGTCGAAGAGTTTTCACTAATAAGGACCCCGAACCGGAGTCTCAAGTCCGCTTGATAAGTGACGTTTATATCACTTCATATCGGAACATGAAGTATAACCTTCATACAGTTGATCACTTAAAGTTGATATTAAGTTCGAAGTCAGAACCGTCCCGTCCCATTCATGCAGCAAGCCTACCATGTTTCACTATACCTATTTCCATTTCACTACGACGCGATAGTATCGGCCGGTAGTCTGGCAGTCTGCCAGCTCGGCTGGTGAATCAATTACCGAGTTCACTGCCACTTTATCACATACCTGTTCTATATTATGTATGGTTTGTACGGTCTGGCTGAATTTTGTAATAACTAATTGACGTAGACAAAATTTTACGAGAACATTTTAGACTTTTAGTGCTCTTGACGTTTCGGCTGCTTTTCAACAGCCATGGTGAACGGGAGACCTAAAAAGGTGGTTCGCGTATATCTTCGAGCATTCGAAACTTTCGAAATAGTAAAAATTAACAGTACGAATAATAAAACAAAGCAATAAATTATATAAAGCTATTATGAAATTACTTTCTCTCCGACAGTGAACAAACAGACAGAAAGTGACCAGTTGGCTACAATAGGGCCCTACTTAGGACTAAATAAGATACTTGGCGTAATGTGGATTTTTATACAAGCCTACGTTCTACCCTTTCTGAGGTAAGCCGGTGTAAGTAGATGTGTATGAGTAAGTTTGGAGAGCACGCCGTCATCGAAACAGACCAATTCTCCAATGTATTCAAAATTCGGTCTCAATCTGATATCAATTTTCTAAATGTCAAAAACAGTCACAATTGCAATGAAAAGACCAATTATTGTAACAACTTGTTTTTTTTTTCAAAATTATGACTGGATCTAATATTAAAAACTTGCTTTTGCCCGCTGCTCCGCCCGCGTGGATGTCGGTTATTGCGACCAAACATAGCCTTACATCCTTTCTCAAGATCTAATCTACCCCTATACCGATTTTTAGCTTCATACTTTGAAAACTGCGGAAGGTCCCATATTAAATTTCACCGCCTCTTTTAAGAGGTTGGGGGCAGATTTCCAAAAAAAATTAGATTTTTTGTTACTCACATAGTCTGCATACCAATTTGTAGCTTTCTACATTGAAATTGCGAAATGCTCCACTTTAACTCCCACCACCCCCCACCTCTTAGGAAAGTGAGGGAATAGTTTAGGTTTTTTATTAGTAAAATTGGCCTAGTGGCCTAACGTTAACCTCAAACTTCCAAAACATATCCCATACATTGCCAAGATAACCTAACCCGACAGACAAAGTATAGCAATATAATGAAACCTGTGGAATTTTGGCATTCCTACCGATGATTTGTCATACGTAAGTGTGATGTGATAACGCAATGTTGCACTTGGCAGAATGTCAAAATGTTTGCACACATTTCTCAGGACATCGTAAAACTGTTTCGTTTCTATCATCATTCAGCAAATTGAGCAATGAAAATCTGTTTGCACATGATATGTATGATTTAAATTTTAGTGTATTTTGGCAGGCTCCTAAAGTTTCCATCATTACTCGAGCACCAATCTCGGTGCCCCCGAAGATTGCACTTTGGAGCCCACAGTCCGTCCTCCTACTTCTCCATGATTGTTTTATCTTGGTTTTCGAAGTGACCACACCTGACCAAGAGTGCCTGCGCCAGTTAAGGATAGAGAAGGAGACCTATATATAAACGCAGTATTAAATTACTACTGAAAATTAGAACACAAGTGTCGGCAGGAATAGTGTGACTCCCCTGGTGTTACACACGTCCATAGGCCACGGTAACTACTTTCCATCAGGTGGACCATGTTCTCGTCGGCCACCTGAGTGGTATAAAAAAAGAGGGGAGAGTGCAGTTTTTCAATGGCTCGCCTGATTGTCAGCAACACCGACTGATTATGTTATTGCGTTATGATAATAATTGATCACACACATGGATTGATCGAAACCTCGGGCCAGTTCGTTACACCGTAAACTTAATTGTATAGCAATGACTATAATCAGGCAACCTATTTGTAAAAATATTTCAATCAGTAATAATGTTGCTAAGAACATTATTAGAATTTAAACAAAAAGTCTTAGAGCAATTTATATTATTAGGTAGATGACTACACAACATTTTCTAGTAAAGTATTTTATTCCACGTTAAGAGTGCCCGAGTAGTTCTCGGTAAAGTGAAATTATCAGTCTCACTTAAGGTAAAAAGACTCAGGGGACGGCCATAGGTTCGTTTCTTTTACGTCTGAGCGAATGAAAGCAGCAGAAATTATTATTGTTCGGTCTTTCTTTTCGGTAACTAATGTGTGAGAATATAAAAATAAGTAATTGCGGAAAGGTTTTCAACTGCCGGTAGCCTGGAGACTGAAGAAATATCGAAACTTCTCGAATAAAGTGAGCAAGATGTGATCTCGTATATCGAGAACACACCGAGCTTCTAAGAAATTTATCAAGTGCGTACTTGACCAGTGTCGAATTAACTGCAGTCGCAAATGTTTTAAATACATACATATTTTTCACAACTGCAAATCCCCAAAGAGGATTACCCACCCAGGCAGAAGTATATACATAATATTAATATAAAATCGTACAGTCAGGTATGAAAGTAACTTCATCCACCGCACCTTTAAGTTCTGTAAGTGTAACTGAAGTGTAACTTAAGGTATTCTGAAACTGCGCTAACGTGCTGAATATAGGTCACAAAACGTATGTAATGTATTATTTGTATAGCCTTAATAACTTATTCTCGGTAACTGCCTCGATCGCATCCGGGTAGGTGGCCGGGATCCGACGTAATATAGTAAGGTAAACCCGGTCGACAACCTGGCTGGATCCGGGCTATCCAGGTCACGCAGCCGCGGTAACCTCTCCCGGCATATTGGAGAGGTAAATGAAGTCATGAATTCGGTCCAAGCCACAGTGTAAAGACAAGACAGTAATATAACTTGAATGGTTTTTTTTTGCAGTTTTCGACAAAAAACTTTTTTATTTTGCAGTCGATATAAACATTCTACACTGATATTAAGCATCTGTTTCTGGTATCTGGTTTTTCATCATTATCATTATCATTTAAGCAATATCGGTTATAGCTTTGGAAATAATGAAAAAGTGATGAAATCGGTATCTATACCAATTTCTTCTGCCTTCTTTTCCATCACTAAACTGCTAAGTGACCCCGGCCGAGCCTGCTTTCCTAGTTCTATACCTGACCATATTTTCATTTGGCTCATTTTAGCTTTGACGAGAGTGACTACCGTCTGACCTTCCTTCTCGGTACCAGCTTCCAAACGAGGATGGCTCGGGGGGCCCATAACCTCGTATATTATTTTTATAGTACTACTGCTTTATAATTCGTATGCTGTGTCAATTTGACCTGCGTACAGCCGCCTGGCCAATGTTTGAAGGATGTAAACAAAAGATTACCGATTCAATGAACACGTTAATTGAGACTGATATTTTGGGACAGCTTTATATGGATGGACCCTTCATTTTAGATTAGATTGGTTTCACCGAACATTATCCTTATCTTTAGTTGAAGTATACCTTCATTTTAAGGACACATAGTAAGGATCGAGGGACACATCAGGGTCACCGAGGCAATAGTACGTATTTTCTGGAACATTTCTAGTTAAATTACTAGTATTATTAAAGTTTTCGGAATATTTACCATGTAATGATGTATGGAGTTTCCGATATTTCGGCACTGTTGCAAGCGCCATGAACAGCAACAGTTCTTCCGTGATCATGGCGCTTGCAACAGTGCCGAAATATCGGAAACTCAATAAATCATAACATGGTAAATATCCCGAAAACTTTAATAATAGTATGAACAACCATGATAGTTTAAAAACCAAAATTACTAGTGTTCTTTCTTTGTCGTTAACCCATCCAGTGAAGTGAAAATTCTTGCGTTTAGAGTGGGTTCACATCAGCACCGTATATGGTTGGGGCTGAAACTCATGACCTCTAAATTGCAAGTCTGACGCCTGAAACACTAAGCTACTGTTGCTTGATCGTTTTAGTTTTCAATAAGTCCCGGGTTAGACTGCCAGGACAAACAATTTCAAACTGTTAAAACAGAGTCTATTGAAATTGGACAGTGGAACTGGAGAATGTACCTTTAAATCACCTGAAAGGAGGAAATAAATTGATCAACTGTCAAGAGGAGTGGGCAAAGAATTAAATGTTTTGTCAATACCGAAAATTCACTTATACCAAATAGAAGGGTCGGGTCAAGTCTCACGGGGGAATTGTTAAAATACCATAGCACGAGTTGGGGTGGAAAAGGTCGTATTTTAACGAAGTAAGGTTCCAAATAAACATATTAGAGTAATACCAATAATTTGGTAGTAATCTGGACAGGTGCCAAAACAATGGTAATGTAAGGAGGGAGGGGGCTTACATATTTTTACATTTCCCCCTTACATTACAAAAATTACAAAATAATTACGTTTATTGTACCTCACGTACCACTAAGGTACAATAAACGAGATTATTTTGCTATTTCTATACGGGATAGGTGAAACTAAAAAATAATATTGTATAGATATAATGTCACAGACGAAGTCAGAACCTGTCATGCGTGAGCCGACTCGCACTTGGCCGGATTTTTTTTAGTTTGCCCACAAATGACCATACCTAGTAATACACAGAATGTGTTTCGAGGAAAATAGGTGCGTTAGCCGCCGATTGTGATAAAACAACCCACAACACCGTACTTCATACAAAATCCAGCAGAGATTCATCCCTATAACTAATTTTACTCATCGCGATAATAAGGTATGTGTTTTGCCCCCTTTTGTCATGCCGACCATGGTCACGGACAGACTGTTCATTCTGCATCCGGTGTTTTGAAACATTCTTTGTTGTATTATATTGTTGCACGGGCTGATAAGAGATTAATTTTGTTAATCGTATAACAAGGAGCGTGTAAAGGACTATGTTATATATTTATTCAGCATGTTC
Organism: Eilema caniola; assembly: GCA_949126895.1. Taxonomy (NCBI): domain Eukaryota; kingdom Metazoa; phylum Arthropoda; class Insecta; order Lepidoptera; family Erebidae; genus Eilema; species Eilema caniola. Next base: position 1,276,956 of record OX421482.1, on the reverse strand, counting down.
TTAGAATCTAGAACAGCAGGCGCATTGTCTACAACAAAGTAAAATGCAGATACTTATGTGTAACTGTCAAAATTCTGAACCAGTCATGAACAATTTTGATTGAAATTCCATTTCCATAGCCAGAGTCTGAAGTCAAAAATATTTTTATTTTATTTTTCAGTTAATAGTATCTACTTTTATACAGATTGTGAGTTTTCAAGGTCGCTTAAGAGTCGTTCAGGTCGCCCATATCAGCCTCAGTCTTGACCTAACGATTATTGATAGTCGGGAGCGACCTTTACCGTACCTTCCGAAGTACGGAAGCACTCAGATGAAATATCACTAAACAGTCACCCATCCAAATGGCAAACACACCGTGGTAGTTTAATCCACTGATCGTTTACCGAACAGTGAGTGCATCTGGCTACGAGCACTGTACCTATATATATATATAAATAACGACCAAAATTCAGAGCTTCCAAACCGGGTGTGCGTTGTTTTATAGACAATTGTTTAATATAATTTCGTATTACAGAAAATGTTTCGCATAATTTCGTTTCATAGAGTAATCAATATACATAATACCACTGGGTCCCCACTACGAACAAATTTTATTAGTGACTAATAAAATATTCTAGATGGCGTTATGTGTATCAATTTAACATAAAATTCTAAATGAACAAGAATTGAATCCTATAAATATTATTTTCTCATAAAACTTTAATATTTGTTCCTCATAAACATATAATAATGAACTTTGAAACCTAATTTCGACAATTTGTTATAATTATGCAGCGCCCTTCCCGTCTTTTATCGGTACTATAATGATACTGCCGATACTGTGCACTACGTTACACACAATAGATGGCGTGTTATTCAATTCTCTATATTTTCACGGCTGTTACTCAAACAAAAAACATATCGAACGAGATTTACTGCAATTAACAAATCAAATCAAATCAAATCAAATCATTTTATTGCTGAACATGTAACATTAATTGTACATCTGAGGTATTGTGTGATGATAAAGAAATACATGTTCTACCAATTTCGGCATGCAATATTGGAACATTGGCAGTAGGTACATAAATATTAAAATTATAGATTCAAAACAATAGTGTCACAAAATACCACAATAATTAAGAAATAAAAAACAAATGAAATAGTAATTCAATGTCAAATAATAATAATGTCACTAATTACCATACATAATAAAAAAGAAAAAATCAACATAATAATTAGTTATATAATTAGTTATATAATAAATAGTTTCTTTTTTAATTATTTTAGAAGTATGATTAAAACTAACAATTAAAAAGTTACTTCTGTTCTGTATTTTTTTAACGTTTATTGTTGAAGAAAACCGCTGTTTTTATAATCTACGAAATTTCGTAGGTATCGCCCTTTGTTCCGAACATACAACGCCGCCAACTTGAGTGTTAGGGTTGTCACTTTGTCAATGAAAATTAAACAATCCTATAAAACGTTTAGAATGCTTATTTATTTTTAACCCCCCACGCGAAAAGAATAAGTCATAATAATATTATTTGTTTAAAATTAAAAAATTATAAAAACTCTCCCCAGTGTTCTAGGGTACATATTTGTTCATGTTAGTTCACATATTAGTACTTGGGTGAACAAAAGCAAAACGTTGGATTTTTGGCGTCAAAATGTATTTTGTTATTTTTTTTCGCTCGAAGTTATCAATAAGGTTATTAAAATAAGGGAAAATTAGAAGGCACTTGCATAATACCTTCTGAGGGTGTCAAAACTGTCAAACTAGGGACAGCATTTTGTAATGGCGGTCACTATTTTATGGATTGCACCTCAGTTTACCATTAAGCGGGGATCAGTCAATTTGAAATATTTAAAGCAATTTAAACAAATTAAGAAAAATAACGCTCCTGTGGCGCGCGCCTTGTGTAGATAATACTAGGTTAGGTAGGTAGTACTAGATAGGTAGGTAGTACCTGCTTCTTACCTATTAGAAATAACAAGGGCTTTTAAACATGCTGAGTACGGATTTGAAAAAAAAAAATGATCTTTGGAATATTTCTCGCATATTTCTACTGAAATAATAACGGTAGGTACCTACTTTCTGCCTCATTTTTTAAAGACTACCTACTACTGGGGTACTTTCTGAGTTGGTGTAGTGTATAATGAATTTATATAATTTTGCCACAGGCATTTTTCCAGTTTCCACTGGAGTTAGAACTCTTAAAATTACTTTTTCAATCGGTAAGTACCGGGTTTTGGAGCTTAGACCCCCGGTGGCCGACGCCCGACTGAGAATCCGTATCCAAATTAGTATTCTTTCTACTTTTGCACAACCCTGGGTGACCGTTCTTAACATTTGAAGTTATAAGCGATATTAGCCAGGTCGGTGGGTCGGATGGGTGACCGTGAAAATAACAAGAAGGTAGGTAGGTATCTACGTAATACCTTTTAGTTAAACGGCTTTATTAATTGAAAGTATGACATCTCAGGCAGGTATATTGTCGTCTGAAAAGACACACGCCTTCCTACTTACCTACCTACCTATCAAATTTAATATCAGATCAATTACTCAACAGGAATAGGGTAACATTTATACCTAAGTACATAAAGCGAACTTAATAAAATGTATCTACATCAAGGTAGTCAGTAGTAGTAGTACCTACCGCACATACAACGACACACGGCGACGAGCCAAGCAAGCGGATGATATACCTACCTATAACAAGCTCCTATGAGACGACTTTCTCGCTTCTACACGAATATCGCAGTTGCGAAATGGCAATCGTTAAAGAAAGTTGGAGCCCTTCGAAGACCGATGTCAAATCTCTCATAGGATTGGTGACTTGGTGACCATTCCTCAATTAAAGAATTTTTGTTGTAAGATTCCATTAGCTCCATTAGCTCTTCTACTGTCCTAACAGTAGGGGTAGGACCCGTAGGTCAGACGGTAGTCGGTCAGGTAAAATTTAAGGAGTCCGAGTCATTTTGAGTTATTCGTACACCCCCACTGATAAACGGATGGGACTCTAGCGCAAGCTTTCTTCTTGAGGATAGTAGGTCAAACGGCAGTCGCTAATGTAAAAGTCAAGGGGCTGAGTCATTTTGAGCTATTCGTACCACCCACTGATTAACGGATGCGAGTCTGGTGCAATTTTGCTTCTTGAGGATAGTAGATCAAACGGCAGTCGCGCATGTAAAAGTCAAGGGGCTGAGTCATTTTGAGCTATTCGTACCACCCACTGATTAACGGATACGAGTCTGGTGCAATTTTGCTTCTTGAGGATAGTAGGTCAAACGGCAGTCGCTCATGTAAAAGTCAAGGGGCTGTATCATTTTGAGCTATTCGTACACCCACTGATTAATGCATGCGACTCTGACGCAAGTTTTCTTCTTGAGGATAGTAGATCAAACGGCAGTCGCTAATGTAAAAGTCAAGGGGCTGAGTCATTTTGAGCTATTCGTACCACCCACTGATTAACGGATGCGAGTCTGGTGCATTTTGCTTCTTGAGGATAGTAGGTCAAACGGCAGTCGCTCATGTAAAAATCAAGGTGCTGAGTCATTTTGAGCTATTCGTATCACCAACTGATTAACGGATGATGCGGCTCTGGTGCAAATTGGCTTCTTGAGGATAGTAGGTCAAACGGCAGTCGCTCATGTAAAAGTCAAGGGACTGAGGAATTTTGAGCTATTCGTACACCCACTGATTAATGCATGCGACTCTGACGCAAGTTTTCTTCTTGAGGATAGTAGGTCAAACGGCAGTCGCTCATGTAAAAGTCAAGGGGCTGAGTCATTTTGAGCTATTCGTACCACCCACTGATTAACGGATGCGAGTCTGGTGCATTTTGCTTCTTGAGGATAGTAGGTCAAACGGCAGTCGCTCATGTAAAAGTCAAAGGGGCTGAGTCATTTTGAGCTATTCGTACCACCCACTGATTAATGGATGCGACTCTAGTGCAATTTTGCTTCTTGAGGATAGTAGGTCAAACGGCAGTCGCTCATGTTAAAGTCAAGGGGCTGAGTCATTTTGAGCTATTCGTACCACCCACTGATTAATGGATGCGACTCTAGTGCAATTTTGCTTCTTGAGGATAGTAGGTCAAACGGCAGTCGCTCATGTAAAAGTCAAGGGGCTGAGTCATTTTGAGCTATTCGTACCACCCACTGATTAATGGTTGCGACTCTAGTGCAATTTTGCTTCTTGAGGATAGTAGGTCAAACGGCAGTCGCTCATGTAAAAGTCAAGGGGCTGAGTCATTTTGAGCTATTCGTACCACCCACTGATTAACGGATGCGAGTCTGGCACATTTTGCTTCTTGAGGATAGTAGGTCAAACGGCAGTCGCTAATGTAAAAGTCAAGGGGCTGAGTCATTTTGAGCTATTCGTACCACCCACTGATTAATGGATGCGACTGTCGTGCAATTTTGCTTCTTGAGGATAGTAGGTCAAACGGCAGTCGCGCATGTAAAAGTCAAGGGGCTGAGTCATTTTGAGCTATTCGTACCACCCACTGATTAACGGATACGAGTCTGGTGCAATTTTGCTTCTTGAGGATAGTAGGTCAAACGCAGTCGCTTATGTAAAAGTCAAGGAGCTGAGGAATTTTAAGCTATTCGTACCACCCACTGATTAAAGGATGCGAGTCTGGTGCAATTTTGCTTCTTGAGGATAGTAGGTCAAACGGCAGTCGCTCATGTAATAGTCAAGGGGCTGAGTCATTTTGAGCTATTCGTACCACCCACTGATTAACGGATGCGAGTCTGGCACATTTTGCTTCTTGAGGATAGTAGGTCAAACGGCAGTCGCTCATGTAAAAGTCAAGGGGCTGAGTCATTTTGAGCTATTCGTACCACCCACTGTTTAATGGATGCGACTGTCGTGCAATTTTGCTTCTTGAGGATAGTAGGTCAAACGGCAGTCGCTCATGTAAATGTCAAGGGGCTGAGGCACTTTGTTTTGAGCCGTTCGTCGTGCCGGAACAAAATGGCGAGAGTAGGAACCTAGTCATATTTATTCGTGTATATAGGTGCATAGATACCTACATACGATATTTACATATTCTTGTCCCATTCTAGGTATGCCGACGTCCCACGTCGTTCATAAGTACATATGTAAGGCGGGATTGCTTATGTCGTACTCGACATATACGCGGTGCATCCGCGACGGCTTAGTCGGTTCGAGTTCGAGTCCGACATGTCCACCGACCACCGCGCCGTGCCGCCGCGCCAGCCGCCGGTGATAACAGTTATGTTGAACTCGACTGGATATACCTAGTCTGGCATGAGGTGTGCGTTTTTAATCGGTTCGAGTTCAACGTAACCACCAAAAATGACACAAAATTCGTACTCAGCACACCTACTCAAAAACAAGTTAGACCATACCCGTATTGCAATATTGTATAAATTGGACTTTGATTAACATCTAATTCATACTCAGCATACAAGAAATGTGAAGTACCCGATTGCAAGTTTGAAGATGCGATCTATATTATTTTACCTCTTTGGTAATTTATATTATTACTAGCTATTGCCCGCGGCTCCGCCAGCGTGGATGTCCGTTATCGCGGACTGGGGTATGTAAAATAAATAGTAGCCAATTCTTAGACTTCGGTCGAGCCGTTTCGGAGGAGTGTGGGAACGAACATTGTGACACGAGAATATTAGATTAATTATTTATACTTCTTGACAAACTATAGCACACCACCATCTAGAAGCTATTACTGCGAAATGTAGACTGAACCTCGGGATATTTCGTTGACATCTAGTGGTGAAAAATAATATTTAAAAATAATGCGCAAAATAGCCCAAGTTATGGTGGTCTAATTTTTTTGTAAGGAATGGGGTATCTATACTTTAGTATTATGTTATCTGTGCCCATATTTCAATTTTCTACCTACAGCGCGGCGGCCATATTGGAGGCCAAAAATGACGTCAAATTCGAACTCAGCATACTCGAAAACTCATTAAACCACACCCATATTGTAATTTATCTAGGACACCGCGGCAGCTATATTGGATCCCAAAAATGACATCAAATTCACACTCAGCACACTCGAAAACCTATCAAACCATACCCATGTTGCAATTTTCTACCGACAGCGCGGCGGCCATATTGGAGGCCAAAACTGACGTCAAATTCGAACTCAGCATACTTGAAAACCCATAAGACCATACCCATATTGCAATTTAGCTAGGACACCGTGGCAGCCATATTGAATTCCAAAAATGACATCAAATTCACACTCAGCATACTCAAAAACCTATTAAACCATACCCATATTGCAATTTTCTACCTACAGCGCGGCGGCCATATTGGAGGCCAAAACTGACGTCAAATTCGAACTCAGCATACTCGAAAACCCATTAGACCATACCCATATTGCAATTTAGTTAGGAAACCGTAGCGGCCATATTGGATTCCAAAAATGACATCAAATTCACACTCAGCATACTCAAAAACCTATTAAACCATACCCATATTGCAATATTCTACCTACAGCGCGGCGGCCATATTGGAGGCCAAAACTGACGTCAAATTCGAACTCAGCATACTCGAAAACCCATTAGACCATACCCATATTGCAATTTAGTTAGGAAACCGTGGCGGCCATATTGGATTCCAAAAATGACATCAAATTCACACTCAGCATACTCAAAAACCTGTTAAACCATACCCATATTGCAATTTTCTATCTACAGCGCGGCGGCCATATTGGAGGCCAAAACTGACGTCAAATTCGAACTCAGCATACTCGAAAACCCATAAAACCATACCCATATTGCAATTTAGCTAGGACACCGTGGTGGCCATTATGGATTCCAAAAATGACATCTAATTCGTTATCAACACACTCAAGAACCCTCTTATCTGGCAAACGAGGGTATTACCCTTTTTTCTTGCGAAGATCCGCTGTGGAAAAAGCCCGATTGCGAGTTTGGAGATGCGGCCTATACTAACATCATTCACAGTCAATCTTCTTAAATAAATAGTAGTAATATTGTGCCTACCTATGTTTATTTATATTGTCATTTATGTATGACACTTCTTATCGTTGAAAATATAGTACACCACCATCTAGCAGCTACTACTGTAAAACGTAAGCTGAACCTCGGGCTATATTGTTGACATCTAGTGGCGAATATTAATATTTAAATTTAGCCCGTAAAATTGCCCGAGTTATGATGGCCTCATTTTTTTGTATGGGATGAGGTATCTGTACTTTAGTATTATGTTATCTGTGATAATACTTACTTTAAAGAATTTTAAATCATTGAATTTCGTTTCATATAAAGTTAAACATTAGAATAATTATTTCATAGAATATCAAATCTCGAGTTTTTTGGTTTAGTATATTCAAATTATCTGGGGTGGGGTTTAAACTGGCAAACATTTTGCGATTCTATTGATCGAGAAACTTCGGCTCCTGAGATGTGGCGCCGTATGAGATGGATTAAGGGTTTCAAAACGATAAAAAACCGTCCTCCCGCTGATAAACAAAAACTATTATTAGAGTCCCTCGCTCCCGATTACGTACAAAATATAATGCCTACATTTGTGTCGCGAAACTCCGACCTCGAACGGAATTTTAGTTTTCAGGAAATTCAAAATTGCCTTAAGAAAAAGGACTCGGCAGCAGGCGAGGATGGAATTTCATACTCCATGATTTATAATATTCCATATAAAGCTAAATTATTTTTACTTAAAATATACAATAATGTTTTAAATACCGGCTCTGTTCCCCTTCAATGGAGAAAGATTCAAGTAATACCTATACCAAAATTAAACAATAATTCCACGGAGCTTAAACTTAGACCTATATCTTTAATTTCTTGTTTATGCAAAATATTTCATTTGATGTTATACAAACGCTTGGAATGGTTTGCGGAAAGAAACAATATATTTTCACATAATACTGTCGGTTTTAGGAAAGGACATTCCTGTCTAGATGCAATATCTCGGTTGGTTACGTACATTCAAATTGGTTTTACAGAAAATTATCCCACCTTGGCTTGTTTTTTGGATATTCAAGATGCTTATAACAATGTGTCAATAGAGGCCGCGACAAAAATCCTAGATGAGCTTAATATAGGATCAAAAATATGTACTTATATGTGGTCGTTTCTAAGTGAAAGGCAACTAATTATTAATCTAGATAGCAGTAGTAACAGTACAATTGCAAGGTGGACTAATAGAGGCTTGGCACAGGGAGACCCTCTGTCTCCTTTACTTTTTAATTTAATAACACATAGGATTAACAAACTACCTTTAAACGTAACATGGTCACAGTACGCAGACGATTATGTTTTATATATTAAAGACAGGGATATAAAAAAGTGTGAAGGATACATGCAAAATGACATAAATTCCATAGTGGCTTTTTTGAGTGAGCTTGGTTTAGAACTATCGCCGACTAAATCTAATTACTGTATATATAGCAGAGGTCATAGAAGAATAACAGTCGTATTGAAAATAAGAGAACACAATTTGGTTTTATTAGACTGTGCCAAATATTTAGGTATGAAGTTGGACAGAAGTTTGCGATGGGGTCAGCACATTAATGAAACTTTTGCCAGGTGTTCAAAATACGTGAATGTTTTAAAGGTTCTGGCTGGTAGTACTTGGGGAGTGCACACAAAACACATGCGTAGGCTGTATATTAGTCTAATAAGAAGTCGAATGGATTACGGATCATTTATCTACGACTGTTGTGCAAAAACACATTTAATAAAGCTTGATAGATTGCAAAACCAGGCATTAAGAATCGTAGGAGGTTTCATTAAAAGTACACCAATCCATGTTATGGAAAGCGAACTAAATTTAATGCCACTGTTTTTGAGAAGGCAATACTTAGCTTATAAATATAGTGTGAAGATGATATCTTGGAACAGGAATCAAACTGTTACCCTAGTCTCTAATTTAAGCGACCTTTCTATTAACAGGTATTGGGCGAATAAAAGAAAACCGCTCCTTGTAAAAACGTTCAGAGATATTTGTCAATTTAATATTAAGTCATCCCAACTTCTGGGTATGTTTTCTTTGGATTTATGGGTAGCAAACATCGAAACCACAAGATACCTTAGAATAAGCTTGGAATGTATTCAATCCCCAAAAACTTATTACGAACCTAATTTTTTATTAAATAACGTAGTAGCTGAATTAAACAGTACTTACAACGAATGGCACAAAATATTTACGGACGGGTCTAGAAGCGAATGTGGTTTGGGGGCTGGTTTCTATGATCAAAGTTTGCACTATGGAGCTGGTTATAAAGTTAACCGTGAGGCATGCATAATGTCGCTGGAGCTGATTGCAATATATCAAGCTTTATCTTACGTAATCAATAAAAATTTATACAAAATTGTTATTTTTTCGGACAGTAAGAGTGCTTTGCAGCATATGGCTCGATGCGTCTCTGGTTCCAGAGGTGCATCGATAGCCTATGAGATCTTAAAAACTATTATTTCATTAAATAATAGTGGTAAAGTTGTTAGATTGCAATGGGTTCCGGCGCATATCGGCCTTACGGGAAACGAACAGGCAGACCGGATAGCTAAGTTAGCAGCTTTAAACGGTGCTGATATAAATTATCTACCTGATCATTGGGAATTGGTACCAAAACTTAAAAAAACCTGTTACGAGGAGTGGGTTTCATATTTCAACCATACGTCTGCGGAAAAAGGTATATGGTATAAGTCTATTCAGGCAGCACCTCCTCAGTTGCCTTGGTTTGATGATGCTCGATTGAGCAGACATTATATTAAGTTAGCTTTTAGAGTTAGATCTGGTCACTATCCATCGGCAAAGTTTGCATATCTGATGAAAAAAGCGGGTTCTCCTAACTGTCCTGTATGCCATAAAATTGAAGATGTGCAACATTTGTTGATGGATTGTGACCGGAATAAAACTGAGCGTGAGGCTCTGCTTCATGAATTAAAGGTAAATACTCTTGATGTGGGTCTAATTCAAAGTATCATGAGTTATCCGACTTCCGAAGCAGCCCAAAAATTATGTCACCTGATTACAATAGTTCAGCAATGATTCGATTAAATAAATGTAGCTACCTAGACTATAGCAATCATTGTAAGACTGTGTCCACTATGAATTAAGGTACGATGGGGTTGACATATCCTTACTGGATCAAAACCCCAAAATAAATAAAGATTAAAAAAAAAAAAAAAAGAATATCAAATCAAATATTCTTAATCATTATATTGTTTATTTAATAGAAAACTTATTACAAAGAATAACATATTATCAAAGTGACAGTTTCTAAACGTTTCAATTCATAAAATGTATACCCTCATTTAAATGGGACAATTTTTTTTATAAACTAAACAATTGATGCGTCTACAAGGTCGACGGAGCCCCGCTACTTCTGGGTGGTTTATAAAAAAATAACCACGAAGGCCTAATGCGGGAGCTTCGCTACGCTCCGCTCCTAGCCTTCTAACCTAACCTATCCGAGTCGGGGTAATCTGAGTCGGGGTGTTAACTATATTGTAAATGTAACAGTTAAAAATAAATGTGATTTGGAACATTATAAAGGTGATTCAATATTCTTTAAAAAATTATTCTACAGTTTGATAAGTTTGTTAAACAAAAAAATGTGATTATAAATTCGTTCAATTGTGTTTCTGTGAAATATGTTTCATTGTAGTAAATTGTTTTTGAAACAATAATATTCGAAATAAAAATATAAGAACCAAATATTATATGAAACATTTTCTGTGAAACGAAATTCTATGAAATTTCTTTCTACGAAATAAGGGGCTCCCTTCCAAACCAGTTTCATAAGGAAAACCAAATCTAGCAAGTCCCCTCGTAATTGCCGCCGCCACAAAGGCGACATTTCGACTGAATCTACAAAATGTCTTGAAGTAGAATTAGATGCGACCATCGTCCCGTGTTTACCTTGCAAATTTATTAGGGTAGGGGGACTCCTGCCGCCTGAGGGATGTACACATATTTCGAAGGCAAAATATGGGGCATTTGAAGCAGAAATTATGTTTAGGGATAGTTGTCACCACGTTGAAATTTCCTGTTCAATAACTTGAGAGGTATTGTATATATTGCATACATATTTATTTTAAAGTGACAAATATGTTTACCCACATTTAAGAATACATTACCTAGATGACCGAGCTTCGCACGGTTTCTTTTTGGACATTTTCTAAAAATGAATCCTAGCTAGATCGATTTATAGCCCCCGAAACCCCCTGTATGCTAAATTTCAGAAAAATTGTTGGAGCCGTTTCAGAGATGCTCTGCTCGGTATTCTTTTTTTTAGGATATTTTCTAAAAATGAATCCTGGCTGGTGTTCTTACTCGGGGTTTAGATCGCGCTGCTGTGTAGAATGTCCTACAACCTACAATCATCGTCATCTCAGCGTTGTGACCAGATTGATTCGCCTCTTTATACGCTTTAAGGCATAATATTTAATCATTATTGAGCATGAAACAACACCGTACTTCCTATAATATATCTATTTATCTATTTTAAAACCGTAGATAGCCCAGGGTAAGCTACAGTGCGAGGGATATGCTCTAGGCAATTTTACACCTCGGTTTCTGAAGACCTGAGATAAGAGTACGACGATAGAACTCAGTCTTTCTTCTCTTTGTCTTTTCCTTCTCCCGGCGGGGTCGGCTCTCCTAATTAATTTGCGCCAGGCAGCTCTGTCCTGGATTGTCCCTATGTCTAGCTTGGCTTTTTTAATTGTATAGGCCATGTTTGTCCACCAGGTGCCGGGCGGGCGCCCTCTTCCGCGTTTGATTTCAGGTAATTCTAACGCCTTACGAACCACATAGTCATCGTCCCTCCGCACAACATGTCCGTACCATCTTAGTCGACTTTCTGTAATTTTTTCATTAATCGGGGCTACGATAGAACACAGTGAGTACGCCATAATCACCCCCCAATGGCCGACGTAGGTGATATCCGAGGGGATGGCCCGCAAATCTCCAATTCTACCAAGTATACAGACTAAGAATTACTACCATAGATTGAAAGATTTCAGTCCTGCGATCTTATTCACCCCACACACAAGAGCTCGATCTCAATTGAATAACTCTCAATTAGCACTTTGAAACTAGGTCGCACTCGCATACTGGAACTCAAGATATATGTACACGGAGACTTGAATAAAAATATTACGTGCACTTGGGACTTTCAGTTTGGTGTACTTGGTACTTTCAAAGGTTATCATTGCAAGTAATTTTAGTGCGTTCCACATTTCAATAATTTACTTATTCGCTACATGTTACATTTTACATTTAATTAATAAATGTAAAATGTCTTTCTTTTTCTTCTTCTTCTTCTTTAATCTTTTCGTAAAAATGATAAGCAAATTTTACACTTGTTTTTAATACAATGTCGATTGATTTTGCACGAGGAAAGAAAGACCTAAGAAAGAAGATGGACGGAGTGTCTAAAAACTTTGTTTAAATGCTTATACTGTTGATTGGTGGCACTTGGTGGAACTTGCTACACATCTTCAATGAAAACACTTGTACTTCTTAATAATGTGGAATAGTACAAGTGTTTTCATTGAAGATTTGTTTATATGCCTGCAGAAATTAAAAAAAAAACACAGTTTTTGCCAAACCTAATTTCTTTTTTGTGCTCAGAAAAGAAATTATCTTACTACTAAGTCACTTTATGAACGTTTAAATTAACAGAATATAACAAGGGTTCTTCATTATGTATCACTTTAGACATTTTTATTGTGTAACAACAATAAACAAAACCTGTAAAATGCGAGTGAAACTCACGCAATGAATAAGGTATATTATATATCAAATCAAATATTTACCACTTGTAAACCTTTCAGTTATCATATCTAATCACAATTACTCAAGCAGTGACATCATTAAGAAACCACAATCGATTAAAAAAAGGATACCCTAGCATCAAAGCAATAACCTTTCTTATTCTTACCCTTAGAGAAATTCGTTCATTTCCCTATAGAGGAATTCAAGTCCCCCTAACAATATCTCTCGAACATCGAACTCAATCACAACCCCTCATTCGTGAATTACATCACTTAGTATGATGTCACGATTATTGATAACGCAGTTGAGGTTCCTTTTATATTGCGGTTTGAAATCTGAAGAGGGGTGATTCTTTGAGACGTAAGTTTGTTTTAGAATATCTGGGCACTAAAAACCTTGTGTGCTCTATAGAGTACAGATAGTTTCTGGTATGTGGTAAATGACATTTATCATTGGAATTGTTTCATAGGCTTTCCGTTTTCCTTTAAGCACCTCAGAATTATAATAAAATAATATGGCAATTGGTAAAGTAGTTGAAGGAAAAATTTTGTCATAAAAATTCACGACCATTGCGATTTATTCATCATGAATAATTATTGCCTATTTCGTTCCTTACCCAAGCTCTTATCTACTTCTGTACCAAAATCGGTTCAGTGGTGTAAACGTGAAAACGTAACAGACAGAACTATTCTCTCATCAATATTATAGTATGAAGCCCTCTAAAACGCAAAGGACACGATACCTCCATAAGACGGTCCCCCTCCGAGGGTAAAGAACAAGTCAGCTCCGTGATTGTTTACCTAATGGGGCGGCAGATACGCACGATCGACGATCGATCCAACTGTCAAAAGAATTCCGTTTCTTTGACGGCGACGCGCTTGTTTTTGTTAATTCGCTACGTGTTGTATGGAAACGGTGTTTTGCTGTTTGAGATGTATACGAGCAAAAAATTATGTTAGTTTTATGGAATAATAGGGGTCATTGGCCGAATTTGATTCATGTCATTAGATGTCAATTTTTTTATATTTTGATAGGCAATTTTGTGATTATACGTTTTGTTTATTCAACATTCGTTTGTTGCCGATGGTCCGGTCCCTGAGTCCAGTAATACTGGTCCGTCCAAAGCCAATGTCGAATAGGAAATTGAAGTTTTTACAAATTCAACATTTTGCGTATTCAACATTCTTCAAATTAAACATCGTAGTTCAGAAGGAAACGTTTAACCACTATGTTACCTAACTACTCAGTGATAAGTGATAAGTTCGGCGAGAGAACATACTTAACTAAAAGTAACCTATTTAGTCCCTCAACGGGTAACATACACGCCTACAGGTTTTATTTAGAATCTTCGGACTTGATCTTTTTTGTCAATTTGTTTACCGTATGATCTTCGTGTTCCACGTTAAGACCCTGCAAACCTAACCACTTAGTTCATTGAGCATGTTCGGAGAGCTCTATAAGCACCGTTTCGCCAAGTCATGATCGGCCAGCATTGTCGTTAAATGCAAGCTAGCTACCCGTATTGTTTGGGTGCTTTTGTGGCCACGCTTCCATAGTTCTTCAACAAAATTAATGATTCGGAACAATGTTTTAAACACGGGGTTATCTACGTCCTCCGTCAATCACAAAAAAAGTATAAACACAAAGTTTTGTTCATAAATTGAAAGGGTCAGTTAATGTATTGTTACAATTATTATTATTCATATTAGCGACTCTTGTGCAAACAGCGCCAGAGCTGCCATAGCTCTTTTTTTATTTCAAAATTAATTATTATAAGCTCATTTCAAAGCATTCGTCAAGAAAGTGAAAAAATGCACCGTGAAACAGTGAAGATATTAAACAAGAATATTCCAATTACGTGCCCAAATCATCTCACCAATTTTCCCATCTAAATATTTGCAAACCAGAAGTACACTTAAATTTCAACCAAACATCTTTCTCAAAGGATCTGCTATTTCCGAATAGCAAACACAAACCTAAGCGTTCGTAAGTCATTAATTAAAATTGGTCCACTTAACACTGTCAATACAAACGATTCGTGACGATGCAAGAATACATAAAATCGTGTATTTTAATTCTGGAGCTTCGTAATGCATCGATTCTACTTCTACTTATTCAAAACCAGTCCTTATTCGAAGTTACTTAGAGTAGAACTTCCCTTGTTGTTACCGTATAGCTAAATAGACCACATGTCATCATGGTTTCCTGATCCTTCTCATCTCGGTAATTAAAATGGTAGGGTTGATTTTACTGTTGTGGTTTAATCTTGTTTACCTTATGGGATTGTAATAGTGGTGGTGACGGAGAAGGAATTCAAGTGTCACCACCCCATTTCATCTGAAGGGTGTCCGTAAGGGGCGACTAACGAAAAAATATGCAGACGATATCAATGCGAGAGAATGAAAACTCGAAATAAAACCCTGAAGCAATCCGTCTGGCCAGCGTGGAAACATGCAGGCCAAAGCCTCTCAGCATTGGCATAACATAAACTCACGCCTTTATCCCCGAAGGGGTAGGCAGAGGTGCTAGCACCCACATTTCGCCGTTTTATGTTTAGGTCCCAATGTAATAGGTGGCGAGCCTATTGCCATTAACTGGGCACTTATAAACCTGCGATAAATACACACATAACTTCGAAAAACATTTCCAGCAGTAAACTGCGAAACGCTAAGTGATTGAATAGTTACATTCTTTTACATCTATTTATTTTAGAGGTGTATTTATTATTTCGCCAATACGCGTCAAGAATCCAAAAAGAAATTCTGAACTAACACAACTTTTCGAAGCATGATGTAAAATACAGAACTCTTAATTGACACAAACCTTGGCAGAATTGAACGACAAACAGCCATATATCAAAAGACCCGAGTGTCCAAGTACGCGGCAGTCACGACATCCCACGTGTCCATAACGGTCCCATTTAATTAATTATCGTGTGACGTAATTTCAACAAACTGGGTCAGTAGTGTTAAAAAATTAATTAGTGACCAAGGATGGAAATAATTGTAGCTGTGATAATGACAACACAAGTACCGCGTCTACATTTTCTACCTACATCGCGTTTTGGATGTGCTTTTTAGCACAAAATAGTATAGTTTGACAAAAGCAATTCTTTATCAATCATAAATTGTTACTAAATTAAAATTAAGACAAAAAATATGCTCATGTCGTGTCGATTAACCCTTCCCGTATCGTTCCCGGCGCAACGGTGCATGATGCTGGCCGCGTTGCCTCGTTGAATCGCATTGGCTATCCTTAGCCCCAGGAACGAGGCGGAGTGGGAGTCACCACCTTGGTCGTAGATACGGCGACCAATTTCCGCGATCAACCTCTTTGCCTCCGACCCCCAATTGTCCATAGTCTCCACAGCAATGGGCACAAAATAATATTGTGGTTTAAGTAATATTCACCACACTTCATGTGGTTTGATAAAAACGATAATAATGAATAAACCCTGCACTAGGCAATTGAATTATTTATCTAAAGGTTTTCATCATAAAAGTTGTCATTCGCAGGAAAATGGGTAATGAGAGAAGGGGGTAATAATTGGTTAAATAGATTTCCGAAATGCAATCTTAAGCGCAACGAAAATAAAATGTGAAAGCACGGTTTAATTAGCAGATATCGATTCATATCAATGGTTAATTCTACTCTGAAACATAATAAATTAATTTAGTAGAACCAATTTTCCGCGCGGAGCTGTCAATTTTTGAGGCTTTCTTTAGTACCACCATAATGGTAAACTAGGACACCATACGCCTGGTAGTAAGCGGTCATCGTAGCTTACATAGGCACACCTCCAATATCACGAGTACATAAAACCTTTAAGAACTCCATGCTTCACTACAACTACTCAAATTGCATCTCAATGTAGTCACATCCTCTCCATACCTACATTTCCTTCGTAACCATTTTTTACCTTTTTATTACCTGTTAAGTACTTAGTCGAGATGACATCACCTTTCGCGGTGATTAAGCGAGGTGATCACTCGTAACGATAAGTCAGCTTACCTGCAACAAAAGTAATAAAGTTATTAGAATGATAATTATTGTTAGTGAATATCATTTATGTCACGGATTGCTCTCACGCGATTTAGTATTAGGAGTTTTTCAATAGCATAAGTATTATAGTGTTAGACAGTTAATACACAGCCCTTGACTAAGTGAAGGCTTGACGGCAATAGGCTCGCCCGCTATTGCGTGGGACCGAAAATTGTAGTGGCGAAATGTGGGTGTTAATACACCTCTGCCTACCCCTATCGGGGATTTACAGGCGTAAGTAGGTATATGTATGTAATAGTATCAGATTAGGTGATGAAAAAAGAAAAGCAGGTGTAAGATATTAGAATAAACTGGACGAGAATATAAATGATGAGACTCGAAAAAAGAAACCTTCTGATCTCCAAACCCATAGAGTAAAGCCTACACCAGAGCCTCGTTCGACAACCAGCAGGTGTATTGACTTGCAGATAAAGTTGAAGTGACCCCTAGTATATAGGTGAGGCCCTTTGAACACCTGGCCGTTGGGCGTTCCACACCACGATTGGTAGCGGAATCGCTGGATGCGGGCAGCTTTAGATCACTCGTTCTTGCAGTCTAGAGGAGAGAACATAGGCCATGTTCAACAGTGGACGGCTGATATGATGATGATGATGATAATTCCAGAACAACGCTTAGCTGTGAATCGACTCTCACAATGACAATTAGGTCAATTCATCTGAGATCAGAATATTTGACAGATTTACATATTTCCGATAGTTCTGAAATTCAGAACTGAATACCATTGTAGAATACGGGCCTAGAACTGCCATCTAGAATACAATCGATCCTTTAGGTCTAGGAATAAATTGATGACTGAGTATTGTGGTATACAAGCTTTAGTAAGTTCATTTACATTACACTACTTCGAAGTTCCTCTTGAAATTCCACAATAATGAACATATAGTACAAGTACGAAACTGATAAGTGTCTTATCAACAGACGCAACCGCCTGTAGTGCCTAATGCCTCTATCATAACATGACTAATATAATTCAGTAGCTGTATTATAAATATCTGTTACAAATGATATATGGACGAGAAGTGATGACATTATCACAATATATTTATAGTTTTTTAAGTTAAACTACAACAGGCTGCCAATTTATTTACCTCATAATGGTTAGAAAATGAACACTTTTTTATTGTAAATGTAAAGAATCTGTCATTTCAAATTCTTCAAAACACCATTTAGTGAAACCAGACTTATATTATAAATGCGAAAGTAACTCTGTCTGTTTGTCTTTCTGTTTGTTACACTTTCACGCCTGAACCACTGAACCGTTGTTGTTGCTGTTCAAATTTGGTACAGATATATATTAGACCTTGGGTAAGACATAACAATAGCGAAACTCATATCAAAATCGATATTAGATCATATTTGATACGGATGATTTTGAAGATACTACCAGAACAGAGACAAGCTCGTAAAAGTGATTATTTACTATGTAATGGTAAAGCAATTATCCTTTCAAATGTTTATGATATTACGGCTTCATTATCAATAGCATCAGGTACACAGTACACAATAGTCATCTGGTGACCTTGAGAGCGATGATGGCATCGAATGACAAATGCAACTGAAGTCATACCAGCATTACGGCACACGACTCAATTGGTCCCTTTGTGCAACTTGTTTAGATTCATTGCGGCCGGAGGTCAGATGTTATAGATCACAATTTTATCGGATTTATCGGTTTCATTGAGAATTTATCTTATTGTATACTGTGATGCTCTTGAATAATGGGTATATGCCAAGCTAAACTCGCCTACAAATCAGTACACCTGCTGATTGATGGTCAAGACTTTAGCGTATGGTTTCCGCATTTACAAGCTTACGCAGCCGTCGTTCCCATAGATAGTCAATCAATAAATCAATCTATTAGCCCACTGATGGACATAGGCCTCTCCCAATGTGCGCCATTTCGTACGATCCTCCGCCTTCCGCATCGTCTGTCTCAGCCACCTTTTTCAGGCCATCGGCCATAGTCGCGTAAGCCAAATCAAAAGGACAAGAAGGAAGAGTAATTGAAGTCTTGGCTCTGACAGTAATTAGAGACATTATTGGCGTAATGTTAATAGCATCAATGTTGTTGGACTGTCAATCAATTAGCCTATCAATGTCCAACAAGGGCTCTTCCAATGTAGGGTTTTATTCCGATTTTTCCTTGTCTCGCCATGATCCCTCTTACGAAACTCTTCGAATGTGATAGGGTAGTGATCCTTATATTATTTCTGCGTCACCACACTGATTATTTCACTATATCGATACTGTGGGTGTGAGTCATTCATTTTGTCTGCTCTATCTAACTGCTTAGAGTACACGATGCAGTTCTATAACATACAAACCCCTCTAGACAAGTAGCAATTCGCTAGCTGACGTTTTGATGGATTTGATTGTCAAATATATGGATGGGATTTGACTTGAATGTCAGTCGTTAACGCATGTCAAATACGTCAAATCTCATTCGTCATTCTATTCCATCAAACGCCGGCTAGCGAATTGCCACTTGTCTAGAGGGGAAGTTGTACTCACAGTAGTTCTTAATGACATGAACACGCGAACAATGCCGGAATAATTTAGTATATTTAGTGCTGCTATGTTGCCAAACTCACGACAACGACACGCATACTTATTACGTTACATCATACGTTAGTGAGGACCCGCTGCTTTGTTATTCTGATAGAATCGGTAGATATTGGAATCCGATATGTCTGTCTGGAAGACGTTGTATTTTTCTGAAGCTAATATTAGTTTAGCTAGCCAATACATATGTTTTCATCTTTGTTCAATCCAGGGATCTTTAAACGGGACTTGAAGAAGTATCAAACGAATGGTGTAATTAATTAACGGCCCGAATGGTGTTCAGCCATTTAATGGAACGGCTAGGCAAATAGCTTAGATCGACGAAATTTAACTACTTGCCTAGCCATTTAATTAAACAGTTAGAAAAATGACTTAAAATAACCACCAAGGCTTTTAACCTAACCTAACCAAGTCGGATTGCGCAGCTATCACAATAAACCTATCACTAATTTTCTGTGAATACACCTTTGTCTACCCCCTCGGGGATTTACAGGTGTAAGTATATGTATGTATGTATCTAATTTTCTATTTTATTTCGAGGTAGTGCATCTTAAGATTGGGCTAAGCATTAGTCAGCCAGGTTATTAATTATTGTAATAAACGAGACTGCTGAATTTCATTCAGACCGTTAATTGAATAGCGCCGTTTAGTTAACTGCCTAGGCAGTTATTTGGACTGCTGATTCAGCTAGTTGGCGGCGACATATACATATTATATGTGAAGTTGTGTGCGTGAAAAACAAGGCCGGCGTGTCCCTCGAAGTCTCTGTCCAAAGCTTATGTCATGGTTGGTTGAAAAGAGGCAGGTCTAGCTTACCCACTTTAGGGGGTAGATAGATTTTTAAAGTGAAAACTTCTTTAGCGGCGTTGGATGGGTAAAAATTGTTAAACTTCGTCAGGATCGTTTGACCTTTGAACCGTAACCGACGACTGACGTCATACAACATTAGCTAAAGAGAAAGACTGTCTATTTAGCAAGATACGATAAATAGCATCGTGGCTTAACGGTTAGCGGTTCGACTGTAAATCCTTATGGTTTCAGATATTACCAGGTTCAAACCTGGGCTTCTGGCACTTTTTGTGATTATTTTTCTTTTTGTAATTTATTACTTTTTGTGATTATTTTTTCTTTTTGTAATTTATTACTTTTTGTGATTGATTATTTTGTCTTTTTGTAATTTATTAATTTCTTCTGACATTAGTGATAGGTCCTATGATTGGCGCTATATTATACATAGGTATGGTATGGTATGGTGTGGTACGTTATGGTATGGTATGGTATGGTATGGTATGGTATGGTATGGTATGGTATGGTATGGTATGGTATGTTCTTTTTATCTTTTTCTATGTATATAACGAAGAAAGAAAGAAAGAAAAAGTTTTCACTAGTACCCTAGTAGTCACAAGCAACAGATACTTAAATGATCGAGCAATCATTCACCTCAACGTACGAACTAAATATGCAGTGATAGTGTCACAGACGTGAAACCATTCCTAACACAAGCAAGCTAGCTACCGAAAATACAGTAACATGGTCCGTATCACTAGTAGTTTATAAACAAATACATTAAACTATTATAAACACCTTTTTTTTTTTTTTACGTGCGGGAAATCCCCACGGATACCCACCCCTCCGGAGCCGGAGGGGGAGGTTATGTCGGACTCGAACCGACTAAACCGCACGCCGTCTCTGGGTCGTAGTGCTAGGCCGAAGGTGAGGTTGTCATGCGACATATCCCTCGCACCCCGGCTGACCCAGATTATAAACACCCAATGACCTACCTTCTAACTATTACAACCCAAGTACTCCCGCCACTCTGACCGTAACTATCACCACGATTCTCTGTAAATGGCGGAACGAATCGTGCAAATAACCTCGTACGGACTCGTACTTCACACAGTAATACACGAATATACACTCTAGTGTGTAGATCAAAGGCTGAATTTTTAGAGAAAGGGTGTTGAAATTGACTGACCTAGTATTTGCGCTAAGAAAAAGTTAGTGCCTAAATGTCATAGGTATTTGCGATTGAGAGAGTTGTAAGGTATGTTGAAGCAGGTCACGTGGAACGAGTGAGTAGTGAACATAATGGATTGAGTACTGAACGATTGACATAATCAAGTATATGGTGTTAAAAATTAAAAAAAAAAGAACTGAAAAGGGTAAATAAAGGGGTGGTTCAGACACGTGGGGCTATTGGGTACTGAATGAGTGAGAAAATCAAGTATACAGGGTAAAAGGTAAAAAATAGTTCATCCAAATCGGTGCAGACATTCTTAAGTGTTTCGCATAGTCGCTCATTTAGTAATTATTTTTTATTTCATGTAATTAGGACTAGGTTCAGCTGTCAAAGATTTCCTCCCCATCGACGTCAACTGAGAGGACGGCCAGAAGGCTAGCGGTGTTGTTACGTTGAATGGCAAATTTATATTATTTGAAATTTTAATAATTACAGACTATTTGAAAAACATCGTTGTTTTAATAAAATACAAATTAAAACGAATTATATTTGTATTTCTGTGTATTATTAATTCCCGAATTATTTTGTAATTTAATCAAATTACAGTCATCTCAACGAATATCAGCTTTTAGGCTTTTAGCATAGATAAATTACGTACCAATATTGTGAAGAGGAATTGGAGGAGAGTGCAGAAAGATTAATGATAACTTGTAATGAATGAATAATTACGATCGAATTTCGACCATTTATTTTGTACTTTTCGGCAATACTTTCCAGTCGATTACAAACATTAAGTCAAACCATTTTTCAAATAATATAAGCAGAGACCTGTGCCCCGAGCAGGAATAATATTCGAATTCGTAACGTAAACGTATCCAGGGAAAGGAGCACTGTGATTGGCCGCCTGCCTACTGTGAACCAATCGCAATGCTCCATTCTTTAGTTACGTTTACGTTGGGAATTCGAATGTTATTCGTGCTCGGGGCACACATGTTTCCACTTGCTACGATTCTGCCCTCCTAGAATAGATAAGTCAATGTATGGGAATGTCATACGTTTACGACTGTCACAAACGTCAAAATAAGTTTCATTCCCATGCATGTAAAAATATCTTCTACAATCGATTGTGTCATATATCCAGGTGTGCTGGACATATACCTAAAATCTAGAATTAGGTACTATAAAATCCTTTCATTCTCAGAACAATTTCTCTACCAAAATTATTTAAATCAATCCCTCCATATTTCTTTTTTTTATACGTCGACCATTAGCCATAGCCCACGCTATCCGTTTCACAATGCGTGACGTAACGTCCCTATAGCGGTATATATTTATATCGGGCGCGCCCTGCGGCTGCGGCCGAGCCGAGGTACTGGAATGTGCCATCTGGCGATCTGTTTGTGGGCCAACATCAGTTTTATAGTGTTACTGATCATCGTTTATGAGGAAGAATGTAAGGAAAACCACTTGTGCAGATTTGGCGCGTGTAGAATACCCATATTGCGATCCAATATCGTGTTTCAGTAGAGAGATCAGTCACGTTTTATGTGCTGCAACATTATGGATGTGCAAACATGATTGACCAACTTTTAAGCTCTCGCGTTCCATGATATATTATAAATAGAACGGGAATTAGCTCGATAACGTGATTGAATCAATAAATATTTGATCACAATATTTATAACTCATACATATATATAATGAGGCTAATTTCCCTCTGGGGCACGCAGAGACAACCTTCTTCTGTATCTATTTTTACACGTTTCATGTAATTCATCTACTGTCATTAATTATTTCACACAAGACCGCCGGTTTCGAGTATTTCGGTTAAAATGAACTACTTCGTAGTAAGAAATTTCATTCATGGTGAATCAGATGGGTCACTCGAGATTTGCGAGCTGCAGAAAAAAAAAATAAGGAGGAATCTTTTTCACTTTTGTCGCTATTGCAGACCTTATTAGTGGGAATAAGACAACAGGATTACAAGATCGACTGCCGTTTGACCCTTGTGAACTCGAAGAGAAAGCCTGTTCCAGAGTCTCACCTGTTAATCCACAAGTTGGTTTGGATTCATAAGACCGCTTGTCTTACCCTCCACCTAGCTAGGAATGCCTATGTTAGAGCGGCATCCATTTAACAGTACTAATCAGCAGCTGTACCGGTTTGCAGGCAAGGTTGATACAGACCCTAAAATTTTGTATACCCTATGTTTATTGCCGATTGATGGCACTTCCTGACCAGTCAGCCCCTTTAGACAAGTGGAAATTCGTTGGCCGTCTATACATTCGTCGTTCTATTCCATCAAACGGTTCTTGGGGGAAAGGTACAAGTGCATTATCTTATACACCCCATACAACTTAGATTTGTTTTGCATGTTTAGTCGATCCCCAATCGTTGTCGTAGCAAGACATTAACAGATAGCTTGCCCTTCACAGCATAAAATAAAAACTTACACCTTGCATAGCAATGATGCATTATAAACTAAAGTTACGTCATGTAAGATATGGCGGCTTTCAAAAATGACGCAAACACTGAATTTAAAAAAATATAGCTACTTACTAATAAAATACGTCAAAATTATTAATTTATGTGAATTACATTTATTATTCATTTTTATTAATAATAACATTATTATTACAAATTAATTATTAGATGTTTGTTTTTTTCGTAGCGTACTGTCGCATCGCTGATTGGTGCATAAAATGATGACGAAAGTAATCTTTTTTTTTCGTGGTCATTTTAGAGTTCTGGCAACGCATCTGCAATATAGTACCTACATCATTTCTGCATAGCAATAACTTTGATAAATGTAATAAAATCTTATCTGCTCGTATCAACACATTCCACGCAACGCTAGTTTGATTAGATAAATAGACACTCCCAATTTATACTTAAACTCGGTTACTGGTTCGAGTCTGATAAAACAATTTGTCAGTAATAGACGTGGTTTGGATTTTAAACCTATGACCCAAACTTATATACATATATGACGAATGACCCAATAAGTCTAGGCCCTAGACATGTATCTCTAGCCCAATGACCCTATATGTCTAGGCCCTAGACGTGTATCTCTAGTCCTCACTAGGCGGGTATCGCATTTAAAAACTCAATATTATAGTTTGGTCACTTTAAAAATGTTAATTTTGACTTTGTTATACCTACTTATTTATTTATTTTGAAAATAATATGAATAACATACTTTAAAAATACTTTTTACTTGCTAACAAAAACTCAACTGATGCTAAAAAGATCGAAACAAGCTTTATAGCAGGCAGTACTAATTATCATCTGGTTCGAGATTAGCAAATGGGTACCGCCTGCTTTAAGGCTTGTTTCGATCTTTTTAGCATCAGTCGGGTTTTTTGTTTTTAATAATTGATTTTATTTTATACTTTTTAGTTATGACATATATATTTTTGTAATCGTCTTTCAACTGTCTTCATTTTGATACCCCACTCGATAAATTTGAGTGAAAAATCTTGGCGTCACAAACCCAACATATAGCTTTTGTTCATTTTTTTTGTGGTGTGTTCACACTTGGCCAATAAATACCTTACATTTGAGACATGAATCATTGAAATTCGTTAGTGGTTCAGAAGATATGAGGCAATAAAGAATATTACAAACATACATACAAACATACAAGATACCCTACCCATTCTATACCTCTTCATGGCAGTTGGGTAAAAAGGGTGTTAGCATTATAGTGACTCGCAGTCTGTAGCATGGTGTAAACAGCTGGTGATTCCAGTACATAAAAGGGTATGCCTATATGAACCAGTAAAACAATATAAATAATAGTAATTCGGTAGCTTCAGTAGCGCTATCGTAGAACTTACAAAGATTAACATCATTGATCTTATTAGATCTGTGGATACTTTTTTTTTTTTTTTTACGTGCGGGAAATCCCCACGGATACCCGGAGCCGGAGGGGTAGGTTATGTCGGACTCGAACCGACTAAACCGCACGCCGTCTGTGGGTCGCAGTGCTAGGCCGAAGGTGAGGTTGACTTGCGACATATCCCTCGCACCCCGGCTGACCCAGGGCCATCCCTTTCGGTCAGGCCCTCCTCGGGAGGTGGGGACCACGCCGTCCCCGACTCAACCCCGGTGTGGGGAGGCGCGCAACGTCCTACGATGCGCGCCGCCGCCGTGGCCTGCTTCTGCTAGGGTGACGGGCGGCTCCACCCGTCACCCTCAGGCCCGCGCTCATGGGGGGCGGAGGTCGGTTAGCGCCCTCCGACGCCCGAGCTGCCTTCGGGCGCGTGCAGCGATGTCCGCGAGTCTTTCTCGCTCATCGCGCCGCGCCCGTCCCGCTGTCTCCTTCGCGAGCATGACCTGCTCGCAGAAAGAGGCGCTGGCCGCCCACGCATCCGCGCAGCGGACAATCGCCGCGAGCAGGGTGGAGAGCGTGAGCACTCTCACCCCCAGGGCCTGCACAAGCTCCCGCCTCGGCGCCTCAAACGCCGGACACTCGGTGAGCGTGTGCAGCCCCGAGTCCACGCTCGTGTCACAGTGATGGCACTCGGGCGTTGGCTCAATACCCATCAGACGCAGATACCGCCCGAAGCTACCGTGCCCGGTGATAACCTGCGTCTGACGGTACGAGAGGCTCCCGTGTGGCCTCTCTAGCCACTCCCCCATGATGGGTCTTACCGCCGCAATCACGGCGTGCCCTGCGCGTGGTTGCCCAAGTCGTCGCTCCCACTCGGCCACCATGTCCCGGTGGAGCCGGGATTTCTCGGCCCGAATGTCCTCGGGCTCGGGATCGAATCCCCGCTCCCGC
Organism: Eilema caniola; assembly: GCA_949126895.1. Lineage (NCBI taxonomy): Eukaryota > Metazoa > Arthropoda > Insecta > Lepidoptera > Erebidae > Eilema > Eilema caniola. The sequence goes on along the minus strand of OX421482.1, from coordinate 1,250,835 downwards.
GCCTCCTTTCGGAACCGATATAGTGCCGAAAGGGCCCTCGCTTCCAGGATCCACGGTGGCGATCCGGCCAGGAGACTCGCCGCTTCGAAGGATATCGTGCGGTATCCCCTGATGGCCCTGGAGGCCATCGTCCTCTGCGCCGTACGGAGCAGAGGCAGGAATCTGGCCCCCAGGGTGTCCGCCCACACGGGGCACCCATATAGGGCCATGGACCGCACGACACCCGCGTAGAGTCTCCTGCAGGAGGCCCCTGGGCCCTTCAAGTTGGGCAACAGCCGACTCAGGGCATTCGCCGTGGTGACCAACTTGGGGCGCAGGCTTCGGAGATGTTGTCCGAAGTCCCATCGACCGTCAAGCACGAGCCCCAGGTATTTCAGCTGGGGCTTGATGTCGATGGGAGTGCCTCCCACTGTAAGGCTGGCTCCCGGGCCTGGCCTGCGCCGAGGACCATGAAAGAACATGGCCTCGGACTTGTGCAGAGCCACCTCGAGACCCAGCCGCCGGATCCGTTCGACGACTTGACCAACCGCGGTCGTGGCCCTCAGGGTTGCCTCGCGGTGCGTAGCCCCGCCCACCGTCACCAGCGTGTCGTCCGCATAACACGTGACGGTGGCACCGTACGCGAAGTCACCGCGAAAGATCTGTGGATACTAGTGTGAAAAATAATTACAGCAAATTCATATATATCTCTCTCTAAACATAAGAGGTGCGCTCTTGTCGGTGGAGTTGTCGCATCTCTTCTCTCCTCTTCCAATCCTTTGACCTCCTAATATCACGTGACATTCTATCTTTTCCTTTACCTGTGTCAGAAACATTCTTTTTGGTCAATCTCTTACTCTTCTTTTCCTTGAACCTTCGCTTCAACGATATTTTTTTAAAGAAGTCCTGTCTTATCATGTTGCCAAATACGTAAGCATGCTAAATATCCTAATTATAGTCACTCCCGTTGTGTGATAAACAGTTAATTTCAACGAAACCATGTTCAATATCTAACCATATCCCTATAAAATGTTAAAATAATAACATCATATCGTTCGCCTATGCATAGATTTCGTGTCTAGCATCGATATCACCTAATAACTTGTTCAAAATTATCCTTCGTCATCTGACAGTTGCCGTGCGAACTGTCATTAGCGGGTTATTATTCAGGAATGCCAACATTACCGTGTGGACAGGACGTGACGCCACTGTCACACGTCAGTTAGCTCGTATTCAAATTGTACTATTATAATAATTTGTGGTTCTATGTGGAAGGCTACTTTATGATATCTAGCTAACATTAGCTTTTTCGGTGCAAGAGACCGAAAACTAGTATTTCCGTTAACCCGCCAAATAAGCTAAATTGCTTATGTTGGAAGTTGATAGTGTAGTGGCCGGGATTCGAACCCGGGACTTGTTAATCGTAAGGCCGACTCCTTAACCAGTATAAGCTGCCAAAGCCTGTTTTGTGTAGCACAGTTTTTGAGTGACATAATGTACTTTTTTATTTCCAATGGGACCGCCTGAGACCGGACAGGCGATCCATTCGTTACACCTGAGGGACACTTCATCCATTTCCTCATCTTTCATTCTTACAGAGAATGTGGTCGATTCAGCTTTTACTGAGAATTCCTTCGAACTTTTTTATTTCCTTGCGTAATCTTATGATATGTCGCACCACCTGTCCGAATATGACAATATTTCATTTCTAAGAACTGTTTTGACGTTTAATAAAAATAAACTAATTCAACTTGACAGTCACATACCCTGTTGCCGAAAAGTGGATGCCAATATATAATTGCCTATTCTGATATTTTCAGGGATATTTTATCCGTGTATATGGATGTAGGTAAGGATAAAGCCAATAGAAAATCTAATTTATTATTAAACAAACTCGTAATAAATATGACCTACGTTTGTATATGGTGTCATTGTTTCATCATTGCCATAATATGTATTGTATATTTAACGTTGCGGTCACCAATCAGTCGTATTTTAGTTACGAAAATAAACGCTACAGTCATTTGTCCTTTGTTGTTTATTTGTTATAGTTATTAGTGTTATTACACACACATAACGCACAGCTAGTCTTAAATTAAGTCCTAAGAACCGATTGCAGGTCTACCGGGTCCAACAAATTGTACCATGACTATAACGGGATGAAGACTATAATGGGATTTAAAAAGAGGTAACGGAAAAAAACAGTCGCATTCATGTGGCACTCCGAGAATGTCGTCAAAAGTGAAAACTTGGTCAATCAATAGTTGTCACAAACTGACACAAGAGGTGTTGGTAACGTAATCGCGAGATATTGGTTTTTTATCAAATTTCAAAAAATGTTTTATGGAAAATGCCCAACACGTCTAATCAAGTGCACTTTGCATACGTTTACGGTGTACTGCATGAGCGGTTCAAAGGAACGACCCTACGGTGTATGAACCACATATAAAAAGAAATTGCCATGACATTAGTTCATTCATCTCTCTGTACATTTTTAGTAGTTAATGAAACTGTAAAGTATTTTTTATAGCATCGCACGAGGTTTTTAAAGAAGAAGAAAAAACATTTAATTCAGGACACGCACAATGTACATCCACCAGTTACATAAATGTCATATCGATTACATGTAAGTTTACACTGTGCGAGCCCGAATATGTTTTAACACCAAAGTCTCTCACATGACATAATTAAAACATAAAATGGATCGGTAGACAAATGTCCAATAAATAAAAATGACCAACACGAATTACAGAAATGTTGAGTGCCAAAATTAGGATCGGTAGACAAATGTCCAATAAATAAAAATGACCAACACGAATTACAGAAATGTTGAGTGCCAAAATTAGGATCGGTAGACAAATGTCCAATAAATAAAAATGACCAACACGAATTACAGAAATGTTGAGTGCCAAAATTAGGATCGGTAGACAAATGTCCAATAAATAAAAATGACCAACACGAATAATGTCCAAAAATAAAAATGACCAACACGAATTACAGAAATGTTGAGTGCCAAAATTAGGATCGGTAGACAAATGTAATTTGCTGATCGCCGCGTCCACAGACAATGTAAAAATCGAGCTGCAGTTATATCGAAAATAATAGAAGATATATAAGAGCTGTACTTAAATGTAATTGTTTAATTTGTTTTCAAATTCTGTACATTAAGACTGTCATTAAAGTTTTTTTTTGTAATTTTTAAATGTTAGGTTTCAGTATAGAGTAGACAAAATAATTTTTACGCCAAAGATCAATAACTTCAACACAATACAATAAAACACAATAATTCATTAAACCATACCACTCAGTACGATAGTGCACGTATATTCATTACCCATTGTTGGGGACGCAAGCTTTGAATTTAAATATTGTTATGTTGTTAGGGAACGCATAACATGTCGTTAAGGTAACGACTGACTGTTAGCGTAACATTCACACATTTTATATTAGGAGAATTTCATTAAGTAACAGTAGAGCTCAGTTGGTAAACGATTCCGTTATGAGACACATCGATTTTATAGATTTGCTGAGATAGAAAAGTATTCTATTGATTCATATATTTTATCTAGATTGCAAGCAATGCCGCAAATTCAACAACATGCAGTGTAGATTCATTTTCAAGATACCTCACTATGTAAACTCTCTGATATTATTGTTTTCTTGAAAAAATGTATTACCTTCTTTTATTTGAACAACAATAAATACATAAATAGTAAGTTTAACTTGAAGTGATTATTATTTTTATACCACTTAGGTGGAAGACTAGCACCCGGCCCACCAGGTGGGAGTGGTAACACTACCGGTACGTTAGTTAACTATCGAACAACTTTTTTTTCAGATTTTCTAGAAGGGTGTATTTTATTTATTTATGTTTTTTACAACATTAAAGAAGGCTGGCAAATTTACTCACGGTAGAAATCCAAACAATTTGCGATTGCTTGCAAAATGACTCATAACTTATGTACTGACCTGTAACAAATAAAATTATACACGTTAATCGTTAAAATAACAAAATTAATCACGAAGGTTAAAAGTGCATTCAGTTTAAATGCCAAGGTTCGCAATGCGATAGTAGTCAGCAGAAACATGAATATAATTTGTAACGAAGTAGTGATATCAGACCTTAAGTATCCCGGGCACGGATGAATTGGCAGAAACCGGCTGAACTTGTTTTGAGGACGACTCATGATAAGCGGTTTGTTACAAAATATCGAGTGAATATTGTGAAACTAAGTTCCATTTCTGTTAAATAACTAGGTACATAGCAGGTTTAGGATCTATTATTAGATTGAAAATATTCACGACTTGAACCGTCATCCTTGCATACTGTTTAAGCGCAAGGCCTCTAGTTTGTGTGACTGGTATTCTTGGTGCGAATATATCGAGAACCTGGTTAGATACAGTTAGATAGTCAATACCTTTTTGGAAAGTTGAATAAACGCACAAGTTATTTCCGTAATTTGTACGTTCGCTGCTATAGTTTTTTTTTTAAAACAAATATCAATAACTGGAAAGCAAGGTGAAAATTTAAAAATACTTTTTATAAAATATTCAACATTGTTTTTATTTAAAGAGTTTTTCTTAGTATTTATAAATATTTTAAGTTAGTACCTCACCTATATCTATCTACCTATACATCACCTACTAAAATACATTAGAATAATTCCCACTCGGTAAAATTTTTTTATTTAATTTGCATTCCATCCCAGAAAAGTCAATTATTTCGAAATCTATTGATTTTTGGCCATTAATAATGGGGTCAAAATTGGAGCATTTTGGGTCCTCTAACAACCTTTGATAGGAATACGTCGAATTACCAGTAACCCTGTAGTTCCATGATCACTAATCGCCACATATAGCCATGATGGTATCAATTTCTGTATTTTTATTTATTTACATTACTGTATTTTTATTTATTAAACTTGCATCATTTTTAAATTATATTGTACTTAGGAATAAGAATTTTTAGTTCGATGATAATTAAGTACCTAATCAAATTATGCATTTAATACTCAACGGCTTGTTTTGACATACCTATATCCTTGGTTAGAATAATGAAACATATTTCCTTTCCTCCTATTAGAACACAGGCTAGGCAAAGATATTTTACATCCTTATGTCACAAGTTATATTTATAGTCCCCACATCATAGGAAGTGAGCCTGAAGCCTAGAACTAATGACCTCATCATGCTAGCCTCAACAAGAAGTCAGCAAATAAATATGGTATATGATTCACTGATGACAGAATTATTTATCACTTCATTGTTGACCATTGGACCTAACAATGAATTAAAATTAATTATAAATTTAACATTCTAATTAAAAAGATTAATTATTCTATATTTTTATTTCGACTCCTTAAAAAAGAAGTATAAGTAATGTTTTCAGTACTTTTTTATACCAATTAGGTGTCAGATAAGCACATGGCCCACCTGATAGGAAGCGCTTACCGTGGCCTATGAATGTGTGTGGTGTGCAACACCGGGGGCGCCACACTCGTGCTGCCTACTTTGTAGGAACTTTCTAATGCTCTTCTTGAAGAACCCCATCTTGTAGTCGCTTGGGAAAACCTCTGGAATACTGAATAAATAATACTAAAATGCTAATAAACTCTATTCTATTTGAATTAAAATTATAATTACCATATTAGTTACATAAACTGTTTTAACATAGTTTCGTTCGTTTAATAAATTCAAACAACCGGAATAACAACTCTCCAAGGTCAAGGTCTGATATAATATTTAAAAAGACTTATTTATAGGTCCTATGGCTATTATATACTATATATACGAGATGACCACGATTCCAGAGCCACCCTGACACGCCACTACACCGACGAACTGCCAGACATCAGTCAAGACGAGATCGTGTCAGCTCTGAGGCAGCTTAAAAATGGAAAAGCCCCCGGTGAGGACGGAATAACATCAGAGCTTTTGAAAGCTGGAGGAGCCCCTGTTATACAGGAACTACAGAACCTCTTCAACGCCGTCCTTCACAGTGGGAGAACTCCAAAGGCGTGGAGCGGGAGTTTGGTGGTGCTCTTTTTCAAGAAGGGTGATAAAACCCTTCTTAAGAATTACAGACCCATCTCGCTCCTGAGCCATGTCTATAAGCTGTTCTCACGAGTGGTCACGAATCGTCTCGCCAGGAGACTCGACGAGTTCCAGCCGCCGGAACAGGCCGGGTTTCGCGGAGGATATGGCACCATAGACCACATTCACACAGTGAGGCAGATTATACAGAAGTCCGAAGAGTATAATCAGCCCCTGTGTCTGGCCTTTGTGGACTATGAGAAGGCCTTTGACTCTGTCGAAACCTGGGCTGTTCTGGAATCCTTACAGCGATGCCAAGTAGACTATCGTTATATTGAGGTGCTGAGATGTCTGTACGAAGCCGCCACTATGAGTGTCCAAGTACAGGACCAGCAGTCTAAACCGATCCAGTTGCGCAGAGGAGTGAGACAGGGGGATGCTATATCCCCGAAACTGTTCACCAGCGCGTTGGAGGATATGTTTAAGACGCTGGACTGGAAAGGAAAGGGCATTAACATAAACGGCGACTACATCTCACACCTACGATTCGCAGATGACATAGTCTTAATGGCGGAGTCGCTAGAGGAGCTGAACCACATGCTGGGCGGACTAGCTTCAGCCTCCCGACGTATCGGTCTTGGCATGAATTTGGACAAAACCAAAGTCATGATCAATGGCCACATTGATCCCATGCCGGTCGTCGTACATGGTCACCCTCTCGAAATCGTTTCTGAGTACACTTACCTCGGGCAGGTTCTGCAGTTAGGTAAAAACAATTTCGAGAGGGAGGCCAAGAGGAGGATCCAGCTGGGCTGGGCAGCGTTTGGGAAACTACGAAACTATGCTGGATGCGGCAAGCTGAAGACAGGGCGCTATGGCGCTCATTGGGGGAGGGCTATGTCCAGCAGTGGACTAATATAGCCTGATGATGATGATGATGATGATGGCTATTTAGTTATGCAATTAGGTAAACTTTGGTTATGTCAATTGCTCCACTGGTACCTACTGGTCGAGTACAATTCCAAGACGCATGCATGTGCCTTTCCAGCAAAAGTATCTTCTTTCCTTCCCCTTCCCACTCTTCAGAGCACGCCACTGCCAATGCATGTCTACCTCAATATCCTCGGTAGGGATGATCGCTGCAAGCTGAATAACAAAAACTACATTGAGACTATCATCAAAACAGCCTCACGTAAACTCGGAGTCCTGAACAGAGTGAGACGGTTTTTCCCGGTGCAGCGGTGTCTTCTAAACAAGACATAAATTCGTTCCTGCGTGGAATACTGCTCGCATCTCTGGGATGGCTCCGCAAAGTACTTATTAGGTGCTCTCGACAGGATGCAGTAACGTGCGGTCCGAATTATTGGGAATCCTGAGGTCTTTACCATGCAATGTTGCCAGCCTTCTGGGAACATTACTGGTCGATGATGATGCGGAGGAATTTCACGACGCATTGTGTATGTAAAGACTTCATTTATTTAGTACAGCTTTTTCAGCTTCCAGTTTCAAATTTAATTTAGTATCATTTATTTTATTGAATTAATTATTATAAAACATTTAATCTCTACCATGGTGAATGTTCTGATTCGCTCTTCCAATTAATCCCACCCTCTCTTTTCCTACACACAAAACACGTGCAGGGCTTAGATGTCACCCGCATACGGTGCAGAATATTCCTTCAAGAACCAGGCAATTCGGTGACTCTTTCCTTTGTCGCACCATTAAGACCTGGAACTCCTTTGCAGCTGGTAAACGTGTTTCTTTCTTCCTACAGTGCCGGGTCCTTTAAGCAGGGCTTGAAAAAGCATCTGATTAGGCTGTTCTGCTGTATGTCTAGCTACGACAATGTGGTATTCAAAGTACATTATGTATTTGCCGTGTTGGTGGTCCGGTGGAGTAGAATAGGACCCCCGTGTCGTAGAAGGTGACTAAGTGATAGCACTGTTCTCCATCTGCCAGGTAACATACGGTTCATGAGAAAGTGCCCGTCTGACGGTAATAGGCTCGCCCCCGTATTACGTGGAACCGAAGAACAGTCGGCGAAGTGTGGGTGTTAATACACCTCTGCCAACCCCTTCGAGGATTTACAGGCATCCGTATATATATGTATGATACATTATGTTTTATCAAAAATACCAACAACTTGCAATATAATATCAAAACACGCGCGTCCAATCGCTAAAGGTCCCAGCTCTCAGCTCAAGTCTCGAAGCTAAATTGCCATTAGAAAGTTTGGAATCTGAATTGATTTACGATACACTAGCGATGGTCTTGCTACAAGCTCTAAAAATATCTAGCTATAGGTTTAGAACCAGATAACATCAATAAGAGCTTTGCCTGTTCAAGCACGAATGAGCTGATTCAACTAATATCGATGATAAGGCACGATATGACGCATTTCTTATAGGTTGAGAAGCCATCACAGGTCTTAGAAATAAAGAAAAAATACTTATGATTATTATGCACTGTTTTTTTAATAATTGTTACTGATAATGCCTGAAGATTTAACGAGAGATTCTGCACGAAGCGACTATATAAGCTATGTCGTAGAAGAACCAACCAAAACCTCAAAGTATCTTCAAAATTAAACCTAATAGCCATGAGAAGCAGTTTGTCCACCAACAAGTGGTTTTGGCTACCAATCAGAAAACTCAACTCAAAATACAACGTATGAGAACTCACCCCAGTGATCAGTCTAATTTGTACGGAAGATTTTCTCCTTGCAGCCCCAAAAATCATCTGTGTATTGTCAGTCAGGGTAATGAATTAATGTGGAGGTCTACAACGGTTCCATAAGCACCGTTACTATTGCCAGGATGTAACCGCAACAAACCATAAAAATTCAACCAGTTAAAGTGCTTTGACCTCTGTGAACACATGTAAGAAGTAATCTGTCACAATCTACCGCCTTTCGCGTAAGGGGTCAATCGTACGTACTCATGTGAAAGCCCCTACTATTGAGAAAGAACGGGTAACTTCTGGCTTGTGCTTGTGAGTAATCCTTTTATATCACCACAGAACTGTTGCACTTATCACCTAAGCGATGTCTTTCGAATCACTTAAGTCTTTAAAATGTGAAGGTAGGTTTGTGATTTTTGTGACAATCACGTTCATACGGCTAAACGGATCTAGTTGAAATTTTACAGGGATAGTGATCTCCGATCGACATTCGATAAAATTAAATCAATCTGAAATAATACACAGACTTTTTCATCCTGGAATAGGTCCCCAAGGCCCCTGTGTCCATGGGATCAGAATTCCACTCGGGAAAAGCCGCTGGCAACAGCTAGTTTATAACGAGTTATTCTACAAAGATGAAATGTATTTAAACCACATCTGCACCGCGGACTTAATTTGTTTTAATAAGATAGGTAGTGCAAAAATTCTGTATGAATAATAACAAAATAAAGTAAGATTATGGCCATGACAAAATATCGAAAACTTTTCACATATCTCATTACCAAGATACAGGTGAAATGAGTGGCCCGGATCGGCATTGATAACCGGTTATCGCGCGCATGTTGACATGATGTCAAACGCTCAATTAAAATTGAGTAAAACGATTAGTCTAAAATCGAGTGTGTGACATTGGCACTTGGCACAACAACATATCTTTAGGCCTATTGGCAGATGCCCCCGCCCGTATGAAATCTTTTATCGCAAAAATAAAATGTTCTGCGAAATAAAAGTTACCCATGTGCTAATTCCAGCCTATAATCTATCTCTGTGACAAATTTTATCTAAATCCGGTCAGCCGTTCTGACATGATTGAGTAACAAATATCCTTACATCCACCCAAATTTTGTCACTTAAAATAGTGGACCTTACGATTCTAAACACCTTCAAAAAGTAATCTATAACACTCTTCCGCCAATCTCGCAAGCAGTCAACCGTATGCCATAACACTAGTAACAGAACTTGTGTCTTTACATAGGAAAAAGATTACATCGTAATTACTGAGCACAGGTGATCACGGGTCGACGAACCCTATCGATAAGAGCCCGGATCCGGCCACGACCGGTAGCGAACCTTATACGGCAATCTAACCTATGATTTTGTTAGCCACTCCGCCATCGGTTGATGGGAATTAAGTGATGTATCGATAATCGTTATTGCCTTCTAGTGCCGGCAGTTTGCGTTGGCTTTTTCTTCGTCTTGTTCGTACATAAGTGATAGACTTGTTAGCTACACATTAAACGGTACATAGCCAGCCAATCCAAAATACACTATAATAATGCAAGAAGAAAGTTTCGTTTATTTGCCGCGAATACACTAAAAAACTAATGGAACAATTTTAAAAATGCTGTGTCGTTATTATAATGCTATGCTACTTAACCCCTAAGTAAACACCTAAAATATCGGGAAAAGTGTAACCTATTACGCTTTTCCCGATATTTTTACGGGATCAGGCCCAGGTGAGTGCCAGTCGTTAATAAAATAAAAATGATCTTTAAAATCCATTGTAGTATGTTGCAGTAATGGGATTCATCGACAAGGAAGTAAGTTCCTGAAATAGCTTGCATCTGCAAGCAAGCAAGCTGAAGTGGCAATGGTTTGGTCTACTAAACGACCGACGATGGTCAATGGAGCAACCATTTTTGAAGTAATAATTTTAATTAGGATTATATTTATCATTACCTATAACAACTAAACTAATATAAGTTTCTAGCCACGGGTACTTAGAGATCATAAAACTAATGGCTGTTTATATGTTCTGGACGTGTTTTACTTACTTACTAACTTACGTCATTAAGCACTTAACTGGCTAAACCCTTTCATGTTTAGCAAGTTATTAACCATAAAGATTGGACCCATGGAGTGATAGCAACATTACGTCATTCGGTGCTACTACAGCCAAGTGTGAGCCCAAAATTTTCAGGTAACTGTAAGTTCCTTCATTACTTTATATGGGATGGAAAAACTGTGTTGTCAAAAATATGAATGTGTTATATCCTTTTGAAAATAAAAATTAAAAATAATATGACGTTTTATTATTTCACTAAGAAACAAGTATTTCATCAAATAAATAAATAAATGTTTTATTTGCAAAAGGTGATTGCAGTTACAAAAAAGTACATAATTTACAGTAGGCCTTACAACTATTTACTGTTACAATCTTGTGGATGAAGTTCTGTTTTCCTTGATAGGTTAGTTTTAACCTGTAGTAAGGAGCAACAGTCCCATTCCCTATGGTTTGCTTTACAATATCCTAACAAATAATTGTACTAAAAAGCATTTACAGGTTTGGAACTAAGTACAATATAACTACAAGCAATAATATATGTTTAAGTTCATTCAATGATTAATCGTGTGGTGTACCTGTGTTTATTTGTGTGTGTGAATGTGTGTGTGTGTGTGTGTGTGTGTGTGTGTGTGTGTGTGTGTGTGTGTATGTTCAAGATTTTAGATTATATCGTGTGTAAATAATGTATAGCAAAGACACATAATATTATTTAAAAATAAAATTATAGTATATGATGACATATGTGGGTAGACGTAAATACTTTTATAAGGATATTTTATAAATTAATTTACCTGTTATATAATTTGCTCCAAGTAATCTTCTGTTTCAGCATAGGATTTTTTCCGTAAAAAGGATCTTACTATATTTTTACAAGCAAACTGTGTCGTGCCATATATTGGACAGAGAAATCTTCAGCAATTCAAGTGGGACTGGTTTAAAAAAAAAAGCAAATGAGGTGTAAGTCGCTCCCGTAAAACTGCGATCCAAATTAAGATAAAGAGTAGTCCAAATTGCAAGCTTTGGATGAATCAGGAACTAAGGCTGTGATGATAATGATGATTCATAAACTCTCAGTCCGACTAGCCAGGGTAATTTTATTTCCACGTAAATAATATCGATGAACGAAGTTTCAAAATAAACTAGTAACTTGGTATTTGCATAAATTGACCTCAGCACAAGGTCTTAAATGCATTTCGAAGAAGTAATGACGGTCAGTTATATTGCAGAAGGGACCTTACACTCCTTCGAGCATGAGGTAATCGTGAGGTCATTACGTCACCGGTTACAGTAGAATACGTCATGGATTATTTTACTACAAAATAGTTGTCCGCATGGAAAATAGTAAAAAATTATTAAGTTGACCTTCAAGATGTTTTTTTATAACAGGCAAAGTAAGTTGCAATAAATTAGAACCTGAGTCTATAAAAAAAAGAGTGGTAATTCAACTTCGGAAAGGGTTTATGGATGCAGACGGACTGTTTTAAAGTATCATTTGCAATGGTACCTCAGATAATTTATACAAGTTCCTTTAAAAGTTGTGGCTATTCATACGAAAGAACCAATATTGCCTCACTTTCTTCTGTCCAGTTCCATTGGAGAATAAAGTGGTTGCTAAATGTATACCACGGGTTCAAGTCAAGCAGGAATTTTAGAAAGATTTATCGACATAGTTCCTTATACTTCTTAACCAATAGGGACGTATTACAGAAGAGCAAGCCCATTTTGCATTAGTATCTGTTTAAACGTAGTAAAAACCTTGTCCACCATTCAAATAAGGCTCATATGGCAACTGCATAAATCTCACATTGACAGACATTACTCATGTCATTAGCTTACAGGTGACGCTAAACAAATATGTACAGAAGGCCAGCTCTATACAACTACTAGCTGTTGCCCGCGGCTCCGCCCGCGTGGATGTCGGCTATCGCGGATCGGGGTATGAAAAATAGATAGTAGCCGATTCTCAGACCTACCCGATATGCAAACAAAATTTTATTAAAATAGGTCCATTAGTTTCGGAGGAGTATCGGAACGAGCATTGTGACACGAGAATTTTTTATATTAGATAGAAAATGCATACTTAACGACTATAGAATATGCAGCCAACCATCTGACCCTACAACCCCGAAACGAAAGTCTGCGTCAGAGTCTCGTCCTTCAATCAAAGAGGTAGGTCACGACGATATTTCCGTCCAATTGTGCAGTCCGACTGGGGAAATCCCTCCGCCCTACAGAATACCACGACCATAATAACCTCGTGTTGTGTTCCCGGCGGTGAGTAGCGTAGCCAGAGCTCACTGGCGAGATTTGTGCTGTCAATGGGAAGACCAAAGGCGATTCGTGCTTTGTCTTCTACACTGGCAGTACAGAAACTACGTTTTTACAGGGTCGGCGGCAACACGAGTTTGACTCCCCTGGTGTTGCACACGTCCATAGGCCACAGTAACCATTTTCCATCAGGTGCATCGTGTGCTAGTCTGCCACCTCAGAGGTACAAAAAAAATATAAATCTGAAAAATACCCGGCGATCTTGGTGAAGCCGCATACCCTCAATGTGTCAGTGTGTGATGATGGAAACGCCTTTATTTTGAACTTTTTTTGGAAGGATCACGTAAATGTGATAATTTTAGTATTGTTTGATACCCTTATTTAGACGGTCATAGTGTTATAATTGTTTTAAGTATATACTTTTAGTATTAGTATAAACCTTAGTGGTTTATAAATACTAATGTACAGTTATTGCGTCCATATTATGTAATTTACTAAATAAATAAAAAAGTGCTTCTCAATTTCCTGAGGGTACAATCCCTCAGGAAATAGAGAAATGATCCTAGTGTAGCACGCAACACGTTCAAAGAATGAAGTGGGTCTTCTGTATGTATTTATTTTGTGAAACAGGTGTGCACGACTGCGCACGGTTCGTGTATTTGATTGAGGTCAAGCTTCGATTACCTGTTTAAGTAAGAAGTTGACCCTCATTCACTTGGGAAAAGATTACCATAGGGTTATGGTTATGAAAGGTGTATTCCTATTCTATAAATTGTAGACGCTGTACATAGATTTATACTAATGTTCATATAATAATGTAAAAGGTATAATGTTGACTGTGCAGTCCGGTTTTACTTGCGTTGAAGTTTTGAAGTATGTACTTCAACTTCAAATTCATTGTGTTGTGATGTTATTGAATTAAGAAATCTCGTTTCGATAAAATAAATATTATTTTAGTAAGTAAATTGTTCTGAAATCTCACAAAACTACAGTAAAATGAACAAAAACACGAGATACACAAGAATATGTAAATAAAAAAAGACAAAACATTTGGTTATATAGCGGCTAGACCAGCGCCCACGCAGGTTAAGCTAACGAAGCACGCGTAGGCGCCTCGTGTCTAGGGATGACGGTCATTTTCATTTTGTGAATTATAAATAAAAATTTAATCTAATTACCACGATCTATGTTGAATATAGCTGAAGATACATATTTTATTCGCATTTTTAGTAATAAGATACACTTGTAATGAAATTTGATTTGATACCTTAAAAAAAAAAAATTGTATTCAAACCACAGCTATTTTTTTATCGATATGAACTTAACAAGAGGGATAGAAAAAGCTTTGACAAGCAGAATGCTTAGGAACATAAACATAAGTCGGTAATTCCTTATTTCAATGTGCCATGGAAGGTGGAGAATCGTACGAAATGGCACATATTGGGAGAGGCCTATGTCCAGCAGTGGACTGCCGGGGGCTAATTGATTGGTTAATTGAATGTGCCATGCTAAGCACATTGTGGTTCATCTGGACAGATGGTATAAGTCAATAGTTCAAGCAGTACGGGACCCTTCTTAAGCTTGACCAACCATTTCTTCAGCCTCGTGAAGACGAGACGAGCTTAAATGTGTCGACTATTATAATAGTCGACACATTTAAGCTCGTTTAGTTTTACGCCAGTTTTATCTTTTATCGTTATTGAAATCCATCGTTCACTCCCGTTAAGACTGCGTTTAAAACTCATTGTCGACCGTAATAACACGCCTGAGCGTCCGCTAGTCTCCGTGAGTACGTCTGTTTGCTCACTTTTAACTGTTTTCGTGGATTTTACAACCCTCCAAGTTGGCTATCCTCCAACCAATACAGTCGGCTTCGGCTGCCAGATGTTCCCACGCTTCGAGCAGTCTTTGAACTGTGATGGGGACGTCCTATATTACTTTTGCGAATGCAATTTGACTCAGCGATGTCTAGTTGGGACAAATAATACTGTTTATTGAATGGTCATGCCCAAATGACCACCGTGTCAAAGCTTTAGTAAAGCACCAGTCAAGTAGCATTAGCATTGAAACAGCTGAAAACCAATCACTTACACCTTGTTTCTCGTATGTTGGTCAATTTAACACACCCAATACTGAACGCTCATCGGTTACTTGTTGTAATCAATCATTCTTCAACCAATGTCCATAATTTAATATTGGTGTGTTAAGTTGACATAAGTTCAAGGCACATGGGAAATGCCAGAGGATATTCATCTTAGGATATATTCTCTATAAGGTCAGTAACTCAGTATCGTACTGATCAGTTATGTACTATAAAGCAACAATACGATACGGTATTCCTTGTAAAAACAGTAGTGGGCATTGTGATTTTGAGATAAAAATTCCACATTCAACAGACATCATGGTGCCAGCCCTACTACACATACCGCCGTGTTAAACATCAGTCAGCTTATTGTCCAACATTTTGAGCACGGAACTGTTCAGTTTGTTTCAATTTGTAAGACATCCAGGATGCCCACGTCAAGCCTGACGGCTTTCATACAACCACGCACCTTGCATTATGACAAGATGTGATTTATTTGTGCCGTAATGAACCTATTATAATATAAGCGAATCAAGCAGAGAAATTAATTATACGAAATCAATTTACATACAATATACTCGTAAATCCCCGAAAAGGTGGCGGAGATGTATTAACATAACATTCACATTTCGACAATGTTATTTTGATTTTAGTCCCACGTCAAAGGGGGCGACATCCTCAGTAGTCGTCCGGTAATGAAAGCGGCCACTAAGCGAGAGGCGCGGGTTCGATCCTCTCTCGTAGAGTTTGCTGCGCCGTTTCTTCTCCACAAGCTCCTTGGAAGCGCT
The DNA here is from genome assembly GCA_949126895.1 of Eilema caniola. Lineage (NCBI taxonomy): Eukaryota > Metazoa > Arthropoda > Insecta > Lepidoptera > Erebidae > Eilema > Eilema caniola. The sequence continues at coordinate 1,234,940 of OX421482.1, read as the reverse complement.
GGTAAACTAAGGTTAAGTAGAATCTATTATTGACGTAAATAAGAAACAAGCATGTTGTTCTAGATTGAGTTTGAATTTACTCAGTGAAAATATTTGTATACATGAATATGGATATTCATCTTTCCATCAAAAAAGAGTCACGGTCTAATGTTATACCTAAGGTGAATTTTCAATATGTGCATAGTTGGGAAAGTCAGTACCTATAAGTAGCTAATAAAATACTCTAGTCAATTCCCATAATCAATTCTCAAATAGGAATATTAAAGCCCGTGTTCTAGAATGTCACTCAGCTGAATCTCGATTTATCTAAGGAAAACTTGTATAGACAATCTGCCAGACAACCTGTCAAATTTGTCAATAATATATGTGTAAACAATCTTTCTCTTTAAGTGTTCAAAAAATCGAAGGCTGCAAATTTTGTTATATTCATTCCAAACGTGACTTCGAGATTTCGGCCAACCACGGACACGTGGAATATAGCAAAAAAACACAGTAAACTTATTCAGTGACCTCTCATCAATCGCAGGAAAACATAAACAGCATATTGGAAAATATAAAACTATCATAAATCTTGCAACACAGTTTGACTTTGTTATTTGATGATATATTCACCTTTTAAATGTAAATTTGCTACTTCAGACCGAAAAGTATCTGTATAGCCTACTTTGAAAGAAACATCGAGAATAGATGCAATTCTCACAAACCCATTACGTTAGAAATTAAATAAATGTTATTTTGAATAACATAATTTTCGAAGTTCGTAAGCTTTATTATTTAATATCATGTATGAACGTTATATAGTATAAAGTCCAAAACTATTTCATATCTATTCGAAATTATGTAAATGTCATTCATTAGTAAAATCTTGATTGAAATTATAAAATTGATTAAGAATGAAATGCTTAACACACTTATCAAAAATGTAAATCTTAAATCGTTCAGTTCTTAACATTTATATGACTGTGTGTATGTGTAGGCAGTTCGGTGTTTTATTTACCGATACGCGTGGATGAAAAAGGGAGTCTGTTATTCCCGACTATAATCTATCCCTGTATCAAATTTCAATCAGCTCGTCTAGACAATTCGTTGGCCGGCGTTCGGTAGAATACAATGACGAATGTATGGGATTAGTAGATGTCATAAACGTCAAATTCCAAACCAATCGCCGGCCAAAGTATTTGCTTCGGCAGTACATTTACTGAAATTGGAACGAGTTGCCACTTGTCTAGAGGGGCAGATCCATTCAGCCATTAGGGCGTGATAGAATAACACACATCCACACATTCAGTAGGATACGATGGTAGAATTTGATGTTCGCGTAAAATATCATTTACAGCTTTAAAACACCTACCTCATAATTAAATCTTCAACAAAATTCTAGTCTAACTCTAGCTGTTTCCAAGACCAGAACACCGTAATATTTTCCAAACCTGTCAATGAACAGTTACCGAGTTGCCCACCAGTCCACGCCTTGTAGACATTCAATTAGTTTAACAGGTTGAGAAGGAAACGTCATTCGTCCATGACAGCCGTATGGCCGATGTTTCATCTAGAATTTGTTATGAGGGCTCAATTATAGGGATACAACACTGTAGAGGCCCTCAATGCGAGTCACTGACGATAATTGAAGTAACTGATTGAGTGTCTTTGATGTTGATTAAAGAAATTCAATGGGTTCAGTGAAGAGGTTTGTCTCGTTAGCTGTTTTTAACGAGCCTTTGTTTAGTATTTTTTATTGCAACAAAGACGCGGTGAAGTATCTGCGGATAGACAGAGTTGTGCTGTTAACACTTCTCACTTAAAAAGCAGTGCTCTTAGCGGTGAAGTAAATGTCGCGCTATTGTTCATCGAGCAAATCCTTTCACCTCTTGATACGATTTAACGTGTACACTTTCCACTGTCCGTTACTTTTGCACATTCAAGTTCCTTAACCAATGCTGGAGTAGGTATTTTTATGAAGGTCAATAACGATCTAAATTTAGCAAACAGAAACAAGGGATTTCTTGTGCGACTTCAGAGTGCTGGCTATAGTATAGAACCTCTACCTAGCTTTAAGTAGATATTGAAGTCTTTAGAAAACTGCATTACCATTTCTTCTAGTTATAAAACTGCCTTTATTATCTGTCTCGTTCACTCTCATTGATATATATCGTGACAGCCGTACTATAGTAGATATGGTAGCTAGGACTCGTTGGCTATCGTCGGTCCGAGTAGACTAGGTAACGCGTGAGTAACGTTTGTAAGCGTTTGTGCATCGATAACTGCTAACTTAGGTTTGTTTCACAACATAGTACTATAAAAAAGGTACCTAATTCACTATTATTGCGTTGTTCACTCACTAGAACGTTATTTCAAGGCACAATACAATTGCCAAATGATATGCAATCTTATTTTTTTTTATAAAGAATATTAGCAACCGAAATTACTAATATTCCCTTTAACCCCTCCAACGAAGGTAAATTGCTTGTGCTACATGTAGGTTGACGTCGGTAGTGTAATGGCGATTAGAACCCGGGACCTTTCGATTGTATAGCCGACTCCCTAACTGAGAGACTGAAAACTCGTTTCCTTTTCTGGGTTTGTAATCGTCTTATTCAACACCCGCGGGAAGAGATCTAGATTAATTGGTAGTAGCACACGTGACAAAAAAAATTGCATAAAGTTTGTAAAGTGTGTAAGCACAAAAGAAAATGGTGGGCACTTGTACCTACCTACCCGTTACCGACGAGTGATTGTTACTCACGTAATTATATCTTAGAAGGCGTTCCTTTCTCCTTACAAAGTAAGTATATTTTTGGTAACACATTAGAGAGTGATCTCAAATTACGAAACCCAAATAATATTCTGTAAAATAAATATTCTGGGCAGTTGACCTTTTGTAAAAAGTATTAAAAAAGTTTGAAGTGAGGAGGAAAGAATGTTGCTTGATAGCATTGCAATACGCGACACCGAACTCGCATTTCGTTCACAAAAACAGATCATGCCCTTTTAAAGTTGAACAAATATTCTCAACAGGTTTACGAAGCAGTAATTGCTTATAGTCTTTTTTTACTGCCAAATATTTTTGGAAACGTTTGCCTCTTACAGATATTATAATGTGGCAGTTTGTACGTTTAGATGTTTATTACTCAGTAACGCAAAAACGGATTTTGATGAAATTTGGCATGCGGATGGACTACAGATGCTTCGACTATCTAAACTCAATTTAAAATCCCACCAGTCTCGTCCTTCAATCAGCAGGAGGTATACCAGCTTGTCAGTTGGCTTGGCCCCAAAGACCCCAATGAGGCCCATGTACCATCTCTCGCGCTAGCTGAACCTATCCCAATTAACAAAATAATTTTATCGACAAAATCTCATACTGCACAGATACGACTAGATAGTTATAGCCTTCTTAATCTACCTGTTGACGTAGAAGCACTGATCTTGCCGTTCATTGGGTTACGTAGTGACAATAATGACCTATATATGAATTGCTCTTTTGATTTGATTAGTGAGCTCATAATGCAGCACTTGAGCACATTATGTAAACACGAGCACCGTGAGTCACCAGGGTGTTAACGAATCATTTATTATTGTTACAAAAATGCATCTACAGAATGCATATAAATAATTTTACGAGCTTTTCGCTGAATTTTGCGTTGTGACACTTCGTTATTGGACGACATCCAAATTCATTTTGAGATTATGAATTAATTCAGAGTACTACTAAAGAAATGACTTAATGTATTACAAGGACTTTCGAGGTATATAACCTCGGGTAAATATATTTTGGACCCAAAATGTGCTTTTTGGGTTACTTTTCAGGATAGCACAGGGTGCTACGGCGGTAGACGAGCTCATATCCACCAATATTCGCGCGTGCCTTATATATCTCGCGACTTAGGACCTTATGTCCCGAGGTATACAATCGCCATCAAAATGCCAGCTGATTTTACATGATTATGTATTAAATAAACAAATATTAATAATAGTTAGCTTTTGGTGGCACTCTGAACTTGAACACTTGTACTCGAATCAATAAGATGACGTCATGATATGGTGTAATCATTGCACCCACGTTGACCTTATTTTTTTTAAATTTTTTTTTAAAAGTATATTAGCAACCGAAATTATCGAAATTACTAATATTCCCTCTAACCCCTCCAACTAAGCTAAATTGCTTGTGCTAGGAGTGGGTTCACGTCGGTAGTGTAATGGTCAGGATTCGAACCCGGGACCTCTCGATCGGAATAGGAAGAGCGTGTCAGGGCCCAGGGCACCGGGATATGACGATGTGTTCATAAAATCCTAGAAGGTATTAACTTCGAATAGAACGACCCAATTACTTTACTTTTATGACGGAAACTATAAAATCGCTATGGATACGCATGAAACGAAATCATATAAATCCGATAAATACATAATATTATAAATGCGAAAGTGTGTTGTGTGTGTGATGACGTGCACAATCATATTACACACAAAAATTAATATTTGTTAGAATTATTATTTCAATTTCTCTATCGCAACCACAGGGTGTAAGGGGGACGCACCTCGTTTTTAAAATTCCGTATAATTAGCAATATATTTATTCTCCATCGTATTAGGCAAGCTCAATGAAATGACATTTTCATAAAAAAAACATGACTACAGAACAAATGCTACAGGTGTGCAAGATATTGTGACCGGGGTTCGATTCCGTCTAGAAATGACATTCTTTTTTTAATAGCCAGTAGCCCCTCGAGGTGTGGACAAAGTAATCAAGTGATAGTGATAGGCTCACATACACTAACATGGAACCAACTTGTCTAGCTACTGCTTTAGCTTCAGCTCTACAAGGCCGTGAGAAAACAATAACAAAAATAAGGCCAGCCGCACGCTTGTCTGCCAAGATAAAAATAAAGCAAGACCTTGTACAAATTAATCTTAATCTGTAAACATTTGTGTTTCGTTATCTTATCTGTGGGAGCAGAAAAAAAAACTGTGTCACTGATAACGTACAGCTGACGCAGCGGGGAATGAGCCAACTGGAACAGTTTTTTTTAAGGATACTGGTACCCCTTGAGTTAAGCTGATTGCTTTTACACTACAGAAGGGAACACACTCCTAAGGGTTCACGCGTCGGTAGTGTAATAAAAAGTATTCGAACCCGAGACTCTCGATAGTAAGGCCGAATATTTAAACAATTAAGAATAACAATATTTAATACTCTCAATTATTTCTTAAAGCTAATTGTGCTTACCTCTCCTACAAATTGAGATCTGAACAAGTGAATCCCATCTTGGCTGTTCACTTTTCCGATCTAAATCAAATTGCAACAGATGTGGTTTCAAATATGCAGTCGCAAGTTCATTTAATTTTAAACTGTACAACATGACCGACTCTTGTTACAATGTTACAAATTGATATAGAAACTTTATTTTCTCACACACACAGACAGACAGACACAGATAAAAAATGTAAAAAATGTTATTTTGGTGTATGTACCTATTATAATCATATACATGTAGTAAAAAAACGGGTATTTCAATATTAAAAACAGAAACTACAATTTTATTTATATGTATAGAAGATGATGATAATATGAGAAGATATATTTTTTGGTACCTACCAAAAGTCTTTCTTCAAACCTGAAATTTGGGGGTTACTTTGATACCTGGAATAGGTTTTTATGGAATGGTGGAATGACATCACAAATTCATGCGGGGAAGTCTAGCAATGCCTTATTTATGGGGTCCTAGTGGATCATCTAGATGTACTAGCTCACCTGGGTGTTCCACGATAACTTTATGAAACCGAAATTTTTGTATCTACATGGGACTATCCTTGCCAGTTATACTGCACATTCCACGACACTTCACACACGCGCGGCACATTGTTCCGTACCGATAATATCAACAGATCGAGTACAGAGATAGCCGACGCCATTACAAGATCGTTTGTATGAACACTGGCTGTGAATGTACTGCGTGAGGAGAATATTTTATTGAAACTGTATGAGGTTTGATGGTCCGATTTCAGTGCCCACCCATCCAGTGAACCGGATCCATCGGATCTACCGAGACTTGTAAACACCCGAGCAGACCCCGAGACTTGTAACTCGGACTGTAGGTTTAGGGGTTTGTGACGTACATCAACACTTACCTGCACTCATTGCTTTTTTGAAAGTTGCAGGACGTTCTGTTTTTTATACCACTAGGGTGGCAGATAAGCACACGGCCTAACTGATGGAAAGTGGTTACCGTGGCCTATGGACGTGCTCAACACCAGGGGCATTATTATTATCACCCTATACTATGATGAGAATTGAGAATATCTAAACTTTAATTTTAATAAATTACTGCCATTCATAAATTACTTCTTGACACATTATTGGTTAAGTAATACTATGGGGTACCGATAGATAAGAAAATAACTTTAGTAATACTCAAAATTGAATAGATGGTACTAGTAGACTCATTTAAAGAAGTAAAAAAGTTAAAACCGCTTTTTGCTGACTTCGAAACACGTAAATTATTTCAGAACTTAAACACATGATAATGTAAGCATGTAAGCATAAAAAACTCGTTGTTAATGTATTAAATATTGATTTCATGGTAATCGTGCTTTATATTTATTTTGGTGCCATCTAGCGGCATCGTGCATTATGTCTGTCACTTTTACAATTACTGCAGAATTTGGCAAAATCAATATAGATTAGAATATTTATAGTTTTATTCAATCCTGCCCAATAATGTGTTGAGTGTATGTTTTATTTTTGATAAGTTAATTTTAATACTAAAACCTATTAAAAGTTACCAAAAGAATGTCGCCATCTAGTTATAACTTCTGAAGTAAAAAGCTGCCTGCCTGCTTTTTGAAGTTACGAATGTCACCATTTTGTGTTCCTGATTGTGCATATGTATAAGAATTATATTATAAGTATTATCTGTGGTAGTACCTAATTGTCGGCTGTTTATTTCCTAAGGAAGAAATGAAAAGCTTATCGTAGGTATATGTATGTACTTACTCTTTTTACTAACAAAATGTAAACATACAACACAATTTAAGAAATAACTTTGAAATGAAATCAACAAGAGGCAATAAAACATGATAAGACGACGAGGAAGTCTTATCAATGGCTGACAGTACAGAACGGCCATTAGTTACCCTCTTCTATATGAAACTACGTTTAAAAGTAGTTATGGCTCATTTTTAGTAAGGCTAACTGTGGGCTAGAAACTGCTAGGAGTCCCTTAAAGGAAAAATTATAATCGTACATTCAGCAGCAAAGAAACCTATCATGAAATAAAGCGATTTGCTTCGCCAGATGCAGAGCACGCTACATATTCCAATAATGTATCTCTGATTATGAATAAACAATGAATATTAACACAAATACCTACGATAAGATTTTTTTTCTGCCTGTCTACAATAATATAGCTCATTCATCACAAGCAAATTTGCACCTTAAGCAAACTACTAATTATGCGTACAATGCCAAATTTAATGATACAAGTTCAACTCCAATGTACCTAATTACATATATATTTGATAAAAAGATGGTTTATGTAAACAAAGTCAAATGAGTCATTTTTTAAATATATACAGTGTGTAAGTGTGTGTGAGAGGAAGATTAATTCACTCACACAAGCAAATAATGGCGTTGGCGCATTGAATGAAATGTGTTGTTTGGTAGACGTGGTAGTTTTGATTGTGAATCAGACATTAAATAATAGTCCACTGTGTAACGTGGGCCTCTCGGAAGGCTTGCAATTATACTATGTAATAATTTCGTTCAGCTGATGGAATGTTAATGTGTTTGATGATGTTAGTAAATGTAGGTAAGCCGTAGTAGAGTAATTGACAGATACAGCCAGATGCCACAGTTCTACTTTAAACCATAAATTAGTTACTTATTTCGAGTTTCTGCAAGATTATTTTGTTTTAGATTTCATTCGTAAATACAATTCGAATATTTAGGATAGCATTGGCTTCGCCTTAACAAGTTATTGAACAGTAACCTACCCTGTATACTTTTATAAATGTGGCATTAAAAATCCATCTAATTCTGTATAGAATAAAATTCCGTAACTCCGTAGGAATTTCTGCTCTAAATCTTCCTTACTAATACCGAATAATTTCGTTATCTCATGGACACGTCAAGGTCATTCCTCTGTATTTAAGTAAAACAAAAATTATTAAAAATAAAAAACCCGACTGATGCTGAAAAGATCGAGACAAGCGGTACCATTAATTTTTATCGGGTTTGAGATTTGTAAATGGGTACCGCCTGCTAAAAAGCTTATTCAATCTTTTCAGCATCAGTCGGGTTTTTGATTTTTACAAGCTTTTATTTAACTTGCAATGTATGTTTGTTCGGGTGGAATCTTACAACTCAATTTTAAGGCACTTGCCCTCAACCGATTGAGTTGAAATTTGGTATGCACGTTCAGTTCGGATGACAATGCAAGAAAAAAAATAAAAAAAATAAAAAAAAAGATTGTTTTTAAAAAGGTTTTTCGAATATATTGCTACGCCCGGCGCTTGACCACTTCAATATATGGCCAAATTTCCATAAGAGTGAGCGAGACGGCACTATAGAAAGAGACAGCATGCCTTGACGTCACTGTTCTAGAAGGAATGGAATGAATAGAACGAGACGTCAGGCTAGAAAGAGACAGCATGCCTTGACGTCACTGTTCTAGAAGGAATGGAATGAATAGATAGAGACACAAGACCTAATAGAACCTCCCAGAAAGTTCCTGTCTTTTCTCGGCACGTACCTGTCTTTTCTCGATCTTTCGCTACTCGGCCGCACCTTATATAAAAGGCGAGCTAACAGCCGCTGCTCAAGTTAGTCCATGACTAGTATTCGAAGCGATCAAAGCGATAAAGTGTACGAAGCGATACAGTGCGATTATACAAGTGACTGTGTACTGTGTAAGGAAGAGTTTTCGAAGTTCTACGCGCTTTGCTGTAATTTAAGTGCAGCTGAATAAAATCTGTCTTCAACGGTTGTCCTCGCATTTTCTATTTAAACCGACCCCCACGCTCGTAACAACTGGTGTCAGAAGTGGGATAGAAAATGCCGATAACGCCGAGAGACGACAGGGAGGGAGTTAAAACCAGAAGCCAGGCCGCGGAAGAGGCTGCGGGTACTCCGAGTACGTCGACGGGTGCTTCAAGATCATCATCGGAAATTAACCTGAGCGCGATTATGACCTTATTGAAGGAGCAAGCCCGTCACCAGGAAGAGCAGACTCTGCAATTGAAGGCACAGCTCCAGCAACAACAGGAGGAGCTGATCCGTCGCCAGGAAGAGCAGGCCCGTCACCAGGCAGAGCAGGCCCGTCACCAGGCAGAGCAGGCCCGACGCCAGGAAGAGCAGGCCCGTCGCCAGGAAGAGCACACTCTGCAATTGAAGGCACAGCTCCAGCAACAACAAGCAGAGCAGGCCCGTCAACAGGAGGAGCAGGCCTTACAACTAAAGGTTCAGCTCCGGGAACAACAAGATCTATTTGCCTTCTTGAAAGAGTCTAAAGCAGAATGGCAAAGAGAAATTCATTCAGTGCAAGACAAAATAGAAAGCCACGAGGAGAAATTAGGAAGTATCGACGAGAAATTTGAGAGTTATGAGGAACGGCTGCAGTCTGTGGCTCAAAACGTAAAAAAATTGGAGACGAAAATAGCTTGCGGAACAGCTGGCTCTGTAACCATTCCATCTGCACAGACTGTCGGAAAGTTCAAAGTACCGCCATTTGACGGGACCTCCTCGTGGACTGCATACAAACTGCAGTTCGAGTCTGTGGCAAAGGCGAACGGTTGGGATAAGGAGCAAGCCAAAACAGCATTAACATTGGGGTTACGAAACCAAGCACTCAGTGTTTTAGAGGCGCTTGGAGGTGAAGTGACTTACGATCGCCTTCTTGAAGCGTTGGAATCACGTTACGGTGATAGTCACTTGGAACATGTCTACCGTGCCCAATTGAAGGACAGAAACCAGCGTCTTAATGAGTCTCTGCAGCAGTGGGCTTTGGAAATAGAAAAGCTCGTGAGAAAAGCTTACCAAGGAGCTTCTTCGTCATTTCTTGACAGCATTTTGGTGCAAGCTTTTATTGACGGGATCAGAGACTTGGAGGTGAGAGCTGCCGTCCGTCTGGGTCACCATGCATCCCTTAAAGATGCTGTTGCTCACGCCCTTGAAGTGGAAGCTGTTCGACATGACCCTCGAAGACATAGATTGCGTGAGATCTCAACAAATGAGCAACGTGTGTACCGTCGGAAATTCGCCCCCAGGTGTTATATCTGCAAAGAACAAGGACACATTCGGCCTAGCTGCCCGAAACGGACTCAACATGGTAATGGCCAAGAACAAGCGGCCCGACAGATTGAACAACCAGGGCTACGAGAGCATCGGAGTGGGAAAGCGCAAGGAAATGTAGATGCGCTCTCTCGAAGACCTTGTCCGGTGGAACGTAACCATTGTGGCAGGCAAGAAGCTAAGGACAGTGTGGCGGTTAGAACGATTAGGACTGTTACTGTCAGCGATGAGAGGAGTAGCAAAGCCATGCAGCAAGCACAGCAAGAGGATCGAGACATCAAGCCTATTCTCGAATGGATAAGGGCAGGAACACCTAAGCCGAAATGGAATGATGTCTCCCAAATGAGTGCAGCTACGAAGAGCTACTGGGCACAATGGGAAAGCCTCGTGATACACAATGGAGTCCTGTGTAGAAAATGGGAGTCTGCAAACGGGAAAGACTCACATCTGCAGTTGGTTGTCCCAAAGATTAAAATTAATGAGGTTTTGAGATCATTTCATGACGGAACTTCAGGCGGCCATCTTGGTGTGAAGAAGACGTTGATGAAGGTTCGTCAACGATTCTATTGGATCCATTGCCGTGAGGATGTTGAAGATTGGTGTAGGAAATGTACATGCTGCGCATCGGTAAAAGGGCCTCATACAAGGAGCAGGGGAGCATTGAAGCTATACAATGTTGGAGCGCCTTGGGAAAGGATTGCATTAGATGTTGCAGGGCCATTTCCTGCATCGGAGTCTGGAAACAAATGGACTACTTTACTAAATGGCCGGAGGCTTTTGCCATACCTAACCAGGAAGCAACTACAGTCGCGGAAAGACTAGTCACGGAAGTGTTTTGCCGATATGGAGTTCCTCTGGAAATACACAGTGACCAGGGAAGGAATTTTGAATCACAGGTATTTCAAGAAACCTGTAGGATAATGGGTATTCATAAAACCAGGACCACCCCATATCATCCGCAGTCTGACGGAATGGTTGAAAGATTTAACCAAACCTTGGAAAGGCATTTGGCTAAGGTTGTTGAGAGCCACCAGAAGGACTGGGATAGTCATATTCCTTTGTTCTTGTTGTCTTATAGAACAGCGATACATGAAAACACAACGGTGACGCCTGCGTGTGCAAACTTTGGCAGAGAACTGAGACTACCGGCTGATCTACTGACTGGACGTCCTCCAGATTCACCGCAAGAAATCACGGAATATGCTAGTGCATTGCGCGATAGACTAAATGACGTTCACACCCACGTCCGTGAATCTGGGCTCCAGGCAAGCGAAAGAATGAAAACCCGATACGACCGCAACTCTCATCAAGCCGGGTTCGACGAAGGCTCGTTGGTATGGCTACACAATCCGATGCGTCGCAAAGACAAATCTCCGAAGTTGTCTCCAACCTGGGAAGGGCCGTATAAAGTTGTCACCAGGATCAATGACGTTACATACCGGATACAACGCAACCAGCGAAGCCCCTTGAAGGTTGTACATGTTGACCGACTGGCGAGATACTACGGATCTAATAATGCTCGGGACGAGCATGTCTAAGAAGGGGGTAGTGCTACGCCCGGCGCTTGACCACTTCAATATATGGCCAAATTTCCATAGGAGTGAGCGAGACGGCACTATAGAAAGAGACAGCATGCCTTGACGTCACTGTTCTAGAAGGAATGGAATGAATAGAACGAGACGTCAGGCTAGAAAGAGACAGCATGCCTTGACGTCACTGTTCTAGAAGGAATGGAATGAATAGAAAGAGACACAAGACCTAATAGAACCTCCCAGAAAGTTCCTGTCTTTTCTCGGCACGTACCTGTCTTTTCTCGATCTTTCGCTACTCGGCCGCACCTTATATAAAAGGCGAGTTAACAGCCGCTGCTCAAGTTAGTCCATGACTAGTATTCGAAGCAATCAAAGCGATAAAGTGTACGAAGCGATACAGTGCGATTATACAAGTGACTGTGTACTGTGTAAGGAAGAGTTTTCGAAGTTCTACGCGCTTTGCTGTAATTTAAGTGCAGCTGAATAAAATCTGTCTTCAACGGTTGTCCTCGCATTTTCTATTTAAACCGACCCCCACGCTCGTAACAATATCTTATTATTATTTCATTTTATTTTATACTTTTTAGTTATGAAATATATATATTTTTGTAATCGTCTATTAATTTCCTTCATTTTGATACTGCACTCGATAAATTTAGTTTCTTTTACTACCAAAATCGCCATTTTGCTTTTATTTTATTTTGATATAGGTACCCAGTGTCATTCTCGCATTAAATACGAATCTAACGACACCTTTCAAGCTAAAATATATCGAGCCGTTCAGGCTGCAGAGCGTGCCAAACAATTATACATACTTACATACTCTTGAAATACATAACCCTCCTTCTGGCGAAAACGGGTAAAAATGACGTTCCTATTTATCCTCTGTACAGAAGTAAAACACAAAGAAACAACTTACCCGATTTGAATACAACAATTCCTGTCACATTGAAATACACGCGCAAAAAGTATCGAGCTATGTTTAACGAGCCATTTAGGGTCGTTTGACCCGACAAAACCGTCATAATGCAGTCTTTCCACGTCGCTAGCTCCCACACGAATCCCGCTTGTCGTAAACTTTTTACAAGCTGTAATAGGACATCCAAATGATTAGGGAACGTCACCACATACCGCTTGCTTCGAACACATTTGTTAGCATAGCTTACGTTGAGGCGTGACAAAAAAAATACAGTCCTTTTTGAAAACCTAATAGGTAGAGTAAATCTAAATTCTCTCTACTAAATTATTAGTTAATTATTACTTGTAATAGAGGTGAACGGGACAGTGATGCATCATATTTAATATATTCCAACTGATAATCTTAGAGTTGCTACACACCAAAGCAGCTTTTGCTGTTCACAGCTTATTGCCAAGGAAAATGGTTCTTGGCAAGAAAAGTCGAGAAGCATCTGCTGCGTAAATGTGGGGCAACAAAGCAGCATTTGCTGTGTACGTAGCAAATGCTGTTGAGATTTGTTGTGTCCGCAACAAAATAAATGCTGTGAAAAAGAAGTGTGGTCCTCTTTAAAGGAACTTAATGATACTTGCTTGATTAGCGTTTCAGAAAACTGGTCATAATTAATCACAAAGAAACTATACAACGTCGCTGTGTTGCCTTAGAATAGGACAATGACAAATGTGAATCCTGCACTTTGAAAGTGCCAGAAACGCTATTCACTGTAAGACACTTGTTTAGTCCAACGGTTGCAGCAGAACTGGTTTTGTAACTGAGTGCTGTGACCTAATTCTTGACACTACAACATTCATTATTAGGGACACAAAAACCTGCACATGGCTTTTTCATCTGGTAACATCGACGATCGAGAGGAAGTTTCCCATAGGTATCGCTATAATGCCAGCTACCTGTCTTCTTATTCTTCTATTGTGTCGATGACGTTTCGTTTCTGAAATTATATTTTCTCAGTGTGCTGCTACCTGGATGGTATTCTCGGAGGCGCTCATGAGTTCCTCCGGTGTACATATGTTTGAGCATGCAACACGCGTTAGGCCATAGTCTGTAAAGTAACTTCACATCTGCAAATATGTTCAACACTCTTCGCAATGTGATTAGCTACTGACAGTTTGTTCTGTGTTGAATCTATTCTGTACCTTCACGAACTTCTAACATGATTAAAAACTTCATAAATTTCTATAAATTTTTGTCAAACGCATCTCCGGTGTTCATTTAATCATGCCACGTAGACATTTGACCAGGAACGAAATGTTAAGAGCAGTGGGCATGATTCAAGCTGGCGCTAGCCAAATTACGGTTTCTGAAGCCATGAGGACCAGTCAGAGCGTTATATCCAGGCTTAGGTCACATTATCGTGTCACGGGGGAACCGAGGACCTCAACGCATTACAACACATGTACAGGACCGATTCATAGTTAATGCTGCACGAAGTCAACCAAATGTAACGGCGATGCAATTGGTTCAAAGGCTACAGGGAGAGTACGGTTTGCTGGTAAGCGGTCAAACTTTGAGAAAACGAGTGCATGAAGTCAACCTACGTGCTCGAAGGCCACTTCAGGTACCAGCGCTAAGGACAGGCAGGGAGGAAGAAGATTACAATGAGTTATTGCACACGAAAACTGGAACCATTCTCAATGGTCACTTGTGCTTTTCACTGATGAATCCAGGTTTGGATTTCATCCTGATTCGCAAAGAATACGCGTTTGGAGAGAACCTGGACGTTGGAATCGACTGCTGCACCCAGTACAAGTTCATGCATATCAAGGTGGTGCGATTATGGTTTGGGCAGGAATTCGTCTCGGCGGTAGAACGGACCTCGTTTGGATACAAGACAATATGACTGCTCTAAAATACCGAGATGAGGTGCTAGAGCCTGTAATCTTGCCCCACAGACAGCAAATAGGACAAAATTTCCAGCTACTGCACAACAATGCCCGTCCACATACGACGCGTATCGTTACAAGTTGGTTACAACAGCATGATATTCAAGCTTTAGACTGGCCTGCAGAATCCCCTGACTTAAATCCTATTGAGCATGCCTGAGATATGCTTCAGAGAAGAGGTCTTAGGAATTTCCCTGAAGATATTGTGCATGAAAACCAGCTTTTCTTGCATCTTAGTAGGACGGGACAGTATTCCACAACAGGATATTGACACCCTTGTTTCGAGTATGCAGAACCGGTGCAGATGTGTCAGGAGAGTCTTACGTGGATCTACGGATTATTAATTTTAAGTTTTCAACAATTTTTATAAAAAAAATAGTTGTTTTGTTTAGGTTTTGATGTTTCAAAAACAAAGTTAGGATTGAAATTTTGTTTGAGTTTTTACTCTACGTTCAAGTTTTTTTTTTAATTTAACTTTATCTAAAAGTTTGTTATCAGATTAGATATGCTATAAGGTTTATTTTTATGTGTAGGTGTCTTAACAAAAAGTTAATAGAATTTTAGTTAGTTAGGTTTAATTGAAATATCCCTAGACCATGTTGATGTGTGTATATAAAACATATACTATCGCTTACGTCACCCGCAATCAACAGTAGGATTTATTCACTGGCCGCTAAGATTTTTATCGAAACAGAAATAGGTATGAGCAACGTTGTTAATTGGGGTTGACATTGTGGACTAATTGTCACAATGTTTTGAACAAACGTTTTTGTGTTAAGATGCGGTTCGTGAATTCTGTAGATAAGACAATTGTTCATGTGATGCAATACCTAAATTTTGTTATAAGACTATCTATTTGTGTGTTGAGTATTTTGTGAAGTTGAAGTCTCATGGATTTAATGCATATTTGCATATCTCCTTATTTACATTTAATGTATAAGAAGATAAAAGAAGATTGTTCATTTGAAACACTGTTGGAATAACTGTTTGTCTCGTTTCATTGGCCTGGGCAATTAAAGCGTGATCAAAGGCTTCAAAAAATAACGTGTGTCACAATGTTTTCAATTCGATGTCAGGTATGTCTTCAATCGCAGTTGGTAGTAATCATAATCCAGTCAACTTTTGAGTTTAGAATTGATCCTGATCTTGGACCTTAATTTCAGCGAGATCGACAGTTTACTTGGTTGAGTTAATAAGCAAACGTCTCAGATGGAGACAGATACCGTGTCTGATAATGATTGGTTAATTGTAATCAGATATGCTATCCAATCAATGCTAAAATGTTCAGATATTTCGAAATCAATACAGAAATAAGCGTCGTGTTATGAAATTTATTTTAGCTTAGTATTTCGCCCCATTTAATATTTGGCTCCAGACGAATGCCGTCGGATTAATTTTACGCCAGTAAGATCAATATAATAGTAATTCTTAAAGAAACCCGAAGACGTGCTCTATCTCAAATGCGGATCTGGCGAAATCCTCCAACTGGAGCCAAAACAGTTTAGAACAAGGTTTCTCAAAGTTGGGGATTATACGCCTGTTGATCGTTGGGGTGCACGATAAAATATACTTAAAGGTGATAATGTTATAATTTATTTTTGTAGTAACACTAGAAACCGGCGCTATTCTTTTCACCCTTTATGGTAATTTATTAAGCAAGTTGATTTTTACATCAGGGTATGAAAAAGATGAAACACAGAAATCGAAATAAGACTGAATCTGAATTTAGATTGAAATTAAGCAGGACAGTGTAACATGTCATTCTCCTCCATTCTAGTCGTCATCTTATCTTTGGTCACTTTCTTGCCGTGTCCTCTTTCATGCATTCCATACATTTTTTTCAGCCTACCTCCTACCTCTGTTCCTAAAGGGCATAATTACATACGGAGTTTATCATTTCCACCATCGTTTGGTTATTTAAACTGGTTTCTTAGGAGCTACAATTTTGAGAAATCCTGCTTACAACATAAATTAATTTTCTTAATCTCTGTTGATACAGACTACATTAACCGCCATTAACTAAGTAAATAAACAAGCCACAGACTAGCGTAATGCGCGTTTGATATAGTATTCGGAACAGTGGCCGTAACGGAAGTTTACACAGGCTGTAACCCGTTGATGGATTCTTAGCTAATAATGGTAGCTAAACAGTGAGTTTATTTACTGTTTGAAAGTGGCCGATGACCGAAATCTGTCGTCAATCTTCGAATTATTAATTGCTGGACGATCTGAAAAGATGGATGGTGATATATTGGATGCACAAAGCGGAAAAACGGGTGCTTTGGCGCATGTTGGGAGAAGCCTATGTTCACCAATGGATTGCAATAGACTAATTGATTAGTATTCACTGTTTTCATCATATATTTGACGAGCGTTTGCCCGCGGCTCCGCCCGTGTGGATGTCGGTTATCGCTATAATATCAGTTATCGTTATAAATTGTAGCCAATGTGTTATTCTGATGTACAAGCTATATATAAGCCGCGTGGTTCCCGGCAGAGTAGAATTTGGGCCACCCGTTCTCTTCCCATGTGGTGTCGTACAAGGCGACTAAGGGATAGGGCTCATTAACTTTAACATCAGACAGATATGTACAGCCCTGACTCAGCTTCAGATGCATGGCTCTAATACGGTAATAGGCTCACCCCCTATTACGTGGGACCTAATACAGATTGGTGAAATGAGGTGTTAATTCACCTCTGCCTAACCCTCCGGGGATAAAGGCGTGATTATATGTATGTATGTAAGCTACATTATTGTAAAGTTTCATAAAATTCCATTCGGTAGTTTTTACGTGAAAAGTAACATTATTGTAAAGTTTAATAAAATTCCATGCAGTAGTTTTTACGTGAAAAGTAACATTATTGTAAAGTTTAATAAAATTCCATTCGGTAGTTTTTACGTGAAAAGTAACATTATTATAAAGTTTAATAAAATTCCATTCAGTAGTTTTTACGTGAAAAGTAACATTATTATAAAGTTTAATAAAATTCCATTCAGTAGTTTTTACGTGAAAAGTAACATTATTGTAAAGTTTAATAAAATTTTATTCGGTAGCTTTTACGTGAAAAGTAACATTATTGTAAAGTTTAATAAAATTCCATTCAGTAGTTTTTACGTGAAAAGTAATATTATTGTAAAGTTTAATAAAATTCCATTCAGTAGTTTTTACGTGAAAAGTAACATTATTGTAAAGCTTAATAAAATTCCATTCAATAGTTTTTACGTGAAAAAGTAACATACATCCATCAATTCATCCATACTTACAAACTTTCGCGTTTATAATATTAGTGGGATTCTAGAGACATGCCAGTACGTTCGTGCCTCAGTGTCAAATTCGATTTCAAACCAATCCTTACACGTTTGATATTAGGTAGGTATATCCACGGGTATATCGCAGTCAAGAATGCGGGAGTGAACAGTAATACAAACGAAACCAGTATAGTAATTTTCCCGTCTAGACCGTTGGATGAAAGTAGTCATATGTGGTATCGTGGGAACATGAATAACGCAAGTAATTAAAAATTCGCAGATTGGCTCGCTCAGTTTATCACTTCTGCTGAATGTTTTTTTCGTAGCCAAAGGAAATATCGTCGAAAATTGCGAATGTATCACCTCACTGGATAAAAATCTGTGTTTTTTATGTGTTGTTTTCAAAAAAGAAACAAATATCGTTTTAAAAAATTAAGAAGAATAGCAGATATTTTCAAAGGAATTTTGTGTTCTGTCTGCATTCATCAACTTCACTAACATATCGGTTCTATCTATCTTATGGCGGAGACATACTCGTAAAAAGCAGTACTATCAATATCAAAGAAGTGTGTTCAATTCAATGATGTAGACTATGTAGAGAATTCAGATATCTAGATGATGGAACCGATAAGTTTACGTTTCATGTACCTAATCATAAATCTGTTAGTGTGTGTATTATGTTGTACTGAACGACAGCCTAATGACTAATATTAGATTTCACCCGTTCAGACATCGTTCGATAACGATTCCAATGATGAAAGATTGAGAAATTAACTACAATATCCATATTATCCTGCACAAAAATGTTCATTCCGGAAATATTTGCTGCTTTGTCCTTAATCGAAGAAACCCAACCACAGTTACGAGTTTACGAGACCGCTATTATTATACCTTCTAATATGCAGCCGGAAACGACAAAATTATACGGACAACGGTTTCTGTTTATAATCACACGATGTTTCAGCATTCTACCATCTAGGATCTAGTGAGAATCAGTCTGCACTAATTCTAACAACGCATATAAAGGTAACCGAAAATATTATGCCATTTAATTGACCTAGTGATATATCGAGTTTATCATCAGGCTACCTATCACAATGTTATTTCTGTAGGATAATAACAGCTGACGTCATACATTTGTTTTGTAATTTTGTGTAATCTCGCCGATTGGTAGACTATGCGATGTTCAATTTACGATTTTTTTCCGATGCTGCTTGGAAAAGTAGTTTCATTACCATTAGTAATGATGGTGATGATGAACTACTACCACAGAATATATAATAGTACCTACTGCTACTACAGTAGTACTTATGGCGCGGACCTCAAAGACGAGATTTTTCCTTATCTAAAACAATTTTTTCTAAAATTATATTCGTATTATTAGTAAATAACTTTTTATTTGCGATATACATCAGCCAATGGTAATAAAGACCGCAAGTAAAAAGGAAATGGTACAATACATAATGTATAATTTAGTCAGTGGCGTAACTATACCATCTGAGGCCCGTGGCAATTTTTTTGGATGGGGCCCTCCAGCGTCCTAGTAGAAAATAGTCACGTTAGAATTTAATTTTAATAAACCACTGATGTAAGTAGTTACCCAAAACTATTAATAATATTATGTGCATTTTAGTTGAATATCTAATAAGTTTTATTTTCAAAAGCTTAGGTTTATACAAATATTTATTATGCAATAACAAGTTACTTTTAATAATATTTTTTATTAATTAAAATCCTTTCTCCGAGCTTTCTGTTCCGCAGAAGAATCTCATCAAGGTTTAAAGATCGAACCATAGAATTTTCAATAGATAGAATAGCCTAGTTACGAGGCCTATCTTGTGCCGTAGAGTTTTTTAAATAGGTTTTATTAATTTTAGTTTCGAAAATAACCGTTCTATGTACCTAATCACAGGAATGGTAACAAATAACATTAATGCAGTACATATTACTGGAAAGCTGCACGACATAAAATGATTCTTCATTAGTAATAAATCAGCAAGTTCTCTTATGCATAAAGAATTTTTTGTTTCATCTCTGAAAGTGGACCGAAAACTGAGCATTTCCCTGGCTGGATTCAGATATTTCTTTTTTATTATCATTTTTTATTATCTGGCCCTTTGGTTTACTTAACAATTCTTGTTAAATCGGATCGTATGTTCCTAATATCTCAACAATACTCAAAAATTTTAGGTAACATTTAATTTTTTTTCTCGAGTCTCCCTCTTTCTCTTTCCTTTTTCGCTCCCACTTAAATATTTTCTTGAACCAGACTTGTTGAAATTTAACTTTCACGATTAACTTTATTTTACATCCATTTGCAGGTTCAACAAAACAAAGACTATGAAAAATAAAAGATACAGATGACCAACTGAATCAAACAATGAATGCGCAATAGAGCTCTCCATAAATAAAAAATATAAATATCCGGGATTCTCCTACACTGAGAAGGCTGCCATACAAAAGAACTTTTTAGCCCGTCAACTGATGAAACTAAAAGTACCTTCACGTGGATTTGAAAAAATGTACCTATATGTAAATCGATAGTTAAGGGTACGCGTTGATTTAGTAAGCTGAAAATATGTTAAATAAAATTTATTGAAAAAAAATTGTTATACTTTACCGCGCTTTTTGATGAATTTTAGTACATTCAATAGGAAATTTCGTGATTTAAGAGAAAAACATTTTTACCTCCTATCACACCGTTTAAATAGGCTCGTTATACCCTTCCGACCAAATGAAGTTTGTCAGCAAAATTTTCAGGTATATCGCAAAATTTCGTGTCGAAATAACTAAAACTTATTGAAATCCACGATAACAATAAGATACATTTTTGCTTTTATCATAATGAATTCTATTTAACATATATTCGGCTTACTAAGTCAACGCGTACCAAGTTGATTTTATTGATATATTTGTTCACTATCGATTTACATTTTTTTTTTCAAATCTGCAAGGACAAGACTTTCCGTGTCACTGGCTCCTAGCCTATTTGTCGACCTACAAAATTAGGGAATTCCCCGACCGTCACTAGCTCGCCCGCGTTACCAATGTACCGCGACAAAAAATGTAGCAATCAATGGATGCGTTCCGAAATTCGTCATTTTTTTGTTTTGAATTTGTTGACATTTTATTGATTAGTTTGAATTTCTATATGGTCTGTAGTTGTGCCACACTTTGATTGATTTAAAGTACTTAAAAAAATTATAATTTTCAAGTACTTAGGTACAAAATTTTGTTAAAAATGTTAGGTTATTTCTGAGCTCGTGGCCTTTTGGGCCGGGGCCCCTTGGGTCGGGGGCCCGTGGCATTTTTCCAGCCCTGCCACCCTATAGTTACGCCACTGAATTTAGTTCTAAAAGAATGCGCAATTGAATTCAAAGGCTTACGTCCTAAACTTGGTATTCATTTTCGAGCGTCCAGGACCCTGATTTTGTAGTTCCTATCTTTGCGTGAATATCCATTCTGGTTTTTATGAAACAGTAAATTAATAACGGAGACTGAAGAAGGTGAGAATTACGGATTGAGAAGGTAGTAAACTAGAATAGATTAGACGCAAATAAAAGAGGACCTGGCGAAAGGACAAAGTCGCATATTGGAATAAATCCATATTTAGCAAGGGCCTACAAGGGACACTATATTAATTGATGGACCGTTTGGTCTGAATCAGTCTCTCTACATAAGCCATGACTACCGTGAGAGGAAGAGATACCGTGCCATCAGATAATAATCAAGTATAAAATATTTTTATCATGTGACATACCGAATAATATTTTCCTATTATACGGCCCAAGTCTGACCACAATTTAACCGACACACTCATTAGAATCGTGCGATAACATGTCGCTATGTTTAGTAAAAATAGCACCAAATACTGAAGTATTTCGTGCACAGTAGGTACCAGGCATGTTGGTTTGTGGCATACTAAGTAGAGCTAGTAAATTTATGTTAGTACATTATTAGTATTCTTCCAAGTAAACGCAGAAACGTAACAGTTTTTTTTTTTACCTTTCCTACGTATTGCAGGTGAAATTATAGACGCGTGATTTTTAACATTAGATGCAGAAGTCTCCATTACCACTTTATAGTGTTAAAATTCATTTAGCAAAAGATATTTACCCTTATTTGGTGTAGGACAGTCTCGGGATCAAGATTCGGTAGATTTCGAAGCATATCGTACTACCTACTCATTCATATTTTAGAACTTATTCAAATTAAGCTGTTTGGTCTATTTTAAGCGCAGCTTAATTTAGATCTAGATAGCGCCTCAAAAAAGCACAAGCACAACATCTAACTAATTTATAACAGCAAAAAAATCTCCGAATACAGTCGCAATAAATTCTACGCGACCATAACCACAAAAAACACGTAGAGGTACCTACCGACCATTAGAGCACCAGATTCGCCTCATGCATGCAACAAATGCTATATTATACGTATTAGGCAATCGTTTAAAGTGATGTCATCGGAGAGGCAGTCACGAACGCGACCAGTGTTCGTATCTGTCTGATGTCACCCAAATAAAGGTCGAGGCTGCATGAACTTGATTGTACAAGGTTCGAATATAAACACTGATTTAGGGTTATTGACTGTGTAAGAGATAAGAAAGGTGGTTATTGTGTCTCTTAAAGCCGTATTTTCATTTCTTTCATATACCTACGCCTCGTGAAAGTTAATGGTCGGTCTGTGGGGCCTACTATGACGTGCTATAGGCGTTCCTTATCTGGGTGAAAAAAGAGGAATGGAGCTAATAAGTTGAACTACTGCACTTCGGAGATTGCGCTTCATGAAAATATCGAAGTTGTGACCGCTTCGTGGCTAGACTGACAGTCGATCCTAAACGAGTTGGGAATAAGTTGGGACCAGGAGTAGGTCTAACACGAAACACATAAAGATTTCGGACAAAGGGTAGTTAAGGTACCATACAATACAACGCATCCCGTAATGGGGCCCGATGACAGCGTGTGACACTCATTTCAACCTATAACCCCACAGAAAGAAATTCGAAATTACTTCATGATACCGAAATACAGTCGTTCGTACATCCGAATATGGAAGATTAGGTTTCAGGGTAGGACCCCCTGGTGCCCGAAACATTGATACGCGCTAAAGAGGCGGCGCAAAAAAGGCGCATCGTATTCGCAGGAGTTAGAATGACCTCTTTCCTTCATTAAGCGCGGGTGTATGACAATTCGGGCGAGCTATCGCCCTGTTCCAGAGCGTCACCAACACCAGCGGCCTGACCCAGTCAGGGTCGCTGGAATATCCTTTCTAGGGTACAGCGGGTTCTCCGTACCGTGAGGTTTCAGTGGATTCAACACCATTCGGGCTATAAGACGAAGGGAGACATCGCATGTAAATAAAAAATATACCTTAGTTCGTTCGAGTGCAGATTCAGGCCAATGGCGTTTCAGAAAAGGCTAGTCAAACGCCGATTGGCCTGAATCCGCTTGAACGAAATTCCGATTCGCCTGTAAGTTTGATTCGAGGTATATCAATAAAGCCCCAGGTGTTACAAAACACATTGTTCGCGAATACAAATGATGCATTTTGCCAAGTAATTAAACAATAAACAAAGTGCTAACAATAATCCCGAACGTACTAACCTCTGGCCAGTGTAATAGTGTATTAACTTCATTATAACAATATATTTAGCATTGTTTTACCGTTACTGATTGTTTGTATGTATTGTTGTTCATATTATGTACCTACCTATTGTATTAATATGTACTTAATTAGGTGTGGTAATGGATATAAATACTTATATTGTAAATGTGAAGATAGCTAAATGCTATTTTGAAACAATTTCTTTCTTGTAAATTTCAACTGTTCCAAGATAGGTCTGCAGGTTCAAATTCCATTCTGGGAGTTGACATTTTCTAATTTAAATTTATGTGATGAAAGATGCTGAAGCAATTTATATTGGGGTCTTCACGTGAGCAGAGCTGCAGACAGTAAGTAGTGTTAGTCTTTCCATGGTAAAAATTAAAGCACTTGTATCATAAAATCAAAATAAAATGATACTGCAGGAGGAAATGGATAATTACCTCAATTACCTATATAGCCAAGAAATATGGAGTATTCTTTCCATTATATAATTAAGCATACATTATCCTTAAGAGACCTCAAACTGTCAGCTAAATAATAAATGGAGCACTTTATAAATAGCACTTTCCTGCATATTTGCATAAATAGGGATGATAGAGTTCTAATTAAAATTAATTATAAAAATAACATGTCGCCTTGATTATGAGTTGTACTGTCTGCATAGAGTTCGGTTTTCATGGCAGACAAGTTGTTCTAGTAGGGATTCAACAGTAGCTGAAGGCTTGAAATGGTCATACATGAATTGTGTGATTTAAGGTACTGCTAAAATAATAGTTTGCTTGCTAAATAATGGATGGATCTACTGCCAAAAATTTTCAAACAAGCAAGGCAAACCATCTACAATTTTATAAACAAAATCTGCGTAGTCCCATATAATATCAACTATTTTTAAATATTAACCATTTTACCAACTCTATTGAATACAAAAAAATATATTTCCGAATTTAAGAAATAAATAAATAAATACCCCTTTGGATGTTCACATTAATATTAACCTTATCTATTCTGACTATTATTAACATGTCAAAAAATTAAGTGGCACAAGACTTCATAGACACCTTAGAAAGTTTAGAAACTTTACCGGGTGAATAAAAAATAAATTAACACACATGTTTACACTAACATTAACTATGATAAAATACTTATCAGTCAATCAAGGCTCTAATTAATTTCATTCACATTGGCGGACCTATTAGATTCCAATTAGCAATTATTTGGTTATGAACTCATAATGGTACAATTTATTCTACATAATTGGCTGATGTTTAACAGTTGAAAGATAGAGAAGTTATTTCTAATGTAGAAATTAAGCATGTTTGGAACTTATGATTTAAAGTTTGTTTGACAGTTTTAGTAACTTTGTAAGTTTCAATAATAACTTTAGTTCTGTGGTAACCAAAGTATTCTTAGGGCTAAATCTGTCTTATATTGGCTATGAAGTGAAGTAACTCATTAAAACGTGCCAAAGTTGTAAACAGTTGCGACTCGCTAGCTACTGAGCAAAAGTGGGACGACCGGCGCCGCGCCCTAGCTGCGCCCCACCCGCTCTCCGCACTACATTCCAATAAGAAAATTACGTTTATTACACAACAAATCATACCAAAACACTCACAAACTTCTTCAAGGCTGTTTTAACAACAGTAACAACACTCTCGAAGTTCTCAACAACTTCACAACATCGACATAGCGACAGAAACCCCAAAAACAGGACGTTACTATCATTCGATGTTGTTGTACAACGGTAAACTAGTATTCAATGATAACTGCACAAAAATTACCTGTTGATCAACAAGATCCCATTAAACAGTGCACCGGCGACTCCGGAGACCTGTAGATTTTCACAAGATGATTTTTCAGCACGTAAACACAACGGTCTCACAAAAGGAAGAACTGGTAATAACACAACCACGAATCCACCTTTAGACGCACTGTTTCACAATACACCTTTTGTGTCCGGCGAAGAGTTTATTATGTGAATAATTCGTACTCGGACTGTCTACAACAATTTTCATTCATCGCAAGGTGAAATCATTCGAGACGAGTGGCAGTTCGTGAAGAAACTACGAGCGCGGGCGGCAGGGAGCGCGCGCGTCATTCGCCATATTGGATGATTACGTCATTTTGTCAGTTACTTTTTTATAGAAATGAGTAAGCTTCGGAAACCAGTTTTTCTACCAACTAACGGCTTAATTGACAATTTTGCTGAACAAAAGTTACGTTTATAAATGTATCCGAACAAACAAATATTGTAATCAATTAATTCGTTCTTTTTGTTCATTCAATGTCAGCCCGAACGTCAAACGTCAAATTGATAAGATTATTGGAGGATTTGTCATAGCCGATTCTATAATAGTAATTTTATCGAATTTGAAAGCTTATTTTATAAGTTGCTTTAAAGTTAGGTATAAAATTAACAGTTTGTATTTGTAACATAAATTACGGATCCAAAAATTGCTCCAAGTACTTGTTAAAAATATGTCAGGTAAAATACTTCGTAAAATAATCAAACTATGTCTTTGTTTTTATGATTGTGAATTTTACATCCTACTTTTACACATTTACAGACTCAAGACCTGAATTATACGAGGAAATTAAACTATACAGAAATGCTAGAGAACGAGAAAAGTAAGTAAAACATTAACTCCCTTAGTAACACATATAACAAGATATAAACAATAGTACATTGTTTCACAAACATAGCATAACAAATTTCCAAATTTAGGATTCGAAACCAGTTAAAAAGTTAACTAATCATAGGGTTACATTATCTGGAACTCAATATCTAAAATCAAAACTAAAAAGGTTGTTATAAAAGTATATTCATTACTAAGTTAGACAAAGGCATCCATCTTCTAAGGTGTAGTGTAGTGCTACTATTATTTATATCTTGTAGTGAAATCTATCTCTGCAGCTAATTGTAAGAATAATGCTTATTATACTCCAATTTTTCAATTATAGGCATGACAACATGGCTGAGCTCTATGCAGTTGTCAGTACTTTACAACATCTAGAGAAAGCCTATATGAGAGACTGTGTCCGTGCCCAAGAGTACACAGCAGCCTGCAGTAGACTACTGGTGCAATACAAGGTGGCCTTCAAACAAGTACAGGGCGATGACTTCCCTAATATTGAAGCGTTTGTTGCTAAGTATCGGGTAAGTAAAACTAGTAGTTCTGTAAACAGTAGACCTCGCAAACACCACATTTTGCAAATCTCTCATCAATCAAATCGAGAACATGTGACAGGAACTGACAAACTGACTTAGATATGGACAAAAGCTAGATCGGCTACCTTGTCGAAACAAAGACTTGCTGGCTCAGTCAAAATATATGGTGGTATTTATGGTTGTAAGCAAATCTATTTAATACTAAAATAAAATAAGATAAGAAAGACAGCTATAAGTGGAAAAAATACGACTCACCTGTGTAATATTATTTGATTTTTTAAAGTAAAGTTCACCAAATTCTTTTATATTTATAACATTCCAGCGTACCATTCTACCATTTTATATCTATATATTATATAATCCCAAGAACAGTAAACTTTATTTGCTATTTAAATGATAAACAAACACCACAAATAATACCTGTAAGATTTAGAAAAATAAATTCCTTATCAGTGGTTAACTAATTCATTTTCTTTATCATTCATTTTAAATATGATTTCCAGCTGGACTGCCCTGCTGCCCTTGAGAGGATAAGAGAGAACAAACCCAACTTGATTAAGGATGACAAGGGCAACTCAAACAAATATATTGCTGAAATTGTGTCTGTAAGTATCATTTTTACTATTATGTTGGTTGCATCGGAGCCAGGATCCACTCATTATAATTTTAACAGGGAAGTTGCACTTTATGTGTATGTTGTAATCTCTTCACTTTCTTAAATAAGTATAATCTTTAAGCAACAGTGAGCCGTTTTGTAACCATTTCATAGTATATTGCCTCGGTTGAGCTACCTCAACGAACATATTTAGCCATACCGATAGGCACCAAATAAAATCAAAATCATCCTTTGGAGAGCATATTAAGCTGTCAATCCTGGTTGTCATACGAATATCGATGGGAGTTGTTATATAGGCAAAATGGACCCACATAGAAGTGCTGATCATTGGTACTGACACCAGGGTCCCCACTGGCAGTGCAGTAGTAACATAATCAGCACCATGTTAGTCAACATTACAAAGGTTCCTCTTCAAGATAGTAAAACTAAACAACAAAGAGCGTCGGTAACTTAGTGGTTAAGAAGTTGGCCTTACGATCGAGAGGTCCCGGGTTCGAATCCTGGCCATTACACTACCGACGTGAACCCACTCCTAGCACAAGCAATTTAGCTTAATTGGAGGGGTTAGAGGGAATATTAGTAATTTCGATAATTTCGGTTACTAATATTCTTTTAAAAAAAAAATTACAGGTATTCATCACATTGATGGACAAATTACGATTGGAGTTCCATGCTATGGACATGATCCAACCAGAGTTGCGTGATCTCGCAGACACCATGGACCGCCTCACTATGCTGCCTGATGACTTTGAAGGGAAAATCAAGGTAACATAGTTTTTACTAAATAAAATTGCTTTCATACATAAAAATTAATCCTAATAGGCCTCCCTTAAATATACAAAACGTAAAGAAAATGTATGTTCGGATCTCGCTCTCTTGTCCCTACAGTAATATCTCTTTCTATAACTCAACTTCTGTTCGCCTCGACTGATCACACTTTTCGTAACGCTCTAATTTCAAGTAGAGATGGGTCAACTCGAGTTGCGCTTTACTCGATTTCGATTCTTCGTAACTCGAATTGGGTTGTAGGTACATGATGTACCAGACCAAGCGAAACAATGGGAGCGCGATACGCACTTTGAGTACTTTTTGCGATTTAATATTTCAGCTATTGCATCGACGAATGACCCCGACGTCGACACACAGTTTTTCGATCATAATATCAACCTATACTCCCTGGTCACAAATGTCAATATTACAGATTTATGAATACCTACTGAGAAAGGTGTAAATTATAATGAGTTGATTTTATAGCAGTTTCGGAAAAAATAATTGAGCAGTTTCGATTAGCAAAATCGCCAGGAAGTATTAATTCGGAAAATATTTTTTTTACAGCACCATACATTATTCATTTCACGAGTACATTCTTCCCATACATTATAAAAAAAGTCCCTTTCGCCAATCTATTAGGTACTTCTAGATGATTTTCCTATCGAAACTGTGCCTAAAATTGAATCCTACTTATGAAGTTTACCAGTGATAATATTATAGTAATTGTTGATCTATGCAGTAGCAGACGGGCCCTTTTTATTTATTTTTTTAGTCATTAAATTATTCACATTTTTATAGGTACTCTATAGCAATCGGGAAATTAATACCTTCTATTTGTGATCGAGACCTTACTAATTGAAATTATTCAAAACCCGTTCAGTTGTTTTCTTTGTTTTCCCTTAATAGGTATAGAGCGGAATAAAGAAAACTACATACATACGCGCGAAAATAAAACATTATCCTCACTGCCACAGTAGGGTAAATATAACCTACCTACCGAACCGACTTTCAACTCGAGTTAACATGAGCCATACTTTTTCCAAGTTGAATCATGTTACTCACTAATTTCAAGTTGTGAAAGAGAAGTCCTACCCAACCCTTACCGTGCTATTATGCGTTGCTGTTGAAGATGTCAACACCAACGGACAATGATCTCCAGATCTCTTTCTGACTCTTTAGTATTTATTTCAGGTTAAAGAATGGGTAGATACACTGTCAGAAATGTCGGCATCAGATGAGTTGTCAGAGACCCAGGTGCGACAGTTGCTGTTCGATCTGGAGACTTCATACGGAGCCTTCAACAAGTTCCTGCATAAGGATTAATGGCATTGACAGCGGTAAGAGATACTCTTGGCTACTTAATACGCTCAACTTCTACTACGAAAATTTTTGCATGAGGCTGTAGCACGAGGAAACTTCGAAGCCCCGACCCTATGAGGCTGAAGAACTAGCTGGCGAGGCTGCGTGGACACTCCTATTACCGCACGCTTACTCCGAAGCATTCAGTAATGAACGACGAATTCATTTGCTTGCGTTCGTTCTCATTGTTTCAGCTGAAAATTATGATATGTGAAATTGATGAATAAATAATTCTGCATATAGAAACATAAATAGAAATATTAAGATACATGTACTTATCGTAAAATTAAATTCCAAAATGTTATTTTACAGATGTAACCTACAGCTCAAGCATGTTGTGTCACCTAGTGCGTGTTTCTACGTAACTATGCTATTACTATATGTAAATTATTCAATATATTATTCTATAGCGCGTTAATGTTATATTTTGTCTATCGCATATCAACTTATTTATGTGATTTTATGTCGCATTTATAATTTAAAGTATGTATGTATACTCGTGAATCCTCACAAAATCGTGCAGAAAATAAAAGAAATGTTTATGTAAAAAGCTTTAAATGGATCATTCACTAACCTAATGCAACCATTAAGTGTGTACAATGTGCAATTGCCTCTTATTAGGGTATTTAAAATTAATTCATTGAATGAATACGAATGATTGTAATATCATTCATTCATTCTTAGTTCGTACGAATTCCGGTAGATGGCTTCTATATTGTAATGCAAACGTATGCAGGATATAATTTGGATTATCCAGAACAGATCCAGGTAGCTCAGTTTTTATTCCTCCTAGAAAGAGACTGTCCGTGGGTTCGAATCCCTTACCGGATAATATTTTTTTATAATACAAATAATAATTTTATATTTTAAGACTAGTCTCGATATAGTATTGGAAAGCTGTGCTGATGTTATTGGTAGAAATGGTAGAACAAATATCGAAATCGCCAGGGAAAAAAAGTACTTATCGAAAAATATTTTGTGTTGCGATAAAAATTCTTACATTTTGTTGATAAGATATTGATCTGTTGCTTTTTATTACTCATACGACTTCTGGTTTTGAAATTTGCACTTGCACGTGTGCGCCAGTGTATGTACTTTTTGGTGCAAATAGTATGTATTTTTTGCACGAAATTGGTGCCCGCGTGCCTGCACAAAATGTTAAATTAAATATTTTAATAACATTATGTTAACAATATATAATAATAAATTCTATTATTATATACAAAGTTGCAGTTCATTAAAATAATAAATCACAATAAATACGACAAAGAAATAATGTATTTTGTAGAATCCTGAATGTTTTTGCAAGTATAGGTACTAAGAAGCTACTCTGATCTTTTGTTGTTAAAAGTACCTATTATTCATTTTTTTATTTGAAACTCAGTATGTTATTAATAATAGACAATATGATATCATAATATTAAGCGAATTTATTGCAAATATATTTTATATTTCACTGAAATTGCTAGATTTTTTTCTGATCCTTAATAATGTAATGCGAAGCGCCTATACAAGTTATTATAGCCGCGTGGTTCCCGGCAAAGTAGAATTTGGGCCACCCCTTCCAATGTGGTGTCGTACAAGGCGAGTAAGGGATAGGGCGGATTAACTTTAACATCAAACAGATATGTACAGCCCAGACTCAGCCTTCAGATGCATGGCTCGAGTCAACAATAGTGCCCGGAATACAGCAATAGACCCCCTATTACGTGGGATCGAATATAGATTGATGAAATGTGGGTGTTAATTCACCTCTGCCTAACCCTCCGGAGATAAAGGCGTGATTATATGTATGTATGTAGGGGCCAAAATGTATGTTGTCAAAAAAATATTTTTCACTCAAACTTATCGAGTAGATTATCAAAATAAATTAAGGAAATTAAAAAGCGATTACAAAATATCATAACTAAAAAGGATAAAATAAAACAAATAATAAATTAAAAATCCGACTGATGCTGAAAAGATCGAAACAAGTTTGATAGCAGGCGGTACCCATTTGTAAATCATAAGCCGGATTAAAATAAATTGATACCGCCGCGTAATAAATGGTACTGTTAAAACTACACACGTCATCATACGTAATTGTACACGTCAAGTGTAGCTACATCGTACCCTATCCAAAAAGTAATCAAGAAAAGTAAATTAATTTTAACAATTTGATTTGAGCGTTAAAATTTTATTGCAATTATTCATACGTAGCATATTAATTTCAACTGAACAATCATTTTACAATTTAAAAATATGAATTTAAAATACATATATTTATTAATTATTTTTGTTTAAAATATTTATACTATCATTTTTATAAGTACTGAATGATTTCATATATATTGTATAACTAATAGTTTATGAAGATCATAAGCTATTTTTATTGATTCTAACGAACAATATTGTTACATTTTATTTCATTAGCTTTCAAGAATGGGGCTGCGGTCAGGAATACTTGATGTGGCATTATTGTTGTGTGTAGTTTTAACAGTATTGGAGGTGAGTTGGTAACACTTATCATAAAGTTGCGCGTAGAGCGTATCCTAAAGAGACACTAGGTAGCTAGTATAGCAACGGCTCCCAGTCAATGATACTGAAGCTAGAACAAGTGGCCGTATCTAAATTCTGTATGAATTTCGCGCGGTATACACCAAAAATCTAACTAGAATATGGCTGCTTGTTCCACAAAGTATCTGGTATCAAGTAACTTCTTCCCTAAAAGACACTTTAACAATATTCAATAGTTATTTAAGGTTTTCTATTACTTATCCAATAGTTACCCTTAAGTTACCCAACAGTAATCCTTTAATTTTCCAATAGTTATCTAATAGGTATCCTTTAATTTTCCAATAGTTATCTAATAGGTATCCTTTAATTTTCCAATAGTTATCTAATAGGTATCCTTTAATTTTCCAATAGCCATTCAATTAGGTATTGTCAAAAGTTATCCAAAAGTAAAGAGTACTTATCCAATATCCTTAAAACGATCATTTTAAAAATCTTCCCTATCCAGTGCTCAGAAGATGCCTTTAAAAAGCTAGACAAAAAGTATTACTTAGTCGCAGAAGCGTACAACATTGCAAAAAGCTTGTTCAACCAAGGTCGTGCGAACTACGTCACACTGAAGAATAAATCTCTTAAAACTATAGACACATTCTTGGATCTGGTGCACATAATGAACGAAGAGATGGCCAAGGAACTGAGGAGTGCAGTTCTCAAGTTCTATAAAGTTAAATATCTGCACGACTTTACGAATTACATGATAAGTCTGGAAGAGGTAAGTACCTACAGCAGATCAATCTCATCTTCTACTTTTTATTCCTGGGTAATTTTCAAGTTTAAATGAATGAATGGTTGACTAGTTGTTACTTAATCATGCCATGATGGCTGAACATGAAAGTAACAGATATAAGGAACATGTTCCTAAGGGCGGTAAACTTAGATTAAGTAGAATTTAATAATGACGCCAATAAGAAACAACCTTGTTCTAGTTTGAATAAAAATCTTTGACTTTGGTCTTGGGAACGGGATTAATCGCTTATATTATAAGCGTATGAAGCCAAGGGCAACAGCTAGTGTTATGTATAATTTAGCCAAATTATCGTGACGGATGAGGACTACCTTCATAATTTAGATATTTCTCAACCTGCTGTCAAAATGGGATTGGAAACATAAAACGTTTCTTTTTTTGTAAAAATTTGAACTGTGCCTGTAAGTTTGTATTCCTTTGTTCAGATGATAGACATAGTAGAACACTGCCTAATCGATCCCGTAGAGAAATTGCAACAAATTCGGACGCAGTTCCATGATGTGATTAAGAATTTCCAGGATGTTAGGAACTTTGATTCAGTGAACAAATGCCATAAAGAGATACCCGATGAAGTCGCTGCAGCACATTGCTTATTACACCAGGCTGTTCTGTAAGTGTGACTTTAAAAGCTCTATTTAGGGGAACTTAGCGTTAATTATATTTATAGTTTTAGTAAGAAAGTAACGGATTGTGTCGTCCATCGTCGTCGATTGTGTGGTAGGGAACGTGTCTCAAATAGCTTCATAACAACACATTATGGTAGGTAGCGGGTGTAGTCGAATTCACCCAAAAAACTCACCTAAATCGAACTCACCCAAAAGTTCTCTTGGAACTACTCAAGAGGGAGAGGAGTTAAGTATTGCCAATGAAAGGCACATAGATAAACACAGGGACTAATCTCCCACGCTTTCCCCCAATATTTTAGTAAAAATAGCAGGTCACTTTTTTCATTTGACTTCGAATCTCTAATGTGTTTTTATTAATACTGTTACTACCAAATATTATAACATTCTATTATCATCATCTTAATATATATAAATCTCGTGTCACAATGTTTGTCCTCAATGGACTCCTAAACCACTTAACCGATTATAATAAAATTCGCACACCATGTGCAGTTCGATCCAACTTGAGAGATAGGATAGTTTAAATCTCAAATTATAGTCCGATTCGCGATAACCAACATCCACGCGGGCGGAGCCGCGGGCGACAGCTAGTATTGCTATAAAAATGGATTTAGGTATTCTGCATGTTAATAAAAAAATAACGGTGAGTTAGGTGTAAGGTGAGTTATATTTGGGTGAGTTTGAATTAGGTGAGTTCGACTACTAGGGTAGGTAGCAGGTTTAGTTTAGAGGACCCCCGGTACTTCGAGGTAAATGTTCAGATACGACTAAGATTAACGCAAGATTGATAATGGTTGGGACTGAATGCTTCCTCAAGTACTGCACGGTAGTTTTTTGCTCAACATTAGGCATATCTAATGCATCTCCTTTTGTGGACATATTAAACCACCATGTTCCTGTACTAATCTTGCTTCCCAGACTTGTCGAATTTAATGACATTGAATCAAAGCAAAAAACTAATAGGGAAAAATTAGAACGTATCTATCTACAATTTGTGTTTAATGATAACGACTAACTAAGTAGATAAATCACAATTATTTTTAACAGTTTCAACGAAACTATGCAGGAAAGCTTAGTAACAATAGTTGAGATCAAAACACGACAGCACGCACAAGATATGAACGCTACAATATACGATGTTCAAAAGTGCCTCACCAACTTCGTGCCAAAGTTCTTTGAGCAGTTAATGCTAGACGCTTACACGGAGAAATGTGGCTACCTCCGAGTGGTCAATGCCTCTATTGCTGATCTATTAAAAGACAAATGGAGAGGAAATGAGACTGTGTTTCCAGGGAAGTGGACGCCGCTAGTTCGACTTTTGAAGGCAAAGTAAGTTTTTTTCTAATATCACTTTAAATTCAAAATCTTTATTGCATTCTATTCTTCAAGTGAATGACTCATAAAATTTCCTAAATTTTGTCGACCCAATACTTGGCTATAGCCACAGCATTGTCCATTGCCTAACACAGGTCCTCGAAAGTACAGTAGGACGGGACAATGGGCAAGAAAGATAATGCTCCATGGACTGGGAGTCGCAGGGGACTGAAAACATATTTGAGCCCCATGTTATTTTCTGCTATATTTTCCTAAACTGAGTCGACGCCACCAGGACCCAACTTAGTCGTGGTGTATGGCATACGGCAGGTTGTTTTAGTGTGGTGAGAGCTCCACATATCCGCACGGCTTCCCTGAACCAGCGAAATGCGGAAGGTACCTAGGTATATGTTTTCCTACCTAAACAAAAACAAGGGCCCCAAGGTCTTTGTAGGGGCCTAAATCAACCCAATACACTTTTGATTTATACCTATTGATATCTCGTTGACTGCAATCGTTGTTCTGCTGTAAGTACCTAATCTCTTCTTATTTTATATTATTATTTCAGAACCAGGGAACCCGCTTCACTTGTAGAAGAGCCATTATTTTTAACCTTAATGTCAGCGAATCTGTCTTCACAAGATGTAGTTAAAACGTTATATTAAATAAATTAACCCTAGTTATTTTGTAGGCAGGTATAAATAAAATGTACAAATAGTTTATTTTAGGATGTTCGTTAAATTTTTAAGGATTTATGTTATTACTTATTATATGAGGTACCTATCTTATCAGTAGGTAAGATTGCCCTTTTAGATATTTATGTAAGTATTTACAGAATAACTGTTTATGTTCGTTTATAGAAGAAACCTCCGACTATTTAATTTTTTGTTAATATTTAATAATTATTGCTCCTCTATGCTGTCTTACCCTAATGCATCAAAAAGGGATGCAAGAATACTTATAGTTTTACTGCCCATGAAGTAATAAAAAATATTTTACGAATTTTATACATATGTAGGTATAATGTTTCTGGTGTAAAATAAATAATTTTTATAATTTGTTTTATTCATACAATCAAATAAAATATTTTCGCGTAGTCACTTGGATCTAGAGGTGTATGTCGTGAAAGTAGAAGAAGATATGACCGCACAAGAACTAACGCAAAGATCATGGTAGTATTAAGGTGTACTTACACGTATGTCAATGATTTAGGACATTTTAATAAATACCAGTTATATACTCACGCCTCTAAATTCCCAAAAGGGTAGGCTGAGGTGTATTAACAACTAGGTCAAGCAAGAGTAATCGCAACCGGTGAGCATATATGAAAACATATAATAAAGTTGAAGCGTACTTCTTCAAATTCAAAATCGTCTTCATACATGCCAGCATCATAGCCCGCAACATCTTACGGCGCGTCGCGTCATCGCGTGTAATATGTGAAATTGAGTGAATGAATAAACAAATCCTCAATTGATTCTATGTTATCTGTGACGCCTCCGATGGATTGGATGGTTGCATTTGACTTTGACAGCATTTTGTACACGGCTGACAGCTGTCAGCTGTACTATTGGCTGCTGTACTATAAATAAAGTTAGTTATTATTATATACTCACTCTTATATACTCTTTGATATACTCCTTTGATATACTCTTTGACCTTCGATGCAGGCGAGCGTTTTATTGTGATCTATTTGTTTGAAAACAAACGAAATATTGTTTTTCTTGAAATTTATGATTGTTTCTATTCAAAATGAATGAAACAATCATAAAACCGCTGCAAAATGGGCGTTCGTATGACGAAACAGATAGAATGCCGGACAAAATAACGATAACTAACCTCGATATTGTAATGTACGTGGTCGCTATTGTGGGCCATTTTGCGGATTTAGGAGTGGATATTAATATAGCTGTGAGATATTTCATAGCAAGAAACATGGCTGAGTTCGGATGGACGCTGGCGTTCATACTTGTACCTGCTTTTGTCAACACCGCTGTCTCAATAAGAATGTAAGTTTTTGTTTACAAGTTCATAACTATTTCCCGCCGATTATGTATTGGTAGTGTATGCCATAGTTGCGAATTCTTTTTAAAAATTTTGTGACTGACTCCTTTATTTTATAAATAAGGAGTAGAAGAAAGTAACTTTTTATTTTTAATTTTATAACACATTTTTATGACAATAAATAAAATATTTGCATCTATTTTTAAGTAATATTTAGGTCATGCCATATCATCAGTGATAATGGCATTAAGATGATTATCATGTCAGAAGTTGGCAGTTTGTTTGTGAGTTCATCACACAAAGGACAAAATTAGGAAATTTCAACATATTAGAACAACATTTTCATCAATCTTGTATATGTCTCATCTCAACTGACTGATATGATAATTAATGATATTTGGTTTGGGGATAATGGCACTGTTTAGACTGAGAGACAGCATGGCTCATATGGTATGATGATTTTAAATTCTTGTTTGTATCAATCAACCAATTAACCCACGGCAGTCCACTGCTGGACAACAGCCTCTCCCAATGTGAATATACTTTTCTTCTATTAAACATACTATACACAGTCCACAGTGTCTGCCCGTAAAGTTGTGGTGTGAACAAAAAAATTTACCTAGATCAATGCTATCATACTGAGGTTAAATGAATTAAAAAGGTTTGTCTTCAACAATATTAGAATGTATAAATATTAGAGATGCGCCGAGTAGCACTTTTGCCGACTAACGAGTACCGAGTTTTACTCGGTTCAATTTTTTTCCTACCGAGTACTCGGCCGAGTAACTCGGTTCAATCAAATCCCCGTTTCGGGCGCGTAAACAAGAACAAACAGATTCGCGCGGCACGAGCGGCCGGCTCGCGTTGATACACCCCTCACCCCGCCCCCGCCTTTCATCTATCAGTCGCTTGCTAGTTTACAAACAAATACGTCGCGTTGCACGTCATAGTAAATAAATAATTCAAAAAGTTTGTTAATTAACAATTGACTGTGATGACTTCACGTAAAAGATTCCGAATTTGGACGTTTTACGACGAAATTGAAGAAGATAAAACGAAAGTGAAATGCACCTTATGCAATTCTCTGATTTCACGTAGCGGTATTGGACGGAAGGCTTCTACGACAGCAATGTTAAGCCATGTTAAAATAAAGCACACAAGAGTTTAAAGGTTTGGAAAATGAAACTTTGAAAGAAGAAGAAAGAAAGAAAAACCTTTTATTTTAGTGCAGCACCGATTACACAATTAATTGTGTACTGACACACGCAAACAAGTTAATCAGGCACAATTGTTCTTCGCGCTACACCAAAAAAAGGGCCAGTTCTGCATGGTATCAGGCACAACTGCATGGTATTAGTCACAAGTGCCTGACGCTAGTTTTCAACTGGCTCCTATGTGGAGGGCATGCGACATGAATAATAAATAGAAAGATATTAAATTTTTAAAAATCTAGAAAATAGAAAAAGAGATGGACACAAAACAAAAAAAAAAACAAAAATAAAAACACAACAGCAGAAGCCAACATGCTGGAAATATCTCAAAATTGTGAGCTATTTGCGTCAACGTCAACAACCTAATATATTGCTTTACCTAAACCGAGTATACTCGGCATTAAAACCGAGTTATTCGGCCGAGTACGAGTATCAAAAAACCCGCCGAGTACGCCGAGTACCGAGTAGCAACCGAGTACTCGGCCCATCTCTAATAAATATCTTGAAGTTGAAGCCCAAATAGATTGTTCTAATTGCCTATTGTGTTATAAATTTGACTATACATGGTAGTGTAAGAAGCAATAAATTAAATGTTCATAAGCATGTCTAAGCTAAGGTTCAATCCCCATTGAAATTAAAATTATTGCTAGCAGGCTGGCCATGATAAGCTATACCCTGCCGTACCGATCGGCACCTCCTTTGCCTTCAAACAATTATGATCATTTTCTCCTGAAGATAGATTCAAAATGGTTTGTAAAATTTTACCTGAAAAAACCCGCAACCAGCTGCTGCTCTTTCAGTAGGGATTGACCCTAAGTGACCCTAAGTGTGGATAATTGACAATAAAGTACATGAAGCAATTGATATTTTTATGAAGATTATCAGAATGTCCCGGAGGTCATTTCAGTTTTAGACACTTTACTTATACACTTTGTAACCTTAATGACAAATTTTGACATGTCTGTACCAATTTGGCAGGTATTCCCAAGATAAGCAGCAGGACTCCTTGTCAAATGAGTTTACAAAACGTAAGTGGCTTCGGATCTTCATACTGGTGCTGCAAATGGCTCCCATACTGCGGTTCACTGATGCGCTTATGTAAGATTTTATTTGCAAATTTTATTATAATTTCCGGGCATTATGTTTTTTTCAATTTCAATGTCGTGAATTATGTTTGTATTTGCCTTTAAACATACATAGTAGTTTTGTTTACTGATAGCACAGATTTAGCCTTAATAAAAATATATACACACTTGTCCCTCTCTCTTCCAAGCTATACTATCATCAGATAATAAGATTTTGGACACAGTTTTCACCGAATTAATTTTGCCAGAGGATTTTGGTACTGAAATCGGCTAATATAAGTGGTGGTGGGGTTCGGCTTTCCTTACTTTTCTCTTCCGCTACGCTCTCTCATCAACTTAGGTCTCAGGCCCTTTACACACCCTCATGTGCTTTAACTCTTGCCATCATCACAGCTTTGTGTTTGATTGCAAGTTACAAGGTCGGCTTCCCAGCTTTTCCCAATCCAATTGGAACAGTCTTGAGCATTCTGGCATTAGATCTCATCATGTCCTTCTACATTGTATCTCTCCATCTTGTTTTAGTCAAGAAGCTGATGATTTTAATTATGATATTTCTCCCTAGCTACGCAGTTAAATCGCGACGCGCTGAACGCAAGAAGGATCCAGCATCACAACAGATGTACTATAAACTTATGCTAAAAGAAGACTCGGACGCTGCTCTCCTCAGGATATTCGAGTGTTTCCTAGAAGCAGCACCTCAGCAGGTGCTCCAGACTAGTCTCCTGTTGAGGGTTAACAAGGAGTTTGCTGGTGAGTCTATAAGGATGGGTATCAGATTGAATGAAACATCTCAAAGACTGATATAAGACTGTGTTTTTAAAGAGTGCATTTCTGTTTTATACACACATGATTACATAGTTACTCCTTACTACGTCACAAGTCAATTTAATGTTTTTTTCCGATTTCTCCCTGTTTTATGGTAAAAAGCTGTTAACAAAGTGTACAGACAACGGTCACTTTACACATCGTTACATGAACAGAAAGGAAGACATTTGTAGGGTATGA
The DNA here is from genome assembly GCA_949126895.1 of Eilema caniola. Taxonomy (NCBI): domain Eukaryota; kingdom Metazoa; phylum Arthropoda; class Insecta; order Lepidoptera; family Erebidae; genus Eilema; species Eilema caniola. The sequence continues at coordinate 1,194,958 of OX421482.1, read as the reverse complement.
CAGTAAACTCATAACAATTTTATCTAACTTTACTTACTGTCAGCAGGGGAAAACCGGTGACCAGATGGGTGATCTGGGCCATTATTCGTTTCCCCTATTCTCAAGAGGTTATGGAGGTTATTAAATATGTCAAATAATCACGGCGTTCCGTCAAACCTAGCTGTTTCCTTACAACATCTTACGATCTGCTCCACCTTCAGATCCTCGATGTTTTCTATATCTAGTGTGTCGGTCCCCATAGCCTCCATCTTATTCTGGAAGATATATCTTGGACGTAAAATGTGCTCTATACGCGTAGTAGATGTTTATTGGGGGGTGTCTTTTGAAGATTGCACGGGGCGCTACGGCCGTGGGCGAGCTCAAATTCACCAAGCATAGAAGGGCCTCGTATGTCTCGCGATTTAGGTCCAAAATACTTGTCCCGAGGTAGAAATTCAGCAGTTATTTACCTTCCCCTCGTTCCCAGTCCACCAGACGCTCTCCATCACGTCCTCAATCATCGGCATGGGCTGGTGCCTAGCGGCGTACCAGCGCGCCGTGCGGTTCGCGCAGCAGGATAAGAACAACATGAGCTGGATCGGAACTGCCCTGCAGACGACTTGCCACTTCCTTATTACGCGTAAGTTAAGATTTTTTTTTTGTATTTTTAGGGTATTTTGGTAATTATTTTTATGACTTACTAGCTGTTGCACGCGGCTACACTCGCGTGGATGTCAGTGATAACAACCAAACATAGTAATAGTATTTTCCCAAGCTCTAATCTATCTGGTTTACAGATTTCATCAGGTTATCTTCCAAAATTACTTAGTTTCATACAAACTTTCAGCCTTAAACCACCTTCTTCGCGAAAAAAGGTAGCCGTTGTTCTATCCCGTGTCCTCTACCAAATTTCATCAAGACTGGTCCAGTGTTTTAGACGTGATAACGGAACCGACAAACAGACAGTTACTTTCGCATTTATAACGTTATAATGTTAGGAAGGATGATGCTGAAATGTGGACATTGTCAGCTTTAAATAGCACATTAGTCATTCGTCTCCGGCGCAGTGTATGGACCTACTCGCAATTTATATGCACTGGACAACTTCGCATTTGATGCACTTCTTGTAACGATACATTCTCAAAATCAGCATTTCGCAAAATTAAAGTTGTACATGACATTAAAAATGGTTTTAAATTAGAAATCGTTCTTGTTGTCATAACTATTTATAACTAGCTTTTGACCGTGGCTCCGCCCGCGCGGATGTCGGTTATCGTTATAAATTGTAGCCTATGTGTTACTCTGATGTATAAGCTATATTATTGTAAAGTTTCATAAAAATCAGTATTTCAAATAAAGTCTTAAGGCCGACTCCTTAACCACTAAGCTTCCCACGCGCGACGCTTATTCTATAAAATTGTATGTATTATATATTTTATCCTGATAAATGTGTTTTTTTATTTACAATAATACCCGTTTCACATTATTCCAGTAGCATTCCAATCCAGCGAGTGACTCCAGTGCTGGAATGCTACTGGAATAATGTGAACCGTCACTGAAATGTGCCCATTCCAGTGAGTGATTCAAGTCCAGTGTTCAAGTGCGTTTAAAACATTAGAATGATATGAACACTACAATTCAGTCCAGCTGTACAATTCTCTTGTGACGATACCACATGTACCTAGCGCCATCTAGCGACATCAAGCCGAACTACTACGACACTACAAATCGTGCATCGCGAAAGTGAAGTTCCCGCGCTGGTACAATACTCTTCTCTGTTTTATAATGTTTGGTATAGAGGTCGCATATTCATTGTAATATTTGACAACCTTAAAGCTCTTTTGCGTGGGTTTTAAGGCCTGATAGGGTGGCCTATAATACAAGGTAGTAGATATGTATGTAGGGGGTGTCTTTAAACCCAGTACGGACAGCACGGACCACCAGCGGCGTTGTCATCACAAACCATCCCCTCACCCTTCGTTGGGCCGCGGCCCGCCAGGCGTGATCACCTTGCCTGGACGGCGGATCCTCCCTTTGTGTTGGAGGAACATCACACTCTAAGCATTTAGCGTCGAGCACAGCGCTAAGACAACCTTGATACAGATTGTGATTGGTCGGACTGGGTGACTTCACTGGAGAACGACCAACGACAATCTGTATGAAGGCTGTCGCAGCGCTGCGCTCGACGTTGTACGCTTAGAGAATTGGTTATTTGACTGACTAGTCAAATTAGTTACTTTTTATTAAACTTCAAAACAATAAGTTATAAGGAAAATTGTATGAAATATTTATTTGTGACGTCATATTTATTAGTCAAATCATTTAGTATTATGGGTTAGGTGGATGATTAAAAATGAATAAGAACGATAAAATAAGAACCGACGCAACTGTTTACACTCTTTTACTATTCTTAATTTAACAAGTTCGGCTAATTAATTTATTTTATCTACTCTGATACTATGATACAAAGATTATAAAATTGAAATCAAAACTCTTATGACAAACATTACGCACAAGCCAAAAAAAAGTGTTTTATTACGATACAGGTCTTGTATGGACACCTATATCATTAAATAACTTTTTAATCATAACGATACACCTATACAACCTCCATCTGGACTGAACCTCTACTTTAAAAAAAGAATCCGCCGATTCGGAAGAAAATAAAAAGAAACACGCATGCGCAATCGATGTTTGCGCCTTGGCGTCAACATTTTACATTTAAGTTTAAACAAAGTTTGGTTATGTTTGTAGATAAATTAGTTTATGTATTATAGTATGAGAGTAGATAAAGTAGTGTATGACACTGTACATAGCTTGGTCTTATAACACTCGTGTGATACTATAAAAAAACACACTCTTGTTATAAGAACCCTTATTATACAACAGTATTATAAACTACTATTAACTACAGGAAAATACCCAATTGTACAGCAGCACTAGACTTGATTGTTTCGCTGGATTACTGAACTGGGATAATGTGAACCGGGCATAAAAGCTGTCATTAATTTAAAAACACATACTCAAAACAGATTTTTTTTCCTTTCAGTGAGCCGAATAGTATCAATATCTATCATCGCATTCCTGTTCCCACACTGGACAATTCTCGCCTGCGGGATCCACGTTCTCATAACTGTCGTCCTCCTACAGATCTTCGACCGTTCTCCATTCTGCTCGCACAACACCATCGGCAGTATCTCTTTCTCTGTCGCACTTGGAGCCGTATACCTTTTTACCTACATCATACCAGTCGAAGGTAAGACCAGATATAGGTATGCTGTCTACTATAGCGTTTGTTTCTTGGAAAATATCGCCTGTGGAGTGGTCTGGTACCTTTATGGGCAAAACGAGGTGTATTTCTCTCTACTTTTGTGTTTTACTGTGGTTCCTTATGTTGTCGGATTGTTAGTTATGTTGATTTATTATAGATTCTTTCATCCTAAGATCAGTAAAAATGATATTTCGATTTCGTTGAAAAGTGAAGATAATGAAATGAGTTAATAATAAACAAGGTAAATTAGAATTTGTAAAAAAAGCGGTTAAGTGCGAGTCGGACTCGCTCAGAAAGGGTTCCGTGCCATTATCTGTTGTTGTGGCGAACGGTAACTGAAATATATCAATGAAAATTTCAACTGTCTGGTTATCACAGTTCAGAAGATATAGCCTGGTGACAGACAGACAGCGAAGTCTTAATAATAAGGATCCCTTTTGATCCATTTGGGTACGGATCTCGAGTAAAAACGTAAGTTGTTTTTAAAAGTAATGTTAGTAGTAGTCAAGCTTACTTCCTACCTGATGGTAAGTGGTTATTGAACAAGAAATAGTGTAGTGTTAGCCCTTTTTATATGAAAAAGGGCTATAAGAACTTAAAAAATACACAAAGGGAGGTAATGTCTGACAATGATGGCTCAAGTGGAAGGGTGGTAGTACCCTGTGGTAAAGGGACCACCCGTACCATCTATTAACATAAGGTTTTTATACTAAAATATATGAGAATTGATATTTTTGTTCGTATTACGTTTTTCATTATGATTACCATATTATAGGTAGTTAATTATTATTTAAATAAAATAAGAACTTGTGTTACCTCGTATATGGTACAAAAAATGGAGGTATTAGTGACTCATGAATCGAGATTACATAATATAGTTACTTAATTTATATTATTTATTAATATGCTCACCCTTGGATAGAATTCTTAAAAGGATAGGCAGAGATGTGTGGCATTTTTGGAGGCTATTTTAGACTGAAACGATTATGTAATTGAGAATTGCAATTAAGTTTTTAAATTAAATAAATAATATCCCACAACATTTCACACAACGCTATCTAGACCCATGGTAAGCATAGCTTAACTAGCTTGTGTTATGGAATCTAGAATGCGGATAAACATACTTAGATACGCATTTTTTTTTTGTAAATACATACATATTATACATAGAAACACCCAGACCAATGCAAATATACATATTCATGCATACAAATATTTGCACTGAGCGGGGATCGAACCCGCGCCTCCTGCGTAGCGGCCGCGTTCACTACCGCCACGCCACGGAGGCTGTCTCTTTATTAATACATCTCTACTTGGACTACCCTTAGGGGATAAAAGCATGAATAGTTAAAAGTTACGTGTTTTAGAGATATATATATTTATATAAATAAAAGCGAAACACCACTCACTATCTAAAAATCTCAGAAACTATAATACCTACAAACAGGGTCAGCCGGGGTGCGAGGGATATGTCGTCTGACAACTTCACCTTCGGCACAGCACAACGACTCACAGACGGCTTGCGGTTTAGTCGGTTCGAGTCCGACATAACCTCCCCCTTCGGCTCCGAGGGCGGGGGGGGGGGGGGGTGTATCCGTGGGGAGTCCCTCCACTGTCGCATAAAAGACATATAAAAGGAGAAATTTGGATTGGTTCTGGCGAGGTCTGGTAGGTCAAAGCATTGCCCTTGTAAGGCAAAGATCGCGAGTTCAAACCCCGCGTAGACCAATTCAAATTTAGCCTGTTCCTATTTTATTTAAGCGATTTGGATACATATATTTTTTTGGAATTATTTTCTTGATGTTTTCTAAAGTTTACGCGGAAATCACTAACCTACTAAACCGCACGCCGTCTGTGGGTCGATGTGCTAGGCCGAAGGTGAGGTTGTCTCGTGACATATCCCTTGCACCTCGGCTGACCCAGGGCCATTCCTCACGGGAGGGGGGACCACGTGGTCCTCGACTCGGCCCGGTATGGGGGGGGCATCGTCTTACAATGCGCGCCGCCGCCGAGTGGAGGGACTACCTCTTATGAACTTTTCCTACTTTAATCGAGTTGAATATTCAGCATGCAAAATTATACGTACTATAGAAGAAAAATATCGAAGTTAAGCCAAATCCGCAGTTAGACTGGTGGCGCGGACCCCAGACTCCAAGTTGAAAAGCTTCGAATGCGACTGGGATTAACGCTAGGATGAAGAGGCTGACAGAAAAATGTTATTAACAGAAGCAAATATTATGTAAATGAATTTTACATACATACATACTGTTACGCAAATTGCCCGGTTGGAAATAGGCGTAAATTATTAAATTTTGTAGTCAGTAAGTAGTTGCTCGTAATAGGAAAATGTATGCATTAGGGAGGAAGTTATTTATCAATATCACGTATTTATAATGTTATATGTTTATTATAAATATTTTGTTTGTCACAACCTTATGCCTTGCCTACCTATATAGTTAGGGGAAATGGGTGAAAAGGCCTACAATGAAGGGCAAATCACCCGTCCGGTCGCGGCGTCCCCTGCTGGCAGTAAGTAATCACAACCTCTGTGGCGTAGCTTAGCTGCGTAGTGGTCAAAGACAAATATCATATATTCTATATAGACCATTAAAACGGCATATACAAAACGTATAAGTACTCCATTCGATTAGGTACTTAACTAAAGGTGAACAAATCGATTAGGATAGGAAAAATATTGAATTGGTCCAGGCGGGAGTCGAACGGTCACTGAGCCACCAGACAGGTTAATAATCTTGTAACGACTATTTTTATAAAAATAGTAACTTACTAATTAGTGGTTTTAATTCGGTTTTTAGTCTTTAAAATGAGTTTTTAAACAAATAATATACATATTTAGTCTATAATAATTAAATAGCCCGTCCCTGACCGTACCTGGTGGCAAAGTGCCTATCACACTCGTTGCGTTTCCACGCTGGATTGGAAACAGAAAAATATTAATAAACTGAGTTTTTCAATAAAATATTAAACAGACACATCAAGATTATTTACGTTTAGGTAAGTAGGGTACCTATTAAAACAAAAATGGAGTATAGAGCATTAGACAGTTACTCCGAAGTCGCGGATTTGATTACCGTCCAGACGATTCTCTGGCGTGTTTCCCATCTCAGGGTTCAGACGGCAGGCGCTCACGTAAAAGCCATAATGTATTTTAACTTTTGGCATGAAATAGTGTATGATGTAGTTCTTTTTATACAAGATGACGTTCTTTTTTTATTTTTGTACTTGTGATATCTATATAACAGCTGATGACTTAGTGGCCGCTTGACGGCAAATGGCGTGGCGTATTACGTGGGACGGAAAATTATATCGAAATGTGCCAATACACCTCTACCAACCCCTTCGGGGATTTACAGGCGTGAGTATATGTATGTAGGTATAATTAAACATTAATGTCAAAGCGCCAATAGATTAAAAGTCGATTCCAAACAGATATGTAAAAAGCACTAAGAATGATCTGGTAAATCCAGTGACCATAATATTTACTAATTATTAAATTAATAATAGCAATATAAAAGTAAATAAAAATGCCCTTGAATCGACTATTTTAGTAGAACTTGGTATGTATATGCAGTTAACTGCAGAATGTGTATGTTAATACACGTCTGTCTACCCCTCCAGGATATACAAGTGTGAGGATATAATAATAAATTTATTTATTTGAACTTTTCAACTTATGATATTAATTATGCTAACAGCATATGTACACACAGTCAAGGTAATAAGTATACGCCTCTACATGTAAAGGTGAATACTTATCTGTTTGGCTGTATGTACATTTAAACTGCCTGGTTTATACACATGACCCCGATTTTGCTAATAATTGTCAACCACTGTCATACCATAGACAAGTTTCGGCCGGGTTGGTACCACTGTGCACGATTGCGAAAAACCCTCCATAGTAATCCAATCTCGGTTGGATTGCGTTCAGGGGTCAGCAAGTGCATACTCGGTCAAGGGGGATTGCGGTCGCGGCACTATAAGCCTATGAGACTGCCTTCAGCTTGCTATCAGGCGAGGTAAAGTTACTCTAAAATGCCATTTAATTTTACACTTTATTTTTATTTCTGTAAAGTCTAAAATGAAATGGCATTTTTTGTAGTGTCAGTGGTATGACCTTGGTTTTACATTGACAGAAAATTAGGACCATTTTGCTGGTATTTTACTAAAATAACTGATGAGATAAGACTGTCTAGTATTATGTATTATGATGTGAAATGAAAACTGTATGATTAGTTATAATGAGGTACTTACATAGAGATTATATTGCCAGCATTTAGTCAATATAAGTTTATTTTTATTGCCATACCCAAATTGTAGTTTTACATCTTGTATATATTTTATAACGTGTTTAGTGAATCTCTAAAAAACAATACTCGCCAAACTTTGGTACTTTTTTACTGTGAATAATAAATAATATATTTTTTAGAAAAACGTTTTATTGAATGGTCCAACAGAACTGAATCCTTTTAACATAGTATATGTATAAATGCATTGTATAGCAAAAGTCGGGTTTTGAAGGGCGTACGATTTCTTATGATGTGCATTTTGGCCAGCATCGTGCGTAGTTTGTCACAGACGCGACGGGCATGAGGGCCGCAGTTAAATTTATTATCGATTATCAGACACAGATAGGTATGTGTGTCAACCTGTTCAATATTTTAGAATGATGTAATAAAAGGCTTCATATATATTTCATACATTTTTATTACGATATCACCAAATAAACGGAGCTCGTTCCCTCAATATCCTCAAACCATACCTATTCCATTCACTCTGATTAATCCACAACTCTATAGCCGACTCTAAACATGACATCACGGCAGCCCCTTTCCACACGGTACTAGCTGGATCAATATCCTTTGGAGATGTGACTATTTCTAACTGTTCAGTCTTATAGGTGTAAGGAATCTGTAAAGCCAAGCGGTTTTGCAGCCACAAATTGAGTCCATGGATCTTCACACCTCCACCAACTATAAGAATATTGCTGTACATTTTCCGTTTTAGTTCTTCATTCGGACACCGGTCTATACTTTGTAATATAGCAGCATCTAAAGCTAAAACTTGACCGGGAGCTAAAGCAACAACATCCCCTGGACCACCTTCTAATGTATCAACAACAATATCTTCATCAGGATTGGTTGCTGGCTGAGCTTCATTTGTTGTTTCGAACTGCTGACTTTCGTTTGCTGTTGGATCTGCTGTCTCACGTTTTCTACCTGTTTCCCTAAGAAATTCTGCATCAAAAGGGTCTTCAGGGTCACTTGGTTGACGGTTTTGGATTTTTGTAGATTTGGAACCTGTTATTTTGAGTAAGTCTGTGTAAAACATTGATAGAGGTGATATAATGCATTCATCACCTACTTGTAATGTGTATTTATTAATAACATCACCAGGATGATCTACAAGAAAACTCTTCTCTTGAGGACCACAAACATCAAGATTTACATGACAAAAGTTCTCATACAAATTCCTCATTAAAATCACATCTCGGGGAATATTTTCATTCCAATCTTTGTATGGGAATGCACTTTTATGGAACATCCATGACAACGCTTGACAAACATCACCTGCTCCATAGTCCATTCTCAACCGGGTTGTTTTATGGGAAATTCCATCTTCAACACATGATATTGCTGTCTTCTGATCACCTATGTCAACTACACATGCAGAGCCTATACCAGCCCCGAAAGTAGCTCCGACACTCTCTTGGACCAAAAAACAGTGTCCGAAACCCAAATCCCTAAGTAATAATGACATTAAATACTTCAGATGGCCCCGAGAGTACAAATCTGGGATAAGCAATACACATCTGTACTTTATTAGCTCTATTAAAGGTATTCCTAACTTATATTCAATAATAGAACTCCAAATAGTATATAGATCATTTAAAACTGATGAAATAGAACCACCCACTTCAGTGTGTATGTTGAAATCGCCTCTGCGGTATGGAAAATGAATGTTGTATGGTAATTCTGGGTCTACATCTAGTACTAAATCGCCTATTACTATATCACATTCGACCTGGGGCCATGGTTCTCCGTCATTAACGCATTCTGGTAGAGAGCGACGGTTAAACGCTGCAATTTGCTGGGGAGGCGTGGCGTACCTCCTCGCCCCGTTCGACTGAACACATGATTGTAACGTATGAGATATTTGCAGCCGACATTCTTCTAATTCTTCGATTAATTCCTTAGTTTTTGGTACACTTGGTGGGATAAAAGAATCGCGATAGATTTTTCCTCCATGGCGCCGTTTTCTTGCAATGCAGTGGAGTTGTTTTACTGGCAGTAAGTCTGAAGCCCTTCCTATACGCACGTAAAGCGATCCAGGGTGAATAACAATGATCCTATTGGAAGGGAATTGTTGGAAATGCTCCGGACCCGGTTCGTATACTGGCATACTCATTTGTGTATCTTTATAGAGAAATATCACATAAAATTAATACATCATACAGCACTGGCTAGTGAGATCCAATTACGTTTCTCTCTCGTTGTTTACTGGAGAAAAAAATCGAGAAAATATTTATTGATGGAGTATAAATATAACCTTAATTATAACCTTTTTTTTTGCAAGTCTTGACTTGACACATTATTGAAGTTGGATGCGTTTTTGAACGAACAAAATTATTTTCATTTACAAATTTGTTCCGTAATATTTTAAGTTACCTACATGAAATCTGAAATGAAACTAATTTAACTTTATTTTAAAGTTTTTAGGAGCGAACTATATACGTTGTAAATCTTAAAAAATATAGTCTTTCTATTAACATATTGCTTTTACATTTTACAATTTTGTATCCGAATAAACTGAATGAATGAATAAAGAAAATTGTCGAAGAAAAAAACCGATATGTCAATGACATTTCTCAGATTGTCATAAAATGACATCCATTGTCGTGTCATTGGAGAGGAGAAAATAAACAGTTTTTCGCTCGCCATAGAGAAAGATTGAATTGAAACAGTTTTTCCTAATTTTTATCAGAAAATTATTAAAAATCGATCGTGAAAATGGTGTCTAGAAGTCTAACGGAGGTGTTCGTGTTGATGCGGAACAATGCTATACACAGCCGACACATATTTGCTGAACAGGCAAGGACTTTTACTTGTTATTGATTTATAGTTTTTCTTCTGCATTTGGCAAATAAATGATTTAATTTTAACTAATTATTGTGTTATAACAGGACTTAATTAAAGTTATATGTTAGTGGATCAACCCTAATGCGGTTTTAAGTTTATAGACACAGTCAATAGTATCTGATAAATTTTCTTTAGCAGTCTAAAGTTATTTATTTTTTACTGTCCAAACCTCCACCTACTGTTTTAAGATCAATAGTAATAACTATATTTTTTTTATAATTAATGACGCTCCTTAGCAACTTAGTTAAAATAGGCTAAAAGTTATTTATATTTACTTAAAGAAATGCAATTCTTATTTAGTAAATATATACAAAAATGTTGAACGATCTTTGCCTTTTGTTTTAGCGTTCTCATATGGGACAGGTATGAAATCTTAATTAAACACAAATTCATTGCTTTTCTTATGCATATCACTTCGGAATGCCTCTAATTTGCTTTACTTACTGTTATTTTTTTTTTATATTATTATAAAATTGTAGATTGACACTTCTGCTTTCCTAAAAAAGCACCAAACTCTCTGTTAAAGTGCACCAAGATTTAACTGTCTTTATTTTTTCTCACCATATGGTATCTCCATACTTTGCAACTGCCAATGGGTAGGTGAGATCAATGGTGTTGCATGCATGTGTTTGTTACCTTAGCTGTAGAAAAAAAAAATGACCTGTACATTATGAATATTTGGTGGCTGTGAACAATATACTTATTTAAACTATTGTGGTCACTATGGACACTCATGATTTTCTGAGCCCTTTCTCAACTCAATTGAGTTCCTCATCTTAAATATTTTTTATGAAGTGACTGCCATCTGACCTCCACAAGATAACACATTGTAGATAATCCGATTAACTCATATACTAAGGTGCCTGTAAGCACTCAATACTGATACTAAAAAAAATTGCCATAGAAATCTTCATTAATCAAGTAGTACTAAATGTAAGCCAAAATCCTGCATGAACTGTGTCCTACAAAAACAAATTTAAATTTCCACATAGTCAAACTAATGAATCTTTTTATTCACTTTAGAGCAATGATTCAGAGCGGGTTCGGCTAATGAGAAGTAACTCCCATGACATGGAGGCTGGTGTTGAGCTGCGCTCAGAGTCTCACGCGCCTCCGCCGTGGACGGACACTCTGGAGGAAGCACATTACGTCATCACCAGGTTGGTAACCTTCTGGAGCTATGAGTACCAACTGCCACTCGGGCAAAGTTGCAAGCTAATATGTGTACAACTTGCCTTAATTTACAGATCGCTTGACAGCTTCTGTGGCGTGCGGCAGTGCATTCCACTGCTACGTCTCTTACGTAGCCCGGGTTCGATTCCCGCTCAGTGCAATTAATGCCTATTTGCCTGGCTCTGGTAGTGGCTTAGACAGTATGTTAAGCCGTCAGTCTGTATTGCCATATGAACATCTATGTCAGCTGTTATAGGGGCAATAGGTGAAATAGCCCACACAGAAACGGCTGATCACCATTCCGTTGATGGCATCAAAGTCAAAGATTTTCAGTCTAGACCCACGTGGTTGTTTCTTATTGGCGTCAATAATAATTCTACTTTAGCTAAGCTTACCACCGCTTGGTGCAGAAGAAACGGCGCAACAAACTCCATTGCGGCACTTTCTAAGACGTCAATTTACGATAGTAATTTCCTTAAGACTAAAGTGTACGAATCTACATTTGTGTCGTGTCTGATCGAACAAAATAATAAACTTTATAATAAAATAATTAACCTAAGTTAAAATATGGCAGAAAATTCACGTTCCTAGTACAGTATTATGCCGTAACTACAGCATTTTAGCAGATGCCTGCCCCATGCTCAAGCCAGACATCCCCACTAGCAATAGTAATGTCTGATATATTTAACATCGTGCATGAAGAATAAATAAATAAATAATTATTGCAGATTAAAAACCAAGCTCTCGGAGCTGCAGTCACGCCACGAGAAACAGATCCGGCGGCCCGCACTCGACGACACGACGGAGCAGCAACACATACAGCGGCTCACGACGGAGATCGGCAGGCACTTCACGCATGCGCACACGCACCTCACCGCTATTAAGGCGCAGATACGACACGGTGAGACTGATATTTGATAAACAGGGCCTCAATTTTGTTCGAGCAAAATCACTGTCTTTTTTTTATTAGAGTAGAAAAGTACAAGTTGTACATTATCAATATGTACAAAACCACTGTCATACCAGTTACTACGAACACTGCGAAAAATTTCATTCAATTTTAGACATTAAAGAAATTCCTTTAAGTTCTGAAATGAAATGGCTTTCCGTAGAGTGAATGAAAAAGTTTAATGAAACTGATTTAATTTAATTTTGGACTTTAATTCTACAGTAATAAAGTCTAAAATTTAATGCTATTTGTAGTATAAAACTCGGGGATATTTACCATGTTGTTTATTAAATTGAGTAACCGATATTTTGGTACTGTTACAAGCGCCATGATCACGGTGTACTGACTCGATCTGTCTACCCTCTTCCGCACTCGTTTTCACGCGCGTCGCCACGTTGACTGCAGCTGTGGGACACGTCGATATTTACGTCCGATTGAGCAGTCCGACTGGGGAAGTACCTCCGCCCTACCGACCTACCGACACATTTAAGTTGGGTCAGGTTTACGCCAGTTCTATATTCTATATTAACTTATTGTAATCCACCATCTATTCACTTAACACTTTGAGTCACGTGTCTTGGACCAAAATCGAAGCCTTAAAAACAAGGCCTTAGCGCGCGGTTTGTTTCGTAATAATCTATGCTTGGTTTATTTGAGCTCTTCCACCATCGCGCCGTAGTACCACCTGCTATCCTCAAAACACACCGGAGAAATGTGTTCTGCACGTAGGTATAGAGTTCATTTTAGTTCCAAAATGTATGTCACGAGCAATACACTGGTCGGAAAGTGTGTTGACGGTGGTTTTTGTGGACATTTAAGTCATTGGCAAGTAGAATAATGCGCCAGATGACCTACTTCGCGTTGTCGTTGTAGATAGGATATGTTTATGTTAAAGGAAGTTACGTTATAGCTCATATAGATTAGGAGTATTATTTGAATTTGTTCACGCTGTATACTCTATTGCGCAGATACTATACACACACAGATCAGCTGTTCATATTTGTAATATACTCAATAACAAGTTTGTATGAAAATACGTAAAATGGTCCAAATATTTGGGCATGGGTTTTTTTTTTTAACGTGAGGGAAAATCCTTCATGCATGCTATGCCGGACTCCTACCGACTAAAAACCCTCACGTACCGCCTAATAGCCTGCGGTTGGTAGCCCCGGGTAAGCCCTCGGAAGGATGGGCATGGGTAGTGTAGGAGAGTGTTGATGTATACATCAACAAAAGGGGCCCCTTCTAAACCTACACTTGGGTCGCAAGTCCTAGGCACTGCCCCGAGTTCCCAACTCAGCAACGCGATGGATCCATGGATTGCTAAGAATGTCGGTCGTATGAATCATTAATGATGTGAAATATGATTATTTGCAAATGTGAAATCAGAATATGAAACAAACAATGTGGTCTTTTTAGACCTGCAAATCAGTACAAATATGATACAAATTAAGTACAAAACAGGAGTAATCGAATCAGTGATTGAAACGTTAGGCGGCTGCACATATGTGGGCACAAGTCGGGTGAGACAGGATGAATGGGCCTGCCTTTGGTATATTCATAAAGCTTCATGTGGCGTGATGAATCTATCAAGTGCGCACCACACCTGCAGAATTATACACCTAACAAGAGATAGGCCTTTATTGTCTGAAATAAAAAGTTTTTTTTGTTATTATAATTCTTATTATTATTATTATTGGGTTGAAATAACTGATATCAGCCTGCATCTCGTTGTTCACTACACTGTTATTCACTACTCAATGTCTTTGTTCATTTATGTGTTTGTCCAGTCTATTTTTGAATTGGTTAACATTTTCAGCTGTCACAATATTTTCAGATATCCCATTCCATGCGTTGACCACTCTATTGCTCAAGAAGTTCTTGTGTGGATTTGTATTCCAAGTAGATTTTTGCAGTCTAAGGTTGTGTCCTCTACGATTTCGGTCCGGTGCACGTTTGAACATGTTGCTGAATCCTTGGAGGTCATAGTGATCAGTTATTATTTTGAAGGTTTCAATCAGGTCTCCACGTTCTCTGCGCTCCTTCAAGGTGGTCAGGTTTATCTAATCGTTCTTCATATGGCAACCGTTTCAGCTGTCTAGGGACTTTGGTGAATCTACGCTGCACTCTTTCCAACAGGTCTTTTATGAAATAGGGGCTCCATACTTGAAAGCCATATTCTAATATTGGTCTCATATATGTTTTGTGGATTCTAAGAGCCATTTCCGGTGTCAATGTTCCAAAGGCTTTCCGTATGAGGTATACAATGGTATTAGCTTTTTTGACAATATTCGTGATATGGTCTTCCCATTTCAGGTTCTCCGAGATCTTAACTCCTAGGTCCATCTGCGTTTTGACTTCGGTTAGCTGAGTGTCTCCAAGTTTGTAAGTAAGCCTGGGGTTCCGATTTCCGATGTGCAATACCGTACCTTTTGTGTGATTCAAATTTATGAGCCACTTCATGATTTTGTCTAAATCTGCATGGAGACGATCATAGTCTAAAAGGTGGTTTGCAAAGACCTTTGTGTCGTCGGCAAACATGCTGACTTTGCAATCAAGGCACTGAGACAGATCGAAGGTGAAGATAATATAAAGCAACGGGCTTAGGACGGAGCCTTGTGGCACGCCACTATGAATATCTCGCTATTCGGACAGTGTATCACCCACTCTCACACGGAAGGTTCTTTGGCGAAGGAAAGCCTCTATCCAGTCGAGCAATTTGCCGCGTATGCCAATAAATTCGAGCTTTTGCAACAGTCTGCTTGTGGGGACTTTATCAAAAGCTTTTTCGTAATCCAGGTAAACTACGTCGACAGGGGCTCGTTCATCAAAGCTCTTGGTCCAGGTAGCTAGGAACGACAGCAGGTTTGACACAGTGGAGCGGCGTGGGCAGAAGCCATGTTGACAGTCGCTTATTATTTGATGTAGGCGCAGATGTTCTCTTATGTGTTTGACTACAACCTTTTCCATGGCCTTACATATAACGCTGGTCAAACTGATCGTTATGTAGTTGACTGGTGCTAGTCTGTCTCCTTTTTTGAAGATAGGGGTCACAGTAGCTGATTTCCAAACGTCTGATAATTTTCCAGTGTCGTACGAGGTTTTCATTATATCAGCCAGTACATTCGCAATATTACATTTTTTGAAGGAGTACTACTGGAATTTCGTCGGGGCCGGGAGAAGAGTCTGATTTCATTCCCTTTAGGGCTTCCTGTACTTTGTCACTGGTGAACTCCAGGTCTGGAATAGACTCTTCAATTCTCAGGCTTGGTTCTATAACAGGAAGAGGACCATTGGGTTCTTGTTGGTAGACACTGACGAACTGGTCAGCAAACGCTTCTGCTACTACCTTGGAGCTCGTAACAGTCTGTCCTTGTTGGTTTCGTAGCACAGTTGGTATGCTTACTTTCGATGTGATTTGCTGTCGGATATAAGAATAGAATTTCTTTGGTCCAGCTTGAAGAAGAGTCATCTCATAGGAAGTTCTTTGAGAGCGTCTTAGGATTGTTAGTTTGTTGTTCACCTTTCTGTATTTGTCATGGATATTTTCTAAGCCAGTCAGAGTGTACCTGTTCCAAAGTACATGCTTTTCTTTGATCATTTTGAGCATATCATTGTTTACCCATGGTTTGTTGGTAGCATTTTGTTGCACCTTGGCCAGGGGCACATGTTGGCTTATTGCACTTCTTAATACACTTAAAAAGTTGTTTGTTTGCACATTCACATCTATTGACTGTAGTGTTAGGCCAGGTAAGGTGTCCAGTAGCATATCATTAATTTTCTCAAAGTCCGCTTTGTGATAATTTCTCTTCAGAATGGGTTTAGTCTGTGTATTGTTTGTTTTCTCAAATTGCATAGTGATGGTTAAGCAGGTATGGTCGCTTTTCCCAATCGGGGTCGAGTGTTCGAGCTGTGCCACAAGTGAGTCATCATTGGTCAATATCAGGTCGAGTATTGATGGCTGATTTCCCTTTCTGTACCTGGTGTGTTTGTTTACTAGCTGTTGGAGATTATTATCTTTATGCCTTTGGACAAAATTGTCTTCTTTGGGTGTCAAATAGCCACAGTCTATCAAAGGCCATTTCACTCCTCTGAAGTTGAAATCACCCATCACAACACATGCGTGGGACTCGGTTGCTGTTTTTATTTGTTCCAATAGTACATGGTCGTGTAGTATGGTAGAGCCTTGTCCCCTGTACAGTCCACAGAGCAAAAACTTGCTGCTTCCCACCTGTATGTCCAACCATAAACATTCAGATGTCTCATGTTTCTTGTTGAAGGGACTTAGTTTAGTTTGTATTCCAGCATTATTTGCAGTATAAATGGCTACTCCACCACTTCGCTTGTCTAATCGGTCATCCCTGTATAAATCATAACCCGGAACCTTAATCAATGTGTCAGGTATATCTGGTTTGAGCCATGTTTCAGTTACAACTATTATTGTTGGTTTCTGGACATTAATTCTTGCAGTGAGGAGATCAATTTTGGATGTGAGTGACTGAATGTTTGTGTACAGTATAGTTAGTATGTATAGCGGGGTTCGATTGTTCCCAATGTTTCCTATCTTGTGGTCCACTATTGGGAGATATGTACCACAAGTTGCCTTACTTGGAGAGACTAGTTTTTTTTGGGAGTTTTTACAATTTTGGGATGACCCTGTACATACTTAATGGTGACGTCGTTTTCTCCCTTTTTGATGCGTTCTTCATGCCCCTCACGCAGGTATTTCAGGTATTCTCGCTGAAGTGGAGTTAGGTCCGACTGGATCTTCCTCGGGTCAGACAGCTTGGCTTTGCTCTTGTGAACTTTGACTGCATCGGACTTGGCGCGAAAAATAACTTTGAGTGGGCGGGAGCCATCAGTTGAGTTGCCTTTCGGAGCACCTAGGCGAAAGGTCTTGATATCACCACAGTTAACATAATTGGTTACAAGTTTGATTAGTTTTGCGCATTCCTGTTTATCATGCTTGATCCTCTCAGCAGGCTGGTCTGATGTGGACTCAGGTACATCAAACACAATGATATTGGTTGCTCTCTTGGCACGCTCCTCCATCTCCTGCATTGCTGACTCGGTGGCCAGCATACTCTGACGAATTCGCAATTGTTTCACTTCTTCAGACAACTCATCCAGTCTCTTTATGATGCTAGGCAGCTGGGCCAAGGTTGTCTTGCAATCAGCACAAAGAAAGGTGACAACTCGAGCAATTGTTTTTAGCTCAAATACACGGATCTCGGTGGGGGACAGACCATGACAGTCTCTGCAGAGCAAGCTCTTACAGGAATCACAGGTGACAGACAGCTTTTATCATTCCTTTGTTTGTTGCACTTGGCACATTTGGTCTTGGGATTCATTTTTGGCTATGTTTTTTTCTTTTCTTTGTGAGGGTAGTTGAGGAATTTCAATGTCCAGATGTTTTAGCACAAATTATCTAGGCAGCACTTAGTATTTCAGGTTGATAACACTTATTGCGGCTAATCCAGCCTTGCACTGTGTTTTTATATCACTTGACTAGTCCTAAACTCAATTTTGATCACTTAATTGCACAAAGTAACTGGAGCACTTGTTCAATCTTTGACAGTTGACACATATCCTTTTTGTGAACTATTCAGACTATTCAAATTCAAATGTATTTATTATTTGTCACAGGTATTAGTAGATGTTGTCCACCTGCAACAAGAGGTATGTTGGCCAAACTGGACGACCTTTCGGTATCAGAGTTGCTGAGCATGTCAGAGGTTGGAAGACTTAAAAAAACAGAGTCCAACTTTGCAGAACACCTTCTGCTAGAAAACCACTCCTTTGATCCAAAGGCCAACTTCAAGGCTCTGCGACTGTGTGACAAAGGCAGAAAAACGAACGCCCTGAAAGCTCTGGAAATAAATAGGTTATTAAATTCGGATAGAAACCAAATAATAAATCAACAGTTGGATCTGAGCCGCTCACCTCTGTTGCAATGAATAGTGACATCTACATATCTGATTAATTATTTATTAATTTGACTGACATTTTATATATTATGACTCATGTTGTGTAGTACCATTAAGCATATGATTATTTCCATTTGACATCTTTAATTTGACAATTCCTTTAATTTAATTCAATTATAATTTTGACATTTAATCATCTGACATTTACCTTTTATACAACTAGCGCTATACCTATAATGTATTTATTAATTTTTAAACATAATAACTTTTAAGGAAATTCAAACATTATTTTCCCCAAATGTTGGGAAAAAAACTGAACCTGGTATGCACATTTTTAAAACTACCCACATATAAAAATGTAGTATTTAGAAATATAATTGGTAAAAATTATTGTATTTAGTAAACCTTTGATAATGCCGTGAGGTGAAACCGGTCAGGTTAAAAATAAAAACCAAATAAAGTGTGGAAACAGTACAAGTGATTACATTATTCAATATGTGTAGTAGATTCCACCAAGTGCCATCAATCTCCAGTATAAATATGAGAATAATTAACAATAAATGTCAATTTTAATAATGGTAGTATATTAATATAATAAAAAAATGCAACCACTTGAATAATGATAGCACTTGTAATTTTCCACACTTTATTTTGTTTTTATTTTACCGCGGTAGCTTAGTGGTATGGGTAATAGACTGCTGAGACGAGGTCTCGGGTTCGATCCCAGGTTTTCCATGGCACACACCAATGACTTTTGGATGCTTTTCGAAGTTATGTGTGTATTTATCGCAGGTTTATAAGTGCCCAGTTAATGGCAATAGGCTCGCCACCTATTACATTGGGACCTAAACATAAACCGGCGAAATGTGGGTGTTAGCACCTCTGCCTACCCCTTCGGGGATAAAGGCGTGAGTTTATGTTATGTTATGTTATTTTTAACCTGACCGGTTTCTCCTCTGGCATTATCAAACCTTTGATAATGCAGTGATGTGAAACCGGTCAGGTTAAAAATAAAGTGTGGAAAAGTACAAGTGCTATCATTATTCAACAAGTGTTTGCATTTTTTTAAATTATATTAAGGTGTGTAAAAGTACAAGTGTTAGCATTATTCAATATGTGTAGTAGATTCCACCAAGTGTCATCAATCTCCAGTATAAACAGCAAACACTTGTCTAATGTAGTATGTTAAGTCACAATGTTGGTATCATTCATAAATTCATTAATTGTGTAGTATGATTTGTGGACCAAGAGCTATTGTTGCCTTATTACTGTTTCGGTGGAGTAGAACTGGGCCACCCCATCTCTTCCCTTAGGCGTCGTAGAAGGCAACTAAGGCATAGGGCTGCTTTCCATCCGACAGTAAACATACACCCAATAACTAAGTGCCCGCATGACGGCAATAGGTTCGTCCTCTTATTACGTGAGACCGATAATCATAGTTGGCGAAATGTGGCTTTTATTACACCTCTGCCTATCCCTTCGGGGATTTACAGGTGTGAGTATATGTATGTATGTACGTATGTATTCGGACTATACTGTCCCTACTGTGGCGTGCTCCAACAAAGTAGGTAGTCACGTTTATATATTACTTAAATAACCGCACGACGCCATAAAAGTAGTACTTTGCGGCATTGTTAAACTTATCAGTAGATATTAATATGAGAATTGTTGTACATATGTGGCAGACTCACAGTTTAAATACGTTCATTTAAATATATGTAAATATAATATGCAGAAATGTATAAGAACAAACAGATATATCACATCAACACGCTACACCATTCCTAAAATTTGTTGATTCTTAAATCATGTCAAAAGTCAGTACGAGACACTACTCGACGCGGAGCGCACGCTCGCGGCCTCAGCCCTCACCTTTGTTCTTGTATTCAATTGCTACGTATTCACCGCATGACGACTGACGAGTTTACTTGAAGGTTGCTTCTACTTCTGAAAACCGGTGCCATAAGCACCACATATACATTTTGCTATTTGTTTCAGTTTTTACACACTTCACTAGCCTTTGCAAGGCCACCTGGGCACGAACATATATCGTAATCGTATCGTGTACGTATTGAGAGAACGGAGCATTGTGATTGGCCGGCTTCACACACACACAGGTTCACAGTAGGCAGGCGGCCAATCGTATTGCTTCGTTCTCTCAATCCGATTACGATAGCTGTTCGTGCTAGGGGCACTGTTAAGGATAATGCTGATCTGTGTTTTTTTTAATATCATTAATACGGCACGGTATTATCGACCTTTACGCGACTGCGATCTGACCACCCAAGAGATTTGTTCTTCAATCAGCAGGTGTACTGCTTGAGGGAATGGCTGATTTGAGCCTTGATGAGACTCAACGCCATACTTCCATTTTATATATTTCAAATATACAATATTTAGAGGAGGTAGGACACGACGGTATTTCCTTCCAATTGAGCAGTCCGACTGGGGAAGTATCTCCGCCCTACAGAATACCGCGGCCATAATAGCCTCGTGTTGTGTTCCCGGCGGTGAGTAGGGCAGCCAGAGCTCACTGGAGAGGTTTTCTGCTGTCAGTGGGAAGACCAAAGGCTATCCCTGCTTTCGTCTTCTACACTGACGGCTCAGAAACTCTGTGTTTACAGGGTCGGTAGCACGTGAGTGACTCCCTTGGCACACGTCTATAAGCGACGGTAACCACTTTCCATCAGTTTGACCGTGTGTTTGTCTGCCACCTCAGTGGTATAAATAAAACTCCCATTTAATATATTTCAAATATACTAACACTTTTGGGTCGAAGCCAACCTCACCCTGCTAAATATTGGACGGGTCTCTGGCGCAGGCATACCTCTCTGCATTCAGCAGTTCCTCCCAGAAAAACCAATATACTAATCTAACATGTTAATGCAGATCCCGTTCTCATGTGCAAACTTTGGAGGCAACTGGGAAACCCACGAGGATAATTATGATTAAGAATTTTTATTCCCCTTTGCAGGAAATAAAACCGAACAAAAACTAGCCACCAATGTTGTGCTAGCCTTGGTCACCATTCTACAAGACCTCAGCGTGACTTTTCGCACCGCACAGTCCACCTACTTAAAGTCACTAACATCCAGAGAAGAGCGATCCAATGCCTACTTCGAACTACCAAACTTCGAGGAGCTCAGCCTCGACGACAATGAACTACTACCAGGTTTGTCAAACAACCAAACAGATTTACTGTTCTCTCTACCTAGTACCTCAGGAACGCAGAAATTCGATCAAAACGGAGATGACTTCCAAAGACCTGCATTAAGTCAAAAGCAGTTACTCCTAATACAGGAAGAAAATACAAGGGATGTTGCAGAAAGGGAAGAAGAAGTCAATAAAATCGTTCGTTCTATTGTAGATTTGAACGATATCTTTAAGGATTTAGGTCAGATGGTGC
Organism: Eilema caniola; assembly: GCA_949126895.1. Taxonomy (NCBI): domain Eukaryota; kingdom Metazoa; phylum Arthropoda; class Insecta; order Lepidoptera; family Erebidae; genus Eilema; species Eilema caniola. The sequence goes on along the minus strand of OX421482.1, from coordinate 1,173,096 downwards.
ATGAACAAGGAACGATTTTAGACCGAATAGATTATAATATTGAACAGACACAGGTGCAGGTACACGAAGGGTATAAACAGCTACAAAAAGCAGAAAGGTATCAGAGAAAGAATAGGAAAATGCACTGTATACTTATGTTAGCGATAACTATAATAGTTTTAGTAATACTGTTGATTATTGTAAAGAGTTAGTCGGTGTATGGAACACTGATTGCCTTATTTTGTGTAGATACTTCGCTAATCGTGCGAAAAGATCTAGATTTGACAAAGATAAACACACTTCCTTTAAGTACCTATTGTAACTATGTTATATTAGATCTCAAAATATCTTTTTTTTTTAAAGTATTTTCCCAATTAAAATTTATACTACTCGGCTAATTCAGTTTTAGAATGGCAACATTAGTGCATCAACTAACGCCATCTATTTGAAAAAATCTCAAATATTCCTGAATCACGCCGATGACATTTCCACTTAAATATCCTAATGGTTGGCAATTGATTGATACGTTACTATTATTTAATAGTCAAGATGTGTAGTGAATCGCCTTAATATTGTACAATGCCCGAGTTGGAATCATAAACTTCTAAATAATAAAACTAGGAGTCGATTTCACCAGTGCAAATCCGTTTGACTAAACTGAGTTCACAAATTCAAATTCAAATTCAAAAAATCATTTATTCCATAAAAATATTAAATTTTGTTTTGGAATCGTCATTATTTTTTCCCCTACCGTGCAGTGCGTGACATGGCAACTACTGAGAAACACTGCCAAAAAAACTCAGTAGGAATCCTTTTTTTCTTTTACACACGTTTATTTAATGGAACTCATGGTGTAAAATATTGACTTTTGTTCTTCACCCGAGTACCAATTCTAATTACATTCAAAACTTGTGCTTTGGGCCCGGTTTCGCTAGCCTAGTCTCCAAAACTGGTTTATTTTGATGACTTGATGTCTGCACTCTAACGTCTCAACTCTATGCCGAAGCCTCGTTCTACAATCAGTAGGTGTATCGACTTGCCGGTGTGTTTTGTGCTTGAAAATCTCGGCAGCTCCCCTATACGCCAATCTTTTATTGCCTTAATCGAGATTCGTATCATGGTGAAATCAACTCATAACTACTGTAACTAATTGATCGTAACTCGTAATTCGTATCTAGACGAGGATAATTATACTAATATTACAAGCTAGATCTTCACAATTCCGAATAAAGTATAAGCCCCAGCATTAGTTCGTAATATAATTTATTCTAGAATAGTTTGTATATATCGCAAGAGACCACATATTTAGATGCTAAGGTGTAGATTAGATATAAGGTTGGTGTTGTTTTGACCCCTAAATAAATATCTAAATAAAAAGTAACTGTTCGAATTTTGGTAGGTGCAGTTTTAAACGCACAACTGTTGATCACTAAAATAAAAATTGCCATGTACATTGTATTATATGACTTATTACAACCGGATGATAGATGAGATGTTCTTTTGGTTTGGCTATCATTCGAATGTTGTGACGGGCTAATATGCATAATTATACTAAATTTGGTTAGGTATCTAACTAAACATATTTATTCTCGATGTGTCTTTTTAATACGTTTAATTTCAAAACTCAGTTTATAATATTTTCTTGTTTAGAAACTCATTTTGAACACAAAAACCGAAATAAAACCACTAGTTTAGTCAGTTCATTAGCCTGGTTCATTTGTTTAGTATGTGTTTTTATAAAAAGTCGCCATAAGATTGTTGTATGGTGCGGAATGGAATGGTTGTTTTCAGGGTTCCCTACCCAAAGGGCAGAAACGTAACTCTGCTACTAAGACTCCGCTTTCTGTCTGTCACCAGGCTGTATCTTTTACCCTTGATAACTAGGCAGTTGAAAATTTCACAGATAATGTATTTCTGTTGCTAAAGAAAATATACTGAAAACAGAATGGTACGGAAGCCTTCGTACGCGAGTCTGATTCGAACATGGCCGGTTTTATTATTCTAATGTCACTCAAAGATTGTAGAACAAATTTGCCTAAACTTGTTATTATTTTTTAAGTATTTATCTTCCAATAATTCTTTAAAACGCATTGTATTCTGATTTCTATATTAATTTAGCCAAAAAGTTGGCAATTTAATATAAAACATACAATATTTTTCAGTAGAATTACTGGAAAAGGAACAATACAAATATTGCCATATAAATAAATTATTGATTGTCTGTTCTCTGAATTAGTACATAGGGGTCGAAACATTATAACTGTTGTTAACTAATGTACATATTCTAGTCGCTATATCTAGAAGCGTATTTATTGCGACCTTTTGAATTTATTAAGTGTCTCGATGTTGTTGCAAGAGCAGAAAAATGCCTACATTATTATTTTTTTATCTAGTAACTAATTTTATACTATTTTTCATTTAGAAAATAGGTGTTTGCTATGTAGTAACTGTAGTGAGACATTATATAACACTTGTACCAAAAATTAACGCTTAGCACAAAACTTTTTTACGATTTCCAGATGTTGATCCAGGTATAAAAAGTATTGCTTGTAGCTTAAGATAAAGAGTTAAAGTAGGTTAGGTACAGAATGTGCAATATCAAATGTTATGAAAACCGAGTGTCTCCTTTTCTCTCAATTACCCATTAGTAATTGAGAGAAAAGGATTAATTAATTGGCTCTCGTGACATTCACGAGAGCCAAAGAATGACGATTTTTCATAGCAACAATAATTTATTTTGAGTAAAATGGTAGTCTTAATTTTTTCTGCTCTAGCAACACTATTGTTGTTGTTGTTGTTGTATGTGTGAGTGCCAATGTTGCCAATCTTTTCCTTACGTACCTAATCAACAAGTAAATTATTAAATTATTTATTGGAGTATAAGTTGTTGTCTAATGTATGCGATAAGAATATGAATGATCGATATGTTTGTGAATAAAGTCAAAAATTTGAGTAGCTGTGAGTCTGGAGTATTACCAATTACTATCCTGCATATACATTCGTTCTCGTGTAAATTCTTTGTCTGACTTCTAAAAATGAGAGGTATTTCGGCATTGAAGTATACAAAAAGTTTGGGAAGCTTAGTAGTTAAGATGTAAGTCCTACAATTGAGAGGTCAAGGGTTCGAATCCTGGCCCTTACACTACCGACATGAACACACTTCAACAATTAAGCTTACCTGGATGTGTTTGCAGAAATACTAGGAATTTCAGTTGCTAGTATCCTTTAAAACACATAATATTTATTACTTACTTGTGTAATAATACATTTGTAATCTCTTTGTCCATATAGTTATGTACAGGAGGTATAGTTACCGGCAAAAATCTTGACCCTATTCACGTAACAAATCTGCAGAATGCGTTTCTTGGGTGTCTAGTATCTTGAGAATAGCATGGGGTTACCTACAACCAATTCGCAAGCCTGGGAGGCCCCTTGTTTAGCGACTTGAGCGTTTTCACATTATCCGATCCGATATCGGAGGCAGTCAAATGAATGAAATTATGTCTGTCTTTCACATTGTCCGGCCCGATATCGGCTACGTCGGCAGACACCGATATCGGATCCGATTATGTGAACACGCTTTTAGGGTCAAGATATAATGCCGGTAAGTATATATATTTAGTGTAGCAGAGGTGAGAGAATTTTCGAGACGTGTAGGTGGTATAAGATGTAAACTTTTATATATAAATGTGTAACGTGTTATTTACAATGTACATATTGTTAACTTATAAATGACATCAAAGTGATAATAAAACTAAACATTCAGATTATTTGCTATTTCTTTTAGACATACATTATCCGGTGGATACGTATTTTTATTTCTTTATAGCAAATTTCATATTGGTAAGTTTTGCGAAGGAGCTTGGTCTGGAACCTTCATGCCGTGCACGCTAGGCAACGGAGAGCTGCGCCTCTCTCACGCAGGGAAGATGATACCGCCTACGTTCAAAACTGGGCCAGGCGGAGGCGGCCCAGTAGAAGGCTGCTCGTAGGCTCTCCTTGCGTCCTTATGAAGATACCCTAGTAAGGGACCAGTGGCGAGTATCGTAGATGACCCAGTGTTAGGTGCCATTTAAGACCTGAAACGGCGTGCGGTTTTGGTCGAGTCTGACAGAACCACCCATGTTGCATCCAAAGCTTGCATTGCACTTTGGAGTCCAGGGTCCGCTGTCCTAAGACTACTCCTCTGTGGCTTTTACTGCTGTCTGATCCTCAACTCAGAGAAACTGCTTCATAAATTTATTAATGTGAGTCAAACTTTGATCACTAAGCAAAAAATTAATAGAAAACTTGTGAATTGCCAGAGAAGCATAGAAGGGAGTATACTGGGCTACACAAGAAGAGATAGGAAAAGAGCTGAAGACCACAGAAAGATCACCAAATAGCTTCCGATTTGGTGATATTTAATTGTTCATCAGGCAATAACTAGAACCAGAAAGTTAAAATAGATGATGGAGAGGCCAAACGAGAACTACAGAATGGACTCCCCGTGAGAACTCCATCGGAGGTGAGGCAGACAGTAGGCATGGTGGTCAGACAACCTGAGGAATGCCACTGGCCCTCTGTGGCAGAGGCTGTCTAGAAGCAGGGCGAGTTGGAGGCTACTGGGGGAGGCTGCAGTGGCAGAACATTTACTATCTAAATTTATTTCCTATATAGGTAGCTCTTATTCAATTAATAAAAGGCCTGAATTTGAGTAAATCTCTATGTAGAAGATGGTGATGCGTGAATCGCAGAGCACAGCTAATATCATGAATTAATGAGATTTAGTTTCCAATGGGGATGTCAATGATTTGCTGGACAACACCAACCAGATGGATGGGTAATCCCCGGTGTGTGGGCCATTTCACCCATCTTTCTAGAGATGCGAATAGATAAGATTGCATATAAGTCTTCAGGCTTTCACGGCCGGCGTTGCATGTAGAATATACTGCTTCCGGGCTGTTTGGCCGTGGTCAGTCTATTTCACCCACTTTTATGAACGAGTGGGTGTTTGGAACCCTGTAAAACTATTTTTATATATTTTCAAAGTATTTCTAACATCTGCAGTAGATGGGGAAACCTCTCACTTTATAGTGCCTGTTTTTTTTCCATTTCAATGATTTGAGCTTTCTACAATATATCTAGACAGTTCACAAGTGTTCTAGAAAGCAACTATACCAATGGTTTTAGTTTCTTCTAAAGCAATATGCTAGGCTCGGAGGATATTAAAGTAAACAAAATGTTCAATTGCACTAAAGAATTATAATTGTCAGTGATTTTAAATTCCACACAGACACTGCACCATCAGGTCACAAGATTAAATGAGACGAGTCATTTAGAAAGGGAAAGAAATCTTAAGAAATATATTAATCTAGAAGGTTCTACCTGTAGCGTAAGTTAGAGAATTATAGTGAGCACATTCAGGACTTATACTTCAACAAAACATTACTTTATCATTGTACCTTATTAGCTATGCATATAATTTTGATATTATGCTTTCAGATTATCTATCACAGTCATATAGCCCCTAGTCAACTACATACAAATAGCGAAACATCTGAAAATGGAACTATATTTAAAGGAACTCGTCTCACAAACCTCGCCAGAATCATGCATTCAAACATACAACACAAGATACAACGCAAAAATCAAAAATATTTTCTTTAATTTTGACAAACAATAACACAATGCCACTATGAGTCTCTATGTTTATTGTAAAATTCGTCTAGGTACTTCTTATAGGCGGGCTGGTTAGACCAGAGATATGACGCTTGCTGATTTAATGGGCTGTGTGTATTCGGTTCTGCTAACAAACTCTGGATGGACAATAGAACTGTACGAACATCATACAGTGCCGTCCATTTATCCTTCAGTATATCTAAACATATTAGTCCACAGGTGTCTACATTAGGATGAAAGCATGGCGTTATAAATTTAACCATTGGTGGAGCATACGGGTAAGAGTTGGGGAACTCTAGGGATAGTTTGTACTTGTGGCCTGCATACACTGTTTCTAGAGGTCCATTTATAGTACCAATCCATTTGAATAGATTCTCACTCTCAGGAAAGGCAGATATGCCTTTGTCAGCGCATCTCATTAACTCCATTAGCTCCTTTTGAAGTCTGCCAACAAAGTAAAAAGAAGTAAGTTATTGACAGTTGGAACCTGTTCCCATTTCAATTTAAACTGAACAACGGATTTTAATTGATCACATGGTTAATTTATACGGTAAACGTAACAAAGGCAAGCAATTTAGAGGTCAAAACACGGACATAAGGTCTGCTTTTGTAAAGATACACGTCACTGAACACAGAATACAATGATAGGAATATCAACGTTGATGTACAATGCAATGAAACAGTAAAAGCCGTTAAAACACAAAACTGCTTCAGTTCTAACTTTGGATGATAAACAATTCCTAGTTTATATCGATTACTGCAAATATTGGAAACAATATAGATATCAGTGCAATTTCACTCACCGTTTGCTAACAGCATGATTATCTTTTAGTTTTATCGTATCTTCATTTTGTTTAGCTGGATTTGACGACGAAGCGTAATGTGGGTTAATATTTTGAGCCATAATAAATTGGACGATCAAATTCAGATACCTCCAAGGCTCCAATTCTAGCAATTTTCTGTTATACGGGACAACTTCCTGTTTAATTTGAAAAAGCTCAATTTTTATTGGATATTTTCACACACATTTGACAGCTGTGTGTAATGGCGGCAATCTACGTAGTTAACAACGCCATCTACAACTACAATACAAAGAAAAGCTTTTTAAACTAACTTGGCTCTGATGCTATTCTATTTTCTATAGTTTACTACTAAATTGTTTATGATTTTTGAACGAGACCCCTACCTCCACAGAGTAAGTAATTTACTACGAAAGACCTACCCAGACCGAAAATTAAAGTTTTCTTGTTAATACTTACTCCTACTATACCTTACTTATAACTTACGTTTTTTTTATGAATACAAATGTTAATGACCGATATTGCTAATGTTCCTCCAGAAAAGACGTCCATCTCGACTGTTGTCCTATACTTCTTGACAGTTCTTGACCACCACGACTGTGCCACTAAGCAGCAAGCTACGCTGCTGACACGTTCCATGCGTTATATAGTCCATGTTCAACAAACATACATACATAAGGTCACGCCTTTTTCCCATTGGGGTAGGCAGAGACCACTTCTTTCCACTTGCTACGATCCTGACACACCTTTTTCGCTTCTCCTATTTTCATTAGCGTTTTCATACAAGCGCGTCGGTTCTGGGTGCTTTTGACCTGACCTTTACTTAAGACGTCTTCGATTTGATCGAAGAACGTTCGCCTAGGTCGCCCCCTACCGACTCGCCCATTCACTTTCGCCTCATAAATCTGTTTCGTCAATCTACTTTCACTCATCCTTTCTACGTGTCCGAACCATCTAAGCATCCCTTTCTTTATCTTTGTCACTACATCTTCTACCACACTACACTTTATGTTCAAACTCACACTGTTCCTCCATGTTCAAAGTAAATTTAAATGCTGCTATGCTAATCTGAGCGAAATTTATATAAAACAAATATGTGATGAGATGACACATTTATATAATTTTATAATTGGATTCAATGGATAAAGCCAATGATATTTATTTCAAGTGAAAACGATTTACTTTCTCGACGGTAAGAGCAAAATAATAAAGCTGACCGCTTTGAAACATAAACTTTCACTTTCTTGTTCACTTAGGCGTGAAATTGAAAATCAGTGACGGGGTTATTTAAAGAAAAGGAAAAGTAGACTAAAGTAGTCTATTTAAGACGGTAATATCAATAATGATGTTAGTATCGAAAAGACTTTGTGTAGATTTGTGTAATTGTATAGATCAAATAGTTTAAGGTACAGTTAAAATGACCTCTAAGGTGAGTAGTCAAAATGTTATTTATCTATGATATAATACCTGTACCTTTGCACCTGTTTGTACCTATATCACATCAATGGCTCAACAGGAACATTGATAACGTATATTATATATATTTTTATTCCATTATTTGATAGTTCATAGTTTACGTCTTTTCATTGCAACTTCCCCGGAAGAGAAACTGAGTACTTATATCTTAAATGGTAAAAATCAATCGAAAAGAGTTTTGAAAAACACATTCATTTAACACAATACATTGATCCAATTTATTAATTTAATAAAAACATAAAATAACATAAAAATATCAATTTTATTCATTTTATATTTTATTGTAATTTCCAAAGAGTAAGAGAGTGTCATTCATGTCACAGTTTTAGCAAGAGTTTTTTATAAGGTTTTAGTTCCTTTTATTCGTTTCAATGTCGTTCATTCCTATTCTCAGTATTCTGTGGTTTGTTGTCACACTTGTCATTTATCTTGACATTGGCAAAACAAAAGAAAAATACTATATCTATGGGCAAAACTGTGGCGATTTGCTGCAGTGGCCATTTTGAAGAAGTTGAAGTTAGTCACACTTGTTACGTCAATCAATCTTGCAATTTTACGTCACTGTCAGAGTGTCAGTTACAATAGGGATGTGACATTGTACATAAAAAAACGATTTTTAATGAATTGATTGCTTTTTTAGCATGAAAAATCGATAAACAAAAAAGACAATTTCATTATATTAATCGATTTTTTCTTAATTTGTCAATGAATTTTAATTAAATATTATGTTGATCATAGTTTTATTCATAAAAATTAACTAAAGAAATGGTAAGCTTCTAAAAATCAACACAAATTAAAGTTTTAGAATTATCAACATTATGTAGGTTAGGTTAGTATTAGGGAGGTTCGAATAAAACAATTTTTTTCTTTGACACGTAATAACAAAATTGAACTTTTAAAATATAAATAAATAATGTTGAATAAGAAAAGCATTTCTTTAACATCTGTTTTACTAAAAGTAACAAAAATTTTATGCTAGGGTTGTGCTGATTTTTGTTTAGTTTCTCTGTTTTCTGTTCACACTAGGAGCTTGCCGCATTGCATAAAAATATATTGTTATCAGTGATATCATGTAGCACTAGAGTTCAGACCTATACCATGTAATACCAGGGAGTTTGTTAAGACAAAACAAATGAACCTAAACTCGTGTTGTTTAGTTTAGGAGTTCCTATGTTTACCTTCTAACACTATCCTCAGTGCCTGTTTTTATTCAATCAAGTTGTAAGTATTAATAAAAATCGATTAATACTATTATGAAAATCAATTATAAAAGTCGATTATGAGAAAATAAAAATCGATTTAAAGAAAAATTTATAATTTTACATCCCTAAGTCGTAGTTACAGTCGTGCTTGACGTGACGTCGAAAAGATAACACTCGTAGGATTTTCTTCAACTTATTTAAACTACTTCGTGTGCTTTACTGTTTATCAGTTGTTTGATTTAATTACCACAAGTGAACAGTTATAAAAACCTTTAAAATGCCGTGTGTTTACTTTGAAAACATTCTCATCGTGGGATTGGAATGCACAGATGTGTCATCTCTGAAACGTGAAATAACGCTAAAACATGGAGTTAAAGCAGAAGATTTGTTTGCTACGCTCAACGGAAAGTCTGTATCAGACGATTACAATATCACCACAACAGACAATGTCGTCAGATTGTCAGTGAGACTTCTTGGTGGAAAAGGTGGCTTTGGTTCGATGTTACGAGCCATTGGCGCACAAATTGAGAAAACCACAAATCGTGAAGCGTGTAGAGATCTTTCTGGTCGTCGTTTAAGGGATATTAACGAAGAAAAGAGGCTTAGAAAATGGCTTGAGGGCCAGGAAGAGCGGGAGAAAGAAGCGTCAGAAAGAAAAAAGAGGAAATTGGAGAGATTGGTAGCTGGGCCAAAAATTGAAGTAGATTTGAACCCTGCTTATGAGAAAGAGCGTCAAGACCTGCCTGAGCGTGTGAGCTCGGCTGTAGAAGCCGGTTGGCAGGCAGCAGGGTCATCAAATGCTCTTAAAAGGAAGAGTGATTGTGATATCAAGAAGCCTAAGAAGGCCAAAATGTGGATAGACGCAGATTTGTCAGATTGTTCATCATCATTGAGCGAGGATGATGAAGATGGTCCATCAACTAGCCCAGGTCTCCCAGTTTCAACGGACAGTGGTAACGAGTCTGATCTGGCGGTGGCTGGAGCATCTAAATAACATTGGACAGTGTTCTTAATGGTTCAATTGTAATATAGTGACTTTAATTCCTTAAGTAAGTGCTAACTTCTATTATTCTGTAGTATTATCAAATTATACTTGATATCTCATTAAGTAATAATACTGTATTAGATAATAATCACTGTTTATTTGGTAAATTTTTTTTTTTTTTTTTTTTATTTCCACAACATTTCACACAGCGCTATCTAGACCCATGGTAAGCATAGCTTAACTAGCTTGTGTTATGGAATCTAGAATGCGGATAAACATACTTAGATACATACTTTTTTTTTGTAAATATATACATATTATACATAGAAACACCCAGACCAATGCAAATATACATATTCATGCATACAAATATTTGCACTGAGCGGGAATCGAACCCGCGCCTCCTGCGTGGCGGCCGCGTTCACTACCGCTACGCCACGGAGGCTGTCGAATGATACTTCATTAGGTACTTTTACCATTTTTGCTGATATATGAATTCAATAGATATTTTAAATTGAACACATATTGGCAACTATAATGAAATATCTACTGATGTAATTCTTGATATTTTTAAAGTTTACGAGAATATCACCCATTGAAGTAAAAACACATTTTAACGGAGCCTATCGCAATTTATTTGTTATTATTTATGCCATGTTTGCAACCATGGCTACTGAAATGTAAATAATAACAATTTAATCTCAATAGAATCTGTTAAAAAGTGGTTTTATTTCAATTATAATTCAGGATATAGATGAGGCTATACAACATGTAAATGCTTGTGTATAAGAATTTCTTGCAATTGTAAAATACCACAGTAAGAACATGTACGATGTAGTAGGTATAGGAAATGAATATATCGTTGCTCAAGTTCTAAATACAACCAAATTGCAATAGTGATTTGTTGGGAACATGAAAAATCTGCATTGTTTTACACACACTTTTAACATACTATTTCATCATTAGTATATTATATTCGAACTATAGAACCTAATAATTTACAGATCCAATAGATTGATTAAAAAAATTGTAGCTTTAGTTAATGCACAACAAAATTATACTTAAGTATGTGGTGTTCGAGCTTAAGCAATGATATGGTCATATCAAATATTATAATATACCTTGAATATTCATGATAATACACTGCCTTCCCCTGGTCTTTTTCCATTCATTGGTTAAAATAATTTGTAAATATTTAAAAGTTTAATAGTATTTGTAAGCTGTGGTGTCTGTTCCATAGTATGTCACATCTTTTGATGACATAAAATGGTATAGTACTAGAATCTTTTACTTATAAACTACTAAGACTGTAAATAATGATACTGAGCTCGTAGCAGACATAGAACAATGACAAATTGACTAACTTTAAGACTTTATAGCATTGTTATGCTGTTTGTTGTCGTATTTTGAAAACCGTTAATTAAATATTTTCAATTTCTTTGTTATGTTAATACTTACCAGATATCTTTATAATATGACATTTATGCAAAATATTTCTAATTTTACACCATTTTGTTCTAGTCTGTAAAAAAGTAACATGCATTGTTGATTTACAATTTTAAATTTGACAAAGAGTTGGTTGTATTTTTAGATACCTCTGATGATTATACTCTTCCATGGAAAGTCTGTAGTAGTGTGTTCATTCTCATCTGATGAAAGGCAATAGGCTTTAAATTAGAGAAAAAAGGAATCGTTTGGTCTAGGCGGGATTATTTTCTTTAATTCAATTTGAATACTTAGCATGAAAAATTTCGATGACTTAGCATAAAAATGCTTAAAAATTTAATTCAAATTATATGGGTGGATTTAAAGAAAATCAATGTTGAAAAATAATTCATTGGTTCCGATAGTTCGTAAGAATGTCGGCAGTTGCTTCACTGTCGCCTCAAAGACAGATTTAGAAGGAGAAATTTGAATTTTTTAGGGTGAAGTCTGGTTACTTAGTGGTCAAAGTATTCAAATCCCACCTAGACCAATTAAATTTTTTCTCTTTAATTCGAGGCAAAAGGCTCTATACAACAATAGGTAGCTGACAGGAAAACCATTCTGCGTAGTACAGTTCATGGTAGTGGCGACCTTAAATAGTTCATGTCAATTGTCTTTTGAAAATTATAACTTATTATAACTTCTGCAAAGTGAATCATCTAAAACTACTCTGTATTGTATTGTCAATATAAGTATATTGATTTTTTATTTTTTTTAAATTTGCTAACAAATATTACAAATATGTTGTAAAATATTTTTTATGTAAAAACTTTCGCTCCACTTCGTATAGTATTCTTATTTAATAGGTTTTTTGGTGCCCAGTGCCAAAGAAAATATTGTGTATATAACCAGTTTATATAAAATTATCAATAAATAAAATTATAATGAACACCTTTGAGCATTTTCTTTTGTATTAAATTACCAATAAGGGTCAATACTCTCTGAAAATGAGAAAATGACACCTTTTTTTCCCATAAATAAGACTCAAAATGTTTTTTAATATTTTGCATCAAAAAACTGCTGCAGGCCGCTACGCTTTCGGTGGGGATTAACCCTTATCCTCTAGTGGTAAAGGCGTCAGACTTGCGATCAAGTAGAAATGGGTTCGAACCTAAACATACTAACACAAGCAGTTTAGTATAGCTGGTGAGGTACACAATCAGGACGCTAGTGATTTCATTGGTATATAATATTCACATAAAAGCAAACTAATAAAAAAAGGAAATAAAAAAAATTAAATGGAGATATAAATCTCTGACTAAGGAAACATGGACTTGCTATACCTACGAAAAAAACGTGCATACCTAAATAGCATTGGTTGCTTTGCAATGGCGGCTATATCTAGAGATGTTTAGTAAACTTTATTTACACGCACGTTCAAGCAGTGGAATGAACTTCTCTCTGTGGTTTGTCCAAGCGATTACAACATGGGGTTTTTCAAGAAGCGCATTAGTAGGTTCATAATAGGTTTGGCAGCACGAGTGAGTCTCCCTTGGTCGTGCATACATCCACCTAAGTGGTATGTTTGGTGCCCAGAATGAGCGGAGTGTTCAAAATTTTTTAGAGAACCGTCTGGACTGCGGTGTTGCTGTTGTTTCTGGTGGTGCTCTCCGCTGCCAGGCCCCAGGAGTTTGATGATGACGAGGATTCACACAATCAGGCAGACGACAGGAAAGGTAACCATTTACAAGTTATTATTAATTTTAAAAAAAACAACACCTTGATAAAACGCTTTTTTAACCTTAATTTCTTTCGCACGGAATCGCGACTAAGCCAAGAATTCACCTACATGGTAAAATAAAAGAATTCTATGACCAGCAGAAGGTCAAGAAGACGCTTTTAGCGATACCTTCCTCATTTATCCAGTTCTAATGAGTAGTTGAGGAACTATGAGGGAACAGATGAAACTATATACATATAAAGCCTGTCAAAATCATAACCCTCCTTTAGCTAGTCGGGTAAATAATTTCATGTTGTTCATTATTGTTTACTTGGGTGAATGTCACTAATCACTAATGTCAGACAAACTCGTACTAGGCACTTTGATCATATGGCAACCTAATAATTGCACTTTGATAATGGAAAGTGGAGTAATCTAGAGTACCTAATCCATTTATGAACAGTGACGTTTTTGACAAAATATTAATTCAGTTTTTAGACTTCCTTGTGTGCGAATATTTTTATTATTATTTTATTTAATACGATAATAATGCATAATCTAAGTACGATTTAAAAAAGCTACAAGTTGTGTTATCTCGATTAGAAATATTTTCGATCATAGACCATGCCGTCAGCATTTCATCCGGCCTAAAGCTGTGAATTGAAGCTAGAGTCCAATAGGCACAGCCGACTCTGAACATTCCAAGTATTGGCTTGTAGGGGCTTAATCTTCGATCATGACGAAGAGAAAGCCCTAAAGTTTTAACAGACACTAAATAGGTAAAATAGACATCTTCTAAATTAACTAGAGGTACTGTATACGCAGCCTTCATGATTTTTTCTAGGTATGCACCTGAAATGAGATTTTTTTTTTAAATTAGAAGCTTATCGACAATATTTTAGCAAAATATTTCTTAGCTACAGGAAAAGTATGGGTCTGAGTGTAGAACCTTGAGGTACTCTACTGAAAATTTGTGAAGATACTTAGAGTGCTAATATACCAAATTAGTTTAATGAATAATATGATTTACCACTTATAAGATATCCAGTTCCGGAAAGGCATTGCGGCAAGGTGTCCGGGGCGTACAGCCAGCTCTGCATGCACCATTTGTCAAATTTATCGCGGTAGACAAACGTGTTGTTTGTTCGATATCCTGAAATGATTTAAAAGATCTTTAGACGTGTTTTTTTTTGCTTGTTTTCAAATCCTTCTAGTGTTTATAATACTTTATTTTTATTATATGTAATACTATTACGTTAAAATGGTTGAACGGATCTGGTTAAAAATTTTGTACGAGCACAAATAGCAGTCCACTGCTGGTGGAATCCAATTTGGTGGTGACATTTGTATTCTTTCTCCGCTACCACACGGTATAGGCAGATAAAGTCTGAAATAACCTCACCACAGGTTACTTTTTACCCGATTTCCAAGAAGGATTATGTTTTTCGCGCATATCTTGTATGTATGTTTGTAATATTCTTTGTTACCTCATACGAAATGTATGTGGTAAAAAAAATACACTCAAATTTATCGAGTGGGGTATTAAAATGGAGAAAATTAGAAGACGATTATAAAAATATATTATTTAATAACTAAAAAGTATAAAATAAATTATTAAACATTAAAACCCGACTGATAATTTATTTTAATTTATTATCTCTGAAGTTGATTCCCAAAGTTTCCGACAAACACAGTAAAATATAATGGTAACTTAAATTGCCGTGTCCACTAGAAAGCGACTCACGGAAATGACTCCATCCGACATTAAACATACATCTCATGTCAGAGGCTCGCCCCCTATTAAATGGGATTGAAAATCATGGTTGGCGAAATGAGAATGGCAATATGTCTCTACCCGCCCCTTTGGGCATTTTCTGATATTCTCCAATTTAAAGGACTTACCCACAAGTGCCGCATCAGAATTATCTTCCAGCACAGTTTTCAAGGTCCAAGGGTTCAGCAGCACATCGTCATCGGTCTTGAACAAGTACTCTGCCTGCGGGCAGCTGCTCAAAGTCCAGCGTATCATCAGGGCGGTCTTAAGAGTCAGGTTCTGGTAGTGATCGTGCATGTCGAACACCACCATGTCTCCATACTGTTTCGCTTCGTTGTAGTTATCTAGCTGGGGTAAAGAGGGGGTTTGGAGCTGTTCGGTATCAGTTTGATGATGCCACCATTGTTAACATATGCATGTGGATCATCATTGTCATCATCATCATTATGTTTTTCACCTCGCCTGATGTTAAGCTTATGGCAAAGTTTCAGGAAAGAGAGTCACCATTGCATACACGTACCATGTTAACAATGGTGGCACTCAGATTGACGGCCTCATCAAAAGAGGATTGTCGTCGCAGCACCGCTTGATACCCACCGGTCCCACTGGTGCTGCGACCACAATCCCCCCTGCCCCGCTATGCACGTGCTGACCCCTGAACGCAATCCAACCGAGATTGGATTACTATGGAGGGACTTTCGCAATCGTGCACGGTGGTACCCACCCGACCGAAATTTGTGACAATTTTGTGTCATGAAATTTCTACCACTTAGGCCTACCATGTGTCCCGGTTGCATTCAATACTTGCATTTTAGAGACAGATGTATCTTTATCTTTTGACTACTGTCACTTATACCACTGTTACTTATCTATTGAATGTATCTGTGAAATAATCTAAAATCAGAACTACGGTTGTCACTGTGACAAACATACTGTTTTATTGCATATCATAGTCAATTAAGCAAGAAGAGAACTGAAGAATTTAAAGAATTCCGGATTCTTTAAATTCTTCAGTTCAGAGATTTGTTGGACTATACTTAACTTTGACGTATCACGAAGTGCGAAAGTCAGAATAAGATGGTGACTAAAATATGCAGAACGGAAAGCCTGATCAGCTTGAGCACTTGATCTCAAACCGTCTCGTTCGTATATCAAGTTGTGTGGAGGAATATTTTTATTTTTGTTCGATTACCGTTTAGCCACAACACTCCAATGATATTAATGACAACAAGTCATCAAAATCGGTTTACTGTTTAGTAGTTACGAGGGATCATAGTCACGGACATACATAACAACAGGAGATATTGCTCTCACCAATAAATTGCTGATCTATATTGGTGCTGTTCAGACCCAACACGAAGTACGTGGGCTGGTGCTTGGCCCAGGTGGCGCGGATTGCCTGCCGGCTCTCGAAGTTGAGGGGGGCACTGGACACTAGAACGATGACTGGAACTTTCATCGCACTCGAGCAGGGTGTCGAGGGCTCAATTAGAACGTTGCTGGAATGATATCAATTTCTGATTAAAATTATGGAGTAAAAGAATACAAGATGTAAAAGTTAGCTCTTTGGTCGGGCTAACTCGTGGTCAAGTGATAACTGAGATGGTTAATAAATTGCAAAGTTAAGCAACAGTAGGCAGATTGTCTTAAGATGGGAGAACATTCTTAAGATATTGAGACCCCTTCATGTCTCAGAGAGTAAGTTCAGCTGTCGGTCCCGATTGTCATACTAACACCTCTGGCAGTCGATACGGGTAGCTGAAGCTCTTAAAAGGTACTTAAAAACCTGATAGAAAAAAATGATGTTCAAACTTACATATTATTCATATAGTGTGCCAAGCTTCTGTTCCTTTTGAAGTGGTCGATGTTCTGGTCAAGCGGCAGTGGTGCCTTACTGGTGATGGTGATCAGCGTGTCACAGAAGTACCACACGAACAGGAACGCCGCCAGTAGCGGCAGCAGTAACCATGTTTGTGTACGACGCCCTGAAACATATTAGAAGACGTTTTGATTTTGACATTTTTTTATTATATATAGGTGTATTCTTTTGGTGGGGACTCAACACTCATTAGAATTCAAGGGCACTAGGGACCCAGCCCGCAAATACGACAGATAAAAAAAAATCAACCCTACCAAAGCCTTGGCTTGATGACGCAGTCTTGTAGTTCTCAACTTTCAGCCCGTCAAAGGAAGTTATATTTCTGCTTGCCGATATTACTGTTTGTGCGATATTGTGGCTCTTGCATGGAAATAATGTATCTATTACGAAGTAACTATTCCCTGAATTTAAGTCCTCAGGCTTTCACGGCCGGCGTTGCATGTAGAATATACTGCTTCCGGGCTGTTTGGCCGTGGTCTAACTGAAGATGTCGACTGATCCTGCGCCACTGAAGATGTCGACCGCAGTGATCGACGAAATGTCTGGAACGCAAGTTTCACATAGACCACGGCCGAACAGCCCGGAAGCAGTATATTCTAAATATTCCCTGAATTCATCACAATCTCAAGATCTTCAGCGCTCAATTTAACATCACCTGAAAGTGGGTACGAGGTGTTGGTGCGATCTGACAAATGTTCCCAGAAAACTAAACTGCCTGCTATACAGGGTGTAATCGTTAAGTGTGTCCAGGCGATTATTCCGTAACTATTACAGATATCAAAAAACTTTAAACTGATATCGAAAGTAATAATATAATAATTTACACATGTATCTATTTGAAAATCATCATTGTTATATTATACGTAATCATAAAATATGATTAAGGTAAAATGGGTACTAGATCACTTAAAATAAGGAAACTAAAACCTTTCTACTAATCTCATACTAAATGTATGGGAGTGTTTAATGTCAAAATTTTAGATACCTCTCGCTAGATTTTTAAAAAGTCATTGATGTCATTTTATTCATTAGGTAAAGTACTTTCGATATCAGTTTAAAGTTTTTTGATATCTGTAATAGTTACGGAATTATCGCCTGGACACACTTAACGATTACACCCTGTATAGTAGGCTAGGCACTAGACAGATGACTCCTTCATCCTAGCTTCAAACCCAGTCGCATCAGAAGATTTCATCTTGGAGTCTGGGGTCCACTTTACCAGCCTAACTGCGGGTTTGGCTGAACTTCGATATTTTCTGTGAAGCGACTGCCATCTGACCTCCACAACTCATTCGCGATATCGAAGGTCGATAGGTCAGTTGTTGGAATTTTTAGGGCTATATCCGGCATAAAAGATAATATATCATGCAGTAAAATAAGTACTTAATGTAAATTTAATGTCCACAGCAGGTAAACCTATAAAGTTAACGAGCGCAATTAGAGAGACAATAACTATAATTATTATCATCTTCCTGTTAATATACACGAATCATTTTAATTACCAGAGAAATTAACAATGATCTATGTAATTTAAAACTAAAAAACCATCTAACCCCTAAAATCATCAAAGAAGCAAGAAGTTTTGTGAATTTGAAAAAATAATTTTCTTTTCTGTTATAAAAATAAATCCCTATTTCCATTGCTCAGCCCATCACGCCTAAACCATTAAACCGATTTTGATGAAATTTGGTATAGGGGTAGATTAGACCTTGAGGAAGGACATAGGCTACGTTTGGTCGCGTTACCTGACATCCACGCGGGCGGAGCCGCGGGTAAAAGTTAGTAAGATTTACAAACAAAAAAGTGAACATTTGAGAGTAGTATATTGTGCCACAAGGGACTTTTTGTCCCTGTGAAGCGGAGGACAGAAAGTGTCACTTGCGTCCCGGACAAAAATATAACTTTCGGCCTGGGTAGCAGAAAAAATAGCATCGGCACGGTATGTTTCGGCGCGGGTGGTAATCACACACGCGGGACAGAATGGTACTACATTCTGTCTCGTGTCACAAATAAGCACAAATACTATATTTTCTCCTACCTAGGCCGAAAGTTCAATTTTTGTCTGGGACGCAAGTGACATTTTCTGTCCTCCGCTTCTCAGGGACAAGAATGGGACTTCAGGCCCTTGTGGCACAATATACTATTTTGTAAAATAACTTCATAAAGATACACTTTTATCCTGCAGACACTCCTTAAATTTGGACCTTAAATAGTCATGTCAAAAAGGTCCCGTTATTCCCGTCACGGGCACCTAATGCCAAACTCCAGGTATACAAGGGTATATTAAGGAGGTGGAATTCAATCAATTATCCTATCGCAGGCCACTGGTGGACATAGGCCTCTCCCAATGCCAGGAGGCTCCGGCCTACAGTTTCCACGTTGGCCAGATGGGTTGGTACTTCGAGTTGCCCTTCTCTCGCAGTGATATCGTTTGCGTATGTTTCCGTTAGTCGCCTTTTACGACACCTTTTGAATGAGATGGGGTGGTGATACTTAACTAACATTCTTTCTCCGTCATCACACTTAAAAAAATACTTACCAAAGAATGTATTACCAATGGCCCTCCGCACCACTACCCTAAGTACAAACTTGGACATTTTTAAAACTACACTGAAGCAATAATGTTTTTACAGACTATTTAAACTGTATAGATTAATGGCAATTAGTGGAAATTGCTATAGTTACCGGCATATAACTTGACACCAGTTACGTCACAAAATGTACTCCATATGCGTAGTACGCGTTTAAGGTGTGTTTGAGGATAGCACGGGGTACCACGGAGGTGGAAGAGTTCAAATCCACCAAGATTATATCAAACCAATCCGCGCGCGCCAGGGTCACGTTTCTTCTCCGCCGTTGTTTGAGGATGGTACGGAGTGCCCGTACCATCCTCAAAAGACACCAAACATCGAGCTCATTTTGGGTCCAATAAATATGGCACGGTCTATAAGTAAGATAAGATTTTACCGCGTTCTTGCATGTCAGGATAGCTGAATTGGTAGAATGGGATTCGATTGTGTATTGAAGGTACAACATAAATTATATACATGTATGTTTTTTTATACCACTTGGGTGCCAGACAGACATACGGTCCTCCTGATGGAAAGTGCATGGTTACCGTGGCCTATGGATGTGTACACCACCAGAGATTTCACTCTCGTGCTGCCGACCCTGTGAGAACAGAGAGTTTGTGTGCCGTCAGTGGGGAAGACAAAGAAGGACAAGCCTTTGGTCTTCCCACTGATAGCACAAAACCTCTCCAGTGAGCTCTGGCTACCCTACTCACCGCCGGGAACACAGCACGAGGTTATTATGGCCGCGGTATTCTGTAGGGCGGAGGTACTACAGCATTTGGACTGATTGATTGGGAAGGAAATACTGTCGTGGCCTACCTCCATTCTTGTTTTTGACATTTACGTGAAAATAAAGTTGCCTATTTGTCATACTTACAGGTGTTGACCCTGCTAGGGTTCAAATCAAAGTGTACCGAGGCCCTACGAACAATGATGGATCAGCTCCGTGGGGATTCTGGGTGAAGCAACCCTCAGACGAAGAGTAGACTATTATTAGTTAGGATTGATTAAATTATTGTAATAAGTAATGGTGTGGTATTATATTAAGTGTTACAGTTTAGTGCGTAGTTCAATAGATGTCGCTAGTGAGTATTTAGCTTGTAAAACCAAAGAATATCGAGTAATTTTTCAGGAATAAGGAAATAACTTTTTTTTCTAACAATTATGAATAAATGAACTTTCTGTAATTGAGTGTTTTATTTCATATTCTGTATCAACACCTACATTTCGTCAATTACGATTTCCGGTCCTATGTGATTTCCGGTCCTAATAGAGGGCGATTTTATAACTTTTTTTTACGTGCGGGAAATTTCCATAGATTCCCCCCTCCCTCACGGACTAAACCTAAAAATTTACAAAAAAGTTATAACACAAGCTAGTTAAGCTATGCTTACTTTGGCTCTAGATAGCGCTGTGTAGAATCTCATAGAAAATTTTGTTTATTTATTTATGAGATGGACACATATTTTGACGTTTATAACAGGCATCAACATCTGGCAATCCCATACATTGATCTATAATTTCTATACGTATTGATATATATCTAGAGGAAGGGGCTGTCCGGCTAACACACATACATAAATTAAACTGATTAATTGCAAAGCTTCAGAATAGTATTTTCCTTTTAAACAGTGCACTCACAGAATATTAATATTAATAGCACGCCCATGAAGGTCAGTATTACAGTTAGGCAGGTATACAAAGTTCGCTATTAATTTTCGTAACCAAAATTAAAAAGAAAACGAATAAAAAATTACACAATTAAAACTCAAGTGCAGCCACATCCGCATCCGCCACTATACGACAAAAACATCACGAAAACAAGGAGCAGCGGATCCGGTTTTAAATGCGCTGCAAATAACATCGTATATTTGGTCTCCGGACATGGTCAATAATATTGAGTCAATCACATTATACACATAAAAAAACAATCACGCCTTCTCTCCGAAGAGTTAGACAGAGGTGAATTAACAT
The DNA here is from genome assembly GCA_949126895.1 of Eilema caniola. NCBI lineage: Eukaryota > Metazoa > Arthropoda > Insecta > Lepidoptera > Erebidae > Eilema > Eilema caniola. The sequence continues at coordinate 1,151,648 of OX421482.1, read as the reverse complement.
CCACATTTAATTAATTATTGTATTCCGTCCCACAGGGGGTGAACCTATTCCCGTATTTCGGACACTATTGATGACTCCAGCCTGAAGCTGAGCCTGGATTGTATCTTATATATCTCTTAAACAGCCCTATCTCAGAGTAGCCTTGTACGATACCGCATGGGAAGTCATGGGGTGGCCCAAATTCTACTCTGCCGGAAACCCAAATTCCAAATTCTACTTTACCATACATCCAATAATAGTCTGTGTAGTATGTCTGTAGTATGTCTACATGCAACATTTTACCGCTCCTGAATTGTTTTAGCATTATGACACTCGCTAGAGCCGATGTTTATCAAACATAGGCCTCCACTATAATATTGTAACACAAACATTGGCAAACAATATCCAGTGGACTATGTAATCAAAATAAAACAACATGCGTGCCAACTTATTGAGAATTATGAAACGATTTTTGATGATCAAGGATTTAGGCGAACGTTCTACTTTGTGTTCAGGCGATAGTCACTTTCACTAAAGCTATCTGATTAGGTAGATACCTAACTAAAGGTAAACAATCTTCTAAAGTGAAAGCACCAATGGTAGACACTAAACGACCAGTCAAACTTCACTCTACAAAATTAGGTACACAAATTTAAAAAAAAATGGCCGTTGCATCCTTTTTTAACTGTTAAAGCAAAATTTTAATATTATATATTTTTACTTTAAATTCAATGATTTTACACATGGTCGTAAACACCAATAGTAGACAATCGCTTAAAACTGACAGAAAATCTAGCCATAAAAATACGGCAATGGTCTACGTAGATCAACAAGTTACAAATTTATAACATCCATACCTACTAAAAATAGTGATAATTATTATTAATAAATACAAAATCACACCTATTAAAAATAATTCCCCTAACAAAAATCTTGAGAAACAACTGGCGCCAATTCAATATTTACTTACGATAGTTTCAACACTTTATTAAGTTAGGCACCATATTTATTTACTTCACTAGTTTTTGCCCGTGGCCCCGCCTGTGTGGATGTCGGTTATCGCTTTAATATCAGTTGTCGTTATAAATTGTAGCCTATGTGTTATTCTGATGTTGCATGAGCTATATTATTGTTAAGTTTCATTTAAATTAATTCAGTAGTTTCTACGTGAAAGAGTAACAAACATCCATCCATACATAAAACTTTCGCCTTTATAATATACACACGAAACAAAAAAAGGAGAGTATAAAATAGTTAGCTTTATTTTTAAACAAATAATAATTAAACATAAAACAACAACTGACTTACGGACTGAATTTAGACAGTAAAATACTTCGACATGTAGCGAACTTCGAAAACATGTAGATCGACAAGTCATTGCTTCGACAGACAATTATTGGACAAACACACACCTTCGAATTACCACTACTTCGACAGACGATTATTCTACTGACAATATTTAGACAAGTCACATGAGCCCGAGCATTATCCTGCATTAAAATGAAGTTGTTACCAATAAATGTAGCAAATAGCAGAACATGTTCCTGTAAAATCTCCCTGATATACCTATCAGCAGTCAGATTTCCGCCGTCGACTACAACTAACTCCGTGCGAGCTCCTAAACATACCCCTCCCAAGACCATAATTTTGTGTTCCGCTAATTCTGACGGTGTGTGTTTATATATGTATCATTATGGATGTTTAAACATAACGTAAGATAGTAGTATTGAGTACTGCTTATGTACTGTATTATTATAATATATATATATAAATAAATAAAAATAAGTTTATTTGCTAAGCCATGTACCTATATGCCGCGGGTATATTGTCAAACCAGTGCTATTATTGTCTATTGCCTCAAAAATTAAACCGGATTTAAAGGCGGAATCATAATTCCATATACATACATACGTGTCATGACACCCACATATCTCCATTCCTAATTGCATCCATATCGGTCTAACGCTTGAGGCGCGAAGTTACATCTACGCGTCTCAACCGCTAGAGCTAAATGCACACATACTCACAAACTACCTTTCAATTTATAATATTAGGAATTTGGGTGCACGAATACCGTGGCGTTTCAAATCGACACAAAACATAAGCTGTCATTTTGTATGAAATAGCCAATCTAGCTAGTTATAGAGGTCAATGGCGGTGACCGATTGTCGATCAATTAATTATTATCAATAAGACGTATCTGGAAGGCGACTAAATATCGGTGGCTAGACAACTGAATTCAATCAAGGCTAATGTAGCTAAAGTCCCTAACTCATTTGTAACTCTAAGCTACTGTGATATGTCCATATTCGTAGTTAAATGGAGAGAACTTCAAATCCAATAATTGGCCACTTCGGTTTTTTTTTTAACGTGATGGAAAATCCTTCATGGATGCTATGCCGGACTCCTACAAACTGCTCCTCCTCCTGCTTCTGTAAGGACGGTGAGCACCCCACTCACCGTCCTCAGGACCCCGGTCATGGAGGCCGATGGTCTTTGGCGAAGACACGTCGGCGGCGCCCAAGCCACCGACTGCGGAACTCGGGTGGGAGACTTCTCTCCCGCTCCCGCCCCGCCGACTCTTTCGCGAACATGACTTGTTCGCAGAAAGAGAATGCGCAGTCCCACTTACTCCCGCTGGAGACCATGGCTCGCACCATGGTCTCGAGTGAGAGAGTGTCCACGTCTAGACCCACCACGAGGACCTGGCGCTGTTCCGCCCACGCTGTGCACTCTACCAGCGTGTGGAGCGATGTGTGGTCGCTGCGGTCCTCGCAGTGCTGACACTCGGCCGTGGTTTCCCGGTGTCTTCGCCACAGATATCTACCGAAGCTACCATGCCCGGTAAGTATCTGTGACAACCGGTAGTGCCACTTCGGCCGGCATGGGAATGTTTTGTTTGTAGATAAAAATATTGCTTCAGTTCCATTCCTTGCGATCTACTCGCTAGCTCTTTTTTTAAATTGATTGAGTTATTGATTTTTTTCTGACAAACACTAAATATAATTACATTTGAAACTAGAAGCTATTATTAAAATAATCTAAAATAAATAAATATTTACACACATAATGCGTCGTGGAATTCCTCCGCATCATCACCGACCGGTAACGTTACCAGAAGGCTGGCAGCATTGCCACGTTGGATGGCAATTCTCATCCTTTGTGCGAGATAATAACCAGCCTTCTGGTCACGCGTGGCGTCGATCAGCCGCTTTGCCAATTCTTTATAAAGAACTAGCTGACCCGGCGAACTTCGTACCGCTAATATTTTTCCGCCCGCGTGGCGTCAGATCCCGTTCCCGCTGCACCCTATACTATATTAAACATGTATTATACATATAAACCTTCCTCTTGAATCACTCTATCTATTAAAAAAACCGCATTAAAATCCGTTGCGTAGTTTTAAAGATTTAAGCATACAAAGGGATATAGGGACAGAGAAAGCGACTTTGTTTTATACTATGTAGTGAAGCGGGCACTTGGACCCCATGTCCCCAACGTTTCAACCCCAAACGGCTCAAAAACATAATCACCAGTAAAATTACACTATTTGCGCCGTTCGAGGTTTTCCGCAGATGCAGCAGCAGCACCGGCACAGCCTGCTGCCAGTTATTGATTGAATTTTTCAAGCATTTAGTCTGGTAACTTTTCAAATCGATTAAATTCAGATGGGATTGGAATCTCTTGCAGGTGGAGTGCTCTAAACACTGAGCCACCAACCCATACCTGAATCCATTCAAATTCTCCCATGTATCCCTCTGGGGGCAACGGTAGGAGCCATCTACCGACACCCGTACCAACTATCGGAACCAATGAATGATGTAACAATAATTTTAAACATAAATTTTTGATTACTTCACTCGAACGATTGAATGAAATTTTCTGAATTGAAATTGAAAGTGGTCAGAGCATTGTAGGGGAAGATCACGGGTTTGAATACCGCTTGAAACGATTCAATTGATTGAGTTATTTTTTGTTCCACTTATCGGCTGGTCTTGCTTTGATATACTTTGTAATATATATTGAATTATTACTTGTTTGAAACCTCAGACTTATTAGGTACAAAATATTTCATTATTTACAACTTTAGTCATTTGAACTCTTGATTTCAATGCCCACTATATACAGCTGATAAAATTCAAACTGTTTAAATTAGTAATGTTAAGTATGCTTTTTGTTTTGTGTAGTTTATCATTCTAATAAACGTTAACATTCCACACATTTAAGCTCCAAATCGCTTTGAAATGGTTCACTATTGTTTGACAAAAAACATAAATTAGAAATGGTTCACTATTGTCAGACAAACGATCATTTTACAAACGTTTGAAAAACGAATCATTTGACAAACTTTCATTTTGCAAATATATTACTTCAAAAAGAATCCATACTAATATTATAAATGCGAAAGTAACTCTGTCTGTCTGTCTGTCTGTCTGTCTGTCTGTCTGTCTGTCTGTATGTTACGCTTTCACGCCTAAACCACTGAACCGATCTTGATGAAATTTGGTACAGAGGTATATTAGAGCTTGAGAACGGACATAGGCTACCTTTTATCACGAGAAAGGGGGTTTAAGGGGGGGAAATAGGGGATGAAAGTTTTTATGAAAGTTTGTCATTTCTGAAGATATCTTAATGAAATTTGGTACAGAGGTAGATTAGAGCTTAGGAACTCACATAGGCTATCTTTTATCGCGAAAAGGGGGGTAGAAGGGGGGGACTAGGGCCTTGGAATGAAAGTTTGTCATTTTTGAAGATTTCCTGATGAAATTTGGTACAGAGATAGTTTAGAGCTTGGAAACGGATATAGGCTACCTTTTATCGCGAAAAGGGGGGTAGAAGGGGGGCGGACTTGGGCCTTGGTATGAAAGTTTGTCATTTTTGAAGATTTCTTGATGAAATTTGGCACAGAGATAGTTTAGAGCTTGGGAACAGACATAAGCTACCTTTTATCGCGAAAAGGGGGGGAAAAGGGGGGGACCAGGGGCTGGGGATAAAAGTTTATCGTTTTAGAAGATTTCCTGATGAAATTTGGTACAGAGATAGTTTAGAGCTTGGGAACGGACATAGGCTACCTTTTATCGCGAAAAGGGGGGTAGAAGGGGGGACTAGGGCCTTGGAATGAAAGTTTGTCATTTTTGAAGATTTCCTGATGAAATTTGGTACAGAGATAGTTCAGAGCTTGGGAACGGACATAGGCTACCTTTTATCGCGAAAAGGGGGGCTAGAAGGGGGGAATATGGCTATGGGATGAAAGTTTGTCTTTTTTGAAGATATCCTGATGAAATTTGATACAGATATAGATTAAAGCTTGGGAACGAACATAGGCTACCTATTGTTGCGAAAGACGAGGATAAAGGGGGGGAGTTATAGGGGTTGAAAGTTTGCCAGTTTTGAAGATATCCTGATGATATACTTGGTACAGAGATGGATTGAAGCTTGGAAACGAACATAGGCTATCTATTGACGGGAAAATTGAGATATTGTAATAAGGTTTGAAAGTTTGACAGTTTTGAAGATATCCCGATGAAATTTGGTACAGGGATTAATTAGAGCTTGGTAACGGACATAATATATGCTACCTTTTATCGCGAATAATGTGGTAAAAGGGTGGGGGAGGGATAAGGACTGGATAGTTAGTATGAAATGGTGAAATTTGGTACTGAGATGGATTAGAGCTCGAAAATGGACATAGGTTACCTTTTATTGCGAAAAAGGGAGTAGAAGGGGTGGAATAGGGCAAGGGTATGTAAGTTTGACAATTTTGGAGATATCTTGATGAAATTGGTATAGAGATGGATTAGAGGTTGGAAATGGACATAGGCTTTATTTAGGCCTTATCACGAAAAAAGGGATAGAAGGGGGAGGGAAGAAGGGGAATAAGGCTATGGGATTAAAGTTTCTAATTTTTCATTCGCACAAAAAAAGGGGGTGAATATGGCATAAATAGTAACAATTTCTTTTAAGATGTCCTCATGAAATTAGGTACAAAGGTGAATTAGAGCTTCGGAACGGACATAGTTGAGTAGCGAACCAAATATAGAAGCGAGTGGAGAGGCGAGTAGAGATTGTTATAGGGACGAGTGGACAGGCGTGTAAAGATCGAAAGTCGAGTAGAGTCGACTACAGGGGTGAGTAGATATGCGACCAGAGAGCCAAAAAGAATGCAGTAAAGGGTTGAGTAGAGAGGCGAATAGGGAGGCGAGTGGAAAGATGAATGTAGTGGCGAGTAGAGATCGAATAGAGAGTTGAGTAGAGGTGGGAGTAGATAGGCGAGTGGGGAGAGTCAAGTAGAGAGGTGAAAAGAGAATCGAATGGATGGGCAAGTAGAGAGGCCAATGGAAAGGCGAGTTTAGAGAAGAGTACAAAGTCAAGTAGAGAGGAGAACAGAGAAGTCAATAGAGAGTCGAGTATAAATTCACGTATAGAGGCGAGTAGAAAGTCGAGTAGAGTCGAATATAGAGGCGAGTAGAAAGTCGAGAACAGAGGTGAGTACATAGTCGAGGACAAAGTTGAGTAGAGAGGCGAATTTAATGCTCAATAGCGTCGGATCAACACTAAGCGATAACCGACATCCACGCGGGCGGAGCCGCGGGCAACAGCTAGTCATTTGATAAATGAAGGTTTTGCAAATGTATCATATAGAAAATATTTCAATTATTAAATTTTATTTTAAAAATGTTCATTTGACTAAATGAAGTCAGTTAACAAACAATCAAACAAGCAAGCATAAACCCCGCGTATAGCATACAGCAGGTATGTAGCATGTAGCAAACATTTCCACTTCACCCCATCGGTGCCGACGATGGGGTGGGCGTGATTTATTTGTTACTCTACTGTAAATCTAGTTTGTAACATTATTTAAGAACTTTTTTTCCTAAATAGGTATTGAAAACCTTTGTGTTAATAGTAGGTACCTTTTTTATACAACTGTTGTGGCAGACAAGCACACGGCCCACCTAATGGTAAGTGGTTACCGTGGCCTTTGGACGTGTGCAACACCAGGGGAGTGACACTCGTGCTCCTGACCATGTAAAAACAGTGAGTTTATGTGCCGTCAGTGTAGAAGATAAAGCAGGAATAACCTTTGGTCTTCCCACTGACAGCACAAAACCTCTCCAGTGAGCTCTGGCTATCCTACTCACCGCCGGGACCACAACACTAGGTTATTCTATAGGGCGGAGGTACTTCCCCAGTCGGACTGCTGACCTACCTCCTTAGATAGCTAATTTGATTTAAAAAAGTCTATTTTACTTAACATCCGATAATATATACCGTATAGCAGCAAAATTGATAAGGTTTAATCATCCCTACTCCATTTAGTGCATTCCATACATTAATTCAGAAAAATTACGATTAAAGGACACAGAGGTATATCCAGTGTAATTTTCAGTTCGTAAGGGTCTAACATGCGATGCGACGACTGTGCCAGTGTAAGTTGACCTTTATTGACATTAGCTACACACTTAATCAAGTGTCAAAGCAAAAAGAAACAACGAGGTTGTTTGGGCCTTTTAGCCGAAGGCGTAGCAGAACATAAACATATATCGAGATGGGACCATAACCAGAACATAGCAAAATTGCATTGCACTAAGCAAGAATAAAACTGCTGTTAGTGTAGCAACCGAACACAGCCTCTCGAAGTCGTTCGTAGGCTACGGTAATCGCTTACCGTTTCCAATCCTACATTTAGAGTGTTTTTATATCGACGTTTACCCATGGTACCACCGGAAGGAATCGGAGTTTCCCCGCTAAACATATCTGTCAACCCCTAGCGATATTTCGGCGTGAATCATTATATTATGCAACGTCAGCGAGTGTCATTTAAAAATGTTTGTAAATGGTATCATCTATATACACTAAACAAACAAAAAATATTATCTTTCTCACACACTAATAAGGATTTAGGGTCGGATAAGCGTGTCTATATTCAATAGTTAGATAAAACCGATACCTTATCGCATGTAACTCCACTTGACAATCAGTTTCAAACGCAGTCGTCACGTGAAAAGACGGTGAATTTCGATTGGATAACACAGAAGATAGAACTGGGTGTTAAATGAAATGAATCTTAGATGTGTTGGTTAATAGGAATATTTATAGTTTTGTTATAATTTGTCAAGGCTAATAAGGCCTTGTATGTTGTGTTGAGTTAAGAAGACGCCATTTTAGCGCCCCGCGACTTTGTCCAGTGCGAGATTTCAGTGAGCCGCGGTCGCACGTGTGAAATGACCGGGCCTATGAAAAAATTGCTGATTTGTTTTAAAAATGTTGAAGTTGATACTTAGAGTGGTGGTGCGGAAGACCTTCGCTAGTGTATTGTTTGGTAAGTAATTAACTCTTTTTTGGTAATTAGATAGGTGTACTTTAATAGGTGGAATAGAATAGGACTAAGCGACTATGGGATAGGATTGTTTTTCATCTGACAGGAAATATTTATACATCCCTTGACCAGTGCCCGTTTGTCGAAGTAAGCTCGCCCTTTATTACGACCGAAAATCATAGTTGGTGAAATCAGGATGTTTATTCACCTGTGCCTACCCCTTTAGGGATTTACAGGCGTGAATATTATGTAAGAGGTCGTTGCATATGAAATTTCTGTTTCATTGAAGAAATTGAAAGAAACCCAATTTGTAGTAGGATGCATTTTTGCATTTGTTTAGGAATGACAAATTAAAATTTTATGATTTTTTTTTTGTGTATGAATGAGACAACATTAAGCTAATAGCATATTTTATTACCTTTTTAAAAGTTGCAGCTGTAAAAATGTAATACGAAATTTATTATCAAAATGGATAGCATTTAGGAAGTACTTTTTGAAGTTCGAATTTAATTTATCAAGCGGCCAACCAAAAAAATATTAATACAGATTGGTAATAGTAGATTGTTCAACAAGGGACTAAAACAAGCCATAATGACACGAGATGTTTTAGCCACCCGAGCGAAGCGAGGGTGGCTAATAGTTCGAGTGTCATTATGGTTGTTTAGTCCCACGTTAAACACTCTACTTTTCACTTTGAATGCGAGGAAAAAAAAGCGACTTTTTATACAAAATTATAATATTTAAAAAAAAAATTGAGAAATATGCAAATATCTTTTTCAACCTGAATATATTAATTTCATCATATCGATAACGGGGTAAAGCCTCCGTGGCGTGGCGGTAGTGAACGCGGTCGCTACGCAGGAGGCGCGGGTTCGATCCCCGCTCAGTGCAAATATTTGTATGCATGGATATGGGTATTTGCATTGGTCTGGGTGTTTCTATGTATAATATGTATGCATTTACAAAAAAAAATATCTAAGTATGTTTATCCGTATTCTAGATTCCATAATACAAGGTAGTAAAGCTATGCTTACCATGGATCTAGATAGCGTTGTGTGAAATGTTGTGGAATATTTATTTATTTTTATTTATTTATAATAACAAAGTTTCTAAGTTGCACAATTAATTGGTGTAAGTAATTGGTGATTACAACGCAAGCTTATTACGAATAATCTATTCAAAATTCAAATTGCAAAGAAATTTGTCCCGCGGTTTTTTTTGTTGTTAAGTGACGTACGGTTTATATGCTTGCATATATAATATTTAGCCAACAGATTCAAACTTGAAAAATAATTTAAAACTAATTGGAAATGTATAATAAAATGGACTTATCCTTAATACTTAAATAATAATTAATTAAATTAATATCATTATTCGTGGTTCACGAAATTAAATGGGATATTTGATTTTTTCAAATGTCATTTTGAGGTTATTTCTATACCTACACAATCACTAAAAAGGTGATAATCCTCCCATTCACAAACACCGTGATTGGCTGTTTAGGAGTTATCAAAGTAAATTAAAAAAAATTACTTTAGTCCCTAGAGATTAATAAGGAACTTTAGTCGCGATATGCAGGGAGTAAAGTAACATTTTAAGAGCATGAGAAGTGAAAAATCTTGAAATCAACTTTCAAACAAAGTATAAATAATGGAATGCTATTAAATTACAGGAATAACGAACTCATGAATCTGTAAGAATATTTCGGCAATTTCATATGTAACGACCTTATATTTATCTACAAGTTCGGACATATCTGGGGTGCTAGCATACGTGACGGAATACTGTGTGGTTTTGTACGCTTCGATTCCAACTTAGACACTTTGCTATGAGAGTTTCCTTACGCAAAAAGATACATTTTGAAGAATTTGAAATGTTTGCAGAAGATCCTTGTTCGTCTACAAGCATATATATACCTTAGGGACACTCTTGGGTCTGAAATATGCTCACTATGCGCTGTACACATTTCTTAGGTATCTGTTGAGGATAGCACGGGGTGTTATGGCTGTGGACGAGCTCAAATACATCAAGCATAGATTACAAAACAATCCACAGGGCCTTGTTTGACTTGCGAATTAAGTTCTAGATATTGTCCCGAGGACCTAAGACCGAGGAGATAAGTCTCTGGGGCAGGTTTTTCTCATTATTAGGGAGTCACAAGTACGTCGCTCTTGTAAGAATTCAAATAATGACATGACATGACTGAGAAAGCGGGCTCTGGGACTCCAATACGCGAATACCGCGACAATTTTTCTGAGCACGCTGCTGAAGTATACTTCCTTTTTTATTTTTGTTACCACTGAGGTGGTAGACAAGCACACGGCCAAACTGATGGTAAGTGGTTATCGTGGCTTATGGACGTGTGTAACACCAAAGTAGTCATACTCGTGCTGCCGACCCTGTAAAGACAGAGTTTCTGTGCCGTTAGTGTAGAAGGCAAAGCAGGAATTGCCTTTGGTCTTCCCACTGACAGCACAAAACCTCTCCAGTGAGCTCTGGCTACCCTACTCACCTTCGGGAACACAACACGAGGTTCTTCAATGAAAACACTTGTACTATTCCACATTATTTATTGATTTCCTGATCGGTTTCGCTTTACGGCATTATCAAAGGTTGATACATGTTTTTTGGGTATCAGATGTCAATTAGAGTAATATATTGACTGTCAAAGGCGAAACCGGTCAGGAAATCAATAAATAATGTAGAATAGTACAAGTGTTTTCATTGAAGATGTGTAGCAAGTTCCACCAAGTGCCATCAATCAACAGTATAAGCAACACGAGGTTATTATGGCCGCGGTATTCTGTAGGGCGGAGGTACTTCCCCAGTCGGACTGCTCACTTGGACGTGAATAACGTCGTGTTCTAACTTCAACAGTGCGTTCAAAAAAATTATGTGCAATATGATATCCAGCCCCTCTGGACAAGTGGCAATTCGCTGGTCGGTGTTTGATGGAATAGAATGACGAATGTACGGGATTTGACGTTTGTGACAATCGTTAACACATGTCATAAACGTCAAATCCTATACATTCGTCATTCTACTCCATCAAACGCTGGCAAGTGAATTGCCACTTGTCTAGAGGGGTAGAGCTGCTTTCTATCAAAGAACCGCTCGCCATAGGCAGGAAATTCATCCTCACACATTGCAACAAGCGCAGTGCGCACTGTGTGGCTAGAAAGGAACTTCATCCCACGCCCGTGACGCTCAAACTGTGGCATTAACTCCTGCTGTGCATCAGGTGCACCATGTGCTTGTTTGCAGCTTAAGCGGCACAAAAAAAAGAAAATAAATTGTGAAGATGACTATAAGACCGATGTTACTAAAAACAATGGTCACATCCGGTCCGTTTGGCCAAGAACAAGCCCCTGTTTGTTTTCAAAGGGTTTGGCATGTGTTGGCATGTCTTATGTCAGTTTAGAGAAGAATATACCTACTTACAGTCCATCAAATCTAAGAGGTACCGTTTGACGTTTCATATTTTTCAAACCGAAACAACTTTGTTCATACGTACATTATTCAGTTTCGATAACCTTTTTCATAAAACCATGAATTTAGAAAGATTTCATTATTGTATCTAAAAATGTACAATTCTTAATATCTAAATGTAATTGAAAACTTTCAAACAAAGCAAAATAACACATATTTACACAGTAAATAATTTCTAATAGTTATATTCTTGACCGCATTACAAAGTTACGTAGTTAGGTCACTGCACGTAGTGTTGCGACTCTTCGGATACACTTGTATGCAAAAAAATCGTTTACATATACGAAAAATCGAATGTATTATTTACAAATTACACTTGACAACCAAACAAATATTTTTTCATGTGAATGGGATTTATCTCACATATTACGATTACATAACTAAATAGTTATGTAATCGTAAAATATGAGATAAAACCCATTCACCAAAAATACGTATTTATAAATCAAATATATTTGCTTCTTTAAAAAGTTGTCGAAAGCGATTTGTCGATTTTTGATTTTCGCGCCCAAATAAGTCGGGGTTTCTCGCGCTAACGCTGTCGAAATAGTAAATGGAGTCAGGGATAGTGTTTTTTACATTTATTTTTGTGTATGATAGTATGGGTTTGCATATTACAGAGAAATAAACAAATTTTTAACAAGCACATCCATTGATTTTACAATTACAATTTTTTCTTCTAAGTCTTATTTCTACGTCTAAAACTAATAAAAATAAGGTATGTAGAACCCATTCACAAAAATGTTGTTGCCTGATGTTATAAATTAACGACGTTACTGCGCGACCGCATAATGCACTGAATACACAGATACCCTAAAATAAATTAATTTAATTATTTTTAGGTCAATAGGCAAAATCGCAGGTGTCCAAGTCTCTACAATTTTTTTTTCTGGCAACACTGCCAACTACAAGCGCACGCGGTCCGCTCGGTCGGTTCGGCGTCAGCAGTCTCTCGCCATCTTGGAAGCTGACTGTGCGCGTACTTGCTTTCTCGTTTGTGTTTTACAATTTGTGACTTGGCTATTACTTTTCTGGACTGATCATTCTTTATCCGTTTACCTTGGCAATATTTATACTGGACTCCGAACTAAGCAAGTGTTTATTAATAATGTCGAAAAGAGGACGTACTTTGAACAGCCAGGCTCGTGAATTGGTGGTGAAATTACACGAGTATTTTGAGCGTGAATCTCAAAATGGTGGACTTCTACTGCCAGTTACACAAGTTCGGGATCGCGTCGGTGAAGCTCTCGGTATTGGTAGCCGCACCGTTGGCAAAATATTAAGTGAAAAATATGGGCCTTCGGGGAGTGACAGTAACGTACTTCACACACCGAAAAAACGAAAAAGAAATAAACCTGTGACAGGCATCGATGAATTCGATAGTCATGCTATTAGAAACCATATATACGGGTATTTTACAAGAGGCGAATTTCCAACATTGGCAAAGTTATGTGCAACTTTAAAAGATGCCGGGCTGTATAAGGGAAGCATAGAGTCGTTGAGAACGGTAATAACAGGAATTGGCTTCAGATACAAAAAAGTTGACAAACGAAAAATTGTTATGGAGCGACATGACATAATTATGCAGCGACTAACATTCCTGCGCGAAGTTAAACAAATTATAAACTGGGATAATGTAATATTTTTGGACGAAACTTGGCTAAATTCCAACCATTCTGTGCTGAAAACATGGACTGATGATTCTGAAGCTTCGTGCTCGAAGGTGCCGATAGGAAAAGGTGGACGCCTCATAATATGCCATGCTGGGTCAGCGTCTACAGGCTTCGTGGAAAACTCTTTATTAGCTTTCCAATCCAAAAGCACTAAAGAGTATCATGAAGAAATGGACGCAGTAAGGTTCCGAGAGTGGTTCTTAAATTTATTACAGAATATCCCTCCTAACAGCACAATTATAATGGATAATGCCCCATACCACTCTGTGCAAATTGATAAAGCACCTACGTCAGCCAATAAGAAAGCAGATTTGGTGGCATGGCTGCAAAGAAAAGGAGTGGATGCCGACATGTCACTATTAAAAGCTGAATTATTACAGTTAGTGAAATTGCATAAACCACCAAAACCGACATATGTAATTGACCAATTGGCCGAAGAGCACGGGCACAAAGTCATACGACTTCCTCCGTACCATTGCCAATATAATGCCATTGAACTGATTTGGGCCCAAGTTAAAGGTAATATTTTATAATATTATAATAATAACACGAGTACTTCTAACATTTATAATTTAAACAATGGTTTTCGTCTGCTATCAAATAGTTACATTATTGTTTTACAGGTTATGCAGCAAGACACAACACAAAACCACCCTTCAGTGTCAAGAAAATGGAAGGTTTATTAAAGGAAGCATGTGCCCAAGTTACACAGGAAGATTGGAGTAAAGTAGTACAAAAAACAAAGAAAATAATAATGGACGACTTCGAAAGAGACGTACACTTTGATAATGTAATGGACAATCAACTGGTCATTAATTTAAATGACGATGATGACGAAGACGACGATACTAGTACTAGTAGTGAATAAAAAAATATCCTAAACATTTCTTTTATTTAATTATAACAATTGATTTCTTAAAATTCGGATATTATAGTAATCGATCTCTTAAAGTTCGGATATTATAGTAATCGATTTTTTCATCCCATCCCTATAATTCAATTGTCAGAACTGTCAAACGGTACTTCTTAGATTTGACGGACTGTACATGGGTTTTGGTACAATGTAATCTATACGAAATATTATAAACCTGAAACGTTCCTTTGTTTAGTTGAACGCGCTAAGCTCACGAACTACTGGTTCAAATTAACAATTTTTTTTTGTGTTCAATAGTTCGATTATCGAGGAAGGTACAGTCAGCGTCAGAAATATCTTGACTACAAAGTTTCAAGATTATATTAAAACTCATGTATTAAGAGCAGTCAAAGTCAAAGATTTTTATTCAAAGATTTTTTGCGCGTATCTCTTATGCATGTTTGTAAGATCCTTTGTTACCTCATATCTTGTGAACCACCGTACTGTACGGTTTTCTATTATTCATATTTCAAATGGAAGGTATTTATTGCCCAAGTGTTCTTGGGTACAAACATAAAATATTAACGGAAGCTATATGTTGGTTATTAGGCACCAAAATGTATATGGTCAAAGAAAATTTATCACTCTAATTTATCAAGTGGGGTATCAAAATGAAGGAAATTTGAAGGCGATTACAAAAATATATATAAACATAAAATGAAATAAATTATTAAGAATAAAAAATCCAACTGATTCCGAAAAGTTCGAAACAAGCTTTATAGCTGGCGGTATCCATTTGCAAATTTCAAACCAGATGAAAATTGTAGAATATACTGCTTCCGGGCTGATTGGCCGTGGTCCATGTGAAACTTGCGTTCCAGACGTTTCGTCGATCACTGCGGTCGACATCTTCAGTGGCGCAGGGCCGATAGGGAAGGCTTTCTTGCCATATATTCGTAGCATTACGGATCGTATCGGAAGACTGCTAGAAGCTTGTAACATCAAGCCAATATTCAAGCCCACGACGCAGCTACGGAATTTTCACCGTTCGGTCAAGGACCCACGTGATCCACTATCGTCAGCTGGAGTTTACAGAATCCCCTGCTCATGTGGCTCGGTATACGTGGGCACCACCCAAAGAAGCATCAAGACCCGCCTGTCGGAACATGAACGTAATTGCCGCCTCTGCCACTTCGACAAGTCAGCGGTTGCAGAACACACCCAAGAGGATGGGAATCATACCATCGAATTTCAGAACACGAAAGTTCTAGCTACCACAACACATTTTTTCCCACGTATACTTCGAGAAGCCATCGAAATATTCAAGCATCCCAACAACTTTAACCGAAAAAACGAGGGATTTCAGCTTCAAAAAGATTGGTACCCAGCACTGAGAGCCACTCGGTATCACAGTGCAAACAACCAATCAGGATCGAGTACGTCCGCGCCACAGCGCTTGGCCAATCAGAATCGAGTGAGTCGATTCCCCGCTCCGACCGTGCCTATAAATACAGCCGTGACTCAAGCCATCGCGCCAGTCGCACGTCAGTCGCCGGCGAGGCAAGGTCTCCGAAGTTGTCGTCGCCCGGCCCTGCGCCACTGAAGATGTCGACCGCAGTGATCGACGAAACGTCTGGAACGCAAGTTTCACATGGACCACGGCCAATCAGCCCGGAAGCAGTATATTCTACATGCAACGCCGGCCGTGAAAGCCTGAAGACTTATATTCAGATGAAAATTAATGGGTACCGCCTGCTATAAAGCTTATATCGATATTTTTAGAATCAGTCGGGTTTTTTATTTTTAATTTTATCTAAATTGTATCTATTATTGTCCGAACCCAAGGTGTGCACCAAATATCAGACCAATCAGTCATCAGGAAGGCGGAAGAGCAGGGCTTTAAGATCATCTGGAGTACTTGTTCATCAATATCGATATGATGCTGACTGTACTTACTCAAATGAGCGGCGCAATGATTATTATTATTAACAAAGCCGGCAGATTCCTATACGTTATTTGTAAGTTAATAATATAAATACGCATATACCGAAGGGGTAGGCAGAAGTGTAATAACACCTACATTTCGCCAACTATGATTTTCGGTCCCTGGTAATAGGGGGTTAGCCTATTACCGTCTAGCCGGCACTAAGTCATGTGCTGTATGTTTACTGTAGGATGAAGAACAGCTCTATCCCTTAGTCGCCTATGACCCCCACAGGAAACCTCACCTTCGGCCTAGCACATCGACCCACAGACGGCGTGCGGTTTAGTCGGTTCGAGTCCGACATAACCTCTCCCTTCGGCTCCGAAGGTGGGGGTATCCGTGGGGATTTCCCGCACGTAAAAATAAAAAAATAAAAAAAACCCACAGGAAGAGGTGGGTCGGCCATATTCTTCAAACACGGCATAATAAGAAGCTGGGGTTGCTCGGCTAGTGGTGAAATAATAATTCATATCAATTTTAATAATTTAACTCAGCTTTAATAATATAATAATGGACGTTTCATATTACAATACTGACATATTTAGAACTAGCAGTTGCCCGCGGCTCCGCCCGCGTGGATGTCGGTTATCTCTTAGTGTTCAGTCAATGATGTTTTTCTAAGATAAAAGTAGCCTAAGTTATTCCTTAGTACATCAGCTACCTGCCAATAACAGTCCAGACAAAATCGGTTTAGTTTAACAGACAGACAGACAGACAAAATTGAAAAAAAAAAAAAAATTTGTGTATGTAATGTATTATATTCATATGCATGTAGTAAAAAACAGTTATTTCAATATTACAAACAAACACTCCATTTTTTTTGTAATGTATGTAATGTATGTGAAGGTGTATATAATTTTTTTATTTCTTTTTTGTTAGCAACCGAAATTATCGAAATTACTAATATAGGGAATATATTAACCTCCAACTAAGCTAAATTCCTTGTGCTAGGAGTAGGCTCACGTCGGTAGTGTATTGGCCAGGATTCGAACCCGGGACCTCTCGATCGCAAGGCCGACTCCTTAACCACTAAGCTACCGACGCTTCTGTATTATTGGACATCAAGATTCTTCTAGATTGACATTGACATTTGATGATCAAACGAACTTACCTGTACGTGAAGTGCGATCATAATTACTGGAAGGGATTCGCTCGAAGATATTAAACACATGTAGTTTCACATCAGACTCGCCTTATCGCACTGTATTTAGGAGAAATAACACCCTTAACAAAACAAAACTCAAGTACTTGTACGCCGGCCGGGCCATGGGTGCTTCATGTCATTAAGTTTAGAGATTGCAGAACTATTGGCATTTCACAATTTTTGATAGACTAGTCTTAGGGCGGGAGGGATGCTAATACCTTCGAGCGAATCCCTTCCAGTAATTATGATCGAACTTCACGTACAGGTAAGTTTGTTTGATCATCAATTACTTTCAGGATTCGCTTTCGATATTAAATACATGTAGATGTTGAGAGTACCTAAGTATGAAACTTACGTGAAATGCCAGAGTAAATATATCATTTCGAAAATAGTGAGTAATGGGAACATAACAATATTTATGGATATTACATTATGTACTAGGTTCTTTACACTAATACCATTTAGAGAACTGTATTGTTCTTCAATTTGAAGTGAGTTGAATTCTTGTGGGTATTACACGTACACCTATTCAAAATGTTATTTGCAACATCAGCGATATTATAGGAGTCAATACTAATATTTCTATGATTATATTTAGTAAATATTGCAGTTTTTTAACAAGTGTATTTCATTTTTCTGTCCTGTGCAGAAACACAACGTATCTTACTATTATGGATTTTCCTTCCTTGTTCATTCCATTATCGTATAGGAAACTGTTCTCTCCTCTGTTTTATAATGTTTGGTATAGAGGTCGCATATTCATTGTAATATTTGACAACCTAAAAGCTTTTTTGCGTGGGTTTTGGGGCCCGAGAGGGTGGCCTATAATCCCTATAATACAAGGTAGTAGATATGTATGTAGGGGGTGTTTCGGACAGCACGGACCACCAGCGGCGTTGTCATCACAAACCATCCTCTCACCCTGTTGTTGAGGCATCTATGATTATTTACAATGAATAGCCGTCGGTTTTTATTTGGCATAATGAAATTTTCAATGACTTTGATAAATTGCAAAAGTCAATATTTTCGGTATAACCATAAATTATTATAATTTTAATCATCTTTGAGATATAACTAGGATTTATTTTTTCTCAAAGTTACTATATTTATGGCCAGTCTGCAGTAGGTAGGCAAATTCAACAGCCGGACCGGAGATGTTAGCAAACCAAAAAAACACGCAGTCCTGCTATTTTTTATAAATAAATTAGGTACATAATATTTGAAAATATAATTATTTCCTTGTTAAATGATGTTACATAATCCATGGGGCTTAATATTTTCGTCACTGCTTTGACAATCTATGTCAATACCTTAGGGGTTGCGCTTATACCACCTTCAGTTTATATAGATTTCCATACAATATAGAATGTAGTTATTGTTATTGCTAGTAAAAATATATTATTATTCATATTCTTAATCAATTAAGCAGCTTAAACATAAGTAGCAGTTAAATCAATCAAGCTGTTCTTGAACTCTTAAGTTTATAACCAAGTGTTAAGTGCTAAAACTGGGACCCAGACGATTGAGTTAAATGCTATAAATAAATTGACCGTCATAAGAGCCCAGTAGAATGTATGTATGAGTTCGTAAATAGCCTTTTAAAAGGCTTCAAATTCTGATTGAGAATTTGATGTTCTATAGGTGTCATTGTTTGAATCCCTACTTGTAAAAGAATCTATAATGATTTCGAGGGGTGAAAGGCTATTTGGTTCAAGCGACATTTTTGCAACTTTACAGGAGAGCAATTTAAAGTTTAAAATTTTGGAAAAAAAATCATAACTAAAAAACTTCTTCAGCTATTTGAATGAGGTAAACTTTATTGAAATTCAATTAAAAAGATCGAATATTTGATTCTAATATCAACTAAAATGGACCTTTAATTGCAAAGAAAAATGTCACTTGATACAAATTGCCTTAAGCTCTTATTTTTCAGAGTATGGAAAAAAGGTTTCAGTGACTTCATAACTTCAATTAGCTAAAGGAAGAAGAAATTAAGCGGCGCTGCAGGATATTTTCAGAGTAGGCCAAAAAACATTAAGTGACATAGTCCAAAATTAATACTAGTAAGCTATTTATCTCAACTACCAGTTTAGATTATTATGGCTAATTTACTTTGTGATATATATTATTGAAAATGCAACGTTTTATGTTAGATTTAAAAAAAATCTAATACTCAATGGCTGTTAAAACAACCTGAATACATAGCAATCACCGAAAATATCATGTGCTTATATTGAATAAATAAATAAATTATTTATCGTTCGTATCGTATTTGGGTGACGGACAAATGGTTTAAGTGACATCTCACCGTATAATTGGTGGAAGTCTAAATGATTTATGTTACGTCTTTATAAAAATTCGAAACAGGAAAAATGCTTTAACTCTTTTTGAATTAATGATCTGAGAAAGGGTAAATGGTTTATGTCTCGGTTCTTAATATCATTGTATGGTTTACTATTACACATTACATACATTGCATTACTATGAAAAATATGCAAAATCCATGTCGGATAACACACTGCTACTTTGGAAACAACCCAAAACTAGCATTGTTTCAAACGCCAAAAAAGTGCTCTAATTTTAATGAATCCGGCATCATTCGAAGGAGAAAAATTCGCTGATTCCGAATATGTATATAACTCAATATCGCCCTAGATGTCGCTTGAACTAAATAGCCTTTCACCCCTCGATTTGATGATATCCGTATTCGGATTGTGCACCATTGTTTATCAGTCTTCACACCTGCTAGATATTCTTCAGCGTCTAAACAGTTATTAAGGTTTAGTCGCAGGTCGTAGGTGCGAATTTAATATCCGCTCGAGATCTACATAATGCAGATCTTAGAGTTTCAGGTACATTTAGATCGAAAAAAGCTTCATTCAAATCAATTAAGACAGTAAAGGTGAAGCGACACAGGCGGGACTCGAACCTGCGACCAGTCCCTTACAGGGGGAATGCTCTGACCAATCGATTTGAGTAGGTACTTAGTATTGTATTAAAATTTCATTAAAGTGTCACATTATTTAGTTGTTTGTAAATCTCTGATTTTTTTATAAATTGAAAGCAGAAAATGTCTACATCAAGAACGGGACCCAAACCTGTAACTTGTTCCTTTCCAGGGAGAATACTCGAATTGATTGAGCCACTTGCACACTCTTAAGAGCATACAATCTGAAAAAAAAAAGACACAACCACTACTTTGGATATTACTTAACATTCTAGGCGTCAAGGACGCCGTCAACGCTCTCAAGGGCTGTTGTTCTTTGTTTCCCGAGCCGAGAAGTATTTCCAATAATAACTGTACTGGGCGATGATAAGGCGCATGCCGTTATCGCTTCCTTAATACCTTTGTTCCGTATGGCGGGAATTTCAATTTTTATATTATATTTGTAATAATCCCAGAACGGGCAATATGTTTTAACCTGATTAGATTTGCCTGTAATTACGGTTCGCACTTATTAATTTATAGTTTGCGAAATGCCAATACATCTCTGCCCGCCACTTTGGGGACTTACAGGTGTGAATATATATATGTATTTTTTGAAGAACAGCGTCCTCGCCCAATATTGTTAATAATTCCTCGTCTAAATTAGGCATCTGAGTTTCTGAAGTATCGTCTGATATACGCGTTGCAGAAGGTGACCGGACAGCCTGACACTGGTGTGAGGAAATGGCGGAAGTCGGAATTACAGATTGTACAGCGAAGTGGTGGTGCTTGGCTTTGATAAAGGCGGTGCAGCAGCACTTAGTCGCACCGCATCAAGATGGTCAAAGACAGATATCATCACATTTTCCGTAAAAGAACAGGCGATTATAGGCAGCTGACGGATAGTGCTGTTTCGCCTTTTTCTGGAAAAATCTTGAAAGTCGGAGGTCCCATATGGACATCATCGTTGCGATTCGGTTACCGTGATGATGGCGGTGAAAATCCCCAAAATGGACAGTTCGATTGCCGTTCAAATATGGAGGTGAAAAGCCCCAAAATGGACAGTTCGGTTGCCGTTGAAATATGGCGGTGAAAAGCCCCTAAATGGACAGTTCGGTTGCCGTTGAAATATGGCGGTGAAAAGCCCCAAAATGGACAGTTCGGCTGCCGTTAAAATAGGGCGGTGGCTAGCCCTAAAGTGAGCAGTTCGGTTGCCGTTAAAAACGGAGGTGGTAGGCCGCCAATATGGACAAACCGGTATCCGCAAACCCGTGGTGAAGTACCCACATAAATATTCAGGTTTCCATTATTTTTCCTCTGTCACATCGACGACACTATTGT
Source organism: Eilema caniola (assembly GCA_949126895.1). Classification (NCBI taxonomy): domain Eukaryota; kingdom Metazoa; phylum Arthropoda; class Insecta; order Lepidoptera; family Erebidae; genus Eilema; species Eilema caniola. Next base: position 1,129,939 of record OX421482.1, on the reverse strand, counting down.
GTTCAGTTTCTGTTTTCCCAGTGTGCTGCTAGCTGGATTGCGTTCTCTAAGATCCTCCATTCCAGTATTTATTGGAATAGGTAGATTAGAATCTTCAGTTGTGAATATAGTCTTACTTAAACTATTTAACATGAGTATAAATGAAGCGTACAGGCTCGGCATATACTGTACTTTGTGGTGCACAAATATTGCAGTTAATTAACACCAACAAAGGTTACATGTAAATAGTTAGTTATCTAAGTACTTACCCTGCCGGATTTAGGATGTCGATTAATCACTATTATTGAAATTGAAACAAACCGTCTAGACGACGTTTTAATTCCTTTGTTACCTTTTTTAGTTATCTTAGCTACATTATAGCTGGATAAATAAAAATTACAAACAATCAATTTCACTTTGCTCACTTCTTTCCCGTTCAGGCACCATTAAACAATAAGATAAAATATCATTATATTAAAATGAAATATTATGAAACGTACGATTTGGCGTGGCACTGAAATGTGAAATGACATGAAGCACCCATGGCCCGGCCGGCGTACAAGTACTTGAGTTTTGTTTTGTTAAGGGTCTAATTTCTCCTAAATACAGTGCGATAGGCGAGTCTGATGTGAAACTACATTTTAATATCGAGAGCGAATCCCGAAAGTAATTAATATTATAGTGACATAATTTAAAATAAATCAACCCACTGTATTCTTTTATTGCATATTCTTAATATTGGCATTGACATAATATACATTTTTATCCTTGTAAAATCATGCATGCATTAGTATAAAATTTTAATATAATTCTTTACTAGTTTCTTTTTTGTTTCAAAATACAAAATAAAATCGAAGTTCAGCAGCATCTTTGTTAAACAAGAAAGCCGACTTCAACGGAGTTGGTAAAAATTCTCTGAGAATGATGATGAGATTTTTGTTTGAGAAATTTCGGTCAGACTTAAATCCTACGTAATTTTGATTGCAATCGGTGGAGTAGAACCGGAGATATAACGAGACATCCAGGCAAGCGTAGCTGCGTGCATTGGCTAGAATTCCCATTTACACCTAAAAAAAATTGATTTATTGTTCTTAGTTCCCAGATATACGACTAATTACAGTCGGTGTTCAAAGGTATTTATTGCTTTAGGATAAAAAAAATGTATTTTATTATTTTTGAAGTGGAATCTTGACATTTGTTAAGACATATTTATTTAAATATCTCATGCATTCGCGACACTGTTATACCGTTACCGACTTCTCAGTATTTAAGTATCTACTCGTACATAATATGGGTGGTTCTTCGAGTTAAGCATTCTTTGGTGATTTTTGTGGCTATTTTCAAATTCAAGTGTTTTTTTTTCAAATTGATATCAGATCTTAAAATATACGTGAAAGTATTATTTTTTATAAAAATAGGCACCTCAGAGAGCGATTGTTAGGGCCTTTAAGATAACTTTGTTGAGGGATTTTCAAAATATAAACGGAGACACAGTTAACCTTGCAATTAGATTTTATTAGCACTTGAACCTAATCAATATGTACCGTTAGTTAAAACAAGTAGCAACATTGCTTTCAAAAAGCTGTAAGGCGCTTGACCACTACAGTGTAACATTACATGGATTTGCTTCACAAAATAATGAAGTGATTAGTTTAAACAGCGATATACTTACAGAGATACTCCAGATTTTAAAAATAGAGGCCACGCTAGTTACAAAACACCCCAGGAAAATGATAATTTTAATTTAACTTTCTCAAATGGTTTTTTTATTATAGTGTAAAAAAAATAGGTAGATTAATAAGTCAGAAAAAGTTATTTGTTATCCAAGAGTGCAAAGTAACTTTTTAACCGCGTGCTCAATTTTGATGACCGAGCAAGCGAAGGATTCTAAAAACTTGCTGCGCTCGTGATTCAAAATCAGAATCCTGAGCGTTGGTGAGGGAATCAAAAGAGCACGAGGTGAAAAATCTTTGCACTCGAGTGCAACACGTAACTTTTCATCCCGCCTCAGCGAGGAAATAACTAAATGCAAAAAAAAATAGTAGATTGTTCAACAAGGGACTAAAACAAGCCATAATGACACGAGATGTTTTAGCCACCCGAGCGAAGCGAGGGTGGCTAATAGTTCGAGTGTCATTATGGTTGTTTAGTCCCACGTTAAACACTCTACTTTTCACTTTGAATGCGAGGAAAAAAAAGCGACTTTTTGTACAAAATTATAATATTTAAAAAAAAAAAAGAAATATGCAAATATCTTTTTCAACCTGAATATATTAATTTCATCATATCGATAACGGGGTACAGCCTCCGTGGCGTGGCGGTAGTGAACGCGGTCGCTACGCAGGAGGCGCGGGTTCGATCCCCGCTCAGTGCAAATATTTGTATGCATGGATATGGGTATTTGCATTGGTCTGGGTGTTTCTATGTCTAATATGTATGCATTTACAAAAAAAAATATCTAAGTATGTTTATCCGTATTCTAGATTCCATAATACAAGGTAGTAAAGCTATGCTTACCATGGATCTAGATAGCGTTGTGTGAAATGTTGTGGAATATTTATTTATTTTTATTTATTTATAATAACAAAGTTTCTAAGTTGCACAATTAATTGGTGTAAGTAATTGGTGATTACAACGCAAACTTATTACGAATAATCTATTCAAAATTCAAATTGCAATGAAATTTGTCACGCGGTTTTTTTTTGTTGTTAAGTGACGTACGGTTTACATGCTTGCAGATATAATATTTAGCCAACAGATTCAAACTTGAAAAATAATTTAAAACTAATTGGAAATGGATAATAAAATGGACTTATCCTTAATACTTACATAATAATTAATTAAATTAATATCATTATTCGTGGTTCACGAAATTAAATGGGATATTTGATTTTTTCAAATGTCATTTTGAGGTTATTTCTATACCTACACAATCACTAAAAAGGTGATAATCCTCCCATTCACAAACACCGTGATTGGCTGTTTAGGAGTTATCAAAGTAAATTTAAAAAAAAAATACTTTAGTCCCTAGAGATTAATAAGGAACTTTAGTCCCGATATGCAGGGATTAAAGTAACATTTTAAGAGCATGAGAAGTGAAAAAACATTTACAATCACAAGATCTTTTTATTTCAGTTTAGGTACTACATATTATACGTTAGTATTACCGAATCATCTTTAAATTATTAAAACAAATAATTCTTAGGTAATAATTAGGAAAAATTAAAAGTAACGTTGTTACAGTTACTTAAGTTGAGTGTAATATTTCTATTAGGTACTGTAATGTTGGTGTTAGTGACTTGTGTATTATTTTTCGGTAGACTATCTGTCATACTTAATAGTTGTACCAATTCATCGGATTCCGTTGTCGTAAGTGTTGGCGTGAGAGGGCGATGGTTAGGTGTTTCGTAACGGCTCATTTTTGATGTAGAAGGGCCAGTCCAAGGATCTGACTGAGGCTTTTTCAGTGTAATGGCTCCTACGATGCCTTTACATATTTTAGACTTATTTTGGTTGGAATCTTCTATGTATCCCTCTACAACCGCATTGGACTTCCAGCCACTAATGGTGCTTAAGAGACAGGAGATCAGCTTCTGAATCGGCCTAAAGTGTGGCTGAAGTTTGTCGGAAACAATGACCCGTGTACAACAGTGGTTCTGGTAGTTCAAGAAATTTTGCTGTTTCTCGTGGGATATTGCCAATTTTATTAGCACCCATAGGCTTTTTTTTAAACACTTTCCGTTGCGTTATTGTAGAAAAAATAGATTGATTAGGCGGGCGTAAGGCTGATATTTCTGAACAATTTTTACGTATTCCTTACGAATGACGAAGTTGCGGTCTCTTTTTGTCTTCGTATTAGGTAAATTAATCAATAGTAAGTCATCTGAATGTTTCTCAATATTTTTGACATTAAGGTGTGTTAGTTCATTAGTTCGCCATGCTCCGTTTATACCAATAATAAGAACAACCTGTAACGTAAATAACGTAAAGTAGATATTAAATAAATTAATAAAATTGCATGCATAAATACTGAATGTGCTTACTTTTGCCGCCAAATATACGGAATTAGGTGCTCGTTAAGAAACTTTTCAATTGGAGGTACTGTGAAAACCTTCCATTTTTTTGGTTGATAACCAGATGAGGCTCTTTTTAAAAATGCTACTAATTTAGGATAGGTATTGATATGTATGTCTTTGTCATTTTTATTGTTGCTTTTAGCATTGAATACATACTCCATAGAGTGCTTGATTTCTTGGTCTCGGATAATTCAATAAAATATGCCAGCAAAACGTTTTCTGAGAAAGTTTTGGTTCCTTTAGCTAGTCGCCACGTATTAAACATATCGTACTGTTTCAAATACTTCTCGCGCGATTGTTGAGGGAGAAAGCTCATTTGCGCATTATTCACAGTGAGTCGTGACAGTCTATATTGGAATATACGCCTGTCCTAAGTATTTAGAATATGTCTATTAATTTTACTATCTTATTCATAAACAAAGTAAATCATCAGATAAGCTTAAAAGCTGACATTTAGGAGCACAAAGACACGACAAGCTCGGATTGCATCATCTGGCGGCCAGGCTGACGTAATATTTTGTTCATGGTTCATAGTGGAAAAAACTAGCTATTGACTTTAAAACTATTTAAAGAACTAAAGAAATGGAAAAAAAGGTTCTTTAGAACACAGCGATATTCAATTAGTTAAAACGTTTTGGGAACGAACACGATACTTTATTTTTAAGCACATGGTATTTAAAATATTCAGATGTTATAATATTCCTAAAATTATCGTGCTTGAACGAATGCAAATATGAAACGATGATATACATATTGTTGGCATATATTATTAAGATGGCTAAATTGATGGAGTTGATGTCAGTTCCATTTTTAGGCACCATATAATTGTAGATTTATGCGAGTTTGATCCATGGATAAAATGGTCAAAAATGCAATAAAAAAATACATAAAATAGAATTCTACCCAAAAAAAAACAGAGCTCTCGCTGAGATAAGCGCATAGTACTATAATACTTATGTAATTATATAATTAAAAATGCATGACCAGCTGGTTAAATTGGTTAATTTGGGTATATAATGTTGGTTTATTATTAGCCTAGTGGTATGGGTAATGGACTGCTGAGACGAGGTCTCGGGTTCGATCCCAGGTTTTCCATGGCACACACCAATGACTTTTCGACACTTTTTGAAGTTATGTGTGTATTTTATCGCAGGTTTATAAGTGCCCAGTTAATGGCAATAGGCTCGCCACCTATTACATTGGGACCTAAACTTAAACCGGCGAAATGTGGGTGCTAGCACCTCTGCCTACCCCTTCGGGGATAAAGGCGTGAGTTTATGTTACGTTATGTTATGTTATTATTATACTGTATCAATTGCTAAACAGAATCTGTAGGTAAAATCGTCTAGCACCTGAGTCATTTGGACCCAGTATTTTGAGCTCAAGTTTGTAATGTGTAGTGACTTTAGTCTTTCCTGAGAAAATTAAATATCCAATAAATAACTGACAGCCATTCGTAGCTGTGAAAGTATACTATACTGTTGTGGGAAAAATAAGACTCATAATCATCATCATTTTAATTTCATAATTGCTTCAGTTGAATCATTAAAGTCGCGAGGCAAATGGGTCGTCATTTTGTACTGGAGCTGGACGTTAAACTGAAACCTATGGTATACAATGACGTTCAGTGGAAGTGTTACAAACTAAATTAAATTCAGTCAGATGAAGGCGAGCTTGATCTGTTGATCAGAGCTATCGATTCTCCGGAATTGATCTAAATCTCGCTCTTCGGAGCTTGAAATAATATTGTATTGCAAGACACAACAAAAATAAAAAAGACGGGTTGCACTCCGGGAGTGCCGGCAGAAGTGAAAACTTTTTCTTTCTTTGTTTCTTCGTTATACACAGAGAAAAAGATAAAAAGAACATACCATACCATACCTATAATATAGAGCCAATCATAGAACCTATTACTAATTTTCTGCTAATTTTCTCTCAGAAGAAATTAGTAAATTATAAACAGAAAAAATAATCACAAAAAGTAATAAATTACAAAAAGACAAAATAATCACAAAAAGTGTCAGAAGCCCAGGCTCGAACCCGGTACTATCTGAATCCATAAGTACTTACAGTCGAAGCGCTCACCGCTAAACTACGAAGCTTCTTATCGTATCTTGCAAAATAAACAGTCTATAGCTAATGTTGTATGACGTCAGTCATCGCTTACGGTTCAAAGGTCAAGTGATTCTGACGCCCGAGTTTAACAATTTTTACCCATCCAACGCCGCTAAAGAAGTTTTCACTTCAAAATATATAATTGTGATTATAAATCAGATATGATATCTTCGACAATTAAAGGCCTATAAAAATATATATACAGCTGAAAGAGACGCCCAGAGAGGCCAAACACAAATCAAACTCTCACAGACCTACATATATTTTGAATTTAATATAAACTCATTTGATCTCAAATAAATCCAGTCTTGTCATCATAATATTTATTTCATACATACATTTAAAGTTAAAAGTTGGGATAAAGTATCACACTTTTATATACCACTAAGGTGGCAGACAAGCACACAGCTCACCTGATCTGTGAAAATATCAGTTCTTAGCATTTGTTATTTGAATATATACATACGGTCAGGAGCCAATATTGAATGTTAATAGGTATTATTCGAGGTAGATTTCAACGATAGGTAAACTAGACGATCTCAGCTACATGTAACTTAGGGCCTATGCCCAATTCCCGTTACAACAGTTTCAGTGAATTCTGTTGGCGGTAAATAAACTTCATCGTCTCTAGAATCACTCATTTTAGGTTGGTAGGTGGTAGGGGTAGGTAAGTGAAAATAAAAAGGGCGCGCACAGTTTTTTTTTTGGTCACCCACTATTCTGCAGGTTAAGGTAACTAACTATGCCCGCCCACTCGTCTTCGTTCGTAGGGTGTGCACAAAGCAAATTAAAAAAAAAGTGCACCAAGAAGGTTCCGAATTTGAGTTTTTAAGTATATAACATATATTCGGTTTAATGATGTTTCGAATTCACAAACTTAGTGCATACGATGTTCTAAATTCAAATTTACTTTACCCTATAGCGGTTAAAAACGGCTTTTGCTATGAGATTCTGATATCGAAGAGTAAAAATATTCTTTCCGAGCTGGGGGGATGAAAATGTTTCTTTAGTAGAATTGTCCACTAACACTAATTCAAACTAAAATAACAATTTCTCTTATCACTATCATTAACCAATCAGTCATTTGCATAGCACTAATTTTAACATTTAAAAAAAGCATAATTATTATCATAATCAGTAATTTGTTAGGCAAATAATAATCAGTATTTTTTATTATCACTATCATTCATTTACTTCCATACTGATTATTATTTGCCTAACAAATTACTGATTATGATAATATGCTTTTTGATATATATATATATATATATATATATATATATATATATATATATATATATATATATATATATATATATGTATATATATATTTATATATAGGTATATTCTTTTTTTAGAATATTCCTTGCAATACGGGGATTCTTACGCAGAGAAAAAATAAAAAGTGTAAAAAGTAGTTTATATAAATTCTTAAAAAATTGTCAAATCGGATTCGCTCGAGGATTCGTCGGCTACATTGTCTAAGAGAGAATAAAATTTCTAATAGTTTTTTAGGTCATCAGTACTTCGTATTATTTGGTCAAGCCTGGAACCCAGAAACTGTCATTGTCTGACACTTGAATATCATTCATTGTTCGATCATTTCATGATTTTTTTCTGGCGTTTTGGTTTCAACACCCATTTCTGAAATAATATTAATAAGAGGCTAGACGGTTGGGTCAAGGGCCAGATGTAGAAGGCAGTGCTCCTTGATATGCCGCGCATCGTAAGGCAGTTATTTGCTCTGGAGCCCTAACCACCGGTAGCTTGGTCCTTGTATCCGATACCGGTGGGGCACTACTTTTTTTATTTTTTCACTTCTCATGCTCTTAAAATGTTACTTTAGTCCCTGCATATCGGGACTAAAGTTCCTTATTAATCTCTAGGGACTAAAGTAAAAAAAAAAAAAAAAAAAAAGTATTTTTTTTTTAATTTACTTTGATAACTCCTAAACAGCCAATCACGGAGTTTGTGAATGGGAGGATTATCACCTTTTTAGTGATTGTGTATAGAAATAACCTCAAAATGACATATGAAAAAATCAAAAAATTCAATTTATTTCGTGAACCACGATTAATGATATTAATTTAATTCATTATTATGTAAGTATTAAGGATAAGTTCATTTTATTATCCATTTCCAATTAGTTTGAAATTATTTTTCAAGTTTGAATCTGTTGGCTAAATATATATATATGCAAGCATATAAACCGTACGTCACTTAACAACAAAAAAAACCGCGGGACAAATTTCTTTGCAATTTGAATTTTGAATAGATTATTCGTAATAAGCTTGCGTTGTAATCACCAATTACTTACACCAATTTAATTGTGCAACTTAGAAACTTTGTTATTATAAATAAATAAATATTCCACAACATTTCACACAAGGCTATCTAGATATGGATCTAGATAGCGTTGTGTGAAATGTTATATATTATATACCATGGGGTAAGCATAGCTTTACTACCTTGTATTATGGAATCTAGAATACGGATAAACACACTTAGAATTTTTTTTTGTAAATGCATACATATTATACTAAGAAACACCCAGAGCAATGCAAATACCCATATCCATGCATACAAATATTTGCACTGAGCGGGGATCGAACCCGCGCCTCCTGCGTAGCGACCGCGTTCACTACCGCCACGCCACAGAGGCTTTACCCCGTTATCGATATGATAAATTAATATATTTAGGTTGAAAAAGATATTTGCCTATTTCTAATTTTTTTTTTAAATATTATAATTTTGTATAAAACGTCGCTTATTTTTCCTCGCATTCAAAGTGAAAAGTAGAGTGTTTAACGTGGGACTAAACAACCATAATGACACTCGAACTATTAGCCACCCTCGCTTCGCTCGGGTGGCTAAAACATCTCGTGTCATTATGGCTTGTTTTAGTCCCTTGTTGAACAATCTACTATTAAATAGATGTGTGTTTTTTCTTATCCGAATTTTTTTTAACGCTGAATAGCCCGCACCTGGTCCGATAGCCATTAAGCTGAGACGTTGACAGCCGGTTCAAGTTCCTGAAACAGTGACAGTAAACGAGCACGGTTCGCAGTGAGGTTGGTTCCTCCCTCTGTAGCCACAAATATATTATTATTATTCCTCTTTATTAACATTTTTAATCTTATAAATTATATTTTTAAATAAATATACAAATATAAAAACATAAATTTAAAAATATAAAAAATAGAGTTCCACCATCATCGGGCACAGGGACCAAGCTACCGGTGTCTAGGGCTCCAGAGAAAGGAACCTCCTCACAATACGTGCCGTGTCGAGGAGTACCGCCTTCTGCATCGGGCCCTTGAGCCAGCTGCCTAACGAGAGCCTCTTAAGGTATTGATCGAGGCTCTTAGCAATCAGCCCATGGGCTGATATGACTATCGGCACAATGATTGCCGAATCTACATTCCACAAGTCGACAACCTCATGAGCCAGATCCAAATATTTATTTGTTTGTCTTTTTCGGCTTTCACGAGGTTTTCGTCATGAGGAATGGTGACATCAACAACCATTGCAAGGCGCTCTAATCGATCTATAACCACTATGTTAAGCTTATTAGCGACAATAGTCCTGTCCGTGATGATAGATCGATCCCAATATAATATGGCACGACTATTTTCGAGAACTGGGTCAGGCACATACTTGTAGTATGGTACCTCCGAAGTCACAAGATTGTATTTAAGGGCAAGTTGCTGATGAACAATCTTGGCCACTTGGTTGTGCCTGTGCAAATACTCGCCGTTGGCAAGACGAGAACAACCGGAAATAATGTGTCTGAGAGATTCTCCAGGGCGGTGGCATGCCCGACAGATGTCTACCGTACCGTCCTTCAGAATATACTTCCGATAGTTGTTCGTCATAACAACTTCGTCCGTAATTGCAAAGACAAAACCCTCGGTTTCTCCGAAAAGATCACCGAACTTTAGCCAAGATACGGACGCTTTCAAGTCTATATCGGGTCCATTTAAGGCCCGATAAAACCGTCCGTGTAGTTCTTTACCCATCCATACCTCCCTGCGATCAGCGGTACCAAGTACTACAGGTTTGCGCCATTTCTCTTTAGCCAACGCAAGAGGGGTTAAGCCATTGTCCACTGCTGTCACATCACGGTCCATATCCGTATTTGCACGTAAGAAATATTCTCTGAGGTTGTATATCTCACGATTATGAAGGGTTTTGACATTTAGAAAGCCGCGACCCCCCAGTTTCCGCGGGATATACAACCTCATTACGGAAGATCGGGGGTGGTGCATCCGAAATGCGGTCAACAGTGTACGAAATCTTCTATCCAGGGCATCTAGTTCCGTCTGAGTCCATCTAAGTATGCCGAAGGAGTACATTAGGACTGGCATGACCCAACCATTGCAAGCGCGCACCTTGTTACCGCCCGATAAAGAGCTTTTTAAGACTTTTTTCAGGCGGCCAAAGAAACGCTCCTGCAGTGCCTGTTTCATGCCAGCTTCAGGTATTCCTAATGCCTGCGACATACCTAGATATTTGTAGGTTTCGGTTGAAGAAATAGCTGTAAGCTTAATGGAATCCGAGAGAATCAAACCTTCGGATTCCACTATTCCACCCCTTTCTACATGCATGACCGCACACTTGTCTAAAAGAAATTCCATCTTGATAGAGCTACTAAAGCTTTCCGTCACCTTTAATAATTCTATCAATTGTGCATTATTCGGAGCAAATAATTTCAGGTCATACATGTAGAGGAGGTGGGATATAACTCGACCCTCTTTCTGCAACCGGTAGCCTAGCCCTGAATTCTCTAATATTGTACTTAGAGGATTCAGTGCTAGACAGAACCATAGGGGACTCAGACTATCACCCTGGAATATACCCCTCTCAATTCTTATGGGTGCATCGCTTGTCTGGCAACATCCTGGATAGTGAAGGGCCGTCTTCCATTGCCCCATACATGCCTTCAAAAAGGTCGCTAAAGTTGTATCAATTTTATACAACTCTAGGACCCTCAGAAGCCATGTATGCGGTACAGAATCGTAAGCATTCTTATAGTCTATCCAGGATATAGCCAGATTTTTACGTTTACGACGCACCTGTTGACTAATGGCCATGTCAACTAAAAGGAGCTCTTTAGTGCCACGGGCCCCCCTCCTACATCCATTCTGAGAGATAGATATAATCGAATTTTTTTCTAAATGAGAATTGATTTTGAGTCTCAGAATGGAAGTCCTTAACACTACCGGACTTATAGAGTAGGTGGGTTATTCCAGTTGTAATGAATTATTATTTTTATTATTATGACTAAAAAATATTTTCTATCCTACTCTCAGAATGGATGTAGAAGTGGGGCTCGTGGCACAAAAGAGCACCTTATTATTGACACGGCTGTCAACCAGCAGGTTCGCCGTAATCGAAGGGATATGGCAACATGCTGGATAGATTATAGGAAGGCCTATGACTCCGTGCCAGATACATGGCTCATGAGGGTGCTTGAGTTGTATAAAGTTGATACAACTTCTTGTACCTTCTTGAAGGCATCTATGGGGGCAATGAGGATGTGCGTGTGGTTTGACTGTTCTATTTAAAAAGTTAATCCGAACATTACGAAATCCAAGAATATTTTAGGAAAAAAATAATTGAAAAGTCAATGGTTAAGATAAAAAAAACATATCTGTAGAATACTCAATCCTCCTATGGTGCAGATGGAGTGTTCCAAAACTCAAGGCCAAAGCAGTCTATTCAGAAAAAAATAAGGACAATGTCCTAAAGGGGTCCAAATGTCCACCAGTAAAGAGAGACTTATGTCATGTAATAGATCAAATTATTAGATGTAGATGTAATAGTTAGATGTAATGTAATAGATCAAATATTTGTTAATCGTTTTATTCAAAAAAGTGAGCGACCTATTTCATTCCTTAGGTTACTAGGTACTTACAATAAATTATCATTATATTATCAAAGAAACATAGACTATTATAATATGTATCGCTAATGAAGATGGGTACTTACATTATACTTCACACATCGGAAACACTGACGATAAAATAACAACACAGTACTTCAAAATATTGCGATTGATGCGACAAATCAAAACATCAAAGTGCACTTTTATTTAATAATACTGTTGGGTCGTGCAGAAATCAAATAATGAATGAATAGTTAGCGCGTAATGCGGGTAAATGAAAATTTTGTCCGACAAAAATAATATTATACGCATGCTTTGTACTCGAGATTAGCATGTTTACATGTAGTACACACTAGGTGTCGGTAGACCTCGCCTACCGTACCTTCATTACACGTTCAGTGCTCCGCCACTCCGCACATACCGACGTGACGCGTAGAATTGTACAAATTTTACCTAATACATAATTCGTAATACGCGATTTTAATATAGCTTTACAATTACAATCAAACTATGGGTAAACGAAGAAAGTCAGTATCTGATTACGAATATACTGCTAAAAAGGTAAAAAAATTAAAAAAAAAGTTATCACGCGTCCGTCGCTCGGATCGAAACAATTCGACATCATCATCATCTGAATCTTAGTCGACGGACAGTTCTTCGGATTCGGAATCAAGAGTTAGGCATGATGCCGCGGCGACCGTGTATCCAGAGCCGCTATGCATTGAAGGTTAGTAATGTGTTGGATACCCACATGTAATGTAATAAATAGATATAAAAACCACCAATGATGCAAAGTAAGTTGTTTATGCGATCAGTCGTGTTGGGCTGTTTACTGAAATAACATCTTCCAGATGTTATTGATATTTATTTACTAAGGTACTGCGGGCATTCATATGGGATGTCACTTTACCGCTATATAAGCGAAGTAAGTTATTCATGCGGTTAGTCCACGGAGGACAGAATATGTTCTCCATGGGTCAGTCATTTGCGGCTGTCATTTAAATAACATTTTGCTTTCGGATTGGATATTCGGGCTGTATGTGGGGCAGTCACTTAACCAATATTATTAATTATTTAATAAAATATAAAAATAATTTAATTTATTAACCGTGGATTCATTGCCTAAGTTGTAAACTTCAACGGGTGTCGCGGCAGCGTACACAGAAACACCCGTGGTGGACTCTGTGCCTATTATTACATCAATGTCGGCTGAAGACGCAGGCGCTGATCTGCTACCTACAACCGACGAGCAAGCCGCAGGCACAAGTACAGGGTCTCAAATAGACGGAGAGCTTCTTCTAATGTTAGGAGATGATGATCGCAAAAGAAAAATTTCAGTAAAGAAATCCTCCCAGATCTTGCAGTTCGGTTAGAATATTTTGCTACAAATGGTTTGTCTAAAGAAGATCGGAAAGGACTTTTAGACAATTACCTATTACCGGCTAATTGTATTTTAATTGGTGCACCTATTTTAAACCCCGAAACAGAAAAAGCAAAACAAGGCAAAAGCAAAGAGCTGCAGCGACTTCTTGTTTAGGGGAAGCTTTAACATTATTAATGACGTCAGAACCTAAGAATCCAACCATCACTCAATTGGTATGGTATGCAACCAGACTCTTGTGTGATAGCCAGGCTACAGACTCGGCTATCCGAAGGAGTTTTATATTAAATAGTCTCAGAAAAGACATGAAAGACCGTTTACAGACCACGAACATCGACCAACTGCTGTTTGGCGAAGAACTAACAGATACCATTAAGGCAGCCAAAGCGATATCTGAATCCAGAGCAGAAATAAGACCAGTTTCAGTCAAGCAGCTAGCAGCTGCTGAACATAAGCGACCACCCCAGGATTTAAACTGGCGAGCTCCTGCCCCTCATCGCAGGGCGAGAGGCAACAACAGGAGCAGGGAGCCTGCCTCACACATCTCCCAGAGGAATCGCCCCGCGAACTCCTCGAAGCAGTCATCGCGGCCAGAGAAGAATTACCCCCGCAACCAACAATAAATACGGTAATGTACGCCGGTAGGCTTTCATTGTTCTATGATCAATGGTCGCTTATAACTAAAGATACTACAATCCTATCATGTATTAAAGGTTATAAATTTCCTTTCTCTCGCACAGTTGTACAAACTGCAGTGCCCGCAATAAGGACAATTACCTCATCGCAAAAACGCTTGTATATGAATTCAACCGATGAAATCTTAAAAATTGGTGCGATTGCTGAGTGTTTACCCAGTGTAGACCAATTTATATCACCTATTTTTCTAGTACCAAAGTCTAATGGGAACTTTAGGTTTATTCTAAATTTAAAAGCTTTAAATAAATTTATTGACACAACCCACTTCAAGCTCGAAGATTTGCGAACCGCACTTAAGCTTGTCTGTAAAGGTTACTTTATCTTAATATATATAAATCTCGTGTCACGATGTTTGTCCTCAATGGACTCCTAAACCACTTAACCGATTATAATAAAATTCGCACACCATGTGCAGTTCGATCCAACTTGAGAGATAGGATAGTTTAAATCTCAAATTATAGTCCGATTCGCGATAACCGACATCCACGCGGGCGGAGCCGCGGGCGACAGCTAGTATTCACTAAAATTATGAAGCCAGTTTTTAGATTACTCAGATTATGTGGCCACCAATCCACGGTATACTTAGATGATAGCCTTTTACTAGTAAATAGTCCAGAGTCTTGTTTAGACAACATATCAGATACTACAAGACTTTTAAAGGCTCTAGATTTCATTATCAATACTGAAAAAAGTAACCTCAGTCCGGTAACGACATGTAAATTTCTGGGTTTTTTAATTAACAACATTAACATTAACACATTAAGTGACAGTTTACCCGCAGATAACCGTATGGGTAGTGTTCAGTTTCTACATTTCGCAAGAGTCACAAGAGATTTGTGGTCATGGTGCGAGGCGCGTAATTTGACCATTTTTGCTTCATACATTAGTTCATCTGAAAATAATATGGCAGACGCAGAATCATGCCGCGTCCACCCAGATGTCGAATGGGAACTATCTTATTTTGCTTTCAATAAAATAGTTAAATACTTCGGATTACCAGAAATTGACTGTTCGAAATATATTTCTTGGCATAGAGAACTGGATGCATTTGTAGTAGATTCTTTCACTATTTCATGGTCAAACTTATTTTTCCATAGTTTTCCACCTTTTAGTATAATATTAAAAGTTTTAAGGAAAGTTAAGGACGACAAAGCTAGAGGAATTATGGTAGTACCATACTGGCCCACACAGCCGTGGTTTCCTCTGTATAATAGTTTGCTTGTGAAGGAACCTTTGCTAATCAAGCCTTCTAAAACTTTGATTAATTCTCTTTCCAGCCAACGAGACATGCACCAGAAGGTTACCCTGGTTGCTGGGCTATTATCAGCACGACATTTGTGAAAAGAGGAATACCGTCAAATTCTGTGCCAATAATATTAGGTTCAGTCTCTGAAAATTCTTTAAAGCAGTACGACACCTGCCTAAAGAAATGGTTTATCTTCTGCGAACATAATCATGTCGATTTATATGAAGCATCTGTTAACAATATCATTGCCTTTTTAACACAGTTATTTGATTCAGGTGCACAATATGGCACACTAAACTGTTATAGGTCAGCCCTTTCCCTTATTATTCCAAAAATTACAAATAATGCTAGCTTAAAAAGGCTATTAAAAGGGGTTTTTAGATTGCGTCCTGCACTACCGAAGTATAATATTACATGGGATACTTCAGTTGTTTTGAATAGTCTTGGTACTTGATAACCAAACAAATCTTTAAGTTTGGAACTTATTTCAAAGAAAACAGTAACTTTACTTGCCTTAATTACGGCACATAGAATACAAACACTTTCAAAGACAAGTATTTTAAACATACAATTCCACGCAAATGAACTTCATATTTTGGTTGTCCGCAACCGCTTCTTGTACTCCCGCTATTTTTAGAACGTCCAGAAATATGCCCGGTTCTAACCTTGCGCTGTTATCTAGACATAACTCAGTCGTTACGTGCTAATGATTACATTTTTTTATGTCTGAAAAAGTCTCATAAACAAATCGGTTCACAAACCCTAAGTAATTGAATTAAAACTACCTTAGGGTTAGGTGGCATAGATATTTCTGTATTTAGTGCCCATAGTACTAGACACGCCGCAACATCCAAAGCTTGTAAATTAGGAGTTAATTTAAATTGTATTAGAAATACAGCTGGATGAAGCGGAACTTCCAACACTTTTGGAAAATTTTATAATGGAATAATTGCTCAAAATATAAGTGATACTGATTCATTAGCTAGAACTATTATGGATGATTCCGTTAAATAATTCATTATAATGAACAATTGGTAAGATAGAAGTATAATGATAATTTTTTATAGAAATTTGTTCTCAAATTTGCAATTGATTTATAACTAACTGAATAAATAGTTATAATTGATGGTGTTGATATTTTCTCTCAACATACATTTACATCATACATACATTCTCTCTACATATAAACATGCTAATCTCGAGTACAAAGCATGCGTATAATTAATGATAAAACGAACTTACCTGTTGTGAAGTTCTATTATAATTATACAAAGGCTTTGTACGAAGAGATTAGCATCCCGCCCAACCCTAAATCCTGAGACCAAAGATGGTATAAACTTTTTACATGATCATAAAAAAAAAAAATATACAAATATCAACACAAATGTGTATCTTCTCTCCAAACTATATGAAGGTACGGTAGACGAGGTCTACCGACAGGTAAAAAAAAACTCAAATCCAGTGCACCTAGTGTGTACTACATGAAACATGCTAATCTCTTCGTACAAAGCCTTTGTATAATTATGATAGAACTACACAACAGGTAAGTTCGTTTAATCATTTAGAATTATGTCTACCCTACTTAAATGTCGCTGCTTAGAATTATGATTAAGTTGATAATAGTTAAAACGAATCCGTCACAAAACCAGAACACGTGTCACAATATTTTCACAATTTTTATTGTAGTCTAGGTTTGCATACTAGTTCGGGTTAAATTAAATGTACGCGAAAATATGGAACACTTAGACGGAACGTTTCAAAGAAAGTATTTTTTTAAATTTAATCTGGAATTAATATATTTTACGTTAGGAGTTTTGTTTCACAAATAGATCCGGGATTGTATCCATATAATAGAGTAACAATGGCAAGAATTTATGTAGCCATAGTTTGAGATTTTTGGAACACTCATCTGCACAATAGGAGGTTTGAGTGTTCTACAGATATAACTTAACAAAATCTAAATAAACAGTTAAAAATGATTGAATAATTGTGAATATAATAATTTCACAAAAATTATACATATATTTCTGAGAAATGAGATACAGTATATTTCTCAGGTCAGCGGATTGAGTATTCTCATTAATTTACCGTAACTGTCTATCCATACTTTTCACTTTTTTTTTATCTTCACCATTGACTTTTCAAAATTATTTCCTAGAATATTCTTGGATTTCCTAATGTTCGGGTTAATTTTTTAAAAAGAACACACAAACCACACGCACATGCAATGAAGAACGGTTCTTGATAGTTTGAGTCCCTTGTGGTTCTGTTTGGCTCTGAATCCTCTAAGTACTGTATTAAAGAATCAGGGTTAGGCTATTATTTGCGGAGAGGGAGTCAGGTTCTATCCCACCTTCTTTACATGAATGACCTGAAATTGTTTGTCCCCAACAACTTTCAACTAATGAAGCTACTAAAAACAACAAAATCTTTTAGTAGCTCTAATAGGACGGAGTTGGGAGTGGATAAATGTGCGGTCATGCATGTAAAGAAAGGTGAAATTGTGGAATCTGAAAGGATAGAACTCTCAGATTCCACAAAACTTAGATCCCTTTCTACAAACGATACCTACAAGTTTCTGGGTATGTCACAGACGTTAGGTGTTAATGAATCGGACATGAAATAATTGCTTCGGGATTGCCTTTTCTTCGGAAACAAGGTAACCTATAACGATTGGGTCATGTCCGTCCTAACCAACTCCTTTGGTATACTCAGATGGATTCAGACTAAGCTGGAAGCCCTGGACAGAAGAGTTCGTACACTGCTTACTGCTTATCGAATGGATCATCCACGTTCCACAGAAACGAGGTTGTATATCCCGCGGAAGTTTGGAGGTCGTGGTTTTTTAAACGTTTAGAAAGAGATTTGCAACCTAAGAGAATATTTTCTTAAGGTGAATGTAAATGTGCATCGGAATGCAGTGGCAGTGGACCACGGACTAACACCGCTCGCTCTTGTGAAAGAAAACTGGCGCAAACCTGTAATACTCAACATCAATGATCGCAAGGAAGTATGGAGGAGCAAAGAGCTGCATGGACAATTTTATTGGGCCTTACATGGGCTAGTATATAGAGTAGGTACATTTTGTGACATGATTAGGATCAAGATATTTGCCTGCCAGCAGAATTACAGTATAAATGTACCAACTAAATAGTACTGTATGCATATCATCCTACCATGAAGTTATATGTTCACGAAATGAATAAATTTAATCGCAGTAGTGTGTTATCAAAATCATTTACAAAGATCGTATCTATTTGGTGCTCGCCCGCATGTAATATTGATGTCATTCCCATTTCCCATGGGTCTAAACATCCTATAGAAACTAACATATGTGCTGATCCAGATGTCAAATTTGATTTAGATCCGTTCAGTCATTCTGGCGTGGTTAAGTAGCAAATGTCCACATGTTTTTCTATATTAGGTACGTCGAAATGATTACATCATCTTCCTAGCGATTCCCCAGATGCGTCCAAAGTTTGCACCTAGGAGCCCGAGGACCGCTTATTGTTTTTGATTGGGACGTCGGCTTTTGACTGCAGTCTGACCTCCGAAATCTCTGAGGAAAGCCTGCGCCAAAGCCTTGTCTGTTGTTTACTTATTATTAACGATCACACGATGCGATGATTGCATTTTTTGTTTGTAGTTTGGCTATTGTTTATAATTTAAAATATCTATCTGTGAACTTCATTCTATTTGTTCATTCTTTTCTAGTTCACGTCAATGTGACTTCAACTTGCATAATGGTAAATCGAAGACCTCAGGAAAGTTGAATTTCCAATACAAACAAAAATACTGTTACTATGTTGAATTAAATTTTAAAGCAATATTAATATGTTAATTATTCAAATCAATTTAGACTGATTTGAATCGATTTGATTTCGAATGTTACAAAGGTGGCCTTCAGCTTGACGAATTCATCAGATTCTTTTTCACGCCCCACTAAAAGGATGTCTATAGTCCTAGGAAGAAGGAAACACAAAGAATTTTTAGACTTAATCGTGCTTCAATAAAAAGATTCACTAAACCGCTTGGTTTTTTGCACCTTATGCGGGTTATATTTTAGCTCTGCACGCGTTGTCCTATGTAGAAAAGGAGATCAACGGACACAAGTTGAACACTGTGCAGGAAACTCTGCATCAAAACCATCGGCTTTCAGACGGAGCTGCCCTGAAGGTTTTGGTGTAGGTGCCTTTCAAGATAAGACTAAAAGGTCTCTCAGAACGACTGCAGACCGGGCCTGAGGGTGACGGGTGAAGCCACCTGTCACCCTAACAGAAGTAGGCCGAGGCGGTGTTGCAATATGCATTTCCACATAACCAGGGCCTAGATGGGGACGCTGTGATCTCCACACCCGAAGAGTGCCAGCTCGATAGAAGATGGCTCTGAGTCAGCTGGGGTGCGAGAGAAATGCGCAAGCAAAAAAGACTAATAGGTCCTATATGGCTCCAATTCCTTTTAAAATATCTCCTGATATATTTCAGGTCGTCGTAAGCATATCTGGTTACTGCTGCCACTCCTGGCGGCGTGTCTGCTCGTATGGTATTTTTGTAACACGCTGATCAACATCACCAGCAAGGCGCTGCTGCCGCCACGGCTGCCCGACCAGAACCTCGACCACTTCAGAAAGAACAGAAGCTTTGCGCACTATATGGATAACATGTGAGTTTGAACAAATATACGACTTTGGTGGGCTCTCAGGTTTTTAGCGTTAAATTCAAATTAAGGACCTTTTGATTTTTTGATTTACCTTCTCACGTCTGAGAAGGTAAATGCATGTAGGTAGGTCAGGCCTAAGGTATAATTAGCCAATCTCGCCTGCTAGTTGAGATACCAGTTAGTTGATGGAGGAGGCTCTGATGCAGGTGGCTCGCTTTTGGCCGTTATCTCATTTGTGGGTAAGTAATGATTTGGCCGACAGTGCAGTACTCTTGCCTGGAAGTATCCTATTCACTATAGTTTTGAAGACTTCAAGGTAAGAATACCGAAATAGGGCCAGGCAGTCGTTCCTATAAAGCATGAACCAAACCAATTTTAAGAGCAGAAGTAAGCGGACCCCGGGGTATTGAAAAGTCCAAGGCTCATCTGATGGAATGTGTGGCCAATGGACGTTTGCAATATCAGGGAAGCCACACTCGTGCTGCCAACTCTGTAGAACCTCCTGATGTCCTTCTTAAAGAACAAATTTGGAGTCTGTTGAGCAATCCACATGGGTTGATGATGAGCATTATTGAAAAAAAAATGTAATTTTTAGGCATATATTCGATAATTTGAATCAGAAAAATCATTTTGTTCCAGCCAGGTCCTAATTGAGCCCTCGACAACGCCATGCGCGAGCGTGGAAGCAGTGCCTGTCATTATCCTGGTGTCCAGCGCCCCCCTCAACTTCGAGAGCCGGCAGGCAGTGCGGGCCACCTGGGCCAAGCACCAACCAACGTACTTCGTGTTGGGTCTGAACAGCAACAATATAGATAAGCAATTGGTGAGAGCTATTTCACCAGGGCCTCATTCTGCTTAAGCAAAACCACAGCACACTACAGATATTGCAAAAATGAAAATTATTTTAGACTTAAAGATTATGCTGTCAAAGTCCAAAATTCAATGGCATCTTGTAGAGTAGATGAAATGTAAATAACTCTTTTTTATTTAATTTTGGATTGTAATTCTTCTATTATTGGCCTTTAATTGGCTTTCTAGTCTGTGATGGGCTGAACTTCGATATTTTCCGTAAAGCAATTTTCCGAATGCAGCCAGAACTAACGGTGTGATAATAATTATCCTTGCCTATCTCCAAATTAGTAGCTAACCATGGAACACCTTTTAAACACCCTCTTTATCCTAGGTAGATAACTACATAGAAGCGAAACAATATGGAGATATGGTGGTGTTTGATCTGCACGATCACTACCAGAACCTGACCCTCAAGACCGCCCTGATGATACGCTGGACCTTGAGAAGTTGTCCGCAGGCAGAGTTTTTGTTCAAGACCGATGACGATGTGCTGGTGAACCCTTGGGCCCTGAAAACTGTGCTGGAAGATAATCCTGATGCGTCACTTGTAGGTAAGTCATTTAAAATGTGTTTGAAGGCAAGTGGCTTCACTTTAACGCGAAGTCCTGAACAAAGTGGGACGGGTATTTTAACGACGCAGGCGCGCATTTTTGGGAGTCCTGAGGTCACCAAAATTCTCAGACCTTTGCAGATGCGCAGTCTTTTACCGTTTTAACCATGGCGATAAGCTCTTCCAATTATTTCCACCCTCTGCTTTTCTGTACGTCCTGTATACTTACACACGGACTTATATAAGTCGTCCTCATACGATGCAAACAATTCCATAAAGCAGTTGGGTGACTCTTTAGATGTCACTTCTAAACTCTTAGATGCTACTCTTTCTTCTTCATCTGAGGTTGCATCCAAAGGTACTCATTATATTGATATCTATTTGTAAAGGGTACACCAATAATAAGAATGGATGATCAATCTATTTCTGAAAAGCATAGAATATTCAAATTTCAAATTCAAATTCATTTATTATTTGCAAATATGGGTTACATTAGATGTTACAAGTAGATACTCAGACGGTGGCTCATTCAGAAAAAAATACTGTTCACAGAGCCAGAATAATGGAGCTTGGATGAATAACCGTGAACAGCGTAATAAAAAAAATGGTTATATAATGGTATATATATAATGGTGGTTCTATTCGAAATCATATCTAAAATATCTTCTAAAACATTTCAGGATACACAAAAAACGACTCTTTTGTCCACCGCGACGAGTATACCAAATGGTACATGCCGCGCTGGATGTATTCCTCGGAGACGGTGCCGCAGTACCTCTCCGGAACTGGATACCTTATAAGTGGTACAATATATTTGTTTTATCATATAAAACTTCTGCTCTCTACACACTATTGTCTAACCAGAATTTTAGCATGTTTATTTGTTTTTCGAGTTTTCTGTATTTAGATGCTGCTTGAACGCAGTAATTTAGAGGATTTTCCTGTTTTTCAAGTTTTTTGAAAAATAAAAATATTTAGTTTAAAACGTGTTTGAAATAGCGATTTGGAGCATTGTAGAGCCATGTTTGATGCTAATTTCTATCGAGGCATTTATTATGAAACATGTTTCTGCGTTTACACGTCCTTAGATAGTTTAGCCTATTATAAGAATATGATTTTTATTTGGCGCAATTTGCAGTACAACTGGATGATAAATGTATTTAAAAATATTGAAAGCCGCTCTTCACGATTCACGAATTAACATAAAACAGGAGTACCTTGAGGTTCAACACTCGGCCTCATACTTTTACTGTAACTAACAAATACACTGTTGAAATATTGTTGTTGAGTTTATATATTATATTATATATTATATTATATATTTTTTGTTTCTTTCAGTTGCATACTTGGAAAAAATTATGAAGGCAGCCCACAAAGTACCTCTAGTCAATTTAGAAGATGTTTATTTTACGTATTTAGTGTCTGTTAAAAATCTACGGCTTTCTCTTGGTCATGATCGAAGATTAAGCCCCTATAAACCATGGCTCGGACTAGGCTGTGCCTATTGGAGTCTGGCTTCAATTCACAGCTTCACGCCTGATCAAATGCTGACAGCGTGGTCTAAGATCGAAACTATTGCTAGTCAAGCTAAGACAACATGTAGCTTTTTTAAATCATACTTAGATAGCGAATTATTATTGTATTAATTAAATAGACTACTATTGTATTAGATTGACTATAATTGTATTAATTAAATAAGGAAATGACAATATCTAGATTATTAGATAATCAAGGAGATTGTGCCAGTACCTCGCTAGATTGTAATTAAAGTTCTGTAGTGTTTAGTGAATGAATGTTTGTAAGGTAATTACTTGATGTACATAAGAACGAATCTAAGAGAAGTGCGTCTTCCTGTGCGAGTGTCTCAGTCTTCTGTGAAGCTGATTTATATTGATATTTTTGTACGAATTTTGAATAAATAGATCCTAAATATCGTATGAACCTATATCATTTTTCATACAAACCCAAAAATAGAAAAAGAATTCTCTTAACATCTATTGTTACGAGACGGCACATTAGTTGGCTGACTCTCAACGAGAATACCAATATTTTTAACCGACTTCCAAAAAGGAGGAGGTTCTCAATTCGAACTGTATCCTTTATTTTTCTATGTATGTACACTGATTATTCTGAGATTTATTACACGATTTACATGTTTTTTTTTTTAGTTTGAGGCATAATAATTGCGATTGGGTCCCATATTTTTTATATAGTTTGCTTCAGTAGTTTTCATTTTATAAACATTTTGTTTTATTTTAATTCAAACTTTTAACCGACTTATTATTTATGTTGCCACTTATTTTCGTCGTTTATCTCTCTTCTCTAATCGATTACAAATATTATTTTTGTAATGGGTTTAGTATAACTCACATGTGGTCCTATGTCAATTTCATGGGTGCTCGATCCTCGCCTTCGGAGACCCACCAGAGAACTCTTCCAAATTAAATAGGAAATGCGAAATGATTGCTTTTGAGCTAGTTTTAGGTCAACCCTGTGACAATTTAAGCTACATTACGATGGTCAAGGACGTGCTGGAATTGCCAAGTCTTGAACTATGGGGGCAGACAACAATATTTCTTAATTATATAATATAGCATGAATGTCTCGTTTATGTTATCGAGAGCTTTATGTCAAACAAAAAGCAAAACTATAGTCGAAGGCAAATTAATCACTAGATTGAATCACTAAATGGGGCAAAAAAATTATACAATTTTAAGAACAACCGATTGCAAAAATTGAAAAGTAAAAAAAAACTACGTTTAAAAAAACAGACTTCAAAAACTGAAAAGTATAAAATAACTTAGAGAAAAATAACTGAATTTACAGATTTACTGTTCTGTTAGAAGTCGGTGCCAACTTAGTGGTACCTGAACTACTTACTGGGATCAATTGAAATATGACCTCTCGGGCTAGGCACCGACTTCTAACCGAACAGTAAACATGTAAATTAAGTGGTTTTTCTCCAAGATTTTTTATACCTTTCAAATTTTTTTAGTCACTTTTTAGTAAAATTTAACGTTAGGTAGAGTTATATGAAGAAGAAGAAAACCCTTTGGAGGAAATTATTTGAAACGTCTAAGGTTTGTTGTAAGTATAGTATAGTGACCGGCATGTATATTGTCTCCCAACACATTACAAAATGTACTCTTTATGAGTAGTACGCATTTTTAGGTGTCTCTTGAGGATAGCACAGGATTATAGCGGCGAAGGAGCTCAAACCCACCAATCATAAATTTTATCAAACGAATCCGCGCGCGCCAAGGCTTCATCTCTCATAACAACGGTCAAGAAAGTGCTGGCAACTATACACTGTCAGAAAGCGCCCACTTACTAACGGCCCGGACAGGAGAAAGAGATGATAATGATGACGTCTGTGACCCAAGTAAACAGTAATATTCAATTAAACACTGTCATAATATAAACAGTATATTCAAAATACAAAATTGTACAAAATACTTTTTCTTTTTTCTCTAAACCCCCATGTTCTTTATGTTAAGCAGTTGTTTGATCAAATGGTCTTGACTGATGAATTTCATTTGGCTGTCTAAAATCTTTGGTTCCTCAATAGGTATTGGATGCTGTGGCCGAGGCTGTGCGAACTGATACGGTAGAATGTTGTTAGCGGGCTTCGACGTAGAAACTGGAAAACATAAAGGCAAGGTAAGGTAAAAACTGCGGATGCGGCTGGGATTAATGCTAAAATCAAGATCCTGACAGCTCTAATATTAATGTGAGCGACCACGATTGTTTAATTACATATGCTGTGAAAAAACGTCATTTCATAAATGAATTATATACTACTCTACACTATAATACACATACATTTATTTTGTGGCTTTTTCTTTCGTATTTTCGTAATACTAGTAGTATTTTGTATAAAAAAATTACATATAATGTAAAGTACTTACCACCTAGGTTATTCGTACGACTATTAGTTCCAGAAGCACCAAGTTTATCCTGTTTGTGCATAACAAGCATCTTATACATTTCTTGTGCAAGATTGTAGTTGCCGTTGTCTAAATAGAATAAAGCTCTTTTGGCTATATTATAGTCCATATTAGTATTTGCATCAAACTCCTTTGTATCTTTCATTTTCATATACGATTGTATTCGTTTTCTGATCAAGTGATTTATAATTTGATTTCTGGATATTTTCATATCATTATCATTATTATAGTCATTGGCATTTAAGGAATCTACTGGTAACTGTGTAGTAGTGGTAGTTCTTACTACATTATTACGAGTATCTACTTTGTTTCTGTTATGTTTTCTGGGTTTTGATAAATCCATTTTTTTAATTACTTTCTCATCCAGAGTTATATTTGCAGCTGAATTCAAAATGAATGTTGATAAATCTGAAAATTGGTCTCGAGGCATTTTACTTATAGTTTTATATTCAGACTTGATCCCTTGCAAAGCCGTTATGTAGTTCTTTACCTCTTGATCAAATACTTTCAGTAATACTATTCTCTCTGCTGGTGGCACTTCGGTATATAGGGCTTGGTTTTTATAATTGGAGCTGATGTTTCTTAATTTATAGATAGTTTTTTTAACTTCATCAAAAGGTTTGAAATCTTTCATATTTAACAATCGTCGGGTATTCTTAGCTTTTTCACCTAAGCTTTTTATTACACGTTCTAAAACAACTGCTGACTTAGGTCTAATTTGCATGATATTATCACTCCTTCTTGTTGGCATTCTTTTCATATCATTTCTGAGTTCATTGAATATATCAATCATATTTTTCTCTTCATTATCTTTATTGAAAATATTTTTGCCAGCATTCATTATATTATAAATGCAAGGTAGTGCATCTGCTATTCTTATATTACCTCTTGTTGGTATCCCTTTAGCGTCTTGTAACTCTATTAAATCTTCAATTATAGTTTTTAAATGGGCTTTGAGTTTTTCTTTGGTTGATGCAAATTTTTTAGGATTGTCAATTCTAAGGTTTTTTGCTCTTATGTTTTCTGTAGTTGACGCTACCTTTAACGACTTAACAGTTGTTGTAGTAGTGGATGAAATTGTATTATTATCAGATGGTTTTTTAGGTTCTACCAAATTGATTAAATCTGCAATAGATTTAATTTTAAAAAATTCAGATAAGTTAAGTAAAATATTTCCTTCAATTGTGGGCAGGGATTTAATATTCGAGTCTTGATTATTTTTATTTAGCATGCAATCGGGTTTATTACTGATATGAGTCAGATAGTCTAATACTATTTTGTCTTTAGCAGTTACTGTCATATTACTTATGTCGGTATTAAACATTTTCCTATAATTGTTTTTGAAATTTTGATCATCTCCAAACATATTCTTTTGCTTTATTGATTTAGAAAACGTTTCACTATTTTGCTTTGGTAGTAAGACTTTCGTGATTTTATCTAAAAGATTACCAAACATATTTAATGAGTTAGCTTCATTTTTTGATAATACAGTATCCATAATAAGCTTCTTAGTGATGGGTTGAGTAACATTGAATGATGTTTTGGTCAGCGAGTCAGAATTGGTTTTGATATTAGTCAAGTTACTCTGAATATTTTCAAACTTTTTCAATAACCCTAAAACATTATTTATCTTTGAAATTGCCTTGGCAGCAGCGTATTCATTTATTTTAGGAATCTCGGGTGTACTAGTTCTCTTACAAGGAACTTGTGGTTTTGTGATTACATTAGAATCTTCTTCACCGCTATGTTTATCATAGTGGTCAATAAGCTTAGTTGCTTCTTCAATAGTTTGACAAATAGTGCCATTTTTAATTTCTTTATCAGTATCAATTGCACTTGACAGACGTTCTAAAACATTTTTCAAAAATGTTTCTTGTTTCAAGTTTAATGGTTCCTTGAATAAATCAAGTAAATCTGATATTTTTTCATGTTTCATATCTTCTGTTTCTAAAGTGGACCCTTTTGTGTCTTTTTCCATACTCCACAACTTGTTTAGCAGGTTACCAGCAATATATGCCATAGCAGTCAGAGTATCGTTTTCTGAAGTAAATGTTATATTTGAAGTAACAGGAGCGTTACTATCTCCAACGATTTCACTACCTGGTTTTAACTCGTTTACTACGAGTTTTGATAGTTCTTTATCCTTAGTTACTTGGCTATGGTTGCCGAGTATTGCGTTAAGTTTTTCATGACTTAAGTCAAATTTATTATCCTGGTCTAGTATATCTATTTTATTGTCTGAAATATGGTTGTATATTTTAGAGTCTATATGTAGTGATGTGTTAATTTTGTCTACAGTATTTAGGCGCCTAGAATTATCTGGTAGGACGTTTAAGTCCATTCTTCTAGCTGTCAAGGTTCCAGAAAAATTTGAATGTTTTAAGGTATCTGCAAAAAGAAAAAAATATATTTAGGCATATCCACTTAGACTGTTTCGATAATTTTAATTGACTAGCTTTTGCTTGCGGCTTCGTCCGCGTGGATGTCGGTTATCGCGACCAAACATAGCCTATGTCCTTTCTCAAGGTTTAATCAACCCTTATACCAAATTCCATCAACATTGGTTCAGTGGTTTAGACGTAAAAAACCAACAAACAGACACAAACACACACTTTCACATTTATAATTTTAGTATGGATTGATATTCTTAGCTCTTAAACCTTTAACAAAGTAATGAATGGAAGACTATTTATATTGTCGATCGATGGCACTTGGTGTACTTTTCCACAGTATTGTTTGAAATAATATAATGAACGAAAATTTATCTTCTGATGAATGAACGTTTAAATGTAATAACTTCGGTAAATATTGTAATGATGAACAACTTCTGTAATTGATTTATAGTTTTTTAAATATTAATTCTTTTGTAATACGTACCTTCGTTCAATTCATCAACAGTTGAGTAAAATTTGACAGTGTTGTTATCTTGACTGCTATGTCTGGGCAGCCTCTTGTTGCTGGTCTTCTCAGCAGATCTCTTACTATGTTTATTGTTAACATTCTTCTTAGCAGGCGATCTCTTCTCTCTTGCATGTCGAAACTGTTGCAGGCTTTTAATAGGGTCATAGTATCTCATCTCCTCTGAAATATCATAAACACCAATTAATTACTATTACCATTTTTAATATTAATATTATGGTATACTTACTCGATTACTTGTGATATAAAAAAATAAAAGAAAAATTTATTTTAATGTGCATTTTGTGCTGTATTTAAAGAAAAATGTGCGATCAGTGCTGTTTTTTTCGATTTATAACCATCACGTAACCTGAAAATAGTTGATATTTATAAATTCGACAAAGATAACCTTACATATACAGTTAGGAAAATGGAAGAAGGGGAATTAATATAACGGTTCGCTGAATTTCATAATATTTATAAAAAAAACCTTAATTCAATGAAATGTTTCAGTTCAAGGGATTTTCGAGATCTCTAATTACACAACCACATTATAAATTCTTCTGACTCTTTCACTTTTACTTTGATCATAATTACTGAAAATATGCCTCTGAAGCAAGATGTAGATTTGAGATTGCCCTGCTTCACTACAACGAATATGAAGGTATGTAGGTTTTATGTCACGAGGTAAGTTTTGATAGGATAAAGTAAGTATATTTAAAGAATAAGACAGTAAAGTAATTTGAAAGTGATTAAACTTTTTAGAAGTATTATCGTATGTACCTAAAGTTTCACCTCCAGGTTTCCTCTGACTGGGTGGTTGAGGCACTAAGGATGCAGCGTCTTGAGCAGGAGGCGGCCTCATCTCCAATTGCAACTTCATGTCTAGGATTACAAATAATGTGTATTATTTAATGTCAAAACTCACAATTTTTTAACACAATTTTACTGTCAAGAAATCCAAATTCACTTAAATTAATATTTTTTTATTTTCGTCAAGAATAGTTCGTCAAGAACAGTAAGTTTAAAGGTTATTATTGCTCGCGACATATCTTGCGCAGTAGGTCCACGTTTCTTGGGTGTCTTTTGAGGAAAGCACGGGCTGTTGGTGGTGGACGAGCACAAATTCACCAAGCATAGATTATCCAAGAGACGTGTCCTGGAGTATACATTTATAATAGAATTTAGGTTGCTAAGAAGGTAGGAATGCTTTTCATCGCAGACGAAAGAAAGGGAAGGTACTTCCTTCTCATTTGTTTCTTATAGCTTAGCATATACACATTTCAATTCAACGACGAATAATTTTGCTTTTGTTTTGTTCTATCTGTCAAATTAGTTTGTGACTTTAATAGTGTGAATCGAACCGTCAGCGTCCGTTAGATTACTCAGGACACTAGTATTACATGTTTGATTTGTTAAATTTTACACTTGTCTTACAAGATTTTGATTGATCTTGACGATAACGGTCCGAGTCCGATTTACGCTATGAAAGTTAAGTAAGATCGAAATAATATTACTTCTACGAGGTGGTCGTAAGGCCCCTGATATGTTATTCTTCTTAACATTACCTGTTAACTGAGAGGGCTAGCTATAACTTGAAAAACATTTACTTGAACTATCATTATTACCCACGATACCTTTAGGATTGTTTGACTTGTTTTCATTCCAAAGACTATCTGTAATTTTTAAATTAGGTTTGTAATTGTGTTTCAAAACGTTTTTTGATTTCTTTGCAAAACTATTTTGAATTTCATTAATCCCAAGTGAATCTATTAAATTATTGGAATTCTGATTCTTCCCAACAATATCGTTTAATTTATTCTTCTTATTTATCAACCCCTCTCTTATCAGACGAGTCAAACTTGGTAAGAACTTTTCTTGTTTTTTCTTGAAACTTGTCATATCTACAAAATTACAAGTTGCAGATTTTATACATGTAAAGAGATTGGAATGAATATTGAGAAAATTTTTTTACTTCAAACGGTACATACACCAAAATATCATTTTTACAATTTTTGTCTGTCTGTCTGTCTGTTTGTTTCGGGTAATCTCTGAAATAGTCGGACCAATATAGCTAGGGTTTTTAATAGCAGGTAGCTGATGTGATAAGGAGTAACTTATAGGCTACTTTTATTTTAGACTGCGCTGATTCAACACTAAGCGATTTCCGAAATTCACGCAGGCGGAGCCGCCGGCTACAGCTAGTAACCAATATAAACCACTAATTGTTAATCGCGACCACAGTACCTTTCATCATCAAAAGAGAAGGAAATAGAATATTAGGTGAAATACAGCCGTGAGCGCTTATAGTGGTATCTCGCTCGCTCTCATCTCATCATTTTCTCGTTCTTTACCTCGTCTCCCGCCATACGACACCTTTCTAGGGCGCGGTCATACTATTAGTAATAAGTGTCTTATATCAAGCATTACATTAGAACAGATTTCGGAACAAGATATTTTAGTCGATAAAAATAATACAAATACTCAATGTTGTTGATTGCTACTTTAGGGTCATAACAGACTTATCGACTTAGAAAGGGATCGTTATCGTTATCGTATCGCCTTCCGGCTAGGTGACGTTGCACTCTTTTATCGCAGGTTGACCTAGCTGTCACCAGAATCCCGACTCTAGACTTTATTGGTATAGACTTAAATATTTTTATTAAAATAACATATGATATTTTTTCTAAATGTGACATACCATAATCCAGCTTATCAATTGCCGCATCAAACATCTCGTCATCAACGTCATCTTCATCGCCTTCATTACACAATTTAACTGATTTACAATCCCACACACCATCCGTAGAACATAGGCATTTTGTACATCCTTCACATTGGTTAACTAAAAGTAATAATTGAATAAATATTCCACGACACAGACTCGCACCGTCGTCGTCCAAGGGCCCCAGTAGGTTGAATAAGTGTATTCGTAACAGTCAAGACGTGGCTCAGTAGCTCAGTGGTCAAAGCATTTCCCCTTTATGGGACTTAAAAATCAGTCTGAGTCGTATCACTTTTTCCCATCTTAATGGATTTGAATAGTTAGGATACTAATTGATTAAAAATTTCATTGGTAAATTCTTATTGCCTAATATTTTCACCATTGCAGTATGTTTAAAACACTAGCCCGATAATAGCCCAATAGCCCAACAATAGCCCTTATTATTAAACAATTCTATAATAACTTACATGCATTGCAATCGCTGTATTGAGATACATAAGGTATACATTGCTTTGGTAAGTCAAGCAATCGTCGACCTCCTTGTTCAGCATCCCCACCAGAAACTGAAAAATTTTCAAATGTTTATGTAAACGTTTTGTAACACAGCTTTATTCACAAATTTATTATTAACTTTACCTGCCGGGTCTTACCTTTATCAGAAATTTTGTTCATGTTCCATGTATTTTTATATATATTTTTATTCAGTATACTTATTACGGTTCATTTAATTATAATGTACTTACAACATTATTGGTTAACAACGCTATACCTGATATTCATCTAAATCTTATTTATTCTATACAGTCAGAATAAAATGATAAACAAAGTGAAGTTACTATAAGTGGCGGCAGTGGCAATGCTTTAGATGAAATCAAATAAATCGTCGTAACTTTTTTATGTAACTACTAATTATTCGAAATAAATAAGACTAGGTGCTGATTCGTGCAATCGAAAGTGAAATAGGTGAATTGTGCTGGATCAAAATTAAAGAAAGGCTCTAAAATAAGAAAAGAGTGTAGTGTAACTCCAAATCGTGCATCAGACGCAGAAAAAGTATTGAACTCCTAATTTTTTTCATTAACTATTTAATGCACAATATACAAAAGTATAAACTTCACACATCACTCAATACACTCATATACTCAGTTTCAAATTATTTCTTAGTTTTGTTTCTTTATTCCACGGCATTAGTAATTTTGTACAACCATTAGAATTTGATTCTAATCGAGTAACTGTATTTTCGTTGTCTGTATTAGAGACGTTGCACTGCTAATTCTTTTTTCTGTGACTTGATCTTTTTTGAATTTACATTGTCATTTTCTTTGCTAATATCGTTAACATTGATATTTTTGAAACATACTCCATCATTCACACAATTACAGAATCAGCCTTTATCCAGATATTGAACTGTTTAGTAGTCCTAGTCATTGTTGACGACGAAGTCAACATAGTCTCCTCCCATAGGTCCTCCAAGCAGGTTCTCCTTCGGTATCCGTCTCTTCAAGGTCCTCAGTTTGTTGTGAACCGTGTTGTGAAGCTGTCTTCGGTGGCCATCGGGGTGATTGCAGCATAACGTGTCGCCTCCTGCAAGTACCAATCTTTATTTCATCAGCCGGTAGTAAAAAGTTATATCATGTCTTTGGGAAATCTTATAATTAATTTTTATACATTTTAGCAAGATTGGCTTGCAAAAGGCGATACGCTATGTAATGAAAATATACAGCGAAGCGTTGGTCCCGTTTAAGGTAACATTTATCAGGAAAACGCATTACATTAAAATTGTTTCTCGCCAAGAAATAAATAATGATTGAAATAGTCATACGCACTTATTTGAAATTCACAATTTCCGATGATCTCATTCCTGTATTATCTAAACGACACATTGTACAAATGAATAATAAATTTAAATTACAAAACAAATACACAGTCACTGTATACATTTTTTTAAACGACAGTAAGAAAAAAATGACCCAAAACCAAAGCATGAACAAACCTACAGTGGTATTACAACCGCCTACCATGTTCAATGAATGTAAATAAGCTGCTGTCCATAGTCCTCCTGAGCCTGTGCGACAGTTGTCTGAAGTAAGCGGGTCGATCTTGTTTGAACATGCTAGCGTACATGTCCCTTTGTGGCGATGTGCCATTGTCAGATCTCAGATATCTGAGGTAGTTACAAAACCAGACGCTTCTACTGATGCACTGGGCGCCGTCTCCGCTGACGGAGCACACACAGTAGTGGCAAGTCTCTGACTTATAGTCGAGCAGCGACACTGTATCTTCACTATAGTTGATGTCTGTGTCGTTTGGAGTATCGTGATTGGTGTAATACGAGTGTCCTCGGAAACATTTCGAGTCAGGATCATACGGGATTTCGTCGTTGTGCCAAATGAGATCTGCAGTAAACATTGTTAGGAATTCTTTTAATTTCATTGAAACGAATTCAGCGAGATTGTTTTTCTATGTCATATTGTCAAGATTTTTTTTTATCAATGTAGGAATTAATTATATTATCGTCAACGCTTCTGCTATGAAGATTCGCTTAGTATAAATATTAAACTATGATCTATTTCACTAAAAATATTCTACAATAAACTTTTCTTTACTTTTCTTTTAATGCCATGTTTGCCAGTTGACTGCAGTAGGCTAGTTGATATTGATTGATTGATATTGTCTTTTTTATTTCATTAGAGTCCATAATCTTTTGTTTTTCAAATATTTGTTTATACGCCTTTATCTCTATTATCTATTATTTAATATGAAATTTCCAGTAAATATTATAATTTCAAAAAGTTTTATGCTATCAAATATGTATTCAACAAAGCAAAATACAGCAAGGGCTAAAAAACGGATCTATGTGACAATTTAAACTAGAATAGTACAACGTACAAGTCATTGCTTTTTCTTGCTACCTTCACTAGAGGGTTTGTAATCTGGTAACTTCGAATAACCTACGATTTCCTGTAGGTATGTGCTTATCATTTTAGAACCTATCTTCATCTTCAGTAGTTGGTTTTCTATATTTGATGTAGAACTGTCTAACTGACTGACTGTCTTGTTTCCGTATTTTTTTTCGAATATGTTTGAGGGCCGTTCTAAAGTCTTGGATTCATTTTTGACACACAATTATTTTTAGGATTTTCGACGAAGAAACTTTAAGTAGAAACACGTCAAGTAGAAACACATAGCAAATCTATGTTAAGGTATATCTATTGTATATAGTAGAAATAGTATAACGACAAATTAACGAGACGAATCCGCAAAACTATTTTGTGTAAACTCATAATAACATAGCAGCTTTTACACCTATTTCACTTTCACCTATATTGGACATACCTCTCCTAATTCTATATGCGAGAGTTTTTGTAAAGTCGAATGCATCTGCATGATCTCGTGACTCCATGATGTTACGGATCAGCATACATTCGTTCAGACTGCCTGTAGCTCTTTGACTGCAAAACTCATCTCTGCCTTCAGCAGAACATATACATATTTTACAGCGTTCTTCCACATCTGCGTTAGAGTAATCTCTTCTCGTGTATTCTTCAGAATCAGTCTCTACTGCTTCTATTTCAGGAATCTTTTCTTCAATTTTAATGACAGTCCGGCCTGGGACACACCTCAGTTTCAAGGAGGCGAGATCTTTTTCTTTTGGTGAGGGGTGATTGTAAAAGAAATCTAGAATAGCGACTTTATTAGTTTACGCGTTTGCAAAGATTTAGACCTACTAATCTAAATATTGTGACGGAGGAAAAATACAAGAATCACCGCCTGATCTCTTCTGAAGGGTGTGTAGAGGCGACTAACGGAAAAATACGTAGACGATAACACTTCGAGAGAAGGAAGCCCCGAGATGAAACCCTGTACCAACTCGTCTGGCCAGCGTGGAAACAGTTGGCTAAAGCATCCCAGCATTGGACTGCTCTCTGGCGTGAGACTCTAGTAAATGGTAAAAGTTATGAGCCCTTACAGATTTAGGGTAAAATAGTAGCTGCCACTAAACATTGTCAACAGAAATAGTACTTCAGAAATTTCATCCTTTCATTTTCAACTACTCTGCTCATGCCCTGGCCTATTGCTAAATTCATAACTGTATTTCGTTAGCTGTTTTTTTTTTGTACCGTGGTAGATGAGCACACTGCCCACCTGATGGAAAGTGGTTAACGTGGCATATGGACGTGTGCAACACCAGTGGAGTCACACTCGTGCTGCTGATCCAGTAAGAACAGAGAGTTTCTGTGCCGTCAGCGGAGAACACATAGCAGGACAAGGCGTTGGTCTTCCCACTGACAGCACAAAAACTTTTCAGTGAGCTCTGGCTACCCTACTCACCGCCGGAAACACAAGACAAGATTATTATGGCCGTGGTATTCTGTAGGGTAGAGGTACTGCCCCAGTCGGACTGCTCATTTGGGACGGAAATACCGCCGTGTCCTACTCTTTTTATGAGAATGCATTCTTTTTTATGCCACCCTGTACCTATGGAATTTAAATTTTTTTTCTCCCCTTGAAATGAAATGAATGAATGAAATCTAAATGATTTTACAGAACTTTACCTAGTTGTAGTTTTGAAGAAGTCATAATATTATTTTATCCATTATAAGAAACACTAAATATCTTCAAAAGAAATACCAAACCCATAATACAACATTCGACACACAATTCATGTGTCGAATGTTGTGTTATGGGTTTGGTATTTCTTTTGAAGATATTAAGTTTTTAATTGAAATGCGTGGGTATATTATTGAATCTTTTGATAAACGTAGGTTACAATATTTATTTTCTATTTATGATATTAGGTTAATTTATTATATTATTTAAAAATAAGTATCTAATTATGTTAATTCGCATTCTAGATTCCATAACACAACCAAGTTAAGCTATACTTGCTCTGGGTCTAGATAGCGATGGTGTTCATATTTTAAGTCTAGGCAGAGTGCCGTTAAAAAAAAAGAAGAAAAACCGCGGTAGTTAGAAGTTATGTGTTTATTTATCGCAGGTTTATAAGTGCCCGGATAATGGCTATGGGCTCGCTACCTATTACTTTGGGACCTAAACATAAACTGGCGAAATGTGGGTGCTAGCACCTCTGCCTACCCTTTCGGGGATAAAGGCGTGAGTTTATGTTTATGTATGTACCATTCTACAATGTGTTGAATCTTTACCTAAGAGAATTTCGACTTTATGACGTGTCTAGGTAGTTCCATTGCTTGCTTAGAGTATTCCCTCTAGAAAATCCCTTAAATAGTTCTTTTTTTGAACGCGTCATTTTAAACGATGTATTAAACATCTGTGACCCTAAACTAGTTCTTATAGACATTCTTTTTTGGCGCCAAATCTGTTGGTAGGTATTTATATTTTTGCTTGCTGTATCCTTGAAAGGAGCTACTTTCACCGACGACCGTTATCTCTAATTATTTCTGTCCAATTTAAAATACAACAATTCTGCTTATGCTGTGCTAATAATATCTATTAATGAAAAACATGCTTACCAGCGGAGCAGTGGTCGACAAGCAAACCCAGGACTACGACCACTATGAATACGGTTAGTTTCACGTCCATGTTGTACAATGTGATATTATGTTACCCACTCAGAGAGTTTTATATAGCTTTCCAATTCAATGATATCTTTGATTCTTTCTTTTGGAATGCAGATACGCATTCGCGCAATTTGTTTTCATTCATATTGATTTATCGAGCGTCGATTGAAATTTGAATGAATATTACTTACAATTTCTCAGCTAACAAGAACTTGACCCATTTGATGGAGTGTGTGTATCGTGGCTTACAAATGCTCGAAATACCAGAGATATCAAACACTTGCAGATTGCAAGGATAATTGGCGGGATATTTATAAAAAGTAAAGGAACACTATCACTCAAAACATTTTGATATCTAGTAATTAATAACCTTATGATTATCAAAAAGGCATATCTACTAGCAGTCAGGGCTTATAGCATCATTAATATTAGGTATTCGCTCTGACGCAGGACGAGATGTGTACCATTATTTTTTGTAATTACACATTGCAGGACATTTAATGTCATTAAACCTTGACATTAGACACATTCCGTTGTAAACACCGTATTTAGTGTGATGATAACTAAATTATCATCAACATTACGATTGGTACTATATACGCAGCTCTTTTTGATCCATATTCACTTTGTCTAATGCAATGAAGAAAAGGAAGTAGGTATTTTACTTCCAAATGCGTCCCTGTGTTAAGTGAATGCTGTAAAAAACCAAATAGCAAACGAAGGAAAGGACGCCGTGCAATAAATCCTTATCGGAGCCACACCTGCGCTGGCGCACGCTGTCATAGACGACATCTGGCTACGTTGCTTTGTTATTAGTTGTACATTCATTTCATATACACCTGAAGGCCAATTCTTCTAAAAAAAGTTGTTCAAAATCAAGTCTTGATCTTGAAACTCCCAAATGTCAAAAACGATTGCGATTTACAATGAGAAGAGGACCAATTCTCGTATTCATGTTTTTTTCGAAATTAAGGCTCGATCTCATTAGGATGCTTTTTTAACATTAAAAAGCATCCATGTCATGTCAATGTCCTTCCTTGTAAATTGTGTTTCGAAATGAGAATATTAGGGATTAGTGTGTAGCCTTAGTCAGTTTTTGTGATAGGCTCCAACAGTGGCAAAGGATGAAAAATTTCCAGGAGCAAGACGGTGGAAACAATCTTGTCTCGATCTAGTGAGGCATGCACCATGCTACAAGAATACGGTAGCTGGCAAGAATCGGGTTAATCGGGATCCTTTGCCACTGGGAACCAAACTGGGGCCAGTGTAGTACATACCTATATATGTTTAGTTATACTTAACGTGTTTTGACGTGACACAATCATGATTAACGAAATATGTGGTTTATTTAAATTTTTGACCGTTCATTGACTATTAACTTCGGATCCGAAGCTATCAACTTGGACTCTGAGGTTTTACTTGTCCAACTGCAGATTTGGGTGAACTTCGATATTTTCATTGAAGCGACTGCCATCTGACCCCTACAACCTAAAGGCGAAGAATAATGCGATATCGAAGCGTTGTAGTTAGACCAGTTGTTATTTTTGAGGGCTCCAAGTACCCGTAATGACTGCCATAGATGTTTGCATGGCAACCGGGACCGACGGTTCTCCGAGGCACGACCAGACGTAGCCAAATACCTATTTCATGCATACAAGTATTTGCATTAAGCGGGGATCGAACCCGCGCCTTCTGCGGCCGCGTTCACTACCGCTATGCCACGGAGGCTGCTTACACTACATATTGACTGTATACGATACATAGATAAATTTGGAGCTTATACTTTTATAGACTTCGACGCTTCGCTTTCAGTCTCATTCGGACAAGCTAATCGTATTCTTGTGAAGAAATTTTCAGTAGCAGTAAAGAGTACTTGAATAACATCCAGTGACGATAGTGATTACCCAGTGGCGATCATAATTTGCAGTTT
The DNA here is from genome assembly GCA_949126895.1 of Eilema caniola. Classification (NCBI taxonomy): domain Eukaryota; kingdom Metazoa; phylum Arthropoda; class Insecta; order Lepidoptera; family Erebidae; genus Eilema; species Eilema caniola. The sequence continues at coordinate 1,091,458 of OX421482.1, read as the reverse complement.
GAAGTCCGAAGTTCGCATACATTTTCATTGGAATGTTGACCTTTCCGAGATAATCGCTCACATTAAAACCAAAATAACCAATATTATTTCAAGAAGAAGTAGAAGAGCGGACTCCAGGGGTTCTGAAGAGTCTGAGTTTTCCAAGGGAAAGATGTGGACTGATGGTTAGGAAACTCTTTTTAGCGCCTGCTCAGTTTGAATACCAAATTCGTTTAAACCTTAAACGTTAGGCGCTTTGTACGTACATTGAAAAGCGAGAAACGCTCGCCACATGCTACAGGCCAGCCCCTCTAGACAAGTGGCAATTCGCTAACCAACGTTTGATGGAATAGAATGACGAATGTATGGGATTTGACGTATTTGGAATGCGTGAACGACTGTCATATACGTCAAATCCCATATATTCGTCATTCTATTCCACCAAACGCCAGCTAGCGAATTGCCACTTGTCTAGAGGGGCAGGGAATTTATCTCACACGTTGCAACCTGAAAGGATGTGCTCCGTGTGGAATGAAAGGAACTTCATCCTGCGCACGCGATAACTGGAACGATCTGCTTGCTGTGGTTTTTCCAAGCGACTGCTATAATATGGGGTTCTCCAAGGAGTTTACTTCAGAAGGTTCCTATAGAATCGGCAATATCACGCCCCTGGTGACACACATGCCCATAGGGCACGGTATCACCTTCCCATTAGGTGGGCCACGGATATCTGTGATATGCATCTAAGTCGCATAAAAAAAAGGTTCTTCATTCCTAGAGAAAGACCCGCGCCATGGTCTTAGATCTGGTTTACTATTGTTTGACAAAAAACGTATGACAAACGATCATTTTACAAACAACGTTTGAAAAACGAATCATTTGACAAACTTTCATTTCGCAAACATATTACTTCAAAAAGAATCATTTGATAAATAAAGGTTTTGCAAATGGACCACTTAGAAAATATTTCAATTGCTAAAATTTTATATTAAAAATGTTCATATGACAAAAATTAAGTTAGTTGACAAACAGTCAAACAAGCAAGGTTTTTTTAGGTGTCGCTGTGGGGCTCCGGCGGCCCCACACGAGCTTGTCGTCGCAGATGGTTGTAACGCCCACCACCGCAGCTTCGGCCTACCGGGCGGCCTCGCCAGCCAGTCTCAGCTGCGGCGGCGGGCTTTCTAACCACTTGCTCCTCAGCTCGTGGGCCGCATCACCCCTCTGCGCCTGCGCGGGCTTAAATAACACTCTAGGGGTAGAGCAAACAATAGCACGTAAAGTCGGTTTTGCAGAGATTCCTTTCTGTCATTAACTTTTGACTATTCAAGACAATAATTGAAGGGTAAAACTTGTTTTGCCAACTAAAATGTTTAAAAAATAATCAATTTGTGAATGATGTTAGGGCATAATGAAAATTTTGATGAGAGAGAAATGAGTAGTTTATTAAACAATAGTTTGTAAAATGTTAAGTTTACCAACTATAATTTTGTCAAACGATATTTTTCAAATGAAGATTTGTTATTCGTTTTTTGTCAAATTACTTCTACTATTGAGCCTAGCAGAAGTAGGTTGTATATTAAAACAAAACTTCAGTATCATCGTCACCTTTTTTGTTTCGCAGCTGCGTCCTAAGGTTACGTCGACTTTACCAGGAGCAACTGCTGTCTGACCCTGGAAGGAGAGCCGGTGACAGAGGTTCGTGTCGTTTAGCAGGTGCTCATGTACTAATTGCCTCAAGAAGTTGGTAGAATCCTGTGCAGTCAGCATCAGTTCGATCTTAACGAGCAAAGTACTCAAAATTATCGTAGTGCCTAGGTCTACCCCTGTTTTCTTACGTGCGTAAACTCCCCACGGATTCTCCCCTCCCCCCCACCGGAGCCGGAGGGGAAGGTGATGTCAAACTTGAACCTACTAAAACGCACGCCGTCTGTGGGCCATCTCTCTTAATCAGGCCCTCCTAGGGCGTGGGGTTTTCCCCCCTTACTATTGACTGATAGTTGTAATACTTGGCGCAGCTTTAGTTCGGACAATAATACAATTTAAATCAATACCCAAATAGTTTGATTTGCTCTTAATACATACCTTGGTGTTAAGAGATTTTTTACGAAATGGCGCACAATGAGAGAGGCCTATGTCCAGCTCTGGACTGCGGTGGGCTAATTTATGATTGATGAAAATCATTTTGGGACTTTACTGTCGAGATCGTTCTGACGGTGATTGGATACTGTAATATCAATTTGTTGTTTTTTGGTCGTTTGGGTAATTGAAATATGAAACGTTTTGTACTTTATTTATTTGCTTGTACTTCATTTAACATGGCTATAGGTCAAACAGTGCTCGCATTATTTAATTTTTTTTACAGCGCTATTAGTAGGTTTCTTAGTGGACTTCGTAGATTTGTAGGCTGTCTGAGTAGTTTTAGATTTCTTAGTGGACTGCGTAGATTGGTGAGATGTCTGAGTAGTTTTGGCTTTCTTAGTGGTACCCGTAGATTTGTAGGCAGTCTGAGTAGTCCTAGTTTTTTTAGTAGTTATAGTACTAGGTGTAGTGGCCGTGGTGAGGGTCGTTTTCTTGTTCTTTTTATGTCCATCTGTAATAATCATAACTCAAAGAAATTATAATAAGTCAATTAATATGCTAACTTCAAATCGATTTAGATTAGAAAAAGTGAAAGCTCAAAACGGGATTTGAACCCGTGACTCGCTCATAGGGGGAATGCTCTGACCATTGAGCTATATGAGCTACGTCTTGAGCGTTCGCAACTCTCCTATAAAAACATCGTGGGCGATCGTAGAGCCATCTACTGAAATTCATTCGAACTATAGAAAAAAAAAATTGTGATTCTCTCGGAAATTTTGGTGAGGTACTTATTAATACAGAAACTACGTAAAAATTACGATTAATTTTGGTATATGGCGCTGGAAATTGCCAGTTAGCGAGTTTAAAATATTTTGTTGCTGTTGATTGTTATGTTATTATTGTTGTTGCTGAGGTAAATTTAAATGTTGTTGATTTGGTTGATGTCAACTGTAGTTGTTGTGTTTTTTTTTGTGTCTGTTTTTTGTAGATGGTTTTCAAAATAATGCTATATAGAATTTGTAATATGTAAAACGACTACATACTATGTTTTTTCTTCTGCTTCCTCTTCTTATTCGTTTTATGCGTTGAATTTTTTTTAACAGGGTGAACTTTGCGCCTTAAGTATTTTGGAATTATATTTAACATTCGATCGGATCCCTGATCAGGCGTATTTCTCTTATATCGCGGCATTACTCCTAGATTTTTCTGCCATTTCTTCATTGCTTGTTCATATTCATTGTATTTCTGCTGGGCTATGTCGTTCAATTTTTGTTTTGCTAGTTGCTTCACGATTTCAGATTTTGGCACTTTTCGGTGTAATAGTTCACCAATATCTTTCTTAGACGATTTTAATAAATTCCGTATCTGTTTTATAAAAGAGAGCCTTTTGTGTTTGTGTTTGTTTAAATTATCTTGTATTTCTGCTGGTGTCGTGAAACTAGCATCCTTATCATTAGCAAACTTGTAAGCAATTTCGTTTTTAACATCTTTTGTAATAGCACTTGGGTGTTTGGCATGGTAATGTACTATTACCTCAACTTTATTGTGTATTGAGTTCAGTCCTTTATTGATTTCCTCTAAAACGTTATTACTTACACTTTGTAAATTTGATCTGAATCTCCTATTTTTTGCAAATTCTACCAACAACAAAATATCGTGCATTTTGTTAATGTCTTTCTCCATATAGTAGTGCAATAGCTTCATTTTGTACATCGTTGCTTGTGGAGAGTTACCGATAGGGTTACTAGCCATATCCTGCCAATCATTACCAATAGCTTCTAGATCAGTTGTCATATTATAGTTTGGATCAGCAACTCGGTGCCCTACTGATGTAAAATCATTTTTATTATAAGTTCTTATAATATGCCTCAGTATTCTTTTGACTGGTGCTGAGAGTGACCCTAAAGCGTTATTTTTTGGCATGTCTTTATCAACAGTTTGAAAAATTTCTATTACACATTGCTTGAATGTTGATTCCAAGCATTTATAATTATTTGCATTCATACTACGCCTTAAAGTTATGAGTGGTTTGCGTTTAGCTTTGAGATGTTTTTTATGATGTTTCGTGTTCGTAACATACCGTTTTAAACTGTGAATCAGAAGGCTCAAATCGTCAGGCAGTCTGCCTTCTTTATATCTTTCTAGTCCTATAATATCTTTTATTACCTCGTAAATATCAGATTTCAGTTTATATAAGAACTTTTTCATAACGTTAGTGTTGCTTCTTCTTAAATCATATCCTAAATCAGGGAACATTTCTATGTCATGAAGTATATTTGTATCGCTAATGTTAGGATAATCTATTATTTCAACGATTGGCGATTGGTTATAGTAGTTCATAAAGCTGATCAAATTTCCTTTAATCTTCTTCAAGTTTTCTATTTCATTTTCTTTATTATTTATTAGTTTGATTAAAGGTAACAGAACATTATTCTTTAAATCATTCTTGTTCTCTTGGTTCACCGTTTTATTTTCGGCATCAGTTATATTCGAATCAGTTCCATTAGTTATATTTATAGATTTAAAAGATTCTGTAACACCGGTAATGTCTCTTTTCATGATATTGATTGCGTTATATTCAAATATATCGTTGTTATTATCAAAACCCATTCCCACTAAATCTTCTTTGTCCATATAATCTGCAAAATTAAATAATTGAAAGATTTTTATTAACATCGATACATATCTACTAGAAGTACCTTAGAAATTATTTTAAACTATTTGCAATATTGAAAGAAATATGATTTCATATGAGTTACCTGTATCGTTAAAAAGTGGAACCTTTTTTGCAGACTCTAGAAGATCGATAACAACTTTTGTGGCTTCATCTACTGGGTGTTCAGTTACAGCACTTCCTTGTGCAAAGTTGTCTGTATCAGGTATTTCTGGAACATTTTCTGTATTATCTACGTTTGCGGGTTTATCATCATCAATTAACATGTAATCGAAGTCATTTGTCTTGTTATAGAAATCAGGATTTGGAAGAATGTCTAAAAGAGATTTTCTCCGAGAATAGTTTTTCGAATCAATGGCTATGTTGCTAAGGACTTCGTCGAAAGCTAGGTAGTCAGAATCTGTAGTAACAGTACTGGATGCTACTGTTACTGTTGCGGCAGTGCTATGTACTGAATGAGGATTGATGGCTGAAAAGTAAATTGTATTATTACATTTAGAGAGGACCTTTAAATACGACTTTAAGTTATATCTAAGAGGCATAAGTAAAAGGAAAAGATGCAGGGTATTATTAAGTACAACAGGTACAATTAATTACTAGTCCTATCACATTTTCTATTTCCATTTATATTGTATTACCATTAAATAAGACGATTGTACACAAAAGCACGTCGTTTTCTTGTGTTATGAACAAAATTGTATATATCTATACTTTAATGTCATTATCATTGTGTCTGTTCATTGGAAATTTAATTTAGGTTTTTCGAAAGTCTTGTCTGTTTGTTAACAATGGAAGCAACAAATTTTGTTGTAGTTACTTTAAAGAATAAATAAGACCAAAAGACCACACATGGGCGAAATCAGGGGCCATTGATATTATTGTTTCTTAAATCATAGGCTATCAGAAAATATAAATACTTTTACTGATCAATCAATAATACTATCGACCAAAATAAAGTACATACCAGGTTCAGTAGTAAAATTTTTAAATTCGTCATTAAAATATATTATATCATTCGCTGTAGGCACAACTTCAGCATCTGATTGTTCATTGTTTGGTATAATATTTACTTGTACCATAGGGCTTGGTTGTGGTATATTAGCTGGTCCTTCATTGTTTGGCGATTTGGTATTTTGTTTGTCTTCATTAGGTTTCTGCTTCTGTTCAGGGGCTACACCATAGATCCATTCGGATAGTTGTTCCAAGGTCAAAGTAGTACCGTTTATCTTTTCAAATGGATTGTTTGACACTGAACGCTTTCTTTTAATTTTTTGTATACCTGAAATGATTTAATATATAATTAAGAGAACGGGAATTAACTTGGGAATTCGCGTTAATTCCCGTTCTCTAAATTATAAATCATGAAATTGCGAGAGTGAGCCTGCGACCACGATCGGTGTAAGCTGGTCGAACGTCAGGCAATCAAAGGTATGTAAGTAATGTAATTCCCATTCTCTTAATTATAGATCATGGAACGCGAGAGTTTAAAAGTCTGCAATGATTTAATTTCAATTTATTTTCTATCAAACATTAACTCCAATTGATGGTACAAGGGTACGTACAAGGGTTACCTCATTTTTTGTCTTTAGTGTGAAAGGTGTGAAATAAAATAAAATATAATAAAAATTACTACTAGCACAATGATTCTGTGAAAATATGTTATGTCTAGTGTTCCTGGGATCTACACTACACTACGCTATAAATGCAAAATTCACACGTTTGAATCTAAAACATTCAACAATCGTTTGTATCTATTTACAAGTGAACGTACGTACAAATTTATTGTTATAGATTAGGTATTGTCGTATGGGATCTAGAGGCTAAAGGAATTCCCATACAATCATCCGTGTATATACATTTACTTTTGAACTGTAAATTTGTTATTAATTTAGGTTTCGGTGCGAAGTCTAGGAAATAGTCCAATCGAAAGAGAGCGTAAGGCGCCCCTCATATCCTATCACATGAAAATTTGTAATATATGACTCTTCTCACTACTTCTTCTTCAAGATAATGGAGTACATACAAAAACTCTCTAGCATTCAGTCCATGGCCACAGTTACAAAGTGTTAGTGTTGCAAGCATGCCAAGCAACAATGCCAAGCATGATGATAAGACTTTGAGAGAAGAAACGACCAATAGGTTATTTATTATCATCATCATTCTTGGTCTAGTCCTGGTCGTCTCTGAGACTACAAAATGGCTGAACTTTGATATTTTCCGCAAAGTAATAGCCATCTGACTTCCACAACCTACTAGGCAGAACTTTCTGGTGCTCCTTACCGTAACAATTGCCTAAGAAATTAGGCTGTTTTTTATCCTAGGATTAGTTTCTTGTGCGTTGTAAAAACGAGATCAGTATCGTGTACCGTGGGTAGGAGATGATGATGCGACCTTCCTCAGTTCTGTTGTTGGGCTAATTACGTTTACTATTGCTGATGCGTTCTCACATGGCTTAATATACCCAATAAATAAATAAACGTACGTGAACAGTTGCTACATGTGAAGAACCCGTAACAGGGAATATTTGAAGGCGGTTTACTTTTAATATGTTCTCTCTTCGCATCAGTCGTTGGTCCTCGACTAAATTTACAGTTTTATGTACAGTTTGAGTAATTTAAAAATACTTACTAGCAGTCAAATGTTCTATGGTCATGATAAGAACCCTGTGGTCCACATCCAGGGCTGGTTCCTGGGGGTGGCAGCGTTGGCTTGTAGAGCAGTTCCACCTTCCTTCTTCGGTGCAGTGGCAGGTTCGACAGCCGAGGCATACGTTCTCTATATGATGACAATATTATTTTTAGGTTTGTTGGTTTTGTTGGCAAAGTAAGTATTATATTTATTGCACAATATGATAGATTTGGAGTACCGGGTACCTGGTATCTCAGATATTTAAGCCATTCCATTAGGAGCAACGTTAAGATTAATAATCATCATGAAACTAATCCTGATGCTGTTTGAAGTTTTCGTGAATGTCACTCATTGAAATAAAAACAATTTTTAAAGGATTCTATGGCGATTAATTTGGTTTTATTTAATCTCGCGACATAGCTGCTGAAAAGTAGCCGAGACGTCGGGCGAAAGGTAAATAATATAAAATAAATCGCAGTAGAATCCGATAAAAAGAAAAAGAAAATATAAAGTACGCTCTGCTCTAACGATTCGGGAATGGTGATAAAAGGATGTAAGATAGAAGTGGTTTGGTAGAGAATACAACATTTTTACGATGCGGTAAATAAAGGGAGCTATTCGAGTCCAGTTCGAGATGAAATTATTTCCACCGTATGAGGTGACAGCACATCCCTGAGCGTCTTCTCCCTGTTCAATTAATTTTGTACCACTTAGGAGGCAGACAAGCACTCGGCCCACTTGATGGAAAGTGGTTACTGTGACCTATGCGTATGCCCGCTGCCGACCCTATAAGAACCTTCTTATGACCTTCATGAAGAACTCCATATTGCAGTCACTTGTAAAAACCAGAGTAACTTAATAAAAGATAGTTCATTCCACAGTTTGAGCATGTCTGGATTGAAGTTCCTCTCATACCGTGAGATGATGAACTCCCTGCCCGTGGTCATCTGTGAGTATCATGTCGAACAGAACATACCTCTGACAACAAGCCATTGTATAGGCGATAAAAAAAAGATTAACCATGGACCTGAGCACCTATGTCTTCGGCAAACATACGATAAGCTCAGACTTTTCTGGCATTTCCTTTGGTTCTGATAATATCTGTGTCACTCAAAATCCTTCAAAACATCCGCGCGTGGGCGCTCGTGTTTCAAAACACAACCTGTTATGTATACTATTTACGACTAGCAAAAAGAATAACATCTTGTTTTGCGAGTGCTGGTCTCGAATTTATTTATTTTTTACGAATAGCTGAAAAGTTTACACAATAATATTGACATTGCTGGTTTACAAGATAGCTATTTTTGTTTAATCAATCAACCAATTAGTCCAATGCAGTTTACTGCTGAATAGAGGCATCTCCAAATGTGTGCAAATTCTCCCGTAATGAATTTCGCCATTCCGTCAGTCAGACTAAATTTTTCAGTAGGTATGAAACGATCGAATTCCATATTTTCCGTGAAGCGACTGCCATCATCCATAGTTTCTACTACCTATTGGCGATGGCGTCTGATGGTAAGCTGGGGTGCAGTCTTAAGAATGGAGGCTGCCATTACAGATGCTGTCTCTAGAACGGCGTTCCTTACCTTCTTCTACCTACTTACGTACAAAATCTGACAACAACATTCGAATTCGTGACGTAAACATCTCGAAAGAATGGAGCATTGGGATTAGTGCACAGTAGGCAGGCGGCCAATGGCAAGGCTTCCTTCTCTCGATACGTTTACGGTACGAATTACAATATTATTCGTGCTCGGGGACTGGTCTAACTACCGAATTATAGTAAGTAAGTATTTTCGAATTTTTATGGCTCGAACTACCTTTATTAGCCCCATAACGTCAGTCAATATCATCCATTACATAGCTATAAGTCAATTATATACTAAATAAATATAACTTATCCTTATGGCTGATTACTAACCTTTGTTACAATCGGTGTACCGCGATATGTACGGTATACACTCCATATCCGCGGACTGTTCTACTGAAACATAAAAGCAGATTATTGTGACCATTGTAGTCTATAATCTTGGATGAGGAATTGAGGAGTTAACTGCTCCTCGATTTATTCATAGAAGTTGTGAAGGAACGAGGCGAGATGTATTCTTCTTTAAGCATAGAGCACACAGCGCCGTGAAAGCCTTAACAGAGGTTGTCATTGGTCGAACTGGGAGACTTTGAATTTGAGAACTTATAGATTAACTAGCTGTTGCCCGCGGCTCCGCCCGCGTGGATGTCGGTTATCGCGACCAAACATAGCCTATGTCCTTTCTCAAGGTCTAATCTACCACTATACCAAATTTCATCAAAATCGGTTCAGTGGTTTAGGCGTGAAAACGTAACATACAGACAGACAGACAGAGTTACTTTCGCATTTATAATATTAGTATGGATTACACTGCTGTTCTCTTGGTATGCATAGTTTAACTATATTTATTGTTATATGAATTGTTTATGATATAAAAGTGTGTAAGTCATGAGCTGTAAGAGAGATATAAGTATATAAACACGGTTGAGAGGCTATTATAGATCATAATATCAGTGGTTTGTATATTATTATTACACAACACACTGGAATAAAGGGTAAGGATAAAGAAAGCAAATTCATTATGAAGCTTATAGAAAAAACCTACAAATATCGTAAGTATAAGTAAGGAAAGGTTGAAACCATTTCAAGCGTGCAGAGATACAAAAGCCTTTGTAGAATTTCAAAAGGTATTCAAAACGATTTGAATTGGAAAAAGTGACAAGACCCTAAGAGCGTTTTCACACTCATCCGATATCCGATATCCGACATCCGATATCGGAGGAAGTTAAATGTATGAGATATGTATCTTTCTTTCACATTGTCCGGCTCGATATCGGTTATCGGAGCTAAAAAGGTGGTGTTGGCTCCGTTAACCGATATCGGGCCGGACAATGTGAAAGAAAGATACATATCTCATACATTTGACTTCCTCCGATATCGGATGTCGGATATCGGATATCGGATGTCGGATGTCGGATGTCGGATATCGGATGTCGGATGTCGGATATCGGATATCGGATGAGTGTGAAAACGCTCTTACAGGGAAAATGCTCTGACGCCTGCGCTACTTCGACTCAACTTAGTATGATTATCGATAGATGGCTCCCACTGTCATCCCAAGATGGTTGTATAGGAGAATTTTAAATGTTCAAGACATGTTTCAATAGCTCGGTGGTCAGAGCATCCCCTGTAAAGGACTGGTTGGGGTTCAGCCCCATTGGCCATCAGTGAGCATTAATTTTTTTCAATCTAAGTCGATTTGAATAGTTAGGAGACTAGTAGCTTTAAAATTGCATTAAATCAACAGGTATATTCACAAGAAGCCTTGCGCAAACCTTACCTTTTTCTACCATATCATGTAATAAATTATTGACATTAATATTCAGTAGCGGGTCAAAAATCCCCTCAGGATCTTCATCATCTTTCTGCAAAGCATTATCAGCTTCGTTGTAGTACTCGCATCTTGACTGGGCGATGCTTAGGCAGTCGTCCACATAGCAAATGTTGCAGTCATTGGATCGTCGGTACGGTGAGTGCACGTATGTGAATACGCTGGATGATGGATTGGGTACCGCCAATGCTGAAATACAAAAATATAAACAGTTTAGAGTCTAATGACTGTTTATACTGGAGATTGATGGCCTGAGATTGATGCCGTGAGGTGAAACCGGTCAGGTTAAAAATAAAAATAAAATAAAGTGTGGAAAGTACAAGTGTTATAATTATTCAATGTGTTTAGAGTTTAACTTTGGAGCTATAGATGCTTATTCTTATGCTTCGAACCAATGGTAATAATAACTAATTTATGTATTTGAACATGGAAAACTAATAGTTAATACAATAGGATAATGGTAATATCCTCTATCTATTATAAAGGTATAAGATGAACACGAAATAAGGATACACAATTTTTTAACAAACAGCACGAGCGTTTTTGTATTTGATGGGATTATGTCAATTATGTGTGATGAGTATGTGGTGTGCCTAGAATGGATAAGATAAGGAATGTCTACATTACAGTAAGTTTGAAAATGACGCTAGTCAGATAAAAGCACGAGGATATTTGAACATGATAGGTATAAGAAATATTATCGTCAGGAAGTCAATAAATAAACGATTACAAGGGAAGTTTAACTTTATATTAGTTAAAGTTTTTATTGAATTCCGCTAATGTATCCCACTTTTCTCGTGATGGCCATGGTGGAATATAATGCTTGCGTATGTATTTGCAATACTTAGAGGGAAAATTATTAGGTTTGCTATGTTAATGTATGTAGGACGAGTATATGTGGCGTCGTCAAAAACCACCCCTACTGGTAAAGCCCACAGGGTGAACCTACCTCCAGCACTTCCTGCAGGAGACGCTTCTAACGGGTGCGATTCGCGTTTTGAACCTATTGTAGAATTTCAACAGATATTCAAATCGATTTGAATTGAAAAAAGTGACTGGACCCTTACAGGGAAAATGCTCTGACCCCTGCGCTACTTCGACTCAACTTCGTATGATTATCGGTAGATGGCTCCGTGGCTCAATGGTTAGTGGTGTTAATATTGAGTTTCAAGTTCCCTGTAATTAGTTATCAGTCGTAAGGAGAAAAAAAAATCTTATTATGAGAATATTCAAATTACAAGGAAGAGGACTCAAGAGAAGATGGATGAACTATGTAAGAAGTGATATGAAAGGAGTGAAAATTAAGTTGACTACAAGCAGTGATAGCACGCTTGTTGCGACGATCTTTTGTATGGATTAAGGGCAGAAAGACGGTGATGACGATTGGTCACCATAAATAGCATTATGGTTAAAAGCTTTCAGGTCTAATCTTTGGAACTCGTCTTAATTTTCTAATGTATAATTTCATTCTTTGGGCTTTAATGCAAATTAACTAACTAGCTAACTGTGATGAAGCTGAACTTTGATATTTTCCATGAAGTAATTGACCCGCACGACCAATCGGCAATATCAAAATTCTGTAGTCAGACTAGTCGGATTTTAGGGCTCCAACTACCTGTAACCACTGCCATAGATGTTCGTATGATAACCGGGACCGTCGGCTTAACATGCTTTCCGAGGTACAGAAATACCCGAATAATAAGGTATTACTCAAAAATTCTCAAATAAACAAATTGCCTCAAAACATTCTCACTATTGTTAACTACGCCCATGTTATGTTCAAAGAAAGTACCTATACAAAATTGTAAAAGTTACAGCGTGAATGTGAACGCGGCCGCACCATGAGATGTGTTGAATTCAGCGCCTGTTTCAAGGTTGGCACAAACGTCAACAATAAACATTCGAACGTGTTCATCTGTCAACATCGAGAAAGACATTTGGATATTATATAACTTTACTGTCAACTTGATTGAAGTTGGTTTGATCGCTCAAGTATGTAGAAATGAATCGAAATAAATTCTCTTCACACAAAATTGCCAAAACTTATTAAACGCCTTGCACTGAGTTAAAATTTACGCAGAGGTGATGGCATAGTACCACTATGATTATTGTTTGAGGATTTTTATCTAGCCAACTTTGTCAGTCTAATCTGGCTGTCATTCTGTGAAAATTTTAAGGCCCAGTTTGATGGACTTGTACTCTTCCTCGCTAAAGGTTTTATAACGCCTACTCTTTATACAATCTAACGTATTACGTTTCAATAGTAAATCAGTAATCCAACTAAAAAGCACAGTTGTAAAGTACTGTTAAAATTTAAAGCAATATCGCAATATTGCGCTTATGCAACAACAACCATTGTATGCACGATTGATTTGAAACGTGTCGCCTTTGTTCGGCTATCAAAAAGTATTTCGACAATGTTACCTCGAGTACCTGTACTACACTGCAATTCGCATACATTTACTTTAAGAGCACGTGTTTCTTCTTTTTTCCTAAAATCCCTAGACCTTTATGCGGGGCATAAAAAGCAACTGAAAAGTCTATCAAATTTAAGCCCATCATTGTAGTATTGTTGTTACATACAATAGTGCCATTCATTTTTGAAACTTTACCTTCTGCTTGGTGATATTAAGTCACGTGCTTCAGGAATTTTGGAAGGTTGGTGTCACCGACTTTTAAATGTATCTCAAATCGTGCTAAGCTGACTTTGATATGCATTTGATAGTGTTAACCGTAGTTTCAATTACAGACATTTGACTGAATCTTATTAAAAGTATTGGGATATTTAACATGTTGTATTGTTTCGTGTTTCCGATATTTCGGCGCTGTTTCAAGCTCTATGATCACGGAAGAATCGGCAACAATGCATGGAGCAACTCCGTGATCATGGTGCACCACAACTGCGCCGAAATATCGGAAACACGAAACAATAAAATATGGTAAATACCTCTATTAATATTTTGAGTGTCCATAATAGTTTAAATACCTATATCACTGATTCATTGGTACATCATACAAAGTTTTTCAAACAGAGCAAGCTTGGTAGGTCTTGATACGAGTATCTTAACAATAGTAACCGCAAAAATACGCAGATGATGAGAGACAAGATGCCACTGGGCTATCCTATGGACATCCTATGTCATCTTGTAGAGATAGTATTCCGGCTGTATCAAAAGACGGAGGCTAAGATCGGCTCCGATCGGTCGATAGCTGGGATCATGGCTCAACTATAAGTTTCTTTCTACAGAATGTTTCATGATGTTGTATGTTACCAGCTATATTATGCAGATCGCCATAATCAAGGAAGTGTGATTTGACGTCATTTAAAAGGCTATTTGTACATCACAAAGGGTCTTTCTAAAAGGGCTTTGTCAATTGATCTTGTGTCGTTGAATGATAAATGATATATTCAATGCATTACCGTATAAAAATATTTATCATCTCTATTTGTTTTCTTTAAGTTTTCTATTTATTTATTTTTTGAATTTATGCCTAAAGGTCCGGTGTAACTATCTATGTCAATGTACATAATAAGTAAACACACGGCAATGCACTCCTTGCTTTGATAATATTTTTAGATTGGATTTCACCATTGAAAACAATTGCGATCAAGTTTATTACATACGTTTTACGTAGGTAATTTAACCTCACGTGAGCTGACATCACGTTTCGTGTTAACACCGTTTAATTGAACTAGATCAGTATGAAAATACCATTCAAAATACCATTATTATCGTCTTAATCGGTTGCATCCGCATTTCACTTCGGAACCCGGAACCCTTTTTCTTCTTTTGTTTGAGCTTATACGATTTTTACAGGAGAGACTGCCATCTGATAGATCTTGCTCTGGTGGAGGTGAAATGGGAGTCACCTCCGCCAGAACAAGGTCTAGCAGGTGTACCGAATGGCAGGTGAGGTTAACTTGGCAACAACTTGGGAACAAGACACTACACGCTTAATCCATTCATCATTAAGTCTATTGACGAATTTTGTCGGAGGACCAATGGCCGTTGGAGCAAATTCATCCTAGAGTGAAGATCGCGAGAAGGCAAACTTAAGTCCTGGAATAGACTGGGCGTGAAAGACTCGGAATAATAGAGGTACATTCGGAGAGGCATAGAATTATAACGCAATGCGTTATTAGTCTAAGGGGAGAGGCTTATGTCTAGCAATGGACTGCAATAGGTTGATTGATTGAACAAATTTTGTATCACAGGTATGTCTGTCAAAACCGGTTACTGTTTAAAGAATGACGATGATAATGACGTACGTATGATGTATGATAGTGATGACGTACTCACCGGATACTCCGAGGGTGGCGAGCACACACACGCTAAGGTACATCGCCGTCAGCAATGGTTGCTACTAGCTTGTAACATTGTGAACTGTTTACTGTAACGGTAGTTTTTCTTATACAGGGGCGGATTTAGTCTTCAATCAATTACTCTGTGGCATACCACTGCTGGACATAGGCATCTCTCAATGTTGAGAGGCTTTACATACTAACATATTGTTTCTTTAATATCCACAATAAAAATCAATTCCCTTTTGAAGGGAAAACTTCTTTAGCGGCGTTGGATGGGTGAAAAGTGTTAAACTCGCGTCAGGATCACTTGACCTTTGAACCGTAACCGACGACTGACGTCATACGCTTTTTCAACAAGCTCCCTAATGAAATTAGAGATTTACCTGTAAATAAATTTAAAAATGTAATTAAGACTAAACTGTGCCAAAAAGGCTATTATAAAATACAAGAATATTTAGATGATAAAAAAGCTTGGAAATGAGCTGTTCGCTCAACTATGCTACTCAAGCAAACTATTGTATTTAGACTAAGTAGTCGGGGCCGCGTTTCGAACCGGTGGTCCATTTGCTAAGCTAGTCTGGATTTTTTGTTGAACTTGACGTTACAGTGCCGTTTTAATGGTCTATACAGAATAAATGATTTTTGACTTTGACTTTGACTTTGATACATCATTAGCAACAAATTGTGAATTTTGTCAGGTACGCTATGAAGCCTAGTAGCTACGCGGTAAGCGCTTCGACTGTAAGTCCTTATGGCTTCAGATAGTACTGGGTTTGAACCTGGGCTTCTGACGCTTTTTGTGATTATCTTTGCTTCCTCTTTTTTTTGTAATTCATTAATTTCTTCTGACAGACAATTAGTGATAGGTTCTATGATTGGCGCTATATTATAGGTATGGTATGGTATGGTATGGTATGGTATGGTATGGTATGGTATGGTATGGTATGGTATGTTCTTTTTATCTTTTTCTCTGTATTTAACGAAGAAATAAAGAAAGAAAAAGTTTTCACTTCTGCCGGCACTCCCGGAGTGCATCTCGTCTTTTTTTCTTTATTTGTTTCCATGCTGGTTTGTACAGGGTTTTCTTTCGAGTTTTCCTTCTCTCACAGTGATATCGTCTGCGTATGTTTCCGTTAATCGCTTCTTTCTACACCCTTTAGGTGAAATGGGGTGGCGATACAATGTATTCTTTATCCGTCACCATATGGATTTACCATACAGCAAAAGATTTCGTCTTGGAATGCATTATATGAAGAGTGGTATAGCGCACTTCAGGAGAGGTATTTTTTTTTATCCAACTGAGATGGCATACAAGCACACGACTCATCTGATGAAAAGTGGTTACCATGGCCTATGGACGTGTGTAACACCAGGGGAGTCACTCTCGTGCTGCCCACAAGAACATAGAGAGTTTCTTTAGTCTTCGTATTGAATACACAAAATCTCTTCAGTGAGCTCTGGCTGCCCTACTCACCCTCGGGAACACAACATGAGATTATTATGGCCCATATACTTCCCCAGTCGGTCTGCTTAATTGGACGGAAATACCGTCGCGTCCTACCTTCTTATTCTATTACTCCTAACGGAACCACAGGCAACAAGTAGTTGAACATAATGCGACAACATTCATTTCGGTTTCACAAGATTTTTTATTTTTGATTCTTGAGTTCGCAAATCTTACACAGCAATACTGAAATATATAATAATAATTAATATAAATTATTAGAAGAAGAAAAAAATAATTCCAGTTACTTCTTGAATCGACTTCTAGGGAATCGAGTTTCTTTCAAGTGGTATATGGTAGTTGATATGGTATTCCATTTGAGCATTGAAAAGAACCATATTTGACGTAGTATAATATCTTTTTTTTTTACATTTGACACGGCATTTGAATGAAATTTTTAAAGTATGTTGCATGGTAACTATTCATATCGATATGACACGCCAATTTGACCTCACCTCGCTTGGTGGTAAACTGAAGGCAAAGTCTCAGAAAAGAGAGTCACTATACAGACACGTACCGTGGCATTCAGCTTATTATTAATGTTGCTTACTATTAATGTTATAATGATAAATAATACCGACAAATTATAAAATGTCATGCATAAAACCATCTATTGGCATCTGTAAACAATAGGCTAGATTGTACTAACATAAGCCTTTTCTCTACTCTGTTGGAGTCGGCTTTCCAATCTTACAGTATTGCGGATGAACTTCATTCTTTAAAGCATACAAAAGCATAAATTATCACGGTGCCAATCTCAGACAAAAAATAACATAGACGGAACGTATACCTAGAACTAGAGAGTGAAGCCGCAAAAAGTAATACTGAAGTAGTACCATTGCGCTCGTACTCGTGCGTGCACACATAGAGAGTGAGTGAAAAGGCACTACTTTAGTTTTGATTTATGCGGCTTCACTCTCTAGTTTTATACTTTCCGTATTCCCATCTCCTTCCCAAGGCCCTACCAACCATTTTGGTTATAACGGGTCGAATCTTGGGAGATGCGCGCCCTTCTAGCATCTGCTCTCTTTCGGGCGCGCATTTCTTGAATCCATTCAAATTATTTTCGGTGCCCAACCATTTTCGCTGTCTCCCCTTTCTGGGACAGCACAAAGGTGCGCAAAGTTTCACAGCCGTCCAAAGTTTTGGAGTATGCCTACAAGGTCCGAATAATATATAGGGCCAACCTCTGCTCTTTTTGGCCTTCTCATCATGTTGTCGCGGATGTCGTCATGATTTGTGTCCTATACGTTTAATAGTTCTATATGTTCCGTCCATTTTATTCTGTAGTCTGTGATCTCAAGTTCCTCCCTGCCATTAACTTATGTCGTTTACCGAATGTTTACAAACACGGGCCGCGCGTTCGGCCGGCACGATACCGTCGCTTGCGCACACTCTCGGAGGCGGCGATGATGCTCTTGCACCTATTGCTGCATGTCCTCATCTTCCAACTCCTCCATGCCAAAGGTAAATACTCAGTGATCTTCAAGTGTTGCTATTATCCAGTGAAAGATACTTTGGGATTAAAGTTCCCATGCGTTCACATTTATAGCAGTGTTCAGATTAAAGAAACGTGTTCTTAAAAAGTGGCAGTTTTTGGATTATTGCATTATTATTATCTTCGTAGTCAAGAATCGTTGCTAAGTACCTTCTTGTGTTTGTAATAATTTTGCAATTGTGTTGTAGCTTTTACGGTTAATCTTAATAAGTTTTCGAATTGGAGCCGATCACAATTTGGGAACTTTTTAAATAATACTATTTCTTGACTTTTAAATGTTTTCTTTTCGCAAAGTGGCGGGTAGATAGCTAAGTACGTTCCAAGATTAGTTATATGAAGAAAAAGAACGACTGTCTTGGATGGCTTTTTAAGAAGTCGGTCCCGGTTGCCATACGAATATCTATCGTTACGGTTAGTTGAAGCCTTTAAAAGTTCAACAACTAGTCTAACTGTAATGCTTCGATATCGCCATTGGATTGTGTAGGTCAGATGGCAGTTGCTTCACTGAAAATATCTAAGGTCAGCCAAATCCGTAGTTAAAATGGTAAAAAGGGACCCTAGGCTTCGAGATGAAGGCTTCGGATGCGACTAGGATTGACGCTAGGATGAAGAAGAAGATTTTCACAGCTACTTTCTTATTTTTGAAATTGACATCCGGTATACAATATTGAATATGTTTCGAATGTACCTATTTTCTCACGTTTGGTTGTGTTTATACTTTCATGTATTCGTTGAGTTATTGTTTTGTTACTTTCAATATTGATAAGTTGATCACACTCAGCCCATGTTTGTATCATGAAATCATTTCAACATTTCTTCTTTCTCCTTCATCTGATAAAGGGTAATTTAGCTATATCATCATCCTCCCTGCTTGCGTTGTTCACATGCAAGACCCTCACCTTGGAGTCCAGGGTCCACTTCCTTCAGTGTGACAGCATTGAAGTTCGATATTGGCACACGTTTTTGATCATTCACCATCAATCTCTAAGTCTTTTTTAACTCAGTTTAGTTTCAGAACTTCGACACTTTCCTTGTGACGATTATCATCTAACCGCCGTTGTGGTTAGAGTTATCGGATCTTTTAAGGAGTGGAAATAAAAGGTGTGATGAATATATGAGATGAACCCGGGGTCCAAGGAAGGTTCAAAGTCCGGGAGTAATCGGGATTAACGCTGAGATGGAGATGGAGAACAAAATTTGGAGTTGGATTTAAAGCATACACATAAATTATGATCGAAATTGGTACTCAAGGCATTTCTGAACTTTATATTCAGATCTTACGTTTAAATTGTACCAGATTGTTTATAATGAGATGTTGAGTTTATGACAGTCATAGTCGGTAATGCTATAACAGCTAACAATATTGTTGTTGAAAAGATGTTCGTTAATCTACTACACTAACTTTGCATTGGATTCAAGGCCATTAGATACCTGCTGCTGACAGACTCCATTTGTACCAGTATATCAGTGGAGCTTTATCAAGAGGCACTATCTTTCCTTTCTGTGTTGGTGGTAATATCTACAGTAAAGCTAAGATAAATCAAGTCATGGGGAAGATTAAGAGCGTGACCCTCTGAATTCAAAGTGCTGGCTTTGGATGCAACCGTAATTGTAGCTCAGATACTAATGATTACTTGTGCTTTGAAATCAATGTTTTCAACTGTGATTATTACATTTTTACTTTGGAATCAAGGATGGTATCGGATGCCACTGACAAATGTCATTGGTTAGTTCCAGTAATATATTCAGATCATGCCTAATCATTTGTTTTGTTGCCCATAGGAGGACAAAAGGATGATGCTAAAGCGATTGGTCAGCAACCACTGCGTAAGTTAATATTTTAATAAAGTTTGAAACTAACTAGGCTATTTAGGCTTTACTGATGAAATAATGTATAGGTAAGGAGGAAGTCCTGCAATTTTCATTGGTGTTTGGTTAACTATTGATTATAATATTAGTAATTTCTTCCTGTTAGTTTCGATGGTCATCATTTTATAATTTCATTTACTGTATATTCATATAGCTTAGCCCAATCTCAATATGTAGTAAGGACAGGTGCCAATGTTCGTCCTTCTCTAGCGTTCATCTTGGTGACTTGCTTTCTGAAGATAGCGACATTGGAGTGACATCTCTAGTATTGTGATCATTAATATCCATTAGCCACTACAAATTCTTTATGATTTAATATAAAACTATTTTTGCAGCTCCACAGAAAGATATGAACTATGAGGTCAAGCCCATGGAAGACTGTGACAACACCGGTTTCTACTTTGTCACAGAACAGAACCCCAAAGAGAAAGAATCTATCAAGTGCTACCTGTGTTTCTGCCAAAGTAAGGATACCGCCATTTGCTGGAAACGGGAGAGCAAGAGGTGTCATAAGGACACCATGCACCATGGCCTTGGACCCAGGTATTCATAAATCAACATGTAGCATGTGATCATAAGTTTCTAAGCTTAAATTAATTGGACTGTTACCGCCACCTGATATATTCGAAGATGTGTTGTTAAAAGCAGATACACCGTTATGTTTCCAAAAAACTTGCAAATTAGTTGGCGTATTAACAAAATGTTGCTTGTGGGGAAACCAGTAACTTCACAGGCCTGGTTATCTTCATTATACAGCTAAATCTTCACACACAATACCTCAGCCACTAGGCCCACTTCGGTTATATTTAGTAGGTCTATTTTAACAGTCCTAAATATACCCTATTTGTTATTTAGCTAAAACTGACTATTACTTCGCTATGTTCTACTTCCTAATTATTCGTGCAGTATATCAATCAATCATTAAGCCTATTGCCATCCACTTCAAGACAAAAGCCTCTCCCAATGTTGGTAAGCTAAGGTCTACTGTTTCCACTCGAGGTTTCCTTCTCTCGCAGTGATATCGTCTCCATATTTTTCGGTTAGTCGTCTCTTACGACATCCTTCGGATAAAATGGGTCGGCACTTGTCTTCTTTCTCCACACGTCACCACAAAGTTATGTGATATTTATTTTTTTACGTTTTATTATAATATAGATTAGAATATTTGAAAGCATCATTATTAGCTATACCCGACCCAAATCTCAAGTAGGGAGTTCGCATAAGGTACATTTAGCTTCTTCTCATGGTACTAGTTAGTAGTTAGTAGTTAATATGAACCGAATTGATTACTAGATGACGATACGATAAAGAGGTTATGTGTACCAGTAATATAAATGCTGCAATGGATGTATGGTGTAACGTGGACTGAAAGGAACGAGTATATTAAGGGAAGGTTTAAAGTTGCGCTAGTGAATGAAAAGGTTAAGAGAATTCGGTTGTCATGGAAAAAAACAGATGAAAGTAGATTCCGATTCAATGTAAGAATATAGTGTACTTGAAGCAAAGGTAGGTACAAGAAAATGGCCCTTAGGATCGACACAACATATGACTAATAAGCAAAAGAGCAGGTACTCGTAGATGATGTCATCTTGAATTGTTTCCAGAGATACAAGAATACGTCGAAGTCCTGGTCCTGGTTTTAGCGATATATTCTTTCGTGATGCTTCAAGAGATGGTTCGTATAATCTTAATTTGTCATTGGTGAACATTTTATTTAAAACGAAACGAAAAAAGAACAATAGAAAAAGAAAGAAAATCATAGGAAAATTAGTAAATTTTTGTAACCGAGTTATTTTCTTGCAGTTTTCCATAAGAATAGTGATGATAAGCAGTGCAAGCCGTATGAGTCCAGCTTCAGTGACGATTGTCCACCGGGTATGTCCTGCTTGTCCCATAAAGGAGACTCTATGCTATTTTTTGTATATTTTATCATAACAGAACTGGTTATTAATACATTACCAATATTATCTGCATTACATCGGTATGGAAACGTACACACAGTCATGTAATTTAATGCAGGCCACAACCTAAATCCACTACACTACTATAAGGGAAATATTCTGCAAACTACTTAGATTAGTCCTAGATAGATAAAATGACATTCTATTTAGTTGTGAGACAAACTCACTAGATAATTTTAACCTTCCATTTATGTATTCTTTGTGTTTGTCTTTCACACGTCAATTTAACGTCACCCCCCTGATGGTAAGATGAGGGCAGACTTCATCCCCCTGATAGGAAAGTCTCAGGAAAGAGGGTCACCATTACAAACTCGTACCATATCAACAATGGTAGCACTCAGCTTGTGGGGCTCATCAGATGCTTTTTTATGCCCCGCTTAAAGGACCCTGTAGGAAAAAGGAAACACGTGAGCTGGCAAAGAGTTCCAGGTCTTAATGGTGCGACAAAGGAAAGAGTCACCGAACCGCTTGGTTCTTGAAGGAATATTCTGCATCGCATGCTGGTGACACCTAAGCACTGAACGTGTTGTCCTGTGTAGGAAAGGAGAGGGTGGGACTATTTGGAAGAGCTTGTCAGGCTACGGCTTCACCCGCATCAATTTCCGATCTCGTTCCCACAATCTATGGGAACCTATACCAACGATAAAAAAATAATAATTACTCGGTGTTTTCGTGGGCTGTTGCAATATTGGTGAACAGGAGTTACATTAGTTTTTATTATTATTACACAGTTTATTTAACTGAGAGACCAACCGGATTATGTATACCTAATTATATACAGTCGACAAAAGAGATACGGTTGCACCTTAACATACAACTTTATATGAAAGCCTTTGTCGACTGCACACTTAAATATGTATTCCTAATGAATATTTGTGGAATGATGTTACTTGATTGTATTTAAGCCTTGTTTAATTGTATAAATTTTAGCCGATTGGTGTACCGGGTGTACCGTGTGTGATTGCGACTCCAATGGCCGCTGGGACTGCCATATCTTAAGCTTCTGCTCTGACCGTAAGTTATACTTTTATAACAACTATCAGTAATTATATGTTGCATTTGGTTACTTCTAGATTTGCTAGTTGGTATGTTGAAAATATAATAATATTCAATTATTTTCGATTCCAAGCTAAAAAAATTAAAACGAATGGCAGAAAAATGGTGAAAAAGAAACCGACTACAACGCCTTTGCCATATGCTGCACGGCCGCGGACGGGCCCACCGATAATGCGCCGAGGGCATCATCATCAAAAACATAATCCATTACCACAAAAAAAAGTTGTCAAGAAGTCAATTCCACCAAGCTACCATAAGCAAAAACAACAAAAGAAAAAGCCACCAATCAGGTATAAGAGAATTGCTCCAAAACCAAACGTTTCCCATAAAAAGTTAAAAAAAAGAAATTTAGTGACACCAAAACCAGTTCACATCTACAAGAAGAACAGAAAACACGCAAATGGTCCAAATCATATACCTCACATGCGAAAGAACAACAAGAAACACACTAATAAACAGAATCAAATACCAATTGACGTGGCACAGCAAATTGTGAAACAAATGATGTCTGTTGTGCAAAAACTAGTGAAGAAAGAAATATATAACATGACAAAGCTCGTGCAGGATATGCAACAAGGATCAACGATGAGAGGCAGTGGAAGGACAACTTATAGACCTAGAATTATTGGGGGAACAATGAGAGCAAGACGAAAGAGAGAAATAGAAAAAGTAACTACAGAAGGACCTCAATTAAAAATATTACACGGAGAATATAAAAGACCGCTATCTTCAAAAGAGGCCAGTTATTTAACTTCTACCGTCAGCTCTTCTACGAAGGGTGTGCTAAAAGGTATTTATCTTATTTCATAATTCTTGAGGGAGCATGGCGGTCATGTGACAATATACGTGACACGTGACTTTACAATTGGAGTAGGCAGCGGCAACAACTTTCTAATTTTTACGATCTTGGTTTTCGTCTCTTGCGGATTTCGCTGAACTTGGATATTTTCTGTGAAGCGACTGCCATCTTACCTCCACAACCCAAAGGCAATATTGAAGCATTACAGTTGGACCAGTTGTTGGACTTCTTAGGGCTCCAACTACCAGTAACGAGTGCCATAGATGTTCGTATGGCAATCGGGACCGTGTTCTCCGAGACACGACCAGACTAATGCAAATATTCATATTCTTGCATACAAATATTTGCATTGAGCGGGGATACCCGCGCCTCCTGCGTAGCGGCTGCGTTCGCTATTGCTACACGACAGAAGAAGTAAAGAATGCGGAAAAATAATTCAAAAGTGAAATACATCAATCAATAAATCAATCAATTACCCCACTACAGTCCACTGCTGGACATAGGCCTCTCCCAATGTGCGCCATTTCGTACGCCTTCCGCGTCCAGTCCATCTCGGCCACCTTTTTTAGGTCATCGGTCCATATGGCTAGGGGTGTCCTACCCTCCGTTACATATATAGTCATATGTATTATAATTTTTGTACCTTTTCAGAATGATCGAAATAGCACAAGCGCGATAATAATTTTGAGTTTTGTTACAGACAAACAGGTTAATTTCACAGCATTAAAAAATGAAAGCAACTCATTGAGTCCAAATACAGAACCAATAATTGTCATACCCATATCAACTACGACAGACCCTGAAAATAACTATTATAAATACATCGTAGCAACAAATATTATACCCTTAAGCAACAACAATACCCTTGATGTTATGGCTCCAAGTACAATTACAGTATCTAAAACAAATGTCACAAATGCAACAGAAAAGACGAAGGAAAATATAGAAATTACAGTAACAACAAAAACAGCAAAACATTCCGTAAATGTACCTAATAATGTGACTAGAAATACACCGAAAAACTTACCTAATTTGAATAATACACAAGTAAATAACAGAAACGTATCTGAAACAAGTAATAATACTATAATAAGTACTACACAAGCAGCCGATAGAGTTACAGGTGAAAATATGTTGCTAGATAATATAAATAATACCTATAATTACATAGCTAAAGTGGATCCTACCGGAGGTGATATAAAATTTAATTACTGGCCTCATGTTAAAAGTGTACGAGACCAGAAAATTAAATTATTGACGAAAAGCACCAAGAACACCAAGGCTCAAGTTAACAAAACTGGCGTTATTATTGGCGATAAGTATAAAGTTCGAGGTAAAGACATTAACCGAATAACAGTAACGAAGAAATATAACTTGTTTAAGACACTTAATTATCACAGATGTCCATTTTTAAACAGAATAGTACTAAACACAAATGATACACATAATCTAAAATCGAATAACAAAATTTCTTACAAGAAAAATACTCTAACAAACTTGTTGAGTGAGTTAAACAATAAGAGAGAACCACGTAGGAAACTGAGGAAATTCAGCTTTATGAAGTATTTAAGAACAATATTTAATAGAATATTTAAAAGTAAAAAGAATCCCGACCGTTTTAGTAGATACCACATTCTTGAAACTCTTTGTGAAAATTTTGGTCCCTGCAGAATTAAGTCAAAAGATAAATATATTCTAAAAGAGAAACTTGCTGATTTAGAAAATGCAACTATG
Organism: Eilema caniola; assembly: GCA_949126895.1. Classification (NCBI taxonomy): domain Eukaryota; kingdom Metazoa; phylum Arthropoda; class Insecta; order Lepidoptera; family Erebidae; genus Eilema; species Eilema caniola. The sequence continues at coordinate 1,065,952 of OX421482.1, read as the reverse complement.
GCAATCTTAAAGACAGTTAAGATTATCAAAGGACTATTGACATTACTAGATGACTCCGTAGAAAAAAATAAATCATTATCAAAACAAGGGAGTTTGGGAAGTAATATTCAAAAACTGAATAGCATTTTAAAAGGTCAATACGGTAATAGTTTGAAAGAACCATTGACAGAGACAAAGATCACACAAATAGAATATATAAAGAAGAATACTCAAGATTTCGTAAAATCTGTTGGTAAATTTGCTATATCACTTAACCAAATACTTGAAATAGTATCCAAACAAGATGTTAAAGATAATGACATAAAAACGAAACAACAAGTTACTGTAAAGGATCCTTTCCAAAGTTTGAAAGATCTTATAGTAAAGTATAATTTGGTTCAAAATACTTTTATGAAGAAAATGTACGAGCTGGTCAACAGTTTTGAAAACAAGGTACATGACAAGCCAAAGGTGAGTGCTGCTCAGGATATGAATAGTAGTATAGCAATTGAGAATTTCTCAAGGAATATACTTAAAAATCTTAGGAAACTGAAGCATCTGGCACAAACTTTGAATTATAATGGAAGGACTAAGAGGGAAACAAAAGATGATGATGCTATTGAGTATCTACTAATGTTAATGGAGTATTTATTAAAACAGAACCACCCATTGGATGCTGCACCAGGTAATGCTGCTTTTTTTTTTCTTTACATTTTTCAACACAAATATTTGTTTTCCTCTTTATAGGAAGACCTGCAAATCGGTGGCCTATTAATTGAGAGAGGTTCTAGTGTAGGGCATTTTTATATGGGAAGGCTTTGAGAATTTGCTCTCATAAAAGCTAGGTACACCAAATTATGAACAAGTAAGAGAGCAAACCCCGGGCTCCTAAAAGCAAGCTATAGATGTCACCGGAATTGGCGCTCGGATGGTGATGAGATTGAAACTTGCGTGAGTTACATCATCCAAATAAGTTAATCAAATAACGGCTTTAGGCAATGTTGGTAAATATTCTTTTGTATCAAATTTCAGTGAATGTGTGTTTTGTTTCCATAAAAACTAACATCAAACCATTAAAAAATATTCTAACTAAATAATATTTCTCGTTTTGCAGCTAATGATGGTATTGATCTATTGATAGAAGCTATAAAAAATGCACCTGATATTAAAACAGTACGAAAGAAAGTATTAGTCAACATGCCGTCTTCGGGGATAGATACGACAGCGATAGCTATTTCACGAAATTTATTGTACCGCTCAACTACAGAAAGTTCCATAGTTGATACTGAATCTGAAAGTGACACAGGTTCTAATGAAGATTCTGAAAAATCTAAAGGTGATACAAGTGAAGACACATCAAAAACAAAATTGGAAGAAACTAAAGATTTATTTGATATAGCTGAAGAAGAGAAGGATGGTGATGAAAGAATTCCTCTCGATAGACGTGCGGAAAATGTACCCAGTAGTTCAGAATCAAATACTAAAGCGCCTTTTTATGAGGAAATAGACACAAATATTATATCCCATTCTTTAAATGAATTTGAACCCACAGTATCTCCACAATTACTCAAAGAAGAAGAAAGTATTGACAATAGTAGTATATTTTACGCTAGTGGTAGTGAAAATGGTTACACTGATAATCCTGGCAATGCAAATAATAATTATTTTGATATTACAGAATCTGCTAATATATTTAGTAACACAATAAATAATAATTATGGTTCGAATACAGCATACGGTAATAATAATTACGATATTAATACAGCAGATGGTAATATTTACATCGCTAATATGGCAGACGGTAACAGTCCTAATGTTAATGCAGGAGATGGTGATACTTATAACGCTGCACTGGACCAAAAGAATAATAGTATCAAAACAACATATGAAAGTATCAATATACCCAAAGACGAAAATTCCGATATAGTTGTAGCGGAGGAGGCTCTTAAGGGGGAAGAAGATGGTGTAAAGAAAACTGAAACTGTATATACAGGAGAAATAGATGAAGAAGAGACAACATTCGTGACAATTTCTATGGTAGAAGCAGAGACAGCTACTACAGTATCTCCAGAAGATGACTATCCTAAAACGAAGCAGAAGCATAAAGAGATCAAAACTTTAGATTCATATGACCACGAAAAAAATGATGATAAGAAATCTAAACTGGAATGGATTGAAGAAAATTTTCGTAGAGAATATTCCAATTACGACGACGATAAAGCAAAAGCGAAAGAAGAGAAAAGAGAGGATACTAAAACTTATACGACGGTTACCGCGCCTTCCAGAACGAGTGTACCTGAACTTAATAAGAAACGGGTGGCAGACGTCAGTTTGATCAGTAATGAAGTAGAGACTGGCCGTAAAAAGAAGAAATCAAAGATAAATACAGAGGAAGTGATGTTCAAAAAACAGATGGATCTATTGAATTCTCTTGATTACGTCACCGAGAAAGCAGAATTTGAGAATGACAATGAATCAAAGGATGGAAACATAGAAGAAAGATACTCAGAAAACTATTTCGTTTGATCAGATATTACCTATTTGTGCTTAACGTTTAACTGTAGATATTGCTGAAATGTTAACACATGTTTATTATGTTTTTGGCGGATGGCTACGGTGCCGTGTGTGTGAACTTGCCCACTCACTATCAGTTTACCGGACGACGGCCGGACGATATAAATCTGTCAGTTAATCGTAATAACCCACACACTAACAGTTTCGTTAACGATTTGGACTGTCGAGTAATACGATCCGATAGAGTGTGGCCGCTGAACTATTCCGGACAGTCCTAGGCCGGACAGTCCTAGTACGTCAGACAGACTATCGACTCACAACTGCTAAAGTGTCGTCGCGAAACTGTCAACAGGGAATTGCCGGCAGGCCAAAATTGCTTTATGCAAAAATGCTTTGTGTGGGCGCTATCGGCTTAGGACTGCAGGCCGCCGGACAGATCAGAAACTGCAGGCGGACTCTTAGTGAGTGGGCGCCTTAATAATATTTGCTCCAATCAACTATTTACTGTGATTCAAAACTAGCTTTGATTGTGTTCAATATTATGCTTACTTGATCTGTGGATTAGATAGATAGTTTTGTGTAGTCTTTATTGCATTGAGGTCTGCATTATTTCGTTCTTTCAGTCATTCGTACCTAATTCAGTATTCTCAGTATTTTTTGTGGTTTTGACATTAGCATTTCAATTATAGTTTAAAGGTTTAATTTATATACAGTAATAAGGCGGATTATTAAATTGGGTCTTGGGACGTAGTATCGATCTAATTGAAAATACTTTATTATTATCTATAATGGTCATGTAAACATTTTCTTTAGTTTATGGGAATTCTGTATCTGAATTGGTATTTAATTGATTATATTTTTTATTCGAAACTAAAAATAAATTGTTAAGGTTACGAAAACAAAAACCAAACGTTCGGTGAATAATTATGCAATGCAAGTAATTTTAATTAATGTGTTGTGCTAACGTAATAAAATCAGACTAGTTAAAGATAAAAGGTATGTTGAAAGTTATTAAAAATCTCATAGCGATCTTTGATGACTGATAATAATGTAAAATTTGTTTCACACAAATTCATCAACACTATTGAAATTATGATCATGAAATAAGTGTGCAACGATAGTCTAATCTAAATACCTATGTTAACTTTAAGAAATTCCAATTCTGTCAAGCTTACTATTTAATATTTTAATAACTGAATGTAATGGCATGAAACTATATGATGGAATGAAATTTTTTAACCAATTAGCATGTTAACTATTCAAATCGATTAGGATAGGAAAGAGAGAAATGACTTAGGCGGGATCGCCCCAAGATGGTTATATAGGTGAATTTGAAGCATTCGAGGCGTGACTTAGTAGCTCAGTAGCCAGAGCATCCCCCTGTAATGGACTGGTCGCGGGTTCTAGTCCCGCCTAAGTCGTTCCTCTTTTTCCTATTCTAATCAACTCTACAATGATAACAAAACTCAAATTAGAAGACGACTATAATACCCGCGATATACAAACTATAATTTAAAAATGAATGTAGCCAATTTCAGCTCAGTGCGAATATTTGTATGCATGAATATGTATATTTGCATTGGTCTGGATGTTTCTATGTATAATATGTATGTATTTACAAAAAAAAAGTATTTAAGTATGTTTATCCGCATTCTAGATTCCATAACACAAGCTAGTTAAGCTATGCTTACCATGGGTCTAGATAGCGTTGTGTGAAATGTTTTGGAATATTTATTATTATCTCTTTATTCATTTAAAACTACTTATAAATTACATTTTTAAATACATATCAAAAAGAAAACATCTATTTAAAAATATAAAAAATAGAAGGCCACCGATAGCGGGGCAGGGCCCAAGCTACCGGCGGTCGGAGTCACAGAGAGAGAAACCTCCGGACAATACGTGCCGTGTCGAGGATGACCGCAGGGCCTTTTGCATCTGACCCTTGACCCAACCATCTAGCGAGAGCCTCTTGAGGTGTTGGTCGAGGCTTTTCGCTATCAGCCCGTTCGCCGAAATGACTATCGGGACAATGATCGGGACAATGTTTATTATTATTATTATTATTATTCTCTTTATTCATTTTAAAAACTTACAAATTATATTTTTAAATACATATACAGAAAAAAAATAAAAACATCTATTTAAAAATATAAAAAGTAGTGTCCCACCGGTATCGGATACAAGGACCATGCTACCGGTGGTTAGGGCTCCAGAGACAGGAACTTTCTCACGATGCGCGCCGTATCAAGGAGCACTGCCTTCTGCATCTGGCCCTTGATCCAACCGTCTAACCCGAGCCTCTTCAGGTGTTGGTCGAGGCTCTTGGCTATCAGTCCGTTGACTGACACGACTATCGGTACAATGATTGTTGAGTCAACATTCCACATGTCGACAACCTCGTGGGCCAAGTCCAAGTATTTGATCTGTTTATCTTTCTCAGCTTTCACGAGATTCTCGTCATGAGGAATGGTGACATCAACAATCAATGCTCGGCGTTCGGATCGGTCTATCACCACAATGTCAGGCTTGTTGGCTACAACAGTCCTATCAGTGATGATAGATCGATCCCAGTACAATGTGATATGACTATTTTCTAGAACTGGCTCAGGAACATACCTATAGTAAGGCACCTCAACTTCCACAAGGTTGTATTTCAGAGCAAGTCGCTGATGGATTATCCTGGCTACTTGATTATGTCTGTGCAAGTACTCGCTGTTAGCAAGACGAGAACAACCGGAAGTAATATGCCTGAGGGATTCACCAGGTTGGTGACACGCTCGACAGATGTCGATTGTGCCATCCCTCATGATATACTTCCGGTAGTTATTCGTCTTGATAACTTCGTCAGCAATTGCACAGGCAAAACCTTCGGTTTCCCCAAAAAGGTCACCGAAACGTAGCCAGGATACAGATGCCAATAGGTCTACTTCGGGCCTGTGGAGAGCCCGATAGAACCTGCCATGTAGCTCCTTACTCTGCCATACCTCCCTGCGGCTATCAGTGCCAATAACTGTAGGCCTACGCCAGTTCCCCTTAGCCAAACCGAGCGGGGTGAGCCCGACATCTACGTTGGCTACATCACGATGCATATCCACGTTGGACTTAAGAAAATAGTCTCTGAGACTGCATACCTCACGGTTATGGAGGGTCTTAGCATTTAAAAATCCTCAACCCCCACATTTCCGCGGGATGTACAATCTCATGACTGACGACCGTGGATGATGCATTCGAAATGCAGTCAACTGAGTCCGGACTTTCCTATCAATGGTGTCGAGTTCAGTCTGAGTCCACTTGAGTATGCCAAAGGAGTACATCAAGAGTGGCATGACCCAACTGTTACAAGCACGCACCTTGTTACCACCTGATAAAAGACTGCTAAGTACCTTTTTCAGGCGGCCAAAGAAACGTTCCTGTAGCATTTGTTTCATGCCGGCCTCATTAATGCATAACGCCTGTGACATACCCAAGTACTTATAGGTCTCAGCTACGAGGAGTGATCTCAGGTTAGTGGAATCAGAGAGTGGTATACCCTCCGACTCCACCACCCGCCCTCGCTTTACATGAACAACTGCACATTTGTCCACACCAAACGCCATTTTAATGGAATTACTGAACGTTTCAGTTATCTTCAGTAAAACCATTAATTGAGAATTGGTGTGGGCAAATAACTTTAAATCATCCATGTAAAGCAGGTGGGATACCATCTGACCCTCTTTTCGTAGCCTATACCCTAACCCTGAATTCACTAGTAAAGTACTAAGTGGGTTCAGGGCTAAGCAGAACCAAAGGGGACTCAGACTGTCTCCTTGAAAAATACCCCGCTCTATTGTTATCGGCCGGCCATTACCTAAAGCCTGACGACACCCTGGATAGAAAAGAAACGTCTTCCATTGCCCCATACATGACTTTAAGAAGGTACATAGAGTTGCATTCACTTTATACAACTCCAGCACCCTCAAAAGCCATGTATGTGGCACGGAATCAAACGCTTTCTTGTAATCTATCCAGCATGCCGTCAGGTCCTTATGGTTGCGGCGAGCTTGCTGGCTAATAGCCATATCAATGAGGAGGAGCTCCTTAGTACCCCGGGCCCCATTCCTACATCCATTCTGAGAGGCACACATAATAGAATTATTATTAATATGATTGTTAATTTTGACTCTCAGAATGGATGTAAGAAGTTTATAGATCGTTGGTAGACATGTAATCGGTCTATAGTTATTGGGCTCCAGAGTACTACCAGTTTTATGGAGCAGATGGGTAACTCCTGTCGTCATAAAAGCTGGTAGCGTCCCAGATTCAACAGCAGATTGAAATTGTGAAGCTAAGACAACATGCGAGCTTCGTAGCCACTTTAGCCAAAAATTGTGCAGTCCATCCGGTCCCGGAGACTTCCAATTAGACAGCGAATGGACCGCACAATCTACATCAGTGGCATCTATATGTATGTCATCCATATCCGGTATGGTCTCGCTTGCTCTTTCAACTTCACACATCCAATCGCCTTCAGTGTGGCTAACGGGCACCGACCAGATACTGCGCCAAAACGAATTTGTGGTTTCAGCATCCGGCCGCCGCACGTCATCCACACTTTCCTCTGTTCGCTCCCAGCTTCTATACACCCATCTTTGGTCTCTTTGGAACATGCGATTAACGGTAAATCGATCGACGCGTTTTTTGTATCTGCGAATACGGTTTGCCCATGCATATACTTTCTGCTTCAGGAAGTCAATGCGCTCTGTGACCCGAGACGTATATTCTTGGGGACCAATACCAGTTCCTGCAAACGCTTGGGTCACATAGCGCATCACTCTAGGGCGAGTATTACCCGACCTGAAGCAGATTAGCTTGCCGATGAGCACCCTTGCCTCGGCCACACGTCGTTCAATCCTGCATTGCCATGCTGGTTTAGCAGACTTAGGTCGTATGACAGGGTCTTTAATAGGGAATTTAACCCCTGCCATACGACATGCCGCCACAGCAGTACAATACAGCATTGAATGAGTGTCACCGAGGTTTTCACTATTTTCTAGATACCTAGCCAATAGTGAATCAAGGGCACCCACCAGAGCTATATTTCGTCTATGCATAGGCAACCGAGGCAGACGTGGCCTAAAATGTAGGGGCATCGATCGATATTCCCGCAACGCACATTCCAAAGCCTCCTGAATCTCGTCATTGTACTGAATACTTACTGGAATAGGTGTGTCATCCCGCACAACAAATGTGTCTTCATCTGTTCCTTGTGCAGGTGTAGAAGCAGGAACCGGGGCGGGGGTGACACAGATATTTCGCAAGCATTCTAGCCGTAGAGTCTCAAGTACGGTTTCATTCAACATGCGGTTGCGTTGAATGACCCGCACTTGGTCCGACAGTCGTTGTGCTGATGTGTTGACGGATGGTTCAAGCGCCTGAAACAAAGGAAGTATCCGAGAACGGTATGCACTGAGGTTAGTTCCCCCCTCTGTAGCCGCAAAATATGCCCGCATGACGTTTTCGTTTATTGAAATAGTCCATCGCATGCGGTGCACATCACCACCGGAAGCGGGGGCCCTGCTCGAAGCCGGAGGGCATCGGGGTCCCAGGCAAGTCGGTGGCCGGCCTCTCCCCGGCCGACGTACAGGTGTTGGCGACGTCGGCGGGGAGAAGAACTCGTCGCTCGAAGAGGAGCTCGACGCCACTGGTTCCATTGCTGGAGGCTGCGCGGCGGAGCTAAGCGACGAGTCCGGAGGTGTTGTTTGTGCATTGTGTCTTCGGGCTTGATAACGAGTCAACATTTTTTCACCATTTTTATTCTGAATTTATTTATCTTTGACATCTGTCATCATGTGTTTTATCTCGTAGATTCTGTCTTTTGGATAACTGTGATACATTATATGATTATAAAATTAAATTAAATAAAGATGTTAGGGGCCGAATCTCACTTAAATTTTAAATTGGTATCAGTTGAAATAAAATAAAATAAATTAAAATAAAAGCAGCAAAAGAAAACGTGACTTTCGTGCCACAGGGTTGCCAGTTATTATTATTATTATTAATTTCAATGTTACTGAATTTATAGAATCCAAGATGTGTTGAAGTGGCTCATTTGGTCAGAGCGTTCCCCTGTAAGGGCCTAGTCGCGGGGTTTTTCAATCTAAATTTATCGTCATTAGCGATGAAGTGAATCCGTACATATCTAAATCTGTTCAATCAAAAAGCTATGCTCGAATTGATGAAGAAATTCACTCTTTTTGGGCACGACCGAATTACATATGAAATAGGTCAACAATTTCCTCTTTCACTAGTCTGATTTGATTTAATATCATTAGATTATACTTAAATAATAGCTAGATATAGTCTTAGTATAGTATATCATTTATAGTAGACGGTCGTATCGATATAAGAGTCGTTCATGATATTTGTAAATACGTTCATTACTCAATTTAGCTATTATGACAATAAATAAATAACAGGTATTTGTTGTATTATTTAATAGAAAAGAGAAAACCAATTCCCATGCAAACTTATTTGTTACCGCTGAACTCTGACATAAAGGTACGATTTGAAAAATTATTATTTTATGTAAAAAGGAATAATAATAGTTATGGATCGATTTAATTTTAATTTAAATCTAGATTTTTCCTATTCAAGGGATTTGTTAGTTTTTTGGTAAATGATGCTAAATAAATACTATATGATACAAAAACATCGGCCGTCATTACATCACTATTAGTCTTATTAGTCAGTGGTACCGTTATTTTTAAATTACCCACTTTACCACCAGGGGTATCGTCGGTGGTACAGTGGGTCTGCAGGGCAAAGAGCTGATGACAAATAAAATGTCAGTTGGTTCTTGAGAATAAAAACTCAAAACGTTACTAGCACGCATCAAACTAATCATTTAGTAGAAGGAGTTAGAGCGTTTTCACACTCATCCGATTTCCGATATCCAATATCGGAGGAAGTCAAATGTATGAAATATGTCTCTCTTTCACATTGCCCGGCCCGATATCGGTTATCGGAGCCCACACCACTGTTTTGGCTCGATATCGGAACACAAAGAGACTAAAACAGCGACTGCAAGCAATTTTCGACCTTAAGGACATTTTCTGAGTTACATGTCTTTTCGCTTTAATTGATATCACTGACCACGAATATAAGAAAAAATACTCGATACCATGTCATGTCAATACGGTCTAGTTCAAACATTTTGGGTAAGTATCTGATTTTAATTTAGAACCATATAAATAAATCTCTTTATTTATAGAGGACCTCATTATTGAATACCTAGCCAGTCTCACGTGCATGTTGATGCATCTACCACATTCAATCAATCAATCAATTAGCCCACTGCAGCCCACTGCTGGACATAGGCCTCTCCCAAAGTGCGCCATTTCGTCCGATCCTCCGCCTTCCGCATCCAGTCAGTCCCAGCCACCTTTATCAGTTCATCAGTCCATCTGGCCAGGAGCTGTCCTACCTTCCGTTTCCACATTAGCTCGTCGACTATCCAGTGCTAAATGATGGTGTGGAACCGTTCAGCTTCAGGAGAGTCTCTCCTGAGGCTGAGCGGTTCCACACCATCAGTGCGCATGTTTTACGCCTATATAATGGTGTGTGTTCAGATCAATTGTTCGATATGATGCATATGCACATGGCTAAATTTTATTATCGCTACTCTCGCCACGGGCCAAGAATCCATCCTCACACATTGCGACTTGAAAAATACGCACAGTTATGTATGAAAGGAATATCATCCCCCGCAAGCTTAAGTCGCGGTTTTTTCAAGCGACTAGGTACAATATGGACTTACTGGGTCGGCAGCGCAAGTTTAACGCCCCTGGTGTTGTACACGTCTATAGGCCACGGTAACGACTTTCCAACAGGTGGGCCATGTGCTTGTCTGCCAATTAAGTGGTATAAAAGAACCTGCAAAACAACAAATGAGGCTTATAGTAGGTCATAGTAGAATTTAAGTATAGCTATGGAGCCTGGGGTCACTATTTATTCCTCAGCCTCCAAATACATCGGCGCTCCCGCAGGACTGTAGTTTCTGTTTCTCGTTTCAAATTTAAAATTCACTTCCACCTAACTTACAAACCGTGATACTACTTTAATTCTAAACAATTTTGGCCTAGTTGAATTAGTTCAAACATAGGCAAACCTGGAAAAAATCCCAGGGGTCACTGGAAGTCTTCATATCGTTTTGGGCGGTATTCGGTTGGTTGTGTTTTCCGCCATCTTGAATTTATGGGTGAATTATTTTAGAATAAGTTGTTTTTTTTTAATATTAAGAGCAAAAGTTGTTAAGAATTCCTTCCCCTAAGTAAATCTGCCCCTCTAGACAAGTGGCAATTCGTTGGTCGGCGTTTGATGGAATATAATGACGAATGTATGGGATTTGACACATTTGACATGCGTTAACGACTGTCAGAAACGTCAAATCCCATTTATTCGTCATTCTATTAAAAATGACGAATAAATGAAAATTGCTACATGGAATTCAAATCCTTATTCGACTTGGCTATTTGTCTTATTGGGTACTTGCCAACTTTTACAATAAAATATGAAATGTATTGGATAGCTTATATGTAAATAGTAACTATAGGAATTTATTTCACTCAAATATGAATTGTAAATAATTTATTTTTACAAAATAAAATTGCGATTTTTTAATCTGTATTTTACACGAAGCAAAAGGCGGGCGAATCTGTTGACAGCTCATGTGACGTAACAAATAATTTCGGCGTTCGTTCACGCCCTTCGAGTGAGTAAAGCAAATGTGTGGGCCGTGTGTTTGTCTACCACCTAAGTGGTAAAAAATGTGTATCCATACTAATATTATAAATGCGAAAGTAACTCTGCCTGTCTGTGTCTGTCTGTCTGTATTTTACGCTATCACGCTAAACCACTGAGCCGATCTTGATGACATTTGGTTCAGAGGTGTATTAGAGCTTGAGAACGGACATAGGCTACCTTTTATCGCGAAAAAGGGGGTTTGAGGGGGGATATAGGGGATGGAAGTTTGTCATTTTTGAAGATATCCTAATCAAATTTGGTACAGAGATAGTTTAAAACTTGGGAACGGACAAAGGCTACCTCTATTCGCGAAAAAGGGGGTTTAAGGGGGGGAATAGGGGATATAGTTTGGCATTTTTAAAGATATCCTGATGAAATTTGGTACAGGGATGAATTAGAGCTTGGAAATGGACATAGGCTACCGGTGATCGTGAAAAAGTGGGTTGAGGGGGGGGGGGGGGGAATAGGGTTAAGGGATGTAAGTTTGTCAATTTAGAAGATATCCTGATGAAATTAGTGTAGAGATGGATTAGAGCTTGAAAACGGACATAGCCTAACTTTAACTCGAGAAAAGGGATAGAAGAGGGAGGAGTGGGATATGGGCTAGGGGATGATAGTTTCACATTTTTGACTATATCCTGATGAAATTTGGCACATAAACAGATTAGAACTTGAAAACGGAAGGGGCTACCTTTTATAGCGAAATAAGGGGTTAAAGAGGGGAGGGGTAATACTCGTAGGAGATGAAAATTTGTTATTTTTAAATATCCTTATGAAATTTGGTTCAGAGATAGATTAGAGTTAGGGGTGGGATTAGGGGAATAAACTTTGTCAATTTTCAACCGCGTAAAAAAGAGGCCAAATGGTAAGAATTTAAAAATTAAGAGGATAAAGTTGAGTAGTAAGGTGAATTTAATGCTCAGTAGCGTCGGCTCAAAACTAAGCGTTAACCGACATCCACGCGGGCGGAGCCACGGGCAAAAGATAGTTAATTTATAAATTTTCTTTCTTTCTAGTTTATGTGGAATCATCACTAAAAGGTGGTTTATTTCGTTTATACGTAGGTAAATCATGTTAGTAACACCCAGCGCAGTGGCATGTCGCAAGCCGTTCCGGGCCGTCGCGGCCGAGGCTCGACCTTCCGCCGGCCGCCGCTAATTGAGCGGCTTCGGCTTATCTGGTGCTGAAACATCCGCCATGATTCACTTTGCTAATTATAGTGGACTAGTGACATAGTGGATTAATGAAGACTAGTGGCAAAAACTAGGCATGAATTGTTTACTTAATTTGAGCAATGCTTCGGAAGTTATGGATAGTTTTAGTAGTAGATTGATTGGAGTTTTGGTGAGGCCTGTGATGCACCTTAGACAGTTATTAAGCGACGCAATGTATTTGATACATTAGTAATGTATATTAAACGAATACTTTCGCGTTGCGATATTATCAGTAAGTAGCTGCAGCATTTAAAAGTCTAATGTAGTGATGTAAATTTGAACTGGTTTGCATATGAATAAAATTTTGGTCTAGTTTTGATATTGAGTTCATACGTTACTATGCCACCTGTGTGTGTGCGGTGGTGCATCGTTTGACTGCTTAGTTAGAGATCGCGGCTTCGATTCCCGTTCAGTGCAAATATTTTTAATTTTTCAAGAAGGTTCAGGCTCCCTTTGCCTAATATATTTTTGCATAGTATAGAAATCAAAGCCGGATCTGCGCTCTCCAAAATATCCAGCGGTACAATAATTTAATGTACAATCAGCGTCACAACGATTGACGAACTTGAGTTAATAAAAAAGGAATTAAATATTTTTTAAGTTACATTTTTGTATTGAAGTGGTAAAAAGTAATACACTCATCTAGTAGATGGTTTTCAGGACAAGAATAGTAGTATCTTTTTATACTGTTTACCCATCAATACAATAAGTGATCTTCTAAACCTTTTCCAGAAAAAAGAAACATAAACAGGCGCTGGTTTGAGGTCAATTTATCAAAATTACGTAATAAAAATAAATAAATAACTCTAGTATAAAACAAAGTCGCTTTCTCTGTCCCTATATCCCTTTGTATGTTTAAATCTTTAAAACTACGCAACGGATATTGATGCGTTTTTTTAAAAGATAGAGTGATTCAAGAGGAAGATTCATATGTATAATACATGTTTAATATAGTAGAGGGTGCAGCGGGAACGGGTTCTGACGCCACGCGGGCGGTAAAATATTGGCGGTACGAAGTTCGCCGGGTCAGCTAGTTTAGTAATATTTGAAATGATCTTTAAAATTTACGCATTTAAACTCAAAGTAATATAGTTTTTAACTATGAAAACACATCTCAAAAATCACATATGTCAGCAAAAACGATCTTAAAATGATATTAAAACTTACCTTGGTATTAAAAGCAAATCAAACTGCTTTTTTTATTGATAAAAATGTATTAATGTCTAAACTAAAGGTGTGTACCAGTACCAAATATCAGAATAATCGGTGAACAGGAAGTGAGAAACCAAGGCATTAAGATCAATTTGAGTATGTAGTTGCTGACTATACATATTCACGTAACTTTGGATATATGCATATTCAGTTGGTTTACTTACTTTATGTGGGACGTATGCTCACCGGAAATTACAAAGTCGGTTTACTTTTTAAATTTATCGTTCTTGACATATGTTTTCATTTAATTTTATTTTAAGTTACTGTACATAATATAGTTATGGTCACTTATATTAGTTAAATTAATCGAATAACCCGCCCTTGGCCGTTTCCGGCGCAAAAGTACCCATCACACTCGCTGCGTTTCCACGCTGGATTGCGATAACCAACCAGCAATTTTTAAATTAAATAAAATATATTTTATCCACAGCATCACCCGCGTTGGCCATCGCAATGAACTGTCTGTATTTTTTTCCAAGCTTTAGTCAATTTTCGTACCAAACTTTATAAAATTGTCGCACTATTTTCAAGATCAAACCAGATCTTGAAAATAGTAAACGAAATTACTTACACGGTTAGAAAGCTCGAGAGATTGAACAATGGAGAAGCCAATCAATCATTTAGCATATCGCAGCACACTACTGGACATACATAGGCCGCTCCCAGGCCAGGAGGCTTCGGCCTACAGTTTCCAGGCTGGCCAGACGGGTTGGTACAGAGTTTGTATTCCAGTTTTCCTTCTCTCGCAGTGATATCGTCTGCTATTTTTCCGTTAGTCGCTTCTTACGACACCCTTCGCATGAGATGGGGTGATACTTGTATTCTTTCGTCGTCACTACACAGCCAATAATGAATTATTGTCGCTACTTACTCCCATTTGAAATACAGAACGGAGCTATTTATAATGTTGATTGATGGCACTAAGTGAAATTTGTTGTTACACATATTGAGAACACTTGTAATTAACGGTGCGTTAATAATAATGTGAGATTAGAGTGAATGAAATTCACTCTGGCGTAATACAGGACACTGGCGTTCTATGGTCAAATGTGACGGTATTCCATTCATTCAGACTGTCAATTGAGTTTGACAGATAACAGCGGAGCGCGCAGTCAGTATGGCTTTGTACCTCGACCGAACAAAGTGAAAGTCGAATATCATTTATTCTGTATACACCATTAAAACGGCACTTATAAAATGTCAAATATAAAAAAAACTATGCTAGTTTAGCAAATGGACCAGCGTGCACCGGTTCAAAACGCGGCCCTGACCTGAGAAGACTCCGGCAAGAAACTCAGGGTGCATTTTATTTTGTCTATTTACAAACATTTACTGAATCTACTTAGTCTAAATACAAAAGTTTGCTTGAGTAGCATAGTTGAGTGAACAGCTCATTTCCAAGCTTGTTTATCATCTAAACATACTTGGATTTTATAATAGCCTTCTTGGCACATTTTTAAATTCATACATAGGTAAATCTCTAATTTCATTAGGGAGCTTGTTGAAAAAACGTATACAGTTGCCCCGGAAAGAATTACTAATTTTATGGAGTCTACTATCACAATCTACAAGATTGCTTTTATGTCTTCTATCTTCTATCTATTATATAAACAGTACGTGGAAGCCATTCAATTAGAATTGAATTGAGTACCACGTGCCTTGTGGAACGCTCTTAGTTCGGTTGAATATACGTTATTATAGATCGCGAGAGTGTGTCTGTAAAATGTGTAATCAGTGATTGACGTAATTGAAATATTGTGATTTGTGTACTTGGTAGTCCAATCTCCTCGTCCGTATATCCACGCGGCTTGTAAGTGCAAGCTTACAATGGGCAACTAAGAGGCCCGAGACCCGAAGTGGCACCCGTGTGCCTACATCAGAATTGGGAATCTCAGGGCAACAAGCTGAGGAGAATAAGCAGTGGCAACCAAAAGACTCGCTAGTCGGATTTTCATGAAATAACGTGAAACTGTGACTGTCCTGATTGCTAGCCGCATCCTGACTGCAAGACCCGGTGAGTCCGTTCTTTACGGTCCGTTTCCGTCGTTAATTTGTAATAATAAGTTGTATAGCCAAAGAATTTCCTGGTAGCGTAATATCGTAATACATCCTCCAGGGAGAGGTATTGTAATGTATTAACTCGTGAGTACAAATTCGAGGTTCCTTTAAAAGTCTCATCCTATCTCTACGATTACATATAGTGCCAGAAGAGACGATAGCAGTTCTGGTAATCCATGAGCAGAGGTTTATTAGGTAGCGGAGTTCGCGCCTAATTATATATTGGCCAAGTTAAATATCTCCCGAAAATCTAGTACTGCTAGTTTTTAAACTATATGTATTTGTTGATACGGTGAAGACTAATGCGTTTTGATTGATTGAAATTGAGTAGGGTACACTGAAAAATGTTACTGTAATTGCTTAGAATAGCTTAGAATGCATTGACGTAATCGGTACGTATAAAAAGTAAGCAGTCTGTTAGAACGATAAGTTTTATCAAGGTTCCCAATATTAACAACAGCGAGTCTTTTTTTGTCAGTATCCGCAGATGCCATGTCAACATGGTGCACCATAGTTGGGTTGTCACCCACTGAGTGGGGAGTAGTGAGAGAAAGGGAACCAGCAGGCTCTCGAGGTTATCTTGTTATTTAAGTGACATAATTTACGTAAAATTAAGTACATAGTTTGCAATGAATACTAATGAAGGAGGAAGAATATATGCTCTTTATATTGTGTAAACGAAAAGCTCCACCAAATTATATTACCATCTAATTCCTTACCTTCTTAGGGTTCCGCAATAAGGAAATATATAACGAGAATATTTCTATTAGGTACTAATCAACACTATAAAATATTATAAAATTTTATATTTATAAACCATGAAAATAAACATATTACGTTAGAGGCTCCACACTTTATTCACTACATTAAATGTAAGTTTTAGATAATTTTGAATCTTTTATTCAGCCCTTGGAGTGCTCTAAGGGTAACTATCCGTAAAAGTAATTGGGGCAACTATCCTATTTAATAAGGATAGTTGTCCTTTTATTTTTGCTAAATAAATAAAAACTATTCAAGAATAAAACGTAATGAACAGTGTAGTATAAACTCTAATGTAAGCAAAGAAACAGAAACTTGACTGATATCTCAATTAGTAATAAAAATATTCGATAGAAACTACTGAGCAAAATAATTATTACGTCTATCTAGGTATAGCCGCGGAAGAGGAGAGGAGAGGAGAAGACGTTTACATCTACACTGATAATTTTTATGATACTGCAGTCTAGATGAGGAGCTGTTACAATTATAGTAAAGTGTGAACTTCACTAACGTTCCTAACGTATAGTATTAAAAACTATTGGCAACTATCTGACTGGGGCATCCATCCTGGTTGTACCCTATGAGGTACGTGTTGGTTTTGGTGTTTGCTCTTTCGGTTTCGGTTTCTTTTCGGTAGCAGGTACTGATACGGTGTGACATTGTCTTGAGGTGTACAGGTCATTTGGGGCTCAGTAGCTTGAATGAAAGGCATGTCCATGATTGCTGATTACCAGTGATTCTGTCATCTCTCACCGTGGATGTTGCTTGCCTTCTGCAGATAGTAAAAATATCTGTTAAAAATGTCTGTAAGCTGGCATTTGTTTTACCTGACATGAAGTACACATATTGCTGTACCATTCCATACTCACGTCATATTTTAAAGGTAGACGTGACTTTGCTGAGCCCTCCCGGTCGGATTACAGCGGGACCAACGTGTTACATACCGCACTGCGAATCGGAATCCGATCTAATGAGCCGCAGGTATTGGTCTTCAGGGGTTCTAGACAAGTGGCACGATCGTCAGTAGAAACGCATAGAATAGAATGACACATGAATGGGATTTACAACTTGCAACACGATTCAACGGATAGAACTTAAAATTGGAAGCCAAGCCGAATTTACAAGCAGTCCAATCGATTGCAACGACCGAGAAGTACATTATTATCTACAGCAAGCTAGCCATGATGAAACCATTCGAAACACGAATAGATTATGAAATGTATGGAACTGACATACGCTTACGACTAATTGGGTAGCCAACGGCGAGGAGCAATGTAATGGGTAGCCACGATGTTACTTTCATGAACGAATACGACTGACAATCGTCAAAAATGGACGCTCCACCAGCGTTAATAAAAAGCCGGAGATAACGCTACAAAATGGCGGATTTTTGATCAGCTGATATAAATGACGGTGTATTTTTATTTATTTTTTTATAAAATGCATAAAATTAGGCTATTGCAGGTTGCGCATAATTATATTTGTTGAATCAAATCACAAATCATGAACATAATAATATTTTACTCCTATAAATTGATTTATTTTATCCTATTCTATTCCATTGACTGAGCGAGTCCCTTGGCTAGCTTAGGTTCTTGTCATATGATTGATTAGAATAGGTTGAAAATGGCTTTTTTCACCAGTATCATAGACAATATTAGAGGACTTGCCGGTCATTTGGAGAGACAGGGCGTTTGACAAGCCGTAATTCGCTTGGCTACAAATAATTCGTCACGATTGCCCCAGCAGTTGAACGGATTGCTTATTTTTTACAAAATGGCGAGTGTTTGTTAAACATATGCTTGCATTTTTAGTAAAATGCATGAAGTTTGTTTGAAAAGGGTTGCGTATAATGACGAAGTGTGGCAAATGTGTCACAAAAAAAATATTACTCGTTAGTTATTAGACCGCATTTCTTTAGGTTACACACAAGAGTAGGAAAGTGGGATATTAGTGATATTACAGTGAATTATGATTTTTTGTGTTGGTTCCATATCTCTTTAGAAGCCTGTAAACCTTCACAAATCCTCTAAAACAACATAGGCATTTTTCATCATCATTAACGACAACCATTACAACTCGAATAATGTGTGTAATATAGTTCCTGGCAGTGCGAGTGTGACGCCTCTGCTGTTGCACATGTTCACCGTTCATAGGCCACGGTAGCCACTTTCCATCAGGTGGGCCGTGTGCTTGTCTTTCACCTAAGTGACTCAAAAATATACTACTGTTTTCTATATATAATAATATATAAAGGACATTGTGCATTTTGTTAGAGATTTTGTTAAGCATGAACGTAACAACTACTATTGACATATTTTTCTAATAAAGTTTTATCCAGGTTCACACAACACCTTTTATTAACAAGAACATTTAGCGGATTAATATAAATGAAACATTCATTTTAATTATAATTTTTTAATAATCTGCATCATATATTCACAAAATGTGTAGGTACTAAAACCGTTGCTGGATTAATATTGGCTTCATATCTTGCCCAGTTTAAGAACCAAATAATTGTCATTACATGACCACAGCAACTCTCCGTCCTTTGCCTACAATACAGCTGCAGCAGTATGGATTCATAGCTTCTCCGCTATAGTCATTAGTCTCATATGAAATATATAGATGACAGATATATAAATTGCACATTATTTTGAGGTTATTCGATCAGCTCTTTGCCAGCATGGATGACATATTTGGTGTGTTCTTCATCTGCAAGTAAAACATACCTAATTAATATTACTTTATATTCATATTGCCTTAATTGTTGCTACTACCAACCACACATTTATACCCTGTCCAACAAATAACTTTCCTTTTAAAAGTTGTAGTTATGTGATTTAATATGACAATCGATTTTTTTTATGAAGTATCAATGGTTATGCATTTCAATATTTTTTAAATTTGTCGAAATTTTATGTGAATGTTATAAATTGAAATAAAACTATTTTAAGGGGTTTTCCTATGCCACAAATACATTATACATACACACAGAAGGTTATAAATGTGAAAGAGATTATGCCAAATTTTTAATTCCTACACCACATTGTGTTGTTGTTCATTGTGGGTAAAATAATCCTCGATTATAAAAACCAGACTATTATAGTTACTAATAGTTATTATAGTTGCACTACATATTAACATGCTAGTATGATTGGACATAAATTTACCACTTTTAGATACCACCACTGTCTAATAACAAACAACCATTTCAGTGAAACGACGAGTATGCCTTGCCCTCTGCTTTTGGGCTATGACTGTGCCCAGCCATACAATACTGCATGGCACAGACTTGTAGTTCAGTCCATTCTGCGTTCAGTCTCAATATTTAAGCTAGGATCAACGTTGAGATCACATTTCAGAGTGCCAAAACCATGGACGTATTCGGTATTGAATAGGTACTCAAAACAAATTTCGTGTAACAAAACGAATGACAGTTGGTTTTTTTTATGAATATTATTGGCATGGTAACAAGACCTTTAAGCCATGTCTTCATTTGTTTGTATCTTCATTTATTGATGATGATGAGAATGAGTTAATGATGTTGATGTTGAAGATGATTCGAGATATCTCGATTAATGCAAGAAGAAATATCGACTAGTTAAGTAAGGTAAAAGCGCCAATGGTAGACATTTTAAGGACCAATCAAACTTCAGTCTGCAAAATTACACATATTTTAAAAAAAAGAATGGTCTTAAAACTTCTCTTAATTTAGACATTAGCAGATAAAATCTTTATAAACCAACATATTTCTACTTTATATATAATTATTATACACATGGTAAACATGGTAAACACCAATAATCGATAATCACATAAAACTGATAGAAAATCTAACCATAAAAATACGGCAATGAGCAGTTTTCCAGTAGGTATTAAAATCACTTGGTTTTTAAAATCATCAGAGATGGCGCTAGCATAGCTTTTGGTACTGAACTTGAACATGAACTGACCGAATGTCTTAATTTGATTGATTGCTGTTTCTGAAGCGTTGAAGTTTGTATGTAACATAGTAACCTCAAAAAGTTGGTACCTACATAATTTTAGTTAATAATACGTACCTGGATGACCGAGCTTCGCTCGGTATTTTTTTGTGACAACGCCATCTGTTCGTATCTTTAGTGTTGTTGTGTCGTTAAAGCAGTTAGTTGCTCACATCGAGAAATAGATGTCAGGAAGAGTCATATTTCTTTTTCTTTTTTTTAATAAAATGACATGATTCCATAACATATTACACAACGAAATCAATGGATTAGGGCTTTAAGAATAGATGTGGACAAGGCTAGTCGTCAGCTGAAAAAGTACTTAAAGTAAAGTACCTACTGAAAGTCTTACCAAAAGTGCCGGCCGCGCCATCTAGAGCGTCTTTAGGAATGCTATAAATACCTACTAGAAAACTGCTCATTGTCTACGTAGGTCAACAAGTTACATAATTTTTAACATCTGTACTAAAAATAGTGATAATCATTATTAATAAATATAATATCATACCTATTAAAAATTCCTACCCTTAACAAAAATCTGAAGATACAACTGGCGAAAATTCAATATTTACTCATAACAGTGTTGCGAAATTTTGAACATGTATTATATATGCCATTAGATGTCTTTTAAGTAAGTAGTCAAGTAAACTAGATAGTTACTTTTCTTTACAATAAAGGTTTTTTTCGAACGTGTTAACTATTGGATCAGTGTCGACCATTAGGTCTTTTATTGAACACAAACAGAGCGAGATAAGACGAGTCGATTCCGATAGCCTCTAATTCCATGCTATCTTTTGACTTAATTTAAATTTATAAAATAACATTATCTTAACTATGGCGGTCATGAACAAGCGGGACGTGATTTTCTTAACTTATTACATTATTAGTTAAACAATTCAATGTCCTTGTGGAAATCACATTAACGATCATGATTACCATATTAACTATTAAACTAAAATTATAAATTAATATTATACTATTGAAATAAGTCTGATTGTGAGGGATTCCATTGCACTGAATCACAATAAATATGGGAGGCAGGAGGATTTTGACACTAATAAATTATAAATCTTCAACTTTACACTATTCATAAACCACAACACAAACTTCATTAATCTGAAAACAAAAAACGACACCCGATTATTCACTAGGTTTTAATCGTGTATTTAAATTATCATTCAAAGAATATCTCGAGATATGAAATTATTTAGAAAACTAATTTCATAATCGAAATTCAATTCGATATTTTCTCGATTTTTGCCCTAGACCATGGACAATTTCGAATCTAGACTTGTCGTCCATACGACAGGCTCTTTCTAATCCGTTGCAATCCTTACCAAATCGTAAGCAATCACTGCTCTTGCAAAAGCATTATTCGAATTCGAACAGCTCAAAGTGGAGATCCACTTGTCTAAAGGGTCAGGTGCGACTGAGCGAAGAGCATTCACTACTCATCCTGAGCCAGCATGAAAACACCAGGTAGGCAGGGAATCGCATATCTCGTGCCGAAACTTCTTGATGGTACACTAGAAGGATACGCCTTAGAAATAATAAGTAAAAGAAATACCAGACTAAGTCCTCGTACTGACGCACTCGTCGTCGACGAATTTCTGTTTGACATACGTATTTATCCTGACAGTAAAGAAAAAAACGTTATAAAGATTGAGCTGCCAGTGAAACCAACCATGAGTACATTTCTTTAAAAGTTTGTATTTCGTAAAGGAACTTCGCGACAACATGATTAGAGCCGGATAAGTGCTCAAGTTCCAGATACAAGCATTGGCAGACACATCCGAGTTGAGGAATGCTGCTCCAAACAAGTGCGTGCTTGGGTCACGTCTCTTAATATGTGATGTTAGAAACGTGACCCAAGGGTAGTATCAGAATCATCAATATTGCCCAATTTCATTAAAATAACAATTATGCACTGGATAGCTACCCATGTTTCATTTATCATGTTGTGTGATTCAAAATAGATAAAGAAGAAAGTAATTATGATTAATTAAAGTAATGTCATCATCATTACCATCGTCACAGCCTTGGTTAAGCTAAATTGAAAATTTTATTACAAATAATGAAATTTATAAAAAACAGTAGTAGTTTGATTTTTATTGATTATAAAATTGATTATAACATTCATTCATTTAACAAATGAATGCTGGAAAAATTGTCGATCATTAGAATGATATGAAGTCTACAATACATTTATATCATCTAGCAAGCTCATAAGTTCATCAAAGTAGTTAATAAAGATTTTTAAGGGAAGTTTTACTTTTTACATGTTATAGAAATGCAAACTGTAGCAGAACAACTGTATAGTTTGTTATCAGACCCATCAGAGAAAGTAGAAGTACGGCGTCAATGTAGAACAGATCACAAGCAGTCATTTTCTTGAACGATGTTCGATATATGCGCTGTACCTTCTTCGACAATTTCCGTAGATCTTCTGTAAAAAAATTCGGTGATATACCTATTGTCGTGCGTGTGGTTGGCAAAAAGGATACAGTTATGGACAATGTTTTGTGAACAAACCTTCCTATTCGTTGCATTTGCATGCTTCTGCTTGTGATATAAATATGTGTATTTCGTACCTACAGCAGTACATCATTACTGCAATGGCCATACATAATATAATGCTTATAGTAATTACAAATTATATAAGAGATTCAAAAAATACCTGTGTGATTTGATTTAATAATAAGTGCGCAAGAGTCTTGACTGTTGTTCAAAGCTATGTAAAACTTTTCACAGTACAAACATAATAATGTTACTATCGTACAAGTTTTAATAAACCATAGGACTACTGTCACTGCAATATCAGATAATGCCTGCAAATCAAAGAATATTGTTATTTTTTTTAGGATACTAAACCATAATACAACTTATATGATATACTAACTGGAAACTCAGACACTTTTGAAACCTCAATCAATAATTGTACATGTATTAAGGCTTGCGTAAATAGATTCAATACGTAAAGCAGAACCTGAAATATGTTGTTCCATATCAATAAATTATCACCAATGTAAATATGAAGATACTTGTACTCGGCAAAATGCCACAGCTACTTACAAAATACTTGAAAATAGTTTTATATATACTATAACTATCAAGTATAGCGATATAAGTCTTCAACATTCGTTCATAGTAATTGTTTACGCGCGCGTCTCCCAATAATTGGGGATCTAATAATTCTTTGTCCCACAAGTTAACCATGTCTTTTAACAAAATTACATACCTTATGGCGTAAATGAAGTTGGCATCAAAACAAATCAAAGTAAAGGTGAATAAAACACTGTCTAAAGGTAAACCGTAGTGAAAGAACAAAAAACTACCTCCTACGTACATACCAAAAAGAAATACAACGCACAACCAATTGCCTAGGGTGAAATTTTTAATATGCTGGTTATTATTGAGAAATTCGTAAATGTTTTGAATGTTTAAAACAAAATTGATGTTCTTTTTAACATGTATAATGCTTAGAAGAAAATTTAAGCTAAACTGAATGGAATAAAAGAAGAAATCATGACATGCGATTACATAAAAATAATTCGTATTTTCTTGTACGAATTCTTCAAAGAATGTAGTAATCACACTTAATAAATGTGCTGTAATAAAACCTATTGCTCCGCATAGTGATATAAAATTAGACAAGTAACTGTTTGACTGGATTAAATTGTTTTTAATGCAGTATTTGGGGCAAAAACATATGGTTTGCATTAATTCCAAAGGCCTAAGCATTGATTGGATGTCTTGGTCTACTACATTATTCAATATTATTTTCACGCGGCAGTTTCGATTACGATTCATATCCATAGATTCCGTGTCAGTGTTGTCAATATAATATGTAACAATAAAACACTACACTAGTAATGATTTTTCATCAATTTTTATATCCAAAATAGGTAGTTCACACAGTATGAAATTTAATTATCACTAGTCCATTATTGAGTAACCTTATCTGATGAATGCTATTTATTTTAATAATTTCATTATGTTATTGCGTTTCAGTATTTGGAAATAGAATATTTAATTTTATAATTATATCAGGTCCTTACATATGAAATTGGGGTTTTATATGGAAAAAGAAAAACTATTTTTTAGTTTTTTATTCAGTTCATAAATTACTTAACTGAAAAAAAAGTTGGTAGCGAGTAACGACAAAGTACATATGTGGTTCCCGGCAGAGTAGAATTTGGGCCACCCCTTCTCTTCCCATGTGGTGTCGTTCAAGGCGACTAAGGGATAGGGCTGATTAACTTTAACATCAGACAGATATATACAGCCCAGACTCAGCTTCAGATGCATGGCTCGAGTCAACAATAGTGCCCGGAATACGGCAATAGGCTCACCCCCTATTACGAATACAGATACAGATTGGTGAAATGTGGGTGTTAATTTACCTCTGCCTAACCCTCCGGGGATAAAGGCGTGATTATATGTATGTATGTATGTATATATGTAACAACAAAATCTTTGAAGACATTTTGGACTGCCTCATCTGAATTGTTTTTTTTTTCCAATAACAAAAATATACCCAAGTTCCGAAAAAAGTGGTAATCGGTTAGAGTAAGGCTTGGGGAGTATGGTAGGTGACGAAGACAAAAACAATCCTAGCCCCTCTAGTTTCGCCACCGTCTGTTGTGCAGTGGCCGTGGTCTAGCGTTGTCCTAAAGCAGCAGTGGGCCTGAGCGGTTGACTAATCTCGACTGTTTAACGGCTAGCTTTTCCATCATGGTTTCCAATTGTTGATAATACAGATCTGCCGTAATCGTAAGGTGTAGTGAATGACTCCAACGCTGGTCTACCAGACACTAACCAGTACCTTTTTTGAGTCAACATTCGCTTGGGGCGGCACTTGGGCGGTTCTCCAGGATTTAACCACTGTGCATTGCGTTTCCGTCGTGTAGCATCCATTTTTCATCATTAGCAATGATACGATTAAAAATCCCCTCGTTACTGTGACGGTCGAGTAACGTGACGCAGCAGTCGACGCGTGATTGTTGGTTTGCTTAGTTAGTTCATGTGGTATCCATTTCTTCACTTGTTACCTTGCCTGATGGTAAGCTGAAGGCAAAGTCTCAGGAGAGAGGGCCACCATTATAAACACGTGCCATGTTAACAATGGTGGCACTCAGCTTGACGGCCTCATCAGATGCTTTTTCACGCCCCGCTTAAAGGACCCGGGACTGTAGTGAGCTGGCAAGGAATTCCAGGTCTTAATGGTGCGACAAAGGAAAGAGTCATCGAACCGCTTGGTTCTTGAAGGAATGTTCTGCACCGTATGCGGGTGACATCTAAGTCCTGCACGTGTCGTCCTGTATAGGAAAGGAGAGGGTGGGACTAATTGGAATAGCTCTTCAGAATATTCACCATGGTAGAGAGGTAAAATACTGCCAAGGAAGCAACATCTCTACGCAACTGCAAAGGCTCGAGGGTACTCGTGACCTCAGGATTTCCAATAATGCGGACCGCACGTCGCTGCAACCTGTCGAGAGCATCTAATAAGTACTTTGTGGATCCATCCCAGAGATGCGAGCAGTATTCCACGCAGGAACGAATTTGTGTCTTGTATAGAAGACACCGTTGCTCCGGCGTGAAAAACCGTCACACTCTGTTCAGGACTCCGAGTTGACGCGAGGCTGTTTTGATGATACTCTCGATGTAGTTTTTGTTATTTAGTTTACAGCGAACATCCATACCGAGGATATTCAGGTTGTCCTGCAGTGGCAGTGGCGTGCTCTGAAGAGTGGGAAGGAGAAGAAAAGAAGATACCTTTGCTGTAAACGCACATGCCTGCATCTTCTTGGCATTGAACTCAACCAAGTTCTGGTTCCGGATCCGGTCAAGCTCAGTGACAAGAAGCTGCCTTTTTTCCGCGATATGCGTCTGCTTATCCGCAGGACGTCCATGATAACTTCCGTGTAAGGTGCTTTCATCCGCATAGCAATGAATGCTGCCGGTCGACAGCATGTCATTGATATGCAGAAGAAAGAGAGTTGGCGATAGGACAGATCCCTGCGGTACGCCGGCATTTACCTGCAAGAACTCCGAGGCTCGTCCATCACAAAGGACGCGAATACGGCGCTCCTGTTGTTTCAAATGATTCAAATAGTTTTATCACTCACACCGAAGCCTGCACCTACGATCCACGCCGCCCATGAGGTTTATTCTGGAGGTCAAAACTTCCAGAAATAAGCGTTGGACAAAAAAGTATTGTGTTTTCTTTATCAGTAGCTACTCCGTAAATATAATTAATCCTTCGAGCTGCTTTTGCAGCGCTGCGGTCGCAATTAAACTCGTGTTCGAAAATAGTGCGATATTTTAAGTTTCTACATTGTACATAGAACGATGTCAAAGCAAAATTAAATAGCGCGAAAACAAGAGAATTTTCACATTCGAAACACAAATAGGCAAGCTTAAAATTGAAATGAATTTGAATTTAAAATTCCTAACCAATGCTGAATTTTAGAGATCAAAATGGCCAGTTCGATAAAACGTCAATTTCATATGTAATTTTATAATATACTTTATTTGACATTTGTAAATTCCCGGCGGTTTTACTGCAGAAGCATTAAGAAGAAGAAGGCGAAAGCTGTACAGTGTAAGCCATAGCTGCCTATGACGAGGGCTGAACTGTTAATAATTACGTGCTGGTGTGTCAGTCTAATTTTCTATGATGCTAAGTAGCGAAAGGGAGCCATGCAGCATCAGCTCACGGGTTTTGGTCGTGTAATGTGTCGCATAGGTGGGTAGTGGGTAGACTCACTGTGGTGTACTTTACTTTTATGCCACACTATTGTGTACCTAGGCAGAATGGGCGCCGCGGATTCTCAGCAAGAAAACACGAACCAACAGTGTGGTAACCAAATATTTCGGGTTAACTAAAGGAACGGTTCTCGGCGCCAAATTTGCGGATTGTAGCCGATAGACTACCTCGAGTAGCCTCTTATCGCTGATGGGCAATTATCTGATCTACATTCTGGTGAAAGCCTCTGTGACGTGGCGGTAGTCGGTGCGGCTGCTACGGGGGGCGCGGCTTATATCCCCGGTAGGCGCGGGTGTATGTATGCGTGAGTGTGACTGCTTGCATTGGTCTGGTCGTGCCACGGAGGATGCGTTGGGTCATCAATACCGGTTGTCATGCGAGCGTCTGTGGGTATAGCCCACAAGTTCGACTGGTGTAGCTGCAGAACTTTGGTACGCCGGTTGGTTGTGAGGGCCGAATGGCGGTTGCTTCACGGAGCGTTTCATGATCCAGCCGCATCGCACGTTGCGCGTCGCGGTTGTACTGGAGAGCCGACACCGACTGGGTCGAGATAGGGCTCGGAGAATGACAATACGATGCGCAATTATAAGTCAATTGCTAGAAGCGGTGGTTGCTGCTATTTTTTGTCATATACCCTCCATTGTGATGAAAAGGAGTAAAGTTTGTAATTACGGGGCGCCACCCCCAGAATGGCTACCAGCTAATACTGCGTTGTGTGAGTGCTAACAAATTGACACTAGGTTAAAGTCTGTAGACGGGTCTTGATGGCAGAAAAACCAAATTCGACTCACTGCTATCGCAGGGACAAGGTGAGGTGCGTAAGCTTCTGTTACGAAATTCTAGACAAGTTTGTGTCCAAGTACGAGTCATTGATCAGATATCAGAAGTTGACGTACAGACTATGACCAGAGGAAGAGGCTGTAGCCCGTCACATACATAAGTGGTACACGTAGTGAAAATAAAGTGCTTTGGAGTCTTACCGTGTTTTTCTTTCTCGGGTATCAGTGATCAGCTCGTCACGAGCTTTGTGCTTTTGCTTTGAGATATCTCATTTGGTGAAATTAGGACGTCTTTGATTTCAATATCCTCGCGTACCTCAGATATAGGGAAGATGTTCTGTTAAGCGCCATCTATCCCGCTAGCACGGAACTACGAGAGGCGTCTGCGGATCGTTGTTCGTCGGGACACGCAAGTGCATCGCAAGCGCAGGAGTGTCGGCGAGTTACGCAAGAGGGCGCGCAACCACACTATAAAAGCGACAAATTCAGCTTTCAAGACCACCCTTTCACATTTCTCCTGAGCTACGACTGGTCTGCTTACCTCGTATCATTTTAACTGTATTCAATTTATATTAATTATTTAATAAATTTCTACTTGTTAAAGTTGAAATAACAAATTTCATTGAAGTTCACCTTTAAATCATATTTTATTCTTAACCAAAATTACAACGGGCAAACATTTGGACCTTCAGCGCCGGATTATTTAAACTTTTTTCAAGAAACCATAAGTAGCGGGTAGCAGAACAGTCGTAGCAAATCCTCTTTTCCTTCCTTTATTCCCGCCCTACTCGCCCACATTTCTTCTATTTGTACTAAAACCGTTTGTTTCTTCTAGAAAGCTACGCGGCGGTGCGCATAATTCACCAAGTGGCTGCAGGACAAACGTGAGTACCTCTGCTTTCTTATTAAGTGCCAAAATGAGTGAAAGTTTTAAAGAATTAGTAAAAAAACGCGGTTCAGTCAAGGGTTCCCTGACCTTACTAGTCAAATACGTAGATTCCTTAGACGGGGCTTTATTGTCCGCAAGACAATTTGCTGAGTTAAAGTTACGAAAACAACAGGCGTTATGCAGTCTGTTATCTAATTTTAATAGCTTTCAAGATAAGATTGAAATAGCTCCGGAATCGGATATAGCAGAGCAATTAAGAGAACGCGAATCCTTTGAAAATAGTTATTATAGTGTTATGGCCTCTATCGACTGTCTATTACAAGGCGAAAATTCGAATAATCATAAATGCAAGGGTAGTAAATCACTAGTTAAGTTACCCACTATTTCGCTGACCTCATTTGATGGTTCATATGACAATTGGTTGGAGTTCCGAGATACTTATTTGTCCATGATTCATAATTCGGAAGAGCTCGATAATATTCAAAAATATCACTACTTAAGATCGGCTCTCACGGGCAATGCCATGCAGGTCATCAAATCTCTCGAATTTTCAGCCGATAACTATATAATAGCTTGGGATCTGCTTGAAGCTAGATACAATAATAAAAAATTACTAATTCATAATTATATTAAGTCCATATTTTCTATACAACCTTCGTCTAGGGAATCGCCCGCTTGCATAAGAAAACTTATAGATACCGTCCTTAAAAATTTACGCGCTTTAAAGAGCTTAGGCGAGCCAGTGGATACTTGGGATACCTTATTAATTTATTTAATTGTATCTAAGTTCGATGCTTCTATGGAAAAAGACTGGGAGCAATTTAAATCAAATTCTCTAAAAAATAAGGAGGTAGCTTTGAAACTAGACGAGCTTATTTCATTTTTAAGAAATAAAGCGGATATGTTGGAAATGATTAAAGCAAATCATTCCTCAAGCTTCAATAGCAAAAATTTGTCCCAAGATATTCACAAAAAACAAACGTCTAAAGTTCAAGGTCTTGTGTCTACGCAAACTAATCAGAATACCGCTAAAAATTCTAAACGGATTCGTGTATGTTCTATGTGTGCAGGTAATCACCCTGTTTACTCGTGCACTCAGTTCATTAATTTACCTTGCGACGAAAAGTTGGCCCTTATTAAAAGCAAGAGTTTATGTAGGAATTGTTTACGTGAGGGACACACTATCGATAGTTGTTTCTGTGGGCCATGTCGGGTATGTAATAAAAAACACAATAGCTTGATTCACGAGGCGTTTAGGAATGGAGAAACCTCGGTATTTACGGGTTCCTCTAACGCGCAGTCCACCCCCTCGAGTAATGAATCTTCTACTGTTCTACATTCCAACACTAATAATCAAATTAGTAATAAATCATCAAACACTCTCGTACCCGTGTTATTGTCTACTGCGCTGGTAGAAATAATCGGTGCCGATACTCAAGTTCATATTGCCCGTGTACTACTGGACAGTGGAAGCCAACACTGCATCATGTCCAGTTCTTTACGCAATAAATTAAACGCCAAGGTTATACAGTCCACTTTTCAAATCACAGGAATAGGACAATCAATCACACAGTCAAATCATTCCTGTGAAATTTCTATTCGTTCCTTAAATAGCGAATATAATACGCGCATTAATTGCTTGGTTATGCAAAACATAACTTCGTGCATACCCTCTTCATATATACATACGCATAATCTTAACATTCCTAATGATATTAAGCTTGCCGATCCTACGTTCAATTCTCCATCGCAGGTAGATATTTTAATCGGTGCGAACTATTTTTGGGATTTGTTAAATGAGGGTAGGATTCACCTAGCTAGTGGACCTTATCTACAGAATACAAAGCTAGGGTGGATAATCTCAGGTCCTGTAAACACGAATTTGCGCATCAATCAAGTTCAGTGTCATGTGGGTACCTCTCAAAATCTCGAATTGAACGCGCAGTTCAAAAGATTCTGGGAAATCGAAGAGATTTCACCACCTAAATCGCATTATACAAACGATGATCGTGTATGTGAACAACTTTTTATAGATACTACTAGAAGAGAACATGCAGGTCGATTTTCAGTTCGTATTCCATTCAAAGAATCGCCAGAAACACTTGGTGATAGTTATGAAGTCGCAAAAACACGTTTCTTATCACTAGAGCGTAAACTCGCACGTCAACCTACTTATAAATATATGTATAACGAGTTTATGCAAGAATACTTAGGCCTGGGGCACATGACGCGCATTGACGGATTTAATTCACCCTATTATTTTTTGCCTCACCATGGTGTGTTTCGTGAACAGAGCACTACCACGAAGTTAAGAGTTGTATTCAATGCAAGTCAAAAAACATCGAATGGTAAATCGCTTAACGACATTCAAATGACCGGTCCGCCCTTGCAAAATGACTTAATTGGAATACTTTTACGTTTCCGGCAGTATAAATACGTAGCTTGTGCGGACATAGAGAAAATGTTTAGGCAAATACTAATTCACGACGATCAACGGAATTTACAACTAATTTTGTGGCGTAAAAATCCGTCGGAACCTCTCGGTGTGTACCGTCTGAACACCGTTACATACGGAACGGCGTCCGCGCCTTATCTAAGTATTCGTTGTGTGCGTCAGCTTGGACTAGACTGTAATAATCCCGAAATATCGAAAATCATCTTAGAGGATTTCTATGTAGACGATTTGATCACTGGTCATGACAATAAATCTCACTTAAAAACTATATGTAAACAAGTAAAAACTGTTTGCGATTCTGGTTGTTTACCATTGCGAAAATGGGTCTTTAATACGCCAGATTTAGATTCAAATACATTTCAAAGTGGTGAATCCAGACAGATGATGTTCGATGAAAACAGTACTAGTAAAACGTTAGGCTTAGGTTGGTACTACTGTAGTGATGAATTTCATTTTACCTCAAACGTAAATAGTAACGCATGCAAAATTACTAAACGCTTAATTCTATCAGCTGTGTCACAAATATACGACCCATTAGGTCTGATTAGTCCTATTGTTATGGTAGTCAAGATTTTGCTACAGCAGTTGTGGCTTTGTAAATTAAACTGGGACGATTTGGTACCGGAAAATGTATCAAATCGTTGGTTACAGTTCTATAATTCATTGTCTAGATTAAAAGATATCCGTATTCCCCGTTGGGTCATTGGTAATGATTCCTTACGTTTCGAGTTGCACATCTTTACAGACGCGAGTCAGCTGTCTTATGGGGCCTGTGCCTACATACGTACTTTTAATAGCTACGGTGACATCACAGTTAGACTTTTATGTTCGAAAGGACGAGTCGCGCCCATTAAAGCAATCACTATTCCGCGACTCGAGCTATGTGCAGCATTGATCGGTGCGAGATTATATGGAAAGATCGTAAATTCATTGCGTTTAGAGTTTGACAATGTAGTATTTTGGTCAGATTCGACTATCGTGTTAAGTTGGTTGAAAATGTCACCTTATTTACTTAAAACGTTTGTGCAAAACCGTGTAGTAGAAATTAATGATCTAACAAACAATGCGCGTTGGTATCACGTGAACGGCAAATGCAACCCGGCTGATTTATTATCACGTGGTATGACGCTAGAAGATATCAGTGATAGCAAACTGTGGTGGAACGGACCTGCATTTTTATCAGAGAATGTAGTAGAGTGGACACAAGATAATCTAGACATTCTTCAAACTAGTACATTGCCGGAATTGAGGCCGAATCGAACTGTAAGTGTGTTTTGTACCAGTAGTGACTATAGGATGATAGACATCAATAGATTCTCATCATACATTAGACTTCAACGTGCTTGTGCTTATATATTTCGCTTTATTTACAACGCACGAGCTAAAATTAGATCACTGGAACGTAACTCGGGCCCTTTGTCAGCAGCCGAGTTACATAACTCTTTATTGTATCTAACAAAATTATCACAAATTCAAGCATTTCCTGATGAGTACAATGCTTTATTGAATAAGCAGACCTTCAAAGGTTCACGTAACTTGTCCTCTTTAAATTTATTTCTAGATAAAAATAATATTATTAGAGTGGGCGGAAGAATTGGTAATTCAGAATTTGCATATGACAAGAAATATCCCAAACTATTGTGTAGCCAAAGCTATTTTACAATTCTTCTATTTCGGCATACTCATGCTATGATGCTCCACGCTGGCCCTCAGCTCCTGTTAGCGCAGATTA
Organism: Eilema caniola; assembly: GCA_949126895.1. Classification (NCBI taxonomy): domain Eukaryota; kingdom Metazoa; phylum Arthropoda; class Insecta; order Lepidoptera; family Erebidae; genus Eilema; species Eilema caniola. Next base: position 1,032,822 of record OX421482.1, on the reverse strand, counting down.
GGGAGACGTGGTGGCCTCTTGGTGGCCGAAATTTAGCTAAGAAAATAGTTCACCAATGTGTAGTTTGTTGTCGTATGAAGGCTAAGACAGTGCAGCCTATAATGGGTGATTTACCTAGTGAGCGTTTGCAAGCAAACTATCCCTTTTTTCATTGTGGCGTAGATTACGCTGGACCAGTTTATATTCTAAATAAAAAGGGTCGAGGTTCTAGGTTAGAAAAGGGTTACATCTGTTTATTTGTTTGTTTTTCAACGAGAGCTGTCCATTTGGAGCTTGTTACTTCCTTGTCCACTGAAAGTTATATTCTAGCTTTGAAACGATTTATATCGCGTAGAGGAAAACCTATCAAAATATTCTCGGATCATGGTAGAAACTTCGTAGGAGCGGCTAAGGAGTTTACAAGCGTTTTGACGGGAGGTTCTCAGGGAATTATTGATTACGCATCAAATAATCATATTGAATTTAAATTTATTCCCCCTTACGCACCTCATTTTGGCGGCTTATGGGAAGCAGGGGTAAAGTCCTGCAAGCACCACCTTACGCGCGTTGTAGGGAATGCTAACTTAACCTACGAGGAGTTCAGCACGGTTTTGGTACAAATAGAAGCCGTCCTGAACTCCCGTCCGATGTATCCCATGTCCCCAGATCCTGACGACTTCACGCCGCTCACGCCGGGCCATTTCCTCATTGGCCGGCCCTTGACAGCTCCTGCAGGCGAAGACACCTCCATGAAGCCCCCGCTCTCACTCTCACGATACCAGAGAGTCGAGCAACTGAGGCAACACTTCTGGAAGCGCTGGGCCTCCGAGTACGTGTCAGAGCTACAGAGACGCCTCAAGTGGAAGACGTCTAGCGGGATCCTGATTCCAAACACGCTGGTGCTGATAAAGGACGACCACCTGCCCCCTCTCAAATGGCGCTTGGGCAGGATTATCCAAATTATCCCAGGCAAGGATGGTGTGGCCAGAGTCGCTACTATCCGCACGGCGACCGGCGACATCCAGAGGGCATTTTCCAAGATGTGTCCCCTGCCAATTCCACCAGCCAGCGAAGATGAAGAATAAACCAACATTGAGAGCTTAGAGCTCTCAAAGGGGCCGAATATGTTAAGCGCCATCTATCCCGCTAGCACGGAACTACGAGAGGCGTCTGCGGATCGTTGTTCGTCGGGACACGCAAGTGCATCGCAAGCGCAGGAGTGTCGGCGAGTTACGCAAGAGGGCGCGCAACCACACTATAAAAGCGACAAATTCAGCTTTCAAGACCACCCTTTCACATTTCTCCTGAGCTACGACTGGTCTGCTTACCTCGTATCATTTTAACTGTATTCAATTTATATTAATTATTTAATAAATTTCTACTTGCTAAAGTTGAAATAACAAATTTCATTGAAGTTCACCTTTAAATCATATTTTATTCTTAACCAAAATTACAACGGGCAAACATGTTCTATTAGCTATTGTTCATTGTTATCCCAAGTTACGGTCTCTCGTCGTACGTAGTCGCATAGACGAAATACTACATCAATCAATCAATCAATTAGCCCACCGCGGTCTACTGCTGGACGTGCGCCTCTCCCAATGTGCGCAATTTCGAAACACCTTACAATATGGGAATGGGTTATCCATATTACATGATTAGAGCCGGAGATGTCCTCAAGTTCCAGATGCAAGCATTGGCAGACACATCCGAGTTGAGGACTGCTGCTCCAAACAGGTGCGTGCTTGGGTTACGTCTCTTATGTAATGTAAGAGACGTGACCCAAGGGTAGTATCAAAATCATCAATATTACCCAATTTCATTAAAATAACAATTATGCACTTGATAGTTACCCATGTTTCATTTATCATGTGTGATTCAAAATAGATAAAGAAGAAAGTAATTATGATTAATGAACTAATGGCATCGTCATTACCATCGTCACAACCTTAGTTGCGCTAAATCGACAATTTTATTACAATTAATGAAATTTATAAACAACGGCAGTGGTTTCTCAAATTGGTTTCAAATAACATTATTGAGTAATTATTCAAGAAAATGCATCCTTGAAAAATTGTCGATCATCCGAATGATATGAACTCAACAATACATTTATATCATCGAGCAAGTTTATAATTTCATCACAATAGTTCTGATAACAAAGATTTTTAATGGAAGTGAATGTACTTTTTAACATGTCAAAGAAATGCAAACTGTAACAGAACAACTGTATAGTTGGTTAATAGACCCATCAGAGACAGTAGAAGTACGGCATCAATGTAGAACAGATCACATGCAGTCATTTTCTTGAATGATGATCGATACATGCGCTGTACCTTCTTCGACAATTTCCGATGATCTTCTGTAAAAAAAACCTGTGTTTGATTTTCATATAATATACCTATTGTCGTGCGTGTGGTTGCCAAAAATGATATAGTTACCTGCAATGCTTGTGGTGCGGTAGGCTTCAAGCCCATTTAATATTTAAACACAGTAGCCAAAATATTTTGTACCTAAAGCAGTAGTGGCAATGGTCATACATAATCGAATGCTTTCAGTACCTAATATTAAATTATATAAAACATTTAAAAAATACCTGTATTATTTAATTTAAAAATAAGTGCACAAGAGTCTTGACTGTTGATCAAAGCTATGTAGAACCTTTCACAGTATATACATAATAATGTTACTATCGTACAATTTTTAATAAACCATAGGACTACTGACACTGCCATATCAGATAACAATACCTGCAAATCAAAGAATGTTGAATTATATTTGTTTGTGATACTAAACCATAATACAACTCATTCAAAATACTTACTGGAACCTCAGACACTTTTGAAACCTCAATTAATAATTCCACATGCAATAATGCATGCGTAAATAGATTTAATACGTAAAGCAGAACCTGAAAAATGTTGTTCTAAATGAATAAATTATCACAAGTGTAAATATGAAGATACTCGTACTCGGAAAAATGACACAGCCACTTACAAAATACTTGAAAATAGTTTTATATATACTATAACTATCTAGTATAGCTATATAAGTTTTAAACATTCGTTCATAGTAATTGTTTACGCGCGTGTCTCCCAATAATTGGGGATCTAATAATTCTTTGTTCCACAAGTTAACCAAGTCTTTTAACAACATTATATACCTTATGGCGTTAATGAAGTTGGCATCAAAACAAATCAGAGTAAAGGTGGCTAAAACACTATATATGGGTAAACCGTAGTAAAAGAACAAAACACTACCTCCCACGTACATACCAAAAAGAAATACAACGCACAACCAATTGCCTAGGGTAAATTTTTTAATATGCTGGTTATTATTGAGAAATTTGTAAATATTTTGAATGTTCAAAACAAAATTGATGTTCTTTTTAACATGTATAATGTTTAGAAGAAAATTTAAGCTAAATTGAATGGAATAAAAGAAGAAGTCATGATATCCGAGAACATAAAAATAATTTATATTTTCTTGTACGAATTTTTCACAAAATGCAGTAATCACATTTAATAAATATGCTGTAATTAAACCTATTGCTCCGCATAGTGATATAAAATTAGACAAGTAACTGTTTGACTGGATTAAATTGCTTTTAATACAGTATTTGGGGCAAAAACATATGGTTTGAATTAATTCCAAAGGCCTAAGCATTGATTGGATATCTTGGTCTACTACATTATTCAATATTGCTTTCACGTGGCAATTTCGATTACGATTATTATCCATAGATTACGTGTCAATGTTGTCAATATAATATGTTGTAACAAGAAAACACTACACTAGTAATGATTTTTCATCAATGTCTATATCTAGAATAGGTAGTTCACACAGTATGAAGTTTAATTATCACTAGTCCATTATTGAGTAACCTTGTCTAATGAATGCTATTTGTTTTATTAATTTGATTAAGTGTTTGCTTAACCCGCGGCTCTGCTCGCGTGGATGTCGGTTATCACTTAGTGTTGAGCCGACGCTATTGAGCATTAAATTCGTGTCTCTACTCAACTTTGCCCTCTACTATTTACTCGCCTCTGTCCTCGACTTCCTTCTCGCCTCTATATACGACTCTCTACTCGACTTTCTACACGTCTCTCTACTCGCCTCTATACTTGAATCTATAATCGACTTTCTACTGGTTTCTGTTCTCCCCTCTTTATTCGTCTCTGTACTCTCCTCTATACTCGTCGTTCTTTGCGCATATCTACTCGCGACTGTACTCGACTTTCTATTTAACCTCTACACGCCTATCCACTCGCCCCTATAACGATCTCTACTCGCCTCCCCATTCGCCTCTATATTTGGCTCGTTATTCGATTATGTACCTGAAAAGTGCAATCGAATTATAGGTAACCCTAAAAATTGGCTTAAAGTGTTCACCAAGAACATACGTTCTATAAGTCGTAATTTCGGGGGCTTGGAAACTATCCTCGCCCGATTATCTTTCGATTGTGAAATCCTGGTTCTAACTGAAGGATGGCTGAACTGTAGCACAAACCAACACACACCTAAAATTCAAAATTACATAGCTCATAGAACAACAACAAATAACAACCAAAACGACGGGGTTATTGTCTGTACTAAATCCAACCTCCTTGTCACCGTGGAAGAACCAGATTTTCGTGGATCGGCTTCTGGATTAATTCTTAGGCTTTGTACTGATATTGCTGTATTATGCATCTACCGGTCTCCGTCGAACAGTGATATCGGCGATTTTCTATCGGCACTCAATAATATTTTGCCTTCACTTACTAAATTTCAGACAGTTATTATTACTGGTGATATAAACATCGACATTAAACATATGTCAGATTTTAGATCACATCAATACTTAAATTGCCTTGCATTTCAAGGGTTCTTACCTGCATACAACAACCAGACAAGGGGGATAAACTGCCTTGACCACATCTTTCTGAGAACGAAGTGCTTGGCAACGACTTTTGTATTGGAAACGTCCGTTACTGATCACTACTCAACATTATTATGTATCGAGACCAAACGGAACAAAATGCTGCAAAGTAAAACCGTAACTAAAATAAACTACGAATCATTAGATAACACTATGAGACAAATCGACTTTAGTTCTCTCCAGAACATTGAAGACCCTAATATAGCCATAGATACTCTGATAGATCTGGTTTCGGAGACCATACACGCTAACACCACTATAAAACTGCCAAGAAACAAAAGAATAATAAAGCCGTGGATAACACCAGGTTTATTACGGTGTATGCGTAATAGGGATTCCATGCATAAGAAAGTACAACTGTCACCAACAAATGAAATTCTGAAAATTACCTATAAAAGATACAGAAATTTCTGTACAAAAATACTTAAAAAGCAAAACGCACTTATGACACAGAACAAGTAAGGAAGGCCGGAAATGATTCGAGAGCTCTCTGGGAAACTATAAGAAATATAACAAATACTTGCAAAAGTAAATATCCCTCTACCCAATTACTGGTGCATTCAAAACCTGGCAGACAAACGTGTAACGATGTAAATAATTATTTTGTAGAAATTGGAACGGAACTTGCAGGGAAAATTTTACAGACAAATCCACATACTCAAATAACTAGAACCACCTATTCTAATTTAAATTCTTTGGTTTTTGAAAGTACAGATCCTGACGAGATACGTTGTCAAATAAATTCACTAAGAACAAATGCAGCTACCGGTTGGGACAAAATTTCTCCACTCATTTTGAAACGTTATGCTGATATCTTGGCACCTATTCTGAGTCATATCTTTAATCTTTGTTTGCAACATTCTGTTTTTCCAACCGCCTTGAAGAGGGCTATCATTTATCCCATATACAAAGGTGGGGATAGGAATCTAATCAGTAACTATCGTCCTATAGCTGTCCTAAGCGCCTTTTCAAAGATTCTGGAAAGATTGGTGAATTGTAGGCTGGTTAAGTTCTTGGAACATTACAATATTATTTCCGTAAACCAATTTGGCTTCCAAAAAAATAAGTCTACTTCAGATGCAGTTCAAGAGCTTATCACTTTCATTGTAAGAAACTTGAACGACAGAAAGAAAGTATTAACCGTGTTCTTGGACATTACAAAGGCCTTCGACACTATACCCACCAATACACTTTTATTAAAACTGGAAGGAATTGGTATCAGGGGTCCGCAGTTGGATTTTTTCAAAAGTTTTCTAACAAACCGAACGCAAATGGTGAGGATTGGAGATTTTATGAGTGAAGAACTGCCGATACGCTATGGTGTTCCCCAAGGGAGTATATTGGGGCCCACTTTATTTCTTGTCTTCATCAATGACCTATGCAATCTTAGTATCCCGAACTCAAGTATTGTCTCATACGCTGATGACACAGCAATTACTTTTGTATCTGACTCTTGGTCCAGGTTGCTTAGCGATGCTCAAAAAGGCCTGAACTCTGCATCAGACTGGCTTCTCTCTCACACTCTTTCACTCAACGCTGCGAAAACAAAATTTGTTACGTTCTCAATATCAAAAGTGTCTCAGCCGAAATTAACTATGACCCTTACACCTCATTCCTGTGAACCTGCATCGCGCTCAGATTGTCATTGTCCTCTTATATATACAGTTGATACAGTGAGGTATTTGGGTGTGGTTTTGGATCAGAGACTCAATTTCAAGGAGCAGATTGAAACCCTGACTTGCCGTGTTCGCAAGTTAATATATATATTTAAAACACTCCGCTATGTGGCAAACCAAAACATCATACGTAGGGTTTATTATGCACTTTGCCTTTCCATCATCACATACTGCATCTCTTGCTGGGGTGGAGCTGACGTAACTTTTCTTAAGCCACTAGAGGTTGCTCACAGGGCTGTGTTAAAAGTTGCCACTTTCCGACCAATACTTTACCCCACCAACGAGCTATACAAACACTGCAATGTCCTTAACGTAAGACAGCTTTTTATACTGCACACAGTTCTTTTACAACACCGCAACACACCATATGTCAAACTGACCAAACGTAGGACAGATAAAATATGTGCCCCACCAAAACCTAAGTTATAGTCAATTATGTACAATTTTTGTGAATTATTTAAATTTATATGTTACGCCAAAGTTCGCTCAGATGTACTACATTGTCAAATTTTTTGTTTTGTCAATAAATAAACTTATATATATAAACTTATATAAATAAACTTATATATATGTTCGTTCCTAAGCTCTAATCCACCTCTATATTTAATTTCATGAGTATATCTGCCAAAAAAACCTACTTTATTCTCAATCCAACCCTTTTTTGCGCGATTGAAAAATAAGAAACTTTCCAAACTGTCATCCCCTAGCCGTATTCCCCCTCCCTCCTCTTCTACCCCTTTTTCGTGATAAAAGGTAGCATATGTCCGTTCTCAAGCTCTCAATCCATCGCTGTACCAAACTTCATCAGGATATCGTCAAAACGGACAAACTCTTTTCACCTATTCCCCCCCTCCCTTAAACCTCCTTTTTCGCGATAAAAGGTAGCTGATGTACGTTCTCAAGTTCTAATCCATCTATGTACCAAATCATCTTCAAAAATCCCCTCACCCTACCCCCCCCCCCCCCCCCCCTTCTTATCCCTATTTGCGATAAATGTTAGGGCATGTCCATTCCCAAGCTCTAATCTTAATGTAATCTTAATCTTAATCTTAATCTAATCCTAATGTATCAAATTTCATTGGAATATCTTCAAAAATGACAAAATTTCATCCCCTATTTCCCCCTTACACCCCAATTCTCACAATAAAAGGTTCTTAAGCTTTAATCCATCTCTGTGTCAAATTTTATTAGAATATCTTCAAAAATGATATACTTTCCTCCCCTATTTCCCCCCTCTTTAACCCCTTTTTAGGCGTGAAAGCGTAACATACACACAGACAGACCGACAGATAGACAGACACGCAGAGTTACTTTCGTATTCATAATATTAATATTGGATTATGTCCTTACATATGAAATTGGTGTTTTATATGGAAAAAGAAAAACTGTTTTTCTTACATTTTGTTTTAATTAAAACAATCAAAGTATGCACCGTTGTTATCTATGTGTCGCAGGCAATCTGTATGATTTATCCGTTCACAAACGGCTTCGGCATTTTATAAACAAGAAGCGTTATAATCGTCAAAGTATTGTAAATCGTAAAGATTGTAAATTATCGTCCCTTTATAAAATGTTTTATGACATTAGTAGCGCGGTTTATGATTTGCCGCGGCATATTTCTCGTGTTAGTTCTTTATTTAATCAAGTTGTGCAAGTAATCAATCATGTTCTGCAAGTGCCGGATCAAAACGAAATGAAAACGTATCTAATTTGAGTGTTAATACGCAGTAATTCAAAAAAAGGAAAATCATGATAGCCCATTCCTACTAATCCAAAGGTACGACGCGAATGCGTCGTACCTTTGGATTAGTAATATGATATTCTTACAGATATTCACAAAAGTTATTGTAGTCGTGACAAAATTCAATACAAACTGAAAAACAAAGGAGGATGCCGGATTTTGTATGGACTCTGTCCCCATCTTCCAACAGATATGGAATGCATGTCAGGTTGTTCGCTCCTACCCAAAAAGACAAAACATCTGATTTAGTTGGAAATACTATGGGATTTATCTAAAAAAAGCTTTTCCTAAAAATGTGTTTAGTTCCATTCAAAAGTATGTTTTTCTTAACACGTTCACTGCGTTACTGGTATTTTCCTACCCCGTACACTGCTGTGATTCAGTGCGGTCAGACAAAATAGAGTTTACACGCGCTGGTGCGGGAGATGTATATCTGACATTTATACGTGTATGACAGAGATAAATATATATTTGTGTTATTGGACGTATTTAGAAACTGATCATATTTTAAAAATATACGGGATCTTATAAGGCTCGTTTCGACCTGACCGAAGAAATCATTGTCCAGTGCGATATGAGGTCTATACAACCCCGAATAAAATATTGGAAAAAAAAGGCAGCAGTGACCAGTCGATTTTGGATATATAATTTGAGTTGCCAATAATTATGACCTGGGTCTTAGATGGATTGACGTACAGACCATACGATTTACTCCAGGTACATATACGGACCATATCCTTGTTAATTATGCATATGGCATCGGCTAGTTTATCTGGAGCAGCTCTCGAGTATATCTGAAGATCATCTACGTATAGGTGCTAGGTGGAAATGAGATTGTGAGAAATAGAGTTTATGAAAACAGCGAAGAGTAGAGGAGATAGAACGCCACCCTGAGGGACGCCAGCAAACGTCAAACTCCAAGAGAAGACAGCCGGCGACCATACAGGTAACTTTGAAACCAGTCAATCACTTCCGGAGATATGTTAAAAGAGGACAATATCCCGAGCAAAACGTCGAAATCAACGTTGTTGAATGCATTGGTGAAGTCTAACAGCGTTAGGACTGTTAGCTCGCCGTTCTCCATACCAGATCTAATGTCTTCCGTAATACGAACAAGAGTAGTCGCGGTGCTGTGACCTGGACAAAATCCGAATTGATAGTAGTTCATAAGAGAATTTTTAGAGAGGAAAGAAATCAATTGAGAGTGAATCAGGCGTTCAAGTTTTTTGGAGAGGAAAGTGAGTATAGAGATAGGTCGGTATTCAGAAAAGGATGAAGGGTTGCTTTTCTTAGGAATAGGAATTATTTGTGCATCTTTCCAAGCAGTCGGAAAGGTGCTGCTGCTAGCCGCAGCTAAGTTAAATATTTGGTTAATTACGGGAAGGATTTTACGACAGCCTCCGTGGCGTGGCGGTAATGAACGCGGCTGCTGCGCAGGTGGCGCGGGTTCGATTCCCGCTCAGTGCAAATATTTGTATGCATGAATATGTATATTTGCATTGGTCTGGGTGTTTCTATGTATAATATGTATGTATTTACAAAAAAAAAATGTATCTAAGTATGTTTATCCGCATTCTAGATTCCATAACACAAGCTAGTTAAGCTATGCTTACCATGGATCTAGATAGCGTTGTGTGAAATGTTGTAGAATATTTATTTATTTATTTATTATTTCGTCAATGATTGATATGATCATATAACGGCTGACACAGTCGGTTCCGACCGCATTAGAAGTGATCGACATTATGCTCTTCCTAACATTACAGTCAGTAAATTGTGTGAAAATAAACGAATGAATGTATATATGATTGTAATATGTTCTTTTTTTCTTTGTGTACCATACAATTAAGAGATTTTCATTCATTCATTCGCTGCTATTCCTGTTTGAGAGCAGTTCACACCATTTGCGGTATATGCGACGATGGTGATGGGTATGTTTCAAAAATGTTATGTTTTATTTGTAAAAACGAACTCAAATTCGAAAAGAAGGGGAAGAAGCACATCAAAACATGAAACGAGCTGCTGAAAAAATGATTTCGCGTACCGCTAAAAAGCTGCCTGCTCTAGATATCGGGAACAGTATTTTACTGAATGTTTTCGGAAATTGACCCATGGATGATGAAAATATAATGGAAAGAATAACAAACATGAGGAATGGAGTTTACCAAGCAGCTACAAGATTTGGTGTGATCAAAAACTGGTTTTTACGACAAGAACTGCAAATATCAAACAACGAATATGTTGCAGAAGTTCCACAGACTGCAATATTGTTAAGAGAAGCGGTTTCTAAGGAGTCTTTATTTGGTGGCCAAGGTTTCCACAAATGTTCATGCAAACCCGCTAAAAATCAGTTCCCCACTAATCGTTGCGCTTCTTTTAAAGGGAAAGTACTTTGTGGTTCAAAATGTCATTCCAGTTCAATAAATATCAATAAATAAGGTTTAAATATATAGGAGTAACAGATGATATATTATATATTACATTTTTTACAAATTTGTAATCTGCGTTGAGCTACTTTGGTACTAAGAAACTAACTAAAAGACAATATGAAAGGCTTTTTTATCTGAAAAATAGATAATAAGCTTAATGATTGTTTCCTTTTATTTTTTTCTTAGATTATGTGAAAATTAGATACTAAGTTAAAGCACAAGGCATAGTATTGTTTGCAAATAATGTTAATAATGTTTTGAATGCCATCTCAAATTGGTTTTTAAACATTAGAAATAAATCGGCATAGTACAGTTGCAAATAATGTTAATAATGTTTTGAATGCCATCTCAAATTGGTTTTTCTGCAAACAATATATTGTTGAATGCAGAAGAGACCAAATGTAGTAGGTTCACATTGTCAAATGTGAGGCAAACACACGTTGATGTCGTGCTAGGGGGAGAGGGTTTGAATTCGTAAACCACACTACTTTTCTGGGAATTACACTGAGCTCTGCTGGCTATGCTGTGAGACGGATTAGGCAGTTGACAGATGTAGCTACTGCTAGGCTTGTATACTTCAGTAACTTCCATTGCTTGATGTACTATGGAATGCTACTTTAGGGAAATGCAGCAGATTTAGAAACTATTTTTATTTTGCAAAAGAGGGCAATTCGTGCCCTTTATTGTTAGGCAAAAAAGACTCCCTCAAGGAACGATTTAAGGATATTGTTATTTTAACTGTAGCTGCCCAATATATAATATAGGTATTTGAAAACATTGTGAAAGTCAGGGAAATTAAACTCATTTCACAAAAGTAAGTGACATTACAGAATCTGCGTTAAAAACAGACATGACATGAAAGTAGCAGTTTATATACTGCTACTTTCATAAGTTTTAAAATTTTATGTAAAAAAGCATACTATAGGATACTTTTTGTCATATTTTATGTTAAGTTAATTATTTTATTATAATGTTTTTTTTTATTTTTCATATACTAGACACGAGACAAATGCACATTCGTCAACATTTAGCCTTAAGGATATAAATATTTCAAGTTAAATCTGAAATAATACGGCAATGGAGTTTAATGCGCCGTTTCTTCTTCACCAGCGCCTTGGAAGCGGTGGTAAACTTAGGTTCAGTAGAATTTATTACTGACGTCTATAAGAAACAACCATTTGATTTTGATTGGATAAAACTCTTTGACTTTAATCGTAACTGTAACGTACTTTAACGTACTGTATTTTCTTTAACAGTGCCTTCTCCGTACATATCAGTAATCCTTCGAGCTTTTTAAATAATGCGATATTTTAAGTTTTCCATATTGTGCACAGAACGATGTCAAAGTAAAATTAATTAGCGTGATAAGAAACGAATTATCACATTCGATCAGTGCATTCGATACACAAATAGACAAGCTTAAAATTTGGAATTTTTAATCAAACTTGAAATAATTGAACTTGAATTGGTATCCTAACTTTTCAAATCGATTAATTTAGGAAAAAGTGAATCGCTCAGGCAGGACTCGAACCTGCGATCTTTCCCTTACAGGGGGGATTTTTCTGACCATTGAGCCACTGAGCTAAGCCTGAAGCAATCCTAATTCTCCTAAACAACCGTCTTGGACGGTGGAAGCCATCTACCGATACTCGTACGAACTATCGGAAACAATTAATGATGTTGCAATATATTTTTAAAATAAATAATTGTTTTTCGATTACTCCTGTTCGAGTTCGAGTCCCGCCTGAGCGATTCACTTTTAATTTATTTATTAATTAAACTTTATGCATGATGTACATTGGCGGATTTAATGCCGTAGGCATTCTCTACCAGTCTACCATTGGGTGATGAAGAGCTAGTACGAGATAGGCGCATGTTAAAGAAGAATACGTTTGGTTCTATATAAATAAGAGAGTTGACAGGTCGCAGCTTAATCGATTTGAAAAGTAAGCATACTAAGTGATTAAATTTTCATTCAATTGTTTGGGCGGGCTTAATGGATGGTTATCCATGTTGTATTTATCGTGTTGTGTGATTCAAATAGATAAAGAAGGAAGTAATCATGATTAATGAAAGTTATATCGTCATCATTACCATCATCACAGCCTTGGTTGCGCTAAAAAGGTTGGCAATGTTATTACAAATAATGAAAATTTAAAAAAGCGGCTGTAGTTTCAAAAATCTATTTCAAGTAACATTATTGATCATAACATTAATTTATCCAAAAAAATGCATTTTGATATGAACTCTACAATACATTTATATCATCGAGCAAGTTTATAATTTCATCACAATAGTTCTGTTAACAAAGATTTTTAATGGAAGTGTATGTACATTTTAACATATCAAAGAAATGCAAACTGTAGCAGAACAACTGTATAGTTTGTTAATAGACTCATCAGAGACAGTAGAAGTACGGCATCAATGTAGAACAGATCACATGCAGTCATTTTCTTGAATGATGATCGATACATGCGCTGTACCTTCTTCGACAATTTCCGATGATCTTCTGTAAAAAAAACCTTTGTTTGATTATCATGTTATATACCTATTGTCGTGCAAATGGTTGGCATAAATGATATAGTTACGCACCATGTTTTGTGAACAACCCTCCCCCCCCGACATAAAATATGCATATTATGCATTGCATATGCAAGCTTGTGGTGTGGCAGGCCTACAAGCCCATTTAATATTTAACCACAGTAGCCAAAATATTTTGTATTTACAGCAGTGGCAATGGCCATACATAATCGAATTCTTATAGAAATAACAAATTATATAAGAGATTTAAAAATACCTGTGTGATTTGATTTAAATATAAGGGCGCAAGAGTCTTGACTGTTGTTCAAAGCTATGTAGAACTTTTCACAGTACAAACATAATAATGTTACTATCGTACAAGTTTTAATAAACCACACGATTACTGGCACTGCAATTTCAGTTAACAATGTCTGTGAATCAAAAAATAATGATGAATTTTTTTTTAAAGATTTAGTACCCATAATACATAACATAAACTCACGCCTATATCCTCGAAGGGGTAGGCAAAGGTGCTAGCACCCACATTTCGCCAGTTTATGTTTAGGTCCCAATGTAATAGGTGGCGAGCTTATTGCCATTAATCGGGCATTTATAAACCTGCGATAAATACACAAATAACTTCGAAAGGCATAGAAAAGTCATTGGTGTGTGCTGTAAAACCTGGGATCGAACCCGAGACCTCATCTCAGCAGTCCATTACCCATACCACTAGGCTAACTTAAATAAAATACTAACTGGAATCTCAGACACTTTTGAAACTTCAATTAATAATTGTTCATGTATAAATGCATGCGTAAATAGATTTAATACGTAAACCAGAACCTGAAAAATATTGTTCCATGTAAATAAATTATCACAAGTGTAAATATGAAGATACTCGTACTCGGAAAAATGCCACAGCTAGTAAGTAAGTAAATCATTTATTGCTCGAAACACGGTATTTTACAGTGGTGTTACAAAATCAAATAATGTCCGACATGTTTCGCAGATTCTCTGCATGCAAAGTTAAATTATTTATTTATTAGAATTCAAAATGTCACATATTTAATAATTAATAATTGTAGTAAGATTAAAATAATTAGAATGTAAATAAAATGTCCATTATAAAAAAAAAAATGTCAATATTTTGTCAAGAATGCATGTAAGAATAATTTTGTAATGTCAGAATACACAGTACTATCAATAATCAATAATTACACAAGCAATAATCTCACATTAGCAATCTATTACACACATAATTTGATTTATACTTCGATGTCATTAATACCCAAACCATCATCATTTATCCTCAAGAAACTCCCTGACACTATAATAAGACTTCTCCATCAGCCAGGTAGTTAGTGTTTTCTTAAATTTATTGAAGGTCAACTCTCTAATGGGTCTGGGTATGTGATTATAAATTTTGGCTGTCATAAAATGTGAATTATTTTGATGAAGAGAAGTTTTACAGCTAGGCAACAAAAGTTTTGTGCTATCTCTAGACATGTACAGCTTATCTTCACTGGCCTTTTTGAACAACTCTGGATTTTTCTTTACAAATATGCCAATTTCTAAGACGTATAGTGACGTCAACGTCAGCAGATTCAGACTTTTAAAGGCTGGTCTAAACGAGTCTAGTGGTCCAATGTTCGCCATAGCCCGAATACATTTTTTCTGACATACGAAGACTTTTGAGATGTGATTTGAATTACCCCATAATAGTAAACCATACCTTAAAATTGATTGTACATAGCCGTGGTAAGCAGTCATTGCAGTTTTTAAATTCACTGTTTTGCGTAATCGTCTTAAAGCAAAAACGAAGCGATTTATCTTGGCACACAAGCCATTTATATGCAAGTGCCAATTACAATGTTTATCTAATGTAATGCCCAAGAATTTTGTATCGACAGATGTTCCTATATCTGTACCCTCATATGTAATCTTTATTGGTTTGTTATTTGATTTATAGTTCTCAAATTGTACAATTTTTGTTTTGGCTATGTTTGCGGTCAGATTGTTCTTACCTAGCCAATTCATTACGCCACTTATTGTGGTATTTACATTAGTAATGTGCTGTGGTTCACCCCTTTCATCGGCCACTATGACTGATATATCGTCTGCGATTACTGTACAATGATTTTTTGTAACTTTAGGTATGTCGTTAATATAGAGAAGAAAGAGTAGGGGGCCCAGAACACTTCCTTGAGGTACGCCCGATGTATTTAGTGCAAACTGCGATCGGAAAGATTTTAAGCATCGTTCATTGTCAACCCGCTCTATCTCTACACATTGTGTACGATTTTGGAGGTAGCTACTTATCCATTCGAGAGCTTTGCCCCGGAGCCCATATCGTTCACATTTGTTTATTAATATTTTATGATCTACGAAATCAAATGCGCGACTCATATCAAAGAATACAGCAGATACTTGTCTTTTTCTGTCGATATTTTCAGTAATATTCTTAAACAATTTAAACGCTGCCAATGTGGTTGATTTGTTAACCTGAAAACCATTCTGTTCTGGGACTATGATGTTGAATTTTTGCAGAAACTCACGCATTCGAACACACATGGCTTTCTCAAAAATTTTTGAAAACACTGGAATCAGAGTAATAGGCCTGTAATTGCTCATTTGCAATCTACTGCCTTTCTTGTGAAGTGGCCTCACTGTGGAAATCTTTAATTTTTCGGGAAATACACCTTGTACAAATGTTTGATTGACCAAATGACACAATACTTCCGCCAGCTCCATATCACATTGTTTCAAAATGAATGTAGATATACCATCATAACCCACTGCTCATAGGAAGCCTTGGTCGTGGGCGCATATTTTGCGTGCCTGTAATGCCATCTGTTGCTTTACTGGAGTAACACGTCGTCCTGTTGTCAACAGTTGAAGATGGCTGCTGTGTGATTGCGGTTGAACTATCCGTAATGAACTTCCGATCAGATTTTAAACCTAGTCCGAGGCTACTATCGTCTAGATTTTCTCTTCGTATTCTCTGTAATGGAGTACTAATTTTCCTTTGTGAGCTCTTTCTAGCACTAGGTATTGGTTCTACACAAATAGTTTTTAGTTTTTTTATAATACTCTCCTGCTCAGTAGATAGTTTCTTCAAAGAAGTATTTTCCATAATTAAGTTTTCAATTTCTGTGTGTGCCGTTTGCAATTGTTCACGTAATGTATCATTTATTTTTCTAAGTTCTTCGATCTCCTCGTTATTTAGGCATCCCGACGACAAATCCGGTAGACTCTTCGATAGATAATCGGAATGGCTTGATATCAATGATAAGTTTAATGTGTCATTCATAGCCGTCTTATGTCTCCTCAACGTAACATTTTGAGAATCCATTATGTTCTACTTAGCAATAATATTGATAAAACCAAAATAATAACTTATAAAAATCAAAACAGCCAATCCAATTGTACAGAGACAACAGCAAACAAAGCAAAAAGAATGTTTCGAGTTCGGAATCGATCTGGCATTCTTCGTCTTCGCAGCCGATCGCTCGGATCACTGATCCACGGTTACTTTAACTTCGTTGATGAATTTTATGTGTACTATATACGGCAGTGCTTTAAGAATTTACAAAATTTCATCACTATGAGTCATTCTGCAAAAATTTCAACTTTATTGGAAGCAATGAATTGCTACTTACAAAATACTTGAAAATAGTTTTATATATACTATAACTATCTAGTATAGCGATATAAGTCTTAAACATTCGTTCATAGTAATTGTTTACGCGCGTGTCTTCCAATAATTGGGGATCTAATAATTCTGCGTTCCACAAGTTAACCAAGTCTTTTAACAACATTATATACCTTATGGCGTAAATGAAGTTGGCATCAAAACATATCAAAGTAACGCTGGATAAAACTGTATATAAAGGTAAACCGTGGTGAAGCAACAAAAAACTACCTCCTACGTACATACCAAAAAGAAATATAACGCACAACCAATTGCCTAAGGTGAAAAGCTTGATATGCTGGTTATTATTAAGAAATTTATAAATATTTTGAATGTTTAAAACAAAATTGATGTTCTTTTTAACATGTATAATGTTTAGAATAACATTTAGGCTAAATTGAATAGAATAAAAGATGAAGTCATGATATGCGAGTACATAAAGATAATTCATATTTTCTTGTACGAAATCTTCATAAAGAGCAGTAATCAAACTAAATAAATATGCTGCAATGAAACCTATATTTCCGCATAGTGATATAAAATTAGACAAGTGACTGTTTGACTGGATTAAATTGTTTTTAATGCAGTATTTGGGGCAAAAACATATGGTTTGCATTAATTCCAAAGGCCTAAGCATTGATTGGATATCTTGGTCTACTATATTATTCAATATTATTTTCACGCGGCAGTTTCGATTACGATTCATATCCATAGATTCGTATAGTAACAATAAAACACTACATTGACAATGATTTTTCATCAATTTTTATATCCAAAATAGGTAGTTCACACAGTATGAAATTTAATTATCACTAGTCCATTATTGAGTAACCTTATCTGATGAATGCTATTTATTTTAATAATTTCATTATGTTATTGCGTTTCAGTATTTGGAAATAGAATATTTAATTTTATAATTATATCAGGTCCTTACATATAAAATTGGGGTTCTATATGGCAAAAGAAAAACTAGTTTTTTAGTTTTTTATTTAGTTCATTAATTACTTAACTGATAAAAAAAATTGGGAGCGAGTAACAACAAAGTACATATATGGTTCCCGGCAGAGTAGAATTTGGGCCACCCCTTCTCTTCCCATGTGGTGTCGTACAAGGCAACTTAGGGATACGGCTGACTAACTTTAACATCAGACAGATATGAACAGCCCAGACTCAGCCTCAGATGCATGGCTCGAGTCAACAATAGTGCCCCGAAATACGGCAATAGGCTCACCCCCTATTACGTGGGACCGAATACAGATTGGTGAAATGTGGGTGTTAATTCACCTCTACCTAACCCTCCGGGGATAAAGGCGTGATTATATGTATGTATGTATGTATGTATATATGTAACAACAAAATCTTTGAAGGCGTTTTGGACTGCCTCATCTGAATTGATTTTTTTTTCCAATAACAAAAATATACCCAAGTTCCGAAAAAAGTGGTAATCGGTTAGAGTAAGGCTTGGGGAGTATGGTAGGTGACGAAGACAAAAACAATCCTAGCCCCTCTAGTTTCGCCACCGTCTGTTGTGCAGTGGCCGTGGTCTAGCGTTGTCCTAAAGCAGCAGTGGGCCTGAGCAGTTGACTAATCTCGACTGTTTTTTTTTTTTTTTTTTTTTTTTTTTTAAGAATAAGAATTGTCTATTCACCAAGAAAATAATTTACATTTGCGTTCACTTAGATCTATAGTAGTTAGTTACAGAGACGATACCTAATAATATTGTTTAATTACAATCACAGAAAAAAGAGAACTGTAGCTATCAACCCCACACTAGGTCAAGCCTGTCTCGTGGAGTTTTTATAAAATATTTCCAACTTCAAAATTAATTGCTATAAAATTACCAATATTAATAAATATATATAAAAATGATAGTAGTGTTATTTCTTAATATTATGAATTCATTATGAATTTATCAATCATATCATAAATCATTATTATATCAATCAATACAAACATCTTGAACTATAAGCATTCAGCTTACGGTACGGCTGATTATTGTACTACAATTATTTTATTATTTTATTTATTTTTAACTTAATTATTAATAAAAACTTGTCTGCATGCAAACGATGGTTACTACAATGTTACGCGCGTGTGTGTGTGTGTGTGTGTGTGTGTGTGTGTGTGTGTGTGTGTGTGTGTGTGTGTGTGTGTGTGCGTGTGTGTGTGTGCGCGTGTGTCTGTGTGTGCGTGTGTACGTGTGCGTGTGATGATAGTGTGTGAGTGTATTATGAAAATACCTTCACCAGAGATTCTGAATCGGCATATGATAGTGATAGAAGATATTTTCGAACAATTATTTTGACCTGACTAGTTCTACAGTGCTTAATGTTACATTGTTTTGTGATGCTGTTATATACGCTTCCGAGTTTGAAATCCTGCATGTGCTGTGCAAAATCGGTGTTTACTCGAACTGGCGCGCTTCTATAAACTCTACGCTCAAGAAGTTGAGGATAATCCTGTGATTCCAGTACTATCCTGTGCTGCTTTGAAACCAATTTAAGGATGTACAGTTGCCGAACATTAAGAGTAGTGGTTTCTTTATAAAGAGAGTCGGTGCAGAATCTGAAAGGTTTTCTATACATGACTTTCAAGACCGATCTCTGTGCTCGTTCGAGTAGGAGCATAGTAGTGGAACCGACGCCACCCCATACCGTTATACAGTAGCAGATAATTGATTCACATAGTGCAGTATATACAAGGTGTAAAATATTATTACTGGCTGAGTTACGAAGCAGTTTCATAATGTGAATCAATTTCCTGACACGGCTTGCCACCAGTTCAATATGGGGTTTGAATGAGAGCCTAGGGTCAATCATAACGCCGAGGTACTTGACACTATGCACCCTTTGGATCGATTCGCAGGAGCACTTATTTGGGTTGCACTTACTAGTGTGGATTTTGACGGTGTACGGTTCCTTAGGTTCTGACGCTTTCGTCTTGTAAAAACACACGTAGTTTGTTTTTTTAATGTTCAAAGACAGCAGGTTGCAGTCAAGCCATTGTTTTAACTGCGTCATTGTTTGCTGTGCATTTTCATGCACTGATGCCCAGGATTTACCGTTGAACAGAATAGCCGTATCATCTGCGTAACAAATAGCTTCCACCTCTGGTCCTATGGTATTGTGGATATCATTAATATACATGATAAATAGGGTAGGGCCAAGCACACTTCCTTGCGGTACTCCGAAAGTGGTGGTTGTTGTGGTACTGACATATTCTCCAATTTTCACACATTGTCGTCTGTTTGTTAGATACGTCTCAAACCATTTCAGAGGTATGCCTCTTATTCCAAATACCTCAAGCTTTTTTAAGAGAATCGGAATGGCGACTGTGTCAAATGCCTTCGCAAGATCAACAAAAACTCCGAGGCACCTTTCATTGTTATCGAGATGTCTAGTCACACGATTGGTTAATAGGCTTACCGCATCCTCTGTGGATTTACCGAGTTGGAATCCAAACTGCTTGTTAGAGATTAGCTTGTGTGCTACAAGGTAGGATTTGAGACGTTTGTTGACTATTTTTTCTAAGATTTTAGAGAATACTCCTAACAAAGATATGGGTCTATAATTCGCGGGATCTTGTTTCGTTCCATTTTTGTGTATGGCAATCACCTGAGCCTCCTTCCATTTATCAGGAAAGGTCCCAGAGCTAAGGCTAAGATTGATAATATGGGTTAGTGGGATTACAATTTCGCCACGAATTTCCTTTAACAGTCTTGGTGTGAAAGTATCTATACCTGCTGCGCAATCGCTGTTTACTTTACTTATTAAACCGTCCACTTCGTAAACGTCAGAAGGCTGCAAGAAGAAGGAAGCAGCAACCGGTTCACCCAATTTTTGTCTACTGATCACCGACTCCAGGGTTTCAGTCATGTTATCTAGAATTAGTGTAGCTAGATTCGCACCAACCGTCGAAAAATACTCGTTACAGGCGTTAACTGATGCTTGTGGGGTTGATTTATATTGAAGTAAGTCAGTATTAGAGTTTTTGTTTTTGTCATGGTCGGTGATATTTTTTATAGTTTTCCATAGGGTCTTGGTATTATTTTTACTTTCCTCAAGTTTTTTATTGTCATACTGTTGTTTTACTTTACGTAATAGGTTAGTAAAGAAGTTCCTGTAACGGGTATATATAAGTTTTTTAACTTTGTCATTAGGATGTTTACTGGATGCCTGATGCAGTTTGTCTCTGTGGTTCATGCATTTTACGAGTCCCGGGGTAATCCACGGTTTCCATATAAATTTAGAGCGACCGATTTTCTTTTCACTAGTATGTATTCTTAATATACTGTCCAAAGTTGAATGGAATGCATTAGTCGCCTTGTTTACGTCCCCTTCCGAGAGCACTCCGAACCAATCACAGTTTTTCAATTCTGCAATGACCGCTGGGAAATCGACTTTACGAATTGTATGCTGTGAGGGTTTTGATCTCTTTGGAGTGACCGTGTTACATCCCATCATTACCATACGGTGATCAGTGATAGCGACATCGCAGACAATCCCCACGACATCGCGTTGTCTAGCATCAATAAAGATGTGGTCTAGACAACTGTTTAACCTGGTTGGTCCTGAGATAACCTGGGCCAGACCATGTTCAGTCATAAGGTAGGAGTATTCTAACACTTGGCTGTCCGATGTGTCTAATAAGTTTATATTGATATCTCCAGCAATTACGACTGTAGAGCATTTATTCAAAGTATTAAAAATTCTGTCGAGTGAGAAAATAAAATTGTCTATTCGTCTATATGATGGGGAACGGTAGATGGCAATCAAAGTCATGCCCGTAGAAAGACCCACAATGAGACATTCTGCGTCCTGAATATCGGGCTCAGTGACGGTTGGGCTCCAGCAGTCTCTGACGTATACTACAACTCCTCCACATTTGTTAAGGTTATTTTCTGTGGCGTATGAATTATACCCCTGAATTCGCCTTACAACTGGGTTTAATAACAAATGACATTCGGTAAGAATTATGACGTCAAAGATTATGTTTAATCTTTTTAATGCAATGCAAAAAGAATCAAAATTTGGTTGAATACCACGTATGTTAAAAGTCAACACCCTGAAGTTGTAGTTCGAGTTTAAAAAACTATTACACAGTTCCAGTTCGTCGAGTTCGTGACATTCCAGGTTGGTAATACGATCTACTTCATTCGTTAAATAGACTGTCATTGTGGTAAGTCAGTTGTTTCGAATGCGAATACTATTAGGTTGGTTGTCGAGAACTCTGCACAGAGGTTACGAGATAATAGCAGGTCCAACACTTCAAGCGTATACTTCTTGGTTATTTCTAGGCACAAAGCAAGGTATGTAATAATATAAAAGAAAATAAAAATATTAGTGTTCGTGAGTGTGTCTAAATAGTGAGATGCGTAGTAAATAGTTTTATGAATGTTGTATATTATGTAGTTTATATCTGAATTGAAGGTGAAATACGTGTAGTTATTGTTTGTGCTGTAAAGATAATGTGTAAAAACTATTTGTGTATTACAGGTTTTGCAAATGGAATTCAGTAGTGTAATGTCACATATGAGATAAATAATCGTGATTTTCCAGTGACATTTAATTGAAGGCTCCCTTACAATGATAGGATTAGTATATTTGCCGTAGTGATACTTGTGTAAGAGAGAAATCTTGATGAGGTGTGTGGAAGCATAATAGGGATAACTCTGATTATGCACTATTACAACAATAACAATACTAAATATTGAACCTGGTTCATTGATTCGAGTGATGATTTTTGTGAAGTAAAAGCGTGATTCGTGTTGATTGACAGTAAAAATACGGTGAACAAAAATAAAGTCAGCATGCAATCGTTGTGTACATACATGTGGTCTAAGGTGCAACTGAGTGGATACATTAGGCTTCATGAAGATCGAATGTCTGGGAAAGACCAACATTATCATTCCGCTGGAGGTCTTCACTGGCAACAGCTTCAGGAAGTCCGATTTTTTCATCAAGGTCCCTCGGTGTTCGGACGGGCAAGGCTGGCATCTTTTCAGCTTTACGTACATATATCGTGCCGTTTCGCACCCAGCAGTAGCGAAAACGATGCGCTGCCGCACGTATTCGAGCTTCACGAAACAACTGTTTATTAGTCCTAGATAAATGTTCATTGATATAAACAATTGAGTCGGTCCCCTTGATAATATCCTCAGATGTTAGCGGGCGTCGGACTTTTGCTGCTGTTAGAATTTGAGTGCGCAATGTACGGCGAGTGAGTCTCAATACTATAGGTCTCGGTTTACCAGTCGTATTAGTGCGACGTCTGCCTGAGCGATAGACCTCATCAATGTCAGTTTCGGTTAGTTGGACCCCAATTTTTCTAGTCGTTAACAGCGTGATATGGGTGAGATTTTCATTGCTCTCTTCCGGAATACCCATTATTTCAAGTTCAGACTTCATATCAGATTGTTCATAGATATTAAGTTTAGTTTGAAGTTCGGTAATAGATTCCTTCAGAAGTGAAATTTCTTCATCTTTATTAGAGATTTTTTTATTTAGGAGATCGAGCCTTTGGCCGAGTGTGTCAGAGACATATGAAAGTTTGGTGCCAATGTCTATACTTTGTTGCCTAAGGTCACTTATCTGTTGGCTCAGAAGGCGTATTTCAGACAGCAGTATCGATGTTTCGGAGGCCTCTGGTTCACCAACACTCGGGCTTTCTTTTCGCGCACGCTTGGATTGGCGGTTTGCTTTATTCAGGATAACAGGCGAGTTCAAGGATGGCCTCTGCGAGTCAAGTTCAGATTGTACGTTCTTTGCGTTTGAATGTTCCGTGGTAGCCGTTGAATTTGGCGGTGGCGTGCGCTTAACGTTCGGCATAATGTGGTAAACAGATATAGTTTAATTTGCTTTAGATAGACACGAAAAGGCAATAAGTTGGTTTATTGCCGGTCACTATTAGTTTTTTTGCAGGCGTTTCTTCAGTGACAAGTCAAATTTCCAATTAGTTGTGAATGATCATCAATATGCCATACAATGGTCTTATAATTATCAAAAAATTACCGAGAAAGTCCAAAAAGTGATGCCAGTAGGTTTTTGAGGTCACAGGATTGGAACTCGGTATCGTTTCAAAGTTTAACGGCTAGCTTTTCATCATGGTTTCCAATTGTTGGTAATACAGATCTGCCGTAATCGTAAGGTGTAGTGAATGACTCCAACGCTGGTCTACCAGACACTAACCAGTACCTTTTTTGAGTCAACTTTCGCTTGGGGCGGCACTTGGGCGGTTCTCCAGGATTTAACCACTGTGCATTGCGTTTCCGTCGTGTAGCATCCATTTTTCATCATTAGCAATGATACGATTAAAACTCCCCTCGTTATTGTGACGGTCGAGTAACGTGACGCAGCAGTCGACGCGTGATTGTTGGTTTGCTTAGTTAGTTCATGTGGTATCCATTTCTTCACTTGTTGACTTTTTCATTTTTTTTAATATATGACACGTCGATTTGACTTTACCTTGCCTGATGGTAAGCTGAAGGCAAAGTCTCAGGAGAGAGGGCCACCATTATAAACACGTGCCATGTTAACAATGGTGGCACTCAGCTTGACGGCCTCATCAGATGCTTTTTCACGCCTCGCTTAAAGGACCCGGGACTGTAGGAAGAGAGAAACACGTGAGCTGGCAAGGAATTCCAGGTCTTAATTGTGCGACAAAGGAAAAAGTCATCGAACCGCTTGGTTCTTGAAGGAATGTTCTGCACCGTATGCGGGTGACATCTAAGTCCTGCACGTGTCGTCCTGTATAGGAAAGGAGAGGGTGGGACTAATTGGAATAGCTCTTCAGAACATTCACCATGGTAGAGACGGTAAAATACTGCCAAGGAAGCAACATATCTACGCAACTGCAAAGGCTCGAGGGTACTCGTGACCTCAGGATTTCCAATAATGCGGACCGCACGTCGCTGCAACCTGTCGAGAGCATCTAATAAGTACTTTGTGGATCTATCCCAGAGATGCGAGCAGTATTCCACGCAGGAACGAATTTGTGTCTTGTATAGAAGACACCGTTGCTCCGGCGTGAAAAACCGTCTCACTCTGTTCAGGACTCCGAGTTGACGCGAGGCTGTTTTGATGATACTCTCGATGTATAATTTAGAAAACAGGCCGGCGTAAGCTGGTCGAAACGTCAGGCAATCAAAGGTATGTAAGTACCTATACCATGATCGCGTTAATTCCCGTTTTCTAAATTATATACTCTCGATGTAGTTTTTGTTATTTAGTTTACAGCGAACATTCATACCGAGGATATTCAGGTTGTCCTGCAGTGGCAGTGGCGTGCTCTGAAGAGTGGGAAGGGGAAGAAAAGAAGATACCTTTGCTGAAAACGCACATGCCTGCGTCTTCTTGGCATTGAACTCAACCAAGTTCTCAGAGTCCCATTGGGAAATGTGGTTCTGGATCCGGTCAAGCTCAGTGACAAGAACCTGCCTTTTTTCCGCGATATGCGTCTGCTTATCCACAGGACGTCCATGATAACTCCCGTGTAAGGTGCTTTCATCCGCATAGCAATGAATGCTGCCGGTCGACAGCATGTCATTCATATGCAGAAGAAAGAGAGTTGGCGATAGCACAGATCCCTGCGGTACGCCGGCATTTACCTGCAAGAACTCCGAGGCCCGTCCATCACAAAGGACGCGAATACGGCGCTCCTGTTGTTTCAAATGATTCAAATAGTTTTATCACTCACACCGAAGCCTGCACCTACGATCCACGCCGTCCATGAGGTTTATTCTGGAGGTCAAAACTTCCAGAAATAAGCGTTGGAGAAAAAGTATTGTGTTTTCTTTATCAGTAGCTACTTCGTAAATACAATTAATCCTTCGAGCTGTTTTTGCAGCGCTGCGGTCGCAATTAAACTCGTATTCGAAAATAGTGCGATATTTTAAGTTTCTACATTGTACATAGAACGATGTCAAAGCAAAATTAAATAGCGCGAAAACAAGAGAATTATCACATTCGAAACACAAATAGGCAAGCTTAAAATTGAAATGAATTTGAATTTAAAATTCCTAACCAATGCTGAATTTTTGAGATCAAAATGGCCAGTTCGATAAAACGCCAATTTCATATGTAATTTTATAATATACTTTATTTGACATTTGTAAATTCCCGGCGGTTTTACTGCAGAAGCATTAAGAAGAAGAAGGCGAAAGCTGTACAGTGTAAGCCATAGCTGCCTATGACGAGGGCTGAACTGTTAATAATTACGTGCTGGTGTGTCAGTCTAATTTTCTATGATGCTAAGTAGCGAAAGGGAGCCATGCAGCATCAGCTCACGGGTTTTGGTCGTGTAATGTGTCGCATAGGTGGGTAGTGGGTAGACTCACTGTGGTGTACTTTACTTTTATGCCACACTATTGTGTACCTAGGCAGAATGGGCGTCGTGGATTCTTAGCAAAAAAACACGAACCAACAGTGTGGTAACCAAATATTTCGGGTTAACTAAAGGAATGGTTCTCGGTGCCAAATTTGCGGATTGCAGCCGATAGACTACCTCGAGTAGCCTCTCATCGCTGATGGGCGATTATCTGATCTACATTCTGGTGAAAGCCTCTGTGTCGTGGCGGTAGTCGGTGCAGCTGCTACGGGGGGCGCGGCTTATATCCCCGGTAGGCGCGGGTGTATGTATGCGTGAGTGTGACTGCTTGCATTGGTCTGGTCGTGCCACGGAGGATGCGTTGGGCCATCAATCCCGGTTGTCATGCGAGCGTCTGTGGGTATAGCCCACAGGAGTTCGACTGGTGTAGCTGCAGAACTTTGGTACGCCGGTTGGTTGTGAGGGCCGAATGGCGGTTGCTTCACGGAGCGTTTCATGATCCAGCCGCATCGCACGTTGCGCGACGCGGTTGTTCTGGAGAGCCGACACCGACTGGGTCGAGAAAAGGCTCGGAGAATGACAATACGATGCGCAATTATAAGTCAATTGCTAGAAGCGGTGGTTGCTGCTATTTTTTGTCATATACCCTCCATTGTGATGAAAAGGAGTAAAGTT
Organism: Eilema caniola; assembly: GCA_949126895.1. Classification (NCBI taxonomy): domain Eukaryota; kingdom Metazoa; phylum Arthropoda; class Insecta; order Lepidoptera; family Erebidae; genus Eilema; species Eilema caniola. Next base: position 1,005,866 of record OX421482.1, on the reverse strand, counting down.
TGTAATTACGGGTCCGCCACCCCCAGAATGGCTACCAGCTAATACTGCGTTGTGTGAGTGCTAACAAATTGACACTAGGTTAAAGTCTGTAAATGGGTCTTGATGGTAGAAAAACCAAATTCGACTCACTGCAATCGCAGGGACAAGGTGAGGTGCGTAAGCTTCTGTTACGAAATTCTAGACAAGTTTGTGTCCAAGTACGAGTCATTGATCAGATATCAGAAGTTGACGTACAGACTATGACCAGAGGAAGAGGCTGTAGCCCGTCACATTCATAAGTGGTACACGTAGTGAAAATAAAGTGCTTTGGAGTCTTACCGTGTTTTTCTTTCTCGGGTATCAGTGATCAGCTCGTCACGAGCTTTGTGCTTTTGCTTTGAGATATCTCATTTGGTGAAATTAGGACGTCTTTGATTTCAAAATCCTCGCGTACCTCAGATATAGGGAAGATGTTCTATTAGCTATTGTTCATTGTTATCCCAAGTTACGGTCTCTCGTCGTACGTAGTCGCATAGACGAAATACTACATCAATCAATCAATCAATTAGCCCACCGCGGTCTACTGCTGGACGTGCGCCTCTCACAATGTGCGCAATTTCGAAACACCTTACAATATGGGAATGGGTTATCCATATTACATGATTAAAGCCGGAGATGTCCTCAAGTTCCAGATACAAGCATTGGCAGACACATCCGAGTTGAGGACTGCTGCTCCAAACAGGTGCGTGCTTGGGTTACGTCTCTTATGTGATGTAAGAGACGTGACCCAAGGGTAGTATCAGAATCATCAATATTACCCAATTTCATTAAAATAACAATTACGCACTTGATAGTTACCCATGTTTCATTTATCATGTGTGATTCAAAATAGATAAAGAAGAAAGTAATTATGATTAATGAACTAATGGCATCATCATTACCATCGTCACAACCTTAGTTGCGCTAAATCGACAATTTTATTACAACTAATGAAATTTATAAACAACGTCAGTGGTTTCTCAAATTGGTTTCAAATAACATTATTGAGTAATTATTCAAGAAAATGCATCCTTGAAAAATTGTCGATCATCCGAATGATATGAACTCAACAATACATTTATATCATCAAGCAAGTTTATAATTTCATCACAATAGTTCTGATAACAAAGATTTTTAATGGAAGTGAATGTACTTTTTAACATGTCAAAGAAATGCAAACTGTAACAGAACAACTGTATAGTTGGTTAATAGACCCATCAGAGACAGTAGAAGTACGGCATCAATGTAGAACAGATCACATGCAGTCATTTTCTTGAATGATGATCGATACATGCGCTGTACCTTCTTCGACAATTTCCGATGATCTTCTGTAAAAAAAACCTGTGTTTGATTTTCATATAATATACCTATTGTCGTGCGTGTGGTTGCCAAAAATGATATGGTTACCTGCAATGCTTGTGGTGCGGTAGGCTTCAAGCCCATTTAATATTTAACCACAGTAGCCAAAATATTTTGTACCTAAAGCAGTAGTGGCAATGGTCATACATAATCGAATGCTTTCAGTACCTAATATTAAATTATATAAAACATTTAAAAAATACCTGTATTATTTAATTTAAAAATAAGTGCACAAGAGTCTTGACTGTTGATCAAAGCTATGTAGAACCTTTCACAGTATATACATAATAATGTTACTATCGTACAATTTTTAATAAACCATAGGACTACTGACACTGCCATATCAGATAACAATACCTGCAAATCAAAGAATGTTGAAGTATGTTTGTTTGTGATACTAAACCATAATACAACTCATTCAAAATACTTACTGGAACCTCAGACACTTTTGAAACCTCAATTAATAATTCCACATGCAATAATGCATGCGTAAATAGATTTAATACGTAAAGCAGAACCTGAAAAATGTTGTTCTAAATGAATAAATTATCACAAGTGTAAATATGAAGATACTCGTACTCGGAAAAATGACACAGCCACTTACAAAATACTTGAAAATAGTTTTATATATACTATAACTATCTAGTATAGCTATATAAGTCTTAAACATTCCTTCATAGTAATTGTTTACGCGCGTGTCTCCCAATAATTGGGGATCTAATAATTCTTTGTTCCACAAGTTAACCAAGTCTTTTAACAACATTATATACCTTATGGCGTTAATGAAGTTGGCATCAAAACAAATCAGAGTAAAGGTGGCTAAAACACTATATAAGGGTAAACCGTAGTAAAAGAACAAAACACTACCTCCCACGTACATACCAAAAAGAAATACAATGCACAACCAATTGCCTAGGGTAAATTTTTTAATATGCTGGCTATTATTGAGTAATTTGTAAATATTTTGAATGTTCAAAACAAAATTGATGTTCTTTTTAACATGTATAATGTTTAGAAGAAAATTTAAGCTAAATTGAATGGAATAAAAGAAGAAGTCATGATATCCGAGAACATAAAAATAATTTATGTTTTCTTGTACGAATTTTTCACAAAATGCAGAAATCACATTTAATAAATATGCTGTAATTAAACCTATTGCTCCGCATAGTGATATAAAATTAGACAAGTAACTGTTTGACTGGATTAAATTGCTTTTAATACAGTATTTGGGGCAAAAACATATGGTTTGAATTAATTCCAAAGGCCTAAGCATTGATTGGATATCTTGGTCTACTACATTATTCAATATTGTTTTCACGTGGCAATTTCGATTACGATTATTATCCATAGATTCCATGTCAATATTGTCAATATAATATGTTGTAACAAGAAAACACTACACTAGTAATGATTTTTCATCAATGTCTATATCTAGAATAGGTAGTTCACACAGTATGAAGTTTAATTATCACTAGTCCATTATTGAGTAACCTTGTCTAATGAATGCTATTTGTTTTATTAATTTGATTAAGTGTTTGCTTAACCTGCGGGTCCGCTCGCGTGGATGTCGGTTATCACTTAGTGTTGAGCCGACGCTATTGAGCATTAAATTCGTCTCTCTACTCAACTTTGCCCTCTACTATTTACTCGCCTCTGTCCTCGACTTCCTTCTCGCCTCTATATACGACTCTCTACTCGACTTTCTACACGTCTCTCTACTCGCCTCTATACTTGAATCTATACTCGACTTTCTACTGGTTTCTGTTCTCCCCTCTTTATTCGTCTCTGTACTCTCCTCTATACTCGTCGTTCTTTGCGCATATCTACTCGCGACTGTACTCGACTTTCTATTTAACCTCTACACGCCTATCCACTCGCCCCTATAACGATCTCTACTCGCCTCCCCATTCGCCTCATTATTGGGCTCGTTATTCGATTATGTTCGTTCCCAAGCTCTGATTCACCTCTATATTTAATTTCATGAGTATATCTGCCAAAAAAACCTACTTTATTCTCTATCTACCCCTTTTTTGCGCGATTGAAAAATAAGAAACTTTTCAAACTGTCATTCCCTAGCCGTATTCCCCCTCCCTCCTCTTCTACCCCTTTTTCGTGATAAAATGTAGCATATGTCCGTTCTCAAGCTCTCAATCCATCGCTGTACCAAATTTCATCAGGATATCGTCAAAACGGACAAACTCTTTTCACCTATTCCCCCCCTCCCTTAAACCTCCTTTTTCGCGATAAAAGGTAGCTGATGTACGTTCTCAAGTTCTAATCCATCTATGTACCAAATCATCTTCAAAAATCCCCTCACCCTACCCCCCCTTCTAATCCCTTTTTGCGATAAATGTTAGGGCATGTCCATTCCCAAGCTCTAATCCAGCTCTGTATCAAATTTCATTGGAATATCTTCAAAAATGACAAAATTTCATCCCCTATTTCCCCCCTACACCCCAATTCTCACAATAAAAGCTTAAGCTTTAATCCATCTCTGTGCCAAATTTTATTAGAATATTTTCAAAAATGATATACTTTCCTCCCCTATTTCCCCCCTCTTAAACCCCTTTTTAGGCGTGAAAGCGTAACATACACACAGACAGACCGACAGACAGACAGACACGCAGAGTTACTTTCGTATTCATAATATTAATATGGATTATGTCCTTACATATGAAATTGGTGTTTTATATGGAAAAAGAAAAACTGTTTTTCTTACATTTTGTTTTAATTAAAACAATCAAAGTATGCACCGTTGTTATCTATGTGTCGCAGGCAATATGTATGATTTATCCGTTTACAAACGGCTTCGGCATTTTATAAACAAGAAGCGTTATAATCGTCAAAGTATTGTAAATCGTTAAGATTGTAAATTATCGTCCCTTTATAAAATGTTTTATGACATTAGTAGCGCGGTTTATGATTTGCCGCGGCATATTTCTCGTGTTAGTTCTTTATTTAATCAAGTTGTGCAAGTAATCAATCATGTTCTGCAAGTGCCGGATCAAAACGAAATGAAAACGTATCTAATTTGAGTGTTAATACGCAGTAATTCAAAAAAAGGAAAATCATGATAGCCCATTCCTACTAATCCAAAGGTACGACGCGCATGCGCACACGGACAGAGATAAATATATATTTGTGTTATTGGACGTATTTAGAAACTGATCATATTTTAAAAATATACGGGATCTTTATAAGGCTCGTTTCGACCTGACCGAAAAAATCATTGTCCAGTGCGATATGAGGTCTATACAACCTCGAATAAAATATTGGCATAAAAGAGGCAGCAGTGACCAGTCGATTTTGGATATATAATTTGAGTTGCCAATAATTATGACTTGGGTCTTAGATGGATTGACGTACAGACCATACGATTTACTCCAGGTACATATACGGACCATATCCTTGTTAATTATGCATATGGCATCGGCAAGTTTATCTGGAGCAGCTCTCGAGTATATCTGAAGATCATCTACGTATAGGTGCTAGGTGGAAATGAGATTGTGAGAAATAGAGTTTATGAAAACAGCGAAGAGTAGAGGAGATAGAACGCCACCCTGAGGGACGCCAGCAAACGTCAAACTCCAAGAGAAGACAGCCGGCGACCATACAGGTAACTTTGAAACCAGTCAATCACTTCCGGAGATATGTTAAGTGAGGACAATATCCCGAGCAAAACGTCGAAATCAACGTTGTTGAATGCATTGGTGAAGTCTAACAGCGTTAGGACTGTTAGCTCGCCGTTCTCCATACCAGATCTAATGTCTTCCGTAATACGAACAAGACTAGTCGCGGTGAGAATTTTTAGAGAGGAAAGAAATCAATTGAGAGTGAATCAGGCGTTCAAGTGCTTTGGAGAGGAAAGTGAGTATAGAGATAGGTCGGTATTCAGAAAAGGATGAAGGGTTGCTTTTCTTAGGAATAGGAATTATTTTTGCATCTTTCCAAGCAGTCGGAAAGGTGCTGCTGCTAGCCGCAGCTAAGTTAAATATATGGTTAATTACGGGAAGGATTTCGTCAATGATTGATATGATCATTTTACGGCTGACACAGTCGGTTCGGACCGCATTAGAAGTGATCGACATGATGCTCTTCCTAACATTACAGTCAGTAAATTGTGTGAAAATAAACGAATGTATCTATATATGATTGTAATATGTTCTTTTTTTCTTTGTGTACCATACAATTAAGAGATTTTCATTCATTCATTCGCTGCTATTCCTGTTTGAGAGCAGTTCACACCATTTGCGGTATATGCGACGATGGTGATGGGTATGTTTCAAAAATGTTATGTTTTATTTGTAAAAACGAACTCAAATTCGAAAAGAAGGGGAAGAAGCACATCAAAACCTGAAACGAGCTGCTGAAAAAATGATTTCGCGTACCGCTAAAAAGCTGCCTGCTCTAGATATCGGGAACAGTATTTTACTGAATGTTTTCGGAAATTGACCCATGGATGATGAAAATATAATGGAAAGAATAACAAACATGAGGAATGGAGTTTACCAAGCAGCTACAAGATTTGGTGTGATTAAAAACTGGTTTTTACGACAAGAACTGCAAATATCAAACAACGAATATGCTGCAGAAGTTCCACAGACTGCAATATTGTTAAGAGAAGCGGTTTCTAAGGAGTCTTTATTTGGTGGCCAAGGTTTCCACAAATGTTCATGCAAACCCGCTAAAAATCCGTTCCCCACTAATCGTTGCGCTTCTTTTAAAAAGAAAGTACTTTGTGGTTCAAAATGTCATTCCAGTTCAATAAATATCAATTAATAAGGTTTAAATATATAGGACTAACAGATGATATTACATTTTTTACAAATTTGTAATCTGCGTTGAGCTACTTTGGTATTAAGAAACTAACTAAAAGACAATATGAAAGGCTTTTTCATCTGAAAAATAGATAATAAGCTTAATGATTGTTTCCTTTTATTTTTTTTCTTAGATTATGTGAAAATTAGATACTAAGTTAAAGCACAAGGCATAGTATTGTTTGCAAATAATGTTAATAATGTTTTGAATGCCATCTCAAATTGGTTTTTAAATATTAGAAGTAAATCGGCATAGTACAGTTGCAAATAATGTTAATAATGTTTTGAATGCCATCTCAAATTGGTTTTTCTGCAAACAATATATTGTTGAATGCAGAAAAGACCAAATGTAGTAGGTTCACATTGTCCAATGTGAGGCAAACACACGTTGATGTCGTGCTAGGGGGAGAGGGTTTGAATTCGTAAACCACACTACTTTTCTGGGAATTACACTGAGCTCTGCTGGCTATGCTGTGAGACGGATTAGGCAGTTGACAGATGTAGCTACTGCTAGGCTTGTATACTTCAGTAACTTCCATTGCTTGATGTACTATGGAATGCTACTTTAGGGAAATGCAGCAGATTTAGAAACTATATTTATTTAGCAAAAGAGGGCAATTCGTGCCCTTTATGGTTAGGCAAAAAAGACTCCCTCAAGGAACGATTTAAGGATATTGTTATTTTAACTGAGTAGCTGCCCAATATATAATATATTTGAAAACATTGTGAAAGTCAGGGAAATTAAACTCATTTCACAAAAGTAAGTGACATTACAGAATCTGCGTAATAAACATATAAACTGCTACTTTCATGTCATCGACTTGGCAAAGTTAGCGATTCTTTTAAGGGGAAAGGTAGGTTTTTTTTTTTTTTTACGTGCGGGAAATCCCCACGGATATCCACCCCTCCGGATCTCCGGACCCGGAGAGGTAGGTTATGTCGGGCTCGAATCGACTAAACCGCACGCCGTCTCTGGGTCGTAGTGCTAGGCCGAAGGTGAGGTTGTCATGCGACATATCCCTCGCACCCCGGCTGACCCAGGGCCATCCCTCTCGGTCTGGCCCTCCTCGGGAAGGGGGGGACCACGCGGTCCCCGACTCAACCCCGGTGTGGGGAGGCGCGCATCGTCCTACGATGCGCGCCGCCGCCGTGGCCAGCTTCTGCTAGGGTGACGGGCGGCTCCACCCGTCACCCTCAGGCCCGCGCTCATGGGGGGCGGAGGTCAGTCTGCGCCCTCCGACGCCCGAGCCGCCTTCGGGCGCGTGCAGCAATGTCAGCGAGCCTTTCTCGCTCATCGCGCCGCGCCCGCTCTGCTGTTTCCTTCGCGAGCATGACCTGCTCGCAGAAGGAGGCGCTGGCCGCCCACGCATCCGCGCAGTGGACCATCCGGCCAGGAGACTCGCCGCTTCGAAGGATATCGTGCGGTATCCCCTGATGGCCCTGGAGGCCATCGTGCTCTGCGCCGTACGGAGCAGAGGCAGGAATCTGGCCTCCAGGGTGTCCGCCCACACGGGGCACCCGTATAGGGCCATGGACCGCACGACACCCGCGTAGAGTCTCCTGCAGGAGGACTCTGGGCCCTTCAAGTTGGGCAGCAACCGGCCCAAGGCATTCGCCGTGAGCACCAACTTGGGGCGCAGACTTCGGAAATGCTGTCCGAAGTCCCATCGACCATCAAGCACGAGCCCCAGGTATTTCAACCGGGGCTTGATGTCGATGGGAGTACCTCCCACTGTTAGGCTGGCTCCCGGGCCTGGCCTGCGCCGAGGGCCATGAAAGAACATGGCCTCGGACTTGTGCAGAGCCACCTCGAGACCCAGTCGCCGGATCCTGTCGACGACCTGAGCAACCGCGGTCGTGGCCCTCAGGGTCGCTTCGCGGTGCGAAGCCCCGCTCACCGTCACTAGCGTGTCATCCGCGTAACACGTGACGGTGGCCCCGTACGCGAAGTCACCGCGAAGCACCCAGTCGTAACCGATATTCCACAGGAGCGGCCCCAGGACCGACCCCTGTGGAACACCGCACGACATCTCACGCCTACCGACTCCCGTCGAACTTGGGTAGATGACGGCTCTCTCCGTCAGGTACGCCCCGACTATGCGGCGGAGGTAGAGAGGCACGTCGCGGTACACGAGTGCCTTCCTGATGCAACTCCAGGGCAAGGTGTTGAAGGCGTTGGAGATGTCCAAGGACACCGCCAACATCACCTCGCCCCGGGCAACCGCATCCCCCGCCAGAGCACATCCCCCGCCAGAGACATCCCCCGCCAGGTTTACGCTCTTATAATAAATTGCCTGAATCGGTCCTAAGTATGCCTGAAAATAAGAAACCTATGTAAAGACCATTTTGTGTAAAAACCATACTATAGGTCATGTGACTATCTTAAGGACAAAAACGTCAGCATGGTGCAGGCACCTCCTAAAATGCTGTAGTAGTTACGGCCTAATACTGAACTTTTTGTCATATTTTAAGTTAGGTTAATTATTTTATTATAATGTTTTTTTATTTTTCATATACTAGACACGAGACAAATGTAGATTCGTCCACATTTAGCCTTAAGGATATAAATATTTGAAGTTGACGTCTGAAATAATACGGCAGTGGATTTTGATGCGCCGTTTCTTCTCCACCAGCGCCTTGGAAGCGGTGGTAAACTTAGGTTCAGTAGAATTTATTACTGACGTCTATAAGAAACAACCATGTTCTAGATTGAATAAAACTCTTTGACTTTGACCTCATTGACAACTAGGGTCAAAATTTCAATAACAAAAGCGTTGGAACCAAAAACGTACTGTCTTTTCTTTAACAGTGACTTCTCCGTACATATCATTAATCCTTCGAGCTTTTTCTGCTGGTGCCACGATGAAACTCGTATTCGAAAATAATGCGATATTTACATTTTCCATATTGTGCACAGAACGATGTCAAAGCAAAATTAATTAGCGTGATAACAAACGAATTATCACATTCGATCAGTGCATTCGATACACAAATAGACAAGCTTAAAATTTGGAATTTTTAATCAAACTTGAAATAATTGAACTTGAATTGGTATCCTAACTTTTCAAATCGATTAATTTAGGAAAAAGTGAATCGCTCAGGCAGGACTCGAACCTGCGATCTTTCCCTTACAGGGGGGATTTTTCTGACCATTGAGCCACTGAGCTAAGCCTGAAGCAATCCAAATTCTCCTAAACAACCGTCTTGGACGGTGGAAGCCATCTACCGATACTCGTACGAACTATCGGAAACAATTAATGATGTTGCAATATATTTTTAAAATAAACAATTATTTTTCTAATACTCCCGTTCGAGTTCGAGTCCCGAGTATACTTTATGTACGATGTACATTGGTGGACTTAATGCCGTAGGCATTCTCTACCAGTCTACAATTGGGTGATGCAGAGCTAGTACGAGATAGGCGCATGTTAAAGAAGAATACGTTTGGTTCTATATAAATAAGAGAGTTGACAGGTCGCAGCTTAATCGATTTGAAAAGTAAGCATACTAAGTGATTAAATTTTCATTCAATTGTTTGGGCGGGCTTAATGGATGGTTATCCATGTTGTATTTATCGTGTTGTGTGATTCAAATAGATAAAGAAGGAAGTAATCATGATTAATGAAAGTTATATCATCATCATTACCATCATCACAGCCTTGGTTGCGCTAAAAAGGTTGGCAATGTTATTACAAATAATGAAAATTTAAAAAAGCGGCTGTAGTTTCAAAAATCTATTTCAAGTAACATTATTGATTATAACATTAATTTATCCAAAAAAATGCATTTTGATATGAACTCTACAATACATTTATATCATCGAGCAAGTTTATAATTTCATCACAATAGTTCTGTTAACAAAGATTTTTAATGGAAGTGTATGTACATTTTAACATATCAAAGAAATGCAAACTGTAGCAGAACAACTGTATAGTTTGTTAATAGACTCATCAGAGACAGTAGAAGTACGGCATCAATGTAGAACAGATCACATGCAGTCATTTTCTTGAATGATGATCGATACATGCGCTGTACCTTCTTCGACAATTTCCGATGATCTTCTGTAAAAAAAACCTTTGTTTGATTATCATGTTATATACCTATTGTCGTGCAAATGGTTGGCATAAATGATATAGTTACGCACCATGTTTTGTGAACAACCCTCCCCCTAACCCCCCCCAGACATAAAATATGCATTGCATATGCAAGCTTGTGGTGTGGCAGGCCTACAAGCCCATTTAATATTTAACCACAGTAGCCAAAATATTTTGTATTTACAGCAGTGGCAATGGCCATACATAATCGAATTCTTATAGAAATAACAAATTATATAAGAGATTTAAAAATACCTGTGTGATTTGATTTAAATATAAGGGCGCAAGAGTTTTGACTGTTGTTCAAAGCTATGTAGAACTTTTCACAGTACAAACATAATAATGTTACTATCGTACAAGTTTTAATAAACCACACGATTACTGGCACTGCAATTTCAGTTAATAATGTCTGTGAATCAAAAAATAATGATGAATTTTTTTTTAAAGATTTAGTACCCATAATACATAACATAAACTCACGCCTATATCCCCGAAGGGGTAGGCAAAGGTGCTAGCACCCACATTTCGCCAGTTTATGTTTAGGTCCCAATGTAATAGGTGGCGAGCTTATTGCCATTAATCGGGCACTTATAAACCTGCGATAAATACACACATAACTTCGAAAGGCATAGAAAAGTCATTGGTGTGTGCTGTAAAACCTGGGATCGAACCCGAGACCTCATCTCAGCAGTCCATTACCCATACCACTAGGCTAACTTAAATAAAATACTAACTGGAATCTCAGACACTTTTGAAACTTCAATTAATAATTGTTCATGTATTAATGCATGCGTAAATAGATTTAATACGTAAACCAGAACCTGAAAAATATTGTTCCACGTAAATAAATTATCACAAGTGTAAATATGAAGATACTCGTACTCGGAAAAATGCCACAGCTACTTACAAAATACTTGAAAATAGTTTTATATATACTATAACTATCTAGTATAGCGATATAAGTCTTAAACATTCGTTCATAGTAATTGTTTACGCGCGTGTCTTCCAATAATTGGGGATCTAATAATTCTGCGTTCCACAAGTTAACCAAGTCTTTTAACAACATTATATACCTTATGGCGTAAATGAAGTTGGCATCAAAACATATCAAAGTAACGCTGGATAAAACTGTATATATAGGTAAACCGTGGTGAAGCAACAAAAAACTACCTCCTACGTACATACCAAAAAGAAATATAACGCACAACCAATTGCCTAAGGTGAAAAGCTTGATATGCTGGTTATTATTAAGAAATTTATAAATATTTTGAATGTTTAAAACAAAATTGATGTTCTTTTTAACATGTATAATGTTTAGAATAACATTTAGGCTAAATTGAATAGAATAAAAGATGAAGTCATGATATGCGAGTACATAAAGATAATTCATATTTTCTTGTACGAAATCTTCATAAAGAGCAGTAATCAAACTAAATAAATATGCTGCAATGAAACCTATATTTCCGCATAGTGATATAAAATTAGACAAGTGACTGTTTGACTGGATTAAATTGTTTTTAATGCAGTATTTGGGGCAAAAACATATGGTCTGCATTAATTCCAAAGGCCTAAGCATTGATTGGATATCTTGGTCTACTACATTATTCAATATTATTTTCACGTGGCAGTTTCGAATACGATTATTATCCATTCCGTGTCAATGTTGTAAATATATATATCAATAATAATAACAATGATCGTTTATTCGCCACTAAACATTTTCATTTTACATTTCACTTAATTCTGTCTTAGAATAAATATAAATTTAGAAATTAAAAATTAAAGATAAGTGAAATTTGACTATCAACCCCACACTAGGTTCAGCCTGTCTCGTGGAAATATAACATTAAAGAACTACACTAGTAATGATTTTTCACCAATTTCTATATCTAGAATAGGTAAGTTCACACAGTATGAAATTTAATTATCACTAGTCCATTATTGAGTAGCCATAACTGATGAATGCTATTTGTTTTAATAATTTCATTATGTTATTGCGTTTCAGTATTTGGAAATAGAATATTTAATTTTATAATTATATTAGGTCCTTACATATGAAATTGGTGGTTTATATGGTTAAAAATCTCGTTTTTTTTTAAAGTTTTTTCATTTAATAAATCAAAGTATGTACCGTTGTTATCCATGCACTTTTGCCATTTTATAGGCAGTATATTGATTCCTATGCTGAAAAATTGCGGGAGAGAGAATAAACAATTCAATTTCGAAAATAAGTTTTCTCAGGGAATAACATCAACGATTTTGAAGACTTATTCAATTTGCCAAAACTTAAATCTACGATTATACATTGAGAACTTTAAATGGTGATGAACGATAGGCAAATATTGCAATGTAGAAATAGTGCAAACAACAATAATTTAATATCAAATTAATTAGATTTATCACTTAAGTTGACTGCAATGTATACTGACATTAAGTAAATTATTTTTACATTAAATAAATTACTGGTTTTCAATTTAATTACCGGTAAATTTTGGGCCTCAAACGGCGGCTACCGACAAATCGGTATTGCAGGCCCTAATACCCACTAGGGCCTGCAATATCGGCGAGTCTACCCACTACCCAGTGGGTAGACTCACCGTAGTGTATATTACTTTGAGGCCATACTATTTTGTACCTAGGTAGAAAAGGCGTGGCGGATTCTCAGCAAGTAACCAATTCATCAATTAGCCCACTGCAGTACACCCTCGTTACGGCGCGGGGAGCAACGCACCGAGACGCAGCACTAAAGGCCACGGCAGGGGTTGCTCAAGTCGTGGGTCCAATACGGCGGCTGGGTCTCGAGGTCGCCCTTCACAAATCCGAGGATCTGTGCTTCCACGGACCTCGAATGGGGCCACCTGCGGGATCCAGGCTACAGGTAGGGGGCGTCAGCATCGGCATCGAGCCTTCGATGAAGTATCTGGGACTCGTACTCGATGGCCGGTGGAACTTCGGACATCACTTCCGAAGTTTGGTCCCAAAACTGAGGGGAGCATCAGACGCACTTGCGCGACTGATTCTCAACATCAGGGGACCCAACTCCCTACAGGAGACTGTACCTAGGGATCGTGCAAAGTATGGCCCTATACGGGGCCCCCGCATGGGCAGAAACCCTGACGGCCACCAATCTGGCTAGATTGCTGAGCCCGCAGAGGGCGATGGCCGTCAGGGTGATAAGGGGATACCGCACGATCTCAGGTGAAGCGGCATGTCTCCTAGCCGGGACCCCTCCATGGGACCTGGAAGCGAGAGCCCTTGCGTCTCTGTTTAAATGGCGCAAGTAGGCGCTGGAGCGGGGCCAAAGGCCTGCGGCTCGAGAAATCGAGGCCCAGCGGTCCCAGCTCCACCAGGAAACCGTACATGGAAGGTGCGACTTGAGCAACCAAAGGGGGGATTCGCCACAATCGCGGCCGTCAGACCGGTCATGGACGAGTGGCTGGAGAGGAGACATGGTGCTCTCTCCTACCGGTTGTCACAGATGCTTACCGGGCATGGTAGCTTCGGTAGATATCTGTGGCGAAGACACCGGGAAACCACGGCCGAGTGTCAGCACTGCGAGGACCGCAGCGACGACACATCGCTCCATACGCTGGTGGAGTGCACAGCGTGGGCGGAACAGCGCCAGGTCCTCGTGGTGGGTCTGGACGTGGACACTCTCTCGCTCGAGACCATGGTGCGAGCCATGGTCTCCAGCGGGACTAAGTGGGACTGCGCTGTCTCTTTCTGCGAACAGGTCATGCTCGCGAAAGAGGCGGCGGGGCGGGAGCGGGAGAGAACTCTCCCACCCGAGTTCCGCAGTCGGCGGCTTGGGCGCCGCCGACGTGTCTTCGCCGAAGACCATCGGCCTCCGTGACCGGGGTCCTGAGGACGGTGAGTGGGCTGCTAACCGTCCTTACAGAAGCAGGCCCATGACGGCAGCGTGACGTGAGAGATCACGCACGCCCCCCCCCCCCCAGAAGCGGGGTGACAGCCGAACCCCCCCCCCCCCCCATAGACGCGGGATAACACCCGAACCACCTAGGTGAGGCCGCAGCCGTAGGTCTGTTGGTGGTCCTGGGACATCCTTCCGAGGGCTTACCCGGGGCTACCAACCGCAGGCTATTAGGCGGTACGTGAGGGTTTTTAGTCGGTAGGAGTCCGGCATAGCATCCATGAAGGATTTTCCCTCACGTTAAAAAAAAAAAAAGCCCGTCCACTCCGCCTTCCGCATTCAGTCCGTCCCATCCACCTTTTTCAGGTCATCGGTCCTTTGGCCAGGGGGCGTCCTAACCTTCGTTTGCCTTCTCGCGGTCTCCACTCTAGGACTCGTCTGCTCCAACGGCCATCGGTCCTTCGACAGACGTTGCCAGCCCATTGCCACCTCAGTTTGCTTATTCTGCGAGCTATGTCGGTAACTTTGGTTCTTTGTCGGATGACCTCGTTCCGAATTGTATCCTTCAGAGAAACTCCAAGCAAAGCTCGCTCCATAGCCCGCTGCGCGACTTTTAGTTTAGGGACTAGCTCTACCATCAGCGTCCACGTTTCGGCACCGTAAGTCATAACAGGCAGGACGCACTGGTCAAAGACCTTTCTTTTCAGGCATTGCGGTAGGGGGGAAGAGAAGACTCGACGTAGTTTGCGAAATGCTGCTCAGCTTAGCCGGATCCTTCTTGCTAGAAGTTGTTTTTACCGAGCTGGATAACCTGGCGAAGGTATACATAATTTTGGATAACTTCGAGCGTCACCCCTTCGATGGCAATCGGTCTCGGTGCAACATGTTCGTTGAACATGATCTTGGTTTTATCCAAGTTTACACCGAGGTCGACGCGTTGAGAAGCTCTATCGAGGCTATGCAGCATCTTGCCCAGTTGTTCCAGCGACTCCGCAGCAACGATGGTGTCATCGGCTAACCGAAGGTGTGAGATGTACTCACCATTTATGTTGATACCCCGCCCAGTCCAAACCAGAGTCTTGAAGACGTCCTCCAAAGCAATAGTTTGAGGGATATAACATCCCCCTGCCTGACTCCACGCTGGAGGCCAATGGGTTTCGTCTTCTGGTCTTGGAGTTGGACGGACATTGTGGCAGTGTCATATAGACATCTCAGCACCTTGATGTATCGCCAACCGCCATAAAACCGATGCAGGGCATCCAGAACTGCCCAGGTCTCGATGGAGTCGAAGGCTTTCTTGTAGTCCACAAACGCCATACACAGCGGCTGATTGTATTCTTGAGTTTTTTCTACAATTTGCCGAACAGTATGGATGTGGTCCACGGTGTTATAGCCTTTTCGAAACCCGGCTTGCTCCGATGGCTGGAACTCGCCGAGTTTAAACGCGAGGCGATTTGTGACGACCCTCGAGAATAACTAGTAGACGGGACAGTTGACTAGCATTTGCAACTAGGATTGAGATGGGCCTGTGGTTCTTCATCAAGGTCTTGCCGGTTTTTTTGAGGAACAGTATCACCGCACTCCCGCTCCACGCCCTAGGTGTTAGACCCTGTTGGATGTCGGAATTAAAAAGATTTGCAAGCTATTTCAGGATTGGAACCCCGCCTGCTTTCAGGAGCTCAGTAGTAATTCCGTCGTCACCAGGGCACCTGTTGTTCTTCAGTTGACTGAGAGCCGCCTCTATCTCGTACTGCTTGACATCGGGTATCTCCTCGGTGTAATGGCGCGTGTGGTCTTCATCACTGTGTCTCGTCGGTTGACTCATCCATGATGCATACAGCTGTAGATAGAATTTCTCAATCTTTTCGAGCATCCCTAACTTTGATGCAATCATTTTGCCATCCACAGTTTTAAGTTTTGTTAGATATATTGCCCTATTTTGCTCAATCGCCTCTTTGACAGTGCGAGTGTTGAAGCGTCGGAGTACGCGTCGTGTCAGTTTTTTATTTTTTTTGTTTAAGGCCCTCTCATCTGTCGAAGACATGGATCATGAGTTCGAGAGTCCCAGGAGAGCGCTTGGACTCGTTCTGTTTGCGTTTTCCGTGAAACACCTTTCGAGACACTTCCTGTAATGTTTTGACCACTGTGTCGGTTTTCTCATCAATGCTGCTAGTAGTTTTCAGCCTTGCGAAGCGATTTTGAAGTTCCAGATGGAACTCTTCGGACCCTAGAGCTACTTAGAGCGGCGTAGGTTGGAGAGTAGACCGTATCATTCGAAGTCTTTCAGCCTTAATGTTGATATTTAGAGAACCCCGGATAAGTCTGTGATCGCTTACGGTATTGAATCTGTTGATCAAAAAGAACGTCTCTAAATATGTACCTACCTTCCCCGCTCCGACCGTGCCTATAAATACAGCCGTGATTCAAGGCTCGGCATTAGTCGCAAGTCAGCCGCCGGCGAGGCAAGGTCTCCGAAGTTGTCGTCGCCCGGCCCTGCGCCACTGAAGATGTCGACCGCAGTGATCGACGAAACGTCTGGAACGCAAGTTTCACATCGACCACGGCCAAACAGCCCGGAAGCAGTATTTTCTATATGTACCTACTGTTTGTTATGATAAAATCTATCTCGTAACTTAACAAAGAGTCCCTACGTTGCCAAGTCCACTTCCTGTGGGGTTTCTTCTTAAAGAAGCTTTTCATTATGAAGAACCCCTGTGATTCGACGAAGTTGACTAGCATTTGCCCTCTGGGATTTCTACGCCCCACTCCATAAGGCCCGATTCTCGTCTCGCCACGTTCTTGTACTCCCACTTTGGCATTGAAGTCCCCCATAACTACGTTGCAAGTGGCCTTGAAGGTGTGATTTATTGCCATGGCCTCAGCGGTTTCGTCGGCGTAACGCGAGGTGGTATCACCTTCAGCAAACGACTGTTTGTGATTTTAAGGATCAGGTACGCTACCCGGTTCGACACACTGCCGACTTCAACAACATTGCGGATGAGGTCCTAAATACCCGAAAATCGACACCTCCTTGGGAGAGCAGATCATGCCTCTCATCGCTGATGGGCGACTATCTTATCTACATTCTGGTGAAAGCTTCTATGGCGTAGCGGTAGTCGGCGAGGCTGCTGCGCAGGAACGCGGCTTATATCCCCGGTAGGCGCGAGGGTTTGTGTGCGTGAGTGTGACAGTTTGCATTGGTCTGGTCGTGCCACGGTGGGCGCGTTGGGCACTTTATTCAATAGCCAGTCAATGGGGTGAACGCACGTGAGGGCGTTCCCGTAAGTGTGATCGACATGCTCACTGCACGGCCAATCGGGCTCCCCGATGGATCAACACACGGATGATATCCAGGGTGGTTACGAAACCGTTCCGTTTTGGGGGAGAATGGTGTGCTCCATCATGCGTCTTGTTTTATCCCATACCAATGACTGAGTGACGTAAAGTAACAGAGGAATATAGATAATACAGGAAACTGGTGTTCTATGGTCGAGTGTGACGACATTTATTGATTCGGACTGTCAATTGAGTGTGACAGATCATTGACGTTGTGCGGCGCGCGGAGCGCGCAGTCAGTATCGCTTTGAACCTCGACCGAGCACTATGTGTCTCGTAGGATGCTCTTACTTCGGAGACAAATCGCAAATTTTAATCCTTCAAAATATGTACAATATAACAAAAATTATAGTTCGATTGAATATACGTTGCTATAGGTAGCAAGAGTGTGTCAGAGTGTGTCTCTAAAATGCGTATTAGATTCGTGTATGTAGACAATGTCATATGAAAATAATAATGTCGAATATAAAAATAATTATGTCATACGCAAATGAATAATGTCAAATGAAACTTAATAATGTCAGTATTGTACTACCACCACACAAGAAGAATGCTAAACAACGTAGTGTTCAGGAATAGAAATGTTCATTAACATCAATGCAACGCTTTGAAAATGCCGTAAGGCGAAACCGGTCATGTTCAATAAAAAAAGCTGTGAAAAAAGTACAAATGTTCTCAATATGTGTAACAGAACAGAGCTAACTACAAAACTTCGATATCACCAATAAGTTGTAAAGCGTCAGAACGCTGTCGCTTCACAGGAAATATCGAAGTTCAGTTGTATCCCAGTTAGATTGGAAAACCGACCTAACTCTAACTGGGAGACTGACTGACCCCTATAGGAAATTTGTATAAATTAATAACGGAATTCTCAGTTTTACGGTTTCCTTGTCCAGTGGAGTGTGTAGCCATGTTTTGCACATGCCGGGAAGCGAATAATTATAACGATTACAAAGTGTTAAGTATGGAGGAACTGTGGCAACTGCCCACCACGCTAATGTGCGGAATGATGATTATTATATCAACCTGTTTTGTAATACTGATAATGTTAGTGTTAGTTAATAATAGATAGACTTGAAGAAACGTCTGAAGGTTAACGCACGTGCATTATCCCGTATATTGCACGTAGTTCAACCTTCAAGATAGAGAGAGAATAAATGGACTCATCAACCAATGTCACTAGTCCATACCCCGTGATTGTTATAATATAAGTAAATTTGATTGGTAGAAAGATACCTAAATACCTGCTTTGTGCAGCTTAGAATATGTTTTTTTGGTATAGGGCATATCAATATGACTCACCTCGCAAGACAGTAAGCTGAAGGCAAAGTCTCAGGGAAGAGGCTCACCATAACAGACACGTACGATGTTATAATGTTGGCACTCAGCTTGATGGCTTCATCAGATACTTTTTCACGACCTATTCAAAGGACCCGGGGCTGTAGAAAATGCTACATTTTCAAGAGGATTGTCAGTCATTCACTTTACATGAGACTGAGACTATTTTTTTTGGATACATAAGAACGTCAATAGTTCATTAGATCAATCATCAATATGTCAACACCACTAATTCAACTCTTCTAATTAAGTCAATATCTAGTGTACTTGGAGCACCACCAGGGGCCTTCGGCTTCGGGAGCATTCCCCTTGCACCCGGTATAGTAACAGTTAACATCACAAATAAGTTACGGGTTCAATAGTATGGGAATCGAGCTCACGATCGCTGTATGAACACAGACTAACGCTCTACCACTGCATTATAGAGGAGACAGGACTACCATCCAAAGAAGTCTTCTCGGGAATATGGCTGCTGAAAAGCGAGCAATAGAGTAAATATACCTTTTTTTAACGTGTGCTAAATTCTCACGGATACACCCACCCCCCGTCGCCACCCCGGCCGACCCAGGGCCAGCTCGAAAGAGACGGCCCTCTTCGGATGTTGCAACTACGGAGTCCCTAACCTAGCCCTCGCTTTTAAGGTCAAGCTTCTGGAGTAAATGTACCTAAAATAACGCAATAATAATAATGGTGATATAAGCAAGGACCGATGGCCGTTGGAGCAGACGAGTCCTAGAGTGGAGACCGCGAGAAGGCAAACGAAGGGTAGGACGCCCCCTAGCCAGGTGGACCGATGACCTGAAAAAGGTGGCTGGGACGGACTGGATGCGGAAGGCGGAGGAGCGTACGAAATGGCGCACATTGGGGGAGGCATATGTCCATCAGTGGACTGCACTGGGCTTATTGATTGATTGAAGCAAACTAGTCCTTTTTTAAGTTATAAACTTTAAAAAAAAAACAAATAATTAATTAGCTACTACGATGCAATATAATGGAATGAGCCTCGACGATATATCTGTTAGATTTATTTATGCTTAATTATCTGATAATAATCTAAGGTTATGTTATGCTGAAAACAAAAAACTAGGAAATCCGAAATTAGTGAAGGACAATAGTGTCATGAAAAGTTTTCAAAGAATCGGTCCAATTGATTTTCCTACATATGTCTTGGAACTAACACGCAGTACAGGTTCCTTCGGTGTCTTTGAGGATAGCAGGGTGCTACGGCGGGGGTCACAAACAAAAAAATTCCGCGCGCGCCAGGGCCTTGTTCTTCTCGCGACTTAGGTCCAAAAATAATTGTGTCCCGAGGTACCTAAATCTAGTAGTATATACGTTACACTGGATAACCTTCGTCGCTTGAGACCAGTGTCGGGTAGGTATAGTCAGTGGCAAAAATATATAACTAATAGATAATTTTTTTCTCGTTCGTTCCGTTCCACCACGTGGAGGTTCCGGGCCTCGACACTCACTTATCGCCTGGAACTAAACAATTCCCATACGTTATAGTGTTATTAACGGCGACGGGGTGCTAACGACACATACAAAAAAAGTCGTGTTCTTCAACACTGATAACCAGTGGATCAAAACATTCCCGGTCGTTAACACTGATAATTGCTGGGAATTGTCTAATATTATCAAACGGGAAACATCCACTAGACCGTGCGAATATGCTTGTGCCTATGAGCATTTAAACATAAGAACCTCAATAAACAATAAGTTAGTGATATACAGCGATAAACTAAATAAAAAAACATTACAAGCCTTGCCTACGTCACATAATGGAGCGTACGCTAATAACATTATCCGGTTATACAAAATTATGAACAATATTACGCTCCCCGCCATTTTGCTCGACCTTTCGCGTGTCTTACATTTCACCACGTTTTGGCGCCAACTCCGCGAGAGCACGGGCGGCCCGTTCCATTCTGCCTAGATAGCGTTTCAATTTTAATTCGACTGTGATTGTGAATTTAATTGATTGCAAAATAGTTTCGTGATTTTTGTATAATAATGGATCTCATACAGTGCAGTTTATAAGTGTTGTGGACGAAATACTATTTAATTTGGCGATAATTTTCTCGTAAGTAAAGACAAAATATTACTTTAAATTTTCTAGTTTGTCGTTTTTATTTGGGGTTGCAAGTGTTGCAACTAATTTGTAATTTACAGTTTAATTTTAAAATTAACTGTACTCTATGTTATTATTATATTAAAAGCGTAACAGATGTCTGATAAAATAGTATTGCACAAACTTGACAAAAACTGAATTGTTGTTAAATGGCGAAATTTTAGCAAAGTGTCGACATTTCGCAGTAGATAGGTATCAATGAAGAAAGAAACTGAAATTTAGGCTATTTTGATAAGAATTTTAAAGACATTTTGAAGCCATCGAAATTAATGAACGATGCTACAATCATTTTTTAAAACATTGTACCTATTGTGTATTTTGAAAGGAGGTAGGACACGACGGTATTTCCGTCCAATTGAGCAGTCCGACTGGAGAAGTACCTCCACCCTACAGAAAACCGGGCCATAATAACCTCGTGTTGTGTTCCCGGCGGTGAGTAGGGTATCCAGAGCTTACTGGAGAGTTTTTGTGCTATCAGAGGAAAGAACAAACGCTATACCTGCTTTGTCTTCTACACTGACGGCACAAAAAATCTATGTTTCCAGGGTTGGCAGCACGAGTTGGCTCCCTTGATGTTGCACACGTCCATAGGCCACGGTAAAGCTTGTCTGTCACTTCAATTGTATAAAAAAAATATATACTGAGTTTTCCTATAGATTTAAGTCGAAAAAAGTCAAAAAGACGGAAATTGAACCCGCGACCCCTGTCTTGCAGGGAGAATGCTCATAGAACTGAGTATAAGCTACTTGGACACATCTTAGAAGTTCGAAATTCTCCCATATGGCTAGGAGCGACCCTGGACCCATCTACCAATGTTCTGATCGTATTTTCTTAATTAATTTCATGGTAAAAATTAAATTTGATAGCCTACGTATGAAATTTGTATGAGTATCTATGTCATCACAGGCAATCACGTATTTTTCAGAACACTATTTTATGGAGCTATACTTTGATCTATCTATCTTTTATTCTTCTGAATCCGAGTTCCAATCCCGGTTGCATTTAATGTACTTTGAAAAACGGAGTCCACTCTCCTAAGGTCTACTCCTCGATACCATTATAATTGGTTGGTTGTCTTTTACTGGATGGTCTTCCACTGATACTTAACCCCGAGAGGCTACTCAGCGCCAAAGCCTAAGGTCCACGTCAGCAGGTGTATTAGGCTTTGGTATTAAATATCTTGATGAAATTATAAAGGCAAGGGTTATTCCATTTTATTTGGTGGTAGAAATTCGATGGCACAAATTTGTCACAAATTTCGGCCGGGTGGATAGGTACCACCGTGTACGGTTGCGAAAAACCCTCCATATTAATCCAATCTCGGTTGGATTGCGTTCAGGAGTCAGCAAGTGCATAGCCGGGCAGGGGGGATTGTGGTCGCAGCACTAGTGGGACCGATGGGTGTCTCGCGGTGCTGCGACGACAATCCTCTTTTGATGAGACTGTCAAGCTGAGTGCCACCATTGTTAACATGGTACGTGTATGTAATGGTGACCCTTTTCCCCGAGACTTTATCTTCAACTTATCATCAGGCAAGGTGAAATCAAATTAACGTGTGCTATATTATAAAGAAGGAAGGCGGAGGATCGTACGAAATGGCGCACACTGGGAGAGGCCTATGTCCAGCAGTGGACTGCAGTGGGCTAATTGATTGATTGATTGATATTAAAAAAAAACCTAGACATCGTGCGAAACGGCCATATTCCGTTCTCGATTCAATGGCAATGGTCTATTTCACCATCTTTGATTCAATTTACTTATAACGAGATTTCTCGTGATCAAAGACAATTGTAGGTTTTTTAACGTTGCATTGTCAAACTAATGTACGAGTATGTGTCATTTGATAGTGCATAGAGTACATGTGATAATAACAATCTAATATATAAAATTCTCGTGTCACAGTTTTCGTTGCCATACTCCTCCGAAACGGCTCGACCGATCCTCATGAAATTTTGTGGGCATATCGGGTAGGTCTGAGAATCGGCCAACATCAATTTTTCATACCCCGATTCGCGATATCCGACATCAACGCGGGCGGAGCCGCGGGCGACAGCTAGTATAAAACAAAATATATATAATATAACATGAATAAAAATAATAACAAAAAGAAAAAATATAAACAAAAAATTAAGTAAATCACAACATCAGAATAATAATAACTAATAGTGAGAAATAGGAAAGATAAAAATAGAAATGACCAAAAAGAGAATGAATCAAATTATTTTCTAACCAAATGCAAACTTCAAAAATGGATTTCGGGGTTGAAGATTGTAAAACCAGATTGCGTAACAATTTAAAAAATATGCAAGAGCTGAGTGCTAACGAGGTATTTGAGGTGCTAGATTATATTGCAGAGATATTCCAAAGGTGCTAATAGCCAAACAAATGAACAATGCACCTACTTAAAAAAAAACAAAGGTATTGAGCAATACTAAATTTAACTAGACATATTTCTCATACGATAAGTATTTACTCAATCTGATTATATGAAATTCTCACAAATTAACCTTTATATTGTTACAGAATGACCAAAAAATATAAATAATAAAAGGTACTTATTCTAGGAGTATAATTTTTACGTTACATTTTTTAAAATGTCTGAGTGACATTTCCTTTCCTTTTTTTCCACTTTCATCCCCTATTTATGTCCTATCTCTTAGCTTACAAATTACATCGAGATCGGTTCAGTGGTCCACAGGGATCGGTCCTGGGGCCGTTACTGTGGAACATCGGTTACGACTGGGTGCTTCGCGGTGACTTCGCGTACGGTGCCACCGTCACGTGTTATGCGGACGACACGCTGGTGACGGTGAGCGGGGCTACGCACCGCGAGGCAACCCTGAGGGCCACGACCGCGGTTGGCCAAGTCGTCGAGCGGATCCGGCGGCTGGGTCTCGAGGTGGCTCTGCACAAGTCCGAGGCCATGTTCTTTCATGGTCCTCGGCGCAGGCCAGGCCCGGGAGCCAGCCTTACAGTGGGAGGCACTCCCATCGACATCAAGCCCCAGCTGAAATACCTGGGGCTCGTGCTTGACGGTCGATGGGACTTCGGACAACATCTCCGAAGCCTGCGCCCCAAGTTGGTCACCACGGCGAATGCCCTGAGTCGGCTGTTGCCCAACTTGAAGGGCCCAGGGGCCTCCTGCAGGAGACTCTACGCGGGTGTCGTGCGGTCCATGGCCCTATATGGGTGCCCCGTGTGGGCGGACACCCTGGGGGCCAGATTCCTGCCTCTGCTCCGTACGGCGCAGAGGACGATGGCCTCCAGGGCCATCAGGGGATACCGCACGATATCCTTCGAAGCGGCGAGTCTCCTGGCCGGATCGCCACCGTGGATCCTGGAAGCGAGGGCCCTTTCGGCACTATACCAGTTCCGAAAGGAGGCGCGGGAGCGGGGATTCGATCCCGAGCCCGAGGACATTCGGGCCGAGAAATCCCGGCTCCACCAGGTCATGGTGGCCGAGTGGGAACGACGACTTGGGCAACCACGCGCAGGGCACGCCGTCATTGCGGCGGTAAGGCCCATCATGGGGGAGTGGCTAGAGAGGCCACACGGGAGCCTCTCGTACCGTCAGACGCAGATGATAACCGGGCACGGTTACTTCGGGCGGTATCTGCATCTGATGGGTATTGAGCCAACGCCCGAGTGCCATCACTGCGACGCGAGCGTGGACTCGGGGCTGCACACGCTCACCGAGTGCCCGGCGTTTGAGACGCCGAGGCGGGAGCTTGTGGCGGCCCTGGGGGTGAGAGTGCTCACGCTCTCCACCCTGCTCGCGGCGATGGTCCGCTGCGCGGATGCGTGGGCGGCCAGCGCCTCTTTCTGCGAGCAGGTCATGCTCGCGAAGGAGACAGCAGAGCGGGCGCGGCGCGGTGAGCGAGAAAGACTCGCTGACATCGCTGCTCGCGCCCGAAGGCGGCTCGGGCGTCGGAGGGCGCTTACAGACCTCCGCCCCCCATGAGCGCGGGCCTGAGGGTGACGGGTGGAGCCACCCGTCACCCTAGCAGAAGCAGGCCACGGCGGCGGCGCGCATCGTAGGACGATGCGCGCCTCCCCACACCGGGGTTGAGTCGGGGACGGCGTGGTCCCCACCTCCCGAGGAGGGCCAGACCGAAAGGGATGGCCCTGGGTCAGCCGGGGTGCGAGGGATATGTCGCAAGACAACCTCACCTTCGGCCTAGCACCACGACCCACAGACGGCGTGCGGTTTAGTCGGTTCGAGTCCGACATAACCCACCCCTCCGGCTCCGGAGGGGCGGGTATCCGTGGGGATTTCCCGCACGTAAAAAAAAAAAAAAAAAAAAAAAGAGATCGGTTCAGTGGGTTAGGCGTGCAAGCGTAACAGACAGACCGATAAACAAACAGATTTACTTTTGCATTTATAATATAAGCATGGAAATGGATTCTATCGACATCGATGCGAGACCATCTCCGTGCGGGTGCTGGGTCCATCGCGTTGCTGAGTTGGGAACTCGGGACAGTGCCTGGGACTTGCGACCCAGGCACACAGTTTAGAAGGGACCCCTCCCTGTCTAATCAAATTTGATGCGAAGCTACTAGTGCCGCTTTACACATTCGTCCTAGTAATAGGATTGTAGCTCTCGATAAGCCTAGATCTTTAAGTAGATTATAGAGAGATTTTGCTAGTGTATCTCTGGCTTCCACTTATACTGCATACAAATTAACCACGTAACCGTTTCGATAGTCCGAAATAAAATCCGTATAAGTTAGTTTTATGAACTCCTTTTAAATGATTTTAATTCAGAATTCTCACTTTTCGTTTCCGTCTTTCATTGAAAGTAACTCGTAATGCGTAAATTTCACAATACAGGTAGACAATCAAACAAAGGTGTAGAACATCATTCTCAGTTCAAGATGGCCGAACATAATGTGCCATTAGCAATGGAAAGCATGGGAATACTCATAGGAAGTATCTCGTTATGGTAGCCATTGTCACAGTTACACAGTTTAGAAAATAAAACTTTACTTTGAATAAGGTTTTTCATATAATTCCCTCACGAAGCTCGCCGGTAAGTGGTAATGGAGCAGTTTATCTAATTACAAGGTTAAAGAATACTATTATAATATTATAATACTACAAGCGTCGGTAGCTTAGTGGTTAAGGAGTCAGTCTTACGATCGAGAGGTCCCGGGTTCGAATCCTGGCTATTACACTACCGACGTGAACCCACTCCTAGCACAAGGAATTTAACTTAGTTGGAGGGGTTAGAGGGAATATTAGTAATTTCGATAATTTCGGTTGCTAATATTCTTTAAAAAAAATACGGGTTGCACTCTGGGAGTGCCGGCAGAAGTGAAAACTTTTTCTTTCTCTCTTTCTTCGTTATATACATAGCAAAAGATAAAAAGAACATACCATACCATACCATACTATACCTATAATATAGCGCGAATCATAGAATCTATCACTAATTTTCTGATAATTTTGTCAGAAGAAATTAATAAATTACAAAAAGAAAAAATAATTACA
The DNA here is from genome assembly GCA_949126895.1 of Eilema caniola. NCBI lineage: Eukaryota > Metazoa > Arthropoda > Insecta > Lepidoptera > Erebidae > Eilema > Eilema caniola. Next base: position 979,411 of record OX421482.1, on the reverse strand, counting down.
AAAAGTAAAAAAATACAAAAAGAAAAAATAATCACAAAAAGTAAAAAATTACAAAAAGAAAAAATAATCACAAAAAGTAATAAATTACAAAAAGAAAAAATAATCACAAAAAGTAATAAATTACGAAAAGAAAAAATAATTACAAAAAATGTCAGAAGGCCAGGTTTGAACCCATAAGGACTTACAGTCGAAGCACTAACCGCTGTGCTAGGAAGCTATTTATAGTAATTTGCAAAATAGACAGTCTGTAATATTGTATGACGTCAGTCGTCGGTTACGGTTCAAAGGTCAACTAATCCTGACGCGAGTTTAACACTTTTTACCCATCCAACGCCGCTAAAGAAGTTTTAACTTCAAAAACCTCTTCTGTCGGATCGATGGCGCTTCTACTCACAAATTTTATGTTTCTAATGTGCCGCTACCTGGATTGCGTTCTCGAAGGCGCTCATATGTTTTTCCGGTACACTGCGGTGTACAAGTAGAACGACATACAGCACACATTAGTAGGTGTACAATAGTCTATGGATCAACTCCAAACTCATAGCGTAGGTCCGCGTCATTTGAGTCTTAAGGCGCCCACTCACTAACAGTCCGCCTGCAGTCCGCCTGCAGTTCCTGATCTGTCCGGCGGCCTGCAGTCCTAAGCCGATAGCGCCCACACACTAAAGCGATTTTGGCCTGCCGGCAATTCCCTGTTGTCAGTTTTGCGACCACACACTAGCAGTTGTGAGTCGTCAGTTTTAGGTCGTACGATCGCCTGCCGGTAATGTCCTAATATCAGTTACATAGAGAGTACGAAACAGTGCAAGCGATTTTCGACCTTATTGACATTTTCTTAATTACATGTTTTTTCGCATAAATAAATGCTGCTGATCACGAATATAAGAAAAAAAACTAGATTTGTTGTGATGTAAGGTTGAAAATGGCTTGCACTACGTTATTCTTATATAAGTATGTGCTAATCATTGTGAGAAATAGGTGTTAGCTATTTTGAACCTTATGGACTATGTGCATAAGAAATATAGACGAGTATGTACAAAAAAGGAATAAAATCTTAGTAAAAACTGACACGAAACGTCGATCGACAGGCCCGTTGTGCTCGTTCGCCCTGACGGCCTAGGACTGTCCGGCTTAGAACTGTCCGGAATCGTTCGGCGGCCACACACTATCGGATCGTATTAGTCGTCAGTCCAAAATCGTTAAGGAAACTGTTTAGTGTGTGGGTTATTGCGATTAACTGACAGATTTATATCGTCGGTAAACTGTTAGTGAGTGGGCGCCTTTAGGATGGGTGATCATTATTACCACGTTGAAACCGCTCCGCGTCTTGCATAGAATTTTAGCCATCAGTCCCTTTTGCCATACGTACATATATGTTAGGTTTACGGGTAGTTGGAGCTCCAAAAAGATCTACAGCTGGTCTATCATCTAAATACTGAACTTCGAAATCGCCTATGAGTTGTGGAGGTCAGATAACATTAGTTACATATAAAATATCAAAGTTTGACCGCTTCATAGTATAGATAGTATAGTTGAACTGAAAAATCTAACCTAGTGTTGGGTTCCCGGCGGTGGGTAGCGTAGCCAGAGCTCACTGAAGAGTTTTTGTGCTGTCAGTGGGAAGACCAAAGGCTATTGCTGCTTTATTTTCTAAACTGACGACACAGAATCTATCTGTGTTTACAGGGTCGGCAGGGGTGGCAGACAGGCACACGTTCATCAGGTGGGCCGTGTGCCTGTCTGCCACCTCAGTTGTATAAAAAAAACTTTTATCAATAAAATCATTATTATCTAATTTATGTAACTAGAAGACGTATGTAAGGTAATTGAAACTTGAAAAGTAGGTATGTGTGTTAAAAGTGCCGCGGGGGATAGCGTGTAATGATTTTGAGTGCGTACATTTATTATTACGCTTATGTAATCGGTACAATTGGCGTAAGCAGTCAGTGAGAAGAAGGAACGGACGAACAAAAGATTGATTAATAACTTCCGGATAGAAAAAAAGATGGATGTTGAATGGAGGCGGGTTGAAAGCCTATTGTGGAAGTTGCATGTACTATTTTAAGTTAAGTAATTAATATGAACTACTTAGATACATGAATTAAATTCTAGTTTCAGTGATATAAATCACCTCCTCTAAGTTTTTTTTATGACATAGGGGGGTAAACGAGCAGACGGATCGCCTGATGGTAAGCGATCACCGCCGCTCATGGACACCTGAAACACCAGAAGGGTTCTAGGTGTGTTGCCGGCCTTTAAGGTGGGAGTATGCCCTTTTCTTGACAGTTTGAAGGTCGTATCGGTCCGGAAATACCGCAGGCGACAGTTCATTCCACAGTTTAGCCACAGAATAATTAATAGTACTAACGTACAGAAGGATCACTGCGCAAGAAGATTTAATTAATTCCAGTCTTGCTCCGACGCAATACGGTGGAATTCAGCTCGCACAACATTAGGTACCTATAATTTTATTCACCTACTACTTCGTCTCTTTCTATCGCGTACCTCTTATCTCTTCTTACGCCTGTTAGGGTTGCCTTCTTGTGAAGAAATGAATATTTGATTACCAGTCCAGTTATGTACCTGTTACTATTTTTCTACTTATGTGAAAATGACAACTTTAAACATACCTACCTAGTATTAGATGAAAAAAGTATTTTATTACAATGTCCGCATATTTTAACATAAGACGATAAGCATACTACTACATTTAGTATTCTTTACTACTACACTTTAGTGTATTTGCTAAATTGAACATACCATTTACGTGTTTAGTTACATGCCGTACGACGCAAACACGAAACGGCTTAAGGCGCCCACTCACTAACAGTCCGCCTGCAGTCCGCCTGCAGTTCCTGATCTGTCCGGCGGCCTGCAGTCCTTAGCCGTTAGCGCCCACACTCTAAAGCGATTTTGGCCCGCCGGCAATTCCCTGTTGTCAGTTTTGCGACCACACACTAGCAGTTGTGAGTTGTCAGTTTTAGGTCGTACGATCGCCTGCCGGTAATGGTCTAATATCAGTTACATAGATATTGACATTTTCTTAATTACACGTTTTTTCGCATAAATAAATGCTGCTGATCACGAATATAAGAAAAAACACTAGATTTCTTGTGATGTCCATAAGGTTGAAAATAGCTTGCACTACGTTATTCTTATATAAGTACGTGCTAATCATTGTGGGAAATAGGTGTTCGCTATTTTGAACCTTATCGACTATGTGCATAAGAAATATAGACGAGTATGTACAAAAAATGAATAAAATCTTAGTAAAAACTGACACGAAACGTCGATCGACAGGCCCGTTGTGCTCGTTCGCCCTGACGGCCTAGGACTGTCCGGTTTGGAACTGTCCGGAATCGTTCGGCGGCCACACACTATCGGATCGTATTAGTCGTCAGTCCAAAATCGTTAACGAAACTGTTAGTGTGTGGGTTATTGCGATTAACTGACAGATTTATATCGTCCGGCCGTCGTCCGGTAAACTGTTAGTGAGTGGGCGCCTTAACAGTCCGCCTGCAGTTCACCTGCAGTTCCTGATCTGTCCGGCGGCCTGCAGTCCTAAGCCGATAGCGCCCATACACTAAAGCGATTTTGGCCTGCCGGCAATTCCCTGTTGTCAGTTTTGCGACCACACACTAGCAGTTGCGAGTCGTCAGTTTTAGGTCGTACGATCGCCTGCCGGTAATGGTCTGATATCAGTTACATAGACTACGAAAAAGTGCAAGCGATTTTCGACCTTATTGACATTTTCTTAATTACATGTTTTTTCGCATAAATAAATGCTGCTGATCACGAATATAAACTATATTTGTTGTGATGTCAATAAGGTTGAAACTAGCTTGCACTACGTTATTCTTATATAAGTACGTGCTAATCATTGTGAGAAATAGGTGTTAGCCATTTTGAATCTAATGGACTATGTGCATAAGAAATATAGACGATTATGTACAAAAAATGAATAAAATCTTAGTAAAAAATAGTGATGTAGGTACATGTCATCATAATGTTATTACTTCAGACAAAAGAATAAAATTAATTCACTGTTTTATTCTAAGTTTATTACGTAAAAAAGCTGACACGAAACGTCGATCGACAGGCCGTCGTTCGACATATGCTCGTTCGCCCTGACGGCCTAGGACTGTCCGGCTTAGAACTGTCCGGAATCGTTCGGCGGCCACACACTATCGGATCGTAGTAGTCGTCAGTCCAAAATCGTTAAGGAAACTGTTAGTGTGTGGGTTATTGCGATTAACTGACAGATTTATATCGTCCGGTAAACTGTTAGTGAGTGGGCGCCTTTAAACTAGTCCGAGAGCCGACACCCAAAAATCATGTTGGTAAATTATTTTGATTTGCGCCAGCTAAATTGAATGCGCTTTGAAAGCAGTTCGTATTTGAATTTATATTATTGTTAGGAACTCGGTTCTCGGATACTATAAGCTTTGTTGGAACTGTATTTGGTTTCAGTTGTTTGATTTTCCTGATTGCAGAATCTTCAAAATGATGGGAGCAGACTTCGTAGCTTTTAGCTCTCAAATTTTCTTTGCTTAGTAAGTCCTCTCGTCTTATTAAAATCAGCCACTATCGGCGACTAAAATAAAATAGACAAATGGTAGTCAGTACGGAGCAAACACACATGTGCTTATGGTCTTTGGTTAGAGTGAAGCAAACGGGGCACTGAGGGAGCACAGCACCGTAGTAGTCGCTCGTCGCCGTCACAGGAACAGTCCCCGTTGCAGTCGCCATAGTCCAGTCTCTATACAAGGTTAGGTGCGCCAAAAGTAGTATAACTTCAAAAATCGTATCTCCTAAGCTAGTAAAAATCACTGGACATACATGGGGGTGGCTCAAATACTCCTCAATATGGGGCGCCAAATTTTTTGGCCAGGAGAGCTGGCCACCATGTATTGTCAAACTTAACCTTAGCTCTCGGTCTATATACCCGTCAGACTAGCCAAAGTGCGCCAAAGTATCTAATTATCATGTTCAGGTGAATAATATTAAATATTATGCTATTCATTTGTATAACTATTAAATTTATTACTTCAGCTCTCGGACTATAAACAAAGAATACTAAATATTACCTATAAGCTATAAGGTAGCTTTCGAGCGCGAAGGTTCATATATTATGTAGTTAAGAACTAATAAATGACGGCGTTATGAAGGGACAAACATAAGAAATTAAAAAAATCGAATAGAGACCCTCCTCCTTTTTTTAAGTTGTTTAAAAAGAAGGAACTTGGAACTGCAGAAATTACGTAGGGTAGGTATCGTCAGTGGTACCTACCTACCTATAGTCAACGCGCAATGCCCGTCAAGGACACTCGAAATAAGAAAAATACGTCGAGGCGGGTGACAGCGGAGTACGTTGACCCCGATGGGTCCGATCCAATAACCCTCCCAGTTCAAAAATCTAGCTGGCTAGGTACCTACCTACTTCGTGGTCTACCTATAAAATAAGTAGTTTTAGTCTAGTTACGCATTTTGAACAGTAGTAGTGGTAGGTTGGGTTATGGGTAGGTAGGTAAGTACCTTAAAATTTAAAAAAATATTAATTTGGCAAAATTACCTTACAGCATCTTTGGGAAGCATATTTCTATTCGAATTCAAACAGCCGAACGCCACACAATATCGTCTGTCATATTTTCTTTTCTTGTCCATTCTAAGGTAGGTACCAGTAGTAGGCACGATCAAGAGAGAAAAAAAATGTTTTTATAAAATCCCAGCCGAGCGCGAGCATAGAAAACACCTCAAGCGTTCACACGAGCGCGCGCGTGACACTCGACTAATTTTTAATCCGCTCGGCCGGCTACTTCGTTGTAGGTATATAACGGATGTACTGCGCGGAGTGAACCACGCCTGGTTTAGCTGTGCGAGGCAGGAAGTTTCTGGAGAAACGCACAGTTGAGGACTGGTTGGTTAGCGTAGAGCTCTACCGGTCTGCGCTTCGTTCGAACTAGCTCAATAGGTGGGCCATGTGCTTGTCCGCCACCTAAGGGGTTTAAAAAATCCATACTAATATTATAAATGGGAAAATGTGTGTGTGTGTCTGTTTGTCCGTCTTTCATGGCTAAACCACTGAACCGATTTTGATGAAATTTGTTATAGGGGTAGATTAGACCTTGAGAAAGGACATAGGGCTAAGTGTGGTCTCGATAACTGACATTCACGCGGGCAGAGCCGCCGGCAAAAGCTAGTACTATCATATAATTGTAAGGTAGTCGTATTTGGACATTGGAAATTAAAAAAAAAATGTAGGATATTACATTAACGATACTGTATTTTTTATTCTTGTCTGTTTGTTCACGAAAGACGTAAAGACTATCGAACGAATTAATACGGCTTTTTCATAGAAAGGTCTTGGTACTCATGTTTTTTTTTTTTTTTTTTTTTGATGTTTGATCGTAATTAGTTGATAAAGAGAGAAATAAATTATTTATTCATACAAAAACTTTAGAGATACACATAAAAGAATAATTAGAAAAGAAAAAACCGATTAGAACCGAAGATATTGCCAAAAATGCAAACATCGACATACCGCCAGCACCGTTGGCTCTTAAAAATACACTTAAATATAAAAAGATTTTGATCTAACAACATAAAGTACAAAAATTGTTAAAACAACCCTGACATTCTTGTAGTGGCTTACGAAAGTATGATGGTCATAATAATCAAATTCAAGTTTTAGATTAAAATCGAGTAGGCGCAGAAACCTTGTGAAGAGCCCACATATTTACTATTTGTCAATAGTGCATTGTGGCCTCAATAGATCATTGCCACTGTAGATAATTTGAGACTCAAGACCCATCAAGAAATTTCGATCCATGTTAACAATGGTAGCACTCAACTTGACGGCCTCATCAAAAGAGGATTGTCGTGCCGCGCACCGCGTGACACCCATCGGTCCCACTGATTAAATATAAAATAACTCTTCTTGGCATTCGGGTAAAAATAAATCTAATAAATATATTCTGCCACAAAAAAAAATCGTGCCCATACTTCTCCGAAACGGCTCGACCGATTCTTATGAAATTTTTTATGCATATTCAGTAAGTCTGAGAATCGGCTGCTACCTATCTTTCAAAGCCCTAAGTGATTAAGGGTGTCCAACCCTAAATTTTTTTTTGGGCTAAACAACGTTAGCCGGTTCAGATAGTAGTGTAAATTTTTTTTATTATCTGTACCTAAGTAGTGTTTTGCCGCCAAATTTTGAATAAAAATGGATTGATTAATATAGGAAAAATATTGCATCGGTCGAGGCGGGGTTCGAACCCGCGATCTTTCACAAGAATACACAACTTTTGTAGCTGTCATACATTACAGATAGGTGTCAAAATTTTCATAATGTGTACACAGAAGTCATTGGTATTTTTATTTACATTCGTATGAATATGCAGGCACATGGGGTTTACTTCGGGTCTGGGGCCTCTTAGTAGCCCATTGTAAGCTTGCACTTACAATCCGCGTGGATATGCGGGCAAGGAGATAGGACAACCTAATACACGAATCACCATATTTCAATCACATCAATCACTGACTACACATTTTACAGACACACTCGCGATCTATAACCAAGTATATTCAACCGAACTAGGAGCGTTCTGCTAGACACGTAGTGCTCGGTCGAGGTTCACGGCGATACTGATCACGATTCGCCGCGCGCCCCACCAAAGTCAATGATCTGTCAAACTCAAATTGACCGAATGAACGAATGACGTCACACTCGACCATAGAGCACTAGAGTCTTGCATTACGCCAGAGTGAATTTCATTCACCCTAATCACACAATAATTATAACGCGCCGTCACGGCCAGACTGACATGTCGCTCGTCCTCGTGCGACCAATGCCAGAGATCCGTCTGTGAACAAATGTACGAGGCTTTAATTCTTCTCGCACTGACACGCTCGTCCATCACTGACTTCCATCGCCGCACAGGCCTAACATCTCTCGTTGGTGTTCTTCGGCCACAACGAGCAGAACCGGGCAGCCACTCATTGGTGCCCCTACGACTATGAACTAGTCGGACCGGGCGACCACTCATTGGTGCCCCTGCGACCATAAACCGGTCGGAACCTGGGCGACCACTCATTGGTGCCCCTGCGACCATAAACCGGTCGGAACCCGGGCGACCACTCATTGGTGCCCCCGCGACCATAAACCGGTCGGAACCCGGGCGACCACTCATTGGTGCCCCTGCGACCATAAACCGGTCGGAACCCGGGCGACCACTCATTGGTGCCCCTGCGACCATAAACCGGTCGGACCCCGGGCGACCACTCATTGGTGCCCCTCCGACCATAAACAAGTCGGACTCCGGGCAACCACTCATTGGTGCCCCTACGACTGCAAACCAGTCGGGCCGGGCAACCACTCCTTGGTGCCCCTACAACCACCTACACTGTCCTCCAAAGCTAGCAACATTACATAGTTCGAACATCGACCCTCGTGGAGCCAGTCCAAACATGAATGTGAGTCTAGACCTACGTACAACCAGTCGGTGCCCCTACAAACACCTACACTATCCTGCAAGGCTAGCAACAATACATAGTTCGAACATCGACCCTCGAGGAGCGAGTCCGAACATGAAAGTGAGTCTGGACCTACCTACTTACAATATGCATCAAGATCTGTGGAAGGTGGACTAGTAGTAATGATGTGAGAATTAATCGCTGAGAATGTGTTGTTGTCGTGAATTCTTCCTTCGTTCTGATTATAGACCGCCGTCTCGGCCAGCTCGTTGTCAATTTCTACTACAGTGGTGTGACTAATCTCTCGAGATCGGATTGAGGCATTGGGGTTCGAAGCTAGGAGATGAAATGTACTGAAGTCTGCCCAAACACGATGTGTCCCAGCTCTATCCGCCATATTGGAAGCGAGTAGCGTCTACATCCTAGCCCAAGCCGCGGCCAGGCTTTATTTGAATAGGTTTCCAAAGGTAGTAGTAGCAAGTAAAGCAAGACTGGAAACCAATAAACCAACACTGACTATACTCCATTTAGTGCTCTATCCGCATACACTCGAAACCGATTAATTGGAACAAACTTATGGTTCAGAATTAGTTAGGAGCCAATTTTGTTACACTTCGCTTTCCTGTACCAAACTACCATACGCGCTTCGTTTCAAAAGAATATTAGCAACCAAAATCATCGAAATTACTAATATTCCCTCTAACCCCTCCAACCAAGCCAAACTGCCCGTGCCAGGAGTGGGCTCACGTCGGCTGTGCAACGGCCAGGACTCGAACCAGGGACCCCTCGATCGCAAGGCCGACCCCCCAACCACCAAGCCACCGACGCTTCTCTCGCAGAGGCTCTCGTAACCGCTCCATTACCCTGTCTATTAACGAGGGCACGAATCACGACTACGCTTCCCCGGACCATTGGCGGAGTCGCACGGATTGCACATCTACGCTGTTACTTTACATCACTCAATCATTAATATGGAGCGAAATAAGACGCATGGAGGAGCACACCGCCCTCCCACATAGAACGGTTTCATTACCACCCTGGCCATCATCCGTGTGTTGATCCATCGAAGTCACTATTAGATCAACACGATCGGCTGTGGAGCGAACATATCTATCACACTTACGGGGAAGCTGTCATTTTCATCTAGCTCATTGATTGCCTATTAAACAGAGTAGCCCTATGACACCGATACTACCCTGTAAAGTAAGAGAAGTCACCCAAGCACGCGTCTGTTTGAAGTAGTAATCCTCAACCTGGATGTCTCTGCCAATGCTTGTCAGTATCTGGAACTTTAGGTCTTCTCCTGTTCTAATCATATAACATAGATAACCCATATCCATGTAGTATTTCGAAATGGCGCACATTGGGAGAGGCCCACGTCGAGCAGTTGACCATGGTGGCCTAGTTGGTTGATTGATTGATCGATGTAGAATTTCGTCTATGTGACCACGTACGACGAGAAACCGTTACTTGAGATAACAATGAAACATTACTTGCTAATAGAACATCTTTCCCTAAATCTTAGGTACGCGAGGGTATTGAAATCAAAGACGTCCTAATTTCACCAAATGAGACATCTCAAAGCAAAGGCACACAGCTTGTGACGACTTTATCACTCATACCCGAGAACACAGTACCAAAGCACTTTATTTTCACTCCTTGTACACCACTTACTGATGTGACGGATTACAGCCCCCTTCATCTGATTATAGTCTGTACGTCAACTTCTGACATCTGAGCAATGATTCGTACTTAGACCCAATTTAGACTGAAATTTCGTAACAGTTTGAAATTTACGTGTTAACGCTTCAGAACGCATCCCGAGCGGCATACCATCTTGTATCCGCTTCCGGAATGAGTCCGCCATACTGCTCTTACATGTCAGCCACACAAGTCACAAGCACTAGCTAGTTACCTTAAGATTATTGTAAAATATTGCAAACACTGTCCCAACCTTAGAATAAAAGACAGTTAACTAAAGAATCTTGTCTAACTAAAAAAAACCAAACAACACGAAATCCTCAACATTACGCACCTCACCTTGTGCCCGTGATTGCAGTGAGTCGGGTTCAGTTTTCCTACCACCAGAAACCTTCTACAGTTAATAACCTAGTGTCAATTTGTTAGCACTCAGATAACGCGGAATCAGCTGGTAGCCATTCTGGTGGTGGTGGACCCGTAATTACACACTTTACTCTACTTCATCATAATGGAGGGTATATGACAAATAAATAGCAGCAACCGCCGCTCCTAGCAATCAACTCCAACTCATTCTATCGTCAATCTCCGAACCCTTTTCTCGACCTAGTCGGTCTCGGCTCTCCAGTACAAACGCGGCGCGACTGGATCTCTAAACACCCCGAAGCGAAGCGACCGCCATCCGATCCCCACAACCAAGCGGCACACCGTTGTTCCGCAGCTACACCAGTCGGACCCCTGTGGGCTCTAATCACCCGTAGCGGCCGCCACAGACGCTCGCATGACAACCGGGATATATGACGCAACAGGCCCTCCGTAGCACGTAGACCAGACCAATGCCAGCAGACCCATACGAGCACACAAACACCCGCACCGACCGGGGACCGAAACCGAGGCCTCGCGTAGCAGCCGCATCGACCACCGCCATGCCACAGAGGCTTTCACCAGAATGTAGATCATATAATCGCCCAGTAAAGACGAGAGACTACTCGGGGCAGTTTATCGGCCTCAATCTGCCAATTTGGCGACGAGAACTATTCCTTTAGTCGACCCGAAATATTTGGTTACCAAACTGTTGGTTCGTGTATTCTTGCTAAGAATCCGCCACGCCTTTTCTACCTAGATACACAATAGTGTGACCACAAAGTGAAGTACACCACGGTGAGTCTACCCACTACCCACTTGAGAAATATTTCGAACAAAACCCGTCAGAGCCGATACTGCATGGCTCCTTCGCTACTCAGCATCATAGAAAATTAGACTGACAATCCAGCACGCGATTATTAACAGAGTTCAACCTTCGTCATAGGAAGCTATATCTTACACTATACAGCTACATTCACCTATCTGTCCACCAACAATTAAACACAGTTCGAGCACTCCGAGGGACCTATACATCTCAAGACAAGACACACCGGGTCAGTACCTGCTACCGAAAAGATATGGAAACCAAAAAAGCAAACGCAAAAACCAACACGTAATACATCGTGATATAATCGAAATCGTCCTTCGTTAGTTTTTTCTGCAAACTACTCACTTTTACGTAAATTATGTCACTTAAATAAAAAGATTAAATCGAGAACTGGTTCCTTTTGTCTCACTACCCTCCCACTCAATGGAAGACGATTTAACACGAGCCTTTGCACTATGGTGACATGGCATCTGCGTACTGACAATAAAGAACTCACTGATGTTAATATAGGGTAGTTCGTTAAAAATTATCGTTCTCACTTCTTGTACGTACTGATTGCGTCACCGCATTCCAAGCTAATCTAAGCAATCACAGTAACCTTTTGCAGCGTACCCTACTCAATTCGAATAAGTCTTCTCACCGTATTAACAGCTACAGATAGTATAGAAATTAGCATAGTTAGATATTAGGGATATTTCGAAACTTTCTCGTGTAATGACAATATGACTTAGCCACTATATAATTAGGTGCAAACTCCGATACCTCATAAACCTCTGCTCACGGATTGCCAGAACTGCTATCGTCTCTTCTGGCACTACATGGAATAGTAGAAATAGGACGAGACTTTTTATTCAAACACGAATTTGTACCCACGAGTAATACCTTTACAACAATATCTTTACCTGGAGAAATTATTTGGCTATACCACTTGTTTTTAAAAATAAGCAAGCACACACTGTCTACGAAATAAAAAGGAACGGGCTCACCGGGTCTTGTAATCGGGATGCGGCCGACAATCAGGACAGTCACAGTTTCACATTATTTCATGTAAACCCGACTAGCGAGTCTTTTGGTTGCCACTGCTATTCTCCTCAGCTTGTTGCCCTGGTATCCCACTTCTGATGCAGGCACATGGGGTTTACTTCGGGTCTGGGGCCTCTTAGTAGCCCATTGTAAGCTTGCACTTACAATCCGCGTGGATATGCGGGCAAGGAGATAGGACAACCTAATACACGAATCACCATATTTCAATCACATCAATCACTGACTACACATTTTACAGACACACTCGCGATCTATAACCAAGTATATTCAACCGAACTAGGAGCGTTCTGCTAGACACGTAGTGCTCGGTCGAGGTTCACGGCGATACTGATCACGATTCGCCGCGCGCCCCACCAAAGTCAATGATCTGTCAAACTCAAATTGACCGAATGAACGAATGACGTCACACTCGACCATAGAGCACTAGAGTCTTGCATTACGCCAGAGTGAATTTCATTCACCCTAATCACACAATAATTATAACGCGCCGTCAAATATAACTAAAAATACATTGTTATCTATTGTAATAGGTGTCTTGCAGCATTATTTACTAATATGTTAACTGTCTATATGTTAAATACATAAAACATGTTGGTCAACAGCTTCTCATGCAAACAGTGTTGCCCATTGAATTTTGTCAACCAACAAAAGCTATCTCGTTCTGCTGAAGCAGCAACTTTAAGGTTGAATTATTGCAATAAATCGGCAAGTAAAATACTTGAGCTCATACTTCAGCAGTCTTACTTAACCATAGGAAATGTTTGAGAAGTTTCAACATTACAGAATGCACCTAATATTGGCCTCGTGTGAGGGTAAATTATTTTATTGCAGTGAAGTGATGATTTTCTAGGATATTCTACGCAACGCTATCTAGACCCAAGATGGGTTTTAGAATGCTGATAAACATAAACATCTAATCTATCCTTTATAATAAAAAAGTCGTATCAAAATATGTTCAGTAGTTTTTGCGTCTATCACGAACATACAGGCAAGAATTGGAAAGATTGTGTTCAGAATCATTAACCCCGTTAACCTAACTCGAGTACGTTACGGTATGACTAATGTTGATAATTATACCTATTAGTCGGTATTATAGACAGGTTTAAATTTGTTGTTTTGTGTAATGGTTCGGGACTTATCGCGATCAAACTTAAGAAATTTACTTTTACCGATGATTTGGGTGCGTTACAGCACTTGTGGTTTTTTGTTTTTTTTTTTACGTGCGGGAAATCCCCACGGATACCCACCCCTCCGGAGCCGAAGGGGTAGGTTATGTCGGACTCGAACCGACTAAACCGCACGCCGTCTGTGGGCTGACCCAGGGCCATTCCTATCGGTCTGGCCCTCCTCGGGAGGGGGGACCACGCGGTCCCCGACTCGACCCCGGTATGGGGGGGGGGGGGGGGGGGGCGCATCGTCCTACGATGCGCGCCGCCGCCGTGGCCTGCTTCTGCTAGGGTGACGAGCGGCTCCACCCGTCACCCTCAGGCCCGTGCTTATGGGGGGCGGAGGTCGGTTTGCGCCCTCCGACGCCCGAGCCGCCTTCGAACGCGGCCAGCGATGTCCGCGAGTCTTTCTCGCTCGCTGCGCCGCGCCCGCTCTGCTGTCTCCTTCACGAGCATGACCTGCTCGCAGTAGGAGGCGCTGGCCGCCCACGCGTCCGCGCAGCGGACCATCGCCGCGAGCAGGGTGGAGAGCGTGAGCACTCTCACCCCCAGGGCCGTCACAAGTTCCCGCCTCGGCGCTTCAAACGCCGGACACTCGGTGAGCGTGTGCAGCCCCGAGTCCACGCTCGCGTCGCAGTGATGGCACTCGGGCGTTGGCTCTATGCCCATCAGATGCAGGTACCGCCCGAAGTTACCGTGTCCGGTAATGACCTGCGTCTGACGGTACGAGAGGCCACCGTGTGGCCTCTCTAGCCACTCCCCCATGATGGGTCTTACCGCCGCAATCATGGCGTGCCCTGCGCGTGGTTGCTCAAGTCGTAGCTCCCACTCGGTCACCATGGCCCTGTGGAGCCGGGACTTCTCGGCCCGAATTTCTTCGGGCTCGGGATCGAGTCCCCGCCCCCGCGCCTCCTTTCGGAACCGATAGAGTGCCAAAAGGGTCCTCGCTTCCAGGATCCACGGTGGCGATCCGGCCAGGAGACTCGCCGCTTCAAAGGATATCGTGCGGTACCCCCTGGTGGTCCTGGAGGCCGTCGTCCTCTGCGCCGCGTGGAGCAGAGGCAGGAATCTGGCCCCCAGGGTGTCCGCCCATACGGGGCACCCATATAGGGCCATGGACCGCACGACACCCGCGTATAGTCTCCTGCAGGAGTCCTCTGGGCCCCTCAAGTTGGGCAACAGCCTGCCCAAGGCATTCGCCGTTGCCACCAACTTGGGGCGCAGACTTCGGAAATGTTCTCCGAAGTCCCATCGACCGTCAAGCACCAGCCCAAGGTATTTCAACCGGGGCTTGATGTCGATGGGAGTGCCTCCCACTGTAAGGCTGGCTCCCGGGTCTGGCCTGCGCCGAGGGCCATGAACGAACATGGCCTCGGACTTGTGCAGAGCCACCTCGAGTCCCAGCCGCCGGATCCGTTCCACGACTTGAGCAACCGCGGTCGTGGCCCTCAGGGTCGCCTCGCGGTGTGTAGCCCCGCCCACCGTCACCAGCGTGTCGTCCGCGTTACACGTGACGGTGGCACCGTACGCGAAGTCACCGCGAAGCACCCAGTCGTAACCGATGTTCCACAGCAGCGGCCCCAGGACCGATCCCTGTGGAACACCGCACGACATCTCGCGCCTACCGACTCCGGTCGAACTCGGGTAGACGACGGCTCTCCCCGTCAGGTATGCCCCGACTATGCGGCGGAGGTAGAGAGGCACATCGTGATACACGAGCGCCTCCCTGATGCAACTCCAGGGCAAGGTGTTAAACGCGTTGGAGATGTCCAAGGACACCGCCAACATCACCTCGCCCCGAGCGACCGCATCCTCCGCCAGAGTCCTTACACGCATGATGGCATCCACAGTGGAACGCCACCGGCGGAACCCGAACTGGGTATTCGCCAGGTCCGGCCCCACTCTAGAGAGATGCTCGACGAGGCGCTTGGCAATGACTCTCTCGAAGAGCTTGCCCACCTCGTCGAGGCAGCACTTGTGGTCACGACTTGACTGTTATTGAATTTTTGTCATGGTCAAAACACAGACAGATTGCATATGGACGATGCCAAGTGCATTTTATTTAGAGTAGCATTGGAAATACACCGAATTTATTATTGCTATTCATTATAACAAAAATAATCATTACTTTTTGCAACTATACTATTTGTTGCCATTATGAAGTGTTGCAACATAATATTTAGTAAAATATCAACGTACGGGGTTGCCAATTCGCTCTCTATTTTGTATCTAGTAACCAGAATTGAGAAATAAATAAATATTTCGATTTGCATAAAACTTTTTTGTATGAAGAAGCAATGGTGTAAGTTTTCGAAATAAGTTATATTAACACTTGCTATTGCCCGCGTTTACTGACTAGGATCGACTAAAACGCACACCCTTTCGGGTCTCAATTACAGTGTACAGTTACCTAATACAGCATTTCCCACGCACCTCAGCGAACACTAGCCCATTGACGGTTTTGAGATGGCCTCATCCTATTCCGGAAGGCTTGCACAACGGCGTGAGGAGCCCTCTGCTTACGCTTTGCGAAGGATTGCTTCTGCTGAGGTAACAGGCAGGCAAACCTGTCATCCCTAGGCTTGCGCTGCTCCCGCTTCGGCCGGAATTGGACGTAGTCGACCGCATTTTTTTTTAATATTGGGCACGTCAATTTGACTTCACCTCGCCTGATAGTAAGCTGAAGTCTCAGGAAAGAGGGTCACCATTACAAATTCGTATCATGTTAACAATGGTGACAAACAGCTTGACGGCCTCATCAGATGCTCTTTTAGGCTCCCACTTAAAGGACCCGGGACTGTGGGAGAGATCTTCTTTGCATGAGAGAGGCACTGCCGTCTTCATTATCAGGGTGCACCGCTTGAAGGTTCTGGGTCAACCTACTTTGTTCCCACTACCCTACACCTATATAAAAAGGGACTTACACATAACAACAATAGATTTCTTTATTATTGTACCTAAATACATCATGTTTTTAAAATACGAGCACTATTTTCACAACTGGTTAGAAAGGCGGTTACGAAAATGTACTGAATTTTACATAATCTAATAACCAGTTACCAAAATGGAAAATAAAATCTTTCGAAGCCGGCTATGACAGTAAGTTATGAAAACGACCGTTAAATTTGATTTTGTAACTGGCTATTAAGGCTAGAAAAAATGCTCGTTCGTGGCTGGTTATCAATAAAAAGTTACAAAAGTGGACGAATTCTTCGCGACTCCTGTTGTGTTCGACTTCAACCGGGATTATTAAACGCAGGCTTTATAGGATTTATGTATATGTCAAGTGTTACCATTTTTTACGCCGTGTTGAAATTACATTTGCTACGTCTATGTATGAGTTTAGTATATAAGTACTCTAAGATTACAACTTAGTGTGTGATAAACTTTCTGTTTATCTTTATGTTGTGTATCCATGTATTATGAAATGGCAATTGACAGTGACATTTTTTATGCTTTAATGATCCGGAAACTTAATAAATAAAATTAATATATATTTCACAACATTTCACACAACGCTTTCTAGATCCATGGTAAGTATAGCTTAACTAGTTGGAATCAAGAAAGCGGGTAAACATACTTAGATAAAAATTTTTATACTTACAAATTATACATTGAAACACCAAGACCAATGCTATTATACATATTTATGCATACAAATATTTGCACAGAGCGAGGATCGAACCCGTGCCTCCTGCGCAGCGGCCACGTTCACTACCGCTACGCCAAGGAGTCTGTCGAATAGATTCGATTGTAGAATAATTTCAATCTCGATACATGTCGCAAGATACGGTAAGATTTCTGTACACAATCCATTGTCATGTTTTTGTGATATTTAGGTTTTGTACAATGTGAGAGAGTTGGTAATATTTTCTTAACTACAGTATTATGTGTTAACTCGAGTAGAGACTTAATTATAAGTGATGTAAGTGTGACTTTTGCTAATTACATTGTGGAGGTTTACGTTGTGAGAGAACCGTCGCAATTTTTTTAGGAACAATGCCTAAAGCACGATTTATATTTGAATTCGTAACGTAAATGTATCGAGAGAACCAAGCAATTCGATTGGCCGCCTCCCTACTTACCTTGAACCAATTCCAATGCTCCTTTCTTTCGAAACGTTTATGTTTTTCGTGCTCGGGGCACAGGAATCCATTTAGATTGTAAAAATTGAATGCTCAGACTGGACTTGAATCCACGGCCAGGTCCTTACTGGGAGATTGCTTTGACCACTGAGCTACTGAGCCATGTCTTGAGTATTCGAATTTCTCCTATACAACCAACTTGGGGCGACGCTGGGAGACATCTAAGGTCGCGGTTGAAGTCCTGTCTGAATATTCACTTTTTACAATATAAATCAACACCCTGGTCCCAATTATTTGAGGTCGGCGATCCTCCTGCATTTCCTGTCTGATGTCATTTCCTCAGTTACTCCCTTTTCTGTCATATCATCTCTCAAGCAATCCATCCACCTTTTCTTGGGCTTACTCACGGAGGACAGAATATAATCAAGGGCTTACCTCTGTTCCTAAATCCCTCTATATTCACACTTTGAACCTTCCTTACAATATTACTTTCATCTCTTCTTATAATATGTCCATACCACGACAGTCGTTCCCTTCTCAATTTTTCAATCACTGGTGCCACTTTCAAACTTGAATAAATTAATGTGTATAATTGGTGTATTAATTGCTTCAAATTTAGTTAAACAAAAATCCAGCTTCATACAAACCTTAAAAAATACAAACCTACAAGTTGACAATTGTCTACTCATGAGGATCTCGACTCATTTCTAACATTTCGCAAGTTGCGATATAATAACACTTATGCATAAGTGTTTCTCATTTAGCTCCAGGGTAGATGATACTTTGGTTATTGGTGGATACAGTTTGAGTGATTTATTCTATGAAATCCCCGCTACCTCTATTTGTACCTAAGCATGGAGTTGATCAAACAGTAAGAACTAATGAATGTGAGTTAGCACACGAATCTTAAGGTCAGCCAATGAATGCGTGTGATATTGCATTTAACTATAAAAAATAATGACTGCACATAATTGTCGATTGCAAAAGGAAATAATAAGACTATGAAACTATATTCTATGCTATTGGTTTATTAATTACTTCGTCATGTTGAAGATTAAGGATTTATTGCCTGATGATTTGCGTACACAATTATTTTGATAGTATAGTCATTTATTTAATCATTTGTCACGCTTTAATAACTTGAAGCGGACCATAATCTAAAATATAAAAATGAATCAGCTACCTAATTCTTTTTTAGAATATTCCTTGCAGTACGAGGATGGTTCTTACGCTGTGGAAAAAAAAAAAAAATGCCTGAAAGAGTCTTAAAACAACACTTTTCTATACTCCCATACAAACGATTCGTAATAATACTTAAAAGTCAATTTGAACTTTAATATCATATCATAAAGTTCAAATTCAATTGGAGAGGTTCCGGGAAGGCATAAAAATTGAGTCACGCATAATGACTTAGGGGTGCTACGGGATTGAAGTTTACCACGGGCGAAGCCGGGGCGGGTCAGCTAGTATGTATTGTAAACTGACAACGATATCCAATAGGGAATTTGAACTCGTGATCAGTGTCTTTTCACTCACTGGGGAATTACTTTGACCAACTGAACTACCTGGATACGGTCTGGGCATTGGTGAATTAGTTCGTAAGAATTTCGGTAGAAGACTCCTGTGTTGCCCTAAGACGTGTATAAACGAGGATTTCGAATATCCTGAATGTAGCTTTGTTGATCAAAATATTCCTCTTAGAAAGGTGTAGTACCAATCGCGCGTTAAATTCCGGCCTGCATATTAACTTTTTCCAACTTCAAACTACTGAATATGTAGGAGGTATGAAAAGGAAAGGAAATGATGTCTCAAGCAGTCTTGCCAACTGTATGAATTTAGCATATTACTACTTTACATATTTAGTGAGAGGATAGTACCTACTTCCGCGGCAGACCGCGGTCATCTGTTGAAATTCTCGTATAACAAATATACACACAAAATAACCAGTCGATATCGAATCAAGGTCTTCTTTAGAAGGTATTTACAAAGGTATTGATCTTGAATTCCGATAGGGATGTATAGTAAGTACCTATACCTATAATATATCGATAATGTTATCATTAGATATATGATTGAATTATTATGAAACACCAGATAGAGAACCCTAAGTCCTAAATAGAATTAAGTTTCTGTAGGACTTAGGGTTGATTCACAACATTTAAGTATAATAAAATTAAGTCACTAAACTTAAGATACCAAATAAAAAAAAGACGGGTTGCACTCTGGGAGTGCCGACAGAAGTGAAAACTTTTTCTTTCTTTCTTTCTTCGTTATATACATAGAAAAAGATAAAAAAACATACCATACCATACCATACCATACCTATAATACAGCGCCAATCATAGACCCTATCACTAATTTTCTGCTAATTTTCTATCAGAAGAAATTAATAAATTACAAAAAGAAAAATTAATCACAAAAAGTGTCAGAAGGCCAGGTTTGAACCCGGTACTATCTGAAACCATAAGGACTTACAGTCGAAGCGTTTACCGCTATGCTGCGAAGCTATTTATCGTATATTGCAAAATGGACATTCTATAGCTAATATTGTATGACGTCAGTCGTCGGTTACGGTCCAAAGGTCAAGCGATCCTGACGCGTGAGTTTAACAATTTTTACCCATCCAACGCCGCAAAAGAAGTTTTCACTTCAAAAGTTCTATATCCAGGGCCTAAGTTAGGCCTAAGCTAACCAAGATTGATAATAAACAATTTAAAATATATGGCAGGATAGATTACAAAATGAAGATTTTAATAACTTCAAATAGAAACGTTGAAATCTCTAGACGAATTAGGATACGCAGTTTGCAAAATATAATATAAATACCAGTATTAGAGTTTCATCAAATTCATTCATCGTTAATTGAACATGCAATGTTCGAATTTCAACAAATAAAATATCGATATTTTTTAAGATAAATCGGCATACCTAATTATTGGTCATATAATACGTGTTGTATAAGAAAATAATTGAAGGTCACCAGTAATAGTGCAAGTCAATCGTTAAATATTTATTGTAGTCATACAAATAATAGTGTGGGCAGGGTCACAACGAGTTTCCAACGGCTGACAAATGTCACGGTCAGATTCTGATGAAATTTTTAGACGAAATGTTTTGAATCGAATATTGGATTTCGTGATTTGAAATCGATACCTTGGGTTCGAATAAGGCGTCATTTAGACGGTGCGAGTTTCTCGTACGGTTTTGGTTCGATTATCGCTTGCAATAGTCGCCACACGATTATCGTATCAAAATGTTCACAGGTAAACGCTCACTTCTTGAATACGATTATATCATACGAGATTTCCAAGTGACATTATCAACTTATGCCATAAGTTATTGTTTTAATTTTTTTTAGACTGACACGTCAATATTCAAATTGTGAGGCGATCCTCGCCAGGCGTGGACGAGCCAGCCGCAATTGTTTCTGCGAATATTCAGACGAAGCAACTATTTTCTCTCCTTTTGAGAATCGTAGCTTCGAGGCGAGAAACTCGACCCGTCTAAAGGTCGCTTAAGCATTCTAGTTGATATTCGTGAGTTATTTTTATGGTAATTTTTAAGTAAGGAAATTGGTCTGCATTATTATTAATCTAAATGATCTACTTGAAGCGTCGATAGCTTAGAGTTAAGGATACGGCCTTCGATGGAGAGATTCCGGGTTGAAATCCTGGCCATTACACCGCCTGCATGAACCCACTCCTAATATAACCAATTTAGCTTAACTGGAGAGGCTAACGGGAATATTAGTTATTTCGGTTACCTAAGTACTAGCATTCTTTAAAAAATATAGAAAAAACCAATCCCTATAACAATACAGAAGAACAGCCCCTCTTGACAAGTGGACAACATGAGCAGGGCTTAGATGTCACCCGCATACGGTGCAGAATATTCCTTCAAGAATCAAGCGGTTCGGTGACTCTTTCCTTTGTCGCACCATTAAGACCTGGAACTCCTTGCCAGCTCACGTGGTTCCTTCTTCGCACAGTCCCGGGTCCTTTAAGCGGGGCGTGAAAAGCACCTGATGAGGCCGTCAATCTGAGTACCACCGTTGTTAACATGGCACATGTATGTAATGGTGACCCCCTTTCTTGAGACTTTACCTTCAGCTTACCATCAGGCGAGGTAAAGTTAAATTGACGTGTCCTATATAAAAAAGTGGCAATATATTTATAGAATAGGATAGTTTCATCAATGTACGAGATTGACATACGTGGACGATAGTCATATACGACAAAATACGTGTCAATTCCATGCATTCTACTTCTTTTCCACAATACGCCGGAAGCCTGCTAAAACTACCATTAAATTATGAAAAAAATGTAGGCATTTTATCTCCCCGCGTCCGCTCCACTCGCTACGCCCTCTATCGACATCCCTTTGCCTTCTCCAGGGGAGCTGCCAAGCTAAGCCCCATTAGTATTTTTAAGACAGTTTGGATACAAAAAGCCAAAATTTAGTGGCAGTGGAGACCAATGAGCGTATAACGGAGCGTGTCGGCAACTCTAACTAGGCCACTGGTCATGCCTGGGTGCTCAGGGGAACCACGTACCATGCAGTTGGATTAATTCGTCAATGGAATCTTTTTTAACTATTAAATCATTATGACGTATCTCACATGCGCCCAAATGTAATAATACATTTTTGTCAAGCTGATGGTCCTCATATTTTAGATGTATGTTGAATTAGTCCAGTTTGCCTGAAAATTTCAACAGGCTTGCAGGTAAGACTGGCTCGGGCTGTACATAGTAATACTGTATACCTACGTATGTAATGTGAAGTGTCTAAGTATAAAAGCAGATAGCGGGTTTTTGTCTCTGCATACCCTGAAGAAAAAAAGTTAAATCTTTAAATAGGTAAATAGCGTAAAATTAAATTGCTTCTGCTGTGTGTTCGCTAACATCTTTTAAACAATTCAACGAATTTTATTGAAGTTTTTAACAATAGATAAAGTGATTCAAGAGATTTTTATAAATGTAATACATATGAGTTGTAAGAACGGGA
The DNA here is from genome assembly GCA_949126895.1 of Eilema caniola. Taxonomy (NCBI): domain Eukaryota; kingdom Metazoa; phylum Arthropoda; class Insecta; order Lepidoptera; family Erebidae; genus Eilema; species Eilema caniola. The sequence continues at coordinate 956,750 of OX421482.1, read as the reverse complement.
ACGAAATTCTATGCGGGTCAGCCACGGTCAATAGTGAGTGCAATATTATTTCAATGCGAACGACTTTGCGCAAACTTGAATACGGACCTAAACTGCTTTATACCTTAGTTCAATCTACATAATGAAGGTCTGTTGGCTTTACATACCTAATGCATTACGGTTCCCACGGCCTACTAAAGGACAAGTAGATATTATACCTATGGAATAATTCATTATGCACCGCGAGCGGATATCCACCACAAAACCAACTAAGCGATTATTCTCGAACCCTATGTTAACTTAAATTAAATATAGACTTGTGGCTTACCGAAAGATGACTATAATATTAAAATTAGGAAAGCTTATGTGGCGTGGTAGTGGTAAACGCGACCGCTACGCAGAAGGCGCGGTTTCGATCCCCGCTCAATGCAAATATTTGAATATATAAACATGGGTAATGGCATTGGTATGGTCGTGCCTCGGAGAGCACGTTAAAGATATGATTTTAAACTCTGACGAACATCTATGGCAGTCGTTACGAATAGTTGGAGCCCCAAAAAGTTCAACCACTGGTCTAACTGCAATGCTTCGATATCGCTTTTGGGTTGTGGAGGTTAGGCGGCAGTCGCTTCACCGAAAACCAAACTCGCAGTTAAGCTAGAAAAAGCGGATCTCAGACTTCGGGGTAAAAGTTTCGGATATGACTGGGATTAAAATAATAATAATAATAAATTCATTTTATTAATGGCAACAGGGCCCAATTTGTTAGTTATAATTATTTTTACATCTATGGTTAGTAAATTACATAAAATCAAATTAAATTAAATTAAACAAAATCAATACAAATTCAATCAAATGAAATAAAATTAATCAAAATCATGTCAAATTCAATCAAATAAAATTAAATCGAAATCCATCAGGTAAAATCAGAACAAAGTCAATGAAATAAAACCAAATATATCATAAAAATTAATTAAATTAAACTAAATTAAATTAAATAAATTAAAATGAAAACAAATTAAATTCAATAATGGATTCTGTATCATTTACTACACTTGATTGATCTGCTGCTTATCTGTCCCACCCAGTGGTTTAGCACGGGACAGTCTATTTTAGGAACAATTGCCTGTAGGACACTGTTTGAGCTCGCCCGTGTCCTGCGCCACAGGGAAGATATTCTCTTACGCCGTATAGCGTAAAAGTCATCCGTGCGTTCTTGTGCAAACATTAACGACGCGCTACAGTAACGGGGTAGCCCCAACAGTGCCCTAAAGGAATTGTTGTACTGAACTCGGAGAGCATTGTAAGCCTTACTGGTATAGTCGACCCACAGGGCGCTCGTGTAGAAGACCTGACAAAAAGCTTTAAATAAGGTGACTTTAACTTGTTTCGTACATCGAGCAAACCTGCGTGCCAACATATTACTTCTAACTGCCAGTGCCCTCCTTTCCCGTTCCATGTCGGCATCGTCCCTCAGAGAGTTTGTGATAATGTGACCCAGGTACTTAAACTTATCGACTACTTTAAGAGGTTTCCCGGTTATTGAAATAGTAGGCACATAATCGAGTTTTTTGTTTCTCGGTTTAAACACCACAATTTCACTTTTACTCGAATTATATACTAAACCGTGTCTTAAAGCATATGAGTCACACACAGCCACTAGTTTCCTTAAGGCTCCGATTGAGGGGCTCAGCAGCACCATATCATCCGCATAGCTGATATTACTGACACTCAAACCATCAATATAGCATCCGGCATGCATGCCACTGAGCTCCTCAATCAAACCATTCACATATAGGTTGAAGAGGTTGGGTGAGGTCAGCCCACCCTGCCTCACTCCACATTGCAGTCGGTAAGAGTCGGACAGAATGTCCCTCCACCTCACCTGGTTACATTGGTTACTGTACCAATACTTAAGAACCTCTATTAAATCTTGGGGTACATTATCACTTTCTAGTTTTCGCCATAAGATGTCATAGGACACCATATCAAAGGCTAGGATGAAGAAGAATATTAAAATGAATACTGTGGAGTCGGGGGGCCAGGACTCCACGAATTAACGATTTAAAAGACTTTTATTTGCCGTAATATTGATATTTATTGGGAAAACACATCTTTCCTACACGAGCTTTTTAAAAGGGGATTTTGCGCGAGGTTTTTTTATTTTAAGGACTTAAGTTTCCGGAGTCTTGCTGGCTTCCACCGAAGCCCTCACGTCAACTGTCAGGAACTGTCCCGCTTCTCAGTTTTTTTCCTATCTTCTCAATTTTAAACTTAATTTTTTTATTCGTATGATTTATTTTTAAATCGTTGACACATAATGTCTAGGCAACTACTAGTAACTACTAGTAATATGGGCCACGGAGGGCGGATATTACAATACCTAATTTGAACATAATTCACTATTGAACTCAGTAGGTTGCGGTGTAATCAAGTTATTGATTTGTTACACCATAACCCGTGCGAATCCAATTTCAATGATTCAATCTTCGTGCTGTGGTATTCTCAAATGACTGCAATATGGGGTTCTTCAAGAAGACCGTTACAAAATTCCTACAGCGTTGCGCAGGACGAGTGTCACTCCCCTCGTGTTACACACGTCCATAGGCCACGGTAACCGCTTCTCATCAGATGGGCTGTATGGGTTGCCTGCCACTTAAGAATGCCCGCTGAGTTTCTTGCCGGAGTCTTCTCAGGTCGGGGCCGCGTTTCGAACCGGTGGTCCATTTGCTAAACTATATAGTCTAGATTTTTTTTTCAAACTTGACGTTTTGTAAGTACCGTTTTAATGGTCTATACAGAATAAATGATTTTTGACTTTGACTTTGACTTTGAAGAAAAGCTTTCATTTAAAAAATCTCTTGATTTGAAGATTAACTTCCACACATAACAAACCATAATTAACAACCAAGACAGCCTCTGTGGTGTAGCGGTAGTAAACGCAGGAGGCGTGGGTTCGATCCCCGCTCAGTGCAAATATTTGTATACATGAATATGGGTATTTGCATTGGTCTGCCTGTAGGTCCCGGTTATCATACAAACATCTATGGCTGACGTTACGGGTAGTTGGAGCCCTCAAAAATCCAACAACTGGACTAGTTGCAATGCTTCGATATCGCCTTTGGGTTGTGGAGGTCAGATAGCAGTCGGTTCTCGGAAAATATCGAAGTTTAGCCAAATCTGCAGTTAGACTGGTAAAACCGGACCCCAGACTCCAAGGTGATAGCTTCTGATGCGACTGGGATTAACGCTAGGATGAAAAAGAAGAAGGATTAGAAACCATAATTGGTGCGCTCAATGGCATGCTCTACAGGCGGAGCGAAGAGATTGTCAATCTGTATTTTTTTTTTAAGTTTTTTGGCTTGCTTACAAGACCTTTAAGCCATGTCTTTATTTAGTTTTGTTTATTCACTTTTCATGACGATGACGATGAGTGATGATTGCCATGACGATGACGATGAGTGATGATTGCCATGACGATGACGATGAGTGATGATTTCTGCTTCAGCAAAGTTGTGGGGACTGTAATATCTCACTTTCCTACACTTGTGTGAATTATCTAAGACGTTATGTCTAAAAATCCACCATTTTTACACATAAAAACTCGAATTCACACCAATTTCGAAAAAATAAAATAATACCGCGATGTGCGTTTTCCCGCGCTCGCGCCAAAACTCGTCAATGTGTATCTATCCGTAGGTACAATCAGCATCATATATCGACCTTAACGAACAAAGTAATCAATACGATCTTAATGCCTTGGTTTACCCCCTTCCTGTCGACTGATTGTTATGATATTTGGTAAACAGCTTTATTTCGGATAATAATACAATTTTAATCAAATAAAATAGTTTGATTTACCCCTAATACCTTAATATTAAGATCTTTTTGAGACTGTAGTTAAGATCGTTCTGGCGCTGACTGTACCTAGGTATTATATGTATTAATTACAAGTACCTTGTTAGTAAGTAAACCGCAGCTGTTCGTAAAAGTGAAGGGCGCTACAATGTCGATGCATTATACACATAAATATACTGTTGGTCATTCAGTATGATATTTCATCTGTACACATGCATCAATAATTCCTATGTAATACTTAGATAAACTGTCTTAAACAAAAATTGGGTATTTTTTGTAATTAAAATAAATTATTTAAATGCTCATTAGATTAAGAAAGGTTAGGTAAGGTTTTATTTATTTTTAACTAGTTGACCCGGCAAACTTCGTACCGCCTCAGAATCAATGAACAAAGTTGCGATTTCCCATATTTTCTCACCGTTTAAACCTTCCTCGGACATCCACAAATATTTCAAGACTAAAATTAGCCAAATCGGTTCAGCCGTTCTCGAGTTTTAGCGAGACTAACAGAATTGCAATTCATTTTTATATGAAGCCCTTACCACACCGGTAGCTTGGTCCCTGTACTCGATGCTGGTGGAGTACTATTTTTATTTTTTAAATATAATATATTTTATATTTTTTTAGGATATATTTAAAAATGTAAATTATAAGTAGTTTAAACCTATAGTAAATTATTTGACACTAAAAAAATTATGACGTCACAATACTTACCGTTTTGACGTGTAGTAAAGAGTAACTAATTTGACTGGTCAGTCATTTTTTTATTTATTTATTTTACTTCATAATTGAAACAACTTAACAATAAGCATCAGTTGCCAGTTCCCAAACTGCAGAGCAATTTGTCGCCATCAAATATCCAATTGTGTCACGGGTTCCATTTTCATAAGATCTTACTAATTAGTGGTTGAACTTATGTGGATGCGTAAGCTATGCCGTGTTGTTTAGTTCACATGTGATATGGTTCTGGTCTATTCAAGAATATCTGATGAGGAAGGTCGGGAAGTCGCGGGAAGATGGTGGGATAACGTCTCTTTTATGTAACTTTTAAAACTGAAAGGACTGTGAAATGCTATTTTGTTAGCAATAATCTGAATAGACGATAGTCTTAGGTACTTACGTGTTTTTTTCAATAAAGCTTTAGTTTATTGGAACCTTGCAATCAAGTGGGTAACTTTCTTACAAAATCCACCCAGTTATATTTTTACCCGACTGCTAAGAAGGGTTATGTTTTTCGCGCGTATCTTGTATCTTTGCATGGATTTCAATGATAAATATCTCAAATGAAAGGTATTTATTGCCCAAGTGTTCTTGGATACGTAAAATATGAACAAAAGCTATATGTTGGGGTTTTGACGTTAAAATGTATGTGGTATAAAAAAACACTCAAATTTAACAAGTGGGGTATCAAAATGAAAGTAATTAGAAGAAGATTACAAAAATATATGTCATGACTAAAAAGTATAAAATAAAACAAATTATTAAAAATAAAAAACCCAACTGATGATAAAAAGATCGAAACAAGCTTCATAGCAGGCGGTACTCATTTGTAAATCTCAAACCAGATGAAAATTAATGGATACCGCCAGCTATATAAAATTGTTTTGATCTTTTTAGCATCTGTCGAGTTTTTTCTTAATAGGCGATGAATCCCACTGCAATTTGGGGCCTATTGCCGACAATTGTCTATGGTTATTTTGTAAATTTGCTATTGGTCGCAAGTTTACTGTGGGATGGAGAATTTTATTATACCTGCCAAGTATAGGTAGATATTTCACATTACTAGGTAGGGCTTAGGTAGGTATTCATCGCCATTATATAACATACCTACACTTGTATCCGAGTCGCCAGGCACTTGCTAGTACCACCAGGCTCAAGCCCAATAAGTGTAATTACATAATATATAAGGTTTAATGCAGTAACTGCAGTCACGGCCGACTGACCCCGATACATTAAACGTTCACTTGCATTCCTTATTCTTAGGAATTAATTCTAGGTATTACTGATTATTTTTATACTTGCTTATAATTGCAGCGGCACTAGCGACTCACACTCTCTGTTCTTACATCGTCGGCAGCACGAGTGTGACTTCCCTGGTGTTGCACACGTCCATAGGCCACGGTAACCACTTTCCATCAGGTGGGCCGTGTGCTTATCTGCCACCTAAGTAGTATAACAAAGTAACATGAACTGTTCTTCGTGGTCGTACTTAATTATGTAAAATCAAATAATAAACAAGTAAACCTATTTTTTTTTAATTGTTGAACCTGGCCGGTTTCGCCTCACGGTATTCTTAAATGTTCGTTAATAAGATATTGTGGAAAAGTACAATTACTATTCCAACGTGTTATAATGATTTTTATATTCGTAACATTGATCATCCCACCTAAAACATACCTGTTAAAAAGTTCCTATCGGCTATTTGTTCGCCTAAAAAAGGATTGTAATCCAATCCCATGCCAAGCTTAGATGCCCTTTAAAATCTATCATAATCATCTTCATCCACAGCCTGATCCACTGGCAAACATTGGCCATTCCCAAGACTCGCCACCACACCCAGCCACTACCCGCATACGTATTCACGTCAACGGTCCATCTGGCTAAAATTCACTTTACCATACACCCAACTTAAAATATGGTATAATTGTGAAAATGGGTAGATACTTGGTTAAAAATATCTGAAATTATAATACTTCTAAATTTGAACTTGGCAGGTTTTCGTGCTGTACACTTGATTAATTGTATAATTAAAGTTATTATTCAAATAATTAAATTAACCTGCCTGCCCAAAAAAGTGTATCCAAGTTATGTGTGGAGCTGCATCACGGCACTCCTATAGGCCCCTTTTCTTGAAAATGAATCTTCTTACCCTTCCCTGACATTTACGAAACTGCGAAGGTTGTTAGGCAGTATCCTAGCTTCTTTTCGAAGGCACGTGAGGTTTATCCGAGGAGCACTAGAAATCAGGATAGAATTGTTTTATTTAGAGTCCCGAAAATGGCTCTATACCTGAGAATCGTTTTGCAATGTGTGGTCGTATTTATAATGCAATACATAAAAGTTTGAAGCAACTTCCAACCTCTAAATTTCTCCGTATTTAAAATGCTTTTATACGATAGAGGAATTGTAAAAGTTTAAGGGTAAACTATGACTGAATATTACTATTATTATTAGCAAATATTGAGTCAACCTGTTTCCATAATGTTAATAATAAACTTATAATAAACTTTATAATAAATAATATTGTCATGCTAATAACTTCCACAAATGTTTATTAATCACTTGTTTTCATGCATTTTATCTTCTGACATTCTATTCAATTTATTGTATTCTTTGTGACTGTAGAATTTCCTTGCATGTGCTGAAATAATAAAAATATTGTAGTGTAACAAACTCATATTAATACCTAATGTATAATTTAATGTATGCATGCCATAAAATGGTAAATGTGCTGCACAAACGATAATAATAACACCTGTATAACCAAATTTATTAAGCAAACAAAATGAATTAATTTATTAATAAATAAGTTAAACAGGTCTGTAGGTTTATGGACTTTATGGTCATGACGCATTCACATTGTATAATCCGCCGTATTATATTATGGCTAGCTGTTAACAAAAAAGGGGTGTTTTGAAATGCGGCGGTTTAACGATTAGCCGGATTGCGCTTGCGATACGTTCAAAATGACATTTCTGAATGACCACGAAGGCTAATTGAAAGAGCAAAGTGAACCTTCTAACCTAACCTATCCAAGGCGAATTCAATCCGGCTACTCGTTAAACCGCCGCATCTCATAACTGCCCTATTTTTAATAACAGCTAGCCATAATGTAATACAGCGAATTATACAATGTGACGGCGATAGTCATATGTTATCTTATGGATCCTACCCTTCAGTTTCATCGTAAAGAAGAATTTCCTAAAAACTGTGCTAAGGTATACCCCGGAACACATATCTTGTACCTAAGTCGCTGGACAAACAATGCTTGGTGAATTTGAGCTCGTCCACCGCCGTGATGCAGCACTCCGCGCAATCCTCAAAAGATATCGAAGGAAGGTTCACGGTGCGTATAGAGCACATTTTACATACATTACATACATATAATCACGCTTTTATCGCCGGAGGGTTAGGCCGAGGTGAATTAACACCCACATTTCACCAATTTGTATTCGGTCCCACTTAATAGGGGCTGAGCCTATTACCGTATTCCGGGCACTACTGTTGATTCGAGCCATGCATCTGAGGCTAAGTCTGGGCTGTACATATCTGTCTAATGTTAAAGTTAATCAGCCCTATCCCTTAGTCGCCTTGTACGACACCGCATGTGAAGAGATAGGGTGACCCAAATTCTACTCTGCCGGGAAACATACATTTTAGGTTCAAAATGTATATTTCCCGAGGTACAGTGAGGGGCGTGTGTGCACAAAGTGTGAACATTATGTAAGGACGCACAATGAAGGTATTACGAGATACGACTCACTCCGGCGACATTCTGCTCAGTTTGTTTGTCCAGTTGCGTCATCTTACCTACTAAATGATCGGTTGCATTTACAATAGGTGCTACTAATTTAATTTAACTAATTTTTAATAAATTTATCGAATAAGACTTTTTTTATATAACTAAGTAGACAAGCACACAGCCCACCTGATGGAAAGTGGTTACCGGGGCCTATGGTTGGCCAACACTAGGGGAGTTACACTCGTGCTGCCGACCCTGTAAAGACGGAGAGATTTAGTGCCGTCAGTAGCCTTTGGTATTCCCACTGACAGCACACAAACTCTCCAGTGAGCTCTGGCTACCCTACTCACCGCCGAGAACACAGCACGAGGTTATTATGGCCGCTGTATTATGTAGGGCGGAGGTACTTCCCCAGTCGAACTGCTCAATTGGACGGAAATACCGTCGTGTCCTATATTTTATCACGTCACAAAATCTTCTCTATATGCACAGCTAAGTTTTTGGGCGTCTTTTGAGGATAGTGCGTGCTACTAAGGCGTAAGGAGCTCAAATTCACAAATCATAGGGTTTATCAAACCAATCTGCGCGCGTCATGGCCCAGTTCCTCTCGTGACTTGGGCTCATGAAACGATTCCTGTGACTATACTATAAATTTGGTATAGTTTGACAGGCGCCCTAACGCGCAGATGAAGATGGTTTGGTTTGCAATACTGTTAGTAGAGTCCTGCAAACTACCTACTTATTATTATTGTTGTATTTGTAGGATAAGCTGTTAGTTAGCTGTATAGTTAAGGCAACAGCTGGTAATAAATAAAAAGCGACCATTAAAAATTAGTCAAACTTTTTATCGTCAGTTTCTTGCTGCAATAAATGTACAAGCAGTCAAACCCGATGTTCACAAGCATTACTTTGGCAGTAATATTATGTAATACTAGCTGTTGCCCGCGGCTCCGCCCGCGTGGATGTTGGTTATCGATTAGTGTTGAGTCAACGCTATTTTCTAAAATAAAAGTAGCCTAAGTTACTCCTTATTACATCAGCTACCTGCCAATAAAAGTACCGTCAAAATCGGTCCAGCCATTTCAGAAATTAGCCGGAACCAACAGACAGACAAAAATTTAAAAAAATGTTATTTAGGTGTATGTATCGTATTATATTCATATGCATGTAGTAAATAACTGTTATTTAATATTACAAACAGACACTCCAATTTTATTTATATGTATGTATGTATGTATGTATGTATGTATGTATGTATGTATGTATGTATGTATGTATAGATGTATGTATGTATAGATGTATAGATTTATATTTATATGTATGTAAATGTATGTATAGATGTATAGATTACACTAGATACAGATTACACTATTATAATATACAGATATAGATTACACTATTCGTTGGAATCCTAATGTTAAATCAAACGGTGAGTGGCGGTGAACGTTTTTGCGTATGTATTATGTAACGTGGGTGACGAAGGACAGGAGTGTGGTTCCTGGTGGCATCTGAGGCTTCAGCTTCGAAGTTAGGAGCAAGTTAACTATTTAGATTTCGTTTATGGGCGAACCTGACAGGAAAGCAAGTGCCAGAACCTCGTTACTTAATCACGAATCAACTGTGTAGTTTAAAAACTATTATTTTTGAAATAACTTTATGATATGCAATTAGGAATGGGAAATATATATTTCTGTCAGTTAAGTTTATATTTGGCTATTAAATATTAAAAATAATAGAGCTATCGCCAAATATATCGTTTATAATTGTCCATATATTATGAAACGTTACTTGTGATATCAATCAATTAGCCCACTGCAGTCCACTGCTGAACATAGGCCTCTCCCAATATGCACCATTTCGTACGATCCTCCGCCTTCCGCATCCAGTCCGTCCCAGTCACCTTTTTCAGGTCATCGGTCCATCTGACTAGGGGACGTCCTACCCTTCGTTTGCCTTGTGATAATGCGCGAAGAAATAGAGACTCCGTCGTGGTCGCTCCAGTCTTCATTCATTTGACAAATCTCGTATTTTGCGGCAAAACCTATTATTTGGACTATAGCTTAAAGCGGTAGCCTAGTGGTATGGGTAATGGACTGCTGAGACGAGGTCTCGGGTTCGATCCCAGGTTTTCCATGGCACACACCAATGACTTTTCGATGCTTTTCGAAGTTATGTGTGTATTTATCGCAGGTTTATAAGTGCCCAGTTAATGGCAATAGGCTCGCCACCTATTACATTGGGACCTAAACATAAACCGGCGAAATGTGGGTGCTAACACCTCTGCCTACCCCTTCGGGGATAAAGGCGTGAGTTTATGTTATGTTATGTTATGCTTAAATCACACTCATTAGAACATTTCATGCAATAAATCGTACCAGGAAGTTCAGAACGGATTTCTAGTTTGGCGTAACCTCTACTTTTATAATATATTAGCCCAGTACATTTATTATCTCTGATTTAAAGTATTATTACAAAAATTTCTAAATTAAGTACAGTCAGCGTCCAAAGTAGATGATGATTGCACAGATTTCCTTCCTCATACAGTCCCGGGGCCTTTAAGCGGGGCGTGAAAATGCATACATATGTTGAAGCCATCGAGGTAGAAATAGGGATAGAATTACATGGTGGCCACTCTTCGTTGGACTGCATCTCAGCTTACTATCAGGAGGGGAGCAGTCAATTTGGTGACTTAAATATAAAAAAAAACAATAAAAAATTAAAGCAATTTAGTTATTATAAGTATATTTTGATCAAACTTAATGATATTTAAATATCCCAATGAGTGCATTTTCACTACGAAATATAAATTACTTTATTCAAGAAATAAATTATTGAAAATAAAAATCCTGACTGTTGCTGAAAAGATCGAAACAAGCTTTATAGCACCGCCTGCAAATGTTCTTGGGTAGATAAAACATGGACAAAAGCTATATGTTGGTTTTTGACCCCAAAATGTATGTAGTAAAAAAAAGTTTTCGCTCAAATTTATCGAGTAGGGTATCAAAATAAAGGAAATTAGAAGACGATTACAAAAATTCAATCAAATATAATCAAATCAAAAAAATCAAAAAATTGTTGAAAATAAAAAACCCGGCTGATGCTGAAAAAATCGAAACAGACTTTATAGCCTGCAGGCGGTACCCATTAATTGTTATCTAGTTTGTGATTTGCAAATGGGTACCACCTGCTATAAAGCTTTTATTACTTAAGTTCGTTACTGAGAGTCGTAATGTACTGTGTAGTGATATATCGGTTGCATATTAGAAAATCAAAACTTTCTCGAGCAAATTTCAAAAGAACAACGTACAAATCAACCCAGTTTAAAATAACGATGGTCATTTGATCAAAAGTTCAGCTGACCGAAGTCTGGAATATCAATGTTTAAATTATTTATTACACTATTGACCAAATCGTTTAAAGGTCAAAATGGATTACTGGATAAATGATTAATTATCAAATAGATTAACTGAAAAAGGTACATTCTAATATTGGTTTTTATAAAAAGCTGTACAATCCGACTTGGATAGGTTAGGTTAGAAGGCTAATGCAGAATAAATCCATTTTTATAGCAATATGAAATTGCTAGAAAAATTTGATTAGTTTTGAGCTGATATTTTAAAATTACGTCTAGCAACTTTTGATCAGTCATTCATTTAATGTCACATACATTGGAATTTTAAATTTTTTCTAAATAAAACATTTACTCATTGAAGTTTTGAATTGACAACTATTCCCTACCATTAAAATAATGACCAAACTTTAATTGAAACACATTTTCTAGCTTTTGCTTTATTGACGTCAGAGTTTAATTCCTCTTTGCTTTTGTAACGTGCTCAAAATCCCCATGGATTCCCTGTCCCTCTCGAAAGTATGAGGATACTGTCATAACATTGCCCGCAGGTTGTGGTGGATAAAATTCTTGCACCGCCGATGGTATTTGGCGCCAGAAGATTTTTTTAGTGGTGGACTAATTCCACAACTTGCAACTTTAATGGTACTGGACAATGGTGCAGAAAAAACAATGAGGAAGATTTTTCTGGATGCGGAAGGCGGAGGATCGGACGTTATAGCACACACTGGGAGAGGCCTATGTTCAGCAGTGGACTGCAGTGGGCTAATATATAGATTAATTGATGGGCGATTTTACAGAGCAAGTAAACTACTGAGTGAATTATTTCACAAAATGATAATGTTCGGTAACAGCATGGTTGATGAGATGGCAGTCGCTTCACAGAATATATGAAAGGACAGCCAAATCCGCAGTTAGACTGGAATAAACTGACCCTGGACTGTGGGGTAAAAACATCGGGTGCAACGGGGATCAACGCTAGGATGCAGAAAAAGTAATGACATTTCGATGTAGTCTTAGGCTGCCTTCAAAAAAATTTCAATCAATTTTTAGAAGCGCTTCTCAGCGCCACAAGCGTATCCACTATCATACGATTGTGGCGCTGAGTGGCGCTTCTAAAAATTATCTGAAAATTTATATAGTAGTTGCGCTACAACGCGTTACTGCTGCGCTTCTTCATGCGTCTAATTTGAGGCTGGAGAGTTATATTAGGGATTTTTGCACAAAAGAAAACAGGTGATAATGAATATATTAATTTAATGGAATAAATAAAAGGTTCTGCTATATTAAGAGTGCTCAAGCCGCTTGGTCACAGTCTATAAAATGATCAAATTCTAGACAACACTTGTCATTGTACCGTACCTTGCCTGAGGAACATTGATCTCCGCTAAAAACCCTGTCTTCTATACCTTTAATGACATCAATGGGCTGCAACTGCTTCTTTTCCCCACCTGTGTAGATCGGCACATCGTTTTCCTCAACTCTTAATGTCGCGACCAGGTTGTCTCCAGGAGTGACTTCGGCGAGACGTAGGCTCCTCGTGCTGACGCTGATGATAATACACGCAAAAGTGATCACTCTGATCGCTTCCATGGCTATCCTTCTGTATAACAGACTACTGAATTTATGAAGGATGGAGCAAACGCTGCCTCGGGCACAATGGTACTCGGTCCTTATGTTATCCTGCTTATATAGTGCCACCAATGTTCCTGTACCTATACTCATCTACAGTCCATGGCATTAGGCATAAAGTTACATACGATGCAGGTAATATATGACGTCATTTGATATAAGTATAACTTTAGGTAATATATCGATGGTTGAATTTCAAAAAGGTGTAAGTAATGTTGACGTTTCAAAGAAAACTGGTACGAAATAACATCATAAACACTATACAGTTCTCTATACGTTCTCGTGACTTGGGCTCATGAAACGATTCCTGTGACTATACTATAAATTTGGTATAGTTTGACAGGCGCCCTAACGCGCAGATGAAGATGGTTTGGTTTGCAATACTGTTAGTAGAGTCCTGCAAACTACCTACTTATTATTATTGTTGTATTTGTAGGATAAGCTGTTAGTTAGCTGTATAGTTAAGGCAACAGCTGGTAATAAATAAAAAGCGACCATTAAAAATTAGTCAAACTTTTTATCGTCAGTTTCTTGCTGCAATAAATGTACAAGCAGTCAAACCCGATGTTCACAAGCATTACTTTGGCAGTAATATTATGTAATACTAGCTGTTGCCCGCGGCTCCGCCCGCGTGGATGTTGGTTATCGATTAGTGTTGAGTCAACGCTATTTTCTAAAATAAAAGTAGCCTAAGTTACTCCTTATTACATCAGCTACCTGCCAATAAAAGTACCGTCAAAATCGGTCCAGCCATTTCAGAAATTAGCCGGAACCAACAGACAGACAAAAATTTAAAAAAATGTTATTTAGGTGTATGTATCGTATTATATTCATATGCATGTAGTAAATAACTGTTATTTAATATTACAAACAGACACTCCAATTTTATTTATATGTATGTATGTATGTATGTATGTATGTATGTATGTATGTATGTATGTATGTATGTATGTATGTATAGATGTATGTATGTATAGATGTATAGATTTATATTTATATGTATGTAAATGTATGTATAGATGTATAGATTACACTAGATACAGATTACACTATTATAATATACAGATATAGATTACACTATTCGTTGGAATCCTAATGTTAAATCAAACGGTGAGTGGCGGTGAACGTTTTTGCGTATGTATTATGTAACGTGGGTGACGAAGGACAGGAGTGTGGTTCCTGGTGGCATCTGAGGCTTCAGCTTCGAAGTTAGGAGCAAGTTAACTATTTAGATTTCGTTTATGGGCGAACCTGACAGGAAAGCAAGTGCCAGAACCTCGTTACTTAATCACGAATCAACTGTGTAGTTTAAAAACTATTATTTTTGAAATAACTTTATGATATGCAATTAGGAATGGGAAATATATATTTCTGTCAGTTAAGTTTATATTTGGCTATTAAATATTAAAAATAATAGAGCTATCGCCAAATATATCGTTTATAATTGTCCATATATTATGAAACGTTACTTGTGATATCAATCAATTAGCCCACTGCAGTCCACTGCTGAACATAGGCCTCTCCCAATATGCACCATTTCGTACGATCCTCCACCTTCCGCATCCAGTCCGTCCCAGTCACCTTTTTCAGGTCATCGGTCCATCTGACTAGGGGACGTCCTACCCTTCGTTTGCCTTGTGATAATGCGCGAAGAAATAGAGACTCCGTCGTGGTCGCTCCAGTCTTCATTCATTTGACAAATCTCGTATTTTGCGGCAAAACCTATTATTTGGACTATAGCTTAAAGCGGTAGCCTAGTGGTATGGGTAATGGACTGCTGAGACGAGGTCTCGGGTTCGATCCCAGGTTTTCCATGGCACACACCAATGACTTTTCGATGCTTTTCGAAGTTATGTGTGTATTTATCGCAGGTTTATAAGTGCCCAGTTAATGGCAATAGGCTCGCCACCTATTACATTGGGACCTAAACATAAACCGGCGAAATGTGGGTGCTAACACCTCTGCCTACCCCTTCGGGGATAAAGGCGTGAGTTTATGTTATGTTATGTTATGCTTAAATCACACTCATTAGAACATTTCATGCAATAAATCGTACCAGGAAGTTCAGAACGGATTTCTAGTTTGGCGTAACCTCTACTTTTATAATATATTAGCCCAGTACATTTATTATCTCTGATTTAAAGTATTATTACAAAAATTTCTAAATTAAGTACAGTCAGCGTCCAAAGTAGATGATGATTGCACAGATTTCCTTCCTCATACAGTCCCGGGGCCTTTAAGCGGGGCGTGAAAATGCATACATATGTTGAAGCCATCGAGGTAGAAATAGGGATAGAATTACATGGTGGCCACTCTTCGTTGGACTGCATCTCAGCTTACTATCAGGAGGGGAGCAGTCAATTTGGTGACTTAAATATAAAAAAAAAACAATAAAAAATTAAAGCAATTTAGTTATTATAAGTATATTTTGATCAAACTTTATGATATTTAAATATCCCAATGAGTGCATTTTCACTACGAAATATAAATTACTTTATTCAAGAAATAAATTATTGAAAATAAAAATCCTGACTGTTGCTGAAAAGATCGAAACAAGCTTTATAGCACCGCCTGCAAATGTTCTTGGGTAGATAAAACATGGACAAAAGCTATATGTTGGTTTTTGACCCCAAAATGTATGTAGTAAAAAAAAGTTTTCGCTCAAATTTATCGAGTAGGGTATCAAAATAAAGGAAATTAGAAGACGATTACAAAAATTCAATCAAATATAATCAAATCAAAAAAATCAAAAAATTGTTGAAAATAAAAAACCCGGCTGATGCTGAAAAAATCGAAACAGACTTTATAGCCTGCAGGCGGTACCCATTAATTGTTATCTAGTTTGTGATTTGCAAATGGGTACCACCTGCTATAAAGCTTTTATTACTTAAGTTCGTTACTGAGAGTCGTAATGTACTGTGTAGTGATATATCGGTTGCATATTAGAAAATCAAAACTTTCTCGAGCAAATTTCAAAAGAACAACGTACAAATCAACCCAGTTTAAAATAACGATGGTCATTTGATCAAAAGTTCAGCTGACCGAAGTCTGGAATATCAATGTTTAAATTATTTATTACACTATTGACCAAATCGTTTAAAGGTCAAAATGGATTACTGGATAAATGATTAATTATCAAATAGATTAACTGAAAAAGGTACATTCTAATATTGGTTTTTATAAAAAGCTGTACAATCCGACTTGGATAGGTTAGGTTAGAAGGCTAATGCAGAATAAATCCATTTTTATAGCAATATGAAATTGCTAGAAAAATTTGATTAGTTTTGAGCTGATATTTTAAAATTACGTCTAGCAACTTTTGATCAGTCATTCATTTAATGTCACATACATTGGAATTTTAAATTTTTTCTAAATAAAACATTTACTCATTGAAGTTTTGAATTGACAACTATTCCCTACCATTAAAATAATGACCAAACTTTAATTGAAACACATTTTCTAGCTTTTGCTTTATTGACGTCAGAGTTTGATTCCTCTTTGCTTTTGTAACGTGCTCAAAATCCCCATGGATTCCCTGTCCCTCTCGAAAGTATGAGGATACTGTCATAACATTGCCCGCAGGTTGTGGTGGATAAAATTCTTGCACCGCCGATGGTATTTGGCGCCAGAAGATTTTTTTAGTGGTGGACTAATTCCACAACTTGCAACTTTAATGGTACTGGACAATGGTGCAGAAAAAACAATGAGGAAGATTTTTCTGGATGCGGAAGGCGGAGGATCGGACGTTATAGCACACACTGGGAGAGGCCTATGTTCAGCAGTGGACTGCAGTGGGCTAATATATAGATTAATTGATGGGCGATTTTACAGAGCAAGTAAACTACTGAGTTAATTATTTAACAAAATGATAATGTTCGGTAACAGCATGGTTGATGAGATGGCAGTCGCTTCACAGAATATATGAAAGGACAGCCAAATCCGCAGTTAGACTGGAATAAACTGACCCTGGACTGTGGGGTAAAAACATCGGGTGCAACGGGGATCAACGCTAGGATGCAGAAAAAGTAATGACATTTCGATGTAGTCTTAGGCTGCCTTCAAAAAAATTTCAATCAATTTTTAGAAGCGCTTCTCAGCGCCACAAGCGTATCCACTATCATACGATTGTGGCGCTGAGTGGCGCTTCTAAAAATTATCTGAAAATTTATATAGTAGTTGCGCTACAACGCGTTACTGCTGCGCTTCTTCATGCGTCTAATTTGAGGCTGGAGAGTTATATTAGGGATTTTTGCACAAAAGAAAACAGGTGATAATGAATATATTAATTTAATGGAATAAATAAAAGGCTCTGCTATATTAAGAGTGCTCAAGCCGCTTGGTCACAGTCTATAAAATGATCATATTCTAGACAACACTTGTTACCGTACCGTACCTTGCCTAAGGAACATTGATCTCCGCTAAAAACCCTGTCTTCTATACCTTTAATGACATCAATGGGCTGCAACTGCTTCTTTTCCCCACCTGTGTAGATCGGCACATCGTTTTCCTCAACTCTTAATGTCGCGACCAGGTTGTCTCCAGGAGTGACTTCGGCGAGACGTAGGCTCCTCGTACTGACGCTGATGATAATACACGCAAAAGTGATCACTCTGATCGCTTCCATGGCTATCCTTCTGTATAACAGACTACTGAATTTATGAAGGATGGAGCAAACGCTGCCTCGGGCACAATGGTACTCGGTCCTTATGTTATCCTGCTTATATAGTGCCACCAATGTTCCTGTACCTATACTCATCTACAGTCCATGGCATTAGGCATAAAGTTACATACGATGCAGGTAATATATAACGTCATTTGATATAAGTATAACTTTAGGTAATATATCGATGGTTGAATTTCAAAAAGGTGTAAGTAATGTTTACGTTTCAAAGAAAACTGGTACGAAATAACATCATAAACACTATACAGTTCAGTGATATTCCTATCAACATTCGAAGTCGCTCAAACCTTTTTGTTTTTCAACTATCGGTATAGTTATTAATAATCGTTATGGCAAATGAAATCTCGCTAGCCTCGTCATGTCTGTTCATGTATATTTCCTTGGGACTCCCCGAGAATAATTCACTGCTTGTATCGCGTAGGCTTACCAGGAAACATCCGCATTGGAACACATTTATTCCGAGATTGAATCCGCAGCCAAAAACCCCTAAACAGAGACTACTGGGAGGAAACTGAGGTGACTTCATGGTATCTACATGGCTAAATGCTACGTCTTTCGTTCAAGTTTATCATGGTAGCCCCGCTGGTGTACAGCAGTGGGAGTCATCATCTACCTGCCCTTGTCCTGCCTTGTCATTCTTCTCCATACATTCCAGATGTTATCGCCTCAGTCACTCCTTTCTTCGACATTTTCTCTTTCCTTGGATCTATCTCTGCTTCTAAAGCCCTATACATTCATACTTTAGACCTTTTTACAACAAAATTTAATCTCTTCTCATATCATGATAGCCGCTTCTCAATTTTTCATTCACTGTTGCCACTTTCGAATTTCATTTAATATACAACAGTGGGAGTATAGGTAGAATTAGCTCCAATCCAAAAATAATAGGGAAAATTATTTATTTATTCGGGTAAATCGTATCTATAGTTATGCAATGTAGTAAATACATAACACAATTCCGCTTCAATATTTCCCTAACGGAGAAACCGTACCTACACAATTGTCAGTATCTATATTTAATTAACTGCATAGGTAACAATGTAATTCTCTGGATATAATAATTATTAGCCGACCCGCCCCGAATTCGCTCGTCCATTGTTTAACGAGCTTTCAAGTCAAGCAGGTGAGAACGATTTGGGCCATAGGCTGTTGGTATGACCTGTACGCTCCTCTTGATCTTATCTAATCTTATGTTATTGGGGTGCGTGCTTTGGAGCCACGAATACTTCGACCCTTTTGGATCCTTTGTGTCAATCCCAACCTGGCCCCTACGTTTGAGGAGGGATAGCGCTCTAGATGCCTGTAATCCTCTGGTTTTGGATAGCCCTTCCCGGGAAGATACATACGATGTCTTTCTAAGGCGTGGCACTCGCACAGCATGTGTTTCATCGTTTCATCGCCCTCCCCGCAGTGTCTGCATTTTGCGTCGTTCATGATACCAATCTTGCTCAAGGTGTACTTAGTGCAGTAGTGGTGTACTTAGTGCAGTAGTGGCCAGTGAATTAATTTCGCTCCTATTATTTTTCGGACTTTTTTCTCCTCTTCAAAGTCAAAGTCAAAAGTCAAACTTGTAATGTAATATTTCGTAGTTTTTTAAAACATTTTTAGATTTCCATACTCAAAAGGTAAAATAGGAACCTCATTATTGAAACCCCATTGTCCGTGCGTTTTTTCATTCACATGAAAAACAAATAATTGAAATAAAATAAATTAAGAGGGGCTAGATAATGTTAAGGAATCTTCCGTGCGCGAGTCTGACTCGCAATTGGCCGGTTTTATTTTACATACATACATATACTCACGCCTGTAAATCCCCGAAGGGGTAGTCAGAGGTGTATTGATGTCCACATTTCGGTCTTACGTAATAGGAGAAATTTATAGTTCTATTACGAATTATCGATTTAACTTTACACTAAACTATACTACACTGTTAAACATGGGAGGGCTTCTTTGTATAAGTTCATAGGATAAGAAAAATAATAATTTAAAATCACAAACCCGATTGACCCGAAAGATCGAAACAAGCTTTATAGCAGGCGGTACCCGTTTGCAAATCTCAAACCAGATGAAAATTAACGGGTTTTTTATTTTTAATTTTTTTTTCATACTTTTTAGTAATGACTAAGAAGAAAGAAAGGCCGTGAAAGCCTGAAGACTTATATACTTCTAATTTTCTTCATTTTGATACCTCACTTAATAAATTTGAGTGTTGATTTTATTTTAACACATATTATATTTTCTTCTATTATATATTCTACTTTTCTCGCTGACTGTACGAACTTACCTGCAATTGCATATTAAGCTAGTCTTTTTTTGATAATATAAAATATTATAAGTGAAACCAATTGCTTTTGCCAAGGTTATAATCCATTCCAATGTAAGTGCACAGTATAAATACCGAGCGGGTCATTTTTTCGCCACTATCGATGACGTCAGGGCTCATTTGTGATAAAACTCATCGTAAATAGAATCATTTCAACCGTATTGAAAGATCTACATCTACAACATACTCACATAATGTTGGGGTCAGCGGGTCAGAAAAAGCTTCAATGAGTGATTCTGCTAAAAACGAGTAACTTATGAATTTCCTGTTTATACTGGAGATTGATGGCACTTGGTGGAATCTACTACACATATTGAATAATGAAATCACTTGTACTTTGCCACGCTTTATTTTATTTTTATTTTTAACCTGACCGGTTTCACCTCACGGCATTATCAAAGGTTTACTTTTTAACCTGACCGGTTTCACCTCACGGCATTTGATAAGCAGGTGAAACCGGTCAGGTTAAAATAAAAATAAAATAAAGTGTGGAAAAGTACAAATGATTTCATTATTCAACAATTATGAAATTCCAGTATATGTCAATAGATTCCTTTTAAAATCGCGAATGGTCATTCAATGGTCACTCATTTGAGCAGAATCACAACAATTCATTTACTAAGCAGATTCTTATTTCATGTAAATATGGCCGCATGAGAAAATATTATCCTAATACGATTTCATTAAAGTGGCCTTTTTAAACCTGTAGAATAGATTGACGAATGTATGGGATTTAATGTACCCATATGACGTCGTCAACGTATGTCATTTTTATTATCAGATTCAGTGTCACGTCATATTTATTTATGTATTAATTTATTTATTTACACACATACATACATAAACTCACGCCTTTATCCCCGAAGGGGCAGGCAGAGGTGCTAGCACCCACATTTCACCGGTTTATGTTTAGGTCCCAATGTAATAGGTGGCGAGCCTGTTGTCATTAACTGGTCACTTATAAACCTGCGATAAATACACACATAACTTCGAAAAGCATCGAAAAGTCGTTGGTGTATGTCATGGAAAACCTGGGATCGAACCCGAGACCTCGTCTCAGCAGTCCATTACCCATACCACTAGGCTACCGCGGTTGGTAGGTTTATTTACATGCTGTTAGTTATATATGCTGTATATATAACAGTATACACCAAAACGCTTATATGCTATATGTTACAGATTAGATGAAAACATTATATTATAGTAAAGTGTTATTTTTATTTATACATTAGAACAGTGGTGGGCAAATTTTCTAGATGAGGGGCCAGAAAGTTTCAGAAATTTTAGAGGAGGGCCTGACGGATAAACCCCGCCCGAGTCGGTGGAAGAGTATATGTCAGACTTGCAGACTTACACGGACTAAAACGCATTATTTGCACCCCCCGTCTTCCCGCTCCGCCATCTCCTTCACGAGCATTGTTTGCTCGCAGAAGGAGGTGGCGACAACCCCAGCGTACGCACCATGCATCACCGTGAGCAAGAGGACTCTCACTCCTAGGGTGGTCACTAGCTCCTGCCGCCTCTCATTCGCATTCTCGAGCAGCGCGCCGTACACCCGCTCTCAAATAGCTACATGATACCGGAATTTACTTTATATTTCTGGCCCGTCAAATAATGCCATTGATGTCGATGGACCGTCGGCGGCGGGCCGTATTAAATGCTTTCGTGGGCCGAAATATTCCTACTTTTAGGGGTATGTGTCATAAACGTACAATCTTATAACATTCGTCATTCTATTCTGCAATATGGCGACCAACGAATTACTACTTGTCTTGGGGGGCAGATAGGATATAACCGGCATATACGTATATTTCAAAGCCTCATCCACATAGGTGCGTTTTTATCGATCAATAATACCGCTTACGTTATTACGATAACGCGTTCCTATTACTCCCTGCGTACCCCGTTATTATCGCAGCAGCAGGTAATTGTAGTCGCGTTCTAATACAGCATGCAATACAATCAATTAGAGACTATCGCTGCTCACTGGACATAGGCCACTCCCAATGCTGGGAGGCTTTCATTTACTGTTTCTACCTTGGCCAGACGGGTTGGTACAGGGTTTTATTTCGAGTTTTTCCTCTCTCGCAGTGATATCGTTTGTGTATTTGTCCGTCAGTCACCTCTTACGACAGCCTTCGGATGAGATGAGGTGGTAATACTTGTATTCTTTCTCGGTCACCACACGGATAATACATAATGTACTAAAAACTGATATCGTAATAATGTTTGCGTTGTTATCGATCTATAATAACGCACTTGTTTGGTTAAGGGTTTAAACTCTCTGAAGTTGGGATCAGGTTAGACTGGCCGTTCTGTTTTTTTGAGTTTCCATTTAAGTATTATGGTAATGTTTCCGGAATTACCTAATAGATTAGTATAATATATTTTTTATTACCTTAAGAAGGTTTTCCGTAATTCTTATGTAAATAATAAAAAATATCTTTATCCTTGGATTAATTAGGTACTTTACCTTACTTTTGTAATTATTAAAAATAATGATATTACTTCCAGTTATTTGGTGGATATTACAGTTGATTATGCGTACAAAATAATCACAAATCTCAATTATTACTTATCAGAATATTAAATTTCCTTCTATCAAAGAATGTGTACTTCAACAAATAATTTCCTTGTTACAGATGGCTAAACAAAAATGTACCGCCGCAGGAGAAAAAGGATGGAGTACTTCATGATCAGTACAATACTCTTACTAAGCTGCCCTTCATACATACGGTCTAAAGATGTTATATCCACTGCTAAACCTGGTGGCAAACTTAGTGAAGATCAGTTTGATAACAGCATCATAGACTTTGATGAAGATTACTCTGTAAAGTACAATAAAAAATTTGGAAACGTTCCATGGAATTCCAATGAACAGTTCAATAAAGAATCACATAGATATATCATAGTCAATGATCTTGAAAAGAAACTAGATGATAAGTTGGATAGTAATAGAAATAAGACTAAATTAGAAGCAACGTCTACATCAGACTATAGTGTTATGCCTTTAGAACTGTTAAGTACAACTGAAAATAATCTAGGAAGCACAATTGAAAGTACAATACAGCCTGATTTAACTGTAATCCCACTATCTACAACAAAAAGGACTCCAAAAATAGAAATTAAACAAACAGTTACTTTGCCATCTTCTACACAAGAAACAGATACTACCACAGATATTTATACAGAACTCCTTGAAAGTACAACAGATGCTAGTATAGCAGAAAAATACACACGTACTTCAGAAACTATTGATTTAACTACAAAAGATCAAACGTCTACTGAAATACCAATTGTAACCACCGAAACCACATCAATACAAAACGTAACTGAAATAGACGACAAAACTACAATTTTACACTCTAACACGACACAGAGAGAAAATATTAGTAGAGCAGACCTAAGTACAGAATCAGAAGATGTAGATGTGCCTATCTTCACAGAGTTAGATACAGAGGAACATGCAGAAGTACCCGAAGATTATTATGACAATAAAGATATAGTGCCGACGACCGCACCCAAAACTGATGCGTTATCAGTTATTTTTGGATTAGCTGGCAGTTATGTTGAGAGTGTAGCAGAGAAAGTTGTGCCAAAAGGTATAGTGGACCTGTTTAGAAGGATGCAGAGGCAGAATGAAATGCTGGAGGCGGAAAGATTGAGGAGTCGCGAGGAAAATGGCGGACTAGGTGAGTTGGTAATCGTTTTTGGTAATATTAATTAATCTATCGCAGTACACTGCTTAGCATTGGCTTCTCCTAACGCTGGCCAGTCGGATTGGTACAGAGTTTTATTTAAAATGGCTGTTGTCCGCGGCTCCGCCCGCGTGAATCACGGTTATCACTTAGTGTTGAGTCAACGCACTCCTTGTTACATCAGCTGTCTTCCAATAGAAGTCCCATCAAAATCGGTCCAGCCATTTCAGAGATTCAGAGAACAGACCGACAGACAGACAAAAATTGTAAAAAAATGTTATTTTGGTGTATATCCTTATTATATTCATATGCATGTAGTAAGAAAGGGTTATTTCAATTGCAATTGCAAATTGCAAACAGACACTTCAATTTTATTTATATGTATGTATAGATGTATAGATGTATAGATTTTCCGTCTCTCGCAGTTATATCATCTGCGTATTTTTAAGTTAAACACTTCCTACGAAATCCTTTGGAGGAGATGGAGCGGTGATAATTGTAATCTTTCACCGTCGTCAGCACACGTATGGCAACATTAATAAAGATGTGTAATTGTTTTTTGGGAGTTATCGTTATAATAACTATCAAAATATTCGCTACCATTATATAAAACTAAATAGTATGTAGTTGGAATAGCGAATCGGATAGTTTTTATATTCATTAAAGGTCACTAGACATATTAACTTTCGCATATGATGATACGCTCAACTAAATTTTATGCTAATTTGTATTACGTTATATAATTGAAGAATATCCGGAAGTTTAGCCAATGCGCTTTATATTCAAACCTGTAAGGTCAGTGATACTCTTGATGGAAATTCCGTCAAGTACATTCCGCATCGGAGCGCTATTACATGTGGAAGATTCGAATAAATGTATTGGCGTTCTGACCCGGAAGAGACGCAAAGAAATTTCTATTAAATTAAACAGAGTGTAGCGTTGATCATAAAGAAATGCGTATTTCTTATTTGTTCAGAATGGGTATCACAATAGGTCTTCACAATTTGAATGTTGATAATTGCCTAAAAGCTTTTATTTAACTTAAATAAGAACCACCACGTCAAAACGAACCATCGTAATTATTAAAGGAGGTATAGCAAAAATATAAAGCTTAGGTAATACACGCGTTACAAATTTATCCAGCCAAACCATCCTTCGTATTTGCATCGATGGAACCAAGATTGACGACTCACATCACGACAGTAATAATTTTGTTATGTATAAGGAGGTTTGTTTGCAATGTTCTTCGTGCAGTTAATTCTCTTATCATCTCACATTTATCAGCGATTGCAACATCCACGTCTACACTATATAGTTCACTTACCGGCTCCTTAACAACCACAACAGAAATAAAACCAAGATGCCATGTTGATTATGTATGAAAGATGATTATGATTTAGTTGACAAAAATGTCTTAATACAACATGGCAAAGCTGACGAATTACAACAGCCACGTTTTGATTACGAAATATTCCATAAAAAGGTTGTTTTGAATCTATTACGCCTTTATCTATGTAAATTTTTATTATCATATTATATCCTTGGCTCGGTCTAATGTTTATTGCACACATAAATTTCTACTTTCGAATTTTGATCTGAATATAACCAAATAAAGATCTGGGTTGATCTAAAAGGGCATCAACCAGATGTAGTGATATTCTCTTTGATCGGGATTCATAAATGGGATCAACCATTTATTAGATCAACAAAATATCAATAATCAGCGCAACGTAATCAAAGTAACAGTTTAAAATATCAACAGTTTATTAAACCAATAAGTTACAAGTTCTATAGGTCTTTACAATTTATAAAATTCAAAATTTATTCATAAGAACAAGAAAACCTAATAAATATTTACCATATGTTACCATCTGGTGGAACGTATGCTTGTCTGCCACCTCAATTGTATAAAAAAACTACACTACAACACTACAACTACACTAAATCACATAAAAACAACAAAAAACAACTGAACTATGACCTGGATTGATCTTAAATAACTTTCTATGCAACGGTAATTCCTCGCGACAGATAGTCATCTCATAATTAATTTCGATTAGAAAGAGGGGGAATTACGGGTGGGATGCTTTGACCAACTGAGCTGTATGAGCATGTACCTCTTGAGTATCTCCGTTACAACCACTGAAGATGTCGACCGCAGTGATCGACGAAACGTCTGGAACGCAAGTTTCACATCGACCACGGCCAAACAGCCCGGAAACTGCTTCCGATATTCTACATGCAACGCCGGCCGTGAAAGCCTGAAGACTTATAGTAAACTAATTGCTTAAAAGTTCATTATGATTATTTGACAGGCCAATTCGGTCGTGGTATCCTCAAGACCATCACTTCCGGCATCAGTAAGCCGCTCAGCCAGCTGATGGCGGGTGTCCGGGACATAGGCTCCTTGGACAATGACCGCGGGTTCGTGTCCGGGATAGCCTCCGGAGTAGCCTCAGGAGTGACCAGCGTGGCGAATGTTGCCAATTCCGTTGTTGAACAGTTCAAGGATCGTGTCCAGGCTATTTATCCAGGTATGGTGGAGTTTTTAAGTTATGTGGAAGTTTTTCTTAATATAATTTTTTAATTGTATTAAAACTGACATCCAAAAATCCTACTAATTATGAACTATTTGTTGCTATCCTGATCCCGTTCTCATTAAGGTAACCTATTCCAGGAATTAATAGCAAGGTATATGTTTTATTCCAAACTATATTCTGCTGAACTTATATATAACACATGGCTAAATTTTAAACATAGATTTGGTAGGTTTCTATGGGTTGCTGATCAGGGTTTCATTCAGGTTTAGCTGGGGGCCACAGCTAATGGCTAATATAACCGATCTTGGCAATGAATCTATATGAATATTGAACGCATGTTATATCAGCAGACTTTCGATATTCGACAGCCTCCGTGGCGTAGTAGTAGTGAACGCGGCCACTGCGCAGGAGGCGCGGTTCGATTCCCGCTCAGTGCAAATATTTGTATGCATGAATATGGGTATTTGCATTGGTCTGGTCGTGCCTCGGAGAGCATGTTAAGCCGTCGGTCCTGGTTGCCATACAAACATCTATGGTAATCGTTACGGGTAGTTGGAGCCCTCAAAAGTCCAACAACTGGTCTAACTGCAATGCTTCGATATCGCCTTTGGGTTGTGGAGGTCAGATGGCAGTCGCTTCACAGGAAATGTCGAAGTTTAGCCAAATCCGCAGTTGGACTGGTAAAAAGCGGACCCCAGACTCCAAGTTGATAGCTTCGGATGCGACTGAGATTAACCTCAGCAGACTGATGAGCTTTGAGCTCATTAGGCTTAGCGTCGAGTACTCTACATACTTGCACAGGTCGATATCATTTAGAACGCTCCCTGTACTGCTGAGTCTTTCCATGGTGAGGGTTTAAAGTTACACCTTTTCAATTCAACTATATCTCAGGTACGGTCTGGTGCGGCGATGGGCGCTCTGCCACAGCCCGTTCCAGTGACCTGGGACTGTTTTTCTTTACGGACACCTGCTGCCGACAGCATGACGCCTGCAAGATCTACATCAAGGCTGGTGAAACCAAGTTTGGGCTTACCAATACAGGACTTTTTACCAGGTATGTGTTTTTTATTATTTTATTTATTACTTAGATTGTTTTGGCCCAATGATAGATGAGTTTTACTGCTTAAAATTAAACTCAAAATTCACTGAAAAAAAGAGTACTTATTAAAAAAATATAATTACACAATACGAAAAAAGAAAAATGCGTCGTGGAATTCATCCGCATCGCATGCCTCTTGTTGAAGTGATCCCAGAAGACTGGCAGCATTGCCACGTTGTATGGCAATGCTTAATCTCTGACCTAAAAAGAGGCCAGCCTTCTGACCATGCATGACAAAATGGTAACTGGTTTACTCTATCTCTTACCAGGGAGTCGCACATGAATATTATGACCGATTGATGACAAGAACCTGTTACTCAAGCAAAAAGGTGTAAAATCTACTCTGACTACCACTTTGGATATACAGGCGTTTTGTGAAATCTTTGTAATGAGTATAATTAAGATTTAGAGTTATTTGTAAACATTGATACCTAAATGATGTTACTAAAACAGCTCGATAGCCTCCGCGGCCTAGCGGTAGTGAATGCGGCCGTTACGCAGGAGGCGCGAGTTCGGTCCCCGTTCACTGCAAATATTTGCATTGGTCTGGTCGTGTCTCGGAGAGCAGGTTAAGCCGTCAGTCACGGTTGCTATACGAACATTTAAAGCAGTCGTTATGGGTAGTTGGAGCCCTCAAAAATCCAACAACTGGTATAACTGCAATGCTTTGATATCGCCTTTGGGTTGTGGAGGTCATTTGGCAGTCCCTTCACAAAAAATATGCTATGAGGAAGAAGACTAAAGTAGCTCGCACAAGGGGTTACTGAGTGTTTGCAAAACATAAGGCGTTACGGCAAACGGATTGGAAGTACTGCAGAACATAGAGGGGCCTTAAATAAATGTCAAAAATGTTACCTAGCCATTTTTGTACAATTCAACTTATTCGTTGTGTAATTTATGCAGACGATTTATGTCAAATGTCTCATTATGATGTAAATGTTTAGTGTAATTGCGACATGATCGCTGTTATAACGTTGCCAAATTTCATGGGATTTAACACTATAATGGCATGGTGTTTATTGGAACAAACCATTAGCGTTTAAGGTTAGAAATGAGCATGTGAAATCGTACAGTTTCTACCAGTTCTGTCTGTTTTAGTTCGAATGATTTATTACAAAAGTATTTCCCATAAAAGCCAACCTTTTTAAATAAGGAAAGAGTTATCGTAAGTTTTTATTACTTTTAGATCCTTTTCTCACAAGTTTACTTAACCCATAGAATAGAATAGAATTTTTATTTCAAATTTCTTCAATCCATATAAAGTGTTAGTAACATAATAATCTTATAGTCAATGAGGTTATGGCTCTAACCTGCTAACCACCATAACCTGGTGTATCTGGCTATAAATACCAAGTTAATTTTTTTATTTTATTGTGGGCAAAATCTCCGCGTATGGGGGTATACGCCGGAGCCGACGGAAGTGGTTATGTGAGTCTCGAACCGATTGGGACTTCGGTTGCCAGAGGTTACCATTATTAACATGGCATATGTATATAATGGTGGCCCTCTTTCTTGAGACTTTACCTTCAGCTTACCATCGGGCGTGGTAAAGTAAAATTGACGTGTACAATTTATAAAAAAAAAACTGGCCAACCCAGGGCTATCTCTTTCGACATTGCCCCCAATACCTAGGTACTTAGTTCATGAGTTATTGTAATTCACATTATATTTGATTTCAAGTATTACTAACAAGGAAATGGTAAAATTATCCTATGGGGTCGCATTCTACTCCTTAGAACACGCTTGGAGTATTACAACACTATCATAATGTTGAATAACAGAGTTAGTTAAGCTTCGTAAGAGGAAGAATTCGCGGTAATCTATGTTTCTTTGATCGTGACACACGATTTTAGTCTTTTATCACGCTGATATTAGTTTTCTTCGTAACAAAAAACTACAGTATTAGTGATTGGCAAACTTGATGAACTCAGTGCAAAGCGCATTTTTACGTCTCTTTGGTGGTAAACGCGGGACGCGACGACGTATACGCAACTATTAACCAATCATAGGTTATATAAGCCCTTGTTATTGGTGGGTTAGTTCTTTCATTAGTTATTTTGTTGGCGTTAGCACAGCGCTCACGCGCGAACTTTTGATGGTTGATGAAAAAAGGAGACTTCTGCTAAGATCGACATAATTCGATTTTTAGAACGTTTCTCTCTCGGATTGCCTATTTGATGTCTTTGTACAGTATTTAAAACGTTTGTATATATTTATAAAATGGAGGAGTTTCTCACGAAATCTTTACACGTACGTCCTCACATCTAATGCAACATGCATCTCCGTGACACATAGCTCCTGCTTGTATTGCTCTAGCAACGATTAGGTACATTCTGGAATGATACATAGGATAAGTAGGTAGGTTAGGATATGGTTTCTACAGGTAATGGTGGGTGGGAACAGGATCTAAATTCAACAGCTAGTTGTTATCTATTAAACAAGTGCGTATGCACATGTCAGACTCTCATGAATGATGTACGATTGTAAAATGACGTGTAGGCCAACAGTTGCGTGCGCGCATGCTCTGATGAGGCCTGCACCGATTCAAGGTCAATGGTAATATTCGTTCATTCAACTAAGGGCTAAAGCACACATGCTTCTATTAGAATCAGCGATATTACAACAATGAAATACACGCGCAAGCAAGGGTAGATTTCATTAATATTAATGACTAAGTATAATCACAACTTACAGGAAATTATCTATTTTGATCATTTTTCTTAGAGCATTATGTAATATGCACGTTTAATTTAATTAAATCCGAGGTCACTAAATCTAAATAATCAATAAATATCTAATAATCTTTCTTAATCTTTCTATATGTCAAAATTTTATTGGAAAACACGCGAGAACTTAGTTGTATTTTTTTTAACTTAAATGCCTTTTAGTCGGTACGAGAGCTTGTCGAGTCTACCTAAATACATAAAAGAAAATGCCTATACTTCCTCCTGTATCAATAATTCCGATACTATAATTAATTAGTCTACGAATAATTGATTGCCAATAACTGTTAAGCAAGAACCGTTGAAGCATAAAATTACCCATTATGTCTACGTACAATGATTTTTCAACCTAATCAATTTCTTACACTAACTTAGAAATTATTGAGATATATTGCATTATTGCATCCTCTTCTTGTAGGACGAGGGAGAGAGATAGCCTGTGCTAATCCGAACTGCCCGCCAGTGGAGAATCCATTTCTACCGGCTTCCCAATGGGTCGCATTGTAGATACTAGGTACTTGATAAAGCAGAGCAAGGATTTTTTCCACAGGCTGCTTTTGAAAATGTTCGGCCTTCGCTATTGCCAGCATGCATAAATATAAAGAATTTGACTAATGCAAAGAGAAATTAAATATAAGTTAATACTATCGATCAGTATTGTGTGTAGTGAGTAATTATGATACTCATTAAAAGTATTAAATAACAAGATTACGACCACAGTTAACACTGTTCGCATCACTGGTTAAGAGTAAAAGTGAAGTTGACCCCAAAATAGTAACTTCTCTAGATAGACAGATATTCATTAGTTGGATAATGATTTCTTTGTTCAGAAAGAAAGCAGTTTCTCTATTTTTTCTAATGTTTATTGATGGGATTAAAGAGAGTGATGTGTCGTTTTAATACATCTCTTCGGTCACTACTTCCCTTACCTTAACATGTGCTCTCTCACGTAATCCATCTATTTTTTCTTAGTCAAAACTTATTTTTTATTACCCCACAAATTCATACTTTGAACCTTTTATAACAATACTAGCTGTTGCCCGCAGTTCCGCCCGCATGAATGTCGGTTATCGCTTAGTTAGTAGCTTTATGCATACAAAGTCTCAGCCCGATCGGTTTAAAATTGACAAAGTTTCATACAAACTTTCATCCCCTATTTTATCCCCTTATAATCAAAATCCTTTCTTAGCGGTTGCCTACGTCATAACATCTACCTGCATGCCAAATATCAACCCGATCCGTCCAGTGGTTTGGGCTGTGCGTTGATAGATCACTATGTCAGTCAGTCAGCTTTGAGTTATATATATTTCGATAATTAACTTCTCTTTTAATCTCATGGCCATGCACTTTGCAATTTATCCTTTACTGATATCACTTTTTATACTTTCTCTAATATAATCATTCCATAATTTATCGTACATCTTGACCATACCTTTCACTTTTCAGTGTTCTCAACTATTATGCATTCGACGATCATTTCTTTTTCATCCAATTGTATCCAAAGCGTACACTTTGTAAATCGGCGATTTCGTTCTTCCCTTCCATAATGTCAGTTTATTTTAACCTTCGTGCCTGTTGAAGCATGCCCCAGAGCCTCGTCTGTCTGCAAGTGAGGTTTCTTTAGGCCCCTAAAGTTTTTCCTGGAACCCATAGCAACATGTTTGACTGTCAACTATATGTTTACAAAATAAATCTAAGGTTCATAGTTACAATAATCCATACTTAATATTATAAATGCGAAAGTAACTCTGTCTGTCTGTATGTTACGCTTTCACGTCTAGACCGCTGCACCGATTTCGATGAAATTTGGTATAAGGGTAGATTAGACCTTCAGATAGGACATAGGCTATGTTTGGTCGCGATACTCGATATCTACGCGGGCGGAGCCGCGGGCAAAAGCTAGTTCTAAATATGCTATTGTGTAAAGATTGCACAACAGCAGTCGGAAGTTAAATAACTTTGTAGTAAAAAGTTACGTTCTATTGTATGAAGTGTGAACACTCCCTTCAGTGAAGTGAGGTGATCAATTGTTGCGTCTAACAATCTATCAGTCACAGCCACACATTCATTAGTATTATAGGTGTAAGCTTGAAAACGTGTTGGACCTGTAATGAAAGGTATTTTTTATTTAGACCTCTCCCAAAGTAGTGATAATGCGGATGTGTTTCACTTCGAAACTACTTATTATTTCTCCTTCTGATTTGACTCACCCACTCAGTTTTTACGAGAGTGATGGCCGTTTCAACCCTGCGAGAAAAACCTGTGTCCTTATTCATTAATCAGAAGAGGTCTACATTAGTACCCTCCTGGGAGATTAGTAACCTCCTGGTTTAAACCCTATCACAAAAACAGACAAATCTTCAAGAAGAGCATTATAGGTTCTTACAAGGTCGGAAGCGCGAGTGTTGCGCCCCTGGTGTTGCACACGTCCATAGGCTAGTGTAACCAATTCCTATCAGGTAGAATATGTACTTATCTGCCACCTACGTGGTATAATAATCATCAGAGGCTGATTTGAGCCCTGGAGATCCCATCATACAACCCTTTAACTGCCGTAACCACTGCGGTACCACTGACACGTATGTGTAACAAGTGCCGTTTAAATTTAGACTTTACCGTAATACTGTTGTAGTCTAACATTAAATGACAATCTTGTAGAGTGAATGTGAAATGTAATGAACTCTTTCTCTTTTCATTTTAGACCTTAAGAAGTCCGACATAAAGTCTAAAATTCAATGACATTTTTTGCAATGTCAGCAGTATGACTGTGGTTTTGGTAAGTCATAAAATTAGCAGAATTGGAGGCCAGTTTCTTCAGACAAGTAGCAACACGTTTGTAAAATAGAAATGGATTGATCAACGTGTGGGATTGACATTATGTTGATGACTTTCATAAACGTCATAAATGTACGTCATAAATCCCCGAAGGGGTAGGCAGAAGTGTATTAACATACACATTTCGTCAAATATGATTGTCAGTACCACGTGATAGGGGGTAAGCCAATTGCCGTCAAGGCGGCACTTAGTCATGGGCTGTATGTTTACTGTCGGATGAAGAATAACCCTATCCCTTAGATGCCTTAGAAGGCGACACCAACAGGAAACGTCAAAGATCATAATACCTGCGTGTCAATTACACCCTACTAAAATTTTATAAATGAGAAAATTTGTAAGTATGGATGAATGAATGTTTGTTAGTCGTTCACGTAAAAACTACTGGATGAATTTTAATGAAACTTTACAGTAATATAGCTTACACGTCAGAATAACACATAGGCTACAATTCATAACGATAACCGTCATCCACGCGGGCGTAGCAAAAGCTAGTACATTCATAATCCTATTCTACCATACGTCGGCCTTCGAATACTAGACCCGTTCTGCAAGTACCACTAGTTACATACAAGCGTAATGCTACTAATTACAGCATAGTCGTGCATCGAGCATTAAACGCCATAACCACTACATCATTAGATAATGACGGTTGCGCAAGCGCAGAGAAAGCAACACTTTGCCTTGTCGATGGTATTCGGAAGCGTGGTTGTTACGGTTCAATTGTTAGCTAGTGGTGTAAGCAGAGATATATACTCAACTAGATACAGACATACATTTGTGGAATTATTGTGTATGCAGCAATAAATGTTCTTTCTTTCAAGAGATTTATAACCCGAATGCCAAGAAGGGTTATGTTTTTGCGCGTATCTTGTATGTATGTTTGTAATATTCTTTTTTACCTCATATCTCCTGAACCACCGTACGTATTTCAATGACTCATGTCTCAAATGAAAGGTATTTATTGCCCAAGTGTTCTTGGGTACATAAAATATGAACAAAAGCTGTATGTTGGTTTCTTGGAGCCAAAATATATGTGGTAAAAATAAAATTTTCACTTAAATTTATCAAGTGGCGTAACAAAATGAAGGAAATTAGACGACGATTACAAAAATATATACATATATATGTCATAGTGATAACTAAAAAGTTTGAAAAAAAAGTAAATTATCAAAAATAAAATAAAAGAATAAATGAATTTGGAAAAATCCGACTGATTCTGAAAAGATCGAAACAAGCTTTATATAGCAGGCGGTACCCTTGCAAATCTCAAACCAGATGAAAATTTTTTCAGAATCAGTCGGGTTTTTTAATGTTAATAATTCTTTTTTTTTATTACTAAGAGTAGATTTTATCTATACCAATCATCATCCCAAGTTGTATATTTGCTTCTTCATTCATCTCTGGTTATAATCATCTCCACGTTCACTCCCTTCCTAACCATATCACCTTTCACACAGTCCATCCATCTCCTCTTACGTCTTCCTCTCCCCTTGTAGTCATCCATTTTTATAGTTAATGCTTTTTTCAATTTCAATATACTCAATTAACTTATTTTAGTTTAACTAGTTAGAACCCAGTTTAGTTCTTTTTTTACTGGTGAAATCCTACCTAATTAATTGCTATTGAGGAAGCAGAAATAAAACATAATTAAAAAAAGTTTTGCTCTACTGCTTGCACTAAGAAGTTGAACTCAAACCACATGATTGAACGTAAATATATGTGTAGAAACATGTTACGAAATTATTGTTATTAATACTAAAATACAATTTATAATTTGCAAATATATGCAAAATAGTTCGCATAGCTAAATATAAACCAAGTTTCCTGTTATTGGAATATGTTTGAGTAATTGATTCGATAGACCGTGACCGGACCTACGCGGAAATATCTCTGGGCTCAGATACAGTTGTTGTGTAAGAGCGGTTGCGGTCGAGAAATGGCTGTGATTGACTAAGGCTGTTAATAAATTATGTTTATCATTATAAACACAGTTGGATCTAAAATAAATAAAGGAAATAAATGAAATGGACCAAATTTGTTGTAGAAAAGATAATGTGTTATTAACATTATTTTGTATTCTGTACTTAAATTGGGTTGTGCCCTGTCACCAAGATCTTCAAGAAGGGAAGAATCTTACCTTTTCAGGGTTGGCAGCACGAGTGTTACGCCCCTGTTGTGGCATACGGTGACCACTTTCCATCAGTTGGGCCGTGTACTTGTATGTTACCTAAGTGGTATAAAAACCCGAATTAATCCCACCTGAGAGCCGGTAGTAGATCCGTTGCTTGCAGGATGACGCTCTGGTGCAGGTTTTCTTGGGGGATTAGCAGGTCAGACGTCAGTTGCTCCTTAAAAACTCTATAAAGAGAAGGATTAAGCGGACACCGGGTTTCATGCAACCAATAACAACACTAAGATGATGCTGGATGTTGTTTTATACTTACTTTGGTTATATATTTTACTAGCCGTTGCCCGCCCGCGTGGATGTCGGTTATCGCTTTGTGTTGAGTCAAAGCTATTTTCTAAAATAAAAGTAGCCTCCTTATTACATCAGCTACCTGCCAGTAAAAGTCCCGTCAAAATCGGTCCAGCCATTTCAGAGATTAGTCGGAACAAACGGACAGACAAACATTGTAAAAAAAATATTTAGATGTATGTAACGTATTATATATGCTATGCATGCAGTAAAAAACTGTTATTTCAGTATTACAAACAGACACACCAATTTTGTTTATATGTATGTATGTATAGATTGTTGTAATTTAGTAATCTTCATACCAACCTGAAACAAGCCTGAAATCTGGGTATCTGATATAAAGTAATAAATTGAAAATAAAAGAAATCAAGAATGAAAAGCAATTTCTTTTCATTTTGACGTTCATAAGTGTTACTAAGTGACGACCATACCTCTGACCACACCACAATTGTAGTCGTTTCTTTACGTGGTTAAAAAAAATCTTCCAGTAAAAGAAATAAAGAATGAAAAGAAAACTGTTTTGATTTTGAATGTCATAAGTGTTACTTTGTGACCTAAATGAAAAAAAAAATGTTTTTTCTTCTAAACACAGTTCAGTACTAACTTACCCCTTCCTTGCTCCACAGATCTCATTGCGGATGTGACGTGAAGTTCCGTGAGTGTCTCCGGAAGACCAACTCGCTGGTCTCCGCACAGATCGGCCTGACATACTTCAACGTGCTGGGCCCGCAATGCTTCAGGAAGGCTCACCCCATCGTCAGATGCGTGAAGAGGACTAGGTAATTATAACAATTGTTTCAGAGTAGATCCATTTGTCGAACTCATGTAGTACACTCATTAGTACCTACCAGTCAACGAAACAGATTCTGGCGCAGCCATTGGTCTTATGGTTGGAGGATGCGATAGCAGTCACTTTGTTGTCTGTGAAAGTAATTAGCCTATTTATCTTTTTGCATGCATGCTACCGGAATTATCGCTGACGAGGAGAAATTTTATTCCTTAACATCATAGTTATTTGTCTGTACAAACCAAGGTTGTGTTTTGCCCATAGTTTGAAATAAAAATATTTTTAGCTGAATTTTTAGCGATTATTTTTGACAATTTTGCCGTGACGTTAGTTTATTAAAAAGTAACCGAAACATAATAGCCTGTTACGTCTACTCTGTTATAATAATTTTACCTGCTTATTTCAATGATATTCTCGCAAAATTCGACAGCATTAAAAGTAACCGAAACGTAAGCCTCAGTGTATATGCTTATTTCAATGATATTCTCGTAAGATTCCGACAGTATTAAATTACCTACATCCACATTATCATCATAGTTTTACCTACATTATCAATTGGGTAATTTCACGCATGCCTAATTTTATGCTAATTTCGGTGCTATTTTTCAATCATAGGTTTTCCGATGAAAAAATTTAATGATGTTGTTTTAGAACACATTAGTATTCTAGATATTTAGAAGGAAACAAAAAACTGCTTTGCAGGCCTTCCACCGAAATTGCAACATCACACCGAAATTAGCAAAAAATTAGGCAGCGTGAAATTACCCAATTACCATATTATTTTAAATATTCACATTAAGCCAAGTTTCACTAATATTTCTTTTGTCAAACAGGATCACCGGTCTGAAATGTGAAGAATACGAACTGGACTACACCAAACCCAGGATGTGGCAGTGGTTTGACAACGAAACCTTCTAACCACAAACAATTTGTGGTGGCATCTTTCTATTGAATAGGAAAATGTTCTAGTGACCCAATAATACTCAACTAGAATGTGACACTGGAACATTTTTCCATCATACTTTCTAGCCACAACCAAATTGTGGCTAGATCTAAACGTAGGCTAAAAGAAATTCCGATGTAACATTCCATTCCATTCCATTCCAGTGTAACATTCTTTCCATTAAAAAAATTCTAATGGGAATTGACTACATTGGAATTTACATAAAAACATATTTTCTAGCCACAATCAAATTGTGGGTGGATCTAAACGTAGGCTCAAAGAATTACCAATGTGGAAATTAGATTTTTTTAAATGTAAAGAATGTTCCATTACCCCTTTCGATGTTATGGGGATAACACGTAGCTTGAAAGGGGAGGGGTACTGGAACATTTTTATTTCATACTCTTGACAGCCAAATTGTGATCTGTTTATCCGTGGACTAGAGACATTTTTCAGTGTCCTCATATTACGTAAAAAAAATTGAAGGAGGTTTTGGAATATTTTTCCACTATAATTTTTTTCCAACCAAAATCGTAGTCGGTACCCTCAGTGGTTTAAAAAATGTTCCAGTGTCCCCATAATACACAGAACTTGAAAAGGACACTGGAACGCTTTCTATCATACAATAGTTTTACAATAGTTTGCAGTAGTATAAGAAAAACTAAGAGCTTTACTATAGTGGATTATTATTAAAAATTAATAATGATCTAGATAAACATATAAAAATGCAAAAAAAAATACAAATTAAAAAATGCCATGCCTCGGTGATGAGGTCGCCGATTCGATTCCCAATACGAACAGTGTTATTGCGGGTTTCTATTAAGAAATCTTCAGTAGCAGGACGAGTGAGGCTATATCCAGACTTTCTACAAAACGATAATAGGCCACCCCCTCCTACCGACAACATGGTTCGTAAAATGCGAAAGCAAATATAAATGATGAAGTATTAACCTTGACGTTCATCGGCGTTATTTTATGACCTGTACATAAGGGCTACATAATCATACCATCCTTAAAATTTAAACTCTAGCACAAAAGACCCTTTGATTGGACACGTAGCCGATTTGATTTATTTTGAATATATTTCATTATTGAATAATAGACAAAGTAGAACTATTCTTTATTAATCTGATTTCACTAATAAAGATTAATCGAATGTAATTTATAAACGTGGGTCACAAGATAACTCTTATGAACGTCAAAATTATTTCACATTATTGCATATCTATAACAGAATTATCTGTGGGGTTCTGCAGTGTAACCTGTACTCCTTGGGTAGTTAAAATTGGTAATACGCGGGTGAAACCTATGTCACAAGCATTTATAAGCACCGGTGAGCGCTTACCACCAAGCGGGCCGAGTGCATGTTTGCCACATTAGTTGTATTAGCCATAGGTAGAATAAAAGTATTTGTCGTCAAACAAAATTGTATTAGACTGTAAATATTATTTTTTAGATCAAATAATTTATTGCATAAGCGACAGTAAATCAGTAACACTAGTAATTTTGTATTTCATATTTTATATAATTATTTTTATAAAGATTTTTTAATAAAACAATATAAAACACTTTGTGTCTAATTCAATTATTGACATTCTAAATCCTTTCTTTCATTCACTATTCTCTCTTTACCTTTACATTTGTGGTTAAGCAAGAATTTTCCCATAAGAGCTTGGCTATGAAGAGACCGAACTTCGATATATTCTGTGACGCGACTGCCATCTAATCTCAACATCCCAGGCATTGGTCAAATCGAAGTCCTGCTATTCTAGACAAGTGGCAATTTGTTAGTCGGCGTTTGTTGGAATATAGAAAGATGAATGTATGGGATTTGACGTATATCATTCATCATTTACTGGCCCTGGTCCCAATTATTCGGAGTCGGCGCAACATGTCATTTTCCTCCATAAATTCCTGTCAGATGTCATTTCCTCGGTTACCTATCTTAATCCCGAATTTTAACATTCCGAATATCATAATCCAGAAAACGTTTGGCCAATTTTTCATAATCCCGGTTTTTCAAATTCCGAAGTTTTATTTTCCATATAATCGCAACTCCGAATTTCATTTGCCCATTTATTCATTTGTACGACGTTTTATAATCCAGACGAGCGAGTTCCAGACACACGAAATCTAAATGCACAAAATCCAGATGACCGTAATCCGAATGCACGAAAGCCCAATTTTTAAAACACAAATTTTTGAAATGCAATTAATTGATGTCCAGTTCATTGATATCCAGACAAACATATCCAGATTTCTAAACCTAAAACTAAACCTCATATGGCGTCTACTAACTACAATTAGAGACCTACTGAACAAAACACACGTTGCCTTAATAATATATGTATGCATGTAAGCAAACAAGCATGCATGCAGGCAAGCTGGCAATCAAACCGGCAAGCATGCAGGCAAGCATGCAGGCAAGCATGCAGGCAAGCATGCAGGCAAGCATTAGTGTTGCTCTTCTCCGGCGCTGCGGGAAGTGCAGTCCTTTCGCCCTTGCGTAACAAAGTTCGGGCACGGTTACCTATCTTAATCCCGAATTTTAACATTCCGAATATCATAATCCAGAAAACGTTTGGCCAATTTTTCATAATCCCGGTTTTTCAAATTCCGAAGTTTTATTTTCCATATAATCGCAACTCCGAATTTCATTTGCCCATTTATTCATTTGTACGACGTTTTATAATCCAGACGAACGAGTTCCAGACACACGAAATCTAAATGCACAAAATCCAGATGACCGTAATCCATATGCACGAAAGCCCAATTTTTAAAACACAAATTTTTGAAATGCAGTTAATTGATATCCAGTTAATTGATATCCAGACAAACAATATCCAGATTTCTAAACCTAAAACTAAACCTCATATGGCGTCTACTAACTACAATTGGAGACCTACTGAACAAAACACACGTTGCCTTAAAATATATATGTATGCATGTAAGCAAACAAGCATGCATGCAGGCAAGCTGGTAATCAAACCGGCAAGCATGCAGGCATGCAGGCATGCATGCATGCAGGCAAGCAGGCAAGCATGCAGGCAAGCAGGCAAGCATTAGTGTTGCTCTTCTCCGGCGCTGCGGGAAGTGCAGTCCTTCCGCCCTTGCGTAACAAAGTTCGGGCACCCATGCTCGCTTCCGCAGCTTCGGCTTGCTGGTCGCCTTTGGCGACCAGCCTCAGCCGTTCCAACTCGCCCGGGCGCCCGAGCTTCGTTACTGCGGGCGAGGACTGCCCGCCCTCCGCGGGTGTGCGTTGTTTTATAGACAATTGTTTAATATAATTTCGTATAACAGAAAATGTTTCGCATAATTTCGTTTCATAGAATAATCAATATAATCATTATATTTAATTAATATAATTTTAAATCATTGAATTTTGTTTCATATAAAGTTAAACATTAGAATAATCATTTCATAGAATATCAAATCAACTATTCTTAATCATTATATTGTTTATTTAATAGAAACTTATTACAAAGAATAACATATTATCATATATATGGTTTTTATGAACTAAACAATTGATGCGTCTACAAGGTCGACGGAGCCCCGCTACGCGGGGCTCCTACTTCTGGGTGGTTTATAAAAAAATAACCACGAAGGCCTAATGCGGGAGCTTCGCTACGCTCCGCTCCCGCATTAGCCTTCTAACCTAACCTATCCGAGTCGGGGTAATCTGAGTCGGGGTGTTAAAATTGTAAATGTTACAGTTAAAAATGTGATTTGGAACATTATAAAGGTGGTTTAATATTCTTTAAAAATAATTCTACAGCTTGATAAGTTTGTTAAACAAAAAAATTTGATTAAAAATTGTGTTTCTGTCAAATGTTTCATTGTAGGAAATTGTTTTTGAAACAATAATATTCGAAATAAAAATATAAGAACCAAATATTATATGAAGCATTTTCTGTGAAACGAAATTCTATGAAATTTCTTTCTACGAAATAAGGGGCTCCCCTCCCTCCGCGCCTCCGGTTCTTAAATAATACTCTAGTGTAGGGCAGACAAGTACCACGGCGAGTCGGGTCGGGTGTGGTACGCAGTGTTCACGAGCTCGCTTTCCTGATTCATTGATTATACCTGCATACAAAACTGTTCATGCATGACATGGAAAACAATAATTTAAACAAAATTATATTATATTTATAAGTCTTCAGGCTTTCATTATATTAAGTGAAATTATTTATGTCTTAAGTGAATGTTAGATTTTTTATTATTATATCAACCGTTACACACCCTAAATGAATCGTATAAATTTACTGATTTTTATTATACCTGTATATAGTTTAGCTGGAACACGATTTGTATGGGAACCAAATAAAAAGATTATGAAAATTTGGTAATAGTTTATTTGGAAAATGGTACGATGGGAAACAAAAAAAAATATTCTGAGAATCTGGTATAACTATATTTGGATTATGACAATATGGAAAACAAAAAAATACTATTTGAAAATTTGGTTTTAGTGCACCTGGAAATTGATTCATCTGGGAAATGAAAAACGGAATTATAGAAAGTTGTCATTCATTATATCTGTCTTTTAAAAGTTCTACCAACCGTTTTCGGGGTTTTAAGATTCGGGTAACAGAAATTCGATATTTCAATAGGTTACCTTCGGGCACCCATGCTCGCTTCCGCAGCCCTCCGCGGGTGTGCGTTGTTTTATAGACAATTGTTTAATATAATTTCGTATAACAGAAAATGTTTCGCATAATTTCGTTTCATAGAATAATCAATATAATCATTATATTTAATTAATATAATTTTAAATCATTGAATTTTGTTTCATATAAAGTTAAACATTAGAATAATCATTTCATAGAATATCAAATCAACTATTCTTAATCATTATATTGTTTATTTAATAGAAACTTATTACAAAGAATAACATATTATCATATATATGGTTTTTATGAACTAAACAATTGATGCGTCTACAAGGTCGACGGAGCCCCGCTAGGCGGAGCTCCTACTTCTGGGTGGTTTATAAAAAAAATATGGTGTTAAAATTGTAAATGTTACAGTTAAAAATGTGATTTGGAACATTATAAAGGTGGTTTAATATTCTTTAAAAATAATTCTACAGCTTGATAAGATTGTTAAACAAAAAAATTTGATTAAAAATTGTGTTTCTGTGAAATATGTTTCATTGTAGGAAATTGTTTTTGAAACAATAATATTCGAAATAAAAATATAAGACCCAAATATTATATGAAGCATTTTCTGTGAAACGAAATTCTGTGAAACGAAATTCTATGAAATTTCTTTCTACGAAATAAGGGGCTCCCCTCCCTCCGCGCCTCCGGTTCTTAAATAACACTCTAGTGTAGGGCAGACAAGTACCACGGCGAGTCGGGTCGGGTGTGGTACGCAGTGTTCACGAGCTCGCTTTGCTGATTCATTGATTATACCTGCATACAAAACTGTTCATGCATGACATGGAAAACAATAATTTAAACAAAATTATATTATATTTATAAGTCTTCAGGCTTTCATTATATTAAGTGAAATTATTTATGTCTTAAGTGAACGTTAGATTTTTTATTATTATATCAACCGTTACACACCCTAAATGAATCGTATAAATTTACTGATTTTTACTATACCTGTATATAGTTTAGCTGGAACACGATTTGTATGGGAACCAAATAAAAAGATTATGAAAATTTGGTAATAGTTTATTTGGAAAATGGTACGATGGGAAACAAAAAAAAATATTCTGAGAATCTGGTATAACTATATTTGGATTATGACAATATGGAAAACAAAAAATACTATTTGAAAATTTGGTTTTAGTGCACCTGGAAATTGATTCATCTGGGAAATGAAAAACGGAATTATAGAAAGTTGTCATTCATTACATCTGTCTTTTAAAAGTTCTACCAACCGTTTTCGGGGTTTTAAGATTCGGGTAACAGAAATTCGATATTTCAATAGGTTACCCATTTCCTCAGTTACTCTCTTATTTGAAATATCATCTTTAAGATTATCATGTATGTATAGTACATGTGGTAAACGCTGTGGATGTCATAATTATGATTGTTTTATGTGAACTATTTTAAGCATTCACTGTTGTGATGATGCTTATCCAAAAAATACAAACAATTCATCCAGCTTCTCTTACTTCTGCTCCTAAAGTCCTCCACGTTCATACCTTGAACCTTCTTAACATTACTTTCATCTCTTCTCACAATATGTCCATACCACGTCAGTCGCTCGCTTCACAATTTTTCATTCACTGGTGCCACTTTCAAACTTCCTTTAGTATATTTTATGTATTCCTTATTCTGTCCATTCTCGTCACACCACACATCCACCTTAACATTCGCATCTCCGCAACATGCAGTTGTCTTTCATTCGTCGCTTTCAAGGCCAAGCATGACGATCCATACGTTACAGCAGGTATGATCATGGACTTATAGATTTAGCTAAAGGGGAAATTGGCGATTACATATTGTGGTTCTGACCTGCCGCCATTTCAATCGTTGTTGTTCATATTATTACATTTTTTTCTTCAACATGCATGATGGGCAAATTATGCAGCAGATCATGTTTATTTTGTAACGAACAAAATCTGATGAAAAAAGAGGTAGTAATAATTAAATGACTACTTCACAGTATTGTTACGAGTGTGCGATAAGATAACTTTAATTAATTTTAACTTTACAAATTTCACTATAAATAACATTAGATTGTGCTTTTGGTAGTTGTTAATAACATTTTGAATTGAAACCTTATTAACAATGGACATTGATATTGTGCTAGTTTATGTGTACATCATCAACAGCTGCTTGTCCACAGTGTGTTGTGTGGCGCTGGTGACAGCGTGGTGTGTGATGCCGCGCTGGCGAACGCTGCAGAACTATTTTTGCGTCAACCAAATTATTACAGGAACTCTGAGTCTTGTGTGTGAAACATATATCCATGTTTCCATTACATTGTTTGCAAGTGGCTTTGACTACGAAACTTGGTTTTGTGGACAAAACCTAAAACAACATTTGGACATTTCGGTGATGTGCTGGTCCCTGTATGCGTCTCTGGACGCTTACATAAAATTGGTGCTGCAGTACCCGAGGAGGATGAGCTGCGAGAAGAGGGTATACAGCCTGCTTGTGCACTTGGCTATAGTCATGATATTTGGAATTCAATATATAATAGATCCTAATTTATCTGAGTATAAAATAGCGTGCGTACTATTAT
Source organism: Eilema caniola (assembly GCA_949126895.1). Taxonomy (NCBI): domain Eukaryota; kingdom Metazoa; phylum Arthropoda; class Insecta; order Lepidoptera; family Erebidae; genus Eilema; species Eilema caniola. The sequence goes on along the minus strand of OX421482.1, from coordinate 912,159 downwards.
TCGAGTACTTTCCTATGCTGTTAATATGGACTATAACATTTACGTTGTATGTGCGTATTGTGATGTCCATACTGCCGTGCGGCCAGAGGAGGATGTCTGGTCGGAATATGGACCACGTGTTGTCCTTGGCCGGAGTAGCTGTTATGTGCGACTCGCTGAGAGGTCTGAAAATGATAACAGAGTTGATACTAGACGCAGTTTTTTGGACATTACAGGAAGAAAAAATAAATTCAAATCTCTTGAAAATTATTATTGAGTACAGCTTCATCGTAACAGCGTTCTTATCTTCTAGATGGGTGTTTCAGACAATGTTCGTGTTATTTAGGCGGTCGTCCCGAGCTCACTGGAAGTTGTATATGCTACGAAGGAGGAATCGTAATTTAAACAATATTGAACTTCGTTAATAGTGAAAGTACCTTTTTTCGTGTGGAAATCCTCACAAATAAGTACACACCTGATGACTGGTGAGAAAACCATACTCCATGCATATATATTGCATTAATATGGGATAATGTTTGAAAATGTCTATGTAAGGTAAGAATGTATTATAATGTCTAAGATAAATCAAGTTGATAATTCATCATCATCATCTATTGCGGTCGGCGCAACATGTCATTCTCCTCCATAAATTCCTATCAGATGTCATTTCCTCAGTTACTCCCTTCTTTGCCACATCATCTTTCAAGCAATCCATCCATCTTTTCTTGAGCTTACCTCTGCTCCTAAAGCCTTCTACAAACTTACTTTGAACCTTCTTTACAACATTACTTTCCTCTCTTCTCATAATATGTCCATACCACGACACTCGCTAGCTTATCAATTTGCCATTCACTGGTGCCACTTTCAAACTTCCTCCAATATAGGCATTCCTTATTCTGTCCATTCTCGTCACACCACAGATCCACATAAAAATTCGCATCACCGCCACGTGCATTGGTCATCCATCCTAAGATCAACTTGGCTAATGTTGCTTAACCTTTCGGTTACCCCCCCCCCCCCCTTTGATCTTTTACAAAAATGTATCTTAGAGCACATTTATGGGTGGTCGCTAGAGAAAAATAAAACAACACTTCATTTATTTTTATATAATAAAACATCAGAATATATTTCGAAATTACATTTAACAACGAATAAATTACAGCACAATAATTGTGAGAAATAAAAATTAATAAATATTACTTAAAATAAAATGGCTCTTACCATTTGAGCTTCTAAACTGTTAATTTGATATTTTTGTGCGTAAAACGTTTTCAGAAAAATTGTGTATATCAGATATGTAATTAATAATTATTAATTCAAAATGATATTCCGATGAGACAGTCGATTGGTGAAATTGTGAAACACTACAAATGGCTTATATATGTTGTACACTATAAAACTGGCCGCAGTTATATGTTTGAAGCAGTTATATGTTTGAAGCATAAATAAAAGCATCTATCTGCAAGGTTTTGTTGAGTATTGTAACATGGCAGGTATAAATATTGGATGTATAAGATTTGATGATTTTTTCATGTATTCAATTTACATAAAACCATATCTAAACGTACGCTTTTTCGATGGAATCTTGAAACTAACAGATTCCTTTTAAAATAGTTACTTAAAAAATTAGTATTTCATGAAATTTTGATAACCATGTCTTTTTTTTAGAAAGTCAGCAATGTTGAACAACTTCATATAGTTATTGCATTGTCATAATCCTAGAAGACACAATGCAAATATTAAAATTACTAACAAATTAGGTAGTTTATTAATTACCACTGTCACTTTGATAGTGGTATATATTTGCTGCTCATTGACTTAGAAAAATTAAAACTAGAGCAATATTTATGAATTCTTTCGAACACTTGCAAATAGACGGTAATATGGTACTATAATGGTAGTGTACATTTTTTCCAAAAAAGTTACAATAATTTTACAAAATGACATTATAATTTACAATTTCTATCGGTAAAGATTAAATTGGTGTACAGATAAACATGATTTTCTAAATTGTCGTTAATAATTATGAATTTAACTGATATTGCAAAAATATGTTATGTATTAAAAAAACAATTTTATGTGTTCATCTACATATCAAATTTACCATATATAATTGAAAAAAAAAAAACAAGCAATATAAAACTTATTTTTACAATACCAGAATATGACATCTAAGATATTTGTAATTTATTATTTATAACACATATAAAAAATTCAGAATAATGATGTATTTGAAACACACATAAAATGACATATTCACATGAAGACATCAACACTATATAATATTTTACTATTAAATATAAAAATTCTACAGTAAGCTACGCCTACTAAAATCTATGGAACTATGGGTCTATCAAATATATAAATATATTGCTTAACGTGGTCCAATGGGATTATTATAATTAGGCATGAACTTAGTTTAGGTTAATACGATCTATAACAAGACGCGAACAATGACATTTTAGGTGTAGAAATAATATTTTTAAATTCATTAAGTTCACAAAGTAACACTTATAAACTTCAATATTATGCTACAAATGATAATTGTAAATGTGAGCTATGAATTATCTAGAAGGGAACAATAATTATAATAAATAATAATCTCATAATTGAAACGTCTTTTAAAATCTAAAACAATTAGTCATTTTAGATTTTTAGTCTATGTTACTCGTAGTAATTTAATTATATTATTTTATTTGTTTCTTTTTGGAAATGTAATGGAAATTTATTAAAATGATTACTAAAATGTATGATTCTCAATAATCCAATCAACAATAACTGATATTAAGTACTGGTAGTAAGTAAGATAACTGACATTTTCATATCATTCAATTTCTGTAAAGTCTCTAAAACTTTTCTCTATTGAGGGGTCGGCTTACAACTTTGTAACATAAGTATTTTTGTAATTCTGTAATGTTCAATTATGATTTAATGAATTTGACTGATCTCATGAAAACAAGTCAAGGAATTGCAAACAATGGGAGATCCTACTGATATTGCTTCAGAATTGTATAACTTCTGAAGTAGACGAGTAAATTATTTTCTTACTGAACTTTTCTGAAAACATGAAAAATGTTCCAACATCCAAAATGCCATTTTTCGCATCTGTACGACCCTTAGCTTGTGAATAGCAATAAACTGCTTCTCCACAAGCATTAACCTTTAACAAAGCAAGCGAAAAGGAAAGGATGCAGCAGTAGCTTTTAGTATTTTGAATTGCAAGCTGCAACATGCCTTTTTTTTTAATCCAGATCCTCACATCGTTCTATTACTTGTCAATAAAAATTGTACTATCACATAAGTCAGCTAAATTATATTGTATATAATATGGTCAAATGTATATTTAAGACTGGTGATCTTAAGTTAGCATAATATGTATGATTGAGGACATTTCGCATTACGATTGTTTGTTCCAAATTGATCTACTGAAGTTACGATTTTCGTTGTTATATTTTGGAAATTACTTTGACATGTATTTGTTTGTTAAATTCATCTCTGATTGTTTGATTCTTTAAAGATCAAGACTATATTCTGATGATATTTTTCTTTGCTCTTGTAAATCCACGTTGAAGCTTACATTCTCTATTATTTACTGATCATTTTCTATGTACGTTATCTTAATTAAATGCTTTACAGTTTGACATATTTTCTCTTTTGTTTGGTGAATTTTCTCCGCTAGTGTCAAATCAAGCGACATAATGTAGCTTAATTTCTAGGTGATTTTAGAAGCAAACTGTGTGATTCCATCTAATTCGTGATACCTTATTGTCGGTTCCCTGGATGTAACTTCTTTCTTGTTACATTTTCTAATAAAACGTTGTCTATTTTAAATATTAATTACACTTCAAGTTGATACAATTTGTAAAGTTACAATTTTGTCATAATGTCAAAAATACATAAATGTAATTTTACAAAATACGTAATTATATTTTATAAACATCGAAATAAAATTTCAATTATAATAATCACAAAATGCATTTTTTAATCAAAAATCGTATAAAATCTACATATAGAATGAGATTTCAGAGTAGAGAAGTATTTAGTCCACCTGTCCGTTACCTAAGCACCTAACGATGACTAAAGTCTACTGCTGATGATCTAGATGGTTTAGGGCTAGGTCTAGGATGGGCCAGGATAGTCCAAGGATGAGGCGAGATTGGTGTTTTCTTTGGACCCTGGGATTAAAATTACAATAATATGTCTTAATTGGTGATAGGACCTTTTCAAATACGTCCAATTCTTATTTGGATAGGGTAACCGATCGACTTCTACTTGAATATTTTTATTTTCTTAAATTTCAAATGTTTATAATAAATTTACTAAGCGTCGATCAGAGTACCCACACCAAAGTACTAACATTACAATACTGAATTACAATTTAACATCAAGTAGAGAAGTTAAAAATACATCTATTTTAATATTTAACCACTAATAATTCAATATGTACCTACTAATATAATTTTATATAAACGTTTGTAGCTCGCGTCCTCTATTAAATGAACACCATACTAAGAAAATAAGGCAAACGGGTATCTCGGAGGGATTAAACAATTATGTTATTTCGAACATCAGGCACTCAAATTGAAATCATTGTTATTAAAATAAAATGCTAAATCTAAATCTCAGAATATCTAGACAGGAGCTTTCATATTCTTTTAATTTAAACGATTTAGCAGCAGAATTGCTGTTTCAACAATATCTACTTCATGCTTGCATTTTAAAAATATTAATTGTGCGATGTCAATATCTGGAAGGAGCGATATTTTGACAATTTGAAGAGTGAACAATAATACGTTATTAATTGTAAATTCTCACAAAGCTACAAATAGAGAGTTATTATTTAGTGGCACTTGATACAGCAGTAGGTATTTCTTAATATCTTGTATGCTTTCAGAGTTTAGGTAATTTTGTAAGATTTATATACTTATATTATATACTGTGGCAGTGGTAATCTCAGACTTACAAAAAACTCTGTCAAATGTCTAGTCTCTGAAGGTTCTTATTTTGGCTTCTTACTTAATTCTCATTTCGTCTCCTGTCTAAATATTTCAAGTAATAAGAAAATTCTATGTAGTAAAGAACTAAGCATCTATGCGGGTTACTAAAATCGTTACTCTACTGTCTTACAATTCCGAGGAACATTATTTTAATTGTTCATCACTTTTGGCATTCTGTATTCTGGATGGATTCGATTAATATCGTCTGAATTCAATGTTCAGCATTTTTCGTTATTTTGTCAAATTTAATTCTTATTCATTGTTTTGAATGTTCACGTTTTGTTTCACTTTACATTTTTTGCGTCTTCTACTAACAACACATGGTGTGTGCGTCTAGTATGTTCTAGCATGTTCTAGCATGTTCTAGCATGAGTATACAAACAAACACGCCTACATCTAGCTCTAGCTATGATCTCTCCATATCAACAAACTAATTCGTTACAATTATCATCGAAGCGGTGGACCCAAATATTTTATTGATATATATGCGATATTTATGTATACGTGATATTTGATAAATGCGTGATAAATGTATATCAGTTGTATAAATTTAATATTAAGCGGTGTAAATGCATGCTTTAGCAACTTTATTTATGTTAATGTATACACTTTCAAAATGTGAATATAAAATTAATTTATCTATTTTAGTGTTAGTTTAGATCCGGTTTTTTTTACAATGAAATGTAAAATAAGGGAATACTTGACTTGTAAGATTACACCGTATTCTGATAAATAATATAATGAGTATTATAACAATAATTATTAATAATTTGCTGAAATTTATAAATGCATAATATTGATGTACGGATAGACTATATTAAATTAAAGATTACACAATTGATATTGGGTTCCAATATTTTACATTGCAATTACAATCACTATATGTCTGATTTTGGTTAAATGTACATTGAATAATATTAATATTAATCTCTAATTATACAATAATCTACTAAACAAGCTAAAATAATAAATAATATTATTAAAATTAAAAAGGTTACTATAAAATTTGATTACCATTTTGAACCTTACTTACACACATTAATTTTCGACAATCAAAAACCACACTTAGTTATAAAAATGTATCATCTAGTTGGAGTACAAACATTACATTTAGGAGACACAGTGGGATCACAATATGTTTAACATTAAAATTCATTCGTTTCTAACACTCCGAATAAGCCTCGTCCCTAATTCTACATAAATAATAGTAATACCATCGAGTTACAAATTCGTATTACATTTCTGTCACTTTAAACATTTCTAGGGTAGAATTTGTGATTTTTTTTAAGGTATTTTTAAAAAGATGGCATTATAGCCATAGTTTTTACTTTTTTGTATTGATTTGATATCCCTTTAGAGGTTCTATCAAAAGATATTCAGTGATTGCTAGATGACTGACGGTCATCTTTTAAGTCTTTTACAATATTTTACTTGTTTCATTGCATTTTTCTAATAACTCACATTAATAATATCGCTAACTCGCATTACTACATAAAAATCCATCTCCAAATATTCAAAATCTATTTATCTTTGCCACTACCGCATTTAAGTTCAGTCCACGTCAATCTAATTTTGTTACAAGTAATATTTAAGTTAATATTATATTGTTTATCGCCGATCCGTTTACTTCCCGAAAATAGTCGTCCATGTACTGAGTACGTAGCAAGCGAGGTCTGTTGTAATATTATTTTTAAGAAATATATACAACGTGTCAATAAAAGTGTATAAACACGGAATAAAAAGATTTCTGAGTAACTTCAATAGTAAGCAACATGTCATTAACGCATAAAACCATTTTGCAAAGTAAGGTAATTTTTTGAAAAATAGAAAACAACCAAGAGTAGTTCCCTGTGGCACGCCCTAGTGACAAGTTAACCGGATGATCTGTTTTTCATTGAAATCAATATGCTGTATTTTATCACAAAAGCAAGAGATTATCAAAGCAATGAAATAAGAAATGAATCCAGTGCTTCAAACTTTCCATTCAAAGTGTCCAATACACAAATAAAAATCTGATTGAATGTTGAATGAATTCATGTTGAATCATGAATTCGATAGGTGTTGGGCGCGAGGGGAATTTTAATTAAGTTATTGTTCAGAATAATATTTATTAAGTTGACAACTGTGAAAATAATTTCGAATGTCTAGAAAGCTCGCACTGACATGTTGTATACATATTAAAACAGACCTATGAAATATCCATAGAGACTATATTTTGTAGAATAATTAATCCAATCAAGAGATCCCAAAATCTAATTAACGTTGGGTTCATTATCCTAAATTAGTTCGATGTTTTGCTCAGAGGTGGCGCTATCTTATAGAAGGGTAACGCCATCTGCTGGCGTTACATATAGTTAAGATATAGGATTACACAGAAGAAGGGGGTTTGCTACGTCGGGTTCTATGGTATAACTAATAAATGTTTGGACTGCGTTTGTTTGTTTATTTTTCAGAAAAAAAAATTGTTTTCTTTTTTGAGTTTCTAATCAATAAGAGACAGATGATATAGATGCAATAATAGTAAGCTAAATGTAATATTATAGTGTCAGGAATTGAAGCAAAGGTTAATGATGAGCAAATAAAGAAAGAAAAAAAAATTATAATCTGGTTCTTAATGAAAATAGTCAATAAGACACTAGTGGCCTCTCGTGGGTCACAGTATGAGTTATAGACCTAGATATCAAATAAGACAAACGTGTTAACAATCTGAATTACGGAGACGCCGAAGTAGGAGTAAATATAGGAGAAGGACTAGTAAAGGAGGGATTAGATGATTATAAATTTAAATTAGTTTTCCATCAGCCTGTCTAACAACAAAACAATTTAGTACATTTGGTTTAACAAACGCAGTCCACATCATCTAAGCATACACTATACATTTACGAGTAGCTGACGGCGCAGTCAAAGAACGGGAAGCACGCAACGGGGTCGGCGGCCGAGTGCTAGAGCACGTGGAGGTTCTCACACGACTTGGACTTGGAGTCGCGCGCCCACACGCGCCCCAGCAGGCCACGCACCTGGAGATTTAGAGGCCACAGTATACATGGCGCTGGTTGGTTATGATTTGTGTAGTTTGATGATAGATGGTGTTACTAGTTGCTTTAGTTTGATAGTTGTAATAGTTTAGTAGAACCAACAATTCCGTGAAATGGTGAAAACGTGAACTATGGGAGCAAATGTCAAATGCGTACTGATTTACTGCAAATGAAAGATAATTCAGTACGATTTGACATTGCTGAAGGAATAGTGGCGGCCTCCTTCAGTTCATGAATTGTTTGTTTTACCTTATACAAATATTTTTGTTGTCAATAGACAATTAAGTTGATGGGACCCAGGCGGCAGACGCTCCCAAAACAGTAGACATAAAAATAAAAATCGTAAGTAGAGAAGGCGCAAATGTTGGACGGAGCTCGTCACGGATTCAAGTCCCATCCTGGAGTCTTTTACCAATATAAGTCTGTTCAAAATTCAGCCTCTATATAATCCCAATCTCCCAAATGTCAAAAACGATCACAATTTTTACGAAAATTGTGTTTAGAGAATACTGTTTTTGACGTTAGGGTTATTGACATTACATCTAGACTTTTGAACATATCATATGACTGTCCTTGAGAATCAATTTAATAGTATCGATCGTACATATTGGCGCACCTTGGGGGTAAGACCAACTTATACATCATATGCCATGACAACAGTCTCATGCGATAGCACGCACGCTATCAATTATATTAATGTTACACATTTGTCGTACGTCCATGACTAGAATATTTTGTTTTCATTCGGTGCAAAATATTCGTGCAGTGTTTTGAAAAATGGATGATTCTATCTATTTGACTTGGTCATTTATTTGTCAAAATTTATTGTAAAACCATCAAAGGTTTGAAAACCATCATTATATGACCTATAGACATAATGTATTATCGTGTGTGTAGCAAGCGTGTTTGACCAACAGGACCTTGGTGCCAAGCCAACCAAATGCAAGACACATTTTGACTAACGAACGAATCACTTATCCACGCTAGGAAGTCGATGAGTGCAGCGCAGTATAGTGAAGAACAGGAGGCCTATTCTCCTAATAAAAACTATTCAAAAGTCTCAATCTCTTTTAACACGTTTGAACAGATTTTAATTGCAATGTTTGGCCGTCTTTTTTTGTTGATTTGGGAGATTGAGACTAGATCGAACCTGAATTTCGAATAGCTTTTATTAGGATGGCCAGGATTAACACCACTACAATAGTTGCACAATTCTCTAAGCATTAAGCTTCGTGTACCGCGCTGTGACTCACGCAGCCCGACCAATGACGATGAATGCTTTAAGAATTACACAGCAGCACAGAGCAGCTTAGTGTACTGTTGGAAGACATGCTTATTACTAGGTCAGTAGCTTCATAACATACCTTGACGCTGGCGGAGAGCCTGGTCCTCTTGCGCGGCGTGCTGTTAGCAGAGGCAGCAGGCGGCGCGGGCGGCGCGGGCGCCTCGGGCTCGAGAGGGGAGCGTGCGCGCGCGCGGTTCTTGCGCGAGCCGCTCCGTTTCCTGGAGCAGGCGACAGGTGGGTTATTCACGTCACGAGGTTAAAAGTGGAAACAAGTAAGAGTACTTCAAGTAAGCCAGTCGATCGGATCTGTACGGAAAAGACTGCAGTAGGAAATTCAATTGTATATAGGGTTACAAATCAGCAAGAAGAGGAAGACTTGAATTAGGTCGGCACACAATAAATAAAAAAAAACTGTCACAAAAACAAATGCACTCTAAGATCCCACACTAAGATTCCCTTTGTCGATGATTCCCTGTGTAGATTCCAGTACCCTTCTCAACGCTATGACAATAACATAAACAGATTCTTAAATTAACAAAAAGAAGAAATCCAAAGCAGCAAGCACACAGTGAATTGCCAAGAAATATGCTCCTTGACAAAAGTGTGTCAAACTAAGAATGTGTCCATCTCGAAATACCGAAAGAATCTCTGGAAGCATGATCGGCGTTGACGATCCTATTGCATTCTTTGCCGATCAATTCTTTATCAGAACTTCTGAACTAATCCCGACTGTTCTCAAGGATAGACTGGCAGTAGTCATACAATTCACCTGACTTTCTCGGCGTATTGCTGCTTGAGCGAGATCTGCGTCAGCAGCCCCATGAGTAGTTCGTCCAAGCTGTGGTTAATGCTCACCGACGCATCGATGAACTATTCCTGACTATTCTCAAGGATAGACATGTAGTAGTCGAAGAACTCACCTAACTCTCTCGGCGTGTTGCTGCTTTAGCCGTATCTGTGTCAGCAGTCCCACGAGCAATTCATCCACGTTGTGGTTGATGCCCACTGAGGTCTCGATGAACTTGCACTCGTACGACGTCGCTAGGCTCTTACCCTCTGGAAGACAAAGAGGAGGGTATAGGTACAGGTGTTTTTGTTTACAATGTTTAACCTACGCAGCGACTATAAGTGAAAACTTGTTACTGGCTTTCTATTGCCTAATCCAACGCTATTCATGTTTTAGTAATCTATACATGTAAATAAAATTGGAGTGTCTGTTTGTAATATTAGATTAACCGTTTTTATTACATGCATATTATGAATAACATTTTTTACAATTTTTATCTGTCTGTCTGTTTGTTCCGGCTAATCTCTGAAACGGCTGGACCGATTTTGACGGTACTTTTATTGGCGGGTAGCTAATGTAATAAGGAATAACTTAGGCTTCTTTTATTTTAGAAAAATATCGTTGATCTAACACTAAGCGATAACTGATATCCACGAGGGCGGAGCCGCGGGCAACAGCTAGTAAATAAATAAATAAATTTTGACCTGCATGTTTAATGTCGGTTGAAAAACCCTGACGGTTAATTTCCGTGGAAAGGGGGACGGTCGGCAACAATACCTAATTATCCAACTATGAATATTGATCTCACGTAATAGGAGATGAACCACAGAAAGATGAACCCATTATCGTTAGGTGGACACTTTGTCATGGACATACTGATGGTGAACAACCCTTTATGGAGAATTTATGAAATTGCTAAATATTATGTTATATATATGAGTTAAATATTATGTCAATATTAATTTCAAATGCAGAGAATGATCAAGAACAGACTGGTAAGAAGGTACTCGATTAATCCAAGCCAGTGATTTCACAGTAAAATAGAACCAAATCAAACATGGTGTAATTATTGGGCTCGTGCTCGTAGTAATTACCTAGGCGTTGTGTCGAGGGGGCACTCGGCGAGACCAATCAAGGGTTGCTTTGTAATGGGTGCCTCAATTACACGGATCACTGGTGACTTTCTTTAGTGATGTTTACACTAGTGAGTTTTATTTTTTGTTAAATATTACGTAAATAAAGTTTTTAGTAGGCAGAGATAATTTTTTTGCACTTGTTACGATACTCCTATACACCTGTCGTATTGCCCATCTTATAAGACAGCTTTTTATTGGGTTTTTTTTAGGGTGTGATTAAAGTTGTCGCAGAAAATAATAGGATTTGTCCGCAAAGTAGAAGATCCTTTCCCAAAATTAATGGCAACAGTTCTATTATTTTACTGACAAGCCCTTCGTAGTCTTGAACATGGTCTCCCCAGTTTTCGTGCATTATCACAAGTATCCTAAAACGAAGAGATTCTAAACTATCCTAACAATCCATCCGCGCGGTTTTGTATTCTGTGGACAATAATCGATGATATGTATTTTGATTACAGATCTACCATATTTGGCAGCACATTTACCATTTTGAGCACCAACATTTGATGACAAAGAATATATTACTGTCAAGTTTATTAATCCCTACTAATAACTAAAAAGATGACTAATTTTGTAAGGAAGCTGCGCAAAGCTACGGAAAAGAAATCTACGTAGGTACAAGGCACCTTGCCAAAGGTTCTTTACAACATCATCGAAGATCTTTCATTCAGATTATGTTATTGACAGTTTGATTATAAAACTGTGAGCTATAATGAATCTGTCAGTAATGTCAGTATCTTTTGTCCGGAAATAACGTTTCCTTCAAAACTTATCGATGAACGTGAATCGAAGAACAAATTTACATCAAACGCCTGTCAAAATTGTAAGAGCAATAATCATTCAATGTTTGTTTTCGCACATTTAGATTTCTCCACGAGATTTATCAATGGAGCTACAGCTTGAAGGATAAGCTTGAGTTCAGTATCGAGTTCTAAAATAAAATAAATACAGCCATATGCATCGATTATAGTCAACGATTCTCTCCTCCCAACTAGTTGTAACACATTATCACCATTATTGCCTGCCATGGTTGCCTGGAAGAGATTGCCTTGCGCGATAAGGCCGCCAATTTTATGTATGCTACAAAACTGTACCTGCCACTATATTGTAACGTGTTCTTTCTTTGTGTACCATACAATAAGGAGATTTTTATTCATTCATATATTCATTATAAAACAATTTTCTAAAAGTTTCACGAAAATTTGGAGTTCAGAATACGGTACAGCTATTCAATATAAAGCAGAGTTACCTACTTTGTTTGTTTGTTTGATTTGTATAGAATATTGTTCTAACATTTGGAAAGGCTTTAGTGTACTCAGGTAGATACATTTTAGATGCTTGGATGTCACGAACGGCACAATATGTTACAAACATTAACATTTTCTACTTTTATTCAAATTTACTATTAAACCCTGCTTTTTGTTTTAAAAATGTACATGACATACACATTACTATCACAATTTATACAAAACCAAATAATATTGTCCAATTAAAACCATCAATTACAAGCGCTTTATAAATTTTCATTTGCAATATTGCGTTATTCGTTAAAATGCTATCATGTCAACCCTCACCAATTAGTAGGTAGGTACATACACAAAACATTCTCACAATCCAATTAAAAGTATAAAATATTCGCTAACGAATATAATTGGACAGATCTGGTTTTTATCAGCAGTTTATTTTTGTTAAAATACAGAGAGAATCGTAGATACAGGTACGGCGTCTGGTTTTGATAATTTTGTGGAAGGTCGGTAGGCAATTTGGTTTTTAAATTAAAAGTACATACTTTTTGTGAAGTCCCTATACACGATGGCCGAGTGTTGCCGAGCGATGGCTAACGCCAACATGTAGACAGCCTATTTACCTTGTCTGGTCATCGCTCGTTGTCACTAGCCTAGTTGGCCGAGTGAAGCCAAATGCCAACGTGTGTATCATTTGTAGCAACTTGCCTTCGCGTTGGCCTACACAAGGCCAGGGTGTATAGGCGGTTCATTTGCGCTGCACCTATTTGTCGAAGCTGGCGTTGGCTTATACTCGGCCAGCGTGTATAGGTGCCTTTAAATGCAGTTTCATCAGCGTTATTGCGTGAGATAGCCACTAATATAATCTCTCGCATCCCGGGCGACCCAGGGAGATGGCCCCCGACGAGGCCATCTGGCGAGATGGCCTCGTCGAGGGTACGAACCATGGTGTCCCCATCCTGCCCCCGGATAGGGATAGGCAGCTCCACCTTTCACATCCAGCCTCGTGGAGGACTGAGTTTAATGAGCAACCTTCGACGCCCAAGTTGCCTCCGCAAAATGGGGGCCATGGGCCTCAATCGAGGGTTCTCCAAAATCATTTCGCCACCTCCGTCCTTCGGAGTACTGCCTCGTCAAACTCACCTACAATGTAAGTCAGTACCCGGGTTATATAAAAAGTCTTACTAATAAAAATAAATTAAAACTCTGAATAACAGTTGTACAGTAAAAATGAGATTAAGCCATGATTAACGACTCGTTACACAGCTGCTACACAACTGCTTAACTAATAATCATTGTTCAGTGAATGAACACGGTTTTTAATTTAGGATGGCAATGTTTATTTACAATGTTTACATTAGAATTATTGAAATAAAGATATAACATCGTCGTACAATAAGGTTCTCAAACAGCTGGAACGTCGGCAACGACAAGACCTCGACGGATTATGCCATTGATGTACGCGTGCCGTGAAAGCCGTCCCGTGCTCCTACTGCATGAGAGACAATGTTGTCCAAGCCCTACAACTTCTTCTCCACAGCGACATCGATGCGAAGAGATGCAAGGAGCACCTAAACGAAGGCAAGCAGCGATACGGAAGGTGTTATGGTCGAACATAGTACATGGTACAACTAATGTTGGGCGATGGTAGGGCCTGAAGCAAAACACCGGATTCCAAATCCCCTACAGCCAAAAGGCGAGCACGCTCCGCGACATTGGTAGACGTAAATGAGATGTTTTCTTAGCGTGTTGCTGAGCGGCACGTCCCATTGTCTCTGGGAAGATTGGTGGGCTGGCAATTCAGCGTTTGGGCTTTGCCCTTGCCTGGCATTTTTGAATTAGTTAGCCTAGGGGTTAAGATTTGTCTAACTAATTCACCCGTGCCATTTATCGAAGATAAAAATGCTGGTAGACTTACGTCCGTAATTTTGCGAAAGCCGAGCCTCTCTAGACAAAAAGGCAAAATGTTGAGCTGAACGGAGAACATGTGTAAATTTAGGAACAAAATGACAATACCCGATTATAGTGAAAGCAGAATGGATATTAATTTGTTGCAACGAGTTCGAAACTTTACAGGAATTTTGTTTTTTTTCTACGAAACAGTCATAAGCTTGCTCTAAGGCGGACCTAAGAAGGCGGAAAGAATATTTTTGAACAAGTTGTAATTTGGGGCCATAACAACAATCAACCCTTTTTGTTCTTCTTCATTCTAGCGTTAATCCTAGTCTGGGGTTCAGTGCAGGTTTGGCTGAACTTTCATATTTTCCGTGAAGCATTGCAGTTAGACCAGTTGTTGGACTTTTGACGGTCGAACTACCCGTAACGACTGCTTTAGATGTTTATATGCATAGTCATCCCCGACGGCTTAACGTGCTCTCCGACGCACAGAAATGCCTAGACGAATGCAAATAGACTGATTCATGCAAACAAATGTTTGCACTGAGTGGGAATCGAACTTTCGGGCGCTAATCAGACTCGTTTTTAATGTTAACCCCAGTCTCAGCCGAAGCGTCTAAGCGTCTAATTGCGGATTTAGCTGAACTTCGATATTTTCCGTACAGGCCTGTTTTAGCATTGTTTATTTTTCAATAGAAGATTCGTGCTGTTATAAGGAATGTTTACAAATCTTACGTTAAAATTGTTTTAATTAGTAGACATTTTACTATAATAACGCTATACACAGTGCCAAACATTTTATTAGTGAGACTGCTAGTTTTATTTCATCGAAAACGAATAATGTTCTTAAGTTTAATCAGGACAGATCCTGTTTACCTAATTAACCAAAGTGTAGCCTGAATGTTGAATTTTTCAATTTAATTTTATATAACAAGATGCAACTTACCGTCAGTAGGAACAGCTCTCGACCTGGCGAGATCAGCTTTATTCCCGACCAGGATGACAGCCCGTCTGGACGTATGCCCTGCCGCCCATAGATCCTGGAGTCTTTTCTCCGCTTCCGCGAAGCTGGCCCGGTCTGCTGTCGAGTACACCACGCAGTAGCCGTGAGCGCAGCCATCAGACTGGAAATTGGTACAAGAAGAGATTATAGAAGACCGTAGATGGTCAAGGATCAGGGAAACTTGGACCTATGTTGGAGGACAAACAAGGCCCTGACGCGTGTGGATTGTTTTGTAATAACGTATGCTTGGTGAATTTGAGGTCTCTTGCTATCTTCAAAAGACATCCAAGAAACGTGTGGGTCTACTGCGCGTATTGAGCACATTAGACTTAAAATCCAAACTAGACATTTGTGTCCCGAAGCATACGACGGATATGCTGTAGGCAACCTTACACCGAGCATACGTTATCCGAGCGTTTTATTTCATTCGGTTCAAGGCCGATTAAAACCTCCGATATTTAACCTCCGGTATCGGAGGGAAAATCCGCAGAAGAGATTATAGTCTGTTGTAACACACAGGTTAGAAATTTTTCCCTGGAATAGGTTACTATGGGTTCCGGGAACGAAATCGATTTTTTCACATAAGTAGAGCCGCGGGGTATCAAAGTCAAAGTCAAAAATCATTTATTCTGTATTCAAATAATTCAAGACTAGTTTAGCAAATGGACAATCTCCGGCAAAAAACTCAGCAGTTTTGGTCTATTTACAAACATTTGCTTAGTCTACTTAGTCTAAATTATAATAGTTTGCTTGAGCGATTACGAACGAGAAATAATTTGCTCCGTCCCCTATGTCTGTCTAAGTTCATAGTATTTTAAGCTACGGAATTCTCCTTTGGGGTAATTCCGCGGATTTAAACACAATATTCATTTTACAAAAGCGGGCTGTGAGAGCTATTTATAATTTGGGCCCAAGGGAAACCCTTCGAGAAAAGTTTAAAGAAATAGACATTCTAACCATAGTGTCACAATACATCTTCGAGAACCTGATGTATGTAAGGAAAAATATCTCTAAATTTTCAAGAGTTTGTGACAGGCATAATATAAACACAAGACATAAAAACAATCTTGTAGCTTGTGATAGTAGACTCCATAAAATTAGTAATTCTTTCCGGGGCAACTCTATACGCTTTTTCAACAAGCTCCCTAATGAAATTAGAGATTTACCTGTAAATAAATTTAAAAATGTAATTAAGACTAAACTGTGCCAAAAAGGCTATTATAAAATCCAAGAATATTTAGATGATAAACAAGCTTGGAAATGAGCTGTTCACTCAACTATGCTACTCAAGCAAACTATTGTATTTAGACTAAGTAGACTAAGCAAATGTTTGTAAATAGACCAAAAAAAAAATGCCCGCTGAGTTTCTTGCCGGAGTCTTCTCAGGTCGGGGCCGCGTTTCGAACCGGTGGTCCATTTGCTAAGCTAGTCTAGATTTTTTTAACTTGACGTTTTGTAAGTGCCGTTTTAATGGTATATACAGAATAAATGATTTTTGACTTTTGACTTTGACTTTGACTGTTTCAAATTATAAAACCAACGAGAATTTTAAAGAATAGACTAAATACATAACATATTATAATTAATCTATTTTCCCCCGAGCCGTTATGTCGAAATCGTACCGATTAAAACCGCACTTCATCTCAGAGTGACGGGGAATATGATTACAGAATAGATATAGTCTATTATTTTATCTAAAAAATATTTTTACAGAGAAAAAAGGTTACAAATAAAGAAAAGCAAGTAATTTTCCTCAAAAAAGAATGTGAAATGTTTCGTATATAAATGTAACAATTTAACATTGCGACCTTCGTCACACCACTCTGTCAGTCTCGTCCGGGCTCTGAGGAGGCACCCTCTTCAAGCCATCAAACAACTAAAACTCATCTACACAATATGAATATTACTTTAAAACTCTATTGTATTAACACAACTAATTTTTTTACGTGCGGGCAATCCCCACGGAGCAGTAGAGAGGGGGGAGATGTCGGACTCGAACCGACTACACCGCACGCCGTCTGTGGGGTGTTGTGCACGGCCGAAGGTGAGGTTGTCTTAGTCAGTTTCGCCATCTTGGAATTACCCTCTCGCGATCCCGTTCTCACGTCCAATAACATAGGTATTTTACACCACTACAGCATCCATCCTAATATTTTTTAATTTCCTTCATTTTGATACCCCACTCAATTCATTTGAGTGAAATTTGATTTTTACCAAAAGCCGCCATTTTTATATAGGATATGTCAATATGATGACACCTCGACATGGTAAGTTGAACGCCAAGTCTCAGGATTAAGGGTCACTAGTACAGACACCAACAACGTTACAATGGTGGCCCTCAGTTTGACGGTAGCATCGAATGCTTTTTCAAGCCCCGCTTAATGGACCCGTGGTCAATCGTCAAATCGCGGGCCACCAGGTGTAGGTAATCACTTAACCTGGTCTATAGCTCGCTCCCAAATCCAATTCCAGTCCTTTCCAAAAACATCTTACCCTACATCACTACATACTCGTAGTATGGAACAAAGTCGCTCTCCCTGTCCCTATATCCCTTTGTATGCTTAAATCTTTTAAACTACGCAACGGATTTTGAATGAATGAATGAATGAATGAATTTATTTATATTCAAGCAACAAAGGCTCATTATTTGTTAGTATTACTTATTCTATGTTAGTAAAATAAAAGTAGGTACAAATATTTACGACGGCCATTCCTGCACCATCCCCCCCGCTATGGCACAGCAATGGTTTACTTAGCGACTGTCCAGTCTTCTCGCAATCATGTTTAAGATGCTGTTGCCCCCCGCTCGCATTTTTTTTTTGTAATAGATAGAGTGATTCAAGAGGAAGGTTTATATATGTATAATACATGTTTAATATAGTAGAGGGTGCAGCGGGAACGGGATCTGACCACACGCAGGCGGAAAAATATTGGCGGTACGAAGTTCGCCGGGTCAGCTAATAGCTATATTGTAAGTAAAAAATTTTGTGAAGATATTTACTCAATGGCTCTCAAACGTCTGAACGAATCGGGCTGAAATTTTGTACAGAAATAGAATATTTTTTATCTATCGACTAGGTTCCTGTGTTTCGAAAATGGAACAAACGCGACAGGAGCCGCGGGCAACAGCTTGTTATCTATGAAATAATAATACTTTGAAAGTGCCAAAGCACTTACGATTACATGGTCTGGTGGAGCATCCATGAACGTGATTTCGGACTCTTCGCCAGCCAGCAGCACGCACACCGATCTCTCTCCAGATTCGTCATCTGAAACAACACGCAAACATATAGACATAGCTCGCAGAATAAGCAAGCTAAAGTGGCAATGGGCTGGCCACGTCTGTCGAAGGACCGATGGCCGTTGGAGCAGACGAGTCCTAGAGTAGAGACCGCGAGAAGGATCGGCAAAATTAGCGTAGGTAGATTGGGAGATCATGTCAGCAGTGGATTGCAATATGATATAATTGATTAATTGAATCGTGTTATCTACACTCGAGAGCAATGAATCCGGGTCACTCAAAGAATCCAAAAAATCTCGGAAAGTAAGAATGCTAGGTTAATTCAATAAATTGTATTTAATAGACAATTTAATACTCCTTAAATGAAAGTTAAAAAAATATGAGTCACCATACATTTTATTTACACAAAATTACATAAAGAAAAAAAACTGCTGATCTCTCCTTAAAACAAAAATAGGAAACATGAAATTTTTGAACTTTATGACGATTTTCTTGAATTTCAATACTTCGTATTACCTCCTCGTGCTTCCATTACTGCGTTTACGCGGTTTGGCATGCTGTACACCAAGTTCCTTATACGATTTTGGGAAATATTCTCCCATTCCTCTGTGAGAGCAATTTTGAGCTCAGGAAGCGTGATTGGGGGAGGGTTTCGTTGTTTTACGCATCTCCCTAGCTCGTCCCAAGCATGCTCGATCGGGTTGATATCCGGGCTGCGCGCTGGCCACTCCATACAAGTAATGTTCATCTCTTGAAGGTAGTCATTCACAATCCTACCTGTATGAGGTCGGGCATTGTCATGCATAAATATAGCATCCTCACCCAAATTGACCATAAATGGACCAACGTGTTCGTTGAGGATTTCTTCCACATATCTTACGCTAGTTAAAGAGCCGTTTTCTATGATCACCAGCTCTGTGCGACTTTCAGAGGAAATTCCGGCCCACACAAGTACAGACCCACCACCGTAGGCTACTTTTTCTTCGATGCATGCTTGCTTGAATCTTTCCCCTGGTCTTCTATACACTCTGTGTCTTCCATCGTGCTTGTAGAGCATAAATTTTGATTCGTCGGAGAACATAACTTTCGACCAATCTTCAATACTCCAATTTACGTGGTTCTGGGCATATCTTAGTCTTGAAATACGATGGCCACGCTCCAGTTTAGGGCCGTTTGCAGGTCTAAGGGGTTTTAAGTTAGATTCAGCAAGCCGACGTCTTACTGTCCATGCACTTGGGTTACTTCCTCCGAGGCGTCGAAACTGATTTGTGAGTTCAGTTCCTGTGAGAAAGCGATTTCGAAGCATGGTGTTCACCAAGTATCGGTCTTCTCGTGCTTTGGTACACCTAGTTCTGCCCGTTCCTGGTCTGCGTAGGTTAGAACCAGTTTCTTCGTAACGTCGGAGAACTCTTTGTACTGTTGACAGCGACACACCGACAGTCCTGGCTGTATCGCGCTGACTCCGGCCGGTTTCCACCAATGTAAGTATTCTGGTGCATTCTTCAAGTGTAAGCGACATGATTTCAGCTTGAATAATGAATATTGAGCACTATCAACCTGGTTTATGTACCAACATAAATGACAGATTACAAACAAAAGCAAAAACAAATCCTGTAATTTCGTAGTTCCATCTTCGACAGTGTTCCCCTTTCAAATTTGATTTTTTTATGATATAACTTTACAATAACTAAGAAGTTTTAATACTTTCATTTAAGGAGTATTAAATTGTCTATTAAATACAATTTATTGCATTAACCTAGCATTCTTACTTTCCGAGATTTTTTGGATTCTTTGAGTGACCCGTATTCATTGCTCTCGAGTGTACTTATTTTTATTTTATTCGTTAGGAGGTGAGACACGGCGGTATTCCCGTCCAATTGAGCTGTCCGACTGGGAAAGTACCTCCGCCCTGCAGAATACCGCGCCCACAATAACCTCGTGTTGTTTTTCGGCGGTGAGTATGGTAGCCAGAGCTCACTGGAGAGTTTTGTGCTGTCAGTGGGGAGTTTGTCTTCTACACTGACGGCACAGAAACTCTTTGCATTTACAGGGTTACGGCAGCACGAGTGTGACTCCTCTGGTGTTGCATACGTCCATAGGCCACAGTTACCACTTACTATCAGGTGAACCGTGTGCTTGTCTGCCAGCACCTCAGTTGTATAAAATAATAATAAAAATGTAGGTCGTCAAATTGCCTGCATCTCGCCTGCATGGTAAGCTTGAGTGCAGAAGCTAAACCCCTCCTGTTTCTTCTTCAACTCAACAGCTTCTACTCACCTATACTGGTGTCGTACGCGTGAAGGTACTCTGACGTCATAAACTGCCCCACCAGGCTGGACTTGCCCACTCCCGGTGCTCCTAGCACCAGCACTCGATATGAACTGAGACCAGCTGATGAATCCCTGTGATGACAATAAGAAACAATTTGATTACGCGTTGATGTACGCGACCACGGGGATGGGAGTTGTATGAATCTATGTTTGGTCATATTGTTTTTAAGGGTCAATCACCACTGAAAGAGAAGCAGCCGGCAGCGGTTTCTTGGGGCAAAATATTTAAAACCATGTTGAATATTATCTACGGGATTAAAACCACTTTTAGCGACACATATGAAAAGCACTATAAAATTCTGGAGGATGTTGGGGTTTCGTCATCTGGACCTGACATATTTCTTTATTCGAAATTAATCAAAAAATGGTAACGTGGTTAATTTATATGCAGTAGAAGTGGGAGCGAGAGGTATACCAGCAAAATCTCTCTATGACCTACTTAAAGAGCTAGGCCTATCGAGAGCTACAATGAGCTCAAAAGCGATGGACCCGGCATCCGCACGGAGAATCCATGGATTGCTAAGAATATCGATCTCATTAGCAACATACTGACGGCGAAGGAGAGACCGCGCGGTGTCGCGAGAAATCACGCAACAGATTGATCCTTCTCGCAATCATTTCTAACAAACTCGGGCCGCTATCGGCCGTTGCCGGCTGCTGTTTTTTCGGTGGGACGCCGTTGACCGGACGGGTCATCAGCCCATCTCATCATCGGGTCATTTCACACATTCCCCTTTATAACGACTGCCATATTCGTATCACAACCATGACCGGCGGCTTAACGTGCTCTTCAAGATACGGTAATACCCAGATCAATGCAAATAGCCAAATTCGTATAAAAATTTGCACTAAGCGGGAATCGAATCAATTGTGTAGCAGTCGATTGCACTACCCCCACGCCACAGAGGATGTCATTTTAGGTCATTTTTCCGTTTATACTCAACCTGTTAAATCTAGTGACAGCATCTGGAATGGTAGTCACTACCTTTTGTTAGTGGATGGGCCCCGATGCTACTGCCACACTAACAATGGTGTGTACATGTTCAACAGAAATTACAACGC
Source organism: Eilema caniola (assembly GCA_949126895.1). Taxonomy (NCBI): domain Eukaryota; kingdom Metazoa; phylum Arthropoda; class Insecta; order Lepidoptera; family Erebidae; genus Eilema; species Eilema caniola. The sequence goes on along the minus strand of OX421482.1, from coordinate 890,164 downwards.
GATTCCATTACTTTTAAACTTGTTCTCTGTTGAAAATTCTCACAATAACAAAGGAATTATCGAGAAAATATATATATAATGAAATACATAACATTTGTCTAAAAGTTATCTTAAACTTGAGGGCATTGGGTGAAACGTAATATATATTAAAATAGGATCAACCGCTTTGTTTTGTTTCATTGAGAACTTTCCATTAATTTTTAACGGAGCCTACAGCAAATTATTTTATTTCTGTAATATTGACTTCTTCTTTATTATTCTTTGATATTGATATTTTATTTTGTTATGACAGTATAGAATACTTAATACAACATTAATACACACTAATGTGGCGGACTAAAATACTTATTTTAATATTATCCGTAGGTAGACCCACTGTGTTGGGACAAAGTGGATAAATAAACCCTATAATTTCACCAGTGTGGTGTGTAAAATTACTGCTGTTATCAGTCAACAGCCGTGTTAGTTTCCGGTAGAGCAGAACCAGGCCACACCCATTCTCTTCCCGTGGGTGTAGTAAAAGGCCACTAGGTTACAGGTCTGTTTCTGTTCGACTGATTACAAAGTGCCCGCATAACAGCAATAGGCTCGTCCGCTACTAATTTACTAGCGAAGTGTGGTGGTGGTACACTTCAAGGATTTACAGGCTTGTATATCAGCCATTACACAAATCAATTGAATATTTTTGTGCAGATAACCTTGAAAGATTCCATAATAAAGACAGAAATATAGATAAGTAAAGGTCACCTTAATATAAAAAGTGTGACAAATAAATGTAACATACAAAGCGACGTATTCACAGTCCGACATTGTCGACTAAAGCCAGCGAAAAGGGATCACCCACAGGGAAACTTATCGGGTATTTCCTATCCGTCGTCTTCCTGTGAATGATATATGAATAAGTCGCGTGACTCTTACCCATTGCGGACGATTTGAACCCGCCTCACGTCGCTCTGATCAGCGTGGAAGACAAACCTACAGTTGTTATTCACTATGTCCAACTTTGTTGCAGAATGCTTCGTGTTGATAAAATCTCTCGGTGTTATATCGCTTTGTGTATTTCTAGAGTTGGATTATCTACTAGAATGTTCTTTGTTTAGTAGTCAAAGAATTTTGTTGTTGCACGCTTTGTAATGCAACAATTTTTAACCCTCGACATGAAAAGAGGGGTTATAAAAGATTGAAGTGTCTGTCTGTCTGTCGCATTATAGCTCCCGACTGCATGTAGGGATTTGAATTTAGTAATTTTTTGTTTTATAGGTGATTTATGTGCGAGTGTTCTTAGACATGTTTAATGCAAATCTGTGCCGGGTAGCCGTTAAAAGTTGTCGGGGCTTGAAGTGGGGAAAAATAACCGAATGTCTGTAATATACTCGAGTGGGGTCTCAAATGAAAGCGCAGGACGTGTACATTAAAAAATTAATAATATGTTAAATAAATTAGATTTAAAAAAAGGGAAAAAAGAATCTTTATGGCTATGGCGAGAGTTCCTAGTTAATGAATTGGGTATTTGACAACGTTCACAATAAAATATGAAATGTATTGCATATATTATGTAAATTATAATAGGTATGGTGGTAGGTGTATGTGTGTATGAGTGATAGAGAAAGAGAGAGAGAATGTGATTGGCCAGTTCTCGGAATTTTAGAAGGGGGCTAATAGGAGACATTCAGTATTTTCATAGTCTAGTCCCATTGCCATTCGCTGGTAATTTTTTACACAGTGCTTTGGTTAGGTTGTATATAGGCAGTATTTTATTCAGCTTATTAAAAACATAACCCCCAAGGAAACAGAAGAACCTATTTGTGAATTGTTTGTTGAGTGAGTCAAGGGTGCGGTCGACAGGCTTGAATCGTCTCTTATTTAAAGGTGCAGTTGGGTTGTAATTTAGCAGATAGTGTTGTTTTGTTTAATAATAAGGAGTAGTTCAATTTAAAAAGATTAAAATAATTTGTGACGGGTACGTTAAATTTTAATTTTATTTTATTCAGTGTTATTTTAGTTTTAAATTATTTCCTGAAAGACAACGGGTATGCGCATTTTACGTTTAGATATATGTAGGTGTTTTTTATATTAGGAGGGAGAGTGGGGTTGGGGGGGGGGGGGCACATTTATAAGTAGTAATCGAGTAGAATAAGCAATACAGTTTTAAAAATAACTGTTCTTCATACTTTGAGATCCCTCTGTACCTCGGAGAGCACGTTTAGCTGTCGCACCGGTCTCGGTGGCCATAGGAACGACTGAGGCTTGAGTAATTTCAAAAAGCAATTGTTGTACTCATCAAAGAGGGAATAAAAATGTACATAACAGTACAGAAACCAGTATAATCGTTACCAACGATCCCAAACATAATCAATATGAAACCTTTTAGCGAAGTTCTAATTTTCCTATCTTAATCGATTTGAAAAGTTAGCATAGTAAATGCTTCAAAATTTAATTCAATTCTAATTTTCCTTTCGCGTGCCCCACCGCTCCCATTATGATCCAGGTTTGACTTCTCAGATGTCGAGTTTGATGTCTAAAGCTTCTTTTACCTTATTACTTACCATTATTGTCGAAGTTAACATCAAAAGTCGTTTACACTGTGTCGATACATATTTACGGATATTACAAAACGGCGAACAAAAATACTGAAGGAAGAAATATAATTTTATTACCGTATAAATAATTTTCACATAATATGGTCATTGTATCTTGGGCTTCGGGCTAACCCCGTTTTTTTTAAGTGAAAATTTCTTTAGCGGCGTTGGATGGGTAAAAAGTGTTAAACTCGCGTCAGGATCACTTGACCTTTGAACCGTAACCGATGACTGACGTCATACAACATTAGCTACAGATTGTTTATTTTGTTTGGTACGCTAAGAAGCTTCGTAGCTTAGCGGTAAACGCTTCGACTGTAAGTGCTTATAGTTTCAGATAGTACCGTGTTCGAACCTGGGCTTCTGACACTTTTTCTCATATTTTTTATTTTTGTAATTTATTACTTTTTGTGATTATTTTTTCTTCAATATTCATTAATTTCTTCTGGCAGAAAATGAGTGATAGGTTCTATGATTGGCGCTATATTATAGGTATGGTATGGTGTATTCTTTTATCTTTTTCTCTGTATATAACGAAGAAAGAAAGAAAGAAAAAAATTTCACTTCTGCCGGCACTCCCGGAGTGCAACCCGTCTTTTTTAACTACTTATGCTTATTTATACTTCTTAATACCCAGTGTGCATAATTTATACACATTAAAAAAATCAATATTTACACCAAATACATACTTCTAGATGATTTTGCTATCAAAACAGTGCCCAAAATAATTAACTCCAAAACGACAATGAAATCAGCCGGTAATAAAGGTAATAAAGTGCCTACAAATTCATTAGACGCGGCCCCTTCCTAATAGAAAAAGGGTAGTTATGTTTAACTGCATTAGACACAGTCCCCACTCTTAAGGTGGAGTTGCAGTTCAACGTACTTAACCTACGTGTCGCACTGCTAATATAAAATCCGCGAGAGAGCGAGGGACAGAGAGAGAGAGAGAGAGAGTGAGAGAGAGAGGCCGCGAGAGGCTGAATGCAGAGATTCAGAGGATTTATATGGCTTTTGAAAAATATATCAACGTGATAAAATATAACTTTACCAGAGCCTACATAGTTTTATGCTCTATTTTTTAAAATAAACTACAACATTATTTGAAAATGGTGTCTTAGTGGTAAATGTGTTTGAAATAGCGATTTGGAGCATTTAAGAGCCATGTTTTAGAATTATAAACCAACTAAAAAATACAGCTAGCACTGGGTATGATGAAATAAGGATGAGTGTTGTAAAAAAGGTATCGTTGTACATTGCGCCTGTCTTAAGTCACATTATTAACTCCTGCATTATGCACGGTATATATCCCGACAAATTAAAAAAAAAATGTTGTAAAGTCCCTTTTTAAAAAAGAAGACAAGGAAGATCTCTCATGTTATAGGCCCATTGCTTTAGTACCAATTTTTTCTAAAATATTTGAGCGAGTCATTTATGATAATGTGAACAATTATTTTGAAGGACATAATCTTTTTGCTGAACAACAGAAAGGGTTCAGAAAAAATAAATGTATCGATACAGCCATTTTTGATTTTTTACAAATAACTATGGCTAGAGTTGATAAACGTTTGCCCATGGTGGCTCTTTATATGGATATGACGAAGGCATTTGACTATGTAGACCATAAAATTCTTATTAACAAATTAAATTCATACGGCATTAGGGGAAACTTGTCTAGTCTCCTCGAGTCGTACTTAACAAATCGTCAACAGGTAACTATAATTAACAGGATAAGTTGTAAATCTAACACTGAACATCATTACCAGTCAGATGTAAGAAATATAGTTTACGGTGTGCCCCAAGGGAGTACGCTAGGGCCGTTGCTGTTCAACATTTACATCAATGACTTTCCGTCAGCAACAACATTTCCCATGGAGATGTTTGCCGATGATGCTACGGTTGTATTTGACAAATCTAATATGCACCTAATTGAGTCAGAAGTGAATAATAGTCTCTAACTCTCTTGATGCGTGGCTTGAAGCGCAAAACTTAAAAATTAATATCGGAAAAACTACTGTAATGAACTTTGGTAGAAACATAGACAAGGACTTACATCTAAATATTAAATATAATGATATAAAAGTTAATGAAGCTACAGTAACAAAATTTCTTGGGTTGCAGATAGAAAGCACGTTACAATGGAAAGAACAGATTGGAAAAGTATGTGGTAAATTAAATCAACACGCATACGCCCTATACATGCTAAATAAATCTTCAAATCAAAATACTGTACTCACGGCATACCATGGGTTAGTTGCGTCCACTCTAAGGTACGGGATTATATTTTGGGGGAATGCGGTTGGCAAAGATTTGGTATTTAAGGCACAAAAGCGTTGTATCAGAGCAATATGCAACCTACATATCACTGACACTTGTAAGCCACATTTTATAAGGCTGAAATTATTAACAATGCCATCTATGTACATTCTCGAAATGTGTATGTTCGTAAGACGAAACTGGTCAACATTTTCAGCAGTAAGTAGTGGCCGTAGAGCATGTATAAACAAACAACCATGTATAAAAACAGTGTCTTCTGCATGGCACCTACAATTTATAATAAACTGCCTCAATGTATACGTTCCGCCGAAGTTTTACAAGAGTTGAAAAGTAAATTGCTCACATTATTATTAGAGAAAGCATATTATTCGATCAATGAGTATCTGAACGAGAAATTTTAATGTTTTATTGTTTTTAATTTATAATTCATTAGATATATTACGTTGACATACAAACATATTATTATTATATGAATATATGACATTAGAATGTATTATTTTGAACAGTATGAGCAATGTATTATTATGAGCAATTTGACCTAATCTTGTGAGCGAAATCTACTAACCATAACTTTAAGTTCCAATACTAACCATAATGACATTTAATTTTAATTTGTACGCCATGTAAGTGGTAGGACATAGTGCACTTATATTTATTATTTTTATATCTCTGTTAAACCTATGTTCAATAATTTAATAAATAAATAAATAAATAAATAAATTTCTATCGAGGCAAATATTATGAATCGTGTTTCTATCTTCACACCACACTTGACGGTTAAGCCTACTTTATAAAGAAAATTCTTTTTATTTGGTGTAATTTCCTATGTAACTTCATATAAATATGTATGTTTAACAATGTTAAAAGCAACTGCAACTTCGCCTTTAGCTTAACACAGTCACGTGCTACACGTTTCTAAAATAATTTCCTCCCGCAGACGCTCAAATAATAGAATGGCTGACCTGTCATAGTTCCCCTGAGAGACTAGAATGGGGTTTCCGGAAAGAGCATTAGAGAGATACTTTAGAACAAAATTGTTGGGAGCATGATAGGTGTCCGTCAAAGTGTCAGTGACAGAAGACGTTAACGTACGATTTTAGTAACTCATACCTATACAAATGAATATAATTGGAGTGCATTTTTGTAACGTAACACAGTAACAACAAAAGAACAGTTTTTAATGGATGTAGAATACCGATACCTATAACAGAAAAGCAATTTCTAAAATTGTTGCATGACTGTGTTTGTAACGGCTAATCTCCAGAGAGACTAAGCCGATTTTAATAGATTTTTGAAGTGAAAACTTCTTTAGCGGCGTTGGATTGGTAAAAAGTGTTAAACTCGCGTCAGGATCACTTGACCTTTGAACCGTAACCGACGACTGATGTCATACAACATTAGCTACAGATTGTTTATTTTGTTAGGTACGCTAAGAAGCTTCGTAGCTTAGCGGTAAGCGCTTCGACTGTAAGTCCTTATGGTTTCATATAGTACCGGGTTTGAACCTGGGCTTCTGACATTCTTTGTGATAATTTTTTCTTTTTGTAATTTATTACTTTTTGTGATCATTTTTCTTTTTGTAATTCATTAATTTCTTTTGACAGAAAATTAATGATAGGTTCTATGATTGGCGCTATATTATAGGTATGGTATGGTATGTTCTTTTTATCTTTTTCTTTGTATATAACGAAGAAAGAAAGAAAGAAAAAGTTTTCACTTCTGCCGGCACTTCCGGAGTGCATCCCGTTTTTTTTATTGTATATAGCTGATGTTTTAGGTTTATTTTCGAAAAATTATTAGGATTCCTCGACACGGATGAAATAGCGAAAACTGCTGGTTATAAAATATGAAAGTTTGTTACTCAACCACGCACTAATGAATTAACGGATTTGACTGAAATTTGGTACAGGGCTAGATACAGCCTATGATAATACATAAGCTATTTTTATCCCAATAATAGGTTGCAGGAACGCTGTAGCAGAGTTGCTGACAACAGCTAGCTACACTAAAAACATGAACAACGACCAGAATACTAATACATAGCAGGTGATTCTATTCGTCTCTCTCAAGAGAACCGTCGTTTCACTGACCTGGATGATGCTAAGGAGCAAGGAGCTGATGCTCTGGTGACGGCTTCAGTGCTGGACGCGCTGGAGGCCACTGAGGTGTTGGAGCGGGAACGCCTGGAGCGAAGGGAGTCGCCGCGGTTCACCACGCCTTTACCTGTGGGAAGAAGAGGTGGGTGAGAATTATGATTGCAAGCGGTCCGCAGGATGTTGGTTATAGTGAATAAAGAGCACCATTTCCTATTTCATTCTGACTGGTAGAAATTCAAAAATGCTCTGGAGTATATTTATTAAAGTGAAAACTTCTTTAGCGGCGTTGGATGGGTAAAAAGTGTTAAACTCGCGTCAGGATTACTTGACCTTTGAACCGTAACCGACGACTGACGTCATACAACATTACAACAGCTACAGATTGTTTATTTTGTTAGGTGCGTTAAGAAGCTTCGTAGCCTAGCCGCTAAGCGCTTCGACTATAAGTCCTTATGGTTTCAGATAGTGCCGGGTTCGAATCTGGGCTTCTGATACTTTTTGTGATTATTTTTCTTGTTTGTAATTTATTACTTTTAGTGATTATTTTTTCTTTTTGTAATTTATTTGTGATTATTTTTTCTTTTTGAAATTTATTACTTTTTGTGATTATTTTTTCTTTTTGTAATTTATTAATTTCTTCTGACAGAAAATTAGTGACAGGTTCTATGATTGGCGCTATATTATAGGTATGGTATGGTATGGTATTGTATTCTCTGTATATAACGAAGAAAGAAAGAAAAAAAAAGTTTTCACTTCTGCCGGCACTCCCGGAGTGCAACCCGTCTTTTTTTTTATAAAGTGTCAATTACTATACAAAAATTCTAGGTTTTATCTTCGTCAATGATGAACTTTCATAAAAAAATCTCTTCGAAAAGTGCTTGAAAGGGCCGAAATTATTAACTCTTTTAAGTCCTTTTCACAATAAAAGGCAGCCTATGTCCTTCATCAAGCTCTAGAATTATTTATTTTTTCCCATTAAGTCATAAAAATCGGTTCAGTGGTTTAGACGCAACAGCCATACAGACGTCAGCGTTGATATATTTTTTTTGGAGTATAGTATTACTATAAGACTGCCCATTGTAAACATCTTGCTTTCATGTTTCATTTCATCCTCTGTTTGGTGAGCAATAAAGAGCAATAAATCTATGCTTAAAGTTGTACAATATTCTAACATTAAAATTCTAGTTTCTACCCTTAAATACTGGACCGATTTTGTTCAAACTTGGGCCGTTTGAAGCTAAAGGGGTATCAAGTATATGACTTCAATTAATTCCTATATTTGGTATTCTTTCTGTATATTTTTCCTACCTATCTGAACTACAAAAGCCTAAATATTTTTTCCAGTGTAATGGAATGCAAAAAAGCCGCCCCCACCTTTTCTTTTGGGTATTATATTAGGCGACGGCCTTTGAAAAAATATCTGGTTGACAGTAGGTTCGCACTCAAATACGTGACTGAAAAATTGTGTAGGTGAAAAATGATTTCGTGAAAACGGAGCTTTCCAACTGTAAACGAATTTATATCGGACATTTAGGTATATCACACACAATATGTCCAAAATATGACTGTAACGTGTTCAGGTTTCATTTAGTTTCTGTCTTATATCATAACTTTTGAAATGTCTGAACAGACTTTGATACATACATACTCATATACAGACACAGCTTTTTCCCCAATACACTACAACTTCCCCGAATTTAAAAAATATTAATATTGGGGACTGTAGGTAATTTTTAATTTAATACCATAGGGATATTTTAGGTTAGTTGTTACGATGATTCGCTTTTAGTACCTTGCTCGTTGGTTTCGGGCAGCCTTGTCATAGCTTTACTTTAAAATGCCTTCGGTTTGATTGATGTAATAATGAGGCAACCATGTAAGGGCGGCCCCTTACATGGTTGCAAGGCGTGCGTAAGTGAGGTTGCTAGTTCATATCCCACGCACTCCGGCTATCTATTTCGATCTGGCCCTACTCGGGTGGGGGAACCATGGAGTCCCCAACTCGTCCCCAGTATGGGGTGGGGGGGGGGGGGTGTGGACACGCACTTGCTTCTGCTAGCGTGACAGGTGGCTCCACACATCAAGCCCCCTTCAGCCACTCCCCCATGTTGGGTATTACCGCCGCTATTACGGCGTGCCCTGCGCGTGAGACTTCTCAGCCGGGCTCTCGCATCCAGGATCCACCATGGCGTTCCGGTAAGGAGACTCGCTGTTTCAAAGGATATCGAGCGGTACCCCCTGATGACCTAGTAGGCCATCATCTGCTGCGGGGTACGTAGCAGGTGCGTGTGCCTGTCTCTTAGGATGTCCGCCCATACAGGGCACCCGTATAGGGCTATGGACCGCACGATACACGCGTAGAGTCTCCTGCAGGAGTCTTCCGGGTGCCTTAAGGTTGGGCAGTAGACGCACCAGTCCGTCAGCCACGCCCACCCATCTGGGACGCAGACTTCGAAAATGTGTTTTGAAGTTCCACCGACCATCAAATACGAGCCCCAAATATTTCATCTGGGGCTTGATGCCGATGGGAGTGTCTCCCACTGTGAAGACAAGACTGAGGCCTATATGGGTGTCCTGAACAACGTTGTCACAGGTTGGTCACTAACCGCATGAAAAAGAAATCCTAAGCTACTTCTTATTCTTCTTTATAATAGCTTTTGCAGCAAATCACCGCAATTTTACCAATGTCAAGTAAAATACTGATGGTCGTAGTAATAAGTCATGGCTCAAAGTCAGAACCAAAACTAATGTAACGTTTTTATGGTAATGGCAATGTCATGCAAATGTCAATAAAGATAGTTATATGATTCTGAGTGACATTCACTAAATATTTTTATCAAACAATAATTTTGTATGGTCATACAAGAAATAAAAGTTTTAGAACCTAGTTTTCTTCAGGAACCAATATTTTTCTACACATAATAATACAATATGTTATCTTATGTTATGTATGAAATATTAGCAATACTTAAAATAAGCCTTATATATTACATCCTTAATATTAATAGAGGTACGAAGAGGCTTTTTGGGCCCGACATTCAACAAATGTCCGCAACGAAAGTAAGAAAGGAATCTCATTCATTCACACAATGATTTAAGATATAACCTCAGCCCCGGATCAGCATCGGCACGGATTTTTGAGACTATAATGAAGCAGTACGGCGAGCGTGACATCATTGTCTAGCTTGGCGGTATTCTGTTCATATTGTGAAAAATACATGAAGATAAATTTCGGAAAATGGCACCCATATAAAATTAGTGTATAAAAGATATAAAAAACCTGTAACCTAGACTTATAAAATACCTTGTCAGTAGTAAAGTCAAAAATATGTGCAATAAAGGTTACGAAACTTTATTTCCTTTATGTAGAATGTAACCTATTGAAAAAAAAAATAGAATATTTAATAGGATTAGAATATTACCATAGTGAACAACATAAAACAGTGATAGAAAATAATTATAATACTAGAAGGGCTAGGGAACTAAAGCTGATCAGACCTAAGGTTACAAATTACTATGGTAAAAGAACTGATAAGTATATGGTGTAGTATTTAATAAGATAAATGTATTAAGAGAATTACCTATAATGAGTAAAAGTATCTTAAAGAAAGGATTAACCGACACATTATTGGAGGTCGACTAAACTCTTACTAGACTTTGGTTTACTCTTTATTTGTACCTATATGTTTTGCTTATGTTTTATTATTTATATAATAAATATGTAATAGGTTATATAGTATATACAGCTAAGAGCGCGCTCTAGCCGTTAAACGATTAAGTTTGGCGAGGAATAATTGTAAAGAAATTTTATGTAACCATTATAAAGTGAATAATAAATTTAAAAAAATAATTCCCATTGAGGCAAATAGATAATCAAGCAACGAATTTCACTTAAAGTTAAGTTAGGTATAACCAGAGATATGAACAAAAGAGCCGATAATCTTGTAACGGAACTTAGGGCCTACGGCCCTACGCTACATTGGCTGTGATCGTCTAGATTGCTATCGTCGAAACCTACTACACTAATCTATTTACATTCAATATTGACTCCTGACCGTATGTATATATTCGTATAACAAATGCTAAGAGCGTCTATTTAGATCGATAATTTGCCACCTCAGTGGTATATAAAGTATGATGCTCTATCCCAACTTTTAACTTTAAATGTATATATGGAATATATTTTATGATGACAAGACTGTGGATTTATTTGGAATCAAATGAATTAATATTAAATTCAAAATATAGGTCTGTGATAGTTTTATTTATGTGTGGCCTCTTTGGGCGTCTTTTTCAGCTGTATTTATATTTTTATAGGCCTTTAATTGTCGTAGATATCATATATGATTTATAATATGTGATCCGGATCAATTATATATTTTTTTGTTGTTGTGTATTGCCATACAATATTATCTCAAGCTCCGAAAAGCGAGATTATCTCAAGCTCCGAAAAGCGAGATTAGATCAATTCCGAAGAATCGATAGCTCTGATCAACAGATCAAGCTCTCCTTCAACTCGTCACAATGAATTTAATTTAGCTTGTAATACCTCCACTGATTTCACTGTGTACTGTAGATTTCCGTGTTAGCGTTCAGCTCCAGTACAAAATGATAGACCCTTAGACCTCGTGACATTAATGATTCAACTGAAGCAATTATGAAGGTAAAATGATAATGATTATGAGTCTTATTATTCCAACAACAGTATCGTAAACTTTTACAGCAATGGTTGGCCGTCAGTTATTAATGGGATATTTAATTTCTCAGATAAGCTTCAGCAGAACAACTAGTGTCACTACACATTACAAACTTGGGCTCAAATACTGGTCCAAGTGACCCAGGAGCTAAGTGAATTTACCTACAGATGTTTCAATGAGTATAGCTTTGGCTGATATGATGTAATAAGTGAGATCTTGTATATGTCGGAGATGTCAATTAGTCTCTCATTAGCAACTGTGTGCTGAATTTAATGATCTCAATAAATAAAGCCTTTTGTTTATTCAATGTACTGACTTTGTGAAGTAAAGTAGAGTTAATCAATGTATATGATTTACTTATATGGTTGATATACTAACTTCAATCAAATTATAACTATAGTTTACACTTGTCACTATTATTTTGAATAAAACCCGACTGTAAGAGCACAATAATCTGCTTATTTATTTATAACAAAATATAATACGCTATTATAACGTATGATTACCCCAATTTCAATTATTATATTAACACAAAATAAACGCACAAATTAACTTAACAAATTAACTTTTCACCAAACGTAATGTCTATCTATCGCAATAGAACGTCTATACCTGCATTCTAGCTAGAAACCTAGTGTAACCTGTAGACCATGAGCTCGTACCAAGAAGAACATGGGTGTGTGTGATTTTAAATGTGTGTGTATTGCGAATTGTGTAAAGGAAAACAAACTTGAAACTAGCTACGTGGAATAGGGAGTGCTCTAGTTTTTAGACTTTCCTACAACTAGATCACGGAATCCTAGATGATCGGGATAAAGGTATTCGGATCGCCTCCAGAAGCCAGTATCAGCTCCCAGACTTACAGTCAATAATTTACCTATAAGAACTTGCCAAAGACGGCGATCCAACGGAATATAGGTGTTGTTAGAAAGGTATGATAAAGTAATTAGGAACTTCTAAATATCAATTCAGAAGCGCGTTGTTTTCAAAACACGACTCAAGACACTGTCTTATCACATCCACAATATTTGCACTTGCTTAAAACGGCAGCGTCCAAAACGTGTGAATGCCAGTTAGTCAGCGTATTGAAGCGATGTCAGAGCCCAACTGTCCTCACAAACGTTAGGAATCACTTTTTATTGAGACGCAAGGTCTGGGCGTCCCGCTCCCTGCGCCCCTTTTCAGGCAAGCGTCTGCGCCGGGAGCTCGCCAAATCCTTTGTGTGCAATTCAATGGACAATGCATTTGTTATCGTGCAGCTTATAACTATATTTAAATGATAACATGCCTTCGTGCAATGTAATTAATTTTCCTTCTACAGAATATCAAACCATGCAAATTGATACCATATAATATTATAAATAATATACCAACAGTATATACTCAATTTAACCAATTTAACCAATGTAACCAGCTGGTCATGCATTTTAATGATATAATTACATAAGTATTATAGTACTATGCGCTTATCTCGGCGGAGCTCTGATTATTTGTTTTTTTTTTGATAGAATTCTATTTCATGTATTTTTTTATTGCATTTTCGGCCAATTTCCATGGATCAAACTCGCATAAACCTACAGTTATATGGTGCCTTAATTATGGCATTTACATCAATTCCACCTACTTAGTCATCTTAATAATATATTCCAACAATATGAATATCATCGTTTCATATTTGTATTCGTTCAAGCAAGATAATTTTAGAAATATTATAACATCTGAGTATTTTAAACACCATGTGCTTACAATAAAGTATCGTGTCCGTACCCAAAACGCTTAAACCAATTGAATATCGCTTTGTTCTAAAGATCCCTTTTTTTTTTCCTTGAATTTCTTTATTTCTTTGAATAGTTTTTAAAGTCAATAGCTACCTTTTTTTCCATTATGACCCATGAACAAAAGCTTGTCGTGTCGTTGCGCTCCTAAATGTGTGAATTTAAACTTATCTGGTTATTACATTGTATATGAATGAAATAGTAATATTAATAGACATATTCTAAATACTTAGGACAGGCGTATATCCCAATATAGACTGTCCCGTCTCAATCTACAACGACATCCACGCGAGCGGAACACAAAACACACCGAAGTTTTTTTTTTACATTTTTTAAAATAGGAATTTGTCATTGAGGCCCAAAAGTGACGTTATTAGAGATGGTATACATTCCAATAACGTCACTAACACTTTAAAAATAGAATTAATCAATCAATTATTAGCTAATCGCAGTCCACTAGACATAGGATTCTCCCAATGTTCGTAGGCTTTAACTATATGAAGCTATACAATTTGTATCAGCGGATGCGACCGCTTAATGTAAAGATATAATCGAAACTACCCAGCGCGCCTCGTATTATTGTGAAATTTCAAACATAGTTGAAGCGCCGCGCCGGCGACCGGTTCGTTCTATTTGTTTTATTAAATATTTGCCGATTTTTCAGCGCCGGGACTTTTCTTATTTCGATATAATAAAATATTTTCTTTGTTTATTTGTTCTTTGTGCGTTCCTTTACCGTTCATCCGATTTATAATAAACTGAGATATGCTTTTGTTGTTCAAATATTGGAAGTTTAAATTGAAAAAGTTGTCATCAAGGACAGAATGGGTAACCATGGTAAATCCGTTATATGTGACCAAAGTCAAACTTATTTGCGAGACGAATTTTACTCTCCGGGTCATGGGCCAGACGGTTGTCGCTTTCGCAAAAACTAATATAGGCCATATCACCGCGACGAAGCGCTGGTAGCTTAAAGATTAAGGAGTTAGCCTTACGATCGTAAGGTCCCGGATTCGAAACCTCGCCATTACACTTTGGACTCGTAATATAAGAAATTTAGCTTAGGTGGAGGGGTTAGAAGTTAGTGAGTTATTCTTGTAGTTAGTTAGGTTAGTGAGTGATTTTGAAAAAATATGAAGAGAAATTCAAAGTAAACATATAATCGGATATCGCTACTTTACCCACTCAGTAATTTGAGAAATCTTTATGAATTTTCAGTATGCCATTCGGACGAAATCGCTGGCAACAGTTAATATGATACAAAACGTTACTATCCTCAGCACACACTACGCTGTCTTCAACAATGTTTTGAAAACACGACACGGAAGATTGATTCAGGTTCCAACGATACCTTTGTATGTTCAAGTTTGAGCCTAAACCAACGAATCGTGTGCGTCCGATCACAATAGGGCCTTCTAAGCACAGCCAGATAAATATTTATACAGGTCTCCAGCCTGTCATCTATAGACCAATCCAGTGGACCGTAGGACTTACAACACCAGAAGGGTTCTGAAGTAACGTCAATTATTCAGATTTGTATGCTAAACTCAATTCTGTTTGTGAAGGGATTGAAACTTGGAGGTAACTAATGAGTTGATGTTGTGGTATATACCTCGGTACATATATCTCAGACCTAAAATGTGCTCTGTACGCGCAGTAAACGTTTCTTGAGTTTATAACTCGCTTTTATTAGCTTCACTTGTAACTACGTATGTAAGACAATCTTGGAATCTTAATTTGACCCACTTAACGGTTTTCGAATAGGATAAATTTTTGCACACGCTCTGAGTTCTGATGACAATACATAACTAGCTAAGAAACGTCATTACAAATCCAATATGGCGGCCTCCCCAAGATGGCGGACTGGCTGATTGAAATCCACCCCCATGATATGGGTATCAAATGAAAGGGTTTGTTCTCAGGAAAACGAAGAAAATAGTCACGTGACTTAAATCCAATATGGCGGACGTGATAAAAGCGTGTTTTTTAGTTTTTAAACTATTATTATTATTTTATAAAATATTACCAAGTGATTATTAAAATTTTGTATGACTACTCTGTATTATGATGATATAACATTTAGGAGAGATAAAGAATAGTACTTAAATTATTTGGTAATAACCTTTTGCACGTTATGATGACATAATGTAGGTTACGCGGAGTAAGAAGATTATCAAAATTTAAACCACAAAACAAAATTTTAATGTAATAAAACAATCAGTGCGGTATTAATAGAATAAGCATCGACATCCTGTAAGGGCCAACGACCTTGTATCAGCTTATTAGACACGTGAATTTGTGTTTATCATATGTAACTTATTTTGTTGAATGCAGTATCCTCAATAAACGGGTTATATCAAAATATTAGAAGTTATCGTTGATTCCTACTGAAAAAACAATTAATTCAACTTTTTAATGATAGTACGGGGTGTTACGGCGACATTCACGTGGGCGCAGCCGCGGGCAGCAGCTTGTATTACAATATATGTATGTTCTGAGGTACAATATTTGTATTTTGTTTTTATATTCCTTCATAAATCAAAGAAAATTTGAAAATGACATTGGTTGCTAAATGATTAAGGTTAAGCAATCGGCACAATCGAAAGGGAACAGTTTCGATTACTAGCCGAAATTAGATCCTCAATCTAGTTCAGTATCGACGTGAACCAACTTCTAAAACAAGCAATTT
Source organism: Eilema caniola (assembly GCA_949126895.1). Taxonomy (NCBI): domain Eukaryota; kingdom Metazoa; phylum Arthropoda; class Insecta; order Lepidoptera; family Erebidae; genus Eilema; species Eilema caniola. The sequence continues at coordinate 874,051 of OX421482.1, read as the reverse complement.
AGCTTAGCTAGAAGGGTTAGCAAGAATACTGGTAATTTATTTCAATTATGACAGCCTCCGTGGCGTGGCGGTAGTGAACGCGGCCGCCATGCAGGAGGCGCGCGTTCGATCCCCGCTCAGTGCAAATATTTGTATGCATGAATATGTATATTTGCATTGGTCTGGGTGTTTCTATGTATAATATGTATGTATTTACAAAAAAAAAAAAAAAACGTATCTAAGTATGTTTATCCGCATTCTAGATTCCATAATACAAGGTAGTTAAGCTATGCTTACCATGGGTCTAGATAGCGCTGTGTGAAATATTTGTTGTGAAATATTTATTATTTATTATTATTAAACTACAGGTAAAATTTAATTACGCCCTATACAGGTGATCAATCCACATGGCTCTGAAGAGAGAAGTCCGAAACTATGTGAGTTCTTAGGAACCATGTTCCGAATTTTGCAAGATTTTCGTTGTTATTGTTGATGGTGCGCATTAAAGTCGTAAGGAATGTTTAAGCATGTAATTGAATGGTACAAAACCCAACATTAGGCTGATAATTTTATTTCAGTAAATTTTCAACGAATTTTATCAACGTTGGACTTTTACATACAAGGGTTTTGATAAAAATTCTTGTTCTTTTCAAATTCAATGAAAATTAAAGTTTAAGAAAATCTTACTTGGTGTCGCCCTTTATGGGCGTGACTTTGTCATGTCCAAAAATTGTGACATTTGCGATTTTACTTGCCATTATTTGAAAATTACTTTATTACAATTGTTCCTTATACTTTAAGGATCAATTATACGAATAAACACTACACACGATTATATACAGAATATTAAACAGGTTTTCCCATTCCATCCCCCATTCCCAGATATGCATGTGAGTTTGAAAAAAAGTTTAAATGTCATTATTATTTAATATAAAATCGAAGACATGGTTCCTAAGAACAGATGTCGCTATCTCACATAATTTCTGACTTCTCCCTACTGATCACCCTGTACAGGGTGGCATTAGATCGTTAGACATCTACGGATGCCGTCTCTTCGATTCCTTTTCAGTGTAAATATTTTTACCAAATAATGCTTTGCCCCTAGATGAAAATTAAAAAAACTTTGCATATGAGGAAATCACTGAAAACCACATTTTTTGAAGTCGCTTAAAATGAATGTTCTTGACATTTTACGCAATCATTAAAAGTCACTCGTGCTTTACTTATTTTACTAATTATAGCAAACTTTTAATTGTGAACACCATTTTCCTTTTAGTGATTCAGTGGGCGATAGGGTTGTCAATTTTTAATAAAATAAAATATGAATAAAAAAATTAAACCAAAATTTGTAAATTATACAGGGTATGTGTTAATTACTGTAATATATCTATGACTTGTAATCTGCTATTGATATGGAGGGTCGTAATCGATGTTTGATTGTTTTGCTTTTCAATAACGAAGTATGACGACTTTCACGCAACAAGGGTAGTAGTAAGGGTAGTCGTGTACCTTAAATATTGTTATATTTTGCTTTGCAAATATTCTTTCTTTTATTCATAAGCGATAAGGCCGCCCATTGTACATTCATGTATACATGCTACCCACTTGTCTTCAATGTAAATCAAATGGTGTACAATAAAGTATTATCTATCTATCTAAACTGTGCGATATTTCTACGCTATTTAGACTCAAATGTATCATAGTTCATGATGTAAATTCTGGAAAGCTGATAAAGATATTAAAACTATTTTTTTTTAAATAAATATAATTGATATATATTATACGGAAATAACAGCTAAAAGACATTTCTCTAAATAAATAATATTAAATAAGTATTATATAGATATAATACACCTTAACATAGCAATATTATACTCTATCGCTCCGCCATATATCAAATGTGTCAATTGTGTCAGTAATTTTTTTATGCATTTTTCATTGATCAAAAAAACATTTAAAGTGAACCAGCGGACAACCCTAGAGCTATAAAGAAATTATTTAAATTGAATTTATTCATCAAAGGTGGATGAAAGTTTGTAATTTCATAATAATTATTCTTTGTTGCCAGAGAGCCGTCAAAGTTTTGATTTTTTCCATTAGCCTTAAATGAGGATAAAAAAATATTACCGCTACCACTTACCGTCAGGTGGGCTTGTTTACTATTTAACTTCTTATAAATAGGAGCCACTGAAATCTTCCGGTTCAAGCTAATCTCATTTATTCACCTGCATTCACATATAGCACAAGACAAAGTATTGGCGAAACGTGGGTGTTAATAAACCTCTGCTGAAGCTTCGAGCCAGCACCCGCAAGCTGGTAGTCATAGCCGAAGCTCTAGTGCAGACTTTAATCTCGGCTTCGGAGGCTAGACGACTATCGCTCCTTTAAAAACCTATGGTGGGTATATTCATGTCAAAAAGGAGACGAGGTAAGGCCTCAGAACTCAGGATGATGATTATCAATTAGCTCTGAAGTCTGAAACCAACTTACCAGTAATACTAAAATGCCTAAGCCGGTAGTATTCCTCTTCAACACCCGTGTTGGGCATGGACGCCACTCTTGCCCGCTGCTGGGGTAGTCCAAGCAGCTGTCTCTCCCCAGTGCGGGAGCGTCCAGCTTTGACCGACTGGGAGCGGGAATGATGGGGGCTGCCGTACCTGTGGAAGAAGGGGAATTTTGAATAACATGCTATAAACCAGTAACTTAATAGAACAGTATGAAAAAGTACTCAAAATGATCTTAAAGCCTTGTTCTTTCCCCTTCCTGGTGACTTATTGGTCTTACATTTGTTACACAACTTGAGTTCGGACAATATAACAATTTAAATGAATAAAAAAAGTTTGATTTGCTTCTTCATTAAGAAAGAAAGAAAGAAAGAAAGAAAGAAAGAAAGAAAGAAAGAGAGAAAGAAAGAAAGAAAGAAAGAAAGAAAGAAAGAAAGAAAGAAAGAAAGAAAGAAAATGTTTTATTTACAATACGCACAATTACACATATACATAATGACTTACAATCTAACCTTAAATTTTAATATAGATGTCCATTGTGCGTATCTAAATATGGTCGCCATCTCAGCATCATTGCTGCACATGCCGTTAAGCATGCTCAGCGCTGGTATTCTGATGGTGCCAAAGTGGTGACGTCACGTACGCAAATAATTTAAAAAAGATCAAGATCATTTTGAGACTTTGCAGTCAAGATTGTTCTGACGCTGACTGTACCTCCAGGTACTGCCTAGTTCCGGGAGTAAGATGGAAACAGCGGAGGAAAGATGAGAAAATTCCACCCGCATGGTACTACTTAGCTAAAAGTGGTTTGGAGTTGTGAAATTCTTTTAATGCAGGAGACTTCAAAATGACTTCACCTCACCTGATGTTAAGCTAAAGGTGCAGTCTAAGGATGTATCATACCATAAAAATTAAGATTACAACTCTATTTCAATCATACTCTATTGATAATTAATTTGATTGAGAGGCATCAAACAACAATTCTCCTAAGTCATACATTTTATAACGTTTAATTTGTTCAAGAATAATCAAAGAATCTATTTAAGTTATTTGATTTAGGTACTTAGGGCACATATGAACTTCAAAATTTTACAAATATGTCCAGAAATATTATAATGTTTTAAATAACGCAAATAAAACAATTAAAAATGATGCTTGTTCAGACTTTTTGGTTCTACTGTTCGTAGCACTACCGTAGCACAGTGCTACGGTGAACATAACATGTTATACTACGGAATAATTGCACGGCAATTTAATTGCATTCCACGTCACATGGAATCTCGACAAGCTAATTAATTAAATGTGGCTTTGATATCAAACACGTGAGACGATTGATTGATAATTGAGATTTAGAAACCGCAGAGCATGTGAGTAGGTAATATCGGTTTCTGATATTATAAATGCGGAAGTTTGTATAGGCTACAATTTATAACGATAACCGATATTATATAGGTAACCGAAATCCTCGCGAAATCCTCGAAAAAAAACCGAAAGCTAGTTGGTTTATATAAGTAAATTACATTTTACAGGTACATTACTTTTAATTTACCATGTTTCTTAGACAGATTTGATCCTTATGATTGACACTATCGATTGATGCCATAAGATTACAGAATGTTACTTTTCGGATTTTAGCCGGTTCAATAATCGGGTGTGGCAAGCGAGTTTTCAAAAATGTTAAAAAGCAGTTTTGTTTCTTTTTAAAAATAAAGGAATGTTTCCTTTAAGTAAAATTCGCTATCTCCAATATTTAAAGTACTTTCCCTCCAGGTAAGGTTAAAATCTTTCACCCTGTATATTTGTAATTTAGGTTTGTATGTAAAGGTGCGACTATATCTCCTTTGTCGATTGTACAATAAAAATATGAGGCGGCGGGAGTTTTGCCGCGCACGCGAGAAAGGGCACATCGCGGTATTATTTTATTATCAGAAATTGGTGTGAATTCGAGATTTTATATATAAAATGGTGAATTTTTAGACATAACGTCTTGGACAACCCTCACAAGTGGCATATTGCGGTCAATTGTGACTTTGCGTGTTCGTTCCACGTCTCCCTAGGGAGCTTTTAGTAAAGTCCCCACAACTTTACTGAGGCAGCAATCATCATTCATTGTCATCATCATCATCGTCAATAAATGAAGATACAAACAAATGAAATCATGGCTTAAAGGCCATGTAACGAAGCCAAAATATTCTTAAAAAAACCCAGGCGGCCATGTCGAAATCGAAGAAGGCCCAGGATCAGCCAGGGTATGAGGATAATGCCTCATTTTGGCTACGACCTTTGAGACGAGACGGCGTGCGGTTTAGTCGGTTTGCGACTGAAATTACCGTATCACCAGTCGATGATAAAAGGAACGGTATAATTATTGTACAATTATTGTATAATTATTGTATCGCTAAGATGATTTATTTATTGCAAGAGAATCAAACACGTTATTCTATTAGTTAGTAATTTATTGCGTGGCGCTTGACTAAGAACATTTCATCATCATCATCATCATCATCAGGCTATAGGTCCCCTAAATGTTCTATCGGGGAAAGGGGAAAGAATTATGCACTCTCCTCTTTGTATCGAATTGAAATAACTCTTTACACGATGCACGAGAGTATGATAGCACACGTGTTGGCGGCTTGGGCGTCGGAGGGCGCAGACCAACCTCCGCCCCCCATGAGCGCGGGCCTGAGGGTGTCGGGTGGAGCCGCTCGTCACCCTAGCAGAAGAAGTTCCCGCACGTTCAAAAAATTGTATTTCCGTCCAATTCAGCAGTCCGACTGGGGTAGTACCTCCGCCGTACAGAAAACCGCGGCTATAATAACCTTGTGTTTCGTTGCCTGATTACGCTTTCATAATCAAATAACAATTTTCACCTCACAGTCAATTACTAGAATCAATCATATCCTAGCACCGACCTAGCAATTAAAACTGTATATTGTCCAGTCGCACTTTAAGCCCGATGTAATTGCTGTTTTGGGCTGATTTACTTTATTATTGTAAGAAAACATGACATGAAGGTGTACAGTGGGAGGCAGACGAAGATTACAGACGAAGCAATTACTTAGATGGTCTGCTTAGGAGATAAAATACCCGAGATTCATTAACTAGAATGAATAGCCATTATGCGAATAAATATATAGCACTGGATTAAGCAGTTTTGTGGATAGGTTTATTATATCTGGCCAGTCATCTGCTATAACACCTATAAATATAAATTAATATCGCGTATCTTGTATGTTTGTAATAATCGTTATTACCTCATATCTTCTGAACCAACATACGGATTTTAATGATTCATATCTCAAATGGAAGGTATTTATTGCCCAAGTGTTCTTGTTCGATAAATTTATTACGGCTGTACTCACGTCACTTGTCAGGATGCGCCCGACTAGTTTCGGACCCGACCGGAGTCCTTAAGTCAAGCTAGTAGCTTGAGCTATATCGGGGAGACTCGCCGCAGCGTCGCGACCAGGACGACTACACGTATACTACACTACTACACGATAGTTTCTATACAAGTGTTCTTGGGTACATAAAATACGAACAAAAGCTATGTGTTAGTTTTTTGGCGCCAAAATGTATGCGGTCAAAAAAAATATTCAGTCAAATTTATCAAGTCGGGTATCAAAATGATGGAAATTAGGAGACTATTCCAAAATATACATGTGATAACTAAAAAGCATTAAATAAAATAAATTATTAAAGATAAAAAACCCGACTGATGCTGAAAAGATCGAAACAAGCTTTATAGCAGGCGGTACCTATTTGGAAATCTCAAACTAGATGAAAACTACAATATTTTTCAGATAGCATGGGTACGGTGACATTTGACTAATTCCATTTCATGCATGATTCATTTCGAAACAATTTACCTAACGCGGAATACAGGAAACAACACTTAATACGAAGATAAAAGAAAACTGTTTTATTTTGCATTTTTAACTTAAAACTATTTTTATTTCTCCGTAATTATTTAAACTTTAAATATAAACATTCCAAATACATAATTCTTGATGCGTGAATCGGAACAGGTTGCGTTAGAGATTGACATAGTAAAATCGTTATAATCGATAAATTGTCGAATAAAGTATCATAAATCGTTAGTTGTATTTTTAACTAAAATACGATTATAAAATATAATTATGTAATAATAAACTTTAAACAAAGCATTTTTGTCTTTGTGGAGCTTTATTATAATATAGCAACACTGCTTAAGCATGAGCTGGCAGCCATCTTGTTATATCAACTCAGTACGAGTGCGTCTGCCATGCCTTGTATGCGGTCTGTTTTCTTTGTTTTGAGCTTGCGTGGTGTTTTTGTTACTTGTTTTTGTTATTGACTATCGTTGTGCTTTGTTGTTTTCGTTACCGTTTTTTGTTATTGACTTTTGTTTTGTTGTTATTTTTTGGCAAAATGCCAAAAAGAACGAAAAAGACTGTGCTTGGTAGTCAAGCCCGTGAATTTGTAGTTCGATTGCGGGATTACTTTGAGCGGGAACGTCAGAATGGCGGAACGCTATTGCCTGTGTCCAACGTTTTGGATCGAGTGGCAGGTGCGTTAGACATTGGGCGGAACACGGTTTCTCGAATCACTCGAGAAAAATATGGTGCTCACGATACATAAGAAAATAAGTTGTCCACCCCTAATAAAAAGCGAACCAAAAAGGCATCTGTAACAGATGTAGACAGTTTTGCGGCCGATGCTATACGGAGCCACATTTATAACTATTACCAGAATAAAGAATTACCGACGCTTCTAAAGCTGGTCAAGTCTTTAAAAGATGCTGATTTGTTTACTGGAAGTCCTACATCCTTGTGGCGCGTATTGAAGGACATTGGTTTCCAATTCAAAAAAGTAAACAAAAGAAAAATTGTCATGGAGAGGGGCGATATAGCACTTGCGCGGGTTACCTTTTTGAAAAAGGCTAAAGCGATTACCGATTGGAGCAATTCCCAAATAATTATTCACGTCGACGAGTCAGATGACGATGATGATGATGATGAAGATGATGAACATGTTTGATTTTTAATAAATAATTAAACAGGTTATCAATTTTGTTTTACTTTTTTTCTTCAAAATTATTAGTTAATAGAATCGATTTCTTCTTCATTAATAAATGATCTCGATAAGAAATATAATCGATTTTATTTCATGCGATTTTATCTTGACTACATCTCTAGTAACTTCAAATCCCAAACGTCACCGTACCCATGCTACGTGAAAACGACTATAAGGAGTACCGCCTGCTATAAAGCTTGTTTCGATCTTTTCAGCTTTAGTCGGGTTTTTTTTATTTTTAATAATTTATTTTATGTTAATAGTAGATTTATATCGGCAGTATAATGGAGAGGATTCGAATCTGGGGCCTCTCGATCGTAAGGCCGTCTTTTAACCACTTAGATACTGACTTATTGGGCTTAACGATTATACTTCGCGCGAACAGTAGCAGTAAATAGACAAAGTTTCATCATAATATTCCAATGCGCTCAATTCGCTCGCATCTGAATACACTCTCCTAGCTTTCACATCAGCGACTACCGTCTAACCTTCCAGTCTTAAGAGGATAGCAAGCGACAGAGGCTGACAACTGACGAGGAGTGCAGGTAACGTTCTTTACCACCCTGTACACTTCAGATGATGAAATAAAAAATAAATAAATCCGTTTTCTACGACATTCTACCCAGCGCTATCTAGATCCAAAGTATAAGAATTATATTAATTTTATCTGTGCCAATAATAAACATATAACTAGCTTGTGTTATAGCATCTGCAACACGGATAATCATACTTAAACTTTTTTTTTTGTAAATACATATTATAGATAGAAATAATAACATAAAACAAAAAGTAATAAAAAAGGACTATTTTATCACAGCTTCCATTATCTGTTCGACATCAATCAGCCCTGCCCGGTCTCGCCCTATCGCACAAATGAATTGAATCTGCCCACTTACACCCGCTGTGGAGGGCAATGGGCCACGAACTGCTTATTATATTATCTGCTTTTACTTCACTTCACCTTTGAATATAAGTACAGATACCGGTATATATCTTCATCCCAGTTTCATCACAATATGTGAGCAGTACGCGTTTTTTGGATGTCTTTTGAGGACAACGCGGGGTACAACGGCGTCAGAGGAGGTCTAATCCACAAATCATTAATCAGATCTATCTCTCGCGATTTGGGGTTTAACTATTCAAATTGGTCCCTTTAACTGAAAAAACATAGAGAAATGGAAAGAAAATGTATTCGATTAAAAAGAGATCAACACAAATATGATCGAATTTCCCAAAATGTACCTTCAATTGGCAATAAAACAAATCAAATCGACAAATCAAAATATCGGCACTCATCGCAACCAATGATATGATATTAATGGGAGTGCCGATCGAGGTGTACTTATCTAGAATTTCTATTGAATTGAGGCTCACCGCGGGACACAGGAATTATTGTATTGTAAGCCGTCTTTCACGATTTGGAGGGGCGGGTAGTCGCTCGCCTATAAAAGAAACAGCGCCAACAGCGCGCGTCCCTTTTTGCCCGGACCTTCGTGCTGTGCGGACGTGTTCCTCAGTGTTGTGCATTATAAATCCTTGCCCTTATTTGATTAATTGTTTAACTTAATTGTGTAATAGTTGTTCTGTACTTAATTTCGTTATTTGTAATTTAGCCGTTATTAAAATTATTTTTAAAAAGCTGTTTCACTTCTGATTCCTAAAATCAGAAGTGGGATAGGTTATCTCATTCCCACATAATTCTCATTGTATTTTGGGTATTTCCGTGTAATACCTAGCAGTTTTTGTTCCGTCCGCAAAGCACGTGTTTTTCTACCCTCTCAGTGAGTTATTAATTTTCGGGGTGTGCTTGCGCATCTCGGTGGAATTTTGTGTTTTAGTGACGAAAAAATGGACAGAACGCCATGCGCCCGATCTCGTGGGCGACGCACACGAAGCCCGCGGCGACGGCGTTCGCGTAGCAGGCGTTCGCGCGGTCGGCATTCACGAAGTTCGTCGCGGCACACATCGCGACGCGGGACTCGGTATCGTAGTTCTAGTCGTAGTGGCCGCAACCGCAGCAGTAGTCGAGGTCGTCGCGACTGCGGTCGTTCAGGTGAGGGAAGCCGCGATCGCCATAGTGACGAGTCATGGTACAACATCGAGTCTCGACTACAGGCATTGGAAACACGTGCACAACCGTCGTCTTCGGCCGGACCTACCGCCGGAAATGGAACTGAACAAATTGTTGAGGCAATTCAGTCTCTCAAATCGGTAAGCACTCAAAAGTATTATGTCTCAAACTTTGATCCGAGCATCCATGATGTAGACTGTTGGTTTGCTGAAGTAGATAGGGCTAGGGTAGCTAATCGATGGGATGATATGGAGTGTTTATCTCGGATTGGAAGTTGTTTGAAGGGTGACGCCAGGTCATGGCTCGACGATTGGGTTACCACGGATCGTTCGTGGAGCAATTGCAAAGCTGATTTCAAACCTCTTTGTGTTAAAAAAGTGGACATAGCGAACATTTTATTTGAAGTCATGTCAACTGATTCAGATAAATTTTGTACCTATGCAGCTTATGCCCGTAAGTCTTTGTTGCGTTTGCGAATTGTTAAGGGCCTGAGTGACGATCTGACCACTGCTATTATTTTACGTGGCATTAAAGACCCTCTAGTCAAAGCTACAGCAACAAATGCTAACCTACCTCCCAATGATTTAGTGCAATATCTTTCAACGTTTTTGAAGCCGAAACCTACTGTAAGTTCCGATACTCACCCATCTCGTCGTGTGGCATCCAAAAACGAGGGCAGCAAATGCTTTCCTGGTAAGCGGCCGTTGTTACCTCGTTTTATTAAATGTTATAAGTGTGGCGGAGTCGGTCACAAGGCTGTAGACTGTTCCAAGAAGCCAAAACAAAGCGATGATAACCACCCGGAACCAGCGACGAAAACTGTGAGTACTCAAGGCTCCAAAACTACGTGTAGTTATTGCAAGAAAACTGGTCATGATGTTGGCATGTGCTATGCTAAGCAGCGTGCTGAACATCGTAACCAAAGTAATGTAAACTTTTGTACTACCCCTTTAAATAAGCAGAATGATGTAGTGGTTGGGGTTATAGATGGTATACCCGTCGACATTTTGATTGACAGTGGCGCCATCAACGTGTCCCTTATATCGTCGTCTATAGTAAAACACATTGCATGTCAAGAGAAACCGATAAATCGCCAGATCAAGGGGGTAGGCGATTCAATTACTCAGGTAAAATCATACGTCACTGTTGTTGTCGAATTAGAAGACATATCGCTCGAAATAGATTTATTGGTGGTGCCCAGCGAATTCATGAACGCTCCTCTCATTATTGGTACGGATGTACTTAATCGAGATGGTGTTACTTACATACGAACCAAAGATTCTCAACGTATAGTACACAACCCTAAACCATTAATAGTGTCCGCGGTGGACTCTGATGTACAGAGTGCTATTAAAACTTCTGCGACCGGGGAAGATCTCACCGAGTTGAAGTGTATTTTAGACGAATACTCGGATTTCATGATTTCGGGTACAGCTACATCTACGGTCACTACAGGTACGATGCACATTCGAGTCAGCAGCGACATCCCTGTACACTATCGTCCTTACAAAATGTCTCACGACGAAAAATTAAAGGTACGTGACATCATTACAGATCTTCTCTCAAAAGGCATTATACGTGAGTCCGAATCTCCTTATGCTAGCCCTATTCTTTTGGTAAAGAAGAAGGATGGTTCTGACCGTATGTGCGTGGACTTTCGCGCTCTTAATCGGATTACAGTCAAGGACCGTTATCCGTTACCCCTTATCGATGACCACATTGATAGGTTGGGCAGGGGTAAGTACTTTACCACCCTGGACATGGCTACTGGGTTCCATCAGATCCGTTTGGATGAGGCCTCGATTCCGCTTACTGGATTTGTTACCCCGGAATCCCATTACGAGTACGTAAAAATGCCTTATGGTCTGGCGAATGCACCCATTGTTTTCCAGCGTATCATAAGCCAAACCTTGCGAGAGCTTATCAGTGGAGGTAAGGTCCTGGTATACATTGATGACTGTTTAATAGTAACTTCTACTGCTAAGGAGGGTTTAATAGTTCTCCGAGAAGTACTTACGACACTTACCAAATCAGGGTTTTCTATTAATCTCAAAAAGTGTACATTTTTATGCACCAAGGTCGAGTACCTGGGCCGTGTTATATCTAATGGCGAAGTGCGACCATCAATTGGTAAGATTGAAGCTCTTGTCAACTCGCCTACACCGCAAAATGCTAAACAAGTTAGACAATTCTTGGGTTTAGCGGGGTATTTTAGGAAATATATCGAAAATTACTCCAGAAAGACTGCTTGCATCGCACGCTTAACTAGGAAAGAGGTCGCGTTCACTTGGGGCGCTGAACAGGAGCATGTACGTCAAGAAATAATTTCTATCTTGACTAATGAGCCTGTTTTGGCAATATTTGACCCCGACTTGCCTACAGAGGTTCACACTGATGCAAGTAGTCTCGGCTACGGCGCAATCCTGCAACAGGTTCATGGGGATGGTAATCGCCGCGTGGTGGCGTATTACAGCCAAGTCACGAAAGGTGCTGAACCCAAGTACCATTCCTATGAGCTTGAGACATTAGCGGTAGTCAAAGCTCTCAAACATTTTAGGCATTATTTAGTCGGTATACACTTCACAGTAATCACCGATTGTAATGCACTCAAAGCAACACAGAACAAACGGGATTTGTTACCGCGTGTGGCAAGGTGGTGGATATTTTTACAAGATTATGATTTCAGCATTTCATACCGTAAGGGTGCCATGATGCCGCACGCAGACTACCTTAGTCGTAATCCTTGTCATAACGTCAACAACATTGATCGTCCTCGTAATTGGGCTCAAATCGCACAGGCAGGAGACGAAGAGACTCAAACCTTGATCCAATCTCTAGAGCAAGGTCAACTGGACCCTACAAGGTATGTAAAACAAAATGATATCCTGTACTACCGGCACACACCAACTGGTGATGATGCAAGACTTCTTTGCTACATACCAAAAGGTCATCGTTTGAGTCTCCTTCGGATCTTTCACGACGAGCATAACCATATAAATGCTGATAAGGTAACAGATTTAATACTTAGACATTTTTGGTTCCCCGGCCTTAGATCTTTTGTATTGAAATACATAGGTCATTGCCTGACATGCATCGCTCATAAGCGTGTACCACGTGCTCCCATGCAACCCATAACATCTTGGGAAAAACCAGACGTTCCATTCGACACTTTACATGTGGACGTTTTGGGAGTCCTGCCAGTATCCAAGGGCTACAAGTATGTCATGATTGTTGTCGATGCGTTTACTAAATATTGTTTGCTAATACCGATAGTTCGCCAAGATGTAGATGAATTAAAGCGTGTTTTCAAGTATGTTATTTCACTTTTTGGCACTCCGAGACTGATTGTATCAGATAGGGGGCGTATGTTTGAGTCGACGAGCTTCACATCTTGGATGCAAGTATTGGGCGTGCAACTACACCAAATTACACCAGAAATGCATCACGCCAATGGTCAGGTGGAACGGTATGTCCGCACAGTTTTAAACATGCTTCGAATCATTACAAACCATCAGAAGAATGAATGGGCAGACGAGTTATGGCAACTGCAGCTCATACTTAACTTGACAAAGCAGAAAACCACCCAAACGTCTGCCTTGAACCTGCTTGTCGGTCACGAAAGTGCTACACCCGCAATCAGAGCTCTGGTGCGTGATGTTGCCATTAATCCTTCAATGTCGAACCGTGAGTCCAAACGAGAAATGGTAAGACAAAGGACGGCCGAGCGGTTGGTAAGAAATAAAGCTCGGCAGGATACTGTTGCCAACAAAGATAGGTGTTTACCTCGAGTGTTTCAGAAAGATGACATGGTGTTCGTAATCAAGTATGCCCAGTCCCAAGGGAAGCTGGACTCTGGCATGCGCGGGCCGTATCGAGTCATCAGGGTGCTGCCCAATGACCGCTACGAACTGAAGCTGTTGGCCGGGGCGTATGGGAAGACAACATACGCGGCTGCTCAGTTCATAGTGCCCTGGCGGGGCGAGTGGACCCCGGAGACGTGTGCTGCTTTCTTTGAGGGTGAGCTGCGTCTGTTTACCGCGTGGTTGGTACGCTTTTCTGCGGCCTCTGCCTGAAGCCGGCGGTGAAGTGTTGCCTTCTTTGAAGGTGTACAGGACCATATATTCGTGTGGTTGGTATGCCGTTCTGTAGCCGCTGCCTGGAGCCCACGATGGAGAGCTGCCTTCTTTGAGGGCGTTCTAGGACCCTGTGATCGTGTGGATGGTACGCTACGATGTAGCCGCTGCCTGGGAGCCCACGGTGCGAAAGCTTTTCTGTATTAGAATTTTGTTCTTATACCGACGAGTCGCTGAGTGGCATGCAAACTTGTGCGCCTCTGCCATGTGAGTGCTCAGCGTTGGTTATTTTCTGTACGTACACGCATGTTTTTTTGGGTCGACCCGTGTTAATCTGTGCTTGGAGACTATTGGTTTGCAATTTATGAAAAATATCGTAAATCGATTTGTATCGAGGTATAAAATGCTTTGGTGTTAGGTTACTAATGAAATTAACTAATAAATGCTAACAAAACCTAACATTTACTAATAACAAACATGATTCTGAGATATGTTTGTTAACAATCTTGATTGTTCACAGATGCTAATGAGGACGATGTCAGTCCCGACGATCACGATCTACAGGGTCCCTCATCAGGATCCCACGCAGATCAACCAGGACCTAGCGGCAGCTTGAGGTCTGTGAGCTCGCCGCCCAGGTCTCTCCCCATCCTGGAACCGGACCCACCTGAAGAATCTGACAGAGACGTCAGAGTGTCAGGAGAGGCCGTGTAAGCCGTCTTTCACGATTTGGAGGGGCGGGTAGTCGCTCGCCTATAAAAGAAACAGCGCCAACAGCGCGCGTCCCTTTTTGCCCGGACCTTCGTGCTGTGCGGACGTGTTCCTCAGTGTTGTGCATTATAAATCCTTGCCCTTATTTGATTAATTGTTTAACTTAATTGTGTAATAGTTGTTCTGTACTTAATTTCGTTATTTGTAATTTAGCCGTTATTAAAATTATTTTTAAAAAGCTGTTTCACTTCTGATTCCTAAAAGTATTGTATTTGTTGGATATTTTTGCCGGTAAACGGTACAACTGCGGTGCTTGCGTAGACTCTTCTTGCCAGGTTGGGAGGTTAAACAGCAGTCGCTCCCACGCACGCCGTATTAACTAAATCAAAAAGATGAAAAAACAGACCGCGGTCTCTGACATATGCAACCGAGAGCAACGCTAAAACAATTTCTTTATATCACTGAGGTGGCGGATAAGCACACAGTCCACCTGATGAATAGTGGTTACCGTGGCCTATGGACGTGTGCAACACCAGGGGAGTCACACTCGTGCTGCCGACCCTGTAAACACAAAGAGTTTCTGTGCCGTCACTGTAAAAGACCAAGCAGGAATAGCCTTTGATCTTCCCACTGACAGCTCAAAAACTGTCCAGTGAGTTCTGGCTTCCCTACTCAACGCTGGGAACACAACACGAGGTTATTATGACCGCGGTATGCTGTAGAGCGGAGGTACTTCCCTCGGACTGCTCATTTGAACGAAAATACTGTCGTTTGCTACCTTCTCCTATAATTAATTAATGAATTAGCTTATTGCAGTCCACTGCTGGATATAAACCTTTCCTGATGTTTTTTTTATATCACTTAGGTGGCAGACAAGCACACGGGCCGCCTAATGAAAAGTGGTTACCGTGGCCTATGGTCGTTGGCAACACCAGGGGCGTCGCACTCGCGCTGCCACCTTGAAGAAACCTTCTAATGCCTTACTTGAAGAACCCCATATTGCAGTCGCTTGGGAAAACCACAGCAGGGAGGGCTCGTTCCACAGCTTGAACGTGCGTGGTATGAAGTTCCTTTCATAACACACGGTTCGCACCATTTCTGGTCGCAATGTGTGAGGATGAACTCCCTGTCTATGGCGAGCGGTGCGATGATAGAAAGTAGCTGTCAGCATCATGTCATGAAAACCATTGTATAGGCGGTAGAACACACAGTGAGGCATAGTCCTTCCTGAGGCTGAGAGGTTCCACATCGCCTGCGAGTATGGGATTGTCGACGAGCCTCAACGCTCGTCTTTGTATCGATTCGAAGGGGTCAAGCTGGTATGCAGGTGCTCCGGCAAAAAGGTGACAGCAGTACTCCATATGGGGCCGAACTTGTGCCTTATAAAGGAGTCGTTGCTGCGCAGTGAAATTCTGCTTCGCCCTGTTAAGCACTCCAAGTTTCTTAGATGCCAGCTTGGTCTGGTCCTGCAAATGGCTGCAGTACTGGATGTCACTCGAGATGTCGACACCTGGAATATTCGAGGAAATGCTAAGCGATGTACCCTGGAATTGCGGCGCTATAATAAATGCAGTTTTCTTAGCGGTAAACACATATACTTACTTGTGTCTTAGTGGGATTTTAGTCGACCCCAATAGTCTCGATTTCGGACACAAGTTGTTCGCGACTCTCCTTCACCGTGGACTGAGAGCCCCGGTACTATCGTAAGCATAGCAAATGGATGGAGTCATCTGACAGCATGTCATTGATATGCAGCAGAAATAGGGTCGGAGACAACACGGAGCCTTGTGGGACACCAGCGTTTATGTCCATGGGATCCGAGCAACTGCCATCGACGACGGCTCGAATACCTCTTTTGGACAAAAAGCTGGCAATCCATTTGCATAGTCCCTCAGCGTGTCCGTAGTATGACAACTTCGTAAGAAGACCTCTGTGCCAGATCCGATCAGAGGCCTTCACTATATCGAGGCTGACCTCTAGTTCCTCCCCTCGACTCTGGACGACTTGCGCCCATCGGTTTGTGAGATACACACAAAGGTCACCGGCAGAGCGACGGTGGCGAAAGCCGTACTGTCAGGTATCTCAGGAGCTGCGTATTAATAACGCGCTCCATCACCTTCGAAAGAATCTTAGGTAGTTTTGTCTAACTGTTTCCACGCTGGCCAGACGGGTTGGCAAAGGGTCTTATTTCGAGTTTTCCTTCTCTTCCAGAAGCACATTTAATCATTTACTGCTATATACCTACAAAATAGACTTTTGATTAACTCTACTAAGAAGTCAGATTTTTTCCTAGAAGTAGCAGACTTAAATATTAGGGGTTAAAGTATGAAATTGCCGATTTGTACTGACAAATTGAAATTCGTTTTTTTTTTAAATTTAACGTATTTATTTAATCAAAATAATTACCATTATTATCTATACATTGCTGCCATCTAGTAGGAAGGTCATTTATGCCTTTGCGATAGAACTCTGGTGATCTAGATTCGACAAACTGTGTGAAAGCATTTTGTACTGCCTCCTGAGAAGAAAACTTTTTATCACATAGAAAATTGTCCAAATCACGAAAAAAATGGTAGTCTGTTGGAGCAAGGTCTGGCAAATACGGAGGGTGACGGATAGTTTCTAATTGCAGTTCCTGTAGAGTTAAAACGGTTTCTCGTGCTGTATGAGGTCTCTCGTTATCATGGAGCAATAATGGTGAAGATCGATTCATGAGTCGGGGTTGTTTCACTGCTAGTTTTGCTATCATTGTTCGGAGTTCGGCACAGTAGACATCTGCCGTTATTGCTTGACCAGATCGTAGAAAGCTATAGTGAATAACACCATGCTGAGATCACCAAACAGTTACCATTACCTTTTTATTGGTAAGCTTTGCTTTAGGACACTGTTGTGGCGTTTCACCTGGGTCAGCCATTGCATTTTTCGCTTACGGTTATCGTAAAGAATCCACTTTTCATCACATGTCACAATTCGATCCAATATTCCTTCATTTCTGTATCGATTCAACAAGGCAACACAAGTTTCAACACGCATTTCTTTCTGCAGATCAGTCAAATCATGAGGTACCCATTTTTCACATTTTTTTATTTTATTGATTTGACGCAAATGAGTCAATATTGTTGGTAAGGTAACGTTAAACCATGCAGCTAATTCCTGGGTAGTTTGGCTCGGATCGGCTTCCACCATGTCTTTCAATTCATTGTTATTCACCTGTGTGGACGGCCTTCCTCGTGGTTCGTTCTTCAAATCAAAGTTTCCATCACGAAAGCGTTTAAACCAAAATCGCACGGTGCGTTCATTAGCAGTCCCCTCTCCAAACGCAACATTGATATTGCGAGCTGTTTCTGCCGCGTTAGTTCCGCGTCGGAACTCGTATTCAAAAATCACTCGAATTTTCGAAGTATCCATCTTTCTTGTCTAAGTTGAATAAAAAAAACAACTGAAAGTCGATAATCGAATGTTGCACATTTTTAAATGAAGAACTACATAGGTACCATGTGGAAAAAGTTTCACTCAAAAATCTCAAACCATGAAGGTTCTATGTCAATTTTAAGTACCTATTACAATGAAACGGCAATTTCATACTTTAACCCCTATTATTTGATATTTACTTCAACTTGCTACTTCCATACGTTCTTGAGAAAAAAGTCTGGGTAGTACACACATGCATGTAAAGCAGGCAGACCTTTAAGTAAACACTTAAATATTTTGGCCTTGAACGTAACTAAGTTTCGTAACCTGCTTCGTAACTCTTTTGTCAGTTACTTATATTTGGCTTCAACTTAACCAAGTCGTGCCAAAACATCCGGTCCCTGTTTATGTACTCACCCTCCTATTGTACACACCCTTTTGTGAACTTTGAACTAATTTATCATGTCGTATGTTAGGTCTGAATAGGTGTGGGATGCCTCATAGATTAATGGCTCTCAATGGTGAAGTGTGAATGAAAAGGCTTTAAAAGGGGTTCACCCAAGAAACCAGTAGTTTCAAACATGGAGGTAGTTTCAATGGAAGGAGTTACTGAAGAAAATATACTTTTGCGGAAGTGAAATAAGCCACCACAGTCTGGGTATACTGTATTTATTTTGACTCAATATAGTGATGGAGCACTCATCCTAAATAACAGTTCTTATACACTAGGGCTTGCCACTATTTGTGGAGGGGGAGCGGTGCTTGTAGTCACGTCCTATGGATCGAGCTGACTCATTATTTGTGTTATGGCAGAGGACGTGATTTAAAACCTTATAACATTATTATTTATGCATTCCAATATCCTTATAGAAATCATGTTTCTTCCTGCTGTAACACCTAACAGGAAAGTATATACGAGAAACCTGCTCAAAATTTTTAAAGGTACCACTCGTGGACTAGGCTTAGGTGCTATTCGCACAGGTGCTATTTAACTGGCTGCTCTACCATGACTAAGCCTTGTTTAATCCATACCTCAGGATTGGGTTAATCAATAAGAATCCTTTTTATATCATATAGCAAATTAATGCTTTAATTCCTTTCCTGTCGCTGGTCCAGCTAGTACCATAATAATATTACGAATAACAATCGATACTTACATGCTCGTGGCAATGAATTATTATATATTATATTCAGTCCTCCTATATTTATTATTACATAATAATATTTAATCCTCCTATAAATTATATTCAATTAAATGATATTCATAATATTATATTTACTCAAAATTAAAAAAATAAAAGAAGTCTGTGTGTATTCCTTTTCTGGCGGCAAAAACAAACCATAGATGACACAGATGCAATAGGTAAAATAAAAGAGTATTTATGTGGAACGTATGCCTGTAGTAAATATTACATATAGGTATGGTGAGGCTCACTCGATCCAAGCTAACACTTGTATCTGGAATGATCTTCTTCTTCGAGCAAATGGACGACGAACTATTTCTTATATTTTGTCGCCACAGAACTCAACTGGAATGCTGACCACTATACTTTGAATTTCGGTTTACAAACAACAGAGTGAAGTCGATTGTTGGATCAAACATAAAAAAGGCTCTTTAAACCGTCAAGGAATTCTCAAACAAAATTCTATAAAAACACAAAATATAAAGTCGTTTAATGGACTCCGTCGAGAAAGGGAAGCAGATATCGTTTGAACTGAAAGGATGGAGCCCTCGGGATGTGTTAGCTGTGTACTTCTATGTTTAATAGCATATCTGATGTGTTTTGTTTACAAAGAGAAATGAAAATGTCTTACTTTTTGCCCAGTTGTTTTGACATACAATACAAGTTACTGTTTTAAAATTTTCAGCAATAAAAAAGTTACTGAACTCTTTTTTCTTCTGCTTCGTCTTGTCAATGGCTCGTAAAATTCACAAAATTTATATACTTTATGACCCTAACTGGTAAAGCACTTCGTCATATTATCGGAACGATCCAAGGTCCCTCCGACATGGCAACGCTTGAATCAAAATAATCCTAGGTATATCAAAGTTAAAGGGCTAACCAACACAATTTATTTTCAAAATTTTGGAGGAGTCGACTTCTGGTACACGCAAATATTGATTCCAGTCAGATATATAATCGCAAATATTAAAACGAGTAATCCAAATACATCGAAATATTGACACCAGTTACACGCAAACACTGACTTCATTGACGAAGTAGCTTGCAAATATTGACTGCCGTTACACGCAAAAATTTACTTCAGTGACACAAATACTCGCAAAAATTTACTTCAGTGACACAGTCGTATGCAAATATTAACTTCAGTTACAAAAAATAACAAGCAGAATAGACTGAACTATATAAAATAATCATTTTCAACAATTCAATAAGGTACTCAAACGAAACACTCCTCGTCCCCGAAACCCTTTAAAATCTTTTTCTTATTTCATTAGACACTCGGAATCCTGACGAATATCACTTTCGACTCATTTACGTACAATTGAATAAAACCCAGATACATTTATAGAAGCCACATTAAGAAAGTTGGACGAACGCCTCTTAAAGCAAATTACCCTCAGAAAGGGCTCGTCCCTTTCATCTTTTATCTTTTAGAAGGGAATGTCACAAGAGGGTGGTTTTTACGCGTCGCCTGAGAAGTTTTTGCTGTACTTTTGTAGCAGAAAGCTTAAATAACGTCAGTTCGACACTTTACGCGCATTGGTGGGTAATAATAGTTTTTATTGGACGAATTAGCTGGTTTGTGGGTCACTGTAAGTTATATAAAATGTCATAAAGGACGAGCTACGCGAAACGGGCCTTAGGCCTTAAGTGAATTCATACAGAAAATGAATGATTTTAGGAACGAATCGGATCGTTTAGAAAGACAAAGACTGCTTGAAGAGGATGAGAAACTTATTTTGTGATAAATTACATTTAGTAATTTATTAAAAAAATACTTCAAAGTTATGGAAAAACCTGTACAATTGTGTGTTTTGCCAGAGCTAGTTTTTGTGTAAAGTTATTATTTTCTATGGAAATAAATTATCTTTTTTTATATAGGACACGTCAATTTGACTTCACCTCGCCTGATGATAAGCTGAAGTCAGTATCTCAGGAAAGAGGCTCACCATTACAAACACATACCATATTAACAATGGTGACACTCAGCTTGACGGCCTCATCAGAAGCTTTTTACGCCCCGCCGCAGTGATATGGTGGAGAGCATATCAGTGACATGCAGAAGAAAGCGAGTGGGTGATAGGATGGACCCTTGCGGCACGCCAGTATTTACCTGCAAGAACTCCGAAGCTTGTCCATCTCAAATGCCGTAAATACTGCGCTCCCGCAAGAAGCCAGTTACCCAATTGCACAGTATAGTGCAAACGACTGCACCCGCTCTTAAGACAAACTTTCGCATGGTATCTGTGTGGTCGATATACATACTGTCCCGCCTCTTCCCCAAGGGAGCAGGCAGAGATCCAATGTTTCCACTAACCTGGTAATAACTTACTACATACATGCTAGTGGGTTTCTTAGGCCTACTCCTGACCTGGTCTATCATTAAAATGCCCTCGATCTGATCGACATAGGCACGACATCGGTTCTGCTTTTGTTTGCTGATTTTTTGCGTTTACGTTCTATAGTTGATTTCATACATGCCCATGGGTTTCTTGTATCTACTCTAAACCTGATCTATCAATAAAGTGCTCTCGATCTGATTGATATAGTCAAGACGTCAATCCTGCTTCTGTTTGCTGATTTTTGGCGGTTATGTTCTTTTGCAATGTTGTTCTCCTTCAATCCGAATTCGTATCATGTATAAGAATCATTATCACCCCCTTGGAGATTTTGCGGTTGAAAGTTTACAGTTTTGAATCCGGGGTTCACTTATTATTTAGATTATTTTATTGTGATTTATGACAGCGATTAACATTTGGCTTCCCGACTTTTTAAGGATAACCTGCGCTAGAACCATCTTCGTTGTTTACTAAGTGCACCGATAGCCAGATAAGGCTCACTTGGGCCCCAAGTAGGGCCCCATCCCCTTATTAATATTATTACCTTGATTAATCAGAATGTCTAATGTGTTACAAACACAATACTGACTTATAATATATATTTTAGTACTTGTTACAATTGAACAAGAAATGAAATAAGCGCAACAAAATAAATTACTGCTTATTTTGCGTCTCGCTTGTGAAAAATAAATCTTTTCGCATTCTTTTGAGGCGATATTGATAGTATTGGGGCTTAGGATGAAAGAATTGTATCAGTAATTGGTAGCACACCTGGCTTTAATGAAACTGGGGAGATTCGGCTGAAATATATTTATTTTAAAAGTTCACGACTGGGAATTGGATTAGATGTTGGTTTAAGGTTTTGAAATACATCGGCCATATTTCTGATCTGCTCGATTTTTGACAGTAATGAAATTGTTTGTATAAGTTTAAGTAATTTGATGATGTGTGCAAGATTTGTGAAGATATATTAAGAATAGTAATGATATCTCGAGTAAAAAATAAGCCGTCTAGATTACTTTTCATTTTAGTTGCCGATATACGTCCTATATGGTCATGCGATTTTCTCAAGCGTGTAATTAGAAAAAACAAACGTAAAATTCTTGGATATTCCGTATGATAAATGTCAAAGCGAAACCAAGAGAGTTAAGCAAGACTTTCAGAATCACAAATAGTTTAATTCGTTTTCAATTATATTTCGAATTTTAATTTATTTGTAAGATAAGATAAGAGATAAGACCCGTGTTCCGAATTTGACTTCTATATCGATTAAGATAACAGCAACGCCTTGGGGCGGAAAGTGTTAAAATCTTGCAAATCTCAGATAACATTAATTCTAAGACGATCTTCACAACATCATTAAAACTTACCTCTTATCAAACTCATGCAGATCTTCAGACGTGAACTGGCTGGTGACATCCAGTAACTGCTGTATATGGTCACTGCAGACTCTGGACTTGCGTCTCTCGTCATCCCTGAGCAGGATAGTCGCACAGCCTCCATAGTCCAAAGACAGTGAGGGTTGTTGCACGACGATGGTGGTGCGACCAGCTGGGATGGTACTCCCTGCGGAGTCCAGCGGGTTCGCTGTCACGTGGACTTGGGCTGCTGTTAATGAAAAAAAGCATTTTATTTTATTTTTTCTCATTGCTTACTTATAACCACAGGTTTAAAGAAGACCAAGGCAGGTCAGATGTACTTGAAACCAGCGGGCTTGCATTAAATGGTTGATGACAGAAGACCAGTGGCGAGGGGTCTCTATAAACCAATTCCTGCCGGCTTGCATGCAAAGGGAAGCCGTGGTAGAGATGTTTAAATGTATACTATGATATTTCGTTCTATCGATCGATCATTTATTTGAATTAAATCTTTAAGCATTTTTCATGGTAAATATTTAAATCGTACAAGAGAAAAAAATTAATTAGTATAGGCGGGGTTCACCTCAAAGACAGATATAGAAGGAGAAATTTTAATTAGTTAGGGCGAGGTCTGGTAGCTTAGTGGTCAAAGCATTGCCCTTGTAAGGCAAAGAATGCGGGTTCAAACCTCGCCTAGACCGATTCAATTTTTGCTCTTTATTCGAGGTAAGATTTATTTCCTTCCCGTTTGAAAATTTTCACCTTTCTCTACTGCAGTAGAGGAAGCTTGTAAAGTGTGAAAGGGTAGAAGCAGATAGCGGAATATTATCTCTACCTACCTCGGAGAGAAATAGGTGTGAGTATATTATGTATCTATATATAGATGCCGCGATACCTTAAACTGTTTATGGAAAGCATTAAACATATCAGATTCTAAAATCATTCATAACTTATTTGTAGATGTATCTCTGTATTATGTAATTTAGGAAATTAATTTAAAAATTATAACCCTCCACTGGCTTACCTGTAGTCGGGTAAAAAGAAATGTAGATAATTAAAACAGGATTAAAAAAAATCGAAGATCAGCCTCTGATGTCTTTTGTTAATTACTCAGCACTATCTTTTATAGTTAAACATGGAAAGTACAAAATCACAATTAGTTTCGAACCTGTTGATCATGAATTGTGTTGAAGTCGACAACGATAAATCAGGTAATGAATTCCTAACCCGACACGTTACTAAAGATCATGTTGTAGCTGATAATGAGTAGCGGATTTAATACTTTGATAGGTCATTTTCCCTATAAATCTCCATTAAGAATGCATAAACGCATCGCTTAAACACATAGTAGCCCCTCTTTCATATCAGTATCAGTGGCAGTTGCATTCGAATATTGCGCTGTGGAGCCTAGGAATCGCTCAAGAACCTCCGCGTGGAGCATTTTGGGCAATGGAGACGTCTGAGCTTCCCTCCCGCAGGGTAAATGCTGCCATCAGCTAATTCAAAACAAAACTTTAATGGGCTGCTGCTAAAATCCCCCTTATGGTAATCACAGGGAGACCTGGAAAGGGATGGCCTTCCTAGGAGTGACAGCCGCCTATTACCCCAGCAGAAGCAGGCCTGCGTGATGGTGCAAAATAGTTAACCTTAGTAAAGCAACATTAAAATATCTAATGTTGTAGCAATCAAAGTCATAATCGTAAAAAGATATCTTTTATGTCTCCGAAGGTTTATATCAGATCATATTAAAATGTATTGTACAGTTAAATTCTGCTTTTATGTAAGTAATTTAACGTAATATCTATTGAGTATATTAGGTATATATCTATTGAGTGTAAGATGGCAAACATATTTATTCTTCACGGTACTACTGGTAGTGCAGCCTGGTTGGACGGTGGGGCAGGAGCGATACATAGGCTACATTTATTTCGCCAAGCAATTACTAATAAGAAGTATATCATAACTGATCTCCTGCGAGAGAAGCAAAAAGCACCTTTATGGCGAACGCTTCTACAACTTTTATTCCGTGGGAAGAATTTTAGGAGACTCCCACTAGTCTCCGAAATTCCTCGCCTTATAAAGTTGATAAAAAACTACATGTTCTTATATTGTTCAGCTAACAAATAAGTTTAAAACAACAAACCTGTACTCTGTCTTCTAGAAGAAGGTGGTGGAACTGAATGCTGGTGAGCAGACGAGCGTCTTCTAGACGTGGTGAACACTTCAGTACCTTCCAACTGCCTTCTCAGTTTCGCCACCTCATCTTTGTAGTATTCCTTCTCTTTATGCTTATTCTTAACTCTTGGCTCACTCACTCTTCTTTTTGTCACCTCAGGCTCAAACTTAAAATGAGTTTCATACTTTATTTGATTTGCTTTTGGACTTTTTGGAGGATCCATCTTAGGATCGTAAGGAATCTGAATAGAAGAAGACGCTACTGACGTCTGACTGACTTGTGTTCTATTCCTCGGCTTTTCATGCCTTCTGGGATGAGACATCGGATCTGGTAGTGGAACATCGAAAACGAACCTGCCTGGTCCAGACATTGGTGAATCTATGACGTCAGTAGCTGATTGGGGTTTGGTGAAAGCTGGTGATTCGATGTCACAGCTGTTTTGTGCCCTGTGGTAATGTGGAGGGGCTGTAGATGGGGGGTTATGGGGGATATTGGGGTTGTCCATGAGACTTGGTTCCGAGGATTCTGTGGGGTCGGGTTCTGCGTCCATGGAGTCATCTGTGCCCGTGATGGAGGTGAGGGCGGTGGCTGCGGAGTCGGTGCTCGTGTTAATCGTCTTGTCCGATGTGGTACTGCTGCCCATAACGACCACCTGTGGAAGATTGAGAGATTCGAGTTAGAGAAGATATTCATTTGTTTTTAGGGACCTAGCACTGAATGGTTCGTCGTCTGGTAGAGAGAGACAGATGCCTCTATGTCTCCATGGTCCAATGGATGATAAAGGCCATGCATGGCAAGTGACATGTGTGGTAAGTGTGGTGGTGGAACGTTTGATCGCTATGTTGGCGGTCACTGATTTCATTCCCAATCCGGGTAAATATTTATACGCATAAATAGGTATATTGGTATTGGTCTAGGTTTTTCTCTGTATGTCATGTTTATCTGCATAATCGACATCTAAATTACAAGTTACTTACAATGTGTTTAAAAAAAGATAGCGCTGTGTAGTATATCGAAGAATACCAATATCATTGCGTACTTCACTGTTCGGACTTCAAAGGTAAGCAAAAACGACACGATTGGTTTTCATACTTTTTAATGCATATTGTAGTACTTAACTTACTCTTAATCTGTACTTCTGATGGCTCTCCATTCGCCAGAAAACATATAAACTATGAAAAGGCTCGCCTTCTATTACGCAGCACTAAAAAACATAGTGCCTTACCCTTTTGGGTAAACGGCCGTGGGTAAATGATACATGACATGATACCTGTAATTAGGTATAGCATAATTAATTGTTCTACATACTTACAATATGTATAACAATTAATTATGTTATACCTAATTACATGTATCATGTGTACAGTATCAGCCACAGATGTAGAGTAAGCTAGATGTGAATTAAATAGTGTGGAAACCGAGTTCATCACTTTTTGTCCCGCTAACCATTGATCTCGATTGTCTTTCAACTTGTGTACCATATGTTCTATTTCTATTGTGAATGCAATAACATATCAGATTCTAATAATCACCATAAATAAAATTGGGCAACAAACCCATTCGTTTCATAAATTCGTACCCTACTCGTATGTCCATTCTTTTTCTTTTCAAATATGTTTTCTTTCGCTCATTATATTTCAATAGCAAAGTGTCACACAATTTGATATTTTTATTCTAGAAGAATATATATAAGGAAACACAGTAAGCACTACACTATACCAGTTTGACGACATACTGGGACGGACCCCTGCTTTCCACTCTGGGGGACTCTGGAACTCATCTAGCCTACTATAAATCTATTGTATACGCCAAAGGTTGACATCATTAAATATACAAGCCATGGAGCGTGTAGCCGTGAATCGATAGCGGTGATGGCATTTGTGTTGTGAACTTGGAACTATGACTATACTACCAAATACACCATATGGGTGTATTGGTTTTCACTAGTTTGTACTAGTGTAATATAATGTTAAAAGTAACTATACAAAAAAAAACAGGTTGCACTCCGGGAGTGCCGGCAGAAGTGAAAACTGTTTCTTTCTTTGTTTCTTCGTTATAAACAGAGAAAAAGATAAAAAGAACATACCATACCATACCATACCTATAATATAGCGCCAATCATCGAACCTATCACTAATTTTCAACTAATTTTCTGTCGGAAGAAATTAATAAATAATAACTAACAGAAAAAAATAATCACAAAAAGTAATAAATTACAAAAAGAAAAATAATCACAAAAAGTGTCAGAAGCGCAGGTTCGAACCCGTTTAAGCTAAGCTATGGAGCTTCTTATCTTATTTTGCAAAAAAAACAGTCTATAGCTAATGTTGTATAACGTCAGTCGCCGGTTACGGTTCAAAGGTCAAGTGATCCTGACGCGAATTCATCAATTTTTACCCATCCAACGCCACTAAAGAAGTTTTCACTTCAAAAATTGTTTGTCACTGTAAATCTATTTATGTTATCTGTGACATAGTACAGTTATTTGTTTCGGCTGATTGATACATTAATGTAGAACCTTCACTGGCACTAAGAAATTAAGTAAAACCGTTCAAGAGCCGACTTTATCATTGCCGGCTAGTTGGAATCCATAGCAAAACCCAAAAATAGCAGATTATCTTTTGTTCCTTTACGTAGTTTTTACGTAATAGGTATTATTATGTATTTATTTTTTTACTTTTTGATTTATCTTATCATAGACAACTTTTACGTCAGCGGCTGTAACAGCTAAGATATACCAAATCTAAAAGGATAACTATCTAACCTGAAAAATATACCATCATATCATATATACATACCATCATCAGGTATACTATACCTATATACTTTCGAGTAGTCTTCGGCAAGAACTCTTCTACTTAAAACAAGGTCAATTTCATCTAATTTCAACATTTTGTGCGTGTAGCCTAGGTAGGGTAAGCTTATTGTTAATCTTAAGTAGTTGGGGCCACTACACTGTACCATAGTACCTAACTATACGCTCAACCACGGCGCTCAACGACCTCTGTCTTTGAGCGCCGTGGCCGTGGCCATGGCCACCGTCGTGGGGACACCGTAGTGACACACCCGAGGGGGCGTTCGCTAGCCCTCGGTCAGCTGGGGATTGAGGGATATGCCAGAGGTTACTCTCAACCTAACGGTAGTTTATAGGTCTCACTTTTAATATCACAACTTTTTTAAGCAGTATTCGCTGACATATTAGTTTATACTATAAAAATCCTACTACATAAAAGTGTTCACGAGTACCACTCGTCGAGTTTTACGAGTGCACTTATTTGAATCGTAAAACTTGCAGTTGAACTTGTTTAGCTTGAGTAACGTTTTCTCAGAAGATGAATATAAGGCTTCGGGTTCACGGTATACTGTTTAGTTAAACCAAGTATCTAGTTAAGTGGTACAAGTTTAAATTGGATGAGCAGCATCTGTGTGTTTAGATTACATTCAGATAGAAATACGCTAGACAGACGGTAAGATTTAGAGGAGAATAATATGTGTAATAATTGGAAGATAGCAAGACATCGACCTAACCCAAAGTAAACCTAATAAATAAGAAGGAAAAACTAGCTTTCCCTAAAGATCTGTTGCAATAAATCGAAAAAAATATTTTATGCAAGGGTTGTGCCAATATTTTTTTCGGATTACCGAAACTTGAAGCTTTGGTAATGTGCAATTGAAAATAAAAGCATGTAATGCGAGTGAGTTTTTTTTTAATATTTGGTCCGGCAATTGATCACACCCTGTTAAAGGTGAGGTGCAATTCAGTAAACATGAACCACCATTTCTGATGCTTTTAGCGTAACCTAAATGGTGGTCACTAACTTGACAACATTAATTGATGCTTTTTCTCACCCCGCTTAAAGAACCCGGGTTTGTAGGAAAAGGGAATCATGTGCGCAGGCAAAGCAGCTCTTTACCGCGCGGCAGAGGAATGAGGCCTCAAACTTACTGG
This sequence comes from Eilema caniola, assembly GCA_949126895.1. Classification (NCBI taxonomy): domain Eukaryota; kingdom Metazoa; phylum Arthropoda; class Insecta; order Lepidoptera; family Erebidae; genus Eilema; species Eilema caniola. The sequence goes on along the minus strand of OX421482.1, from coordinate 845,241 downwards.
TGCGAGATGGTATGGATTCCACCGTATGTGGGCAACATGAATGTTGGTTGGTTGTTGAGTTGAAATAGATCTTCAGAACACTCGCCGTGGCAGAGGCTGTAGAACACGGCCAAAGAGACAAGGTTCCTACGAAACTGCAGAGGTTTTAAAGTGTTAGTTACCTCAGGATCAACAATGATACGAACTGCACGTCGCTGCAATATGTTGAGAGAGAAAAAAAAAACAAATGAGCTCAAACTCGATAAGCTTATTTTGTTTAGTTTAATAATTCCTATAGCCATCTTCTGACTCCATCTTCAGACCCTAGATACCATGTTGTACTAGAGACTTTGCTAAGACAAAATAAATGAGCCCAAACTCGATAGGTTTACCTTGTTTTGTTTGGTAATTCCTATGGCCATTATCTAACAATTTACACCCTGAATACCATGTATACGAGAGAATTTGTTACAACAAAACAAATGAGCCCATATTTGGTAGGTTTATCTTATTTAATTTAGGAGCTAAGATTTGCCCCGAACAAATTACATACAGAGCAAGCTAATTTATCAAGCTTGTAAACAGTATTAGTTGCATCATGTAATTCGTCGATACAGTTAGAGGAAAATAAATAGAGGAAACAACAGAGTCGCTGTCGAATCTACTGACTCAATACATCACTTGGGCCATGGATATATGTAATAATCCGCAACATTTCAAAAACCAAAACAATAAAATCAGCGCCCAAGAGTTAGACCCCGCGCACTTTTACATGAAATTCATTTAAGTATTCTATGTAGTTTTTAGATAACTTAAATGAGCAATTTGTAATAAATTTTTTCTTTGTTATTTAAACTACATTGGTATTTTCTTCTTTTCGTAACTAGTGCCATATTATCTATTCTGTGCTAGTGCGTAAATAACCACGAGTTTTAATTACTTGATTTTCCACTCACAGACTTTACAAATCTTAGGCATTTAGCTTGACGTACAAAATCTGTTTAAATACCTAAGCCTCTTATTGTATACGTATATCGTGAGGGCCTACAAATAATTTTTCTTTATTTTCTTTACTTAGAACACGTATTACAAGTTAAGCTATGCTTACTGTGGATCTAGATAACGTTCTGTAATCGTAGAATATTATATTAGCCATTGTTTTCTGTTTCTTAATTAATTAATTAATTTGTTTTCAGTTAAATATTTTTATAAGAATTGAATGCAGCGAGATCGGGCAGAAAAATGTTGCTGGTACGAAACTCGCTGGGTTCAGCTAGTTTTGAATAAATGTCAGAAATGTTTACCACTAACAATACAAAAAAGTACGTTTTACTTATAAAGATAGGGTATCAAAATACATTAAACTTGAAAGACTTTATCTTTACATTTATGTACTGTAAACTAATTAATAACTTATTTTTATTGTAATTATACTTACGATTTAGCCACATAATCTTATTTCGACTTATTTTCTTCGGCTCGAAACAAATTGTCTAATCAGCTAAGTATTTATTATCAAGTTTCTAAGAACTATTAACAAAATTCGTAAGTAAACAAACTTGAGTTTACATTATGGACGTATTTTCTTCACGTTTTTGTTACGAAATAATTACGTATTAACGAAATTTAAGAAAATATTCAATCTTATTTATTTTTAAAATGAGCATCACGGGCCGTATTTAAAAATAGAAATCTTATTTTTTTATTGCTGTTAAAGGCAACGGGCCTCCACGGAGGACAGAATATGGTACCTCGTTACCTGTACAGTCCAGATATACGACTTAAGAGCTTACATAAATTGCCAACCAAAATTGCTTACAGAAATGTCAAGAAGCATTTGCTGCGTAAATGTTGGGCACCAAAGCAGCAATTTAATTTTTCTCTTTGCGCAGCAAATGTTTTTTCAGTGTGTGGGACCCAGTACACACCTCGATGTGTGATTTAAGGGTGTGGCCAGTTCGTGGGTTACGCTAATGGTCAGTCACTTAGCATTAAGTGCTAATGACGATTTCGTACACACTAAAGGGGTAGGTTATATAAATACTCATATTTTTACTACTTTCATTATATTTTTAGGTTTCACGTAGGTAAAATCTTTCGGTCTCGTTACTGCAATTACCTCTGCTTTCTCCTTCGGATTGTAGTACACATCTGCTTAACCCTTTGGGGATTTACAGGAGTAATTATATGTATTTATGTAAGGTCGCTGAGAAGCGCTGGATGCGGGCTGCTTTAGATCAGTCTTTCTGGAAGTTCATAGGAGAGGCCTATGTTCAGCAGTGGATTAACTAACTCATACTAATTTATTCATGAAGATAATCATTATCATATATTATATTACAGCAAGTTTATCATTTAACTTCATCTTCTTAAAATGCTACTTTCTAAAATGCTACTTTAACATAAAATAAAAATTGTACAAATGTCAACAATGTAGCATAACAGGTTTTCGTGCAGTCAAAATAATATGTCAATAGTTCAAATTATAACAATGTCAAGTTCTAATAGGAGTCAAATTGTACAAAGTCAAAGCTAAATATTTTACATAATTCCAATAATGATAACCATTAATTAACATACAATAAGGTTTTAAAGTTAAAATTTACCAACAATTATAATTATTTCACTGTTATCAGTTCGTCAAATGAGTAGAATGCTTGCCCGCATAGCCATCGCTTCAGTCGAAGTTTGAAGGACCCTATACTTGGAGCTGAGGTCATGTTAGGTGGCAACTTGTTGTACACTAACGGCCCCCTGACATGAGTCGTCTTTTCAGATTTTGCCAGTGACCTAGGTATCGATTTCAGTTTTTCGCGATCCCGTGTGTGATACGAATGCACATCGCCTCGCTTCTCAAACTGGTTATAGTTCATTCTCACGTGTATCGCGACCTGGTATATAACTATTGTTACATACCAGTATTATGTGTGGCTGATATGACGATGATAATGTACATTGCTGTTACTAATAACTTCTTATATATTTTATTTTATTTATTTTATTTTCTACCTTAATGCACGTGTGTAAGGTCGCTGAGAAGCGCTGAATGCGGGTTCCCGGCAGAGTAGAATTTGGGCCACCCTTTCTCTTCCCATGTGGTGTCGTACAAGGTGACTAAGGGATAGGGCTTATTAACTTCTACATCAGACAGATATGTACATCCCAGACTCAGCCTCAGATGCATGGCACCAGTCAACCTTAATAGTGCCCGGAATACGACAATGGGCTCACCCCCTATTACGTGGGCCCGAATACAGCTTGGTGAAATGTGGGTATTAATTCACCTCTGCCTAACCCTCCGGGGATAAAGGCGTGATTATATGTATGTATGCACAGTTTGTACAAAGGTGGACTTAATGCCAAAGCCATTATCTAATTAGTCTAGTGAATACTAATAATGTTAATTAGTAAATACTTATCAAATCGATTAAGATAGAAAAAAGTGAACCGTTCAGGCGGGACGATACTTTCGTCTTAGGGCTCCTACCGTCACCCTAAGACGGTAGTATAGGAGAATTTGGATAGCTACAGATGTGGCTCGGTGGCTCAGTGGTCAGAGCATTCCCCCTGTAACGGAAAGATCGCGGGTTCGAATCCCGCCTGAGCGATTCACTTTTTCCTATCTTAATCGATTTGAAAAGTTAGCATAGTGAATGCTTCAAAATTTCATTCTAGTAAATAATTAGTTCATTCTACCGCCTGCACCTACCTCAACGTATCTCTGGCTCACCCTAGGGTAGACTATATACCTAATAGAAGATTAGGTATGTAGTGAAATTAGAAGGCTTCTACAGGGTCGGCAGCACGATTGTGATGCCCCCTGGTGTTACATACGTCCATAGGCCACGGTAAAGACTTCCCATCAGGTGGGCAGTGTGCTTGTCTGCCACCTAGGTCGAAAAAAAAGGCCAACTGGCACTCTAGCGATATACAGATCTAGCTACAATACAGCCACGGAAATCTGTTCAGTCATATTATGGAACATAACGACGAATAACCTACAGGTCAATCAAACACATAACCCTTCTTTATGGTTACACCGCAGTCGGGTAAAATAATAATGTTATTACAAGGGTATTTGACGAAATTTTTCTCCCTCTTCATGAGTTTACTTCAGAATATACCCACAAAATATTATGGCGGCTTCAGACTTAGCTGGAAAGGCGAGCTGTGTTTGTGGGTCGATTACATGAGGATTAAGGGTCGCTTACACACGGTACGGGGCCGACACGACTTTGATATTGGATTTAATATATGGCAGAATGTTATAGATTACTATGATCATCAGATGGCGATCGCTCCTAAAGAACTGAAAATAATAAACATAAATTTAATCTTAAGCTATGAGCAAATATTACCACGTTAGACCCTGTTGCATCAAAAGCTGGGACTTTGGGCCTTGCGTTCACTCCTTATTCTTGGCACATACACAAATAACTTTAAGAAAACAAGTAATGGATATTAAAAAAGTAAGTAAAGCGGTTTTTATTTGTTCTGTATACGGTTGATTGATGACACTTGGTTGGAAAATGAAAACATCAAACTTTTGAAAATGCCGCAAGACGAAACCGGTCTCGGTCCTGGGGCCGCTCATGTGGAACATCGGTTACGACTGGGTGCTTCGCGGTGACTTCGCGTACGGGGCCACCGTCACGTGTTACGCGGATGACACGCTAGTGACGGTGAGCGGGGCTACGCACCGCGAAGCGACCCTGAGGGCCACGACCGCGGTTGCTCAGGTCGTCGACAGGATCCGGCGGCTGGGTCTCGAGGTGGCTCTGCACAAGTCCGAGGCCATGTTCTTTCATGGCCCTCGGCGCAGGCCAGGCCCGGGAGCCAGCCTAACAGTGGGAGGTACTCCCATCGACATCAAGCCCCGGTTGAAATACCTGGGGCTCGTGCTTGATGGTCGATGGGACTTCGGACAGCATTTCCGAAGTCTGCGCCCCAAGTTGGTGCTCACGGCGAATGCCTTGGGCCGGTTATGCCCAACTTGAAGGGCCCAGAGTCCTCCTGCAGGAGACTCTACGCGGGTGTCGTGCGGTCCATGGCCCTATACGGGTGCCCCGTGTGGGCGGACACCCTGGAGGCCAGATTCCTGCCTCTGCTCCGTACGGCGCAGAGCACGATGGCCTCCAGGGCCATCAGGGGATACCGCACGTAGAATTTGGGCCACCCTTTCTCTTCCCATGTGGTGTCGTACAAGGTGACTAAGGGATAGGGCTTATTAACTTCTACATCAGACAGATATGTACAGCCCAGACTCAGCCTCAGATGCATGGCACCAGTCAACCTTAATAGTGCCCGGAATACGACAATAGGCTCACCCCCTATTACGTGGGCCCGAATACAGCTTGGTGAAATGTGGGTGTTAATTCACCTCTGCCTAACCCTCCGGGGATAAAGGCGTGATTATATGTATGTATGCACAGTTTGTACAAAGGTGGACTTAATGCCAAAGCCATTATCTAATTAGTCTAGTGAATACTAATAATGTTAATTAGTAAATACTTATCAAATCGATTAAGATAGGAAAAAGTGAACCGTTCAGGCGGGACGATACTTTCGTCTTAGGGCTCCTACCGTCACCCTAAGACGGTAGTATAGGAGAATTTGGATAGCTACAGATGTGGCTCGGTGGCTCAGTGGTCAGAGCATTCCCCCTGTAACGGAAAGATCGCGGGTTCGAATCCCGCCTGAGCGATTCACTTTTTCCTATCTTAATCGATTTGAAAAGTTAGCATAGTAAATACTTCAAAATTTCATTCTAGTAAATACTTAGTTCATTCTACCGCCTGCACCTACCTCAATGTATCTCTGGCTCACCCTTCCTTGACTCTTCATGAGTTTACTTCAGAATATACCCACAAAGTATTATCGCGGCTTCAGACTTAGCTGGAAAGGCGAGCTGTGTTTGTGGGTCGATTACATGAGGATTAAGGGTCGCTTACACACGGTACGGGGCCGACACGACTTTGATATTGGATTTAATATATGGCAGAATGTTATAGATTACTATGATCATCAGATGGCGATCGCTCCTAAAGAACTGAAAATAATAAACATAAATTTAATCTTAAGCTATAAGCAAATATTACCACGTTAGACCCTGTTGCATCAAAAGCTGGAACTTTGGGCCTTGCGTTCACTCCTTATTCTTGGCACATACACAAATAACTTTAAGAAAACAAGTAATGGATATTAAAAAAGTAAGTAAAGCGGTTTTATTTGTTCTGTATACTGTTGATTGATGACACTTGGTTGGAAAATGAAAACATCAAACTTTTGAAAATGCCGCAAGACGAAACCGGTTAAATTCAATAATGTGGAAAAATTACAAGCATTCTCATTATGGTGTTAAACGGTTTATTGATTGAAATTGTTTTGTCATCCGAAGTAAATGTGTGTAATAAATATCCGATCATACCCCTTTGCCTATCGACTGACAGGAAAGGGGGTTACTCCATTTAATCTATTCTTATCCAGTACCATTTTTCATGTTATCCTTGGTTCGTTTGGCTAATATCAGTGTCATCACAGATAGGATCGACGTAACGTCGACGACGTTAACGACATAATTAAGACATCTGCACCAGGCCGCGAAATGCCGACATTATTCATTTTTTTTTCCTAATAAGCCACAAATATGTTTCGCGAGGACATTACTATCCTACATTGAGGCCACTAAAGGTCATCGGAACCATCCACAAACCGATAGGTTAATACTAACAACTAAAAGACCCGTCCGTAACGCAACCGCTCCAACTATCAGCCGTTGGATCAAAAATGTAATGACGGAGGGTGGAGCCAATATCACTGTTTTCTCGGCGCAAAGCATGCGCCATGCCTGTACCTCAGCAGCTGTTCGGAAGGGGCATATCCGTCGATATTATAAAGAAAACCGCGGGATGGACCGGAAACTCCATTGTATTTGCAAGGTTTTCTAACACACTTTTGGCCATGGAGGATGGTAATAGCTTCGCAACAATTGTATGTGATTCTGACGGAATATTTCATGTGAGTCCTTGTTAGTTAGAACATTAACAGTGTAAGATTATATCTATCTCCTTTGCACAAATTTTCTTTTGTTTTCCTATTTCACCCATTTCACGTCGGTGCTAAACATCTACCAAGTGAAGTAAAGAATAAATCTCGAGGATGCAACGTCGAAGAATAATTGGTGGTTAAACAAACTTACCTGTGACAGTGACGTTTGACCATAGTTATACGAGACGTCGCATCCGAAGAGATTTATTACCTGCCCAATCCCCGGTATGCTTATTACAAAAGGCAAGCCTCTTGTAAGATTGCGTGAAATAGGAAATAGCTCTAAAATGAATGACGTTAGACAGGAGCGCCGCCACCGGCTAGAGGGGAGGCGGTGGGAACAAATGTTTTTTTCTAGATCTCTAAATATTGTGCGACGCCTAGGAGAATTAGAAGTGGACCAAGCGAAGTGGACCAATGGAAGTAAAGAATTAATCTCTTCGGATGCGACGTCTCGTATAATTATAGTTAAACGTCACTTACAGGTAAGATTGTTTTACCACCAAATATTTTTGCTAACCGTACCTACCTAATTCTGTGACAATCTCGTTTTATTATTAGTTTTATCAATGGTATACGTTCGGAACAGAAAATTTATAAATAATAAAAAAGAAATACCACGTGGTATTAGAAAAATGGTACTGGATCGGAATAGTTCCCTCATTACCTGTTAATTATTAAATTTTAGTGACCATTACAATTCATCCACCAATAAGCGAGACAAAACTAAATAATACAGTTTAAAAAGTTCGTACTTAATATTTTGTCGTGTCGTCACCGAATCGTACACAATAAAGGAAAAGGGGTCTTCTGTAATACCTTCAAAATATAAGTCTTCATGTCAGCCGATAAAGCCAATATAAAAATGTCTCCTGAGCGAATTCACTTTATATTTGAGCAAATTTTTATTGAATTGGAGCGCTTATAAACGAATACATAGGTAAAGCTTTGTTGGACTTGAATGTTGGGCTATTGCGTTGAATGCGATTCAAGTATTGGTAATAGTTTGGTTTACAAAGTATTTTTTATATCTATATTTAATTAAATAAAATGTAACTTTACCAATCGCGTCAGGATCATTTTAACTTTGAACCGCTTCCGACAACTGACGTCATACAACATTAGCTACAGATTGTTTATTTTGTTTGGTATTAAATAAAATCTTCGTCTTAATGTAAAACGTGTTTGAAATAGCGGTTTGGAGCATTCCTACATTCCTCTTCATCTAATAACATTATAAAAGATAGAAAAAGGATCTACGTATATTTATGTGTCCTCTAGAACCCATATTGCAAGCTCTAGATAGCACTACCAGCGTATTTAGATACACATACAAGTTTATATGTTAAGGTACAACTGAACCTCCGGCTTCGGAGAGGGAGGTTACGTCCAACAGATAGATACCTATATCTTCTACATCCTAGCGTTAATCCCGGTCGCATCCGATGCTTTCAACAGTGAGGCCGGGACCCGCCTTTTCCAGCGGATTTGGCTAAACTTCCATATTTTCCACGAAACGACTGCCACCTGACCTCCACAACCATTGGCAATATTGACACTTTGCAGTTAGACCAGTTATTGGACTTTTAGAGATCCAACTACCCGTAACTACTGCCACAGATGTTCGTATGGCAACCGAGACCGACGTCTCTCCGCAGCACCATTAGATCAATGCAAATAGCCATTATTCATGCATACAAATATTTGTACTGAGTGGGAATCAAACTCACGCCTCCTGCGTAACAATCGCGCTCACTACCGTTAAGCTGTGAACTTACCTATCTATTTTGAGCCAACAGTAACAACCAGCTAGATATTCTAACATAGTTAAACTTGACAAACTAATTCCTTGATTGGGATAATGTCAAGGGAAATCGGCCTGAAAGACAGGCGTACCCGACACTTGTAACTGAGTTTACAGTGATGACGTCAGATGAAACTTGCTAATATTGAGAAATGTTTTCCATGAATTGGATTAAGGGGTTATTGCATCTAGAGCAGATAATTGGCAGCTAATTGTGGGCCTCATAGTTGTTCTGTGTATTAATATGTTTTGTTAATATGTAATAGAACACATTCTGTTGAGTCCAATGATGTATTACTAATTTTTTATGTCATTTTTTATAATAATACAATTTTTTTTACTAACTAATACGTCATGCAGGAACATGGCGGCTTTTAAAAATGGCGCCATCTCTAAACAAAATATAAGTACTTACTAATAATACATCAATATTAATAATTTATTTCAAGTATATTATTATTTAAATCAACAACACAGCGTGATTCAAGGCTTCGCATCAGTCGCACGTCAGCCGCCGGCGAGGCAAGGTCTCCGAAGTCGTCGTCGCCCGGCCCTGCGGTACTGAAGATGTCGACCGCAGTGATCGACGAAAACGCAAGTTTCACATCGACCACGGCCAGACAGCCCGGAAGTTTTATTATTATGAATATATTTTTAAGACGTTTTGGTACCCTAGCGCTACTTATCTAGTTTATATATTAGGTAATACATCATTGGTTGTGACCATAAAACTACCGAACACTAGTTTTAAGTAGATTTAACCGAAGCTTATTAAATTACTAAGCCGCCAAGCTTACGCACTAAATATAGAGTATGGTCAAATTGAAGGATAAAATATATTATGATAAAAGCTGGTGCCCGTGGCTCCGCCCGCGTGGATGTCGATTATTGCTCAGTGTTGAGTCAACTATTTTCTAAACTAAAGGTAGCCTAAGTTCTCCTTATTACATCAGCTACCTGCCAATAAAAGTCCAGTCATAATCGGTCCAGCCATTTCACAGATTAGCCGGAACAAACAGACAGACAAAAATGGTAAAAATATGTTATTTTGGTGTATGTATCGTATTAAATTCATATGCATGTAGTAAAAAACGGATATTGCAAAATTACAAACGGACACTCCTATTTTATTTATATGTATAGATGTATAGATAACAATGTTTACACCTCATACAAGCACCTCAAGTCTTTTGTCCTCTGGGAGAATTCGGTAAAAGCTTTTCATAAATCATCATCATCGATATTGAGAAGTTGTCCCGATTGCATCCGAGGACAAGATGCTCTTGGAGCCCGGAGTCCGTACCTCATACATATACTTTGGAAAACAAACCCCTAATTATACCTTTCGCACAATGGTATACCTTTCAACCAAGAAAGGTACCTTTCAACCAAGAAAGGTACCTTTCAACCAAGAAAGGTATAACATTGTACACTGATTGAAGAGCTAAGAGAGCGTAATAGGCTGGTTACGATTATAATATTTTTCCGTCGGAGCAATTTTATAGCTCGATATTAACAAATAGCTAATAGTTATTTGCAGAGTAAAGGTTGTAAATTTACAATACAGACGTATATCTATCTTCAACTAACGATTTTTATGATGAGAAACGTCTTATTACCAGCCCCTCTAGACAAGTGGCAATTCGCTAGGAGGCGTTTGATGGAATAGAATGAATTTAACGTATTTGACATGCGTTAATGACTGTCATATACGTCAAATCCCATACATTCGTCATTCTATTCCACCAAACGCCGGCTAGCGAATTGCCACTTGTCTAGAGGGGCTGTTCCAATTAGAAGGAGGTAGGATTTCCGTCCAATTGAGCAGTCCGACTGGGGAAGTATCTCGGCCTACAGAATACTGCGGCCATAATAACCTTGTGTAGTGTTCCCGGGGTGAGTGGGCAGCCAGAGCTCACTGGAGAGTTTTTATACTGTCAGTGGGAAGACCAAAGACTATTCCCGCTTTGTCTTCTACACTGACGGCACAGAAACTCTCTGTATTTACAGGGTCGGTAGCACGAGTGTGATGCACTCGTCCATAGGCCACTGTAACCACTTTCCATCAGGTGGACCGTGTGCTTGTCTGCCATCTCAGTGGTATAAAGAAAAGGTGACGTGTTCAGGAGGGTGACTTCATGATTTATTACTAACAATCCTGTTCCTTAGTCACCTTGTATGACGTAGCTATGGTGTAGTTCTTACAATCTACTACGACTCAAATTATGCAGTAGCCATTTATAATTTTAATTTATACTGCTAATAAAATAATATAATTACCTTACGCCTATAATTCGTGAACATCAACAAATCACAAAACTTTCCCCCCAGGAGTCTCTAGAACGAATTGCCGCGTAATAGCTGACAGCTCCCAAAAGGTACACAACCATTGTTGAATAAGTAATATCCTCGATTCATTCGTTCGCTCATCATTCAAGAGCCAGCGTTGGGTCAGGGTAATCGGTCTTCTATTCATCCGTTCTTTTGCATTCAAAAAAAAGAATAAATAGAAGACCGATTAGCCTTCTATTCATTCGTTCGTTGAATATTATTTGTTCTCAATAATCCTATTCGTTCGTTAAAACGTTGAATATATTTAGTGTACGCTTTGATGTATTAATGATGTTTTATATTGAGGTAGTTTTAGATTATATAAGTTGACAGGAAAAAAGGCTATAGGTTTTTTTACGTGCACTAAATGCCCACGGATACCCCTCCCCCCCTCCGGAGCCAGAGGGGGAGACTATGTCGGACTCGAAGCGACTAAGCCGCACGCCGTCTGTGGGTGGTAGTGCTAGGCCGAAGGTGAGGTTGTCGTTCGACATATCCCTCGCTCCCCGGCTGACTAAGAACGGCACAGAAACTCTCTGCGTTTACAGGGTCGGCAGCACGACTGTGACTCCCCTGGTGTGTGCACAAGTCCATATGCCACTGTAACCACGTACCATCAGGTGAACCGTGTGCTTGTCTGCCACCTCACTTGTATAAAAAAATACATATTCATGCCTACAAAAATATGTACGGAGCGGGGATCGAACCCATGGCCACTTTGTGAACTGCTACGCTCGATCAGTACGCCATAGTGCCAATAACTTCAGGGCCCAAGAGAATTTCACTTACTTATCAACTGAAGAGGCTCTCATGTCAGGGTTGAGAGATCAGTGGCAGTGACTTATCGTCTGCCATCAGGACATCTATCTTGACACTATAAAATGCAAGATGGGCATCCCTACTCCCTGGAGTTTTGTCTTTCTTAATTGGGTATAGACTCCAAAATCCCAGAATGATTCACTTCAGCGAGGTTTTTAAAAGCTTTCAACGAATAAATAAGTTTTTAATGTTATGACTGCCACTCGTAAAATCACAATGACCTCTAAATTTATCTTTGTGAAGAGAAACGAGAGTTTTATCATGCTATTCTATAGTACATTACTGCCGCGGCCACCAATTGTAGTGTTGCCGGACGATCGTGAAGTGTGCGGGCCGAGGCGCAGCCGAGGCACGCATTACGGAGTCCGGCAACGCTCAGTTGTGGCCAAGGCTTGTATAGTGCTTTTCTCAAACAATGCGCGGAAATTAAAAGTAAGTAGTATCTAGGTAGAACTTTTTAGTTACCTACTTTTCAAAATCAATGACAAACAACGAACAACAGTAATTTTTCACGCGGCGAAATGTTCATTGGTTTTTATTTTTCTTAATAAACAGCATTCTATTTGCAAGCCAGTTCTATATTTAAATAATGCCTTGGACAAGTTACCTCCTTGATTGCCATGGTTCGGAGTACAAGATGGTTCCATTTTCAAATTATACTACAGATATGAGTTTACATAGTAATTTATTTGGCCGCTAAACACGACAGATATGGATTTTTATACAACTTTTGCCGGCTGCTGCTCGCATGTACAGCAATTTAGATTTATCTCGAAGAAGGTTGTCAAAATATGGTTCACATTTCCAAGCATGTTTGAGAAATAGTATTTATCTAAGTTAATTTATAAGAAAAAGGTATCTAAGATAATAACTTTGTTGAAATGAAACCACTTTTTAACGAGTTCTATTGCGATTTATTTGTTATTATTTACTTTTTAGACCGACGTTTCGGACACTTTTCAGCAGTCATGTTCGCTGTTTGACTAGGGGTGGTAGTTGTCAGGATAGTGTGATGTGTAAGTTATCTCAAAGTACCCGAATCGTGATGAATTGTTGGTGTTACTATTTACGCAGACTGAGCTCACTGTGTCGTTAAGTAACAAATAAATCACGATAGAACCCGTTAAAATGTGCTTTTATTTTAATAAGTGATATTCGAGTAAAGTTTAGAAAATATCATAATAACTTTGTATTAGATAAGATAAAGATAAGATTTAACTTTATTCTATATATACTGAACAAACGTTCTCGACTGTGTGGTTAGTGGTCAACCTGTGACGGAGTTGTTCAGCCCCTCTTGACAAGTGGAATAGAATGACGAATGTATATTCCCACTTGTCTAGAGGGACCAGTCGCCCATAAAGGCCTCCGTCTTGACCTAACAACTGTTGACAGCCGGGACTGAGTTTTAACGTGCACACCAAAGCACGGAAGCGCTCAGATGTAACATCACTTAACCGACGATGGTGAAATATGGACACTAAACGTGGGGCTAGTCCATAACTTAAAGGTCGTAAAGCGAGCTTAAAAGAGTTTACAGTTCAACGTATTCCTCATCTAAATTTCCTACTTGCGTTTAAAGTTTACACCGTGTAGTCCGCGGTCCAATTATTGTTTTTGTATAATATGTTGACTTTTACAGAAGCAACTATCGTCTGAACCTTTTATATACATATATAGGACACGTCCATTTAACTTTACCTCGCCTGATGGTAAGCTGAAGGCAAAGTCTCAGGAAAGAGGATAACCATTACAAAAACGTATCATGTTAACAATGGTGGCACTCGGTTTGACGGCCTCATCAGATGCTGAACACAGACGTAAGTAGGTAAGTATACACTAACTCTTAGCTAGATTTCTCTTTTGTGAGTCAAAGCTACCGGTTTACCAAATCAAATGGTACGTGTATGTAATGATGACTCTCTTTCCTGAGCTTCAGCTTACCATCAGGCTCAGTGAAGTCAAAAAAAGAAATTACACGATGCCAAGTTTTTTGTGTCCATAAATGCCATCAAAATGTGGTGACTTAATGTTACAACGTATATAAAAAACCCAGTATACCTTCGCTCCTTTCCCATGTTCTTCCTAACTTTATGGCTAATTTATGAATTTCCAGTCCTCTCCCTACTTTGAGGGAAACTTTACGATTTTACTTTCGCGATAAATCTGAAATAACTTCATAATTCAACGACAGGGAACGGACATTTTGGGAAACAAAGGACCCGGGGAGGCGTGAAATTCAAATATTTGGTAAATAAATGTTTCTGACTGAATTAATGACTTCTTGCTGGGTTTAGAATCACATTTATGGAACGGTGGCTGCTTTTTATTGATAGTATCTATTTTTAGCCTCCGACGATACATGTTATACGTTTGGACTTTTTACCTTTGTATTTGTGTATCTGGACCATCATAGCTTTCGAACAGACGGGCTGATTTTAATGCAGTTATCTTTTGGTCGAAAGTTGTAGCTTCAAAGTCAAAGTCAAACATTTTAATTTAATCTAGAACAACATTATTGTTTCTTATTGACGTCAATAAATTCTACTTAACCTAAGTTTCAGCATGGTGACATGATGATGATAACGATAATTAGCATCCTAGATATTACAAAGCAAAACATAGTTGGCGTAATGTGGATATCTCTACAGTGCTGAAGAAAGAATACAATCTTCTGGGAACGCTACCACAAGAGGCATGCGATGCGGATGAATTCCACGACGCATTTTAACTTTTAGTTTTAGTTTTTATTTTTTATTTAGTATTATGTATATATAGTAACTTTATTAATTTAATTTAATTTGTATATAATAGGTTTGATTTTGGAAACATAGAAATAATTTCTTACCTATTAACAGGACAAACTGTGTGATTATAACTATATCAATAAAGATTCTTTACAACCATTATCACCACCCCATTTTATTTTTCAAACCACTTAGGTGGCAGACAAGCATACGACCCACCTTATGGAAAGTGGTTACTATGGCCTACATGGGCGTGCGACAACAGGGGCGTCACACTCGTGCTGCCGACTGCTGACAGCACAATAACTCTCCAGTAAGCTCTGGCTACCCTACTCACCGCCGGGAACACAACACGAGGTTATTATAGCCAGGTATTCTGTATCATCTCATCCGAAGGGTGCCGTAAGAGGCAACTAACGGCAAAATACGCAGAGGATATCACTGCGAGAGAAGAAGACCTCGAAATAAAACCTTTACCAACCCGTCAGGCCCACGTGGAAATAGTAAGCCAAAGTGTTTGGCCAGACTAAAAGCGGTGGGCGGTGGCGGGCGCGAACGCAGGTGAAAAGCCTCCCAACATTAAGATAGTGCTATGTCCAACAGTGGATTACCATGTACTACTTGATCAATTTCTGTCGAAGCTTCACACCAAAAACCTGACATATTACAAAATATTTCAAATGTCAAAGAATGCAAATTTTCCTAAAGATGGTGGAAGAGGGAGGGAGAGGAACACTCTTGTCCCGTGGGGTTATATAAAATGTAGGTGAACAATCCCTTTTATTACAGGCTTACTGTTCAAAAACTCATTTATGTTGACTTTTTGCCTATCAACCAAATTTGTGGTACAAGTGATGAAAGAAAAACGACATAAGAACTATTTTTTTATAAAATCTACTAGTGACGTGTTGGTTGCATCCAATGTTTTTACATCAAAGCCCACGCTCCGCTTACTTTATATTTTTTTGGTTAGGATTATATGGCTTTTGTAGGAGAGACTACCATCATCATAAACATCATTATCTACCTGCCCTGGTCCCAATTATTTGGGGTCGTCGCAGCATGTCATTCTCCCTCATAAATTCCTGTCGGATGTGATTACCTCAGTTACTCCCATCTTTACCTTATAACCTTTAAGCAATCCATCCACCTTTCCTTGGCCTTACCTCTGCTCCGAAAGCCCTCTACATTCATACTTCGAACCTTCCTTTCAACATTACTTTCATCTCTTCTCATAAATGTCCATACCACGACAGTGACTGTCGTGGTATGGACATTTATGAGGCGACTGTCGCCTGCTTATCAATTTTTCATTCACTGGTGCCACTTTCAAGCTTCCTCTAATATAATCATTCCTTATTCTGTCCATTCTCGTCACACCACACATCCACCATAAAAGGCTGCGTCAGAGCCTCGTTTGTCAATCACTAGGTATACCGGCTTGCCAGTAAACTTGGCTTTGTCCTGTATGGGTTCAAGTACAAGTAAATTGTGCTTATTTATTTTAGCTAAGCTAAATTCTTCATGTTAGGCAATGATTCACTTACCATCAGTTATGCTACGCTTGTTTTGAGTTTGCAAGGGATATGCCTGCCTCTTCAGCTCGGGGTTTATCAGTGGGGATTTCTTGCACGTTAAAAAAAGTGTTGCTTTTGAGTTTTATCTAAAAAAGAACCATAACTGCAGAAAACATCGAAAAATCTTGATAGCAGTCGGTACCCATGACATTCCTTTCGGTTTACAATTGGCAAATGGATACCGCTGGCACATCTGGGTAAAATTTTAAATGAAAACAGATATCCTTATAGGTTTTACGATACCTGTATCCTTAACATAGATCAAAAAAAAAAAAAGTTTACCCCAAAATCCTAACACTGTAAACTAATTCCAACCAACCCACTAACTATCAAAGAACGCCTAGTATAATTTATCAGCGCATCCCAAAACCCCACGTCAATATTGTATTGTATTATGATTGATTATATTAGACACGACCATTTGATGTCTATGTCCCTGCCATCAATCCTTGTTTGAGCTGACCGTAATGATAGTTTGATTAAGGGATTAATTACATGAATGCGGTTTTAGGCGTAAAACACACACAAGCGACGTTCGGAGAGTTAGGAGAATTTGGTTCACATGGGCGCGAGTGTACCTCATAGTGAAATTGATTGGATATCGAACTGAATTATTATTATTTAGGTAGTAATCTCCTTTACGGAGGTAGAGGTTCCAGTTTTGTGAACCCAATAGAACAAAAATAATCTTTGGATATAGTATTTTTATGTATTACTGGCAAATAGTATGATAGACAGTGCGCAAGTATCTGGCATAGTGGCAAATAGTTTTTTTTTTTGTTCTTTTTAGTTCACAAAACTGAGAAAACACTACAAAATGCATAAAGATGTAGGTCTTTCTCGACGTATTTAATAAATCAAAATATTGTTATTCTTTTAGAAGATGATCTGTTACAATGGTATAGATTTAATACCGATATAAGTTTTTAAATAAAAATACGGGACATCGAAATTTTTCGTAGGCTGTCCGTTAACTCCTTCGTCAAGCTAAACTGCTTGAGTGAGGAGTGGGTTCACTTTAGAAGTGTAAAGGCCTGGATTCGAGCCCGTAACTTGATAGGATAATAGTGATTCGAGAAGCGCGTCCGCATGAACATAGCTTAATGGAGTCAGCCCTATGACTGAGAGGTCCCGGGATTCCTGAGACAAGCAATTTGGCTTAGCTGCAGGGGTTGATGAAAATACTATTAATTACGGTTGCTAGTACCCTTATAACTACTCCTATACCTAAAATAATATGTTAACAACCTAATGTAAATTTAATACAATTAATTTAAGATATGTTTAAAAGTTAAGTACCTGAATTAAGCTCTTCTTCATCCTTAATCCCAGTCGCAACCGAAGCTTTCAACTTGGAGTCTGGGATCCGCTTAACCTGTCTAACTGCGGATATGGCTAAACCTCGATATTTTCCGTGAAGCGACTGCCATCTGACCTCCACAACCCAAAACCGACATCAAAGCATTGCAGTAAGACTAGGTTGTTGGATTTTTGAAGGCTCCAACTATCTGTAATAACTGCCATAGATGTTTGTATGACAACTGCGGCCGACGGCTTAACGTGCTCTCCGAGGTACGACTTGATCAATGCAAATACATACCCATATTAATACATAACATAAGTACAAATATTTTCATTGAGCGGGGATCGAACCTGCACCTTCTGCGTCGCAGCCGCGTTCACTACCGCTACGCCACAGAGGCTGTCAAATAAATCAAGCTGTTTATATTTTTTGAAGCAAAACCCTTCCTCCGCTGACATGGACCGCCTTTCACAAGTAAATCTGAGTTAATTTGCATCGTGATCCCTTTTTAAAGCGCCCTGATTTATATACAGCATCCATCTATTGAGGGATGCTTCCTGACAGATCAAATGCGAGCTGATTGTCCGTGAGCACAGTCAACACTCAAACTCAACTCAACTAAGGTAAAAGACCCAATGGTCGACACTGACCTAATAGTCGACAATTTCGAAAATAAATCTTTATTGTAAGAAAAGTAAGTATCTGGTTTACTTGACTATTAACATCAAAGACATCTAATGGCATATATGGTTAAAAATTCGCATACTGTTGTCAGTAAATCATAATAGATTTTTGTAAAAGTTCATAATAGGTGTAATATTTTATTTATTAATAATGATTATCACTATTTTTAGTACGGATGTTATAAATATGTAACTTGTTGACCTACGTAGACCATTGCCGTATTTTTATGGCTAGATTTTCTATTAGTTTTAAGTGATTGTCGACTATTAGTGTTTACAACAATGTGTACAATAATTGTATTTAAAGTAAAAATATGTGAGTTTTTAAAGATTTTATCTGCTAAAGTTAAAGTCTAAAGTATGCTTTAACAGTAAAAAAAGGACGTAACGACCATTCTTTAAAAAATATGTGTAATTTTGTAGAGCGAAGTTTGTTTATCCTAAAACTGTCTACGATTGGGTGTTTTACCTTACTCAAAATGAAAGCCTTGGGTTTCCCCTCCCTGTTGTCTGATTCGTCTGATATTTAGTACACACCTTTAGTTTGGATAATAATACAATTATCACTAAATATAATAAACTAATATAAAACGTATATACGTATAATAAACTAATAATAATAAACTAATATAAAACGTATATACGTATAATAAACTAATAATAATAAACTAATATAAAACAAAGTCGCTATCTCTGTCCCTATATCCTGTATCCTGTATACTTAAATCTTTAAAACTACGCAACGGATTTTGATGCGGATTTTTTTAATAGATAGACTGATTGAAGAGGAATGTTTTATGGATTAAAACATCCATTGCACCTGTGCGAAGCTGGGAAGGGTCGCTAGTAATCAATCGCTAGTATCTCCCGTCCTAACTGAGCAGTCCGACTGGGGAAGTACCTTCGCCCTACAGAATACCGCGGTTATAATAACCTTGTGTTGTGTTCCCGACGGTGAGTAGGGTAGCCAGAGCTCACTGGAGAGGTTCTGTGTTGGCAGTGGGAAGACCAAAGGCTTAAGATGCCACCGCTGACTAGTGGGGATGTGAAATGTTGGCGCGGCGGTCAGGGAGACCCGGTGAAACGGTTATCCGCTGGCCGCCCGCAGGCTGCACGGTTCCCGAACCTGGGGATCACATAATCTCCGCCCCAGGAGGCTGAACCAGCAGCCTGTGTAAAGTTCCCGGTGCTGTAGTCGTGCCGGAGGAGGAAACCGGAGTGGACTCGGCTACAGTATCTGGGAGGGGACCGGGGGCCCTTCCGCCCGCCGCGCCAGCAAGTCACGAAACCCTGGCTCGTCTGCAGTGGTGGGGTGCCTTGCTTTGTCTTCTGCGCTGACGGCACAGAGACTCTCTATACCTTCCCCCCCCCCCCCCTTCTTTATCATGGCAGTAAAAAGGAAAAGAAATAGAGTATATACAGCGGCACCTTCGTCCACATTGAAAGTGGACTTCTGTAACATCAGGGGCCTCCACTCCAATCTTAACGAGGTCCACCACCATCTTGAGACAGCAAAGCCGACCCTATTCTTTCTGACGGAGACCCAAATATCATGCCCGGCCGATACAGCCTACCTTATGTACCCCGGGTACAGACTCGAGCATAACTTCCTGAGTAAAGCCGGGGTATGCATGTACGTCCGGGATGACGTTTGTTGTCACCGTCTAAACGGCCTTGAAGACAGGGACCTGTCCACACTATGGGTACGTATGGATTACGGTGGCCACACCCGTATCTATGCGTGCGTCTACAGGTCTCATAGCGGTGACCTGGGCACGGCTCAACTGTTTGAGCACCTGCAGCGGTCGGCGGACAGAGTAATTGAGCAGTACCCTGCCGCGGACTTAGTATTCTTGGGTGACTTCAATGCTCACCACGTGGAGTGGCTGGGGTCTCACAGGACTGATTTTGCGGGAAGGGCTGCTCACAACTTTGCCCTGACCTATGGGTTCTCGCAACTGGTGCATTCCATCACCAGAAAACCAGATGTCGGGACCCACAGAGAGTCTTTATTGGACCTTCTGCTGACTACGCGCCCGGATGAGTACTCCGTAACTGTGGAAGCACCTCTCGGTACTTCGGACCACAGCGTCATCCGGGCGCAAGTGACTCTCGCGCGGCCAGAACCACCGCGGCCACCTCAGTGGCGGCATGTCTGGCACTACAAGTCGGCAGACTGGGACGGACTGCGAGAATTCTTCTCGTCGTACCCGTGGAGGCGGCTTTGCTTCACTTCTAAGGATCCAAGCTCCTGTGCAACAGCAGTCGCTGAAACGATCCTATCGGGCATGGAATGCTATATTCCCAACCGTTGGATCGCAACAGGAGCGAGCAAACGGCCGTGGTTTAATAGGCCTTGCAGAGAAGCTAGAGACCGCAAGCAATCTGCATATAAGGCTTGGACCTCGGCACTTGCCAATAAGGATCCTAACATAGCTGAAGTGAAGCGGAAATTGAATGTCGCCTCGAGGTCCAGTAAAAAAGCTACTGCCAGGGCGAAGTTTGAGTTCATCGGTGGAATTGGCGAGTGGCTTACTCGTTACCCATCCGGTAGTCGAGCATTTTGGTCACTCGCCAAAGCTGCCGAGGGAAACTTCTGCCATTCCTGCCTTCCGCCGCTGCAAAAACCCGACGGTAGCCTAGCTCATGGCGCTAAGGAGAAAGCCGATCTTTTAGGTAATCTCTTTGCGTCAAACTCGACGATGAACGACGGGAATGCCGAGCCACCTATTGTCCCCGACTGTGGTACTTTCATGTCTGAAATTAAAATCACGCAACGGGTGGTTCGGCGGGAACTCAAGTCCCTGGATGTTCGGAAGTCGAGTGGGCCGGATGGTATACCAGCGATGGTGCTCAAGCACTGTGCCCCCGAATTGTGCCCAGTACTTACACGGCTTTTCGCGCTCTCTTACTCCGCAAGACAAGTCCCAGCCTCGTGGAAGACTGCATTCGTGCATCCTGTGCCTAAGAAAGGCGACAGGACAGACCCGTCCAATTACAGGCCTATTGCTATAACCTCCCTTCTCTCGAAGGTAATGGAGCGTGTGATTAACGCACAGCTCCTGGGATACCTTGAGGGAAACGACCTACTGAGCGACCGACAGTATGGCTTTCGCCACCGTCGCTCCACTGGTGACCTTCTTGTGTATCTCACACACCGATGGGCGCAAGCTATCGAGAGTCGGGGCGAGGCACTAGCGGTCAGCCTCGATATAGCAAAGGCCTTTGACCGGGTCTGGCACAGAGGTCTTCTTTCGAAGTTGCCACGCTACGGACTCCCCGAGGGACTTTGCGAATGGATTGCCAGCTTTTTGTCCAACAGAAGTATCCAAGCCGTCGTCGATGGCAGCTGCTCGGACCGCATGGACATAAACGCTGGTGTCCCACAAGGCTCCGTGTTGTCCCCGACGCTGTTTCTGCTGCATATCAATGACATGCTGTCTGATGGATCTATTCATTGCTATGCGGACGACAGTACCGGGGATACGTGTTACACGGGTCGTGCAAATATCCCTCAATTCGAGGTGGAGAAGAGACGCGAACAACTTGTGTCTGAAATCGAGACTACTCTCTCGGGAGTATCCGATTGGGGTCGACTTAACCTAGTCCAATTTAACCCCACTAAGACACAAGTATGTGTATTCACCGCTAAGAAAACCCCATTTATTGTAGCGCCGCAATTCCTGGGCACACCACTTTCCATCTCTTCGAGTATTGGGATCCTAGGTGTCGACATCTCAAGCGACGTTCAGTTCCGCAACCATTTGGAGGACAAGGTCAAGCTGGCCTCAAAGAAACTTGGAGTGCTCAACAGGGCGAAGCAGTACTTCACTGCGGGGCAACGACTTCTGCTCTGACTGCTTTATAAGGCACAAATTCGGCCCCACATGGAGTATTGCTGTCACCTTTTTGCCGGAGCGCCTGCATACCAGCTTGGCCCCTTCGACTCATTGCAAAGACGGGCGTTGAGGCTCGTCGACAATCCCATACTCACAGGCGATGTGGAACCTCTCAGCCTCAGAAGAGACTTTGCCTCGCTGTGTGTGTTCTACCGCCTATACAATGGTTTGTGCTCAGATGAATTGTTTGACATGATGCCCACCGCTGCATTCTATCATCGCACCACTCGCCATAGGCAGGGAATTCATCCTCACACACTGCGACCGGAAATGGTACGCACCGTGCGTTTTGAAAGGAACTTCATCCCACGCACGCTCAGGTTGTGGAATGAACTTCCTGCCGTGGTTTTCCCAAGCGACTACAATATGGGGTTCTTCAAGAAGGGTATTAGAAGGTATCTACAGGGTCGGTAGCACGATTGTGACGCCCCTGGTGTTGCAAACGTCCATAGGCCACGGTAACCACTTCCCATCAGGTGGGCCGTGTGCTTGTCTGCCGCCTAAGTGGCAT
The DNA here is from genome assembly GCA_949126895.1 of Eilema caniola. Lineage (NCBI taxonomy): Eukaryota > Metazoa > Arthropoda > Insecta > Lepidoptera > Erebidae > Eilema > Eilema caniola. The sequence continues at coordinate 822,541 of OX421482.1, read as the reverse complement.
TAAAAAAAAAAAAAATACCGTTTAATTTGCTCTGAATACTTTGATATTAAGATCATTATGAGACTTTGTTGTTCTGACGCTGACTGTACCTACATGTGTGTGATATTTACTTTAAGGATGCCAAGGACATTGTTTACGTCTGTAGTTAGATAAACCTTGAAAATCCGCAAAGTGGTAGGCAGAAATGTTTGGTAAATCATTAGTCAAGTATATTTTTATTTCGCGTGATAGGAGTGCGCGTAATATCCCACCATATTTGGCGCAAGATGAAATTAAATGAATGGCTACTTAATGTGAAATGTGAATTATATCTAAAATCCAACTGCAAACATATGAACTCACAAACAATGTCCTAAATGATCGAAACTAGTTTGATAGCAGGCTCATTGCAGCAGGCTCTTTTTTTAATTTGAATTTGAATTGGCAAATCATAAATCGAAAGAAATTGTAAGAAAATTTATTACTTACCTGTCTTTCTTATTTATAATTTTCTAATATATAAAATTCAGGTGTCACAATGATCGTTCCCATACTATTCCGAAACGGCTTGATCGATTCTTATGAATTTTTTTTTGGCATATTCAGTAAGTCTGAGAATCAGCTACTGACGTTGATTCGGTTTGGCAAAATTCTGACTAAACTAAACTGTAATTAGTTTAAATCGATTAAGATAGGAAAACTCTGGGACTCGAATCCACGATCTTTCCCTTGCAGGTGTGGCTCGGTCCTCGATACATGACATGGTGGACATGCCGAATTAACGTCACTATCTATTTATCATACCCCGGTCCACGATAACCGACATCCACGCGGGCGAAGCCGCAAGCAATAGCTACTGTATTTATAATATAGATAAATGTTTAAAAACCAGCTCCTACCCGTGAAAATGTGTTCCATGGATTCAAATTGATGGATCAATTCATACTCAATCGCAATCCTATAAAAATAAAATCAACAAAAATGGATTCAATATGTATCCTTTTAGTAAAATAGTCTTCCTTATATACAAAATACTAGCTTTTGGGATTTCGGTTATCGTTATAATATCGGTTATCGTTATAAATTGTAGCCTATGTGTTATTCTGATGTAAAAGCTATATTATTGTTATATTTCATTAAAATTCATTCAGTAATCCATCCATCCATACTTACAAATTTTCGCGTTTATTATATTAGTAGGAATATAAAGTGACAGTGAAAGAACCTGGGTTCTTATAATTAACGTCAGAGGTAGTTGACTGAGTACTTATTTGAAAACGTGCCAATTCCTTAACAATATCTGAAGATAATAATGTTCTTAAAAGTTCCAAAGAAAATTTGTTAAACTTTCATAGATATCGGAGCTTCTACGTGTCTGCAATCTAGTCTAGACTATAGATATTGGATGTCTAGACAATAGATTGTTGCTATGCTTACATTATTTTGATATGTAGGTAGCGAGATAATCCAAGTTTTTCAGCGAACAAAATAGTCGTTACTATTTTTAATATCTATCTCGCTCGTATGTGCGTTATGAAGTTTGTGTTTGAATGATTATAACACTAACGGCCGTATTAGAGGTTTATGCTCGGGCCACACTACCTTACCGCCTACCGGGCTGTTACCGTAATGATTATGACAGTAAAAGTTCTTAGAGTATAAGATAATAAATATGCCCTCAACCCATAACAGAAGTTAAAAAATAATCATTTACAAGTGGTAGGTATAGAAAACTTTCGTTTGACGAGACATAGAATGTATTGTCGGTTCCAGTTGTATTGTCGCACGCACTCACGCACGCACGCACGCACTCACGGTCACGCACTTACACACACACGCGCGCGCACACACACACACACACCACACACACACACACACACACACACACACACAATTTTATTAGTTGTTAGGTAAAGTTACTGTGCATTATTTAAAAATTACCATTTGCATTTATACCAATCGATACTCTTGCGCACCCAACCATTATTATGTTCAATAACCTAGTAGAATTGATTCTCAATACCTATACAGCATTGTTTTCGGGGCTTAAGTTGCTGTATGTTAAAATACAGGTGTCAAACCTAGTTGTTTAATTATTATTGTTACATGAATGAACTTTTTAAATATTTAAACATAACTATATTATTTGAAAAATTGCGATAACAGAATTGTATTTCTGGGTAAGTAAATTATTTGTATTTGTATTATAAAATCAAATCAAAATTGCGGCATACGACCATGCAACGAATATTTCATCGGAAACTATCTTCCGTGGTAGAAAATGCATTTGGCATAATATCAGCTCAATTTCAAGAACTTTGGGCACCTAAGCCCTATAGCCATTTTATGCTTCAAAAGTTTTCAAGGCCTATTCTTTATTAGAACTTTAACTTTTTAGAAGAAGTTCTACTCGACACACCACCAGGCTAAGTTGACCAGAAAATAAATGGAGAAATAACAAGACCAGGGAATTGGCGACAAGATTTTGGAGATGGTAGCGGTGCTAGGCCAGTAGGGTCAGTTCTGAGACATTTAACTTTACCCACAACAGTAGCCGCAACCTAAAATCTGTGTTTTTTTTAATCGTCAATTTACTGCACTCTCTATTATCCCTATCCAAGTTTAGATATATAAAATTTTTTCGTAGGTATGCCCAATTACCCATCCATTGATACTCACTTCAGTCTACCCAGATACGAAATTATATTAGACGATAAATCGTGGCTACACCTAGGCGTTGTTGAAATAATGGCAGTATTTGTTTTTTTTTTATACAACTGAGGTGGCAGACAAGCACACGGCCCACCAGATGGTAAGTGTTTACAGTGGCCTATGGGTATTTTCCTGTAGTTAAAATAAATTATTTAACTGAAGTTATTAAATTAAGAATGGTAAAAGAGCGATAATAGTTGCGTCTGTTCTTATTCAGTCATTTTTATTTATTTTTAATCATTCACCCAACCTATAATAGTTGTATCTATTAGATATTATATCGTCACAATAAATTATTTCATACAAGTTTCCTCAGAACTTCTAATTTAACTAGTCAGTCAAATGCCCAATTGTTGGCATATGACGATATTGTAGTCCCAGAAGAACATGCTGTTGCGAATAGTTTGTTGCCCCATTTCTCCTCCAGCAATGCCTTGGAAGCGGTGATAAACTCAGCTTATGTAGAACTCATATTGACGTCTATAAGAAACATTCGTGTTGTTCAGTGTTGAAAATAAAACACTATAATTTTCAATGTTAGGTATATTATTCCTAAAATTTATAAATAATTATTACAGCCTAATTCTAGTAATATAATAAAAATATCTAAATTATATTCTTACTTCCAAGTAAAACAGCAATAAAAATGGTTCAAAATACACACAATTATTGTAAAAAGCATTTTAAATTCACAGCCATCCTCCGCTTACTAAATAAGGAACAGCCCAAATTTCGCCAAATATATTTTAATATGATAAGAGAAATGTACGAGTAATATGTAACGAGAGTTATATAGGTAGCTCGGATAAGGGTTTACCCAGGGGCAAGAGATGAAAAGGATATTCAGGAGTGGTTTGGGCACGTAGTACGAATTGTGTGTATGATAATTTTTAAACATGTGCATTGAGTCTGTCTGGATTGACCTTAAAACACATACGCAAAACAAAGGTGTGTTGTCTTTAAAAAGGACTACTTGAAACTAGTGGACTTGTATGAAAAGTTAAGAGACAATTGAAGAATATCGTGAACCGTATGAGTTATGTGACAAACACACGTACAGAAGAATTATAGCTATAACAATCCATCACATCGTTATCTCTCCGGGGTCAAGCATGTGTTTCTGGTAGTAGTTAGGTGTAGAAATATAGGTACACAATTCAAAGAACTTATTTATTTATGCTAAAAAGTATTTAAAAAAGACTATACTGGCAAAGATTTTCAAAGGAAAATCTATTTTGAAGTGAAAACTTCTTTAGCGGCGTTGGATGGGTTGATGGGTTGAATTGAATGCGAGTTTAACACTTTTTGTGTTAAACTCGCGTCAGGATCACTTGACCTTTGAATTGTAACCGACGACTGACGTCACACAAAATTAGCTACAGTTTGTTTATTTTGTTATGTACGCTAAGAAGCTTCGTAGCTTAGCGGTAAGTGCTTCGACTGTAAGTCTTTATGGTTTCTGAAAGTACCGGGTTCGCACCTGGGCTTCTGACACTTTTTGTGATTATTTTTTCTTTTTGTAATTCATTAATTTCTTCCGACAGAAAATTTGTGGTAGGTTCTATAATTGGCGCTATATTATAGGTATGGTATGGTATGGTATGTTCTTTTTATCTTTTTCTCTGTATATAACGAAGAAAGATAGAGAAAAAAGTTTTGACTTCTGCCGGCACTCCCGGAGTGCAACCCGTCTTTTTTTTGTTATTCCACTGAGGTGGCAGAAAAGCACACGGTTCACATGATAGCAAGTGGTTACTGTGGCCTATGGACGTGTGCAACACCAGGGGAGTTACACTCGGGCTGCAGACCCTGTAAACACAGAGAGTTTCAGTGCCGTCAGTGTAGAAGACAAATCAGGAATAGCCTTTATCTTCCCGGTTCCCACTGACAGCACAAAAACTGACCAGTGAGCTCTGGTTACCGTAGTCACCGCCGGGAACACAACACGAGGTTATAATGGCCGCGGTATTCTATAGGGCGGAGGTACTTCCCCAGTCAGACTGCTCAATTAGATGGAAAAACCGTCGTAACCTAACTCCTACTAATTGTTCCCTATTTACTAAAATCGTTCAAACAACCACAAATCAAAAAGCGATTACATTGTCGCCATCTAAACAGACAAAGTACCAATCGGAAAACACGAGTAACGATGTTAGACCTTAACAATAAACTCACTATTGTAATCGTGGGCGATCAATTTGATTGACGATATATCAAAATAATGGTACGGACAACGTTTCAGGATGACTTGCTGTCAAGAAACGGTTATATGATTTGTATAAGTGTGTGTTTTCACAAACATCCTTGAAAACTTTCACATTTCAAAAAAGTTAAATGTTGGTTGAATTCCAAATTATAATCTATTTCTGCATAAATAAAGAAAAGAAATAGCGAAGCGACTAATCGACTGTTCCCGTGAGCATAGGGCTGGCATTTACCTCGCTCAAAGAATTAGTATCGCTATTCAGCGTGGTAATGCCGCCAGTCTTTTGGGCACGGTACCAGTAGAGGTCGATAGGGAGGAATTTATGGATGCCTAAAGTTGTAGTCTCTCCCCCCTTTTTTGTGTCGTTTTTGTATGTATTATATAGTAAAGTTAGTATAGAATTATTTTTTCTGAATTAAAATTTGAACCAGTTCAGTTTAGTCGTTAGAGCGTGATTAAATTGGAAAGATCCAATCATTTTCATTAATTTTCTCATGTACACTAATACTATAAAGTTGAAGAGTTTGTTTGTTTGGTTGATTGAACGCGCTAATCTTAGGAACTACTGTATCGAATTAAAAAAGTTTTTGTGTCCAATAGTCCGTTTATTCTTTTTTTACCCGACTGTCAAGAAGGGTTATGTATATGGTATGGAATCATGGGCTGGTATCCGCAACTCCACGACAAGGCGCAGTTTTTGCATGAATGTAATTATGTATGTATGTTTGTAGTATTCTTTATTACTTCATATCTTCTGAACCACCGTACGGATTTCAATGATTCATGTTTCAAATGAAAGGTATTTATTGACCAAGTGTTCTTGGGTACATTAAATATAAATAACAAGAGCCATATGTTGGTTTTATGGCGCCTTAGTTGCCGATTATTGTCTATCTCGTGAGATTGTAAACTATCGAAAGATTGTGAACCTCAACGTACGTTACATAACTTCACTTAACTGTTAATGTATCCATTTACAATACTCTATAATTTTTGATGTACAATAAAGAATTAAACTAAGCTAAGCGACTAAGCAACATTCATTCTGTTGAGGTTACAGTTCTAACCTAACCTAATCCATTTTTCTAAAAGTTCTAATGTATTAACCATTTTGGACGCGCCAGGTGCATTCCGTATCACAATTTGACGATATATGACAATCTACTGAATAATAATACGTTAAATTGTAAGCAGTACGTTGAAAGGTTCACAATCTTTCAACAGTTTACAATCTCGTAGGTTTCACTACGATACATTACAATCTTCAGGTATTTACAATTTTACGGTGACATACATAATATAATAAAAAAAAGACGTGTTGCACTCCGGGCCTGCTGGCAGAAGTGAAAACATTTTCTTTCTTTCTTCCTTCGTTATATAGAGAAAAAGATGAAAAGAACATACCATACCATACCTTACCTATAATATAGCGCCAATTATAGAACCTATTACTAATTTTCTGTCAGAAGAAATTAATGAATTACAAAAAGAAAAAATAATCACAAAAAGTGTCAGAAGCCCAGGTTCGAACCCGGTATTATCTGAAACCATAAGGACTTACTGTCGAAGCGCTTACCGCTAAGCTACGAAGCTTCTTAACGTACCTAACAAAATAAACAATCTGTAGCTAATGTTGTATGACGTCAGTCGTCGGTTACGGTTCAAAGGTCAAGTGATCCTGACGCGAGTTTAACACTTTTTACCCATTCAACGCCGCTAAAGAAGTTTTCACTTCAAAAATTCTTGTCTCAGGTAACACTCCCTTGTAACTCACTATTACCTCGTATAAACTCAATATTGAAGCTCTTAATTGTAATAAGATTATACCCCTTTCCCACCTGCTAGCACAGAGTGCAAGTATGCTTACGAAGACACACCCCTGAGACCCATTCCCGACACGTGTATGAAAATTAAGGGGAGTACTCATGGAGGTAATTGTATGTAACAAACTAACGGAAGGCGGAGGATCAGCATAAATGGCGCTCATTGGGAGAGGCCTATGTCCAGCAGTGGAGTGCAACAGGCTAATTGACTGATTGAACAAACTTATGATCACCACTAAAATACATTCCGTGCTTAATTTTATCATTCGAGTTCTCATCGATTCCGTGCCTAATTATTAAAATAATATTTAGTTATGTGAATTTAAAGTAGGGACAAGATAATAGGTCACTTTTGACATTTCATCAAAATTCAACAACGTAACCTTGTAACGGCGGGCATAAAATAAGAACTGCACAATTGCTTAACTTTTTTCAATTACGTTTACATATTTATTGTAATAATGACCGATACGAGTAATTTTACGATTTGCTTTCACTAATAAACCATTCTAAACATAATAAACAATTTCTGATCTAAAGAACTGAACGTCGTTACAATTTTGCGTCAGTCAACCCTTTTTCTTTTTAAACACTAGGGATGTTACTCTAAAAATCGAAAGCTGATAGGATTGTAAGTTGAATCGAATGCAATGATTACTTGTGAAGAAAAATCACCATAAATTTATAACCACGTTGTGATTATAATAAAACCTAATTATACATATTTATTATTCTTTTAACTAACTATAAAAATACAAAAAAAATAACTAAATAGAAAGGTCATTGATGTTGGGTGCAATTTAGGTGTCGATGACGCATGTCATGTCGCCATAACATGAAGATGACGCAGTCTTTTGTTGTTGTGCGAAGTGACTGTGCGTTTTTGGTGTGCTCTCTGTTATTTTCTTCTGATCCGGCTTTTTCATTGAACTGATCTTACTGACTACGTTTACCTGGCTATAAATTGGACTCCGATTGCTTAACGATTATTAAACAAGAAAAACATTACAGTCTTACTATGTCGAAACGGGGGAAAACTCTAAACAGTCAATCTCGCGAACTAGTGCTGAAATTGTACAATTATTTTGGACGTGAATCAGTTAACGATGGGCCTCTTTTACCATTGAAACCACCGAGAGAACGCATTGCCGAAGCATTGGGAATAGGGAAGAAGACAGTAACTCAAATTCTGAAAGAGAAATACGGACCATCAGGCTCAGAAGATAATACTTTACGTACACCGAAAAAACGAAAGAGGGAGAAGAAAATTGTTGACATTGATAATTTTGATGCTGCTGCAATTCGCAACCACATTTATGGATATTGCTCGAGAAAAGAATATCCTACACGGGAAAAGCTATTGAGTTCGTTAAAAGGCGCAGGCTTATTTTTTGGAGGCAAATCGTCTCTATCACAGGTTTTGAAATCGATTGGCTTTAGATTTAAAAAATCCGACAAGCGGAAAATCCTGCTAGAACGCTACAATATTATTTTGAAGAGAATAACATTCTTACGTCAGGTAAATAAAATTACGGATTGGGACAATGTCGTGTTTATTGACGAAACATGGTTGAATGCGAACCATACGGTTGCGCGGACATGGACCGATGATACAGCGGCCTCCACCTCAAAAGTTCCATCGGGAAAAGGAGCCCGACTTATTATATGTCACGCGGGATCAGCTTCTCAAGGTTTTATTCCAGACTGCCTCCTCGCATTCGCCTCTAAAACTACAACAGATTACCATGAGGAAATGAACTTTGATGTTTTTAAAAAGTGGTTTGAGAAGCTGCTAGTCAGCTTAGAAAACCCATCGAAAATTATAATGGACAATGCTCCGTATCATTCTGTACAAGTTGATAAACCACCAACTCAAGCAAATAAAAAGCAAGAAATTGTCTCGTGGCTGGTAAGAAATGGTGTGGAGGCAAGTCCAACTTTATTAAAAGTTGAGTTGTTAAATCTGATAAAAGCAACTAAGCCGTCCAAGCTCCGCTATGTAATCGATGAACTAGCCCTAGAGCATGGACACGAAGTTATTCGATTGCCTCCCTACCATTGCCAGTATAACGCCATCGAGCTTATTTGGGCACAAATAAAGGGTCATGCAGCGCGGAACAATACTGAACCACCCTTCAGTACTGCTAAAATGATGACTCTGCTACAAACTGCATGTGCAGAAGTCACTACAGAAGACTGGCGAAAAGTCGTGGAGAAGACAAAGAAAATAATTTTACAAGATTTTGAACGAGATGTGAGAATAGACAATATTATTGAAAATGAATTAATAATATCTCTGAGTGCTGACAGCAGTGATGAAGATAGCAGTTCCGATAGTTCAAGTGAATAAAAGCGATTTTTTTGTTAAATTACGTAGGTACTTGTCTTATTTTGCTCCTTTAATTTATGAAAGAAAAAATAATAATGGGACAGGGATTCGCATGATCATTTTTAAAATTCACATATGTTTCAAGTCTGTATCGATTCATTCGATTCATTCATTTAATCGATGTTTTTAAGCAGGTCACCTCACTATGAATATAAAACTGACATCTGTCAAAAGTGACCTATTATCTTGTCCCTACTTTAGTAAGTCATTAAACAATGTTTGTTAATGGTATCAACTGAAATTATTGCTGAACTAAATCGCGTTTTTTAATACTTAACGAAGTGGATTCTTTTTTTTATTCCACTTAGGTGGCAGACAAGCACACGGCTCACCTGATGGAAAGTGGTTACCGTGGCCTATGGACGTGTACAACACCAGGGGCATGACACTCGCGCTGTCGACCCTGTTAGATCAGAGAGTTTCTGTGCCGTCAGTGCAGAAGGTAAAGCAGGACAATCCTTAGGTCTTCCCACTGACAGCATAAAAACTCTCCAGTGAGCTCTGGCTACCCTACTCACCGCCGGGTTATTATGACCGCGGTATTCTGTGGGGCGCTGGTACTTACCCAGTCGGACTGCTAAATTGGAAGGAAATACCGTCGTGCCCTACCTCCTACCTCCAATTCCTAATAATGCACATGACTCAATCTGCTGCAAGAGGAAATCAGTTAAACATTTGTGCGACAATAAGGACCTGATGCTGGTTTTCAAACAGAGCCCTAATAAATAACGAAATAAGTAAAACCATAGGTTTCGTATTGAAAGCTCAAATACTTTCGGTGTACACGTTAGGAAGATGGAAGTTGTAAAATATATAATACAACAATATTGCTTTGCAAACGATTTGCCGCAAATCTTCAGCTCAATGTTAACAAACCTTAGCCTTTGTTCCAAATTGAGACATTGTAAATGTACCTCAACATTGGCAAATAACATTAAATTGTTGTTTCAGTGCTCAAGGAAACTCGGGGAAACAAGAGTTTGCAAGTACACGTAATCTGGTAAATAAATTCCGCTTTACACAATATTCTCCTGTGGAGAGTTGGAGATGGTTCCTATGGCCAGGGTATGGGAGTTACCAAAAGTAAGGATTAGGTATACTTAACGCGGGGTCTTATTTTAACATTTATATTTTAAAGTAGTACTCGTTGGGACAAACTGCTACTAATTTTTAGTTAGTAAAGGAATCGCTACGAGTACGTATGCCGAACATTTGACAGCCCGTATAAATCGTGTAATTATAAAAGCGGTCATTCGCGGTTATGGTAGGTATTTATCCTGGCATTGCGAGCGGCGCGCTGACGATTCGTCGTGTTCTGGTGCGGTTTCATACTTTTACGGATTGTTGAATGTAATATAATTCGTCATCTAGACCGGACATATTTCTATACTCGAAAACGACTAAATATGTGGTCCTGGTGGAACTTACTGTACAGTGGGAAACAAATATACCGAAGGACCACACACTTAAGAAAAATAAATACTATGATCTCACAAACGAATTAATCAAAAACGGTTACGTGGTTAATTTGTATGCAGTAGAAGTGGGAGCGAGAGGTATACCAGTTAAATCTCTCTATAACCTACTTAAAGATCTAGGCCTATCGAGAGCTACAATAAGCTCATTACTAGGACGAATGTCTAAAGCGGCACTAGTAGGTTCCTATCAAATTTGGTTAGGCAGGGAGGGGAACTTGGGTAGTGAAGGTGAGTGTTGATGTACATCAACAAAAGGGGCCCCTTCTAAACCTACACTTGGGTCGCAAGTCCCAGGCACTGTCCCGAGTTCCCAACTCAGCAACCCGGCACACGCACGGAGAATCCATGGATTGCTAAGAATATCGTCACATATTATATTAGCTATAAGTCTAATGTGTGATTTTATTCGTCCGGAATCCAGACAGCGAAAAGACTGATATCTATGTCTTCAAAAAGGAAAAAAAGGGTTTCTGAACAACTATGGACAAAAAAATGACACTTTGCATTGGAGGAGCGCGCGGAGGCTCCATCACTGACCTCTGGGGACCCCACAAGCAGTCTTTTTTTAAATATTTTTTTGAAGTGAAAACTTCTTTAGCGGCGTTGGATGGGTGTAAAATGTTAGGGAAGCGTCAGGATTAGTTGACCTTTGAACCGTAACCGACGACTGACGTCATACAAGATTAGGTACAGACTATGTATTTTGCAAATTACAATAGATAGCGTCATAGCTTAAACGGTAAGCACTTCGACTGGAAGTCCTTATAGTTTCAGATAGTATCGGGTTCAAATCACCTGGCTTTCATGGATTTTTTGTGATTGTTTTTTCTTATATATTACTTTTGGTGTATATTTATTACTTTTGGTGATTATTTTTTCTTTTTGTAATTTATTACTTTTTATGATTATTTTTTCTTTCTGTAATTTATTATTTTATGTGATTATTTTTTCTTTTCATAATTTATTAATTTCTTCTGACAGAAGATTAGCAGAAAATAAGTGATAGGTTTTATGATTAGCGCTATATTATATGTATGGTATGGTATGTTCTTTTTTATCTTTTTCTATGTATATAACGAAGAAAGAACAAAAGAAAATGTTTTCACTTCTGCCGGCACTCCCAGAGTGCAACCCGTCTTTTTTTTTATATGCTACACTGTGTTGCGTCCAGTAACACGTGTGACACGTTGGGATTTTATTTTGCCAACTATATACTACTAGATGGGAATACATCATTTGTTTGACTTACTGAAATCCATTCTCATAGTACATTCCCAGGTGAGTTGCAAAACTTTTACTTCAGAGTTTTTATTTTTAGTCTTCTGTAGTCAAATGGAACGGAAAAAACGGAACCCTTATGGATTCGTCGTCTGTCTGTCTGTCCAACTGTATGTCACAGACACTTTTATCCGAAGCTATAAGAACAATGCTGTTGAAACTTGGTAAGTAGATATATTCTTTGAACCGCATTGAACTTTGTACACAAAAATAGAAATAAACGATAAATTTTGGGGGTGCCCCTTACTTAGAATTAATACTCGAACATTTTTCTTCATCCAAACCGTACGTGGGGTGTATCTATGGATAGATCTTTAAAAGCGATATTGAGATATCAAATGACATTTTTTTCTAAACTGTGCAATTTGCGCGGGAGACACTTCCAAAGTGGTAAAATGTCCCCCCCCCCCCCCCCTGTAACTTCTAAAACACTCTGGGAGTGCAGGCAGAAGTGAAAACTTCTTCTTCTTTCTTTCATTCTTTCTTCGTTATAAAAAATAATCACAAAAAGTAATAAATTACAAAAACAAAAAATAATCACAAAAAGTAATAAATTACAAAAAAAAACACAAGAAGTATCAGATGGCCAGGTTCGAACCCGGTACAATCTGAAGCCATAAGGACTTACAGTCGAAGCGTTTATCGCTATGCTGCGAAGCTATTTATCGTAACTTGCAAAATAGATAGTCTGTAGCTAATATTGTATGACGTCAGTCGTCGGTTACGGTTCAAAGGTCAAGCGATCCTGACGCGAGTTTAATATTTTTTACCCATCCAACGCCGCTAAAGAAGATTTCACTTCAAGAATATGATGTACAAATACCATGTTAAGTTGCACCAAAAATTGGTTTAAAGGAGATCTAGCAAGTTTGTCAGCTTTTCCGGGCATGATTGCTGTCTAACCTCCCAACTCCGAGACGTAAGCGTGTATCGAAGCCTCGTTCCTCAATCAGCAGGTGTATTGGGTTGCAAGTGAGGCTGTCTTCGGCCCGGAAACTATCGGATACCCTCAAATCAATTAAAGCCAGACATAGGTGTCTCTAGGCCTCTCCCAATGGTATAAGTTACAAGATATTTTTTATATTACTAAGGTGGCAGACCAACACAAGTCCCATGGAAATAGGTTACCCTTGCCCATGGACGTATACAATACCAGGGGAGTCACACTCGTGCTACCAACCCTGCAAGAACCTAATGCCCTTCGTGAATAACCCCATAATGTACATAAAACCACGGAAAGAACCAACGATCCTCATCATTACACGAACTAAATTAGGTTCTCAAAACAAATTAGCTCATTAAATAATAGCTTTGAACTCACAATACTCTTCATTTAACAAATTTCAAAATGTTTCAAACGAAATTAGATTATTTTCCATGAAAATGGGACCTGTTCACGATTATGATAAAACATGAAATGTGTACGAATTTCACAAAATATTCTCGGCAGGAACGTTTTGTGAAAGTGATACGCTATTGACGCCTCATAAATAATGTATGTTGAAATTAAAAGCAAAAATACTCGATATGGGGACGTAAAGGGTGATTTGAAATGATGACTGGGGAGTTTTTGGGGAACTATACCTACTAAATGAGTACAGGGAAATTTTTGGGGTGCTGTACTAAATGGGTACAGGGGAACTTTGATCCACAGATTAGTCTGTCGTTTCATTGAATTATCACAGTGGTTTTTTATCTTGGATAGGTTCACGTTTGACGTCTATCTTACCCGATGGCAAGTGATGATGTGATGTAATCTACGATGAAACACGTTTGTTTAGGAGGAACCTATTTATTTAAGAATTGAAGATAGGTTTAACCTGGGATGGTTATAACTTTTGAGTAATTCTGCTATAATTTTTTTCATGGCAAAACCACTGCGGTCCCACAGACATTATAACCAATGCCATTCAACTCTACACTTTACTGTCAAACTGTTAAAGTCTTAAATTAAATGACAATCTAGTAGAGTTAATGAAAAATGTTATAAACTGTTTCTCTTTTCATTTTGGACTTTAAGTATTAGGTATAACGTCCAAAATGTAATAACATTAAATGCAATGTCAGTGGTATGATAGTGGTTTAGTTATGTCACAAAATTAGCAGAATCGGGGCGCTGCAGGGCGTTCCTTAAATGCAATGAAAATGAAAAGAAGTAAATTAGTTAATATAGTGGGTTACAAAAGGCATACCGTGACAGTCATGGGGTTTTTTGAAGTGAAAACTTCTTTAGCGGCGTTGGATGGGTAAAAAATATTAAACTTGCGTCAGGATCGCTTGACCTTTGAACCGTAACCGATGACTGACATCATACAACATTAGCAAAAGATTGTTTATTTTGTCAAGTACGATATGAAGCTTCGTAGCTAAGCCGTAAACGCTTCGACTGTGGGTCCTTATGGTTTCAGATGTTACCGGGTTCGAACCTGGGCTTCTGACACTTTTTGTGATAATTTTTTCTTTTTGTAATTTATTACTTTTTGTGATTATTTTTTCTTTTTGTAATTCATTAATTTCTTCTGACAGAAAATTAGTGATAGGTTCTATGATTGGCGCTATATTATAGGTATGGTATAGTATGGTATGTTCTTTTTATCTTTTTATCTGTATATAACGAAGAAAGAAAGAAAGAATAAGTTTTCACTTCTGTCGGCACTCCCGGAGTGCAACCCGTCTTTTTTTTACGTGCGGGAAATCCCCACAGATACCCCCCCCCCCCCTTCGGAGCCGAACGGGGAGGTTATGTCGGACTCGAACCGACTAAACCGCACGCCGTCTGCGGGTCGATGTGCTAGGCCGAAGGTGAGGTTGTCTCGTGACACCCTCGCACCCCGGCTGACCCAGGGCCATACCTCTCGGTCTGGCCCTCCTCGGGATAGGGGGACCACGCGTTCTCCGACAGTTATGGGGTATGTGATCCCTACAAGATCTCCGAGACAAGACATCCTAACCTGCTATCTGTATCTCAAGGGTCAGATAGGGGTCGATTTTATTTAAGGTACGATAAAATCTAATTATGGAATAAAAGAGTAGGACCCTCTTTCCTGAGACTTTGCCTTCAGCTTACCATTACGCGAGGTAAAGTCAAATTGAAGCGTCCTATATAAAAAACCCAACACTCACACGCAAAACAGTATAATTATGAGTATTTACAACTTGTTAGCGGTGCACATACTATTTATTAATAATATTGCTTCTAGTATAGTTATTGTTGTTAATAGCGAAGTGCTATGTCAATCATGCAATAGAATAAATGTTGTAAGGAATTTGTTCACACAGTATTACATATTAACTTGTGTGTGTATTTATATCACTATTATGGTTATATTCTCGTCTGGACCTTTAATTTTATGAAAATTGTGTATATTAATGTTCATGTATAATAGGTTGTTACATACGAAATTGCCGTTTTATTGAAGAAATTGGAGGAAACCCAATTTGCAGTTTTAACATTTTTGGATGTTTTTTCAGGAAAGACAAATCCAAATTTTATGATTTTTTTTTGTATGTGAATGAGATAATAATAGGGGTTAAAGTATGAAATTGCCGTTTCATTGTAATAGGTACTTCGAATTGACATAGAACCTTCATGGTTTGAGATTTTTGAGTGTAACTTTTTCCACATGGTACCTATGTAGTTCTTCATTTAAAAATGTGCAACATTCGATTATCGACTTTCAGTTGTTTTTTTTATTCAGCTTAGACAAGAAAGATGGATACTTCGAAAATTCGAGTGATTTTTGAATACGAGTTCCGACGCGGAACTAACGCGGCAGAAACAGCTCGCAATATCAATGTTGCGTTTGGAGAGGGGACTGCTAATGAACGCACCGTGCGATTTTGGTTTAAACGCTTTCGTGATGGAAACTTTGATTTGAAGAACGAACCACGAGGAAGGCCGTCCACACAGGTGAATAACAATGAATTGAAAGACATGGTGGAAGCCGATCCGAGCCAAACTACCCAGGAATTAGCTGCATGGTTTAACGTTACCTTACCAACAATATTGACTCATTTGCGTCAAATCAATAAAATAAAAAAATGTGAAAAATGGGTACCTCATGATTTGACTGATCTGCAGAAAGAAATGCGTGTTGAAACTTGTGTTGCCTTGTTGAATCGATACAGAAATGAAGGAATATTGGATCGAATTGTGACATGTGATGAAAAGTGGATTCTTTACGATAACCGTAAGCGAAAAATGCAATGGCTGACCCCAGGTGAAACGCCACAACAGTGTCCTAAAGCAAAGCTTACCAATAAAAAGGTAATGGTAACTGTTTGGTGGTCTCAGCATGGTGTTATTCACTATAGCTTTCTACGATCTGGTCAAGCAATAACGGCAGATGTCTACTGTGCCGAACTCCGAACAATGATAGCAAAACTAGCAGTGAAACAGCCCCGACTCATGAATCGATCTTCACCATTCTTGCTCCATGATAACGCGAGACCTCATACAGCACGAGAAACCGTTTTAACTCTACAGGAACTGCAATTAGAAACTATCCGTCACCCTCCGTATTCGCCAGACCTTGCTCCAACAGACTAACGAATTTCAATTTGTCAGTACAAATCGGCAATTGCATACTTTAACCCCTAATATTAAGCTAAAAGCTACTTTTGTTACATTTTTTAAAAGTGACAGCTGTAAAAAGTATATATAGCATTTAGGAAGTACTGTTTTTGAAGATCGAATTATATTTATCAAGCGGCCAATAAAAACAAAATGTAATACATACATACATATAATCACGCCTTTATCCCGGAGGGTTAGGCAGAGGTGAATTAACACCCACATTTCACCAATCTGTATTCGGTCCCACGTAATAGGGGTGAGCCTATTGCCGTATTCCGGGTACTATTGTTGACTCCAGCCATGCATCTGAGGCTGAGTCCGGGCTGTACATATCTGTCTAATGTTAAAGTTAATCAGCCCTATCCCTTAATCGCCTTGTACGACATCATATTGGAAGAGAAGGGGTGGCCCAAATTCTACTCTGCCGGGAACCACGCGGCAAATAGAAAATTTAATAGGTACAGACTTATAAAATCTTGAAATCAACTTTCAAACAAAGTATAAATAATGGAAATAGCTATTAAATTACAGGTATAACGAACTCATGAATCTGTAAGAAAATTTCGGCAATTTCATAATGTAACGACCTATTGTATTTATTTTATGGAATGAAATCTGTTTACCCTGTATTAGCCGGGATTGCCCATATTTCACTACACTAGTGGGACTAGACGTGCCTTTCCCTTCAGGGAGTTACAAGCGTAAATATGTTTACTATGTTTTCCTTATAAGTATCAATTTCAAGTCTCTTTCAATTTTTCACTCCATCACGTCACAGTGATTGATTTTTAGAATAGAACAGGATATACAGTATGTGTATTTAGGAATAAATAAATACATAGGTACGTACATAAACGCTATCTACACCCCTGATTTTTTTTTGCGTGCGGGAAATCCCCATGGATACCCCCCCTCCGGTGCCGGGAGGGGGAGGTTATGTCGGACTCGAACCGACTAAACCGCACGCCGTCTGTGGGTCGATGTGCTAGGCCGAAGGTGAGGTTGGCTCGCGACATATACCTCGCACCCCGGCTGACCCAGGGACATTCCTTCCGGTCTGGCCCTTCTCGGGAGGGGGGACCACGTGGTCCATGACCCGCCCCCGGAATGGGGGTCTAGACCCCTGGTAAGCATAGCTTAACTTTCTTGTGTCATGGAATCTAGAATGCGGATAAATGTACTTAGATACTTCCTTTTTTTGTAAATACATACATAATATGCATATAAACACCCAGACCAATGCAAATATACATATACATGCATACAAATATTTGCATTGAGCGGGAATCGAACCCGCGCCTCCTGCGTAGCAGCCGCGTTCACTACCGCCACGCCACAGGCTGACAAGAAGGAAGAATGTTTCTATGAATATCTGACATGGATCAGTTTCTATACAGTTAATTAAATGCAATTTACTACCTATTCATAGAAGATATCTTTTAACTCTAAAAACAAAGAAAGGCAAATAGTTTTCCACAATCTTTACGCCAATTACGAACGACGACAGGCCAAAGGCGAGGCCTATATTCCGATCGGCCATTATTTTACGTTCTGCGGCTACGGCTTAAGCCTAAGCCGCCGTAACGGGCACAAAATCTTTTGTTTATAAAGTATTTAAGAAGGTTGTACCTGTCTACAATCTGATTGAAAAGTATTCAAGAGGCTTTGGGCTTGCTGGATAAAAAATAATTTGTTTATTTTGGATGGCATGGATTTAATGTATTTATGTGAATTTGTTTTGTGATGGCTGAAAGATGATGAAAAAGAAGCAAAATGAAGCAAAATTCTCATCCTAATAATATTATGAACGCGAAAGTTTGTAAGTATGGGTGAATGGATGGATGAATGTTTGTTACTCTTTCACGTAAAAACTACTGAATGGATTTTAATGAACCATTACAATAATATAGCTTATACATCAGAATAACACATAGGCTACAATTTATAACAATAACCGATATTATAGCAATATACAATATTGATTAAGATAGGAAAAAGTTAATGCCCAGGTGGGACTCGAACCCACGATCTTTCCCTTACAGGGGGATATTTCGTATGAATGTCGGTAGATGTCTCCCACCGTCGCCCTAAGACGGTAGTATAAGAGAAATTGGATAGCTTCAGGTGTGACCCGGTGGCGCAGTGGTCAGAGCATTCCCCCTGTAAGGGAAAGATCGTGGGTTCGAGTCCCACCTAGGCATTCACTTTTTCCTATCTTAATCGATTTGAAAAGTTAGCATAGTAAATGCTTCAAAATTTCATGTAAATATACAATATTTTAAATCTATTAAATTACGGGCACCGGTTGCACCCCGTATGGGTGCAACGGGGGTTGAAAGTATGTCACGAGGGAAGTTGAGGAGAGTCAGCAGAACAGAAGGTATAGCTGGTAGGGGAATTAGATATCCACGCGAGCGGAGCCGAAGCAGAGTCCAACAAACAAGCTGAGTTTGATTATAATAAAACAAAAATGTTCATAAAATGAAAACTACTGGATCAAACTATATAAAACCACCTTTTTTCCGCGGCTCCGCCCGCGTAGATGTCGGTTATCGCGACCAAACATAGCCTATGTCCTTTCTCAAGGTCTAATATTACCCATATACCAATTTACAAATCGGTTCAGTGGTTTAGGCGTGAAAGACGGACAAACAGACACACACATACACACACTTTCATATTTATAATTAGTATGGATTTTTACGGGACCAAATGGTAACTATTCTGTATCGAACTAACCAAAAAACACGTAAATCGGATACTAAATCTCAGAATAATCGGTGTACATACAAAACAAAAAACCGATTGAATTGAGAACCTCCTTTTTGGAAGTCGGTTAAAAATATAGACGATTCGCTCCGGCTTCGCCCGTGTCATGCTTCGAAACCCCATATCACAACAAGCCAAAATGTATGGGAATCTGTCGGATTTATTAACATTTATGCTTAGCGCTCCGCTCCCTTGAGGAGTTGAAAAGTAGCGTGATGATATATAGCTATAACCTTTCTCGATAAACGGGCCACTCGTGTTGTTATTCGTTTATTGAGATTAACAACAGATTTTTCTATTCGAATTAGTAGTTCCTGTGATTAGTGCAACCAAACAAACAAACTCATCAGCTTTATAATAATAATATAGATTACTAGCGATCCGCCCCGGCTTCGCACGGGTTGAAACACGTTCCCGTAAAAATCCAATATAGCCTATGTTACTCAGGGTAAACATAGCATTCCAATGGTGAAATATTTTTTTGTAATCGCCACAGTAGTTTTTGAGTTTATTCAATACAAACATACACACAAAAATACGAATCTTTACTCTTTATAATAGTAGTGTAGATAACTACAACATAAAAACATAACCCTTCTTGGCTTTCGGGTAATAACATTCATAAAAGTAGATAAAAAATATTATTATTAATCACTAGTGAGTAACATAAGTCAGATTGATGACCTATCGCCACGCAGACATAGGTCACACCTGCGCACTGACATTGTCAATTGCAACAAATTCAATTATGTAGCAAGTAATTGATTACACGAGACAATATTCTTGGTTAATGGATTTCGAGCTCACTAAGTGCTGTTTGTAATGACTTTCTCTGGAACGACGCTGTTACAATGTAAAGTTATTTGATGATTTGTTACTAATATTTACAATCTTACAATACTTTTGAAATTAGCGAAAGTTTTGTTTACTCACTTACAATTTTAACAAAAATGTGACATTATAAGAATCTGGCGTTTATAAAATGTGGTATTATAAGAATCTGGCATTTTCAGAATCTGGCATTCATAGAATCTGGCGTTGTTAACTCATCTAACATTTCTAGAATCTGACATTTTGTGGATTGGAGCTACAGCAAGATTGGAAGATAGTTGTGCAGGATTTCATTCTGGAGATTGGTAAAAGTAACAACAAACCATACAATACACAAACAATAAAATTGTGTTTTCTAACTTTCTAACGCATGAAAAAAACCATAAATAGGTCTAGTGTACAGGGGTCTTTGCCTTTACGCGATTGGAAATACGATATTCCTTTTTCGAAAACGCGCGGGAATATTCAAATTATATACGTTCGAATAAAGAAAAGGTATAAAATAGAACATTTACGGGCGCGATGTGAACAAAAATCCAATTCGAATAAAAATCCTGCCAGCATTGCTGGTACAAAGAACATCCTTTTTTGTCGTCTAGTTTAAATTTCGAATACACAACGTTCCAGGAAAGTTCAGAATTCCTTTCCTTTTTATTTCTCTTTATGTTTTAGTTAACTTGAGTCGAGTTACCTTTGCCTGAACAAATATCAATGATTGGCGGGGCAATGGATTTAAAAATTATTATTCTTCAAAAGACTCGCGGTGTATTGTGGCGTTTTTGTTCATTATTAGGTATTTTATGAAATTTTAATTGGCTGCGGGTTGGGTATTGGTGTTCAATAATATTCTGTAGCGCACCAGACACGATTAATTCTTTCAGAGTTAGACAATCATATTTGGGCTTTGGACAAAAAACACATTGGTGCCAAATTTCAACTTTCATGTAATTTCACAGTTGTGACAGACGTTACCTTCGTCTTTTTCTTTATGGTCCATAAAAAAAAAAACAACATTTGTAATCTACACAATAAAAACAGTTCTACTAATATCATAAATGCTAAAGCTTGTAAGTTTGGATGGATGTTTATTACTCTTTCACGTAAAAACTACTGAATAACACATAGACTACAATTTATAAAGACGCGGGATAACACCCGAACGCACTTCTAGGTGAGGCCGCAGCCGTAGGTCTGTTGGTAGTCCTGGGACATCCTTCCGAGGGCTTACCCGGGGCTACCAACCGCAGGCTATTAGGCGGTACGTGAGGGTTTTTTAGTCGGTAGGAGTCCGGCATAGTATCCATGAACGATTTTCCCTCACGTTAAAAAAAAAAAGACTACATTTTATAACGATAACCGATATTATAGCGATAACTGACATTCACGCGGGCGGAGCCGCGGGTAGATTATGTATGGTATGGTCCTGATTTTATTATTGCTACTGCAATAATAAAATCAGGACCATACCAACGTAATTCACAAGTTGAATGAATTTGATTGGTACTGTAGGCTGTTCTAAGTCATTCCAAATAATGATTAAATTTATTATTTCTAATATCGATCCTAAGTCAACAGAAGAGCTTGTTTACATCATAAGCACGACCAAAATGTTTAACATTTCATACGCCCCACCACAGATCCTAAAACAACCATGTATATTCTGTATTCCCTACGAAAACAAGGCAAAAAGCCAACGTTTCGAACGTTCCCAATAAAGCAAAAAGCTTACTACTTTATGGCCCAGTCTGAAGGGAAACTCGTTCAATTCTATGCGGCCAGTAATACAGGGATCAAGTACCACAAAGTAATTGCGGTGTGTGTACCGTAAAAGGTTTATGATCGGATCAAATTTCGAGACTTGGGATTTCGTGGCAATGTATCCGATGTTAGTATTAAAAGAGTTTTAGAATTTCTTTCTTCTTCTTCTTCTTCTTCTTCTTCTTCATTCTAGCGTTAATTCCAGTCGCATCCGAAGCTTTTTAACTTGGAATCTGGGGTCCGCTTTTTACCAGTCTAACTGCAGATTTGGCTAAACTTTGATGTTTTCCGTGAAGCGACTGCTATCTGACCTCCACAACCCAAAGGCGATATCGAAGCATCACAGCTAGACCAGTTGTTAGATTTTTGAGGGCTCCAGCTACCCGTAACGACTGCCATATATATTTGTATGATAACCGGGACCGACGGCTTAACGTGCTCTCCGAGGCACGACCAGACCAATGCAAATACCTATATTCATGCATATAAATATTTGCACTGAGCGGGGATCGAACCCGCGCCGCCTGCATAGCCACCGTCTTTCTCCCGCCGGGGTACGTTGTTAGTCTGTGGTAGGTTCTTAAGTTTTAAGATGTATCAAATTTTTGTAGTGAAAAATTCTTTAGCGGCATTGGATGGGTAAAAATTGTTAAACTCGCGCGTCAGGATCGCTTGTCCTTTGGACCGTAACCGACGACTGACGTCATACAATATTAGCTATAGACTGTCCATTTTGCAATATACGATAAATAGCTTCGCAGCATAGCGGTAAACGCTTCGACTGTGAGTCCTTATGGTTTCAAATAGTACCGGGTTCAAACCTGGCTTTCTGACACTTTTTGTGATAATTTTTTCTTTTTGTAATTTATTAATTTCTTCTTATAGAAAATTAGCAGAAAATAAGTGATAGGGTCTATGATTGGCGCTGTATTATAGGTATGGTATAGTATGTTTTTTTTATCTTTTTCTATGTATGAAGAAAGAAAGAAAGAAAGAAAAAGTTTTCACTTCTGTCGGCACTCCCAGAGTGCAACCCGTCTTTTTTTGAAGTGAAAACTTCTTTAGCGGCGTTGGGTGGGTAAAAAGTGTTAAAATTGCGTCAGGATTAGTTGACCTTTGAACCGTAACCGACGACTGACGTCATACAACATTACAACAGCTATAGATTGATTTTTTTGTTATGTGTATTAATGAGCTTCGCGGCTTACAGTCCATCAAATCTAAGAGGTACCGTTTGACGTTTCATATTTTTCAAACCGAAACAACTTTGTTCATACGTACATTATTCAGTTTCGATAACCTTTTTCATAAAACCATGAATTTAGAAAGATTTCATTATTGTATCTAAAAATGTACAATTCTTAATATCTAAATGTAATTGAAAACTTTCAAACAAAGCAAAATAACACATATTTACACAGTAAATAATTTCTAATAGTTATATTCTTGACCGCATTACAAAGTTACGTAGTTAGGTCACTGCACGTAGTGTTGCGACTCTTCGGATACACTTGTATGCTAAAAAATCGCTTACATATACGAAAAATCGAATGTATTATTTACAAATTACACTTGACAACCAAACAAATATTTTTTCATGTGAATGGGATTTATCTCACATATTACGATTACATAACTAAATAGTTATGTAATCGTAAAATATGAGATAAAACCCATTCACCAAAAATACGTATTTATAAATCAAATATATTTGCTTCTTTAAAAAGTTGTCGAAAGCGATTTGTCGATTTTTGATTTTCGCGCCCAAATAAGTCGGGGTTTCTCGCGCTAACGCTGTCGAAATAGTAAATGGAGTCAGGGATAGTGTTTTTTACATTTATTTTTGTGTATGATAGTATGGGTTTGCATATTACAGAGAAATAAACAAATTTTTAACAAGCACATCCATTGATTTTACAATTACAATTTTTTCTTCTAAGTCTTATTTCTACGTCTAAAACTAATAAAAATAAGGTATGTAGAACCCATTCACAAAAATGTTGTTGCCTGATGTTATAAATTAACGACGTTACTGCGCGACCGCATAATGCACTGAATACACAGATACCCTAAAATAAATTAATTTAATTATTTTTAGGTCAATAGGCAAAATCGCAGGTGTCCAAGTCTCTACAATTTTTTTTTCTGGCAACACTGCCAACTACAAGCGCACGCGGTCCGCTCGGTCGGTTCGGCGTCAGCAGTCTCTCGCCATCTTGGAAGCTGACTGTGCGCGTACTTGCTTTCTCGTTTGTGTTTTACAATTTGTGACTTGGCTATTACTTTTCTGGACTGATCATTCTTTATCCGTTTACCTTGGCAATATTTATACTGGACTCCGAACTAAGCAAGTGTTTATTAATAATGTCGAAAAGAGGACGTACTTTGAACAGCCAGGCTCGTGAATTGGTGGTGAAATTACACGAGTATTTTGAGCGTGAATCTCAAAATGGTGGACTTCTACTGCCAGTTACACAAGTTCGGGATCGCGTCGGTGAAGCTCTCGGTATTGGTAGCCGCACCGTTGGCAAAATATTAAGTGAAAAATATGGGCCTTCGGGGAGTGACAGTAACGTACTTCACACACCGAAAAAACGAAAAAGAAATAAACCTGTGACAGGCATCGATGAATTCGATAGTCATGCTATTAGAAACCATATATACGGGTATTTTACAAGAGGCGAATTTCCAACATTGGCAAAGTTATGTGCAACTTTAAAAGATGCCGGGCTGTATAAGGGAAGCATAGAGTCGTTGAGAACGGTAATAACAGGAATTGGCTTCAGATACAAAAAAGTTGACAAACGAAAAATTGTTATGGAGCGACATGACATAATTATGCAGCGACTAACATTCCTGCGCGAAGTTAAACAAATTATAAACTGGGATAATGTAATATTTTTGGACGAAACTTGGCTAAATTCCAACCATTCTGTGCCGAAAACATGGACTGATGATTCTGAAGCTTCGTGCTCGAAGGTGCCGATAGGAAAAGGTGGACGCCTCATAATATGCCATGCTGGGTCAGCGTCTACAGGCTTCGTGGAAAACTCTTTATTAGCTTTCCAATCCAAAAGCACTAAAGAGTATCATGAAGAAATGGACGCAGTAAGGTTCCGAGAGTGGTTCTTAAATTTATTACAGAATATCCCTCCTAACAGCACAATTATAATGGATAATGCCCCATACCACTCTGTGCAAATTGATAAAGCACCTACGTCAGCCAATAAGAAAGCAGATTTGGTGGCATGGCTGCAAAGAAAAGGAGTGGATGCCGACATGTCACTATTAAAAGCTGAATTATTACAGTTAGTGAAATTGCATAAACCACCAAAACCGACATATGTAATTGACCAATTGGCCGAAGAGCACGGGCACAAAGTCATACGACTTCCTCCGTACCATTGCCAATATAATGCCATTGAACTGATTTGGGCCCAAGTTAAAGGTAATATTTTATAATATTATAATAATAACACGAGTACTTCTAACATTTATAATTTAAACAATGGTTTTCGTCTGCTATCAAATAGTTACATTATTGTTTTACAGGTTATGCAGCAAGACACAACACAAAACCACCCTTCAGTGTCAAGAAAATGGAAGGTTTATTAAAGGAAGCATGTGCCCAAGTTACACAGGAAGATTGGAGTAAAGTAGTACAAAAAACAAAGAAAATAATAATGGACGACTTCGAAAGAGACGTACACTTTGATAATGTAATGGACAATCAACTGGTCATTAATTTAAATGACGATGATGACGAAGACGACGATACTAGTACTAGTAGTGAATAAAAAAATATCCTAAACATTTATTTTATTTAATTATAACAATTGATTTCTTAAAATTCGGATATTATAGTAATCGATCTCTTAAAGTTCGGATATTATAGTAATCGATTTTTTCATCCCATCCCTATAATTCAATTGTCAGAACTGTCAAACGGTACTTCTTAGATTTGACGGACTGTAGTGGGAACCGCTTCGACTGTAAATAGTTATGGTTTCAGATAGTACCGGGTTCGAACCTGGGCTACTGGCACTTTTTGTGATAATTTTTTCTTTTTGTAATTTATTACATTATCTTCAATGAAATCACTTGTACTGTTCCACATTATTTATTTATTTCCTGACCGGTTTCGCCTTACGGCATTATCAAAGGTTGATACATGTTTTTTGGGTATCAGATGTCAATTAGAGTAATATATTGACTGTGTGGGTAGACAAAAATATTGGGATACCACTTTATAAATTTTCCCAAAATTTAGGGAGAATCACAATATGAGACCATTACCATAAATCAAGTCATGTTTGGAGTATTATTATAATAAAATGTCAAATTAATACAAAAATGTTAGAATAAACAAGTAACGACTAAAAATAAAATAAATGCAGTATAAGACCTTATCAATAATTAATAAATAAATAAAATGTCAAAAAACGATTGTATCATCATGTCATAAATGTCAAAGTATTATAAATTATAAAAAATAAAATAAAATAAGGATATTAACTAATTGTCAAGTAATTCAGATATGATATGTAGATTTTACCATTTGCTGTATTGTAATAAAGGTGAACGGCTTAGTTCCAACTGTTGGTTCAGGATCATGTTCCTATCTGAATTCATTATTTTATTTACCTCTAGAGCTTCAAGGGCATTCATTTTCCTACCTTTGTCACATGAGTGTAGGCACTTTAAAATTTATTTTCGGGTCAAAGGAATGTTTTTCTGCTAGAAGAAGTTCCGCGAAGTTGGACTCAGTTTTATTGAGTCTCCAGGCACTAGCATGCTCAGCAACTCTAATTTGGAACGATCTTCCAGTTTGGCCTATACAGGGTGTATTTTTGAAACGGGGCAGTAAGGGCAAGTACCTTAACCGTTGCAGTTACAGCAAAACGTTCTTAAAAGACCTTCCCTAACTTTTTGGGACATTTTGAACTGCATTCACAGATTTTGTAAAAAACTTACAGTTAGCAAAAAAAAAATGCAAGAAGTTCAAAATTTTTTTTTTATGCCAATCGATTCTATTTCATGTGGGGATCAAAAAACTCTATGGGACCATTTTAGCTTTCAGTACTAGAAAAGACAGAAATCGACAAAGACCTTTCCCATACATTTCGTACGGAAATATGATAAATCAACTCGAAACTCATAGGTCAGGTAAAATGTTGAACTTTTTTAAATAAAAAAAATCATTTAAACATTTAAGAAATTGGTTTATGAAATAAATTGCTCAAAATGATTTCCATTTTCATGAATACATAAGTCTATCCTTTTTTGCACTGAACAAATGGCGGCTAATAATGTTCTGGGATGAATATTACGTAAAATGGTCATTAATGCATCCTTGAGCTCTTGAACACTGGCGTACGTCGTCTTATACACCTCGTTTTTCACGAAGCCCCATAAAAAAAAAATCAAGTGGTGTTAGATCGGGGCTACGAGGTGGCCACTGTGTTGGACCATGTGTACCTATCCACTGTGTACCGAATAGGCGGCTCAAATTGGAACGTGAAAGGTGACTGTTATGTGGCGGAGCACCATCTTGTTGAAAATGAACTTTTCGCAATTCCGACAGGGGCCATTCGTCCATCTCGTTTTCAAGATGGTGTAAAATGACTTCATTATACATGGCAGAATTCAGTTTCCCTTCATAAAATTTCACCATTATGACTCGATTGGACATTATACCACACCAACAGTTGAATGAGAAGCCAACCTGATTATGACTTGCCGTAACTCTTAGTGGATTTTCTTTGGACCAATAGTGGTGATTTTTTCTGTTGTACATACCGTTATTGGAAAAATTCGTTTCGTCTGACCACAGTACGTAATTTAAAAATTCATGATCTCTGCTTAATTTTTCCTCTTAGCCATCTGCAAAAAGTAAGCCTTCGAACATCATCACCCGGATGTAACACTTGAACTATGCGCCCATATCGATAGCACTTGTAGCCGTATTTCTTCCATATCTTTATCACAAGGGAGTGGGATACACCTACTTCAAGGGCGACTTGCCTGGACGATACCTCTGGATATGCTTCGACATAAGTTAGAATCGCAATCTCCGTGTCCATGTCCACACGAGGCTGCCGCTTTCTTTTGAAAGAACCCTGCAATTCCAGGTTTTTCAAAAGATTTGTAATAACCTTTCTTGTTGGCACATGCCGCAACGGATACTTATTGCGGTACCACACTAATGCAGCTCCCGCATTTCGATTATTGACAAAATACGCTTCTAATAAGTCAATTTTTTCACGATTAGAAGACATTTTAGCGAAAATCCTTAATTAATAACTCATACGAAGTTTCTCAGCTGAAACTAAGAATAACACACAGATTTTCGAATCAAATTCGAAATTTGAGGGTAAAAATTCTTTTTATTTACTTTACAGTCAATTCTACCCACTTCCTGGCCATAACAAAAAGTTAGACCATCGTAGAAATTTATTTCTGTTGCCGAAATGTATGGGAAACGTTTTTGGCGATTTCTGTCTTTCCTAGTACTGAAAGCTAAAATGGTCTCATAGAGTTTTTTGATCCCCACATGAAATAGAATCGATTGGCATAAAAAAAAAATTTGGACTTTTTGCATTTTTTTTTTGCCAACTGTAAGTTTTTTACAAAATCTGTGAATGCAGTTCAAAATATGTCAAAAAGTTAGGGAAGGTCTTCTAAGAACGTTTTGCTGTAACTGCAACGGTTAAGGTACTTGCCCTTACTGCCCCGTTTCAAAAATACACCCTGTATATTTTTTATCACATGTAGAACATGTCAACTCATACACACCACTTTTTTGTTCAACCGGTGTCTTATCCCTGTTATTACAGATAAGTTTGTATAAATTATGGGTTGTGTAAAATGCGGGTTTACAACTTGTTAGGTGTCTAGCGCACTTATATGATATATTACCAATATAAGGTATGCGAGCCCATCGTTTCTTGTCATTATTTGGAGTAACAAAGGCAGTACTTCCTTTGTACACCAGATCTATGGCTGCCCTTGACCTCTTTCGTTTAATCATGTTATCGATTAACTTGGATGAAAAGCCGTTATTAATTGCTATGCTCTTGATAACTGATAATTCTTCATCAAAATCATTCTGCGACATTGGGATCGAAATTAATCTACCTACCATAGAATGAAACGCAGCATATTTATGACTTAGTGGATGTCTAGAACTTATATCAATGACATTGTCGGTGAATGTGGGTTTTCTATAAATTTTAAATTTATGTCTGTTATGAACTAAGCATATAGTTATGTCAAGAAAGTTAATTTTATCGTACCCGATTTCTATTGTAAATCCACATATCTGTATCTGTACCAATAAGAAATAAACTGTTTGTAACTACTGTTTCCGAGAATTTCTTTTTCTATATAGTCCATAAAAATGTCTGCACAAAGCGGTGAAAGCGGACTGCCCATAGCTAGACCATCTACTTGTCTATAAAACTTATTATTAAATTTAAAATAATTTTGTTCTAGGCACACAGATATAGTATGCTCTAAATCTATTGAAATTTGTGGATCTACTGCAGACTTCAACAAAATATCCTTAATTACTATTTTGCAGTCACCTAAAGGTACAGAAGGGAACAGATTTTTGACATCAAAAGATACCAAGATGGCCTTATCTGGTACATGTATGTTTTCCAGATTTTTCACCAAATCGAGGCTATTTTTAATGGTGTGCATCGGTACAAAATTGGTGTGTTTTTTGAATAATTTATTTGTTTCTGCCGCTAACTTGTATGCTGGTGCTCCGACGTAAGCTACCACTGGGCGGATAGAAACTTCAGGTTTATGGAGTTTATAATATGCATGAAGTTTTGGAGGTTGAGGGTTCATCATCTTAACTTTATATAAGGAATCTCTTCCAAAAATACTATTTGCTGTTTGTAAGGTTTCTTTCACAGCTTCACTAAACTTCTTAGTAGGGTCTTTCTTCACTTCAACAAAGGATGGGCTTTCCAAAAAGGTATTAACTTTGGAGATATAGTCCTGTCGTGTTGCTATCACTACTGTGTTGCCTTTATCAGCTTTAGTGAGGACCAGATCATTTTCTTGGATCTTCGTCTTAATATTTAAAATCGTTCTAAGGTCATGCGAAGGATAAGTTTTTTGTGACGAGCTATGTTGTTTTAGCATTTTACACAAAACATGCTTTTCGGAGATGTTTGATTCGGCTAGATCCAAATCAACCGCAAGGTTATCCAAATCCTTCCTAGAGATT